>CM046660.1:26638088-28050757 GCA_025594165.1 Tamias sibiricus | reverse complement strand
GAGTCCTCCCAGCCTTTGCTTGCTCCTGGGAACTTTCTGCAGCACCCCAGGGTCTGCCCCAGGCCCCCTCCTACAGGTGAGAGTGAACTTCAGGCCTCTGTCCCGTGCCCCTCTAGCCCCCTCAGCAGTCTCCCTGGCCTTAGCAGCTGGGTGAGCCTGGGGCTGGGGAGGGCAGGGCTGAGCCCTGGTGGGGAGCCCCTGGACCTGCCGCCTGGCCTGCTCACACCCCAGAGGTGCTTCTGAGATAGAGCGGCGACCCTGCTGCCCCAGAGCCGTGAGCTGGGTTCAGGAAATGGAGGGCGTCTGGTGAATGTTCCGGCATGACATGACCCACTCCCTTTGGTCCTGGCCCCTCAGGAGTTGGAGAATGGGCAGAGTCTGGCCGCCAGACCACAGCCCCCGCATTGGCAGGAAACAGACCCTCTCTGGGGAGTCTCCATCCTCAGGGAGCCTGGTGCGCTGACCTCCATCCTCAGGGAGCCTGGTGCGCTGACCTCAGTCTCCATCCTCAGGGAGCCTGGTGCGCTGACCTCCAGTGTGAAGGAGGAGGCATGGCCCCTGCCCTCGGGGGCTCCAGGTTGAAAGCAGGCCGCCCCCAGCCCCCTCCCCTTTAATAACTCATAACCCTCCCGTTGCGAAGGGGTTAATGTCTGTTTGTCCCGGCCAGGCTGGGATCTCTGTGAGACGGCTCACCTGGCTTGTGCCGGCTGTCTGAACCCAGCACAGGGCCTGGCCTGGCCTGGATGGGCACTGAGATGTGTAGGATGGAGAGGGAGTCAAGGCCACTGCCGGGAGAGGCCAGTGCTTTTCCCCGCTGCAGGTCCGTCAGGCCCCAGGAGTTACTGATTGTCCTCCTAAACACGGACTCGACTTTCCCTGGGCTCCTTGACCCTGGAGACCCAGCCGTTCCATTCCCTTCTCACAGAAGCCAAAGCCATCCTCCCAACCCACATGGGACCTGCTCCCTCACCTGGCCTCAAGCTTCCCATGGCTCCCCACTGCCCTTTGCCTGGCATTCCCAGCCCTTCCCACCCAGCCTCACAGAACCACCCTACCTCAGCCCAGCCTCCAACCCTCCCTCCCTCCTCTCCCTCACCCTCTGGGGCTGCGGGACTCCTGCTGTGCTCCTGCGGCTCTGGGCTCCTCCTCATCTCTCTTGGTGTTTGTCAGGACCCTGAGGGCCGAGGCAGGGCCTGACACCCGCCATTCACCTTTAAATCTGTCGCTCTCGGACACTGCAGCCATCCCGTGCTGCCTCCTCCCCCAGGCTCCTCTTGACTTCCTCTGTCACTTGTCACATCAGGGATGGTTCTGTTTGCTGATTTGCTTGTGTGTCCTGCTCCTGCCTCACCAACTGCAGTGTGAGTTTGCGATGGCGCTGACGTCACTACCTGGACACGATGGCACCTACTGCTGTGGCAAGCAGCCCTGGGGCAGCAGGTCTTCCCTTCTTCACCCTCCCGGTGTCGCATGCTGTGGCTTCTGTGCTCGCTGCCACCTTTCAGACAGGGAGGTAGGGAACTCAGTTACTCGTCCAGGGACCTGCGACTCGTGGGTGGGGAGCTGTTCTGGGAGCCCAGGCCTCACCCTTGCACCGCGCTGCCTCCAGGCCCTGCCAGGCCATTTCTCCTGCTCCTGGACCCACTTCCTGTTTCTCTGCTTGGAGGCTGACGGGAATTGGAGATCTGAGGTGAGGAACCACTGGCCAGAGGGGGGCAGTCAGTATCTGCCATAGAGATGGACTACAGTGCCAGAGTCAGAGTAGACGCAAGGTCAGACAATAGATAGAACTTCCAGACCCTGGCACCTTGAGGGCAAAACCTGTGTCTTGTTTTTGTAAACCAAATGAATATGTGACCCAGAAGCAAGGAGGGACTCTGTCTAGACAGAGGAGGCTGCGAGAGGGTTGGGGGGTGGGGGCAGGGGAATGGCAGTGATGAATTCATGGGGCGGGGCATGCTGGGAGAGGAGGGGTTAAGCACCCCTGCCCGCGGCTAGCTCAGGCCTCTGACAATGGGTGCCTGGGCTCAGGGAGTGGAACCTGTTGTCTGAGATGTCTCCTCGTTGCCCTCCTTCCCAAGTTGCTGGCAGGCCTGCTGTCCCACAGGCCAGCCGGCCAGCTGTGTGGCTGTCTGGGGCTGTGTCTGGCGCAATGGGGTGTGAGAACATCTGGGGCTGGGTGAGCAGGACAGGGAAGACGTGGGGCAGGGGACCCTGGGGCCTGCTGAGGTCGGCACAGCAGGGCCAACCCCCCCAGGGAACTCCCGCGGCCTGCTCCCGCTGTGGTGGCTGGCTGGCTGCGGTCTCTGTCCCTGCGGGAGGTCGGCGGGGCAGGCCCTTCCCTTCACAGGGTGTGGGTTGGAGGGAGGATTCTCAAAGCTGGGCAGCCAGGACTATATGCTGGTGGCCCTTGTTTGGAGAGAGAGTAAGAACTTGAGGCAAGGAGGCTGCTTTCAGACTGAACGCGTCTGTGGTGAGCAGAGAGGCGCTGTGCTGCCCTTGCCGCCTTCGTTCCTGGGGTGTGGTCCACGGGCACCCCCTGGCCGGGCCGCCTCCTGATACAGCACCCCGCACCCTCCCTCCGGGGACTTGCCACACACACTAGGTCAGATCACCAGTTCTTTGCTCTTACAAGACCCCATTCTTTCCTTCCAGTTTATATTCCAGGTGTGATTGACCGTCTGGTTAACGCCCGTGTCCCCAAATCATCTTTAAGACCCCTGAGGTCCCCTCTCTGCGGATTCAATAAAGCACTCCCAGTGCCAAGCGCAGAGGAGGAAACAGGAGTCTCGGAGGTGTCCATGACAAGATGTCACCGTGTCCTCCCCGCCCCACAAAGGCTCACAGCTCCCAGAGCCTCCAGCCCACTGGCTCGCCAGTCCCATCTCTCCATCGCCGGCCCTGCCATCAACAGCTACATTGTTCCCCAGGTGAGCTCTGCTGGCACTGGCCTTTCCCCTCCCCACCCCCACCACAGTTGCCTTCAGAATCCCACCCGGCGGAGCTCAGAGCACCCCAACTCTTAGAAGCTTTCTCAGAGTCCCCTAAGGATCTAAGGTGACTTCTATTTATGTGGGGGTTGCCCTTCTCCTTGCAGATGGGGGTCCTCACTCCCCCCAGCATGCCTGGTGGACGCTCAATAGCCCTTTGTTGAGTCAAAGGTGAAGAAAGGGTCCACACCCAGCCCCCTCCCGGCCTATTGGCAGGTTTGCTGTCTCAGAGACTGATGGCGGCAGGAGTCTATAGAAAGAGGTATAATAAGGTAACAAAGCCCCTTAGATGGGATGGTATGACAGAGGCATGTAAGGTGACCCCTTATAATCCTCTCCCCCTCCAGTGGAGGCAGGACCTGTGACTTGCTTCCAGTCAGCAGAATAAACCAAATGTGCCATGAAGGCCCCAAATCAGCTGCCTTTGAGCTGTCAGAGGGAGGGCGCTCTGGGTGGGCCTGGCTTAATCAGGTGAAATGTCTTAAAAGAAGGACTGAGGCCCTCCCTGTGGTCAGACTCACCTACTAGGTGGGAAGAAATAAACTTCCCTGTGGTGAGAGGGCCTAGGAGAGGCCTTTAGGAACCAAGAGCAGCTCCGAAAACTGAACCTCAGTCCTGTACCACTGAACTGTGCCAGTACCACATGACTTTGGTCCCTTGAATTCCAGAAAGGAATGCATCCTGGCCAACACCTTGACTGCAGCCTCATGAGGACTGAAGACAGCACCCAGACTCCTGACCTGGGAACCTGGGAGACATTGATATGGGTGTGCTGGCTGAACGTTTGGACGCTCGGCAGTGGGCAGGGGAGGGAGGCCTGAGAGCAGAGGCTCCAGGGAGCCAGGGTGGGTTTGAGGACCCCTGAGGGACAGGAGGCTGAACTCAGGTCTTCATGCGCCCACCTGCGCCTCTCCTGGAGTTACCCACCCCTGCCCACCCCCATCTCCACGGCCAGGCCAGGCCAGGTATACTGGGTGCTTGGCTCAGTGAGCCCATGTGAAATGCACCTGGTCTCAGTGGGTGACTAGGGGGTACACGGTTTGGGGGTCCCAGGCTTGGGTTTCCTTGAATTCAGACCAACATCAGGATAATACTCAACCTATCCCAAACACACACCCCAACACTAACACCAACTGTAAGCCCCAAATTACCATAGAGGCAGGTGAAACACGGACCCCCAAGCCTCGCCACCCCCCTACAGGGCCCTGGCGCCGCCTGTGGCCCAGACGGCCCGAGCAGACAGCTGCTGCTCCCCTCAGCCCTTCTCCGGGTATTGTGACCAGGCAGGCTGCAGGGGAAGAGTTCACAGTCAGCCATGGCTGGTCAGCAGCTGGGGCTCCAGATGTGGGGGAGTCCGGAGCCCGGGATCGTGTTACGCCCAAGTGGCTTCTGCTTCCCCAGGAGGGACAGGGCTGTTAGGGTGGCTGGGGATGGAGACTCTGGAGTGGGGGGTTCCTGCCCTACCCTCACCCCGGCTCTGCTCTTGGGCCCCTCCCAACCTGCGGTCTGCTGAAAGGGCAGGAGGGCTGGGTCCTCACTCAAGAGGGGTGCAAACCAGCCCCCCACCTTTGGTTCCTTCCTGCCCTTGAAGACAACCAGACCCAGATGTCCCAAGGCCTTGCTGGAAGCCTCTAGCCAGAGCAGCCGGTGGGAGGAGGCCGACCCTCTCCAGCCCCTTCCTGTGGTTCCCAGTGAACACACCAGGATTCAGTTTCTCCACTGACCCCCTCCCCTGCCAGCCTGCCCAGGGCTCCCGTCCATCCTGTCTCCGCCAGGGCCTCTCCAGGATCTAGACAAAGAAGCCATCTCAGGTTCCCTTGTGAAGCGCCTGCCCTTTGATCTGCCCCTCCTCCTGCTCAGGGGTTCTGGGGTGCCCTGGGATGGGGGAGCTCCACCCAGGGACAGGCACCCAGTGATAAGATCTGGGATGGGAAGGAGCCCAGGGTAAGAGGGACTTGAAAGGGGTGCTGACAGGCCCCTCTTTGCCTCTGATTGCCTACCCAGCCTTCACCCCATCACCTGCCCATTGTTCTCTCCCCAGGCCCTGGGCCCCCATCAGGACCCTGCTGGAAGATTCTCAGGGCACTGACTATCGGGCCCTCCACCTTCCCAAAGACTCTTTGAGGGGAAAGATACCCATTGCATGGAGCAGAGCTGCTCAAAACAATGGAGTCCCTTGTCCCCAACACCCCCTGCCCTGGGCTTCCTCCCCTTCCCTCTGCCATAGACGCCCTTGTTCTCTCGCACTGCAGTCTAACCCTTCCGGGAGGAGACCTGTGGGGCTCAGGAAGACCAGAACAGTGGTCCCTTAGAGAGGGGGAGCCAAGGAGCTGGGCCCTGAGAGCCCCCCACTGTGGTACGGGGAGGGAACAGAGGCAGAGTGAAGAGGGGGTGCCCAGAGAGGAGGAGATGGAGGTGAGAGTTGGGGGACCATGGTGACTAGAGTCAGCCCGCCAGAGTAGTGGAGAGGAGAGGCCCGGAGAGAGGCCAGTCCCCGATGAGCAGAAGGGTGTGCGGCAGGGTAGTGCTTAGCGTGTGTGAGGAGACCTCCCCCGGCTGGAAAAGCCAGTCCCAGAGGATTTAAGAACAGGGCCTGATGTTCACCAGGGGCTGGGAATTGTGCCTGTTTCCACCAGCCAGACTGGAAAAATTCATCATTCATCATTGAGCAGAACGCTCAGGAAGGTTTTACTTTAATCATGGGGAATAATGAGCCCCAGACCCAACACGGCTCTGGACCTGCTTTTGAAAAAGAACGAAGTTGGGCAGCTAACTCAACCTGCTTTCAAGACTTATTATAAAGCTATAGTAGGGGTTGGGGTTGTGGCTCAGCGCTACAGTGCTCGCCTAGCATGTGCGCGGCCTGGATCCTTGGCACCACGTAAAAATAAAGGCATTGTGTACAAATAAATAAACATTTTAAATAAATAAACAAATAAATAAAGCTATAGTAATCAAGACAGTATGGTGTTGGTGTGTAGACAAATAGATCAATACCGGAAATAGACCCACCTGTACACTGGCAACTGATTTTGGACAAAGGTCTGAAGGCAATTCAGAAGAGAAAGGAGAGTTAAAAACAACTGTGATTCATATATCTCAACCATACACAAAAATAAACTCAAAAAATTTCAGAGATTGGGGCTGGGTTATAGCTCAGTGTTAGAGCACTTGCCTAACATGTGTGAGGCACTGAGTTCAATTCTCAGCACCACACGCAAATAAACAAATAAAGGCCCATCAACAACTATAAATTTTCTTTAAAAAATTCAGAGATTTAAATGCAAAACTTTAAAATTATAAACTTTCTAGGAAAAAATATTTGGGAGGCTGTGACACACACAAATAATCCCAGCTACGGGGGAGGCTGAGGCAGGAGGATCTCGTTTGAGGCTATCCCAGGCAACTTAGTAAGACCCAGTCGCAAAATAAAAATTTTAAAAGGGCTGGGAGCATAGCTCAGTGGTAAAGTGTCCCTGGGTTCAATCTCCAGTAAAACTATTGTGACCTTGGACTTGGCAAAGGTTTATTAGATATGACTCTGAAACCAGGATTCATGAAAAAGCAAGTTGGCAAATTGGACTTCATCAAAATAAGCCTCTTTTTTTTTTTTTTTTTTCCAACGACACTGTTAGGAACATGAAAAGACAAGCCACAGATGAATAAAAATATTTGCAAAACACATTTTTGGAAGAAAGGACTTATATTCAAAATACACAAAGAACTCTCAAAGATCAACAATAAGAAAACAAACCAATTAAAAAATAGGCAAAAGATCTGAACAGACACTTTCCAAAGAAGGAACACAGATGGGAAATAAGCATGGGAAGAGCCTCAGCATTACATGTCATCAGGGATGTGCACATTAAAACAAAAATGAGATTCAACTACACACCTATCAGAATGGCCCGAAGTTCAAAACTGACAATGCCCATTGCTGATGAGGACACAGAGCAAAACCCAGTGTATAAGATAAAGATCTGTGAGTCCACACTGATGTAAATAAATGTTTGAATAAATTAAATAATTGTTGGAGAGGAGGCAACCTTCTGGTGTGGAAGAATTTCAAGTTATATATGTATATACAGTCTGCCCTTCATACCTGTAGGTTCCACATTGGTAGATTAAACCAATCACAGATCAAACAGATGTGAAAGAACTGTATCTGTACTGAACATGTGCAGACTTTCCTTGTCTCTCTCTCTCTCTATATATATATATATATTATATATATATGCATATATATAATATATATACACACAAATACATATTTAGTTGTTGATGGATGTGATATCTTTATTTTTTTTAATATTTTTTAGTTGTAAATGGACACGCAATATCTTTATTTATTTTTTTGTACCAGGGATTGTACTCAGGGGCACTCGACCGCTGAGCCACATCCCCAGCCCTTTTTTGTATTTTATTAGAGACAGGGTCTCACTGAGTTGCTAAGTGCCTCGCCCTTGCTGAGGCTGGCACTCGTGATCCTCCTGCCTCAGCCTCCCAAGTGCTGGGATTACAGGCGTGTGCCACTGTGCCCGGCTATCTTTATTTATTTTTATGTGGTGCTGAGGATCGAACCCAGTGCCCCACACATGCTAGGCAAGTGCTCTACCACTGAGCTCCAGCCCCAGCCCTCTTGTCATTATTTCTTAATACAGAGGAACAACTATTTCCGTAGAATTTACATTGTTGTTATGGTTTGGATGTCATGGGCCCCCCCAGAAAATCATGTGTGAGACGATGCAAGAAGGTTCAGAGGAGAAACTTGAGTTATGAGAGCCTTAACCCAATCAGTGGATTAATCCCCTGAAGCCTTAAACCAGTCAGTGAATTAATCCCCTGATGGGATTAATTGAGTGGTAATCGAAGGCCAGTAGGGTATGGCTGGAGGAGGTGAGCATTGGGAGCGTGTCTTTGGGGTATATATTTTGTATCTGGCCAATGAGTCAGTCTCTCTCTCTCCCCCCTTCTTCTTTTTTTTAAAATATTTATTTATTTGTTTTAGTTGTACACAATGCCTTTATTTTTACGCGGTGCTGAGGATCAAACCTGGGCCGCGCACGTGCTAGGCGAGCGCTCTACCACTGAGCCACAACCCCAGCCCCCTCTCGCTCCTTCTTGATCATCATGTGAGCTGCTTCCCTCTGCCACACTCTTCTGCCAAGATGTTCAGCCTCACTTCAAGCCCTGAGCTATGGAGCTGGCTGTCTATAGACTGAGACCTCAGAAACCATGAGCCCTCAAATAAACTTTTCCTCCTCTACAATTGTTCTGGTTGGGTCTTTTCGTTACAGTAATAAATAAACTAACTAAAACAATTGTGTTAGGTATTGTAAGTAATCTTGAGATGATTTAAAGTATACAGGAGGATCTATGTAGGTTGTGTGCAAATACCAAGCCATTTTATATACGGGACATGATCATCCTTGGGTTTGGTATCTATGGGGTGTCCTGGGGCATCCCCCATAGATACCAAGGGGCAAATGGACACCACTCCTGAGGTGGAGCACAGCTTTCTGCTCCCCAATGCAAGCTTCTTCCAAAGAGCAGGTATGGAAAGGGGGAAAGGAGTAATTTTGCAGTGGAAACACCTGACAAATACCTCAGCCAGGTGATCAAGGTCAACATCAACAGTGCTAAGCGCTGTTAGCAGTATGTACTCTGAATATGATGTGATAAAAATGGAACCTCCTGTGGGGTGCAGTGGTGCACCCCTGTAATCCCAGCAGCTCAGGAGGGTGATGCAGGAGGAGCTCGAGTTCAAAGCCAGCCCCAACAACTTAGCAAGGCCCTAAGCAACTCAGCAAGACCCTGTCTCTAAAATAAAAGTACAAAAATGGGCTGGGGATGTGGCTCAGTGGTTAAGCAACCCTGGGTTTAATCCCTGGTACCAAAAAATAAAACAAAAATAAAAATGGCACTTCCTTCCCCAAGCCCATAGCCCCAGCCTAATCATGAGAAAAACATCAGACAAATCCCACCGGAGGAACATTCCACAAAACCAGTACTCCTCGAAACTGGCCAAGGTCATCAAAAAACAAGGAAAGTCTGAGAAACTGTCACAAAGAGAACTCAGGGAAGATAACAACAATGTAGTATCCTGGATAGAACAGCAAAGGAAAAATAGGGAAAAACCTTAGGTATTTAATCTGAATAAAGCATGGACTTTAATTAATACCAGTGTACCATATTGGTTCATTGCACCAGTCAAACAAATGCACAGTATTTATTTATTTTTTTAGTTGTAGATGGACACAATACCTTTATTTTATTTATTTATTTATTTATTTATTTATTTATTTATTTTTTGGTGGTACCGGAGATTGAACTCAGGGGCACTCTACCACTGGGCCACATCCCCAGCCTTTTTTTTTTTTTTTTTTTTTTTTTTGTATATTATTAGAGACAGGGTCTCACTGAGTTGCTCAGTGCCTTGCCTTTGCTGAGGCTGGCTTTGAACTCGTGATCCTCCTGCCTCAGTCTCCCAAAGTGCTGGGATTACAGGCGTGCGCCACCGCGCCCGGCAAATTGTTAACAGCTTTTTTTTTTTTTTTTTTTTTTTTTGTGGTACCAGGGATTGAACTCAGGGGCACTTAACCACTGGGCCACATTCCCAGCCCTTTTTTGTATTTTATTTAGAGACAGAGTCTCACTGAGTTGCTAAGTGCCTCGCCATTGCTGAGGCTGGCTTTGAACTCACGATCCTCCTGTCTCAGCCTCCCAAAGTGCTGGGATTACAGGCGTGCGCCACCACTTTATTTTTTATTTTGAGACAAAATCTTGCTAAGTTGCTTAGGGCCTCACTAAATTGCTGAGGCTGGCTTTGAACCTATGATCCTCCTGCCTCAGCCTCCTGAGCCACAGTGATTTCAGGTGTGTGCCTCTGTGCCTGGTTTTTTTTTTTTGGTACCGGGGATTGATCTCAGGGCACTCGACCACTGGGCCACATCCCCAGCCCTTTTTTGTATTTTATTAGAGACAGGGTCTCACTGAGTTGCTAAGTGCCTCGCCATTGCTGAGGCTGGCTTTGAACTCACGATCCTCCTGCCTCAGCCTCCCAAGTGCTGGGATTACAGGCGTGCGCCACCATGCCCCGCTGAGAAACAAAATTTTAAAAAACACATATTTCATCAAAAATTTGTATTCATAAGTATATAAAGAAATTTAAAAACTCAACAATATGAAATAATCATCCCATATAGTAATTAGTTGACTTCATTTACATTTTACAAAGTATACATATATCATTATTGTTGTATACTATACCATTTGCTGTATAAAGTATAAATATATACAGTTTTTATTTGTCAATAAAAATTCAGACACAGAAAAATATTTTTAAATAAGTCAATAAGAAGAGGGCAAAACCAGGGCTGGGAGCATAGCTCAGTGGAAGAGTGCTCGCCTTTCACGTTAAGAGCACTGGGTTTGATCCCCATGTGGGGGTGGTGGGGAGTCAAGGGGGAAGATTTGAACAGACATTATACTGAGGAAGATACACAGCATCTTCTCATGCAAGTAAGTACAGGAAAAGAAGCCCAGCGTGGTGGCCCACGACAGAGGCTGAGGAAGGGGCTCCCAGGTTCCAGCCCAACCTGGGCAACTTAAGTGAGACACCAACTTAAAATAAAAAAAATAAAAAGGAATGTAGGGGCTGGGATTGTGGCTCAGTGGTAGAGAGCTCGCCTAGCACATGCGCGGCCTGGGTTCGATCCTCAGCACCACGTAAAAATAAACGCATTGTGGCCGGGCGCGTTGGCATACGCCTGTAATCCCAGCACTTTGGGAGGCTGAGGTAGGAGGATCGTGAGTTCAAAGCCAGCCTCAGCAATAGCGAGGCACTTAGCAACGCAGTGAGACCCTGTCTCTAAATAAAATACAAAAAAGGGCTGGGGATGTGACCCAGTGGACGAGTGCCCCTGACTTCAATCCCCAGTACCACCAAAAAAAAAAAAAAAAATGCATTGTGTACAACTAAAGCAAATAAATAAACATTAAAAAAAAAAGGAATGTAGTTCAGTGGTAGAGTGCCCCAGGGTTCAATCCCAGTACTGGGGAAGAAAAAAAAAAAAAAAAAAAAAAAAAACATAGAAGATGGTCAACACCATTAGGGAAGAACCAACTAGAACAACACTGACACCACCACCCACATATTAATGACGAAAATAACACACAGAATAATTCATTGTACTGAGTGTTGGCAAGTGTGTGGAGGAAGTGGGACTTTCATGTATCGTTGGGGGGGATAGTCAATATGACACAACCGCTGCAGGTGGTGACCCACACCAGTAATCCCAGTGACTCAGGCGATTGGGGCAAGAGGATCCCAAATTCAAGGCCAGCCTTAGCCATTTCGCCAGGCCCTAAGCAATTTAGTGAGAACCTGCCTCAAAATAAAAAAATGGCTGGGGATGTGGCTCAGTGGTTAAATGCCTCTGGGTTCAATCCTTGTTACCAAAAATAAATAAATACATAGACACAATCACTTAGGAAAATAGTTTGATAGTTCTTTTTCTTTTTTTTTTTAAGTTAAACATACACCTACTTTATGACATAGCCATTCTACTACTTTTTAAAAAATATTTATTTATTTGCTTTAGTTGTACACAATGCCTTTATTATTTTTACGTGGTGCTGAGGATCGAACCCGGGCTGCGCATGTGCTAGGTGAGCGCTCTACCGCTGAGCCGCAACCCCAGCCCCAATTCTCCTGTTTATCCAAAAGAAAAGAAAACCTGTATGTCCATGGAAAAACTTAACACGAATATCCATAGTACCTTTACTTACAATCGACAAAATCTGGAGACAACCTGAATGTTTCACACAGCAACGTGGATGAGTGACTAAATGGTGACACAGCCATACAATGGAATACTGCTCAACAAAAAAAAAGAAAGAAAAAGAAAAAGAAATAAACTACTGATAAAGGTGACACGGCATGGATGAAATTCAAAAAAAGAAAAAATGCAGAGAAAAGCCACAGCAAAAAAAAAAAAAAAAAATGCATGCTAGGGGCTGGGGTTGTAGCTCAGCGGCAGAGCGCTCGTCTCGCACGTGCGCGGCCCGGGTTCGATCCTCGGCACTGTGTAAACATAAATGTATTGCATTGTGTACAACTAAAGTAAATTAAAAAAAAATGCATGCTAAATGATTTTATCCATAGAAAACGCCATAGAAAATAAAAACTAGCTTGTAGTAACAGAGAGTAGCTCAGTTGTTGTGAGGGGAGGAGAGGAAACATAAAGTGCATGAGGAAACTCTTGGGGATGACAAATATATTTACTATTCTGAATTTCACAGGTATATACATATGTCAGAAGTACTGGTCAGAAGTACTGGTGGGGCATGGTGGTGCACACCTGTAATCCCAGTGGCTTGGGAGGCTGAGACAGGAGGATCATGAGTTCAAAGCCAGCCTCAGCAACTGAGAGGCGCTAAGCAACTTAGTGAGACCCTGTCTCTAAATGAAATACAAAATAGGGCTGAGGGGGCTGGGGTTATGGCTCAGCAGCAGAGCACTCGCCTCGCATGTGCGCGGCCCGGGTTCAATCCTCAGCACCATGTAAACATAAATGCATTGCACTGTCTACAACTAAAGTAAATAAATAAATATTAAAAAAAAAATAGGGCTGGGAATGTGGCTCAGTGGTTGAGTGCCCCTGAGTTTAATCCCTGGTACCAAAAAACAAAAACAAACAAAAAAACTACTGAATGATAAGGCTGGTGGTGTAGCTCAGTGGTAGAGCACTTGCCTAGCATTTGCAAGGCTCTGGGCTCAATCCCTAGCACCACCCAACAAACAAAGCCATCAAACTGTACTTTCTGTGCAGTTTATTATGTCAATTATAGCACAATAAAGAAAGAAAACAACTCTCAAAACTCAAAAAATCCTTCAGTTGAAACTTCTAATTAAAACAATTCATTTAAACTTTTTGTTTTACTTAAGTAATGAATGTGTTTGGTTAGGAAATTAAATAGCCCAGAAGGGATTAAAGTAAAGAACAACTCCCTGTCCCATCTGGCATCCAGCTCCCTGGGGAAAACTTTTAACCATTTTTATTTTTAGAAATTCTGGTAATTGCATTCTTATCTCTAATTTTTAATACAGTTTAAAAATATATTTTATTTACATCTCTTCCTTGACTTGTCAGCTTTAGACCTTTATTTTTTTTCTTTTTAATATTTACTTATTTGCTTTAGTTATACACAATGCCTTTATTCTTACGTGGTGCTGAGGGTCGAACCGGCCGCGCACGTGCTAGGCGAGCGCTCTACCGTTGAGCCACAACCCCAGCCCCTAGACCTTTATGGATTGATTGCCTTTTAGGATTGAAGAGTTGGCTCTCAAAGGCCCCCTCTCCCCGCCATTCCTCTCCTACTCCCACAAGTGTTTATGCTCCTCTGTCCTTCAGACCCTCTGCTTCTCACTCTTGCAACATCAAGCATCACATAGCAAAACCTCCATGTCTTGCTCAGCCCACCCTCAACAGTATCTCTTTAATCTTCACCTTGGAGGTGAGGGTGCTGGTCCCTGTCTCCCTTCTCTCCCTTCTACCTCCCAGCCACTGTGAATTGTGCTTCTGACACCAAGTCATTAACATTTGCCTTCTAGAATATAACCCTGCCAGTATCTCCTGTGATTTGTTCACAAGTTGACAGTGTGTCTTCCTTAAAAATAAATTTAAAAACAGCATTTAACGATGTAAATGTTCACTGCAGAGTCAAGCAGTATGCTAGCATTACAACATGACTCTAACAACCGATCCTCATCATTCTGTGGTTGGGGAAATTGAGACCAGAGAGGTTCAGAGTCTCCTTGAAAAACACATAGCTTGAATAAAGCCAGGCGCAGTGGCGCACACCTGTAATCCCAGTGACTCTGGAGGCTGAGGCAGGAGGATCACGAGTTCAAAGCTCAACCTCAGCAATGGCAAGGTACTAAGCAACTCCATGAGACCCTGTCTCTAAAGAAAATACAAAATAGGGCTGGGGATGTGGCTCAGTGGTTGAGTGCCCCTGAGTTCAATCCCTAGTACCAAAAAGAAAAGATGAACACATAACTTGAGAGTGGTAGGGATATAAAAACCTTTTGAATCTCCCCGTGGTATTCCCCAAAAGCTCACATGTGAGACGATGCAAGGTCTGAAGGAGAAATGATTGGGTTATATCCTCAACCTAATCAGTAAATTAATCCCTAATGGGATTAACTGAGTGGTAACTGGAGGCAGGTGGGGTGTGGCCAGAGGAAGTGGTTCATTGGGGGTGTGGCTATGGGGTATATATTTTGTATCTGGAGCATGGAGTCTCCCTCTCCCTCCTCTCCTCCTCCCCCTTTCTCTTTCCCTCTCCTTCCTTTCTGATCATCATATGAGCGGCTTCCTTCTGCCACACTCTTTTGCCATGATGTCCTGCCTCATCTTGAGCCCTGAGGAATGGAGCCTGCTGTCTATGGATTGAGACTTCTGAAACCGTGAGCCCCCAAATAAACTTTTCCTCCTCTACAATTGTGCTGGTCGGGACTTTTAGTCACAGCAGAGAAAAAGCTGACTAAAACACTTCCCATACTCAGCTTCTAAATCCTCAATTACCTTAGCAGGAGGTAGACTTGAATTAAGGTAGTTGCCATTTGGTTTGCAGTTTTAGGAGAGTCAATGATAACCAAGATTTTGAGCCTTTGGGGTAACAGTCTCATAAACTAAGAACAGAGTACTAAAGAATAATAGGCCTGTATGTACTAAAGAAATTGGATCATAAATTTTTTTTTTTTTTTTTTTTGTGGTACCGGGGATTGAACTCAGGGGCACTCGACCTCTGGGCCACATCCCCAGCCCTTTTTTTGTATTTTATTTAGAGACAGGGTCTCACTGAGTTGCTAAGTGCCTCGCCATTGCTGAGGCTGGCTTTGAACTCGCGATCCTCCTGCCTCAGCCTCCCAAAGTGCTGGGATTACAGGCGTGCGCCACCGCGCCCGGCTTGGATCATAAATTTTTCTAAAAATTTATTTGTTTTTTGCCGGGCGTAGTGGCACACACCTGTAATTCCAGCCTCAGCAATGGTGAGGCACTTAGCAACTCATTGAGACCCTGTCGCTAATAAAAAATACGAAAAAGGGCTGGGGATGTGGCCCAGTGGTCGAGTGCCCCTGAGTTCAATCCCTAGTACCAAAAAAAAGGTTCAATTTATTGATTTGTTTTTAGTTGTACACAATGCCTTTATTTTTATGTGGTGCTGAGGATCGAACCTGGGGCTGCGCATGTGCTAGGCGAGCGCTCTACTGCTGAGCCACAACCCCAGCCCCTGGATCAATAATTAATAACCTTCCAAAAAAGAAATCACCAAGCCGGGCGCGGTGGCGCATGCCTGTAATCCCAGCACTTTGGGAGGCTGAGGCAGGAGGATCGCGAGTTCAAAGCCAGCCTCAGCAATGGCGAGGCACTTAGCAGCTCAGTGAGACCCTGTCTCTAAATAAAATACAAAAAAAAAAAGGGCTGGGGATGTGACCCAGTGGTCGAGTGCCCCTGAGTTCAATCCCCAGTACCACAAAAAAGAAATCACCAGGCCCTGATGGGTTTACTGGTGAATTCAACAAAACATTTAAGGAAGAAATTATACCAGTTCTTTACAAGGTACTCCAGAAGTTAGAAGCAGAGGGAATTATTTCTAACTCACTCTAATACCAAAACCAGACAAAGGCAATTCAAGAAAAGAAAAATTACAGACCACTATCTTTCATGAACATAGATGCAAAATTCTCAACACTATATTAGCAAACTGAATCCAACAATGTGAAAACAACCTAGTGGGATTTATCCCTAGGATGCAAGGTTGGTTCCACGTTTGAAAATCTGTTTTTTTTTTTTTTTGTCAGTGTTGTGGCACAGATGGCAACTAAAAGATGTTCATAAGAAAAGACGTTCAAGGTCATGCTTCAATAGGGAAACACAAATTAAAACTCTAATGAGATACCACTACACACCTCAAAATTTGAAAACACTGACAACATCAAATGCTCTTAAGGATGGAGAGCAATAGGAATGCTCATTCACTGGGAATACAAAAATGGTATTTTTGTATTGGAAGCTACTTGGAAGAGTGCTTGCTAGGTTCTTACAAAACAAAATGCACTCCTGCCATATTATCCAGCCAAGTGAACTGAAAACTTATGTCCACACAAAACCTGCACATGAGTATTTAGAACTGTGGTTTTTGTTGTTTTTATGGTACTGGGGATTGAATCCAGGGGCACTTAACCACTGAGCCAAATCCCCAGCCCTTTTTATTTTTTATTTTGAGACAGGGTCTTGCTAAGTTGCTTAGGGCCTCACTAAATTGCTGAGGATGGCTTTGAACTTGATGCTCCTGCCTCAGCCTCCTGAGCCTCTGGGATTATAGGCATGTGCCACCATGCTCAGCTGTTTATAGCTGCTTTATTAATAATTGGGAGCTACCAGATATTCTTGGGAGCTACCAGATATTCTTCAGAAGGTGAAGGGTAAGCTATAACACATTCAGACAATGGGATATTATTCATTGCTAAAGAAATGAGATACCAAGTCATGAAAAGACATGGATGAACATTAAAAGCTTATTACTAAGAGACAGAAGCCAATGTGAAAAGGCTCCATACTGTATGATTCCAACTATATGACATTCTGAAAAAGGTCAAACTACAGAGACAATCAAAGGTTGGAGAAAGAGGCGAAGAGCGAAGAGGCAGCGGTGTGACACGGATGCTCTGTAGGGCAGGCATCAAAACCATTGTGGATGATGCTACAAGGGGGTGCAACTCACTATGCATTTATATAATGTACTTCCTGCTTCATTTTGCTGAGTCTAAAACTGCTCTTGAAAAAAATAATAAGCATTTAAAGTTTATTAAAACACAACCACAGGGCTGGGGTTGTGGCTCAGTGGTAGAGCACTTGCCTCACAAGTGTGAGGCACTGGGTTCAATCCTCTGCACCACATAAAAATAAATAAATAAACAAAATAAAGATATTGTGTCCAGGGGGCTGGGGTTGTGGCTCAGCGGTAGAGCACTCGCCTAGCACATGCGCAACCCGGGTTCGATCCTCAGCACCACATACGAATACAGGCATTGTGTACAACTAAAACAAATAAATAAATGTTAAAAAAAAAAAAAAAAGATATTGTGTCCATCTACCAAAAAAAAAAGAGTAATTTAAATAAAAACACAAAACCACAGAGCACAGGGGAGGAACTTTTGTTATTGTTTTGCTTTTACAGGGGTGATACAGTAAAGCATGAATTCTCATGGCATATGGAACATGTTGGGTTTAAGGTGTAGGTAACAGGTCACCAGAAAATCAGGTCTAGGAAAGAGGTGGTCAGGTGGTGGGCTTGGGAGCCATCTGGAGGGAGGATAGGGGTTGCTGGATAGTGGATTACTGTTACCCAGGAAGGCAGTATGGCCCAGAGGGAGTAAAAGGCCAAGAAGGGCCTCCAGAAGCTCTGGCTTTGGGGCTGTGGGCAGAGGAGCAGATGGAGAGGTGACTGTGTGTCCCCGTGGCTTAAGATGAGATGGGAGCACTCAGGTCTCCCAGGCCACCCAGGCTGCAGGCTGGGAAGGAGGCTTGGGAGCCATAATGGGATCCCACAAGGAGAGGGCCCAGCTTTGGCAGGAGAAGAGTAGCAGGGGAGGGGGTGCTGTTGGTTGAGAGGGACAATGGGGTGAACCTCTATTCCCCATAATCTGGAGTTTGGCAGTCAAGGCAAGATGGCAGAAGTTTGAGAGTGCAGGGCTCAGGGAAGGTGTTTATAGGATGAGGGAAGTGGGATGGTGTTTATAGACTGACGGGGACGGAGTCCTCAGAGAAGCCAGAGCGCAGGTGGAAGGAGTAAGAGCCTTTTTCATGGATTACTTGGATTTATTGTTAAAAAAAAGTATTACACTATTAAAAAAAGAAAGGGAGAGAGAAATTGAAAACACCCATAACTCCATCTCTCGACCTGCTCAATGGTCCGGTTTTAGGCTGATGTCAAGTTTTTTTCCTGGCAGAGAAGGGGAAGGGAATCCAAGGAGGTCCACCGGCTCCCTACCAAGAGGTTCGCGCGATGGGATGGGCGAGGCGGGGCACTGGGCTGGCGAGAGGGGGTTTAGGGACGAATCCATCAGAAAGGAATAAAGGATTGTCCCCGACCTGGCTCCAGGTCTCTTCCCCTCTCGGCCTTCTCTGGGCCACCCCTTCTCTGGGACCCACCCTGACCCCCGCGCGTGGAGGGGGCGGGGAGGGCCACGGCGCAGCGCAAGTGCGGGAAGCTGGGCAGTAATTGAATCCAGGGACCTCGAGACAGGCAGAGGCCGATGGCTTTTCCCGGCCTAATTAGAGGGATTTTTTTTTAAACCCAGGAAACAAATCCATATGGTCTGCGATTCTTTTCTCAGGCTCTTTACCCTCCTGAAGTCGTAAATGTCGTGGGCTTTTTAGCACCGGGGGATTGGGAAGGGGGAGGGCCCACAGGCTAAGGTTTCTCCACTGGAGCTGGGTCCAGGATCCCGGGCTTCCAGCGCCAGGGTCTTTACCCCCTGCCCCCACCCCAGCCCCTCAGCTCCCCCTGCTAGGCCTGGCAGGCAGCCTCTGTCCCCCACCCACGCAAGCCTCCCCTCTCCCCAAGGCCTCTCCTCAAGCCAAAAACTCTCCCCTCAATCCAGCCCTTCTTCCCTTATCCCAGCCTGCGGCTGGTACATGTCACCTTCCCTTGTCCCCCACCCCCACCCACGGCTTGCACTGATGCCCAGCCTCTGTCTCTGTCCCCTCCTCCATGTGTGACCTGTTTCCACCGTCAGACTGATCAGAGATAAAAATCATGCCTTTCTCACCAGTTTGGGGGGCTGAAAGGTTGCTTAGAGCAGCATTTATTTGCTGTAAATAACAGAAGGCAGGAGGTTAGCCCTGAGGCAGGTAGAAGGGAGTGTGCAGAGCTCCCTCATTTCTACCTGAATGGCTCAGAGTGCAGGTAGAACCTGGGACCAGAGGCCTGAGCCTGCTCCAGGATTCGAGGCTGGGCTCCAGGGCTGAGGCACCTCCAGGGCCTGGGCTCCTCCTCTGCACACCAGGGCAGCCAAAGAAGATGAAGAGTTGGGCTTTGAGGTAAAACCCAGAGAGAGGCTTCTCTGGTCAGTGGCTAAGTGAGTTTGCTCAGAGCTTTCTAAGCTAGGAGGTCACTGCTGGAGACCTGGGGGTGCACATGTAGTGAGGAGTGTGTCTTCTTCCCTTCTGAGTCCTCCAGAGCTAGCCAAGCCTTGGGAGTTTGTTTGCAGAGTATCTTGCCCCTGAGATCTCCTAGCCTCTCACCCTGCACACACATAAGGGCATTGTGAGAAAAATCCAGAATACAGTGGTCCCTAGGTATCCATACAGGATTGGTTCTAGGACTCCGGCAGATACCAAAATCCATGGATCTCAAGTCCCTTAGATAAAACAGAGTAGCATTTGCGTACAATCTATGCACATCCTCCTGTATACTTTAAATCCTCTCTAGATTACTTATACCTAATACAATGTAGATACTAAGTAAATGGTTGTTATACTCTGTTGTTTAGGAAATAATGCATGTTTTAGGGAGTATTGTTTAGGACTTATGCAGTATATATATATATATATATATATATATTTTTTTTTTTTTTTTCAATTTTCAATCCATGGTTTGTTGAATCTGTGGATGTGGAACTCATGGACATGGAGGGCCAACTGTTTGGAGATCCAAGTGCTCCCTGGGTTCCCACCCCTATTTTTTTTTTTTTGGTCCTGGGGATTGAACTCAGAAGCACTTGACCATTAGGCTACATCCCCAGCCCTTTTTCGTATTTTTATTTAGAGGCAGGGTCTCACTGAGTTGCTAAGTACCTTGCCATCTCCTGCCTCAACCTCCCAAGTGCTGGGATTACAGATGTGCGCCACCGCGCCCAGCCCCATCCCTGGTGCGCATCCATGATGTGGCCTTGGGAGAGTCACTGTGCTTCTTTGAACTTCAACTCCCTCATCTGTACAATGGGGTGACTTACTAATATCATCCACCAGGCACAGCACTTAAAGTGGAGGATTAATTAGTAAGAGCCAGTCCCGGGGTCTCAGGAGTTTGCATGGAGTACAGGTGAGATGCGGAAGAGACTTCTCTATGAATCTGAAGGGGGTCGGAGCGGGAGCAGTCAGCGAAGAGCCGCTGCGCAGAAGGCAGAAGGCATCTGATGCTTTAGCCTCCAGCCCGTCAGCTGCACCAGGCTCAGCAGTCCCCCTCCCCTCCCCCCAGCGCCCAGGCTTCCTCCAGCTCCCGCCTGGAGGCCCAGGCTGTGTCTTTCTCACAAATTGGTGCCTGTGGGTGGCTTCTTCTCCATGTCAGCCAAGAATGGGGGAAGGCGCAAGCTGCTGGCCTGGTTGGAGCCAGAGGGACAACCGTGAATGGTTTTTGCCAAACCGTGTCAGGCTGGATTAAGTCACAGGACTGCTCGCCACCCCCCTCGGTTACTATGCTTTTAGCTTTCTGCTGTCCCGCTTTCTTTATTTGTCTATCAGCACAGTGGGGTCTGGATTCTCCTTGAAAGGCAATGCTGAGTCTTCTCTGGCTGACAAAGCCCTCCTGGTGTGACGGCTGGGGTGGAAGTGGGACCTGGCAGGCAGGAGGGCGCTGGGCTGAGCTTGTTTTCTGTGGAAGAGGACAATCAGCATTCGCAGGCTTCAGAGCACCCACAGAGCATGGGGCACTGGGTGTGGGGGGCTCTGGGGTGGGGAGGGTCACAGAGATAACTTAGTATATAACTTAATAAAAGATAGAAAGCCAGGATCTGAAATAGAGTAGAATCCTTTCTATGCAAAGCACCGAGGAGGTCCCAGAGGCAAAGTGAAAGGCAGACCCAGGAAGGAGGAGGGGCAGAGCTGAAGTGGCCGAGGAGAGGGCTGCCATCAGGGAGGTGTGACAGTAAAGGCCCCAGAGGGGAAGTGTGGGCCTGTGCTCAGGGAGCCCCGCCACCCAGCCTGGCTGCAGTGAAGGGTCAAGGGAGGGCAAGGTAGGATTCCTATGGGGACCTCTCATGTCAGTAAGGGAGTGACAATGGCTCAAGTGTAATTTAGAATGATTATATTAATAAATATAATTTGACAGGGTTGTGCTAGATCTAGTCTCACGTATACAGTATTAGCTTTAAGCTTCACAGCAAATTGCCAAGGTAGCTCCTGTTTTTCCCCATTTTACAGCTGAAGAAACAAGGGCTCAGATAGGATTTGTGACCCCCTTGCCCAAGACCCCAGATCTAGTAAGTGGCAGGGCTTGGCTTTGAGTCCAGGACGGTCTGTGTGACTCTAAGGCCCACATACTTTCCCCTTGTGTCCTGGGGGTGGTGGTGGTGGTGGTGCATGAAGCCAAAATAACTAGCAGGGAGATGAGAAGAGTGTTCTGGAAGGTAGACCTGGGGACTTCTTTTCAAGGGCCTAGGGAGGGTCCCTGTGAGGCTGGCTACCCAATAGGATCTAGCCTTGACCTAGGGACAAGGGTGGAGGGTCTTGAAAAGGCAGATTTTTAGAATTCCAAAAGAAGGTCTAGGCACTGGGAGACATTATGGACAGGCAGAGTGACAGGTGGCTGAGGAGTCAAAATGTTAGAATCGAGTGGGGTCTACAGTGTGGCCGTGGCAGTACTGTCCTCTGGCCCTCCCCACTAGGCCTGGCCTTGGTGGCTCTGTGCCAGGCTCCCAGGATGTCAGCCTCCTGCAGACTGGGGGAGGGGACTGGGAGCAGAGGGGAGGGGGTGCTGGTAGAGGCATCGAGATTAAGGCGCTAGGCTCTGAACTGGGATCCCCTTTCTCCTTCCCCTCATGGGTTCCAGCTGTCCCTGCCACTCTGTTTTGGAGGGGGCAGGGGACCCTGGAAGGGGAGTGAGCCTTTGGCAAAATTGAAGTAGGGTCAGTTTATCTTCAACCTCCACCCCCTTTCTGAATTCCAGTACTTACCCTAGGCTCCCCGCTGCCCTGGTCAGCTTCTTGCCCCCCCCATCTTTACCCCACCCAGCATCTCCCCCTCCACCACCCCCCTCAACCTGTTGGAGGCAGAGCAGCCTGGGATGGGGCAGAGAACAGGAGTTCAAGATGCTGGGAGGCTCACTGCGCTCCCAGGTTAGCTCTGCCACTTGTTCTCAGGTGGCCTTGGGCAAATCTCTAGGTTTCAGTTGTCCTATCTCTAAAGTGGGCCCAATGATGCCTCTCTGGCAGGACTAGCGAGACAATCAAATGACACTACAGCTATGAAAGTGCTTTGTAAACTTTAAGATGCTGGACAAACTTCAACTGGTGTCTTGGAGCAGCCTATACAGGGGCCTCAGTTTACAGGCACCTGTCAGCTCCCAGTCCCTGGGTCTTCAGGCCCCTTCCCTTCCCTTGAAGCCAGACTCTGGGCCCAGAGTGTAGGGGAAGGCTATGGATCCCAGTAACAACCTCTGTCTGCTCTCTGCTGAAGGCCGAAGGCAGGGTCCCCAGGCCTGGATGGTGGCTGCCCTTTTGTTCTCCATAGGGGGATCTTCATCGATGGAGGGCTGCCTGACATTGGGGCATCCACTCCATCTTGGGTTTACGTGGGACAGCCTCTATGCCAGTTTGCCAAGCTGACTTTCCTCCTGTCGCTCTCCCAGAGAGGCAAGCCAAGCCTCTGCCCCACGGAAGGTACCAGCCCACCATGTTCCTCCCCCCGTCCTTTGGCTAGAAAGGCACTTGGTGGGGCGGGTGCCACAATCTGGCCTGGATTAGAGCCTTCCCTCCCCGCCCCCACCCCTCCCTGAGTCACTCTTCTGGGTTTGCCCAGCTCCAGGGCTTCTGGCAGCCTCCCTGGAGAAGCGTGAGGCAGGCCCTGGCCTGACAGGCACGTGGCACTCTCTGGGCACGTGCTCAACCCATGTGTTACCCCAGGAAGGGGGAGCTTGGTGCCCACAGCTGCTGAGGTGGCTTATGCATGAACCTGTGGTCCTGGCAGCTTCCTCAGTCCTGCCCTGGCTTCCGGCCAGTCCTCCACCCAGAAGGGATGGCATGAACACCTCCCGGGCTGGCCGTGCCTGATGGCTGCTTATTCAATCTCAAGTCAAGACTCTCTCTCCTTTTTTGAATTTGGTGCTCAAGATTGAACTCAGAGCCGGGCGCGGTGGCACACGCCTGTAATCCCAGCACTTTGGGAGGGAGGCTGAGAGTTCATGGAGGATCGCGACCCTGTTCAAAGCCAGTAATCCCAGCCTCAGCAAAGGCGCAAAGGCGAGGCACTTAGCAACTCAGTGAGACCCTGTCTCTAATAAAATACAAAAAAGGGCTGGGGATGTGGCCCAGTGGTCTAGTGCTGCTGAGTTCAATCCCCGGTACCAAAAAAAAAAAAAAAAAAAATACAAAAGAGGGCTGGGGATGTGACCCAGTGGTCGAGTGCCCCTGAGTTCAATCCCCGGTACCACAAAAAAAAAAAAAAAAAAAAAAAAAGATTGAACCCAGGACCTCATGCATGCTCGGCAAGTGCTCTATCCCTGAGCTACATCCCCAGGCCAAGGAGATGGCATTTTGACAGGAGATCTAGGCCATGGTTCTCTTGGCAAAATCCAATTTCATGGAGACCTTTAGATGATTTTTCTCTCTGTTTTAAGTGAACTTGGAGCTCTTCGCTGCTCATTCCTGCAGCAGCAGCTGTGAGATGGACTTGAGGGGGAGGCAGGCAGCATGTGATGGCCTGGGCAAGAAGAGGAGTAGGATTCTGAGGACCAAAGCCACCCCCTTCCACTGGCTGAGACCCTGAGGCTGTGGAATTTCATAGACTGCAGAGTCAGAGAGGGTGTGGCTCAAGGTAGCCCCACTTTACAACCAGAAGTTCCTAGATTATCAGTCCTATTCTCCCTGGCTCTTCACAGTGGGGTCCCTCCTCCTCCCAGGGAAAGCCCTACCTCTCTCCTTCTTTTCTCAGCAAAGCTTCCGGAGGGAGGCTTATACAGGGATGTCTCCACTGTCTCACCGGTCACTCTCTCCCCAACCACTGCCACCTGTCTCCTGTACCCTCTTCACAGGACAACCAATGGGCTCATGCCAGTTCTCTCCTTCCTGGGCCCCTGTACTCCCTGCAGTGAAGATTTTTCGCTCCCTCCTTTAGAAACTTCTTTTTAAGGCTTCCTCCATGCTGCAAGATCCAACTCCTGCCCAGTGCTTTGTGGTTGGTCACCTGCCCTGTCTTTTTCCTCTGGTTACCTAAGAAGGCCTATCCTAATGTAGCAGTATGGAGGTGACATTTGTTGCTTGGGGGGGACCCCTTCTGGTAACCTTACCTTCTCTGTCACATGGAAACCTCACCCAAGTGGCTGGAAGATGATTCAAAACTGTTCCACTGGAACCCTGGAATTCTTCCTGAGCTCCTGACAAGGCCTCCTGCCCTTCTCCCCTGCATGGGTCCCCCCAGGCTCCTCCACCCGAAATTGGAATTCCTAGTCTTCCCTGAGCCTGCTCTTCCCCAGGGCACCCTGTCTCTGTGAACAGCTCCTCTATCCCCTCCATTGCCAAGGTTGGAACCTTTGCTGTTTCCCATTGGAGCCGGTGCCAAGGCTAGTTCATTGCCTCCTCTGATTGTTTCCTGAATGGCTTCCCTGCCTTCCTCCCCACTGCCGGCTCAGCGCCTGGAGCACCAGCCTCACAGCTGGTTTCCTGCCTCGAGCTCCTTCCACTCTCTCTTGTTCAGACAACCTCCCAGCTCCCGTTCATGGCTGAAGTTCTCAGCCAGGCATTGAGTCCTGGTTAAATCCGGCCGGGTCCCTCTGCCTGTGCTCTCATGACTCTTCCTGGGGGTCAAAGCCAGCCCCTTCCTTCTCCCTCCTCATGCCTTTGTTCCAGCTGTTTCCTCTGCCTGAGGTCTTCTCCCGGCTCTTCCACTCCACAGTCCAAACCCTGACCAACCCTGAAGGCTCTGTTCAAGTGCATCCCCCACACGATCCTCCCTGGGTCTCCTCAGCCATGACTTCCTCCGTCCCTGGAGCCCCAGTGTCCCCTGGATGCTCTTGCGCCACAGTGTCCAGGAGGTTCCTGGTGATTCGGACTAGATATTCGAACTCTCAGTTTGCCTGGTGAGGAGGAAGGAGCCCAAGTGTTCAGCTAGGATGGGGGCTACCTTAGCCGTTTTGGGGGACCCCTTTCGGTAACCTTACCCCAGTTTCTCCCTCTTGCAGTCCTCACGCTGTGGGGTGTGATGACATCCCAGATCTAGGGATGGAGTGTGTGACTGCCACCTTAACCAATTCTCTGGTCCCCGGGATGGGCCAATCAGAACCAAGGACACCTGGGGATTTTGCTGGGATTATTAGGACCAACCCAGTCTCTTCCCCACAGCCTTGAATTTGAAGCCCAGCAGCCTTCTTGCCTCCACAAGGGAGGAGAAAGGTGGAGAGAAACCTGTGGAGTGAGAGGAACCAGGTGCTGGGGATGCTGTTTAACCCAGCCTGGCCTGGACTTTCCATTTCTTTCTTTTTTTTTTTTTTTTTTGTACCGGGGATTGAACTCAGGGGCACCTGACCACTGGGTCACATCCCCAGCCCTATTTTTTTTTTTTTTTTTTTGTATTTTATTTAGAGACAGGGTCTCATTAAGTTGCTAAGTGCCTCGCCATTGCTGAGGCTGGCTTTGAACTCACAATCCTCCTGCCTCAGCCTCCCAAAGTGCTGGGAATACAGGCGTGCGCCACCGCGCCTGGCTTGGACTTTCCATTTCTGATGAGCAATAGATTCCTTCAATTGCCCTGGGTTGGGTTTTCTCCTGTTGCAACAGGAAGAGTCCTAGCTAGCATACAGCGTGAAGAGAGGGGAGCTCCCCCGTGGCCCCAGCTTCTGGGCTCTCTGCAGGAGGTTCATGGTGTGGCCTCCCTTGGCTGCAGTACTGAAACATGGAAGCCAAGCTGCTCTGTGCCCTGGCCTGCACGTCCTGTGAGGACAATGGCATCCCAAGGTCAGTAGGAATTGAATGAGAACCATCTGGACTGCTGAGGGAAGCCGGAGGCCCTGGGGTAGGCCTGGGGCCCCAGAATGTGGGTGCTCAGCCCCCAGCCAAGGGCTTCTCAGGCCCTTGAATGCTGCGTGACTCAAAAGGACCCTTAAATTCTGAGAGTTACCAGAATGTGATGGGGGGTGGGAACGTTCCTAGACTTTTCCAAAGGGAGCACTCCAGTCAAGGGAGGAGACCCAAACCCACCTCTCTCAGGCACCCCTTGGGAATGTTGCTGGAAACGGTTGGAACAAAGATTGCTGGGAAGGGAGCACCAGGATTGGAAAGTGCCCAGATGTGGTGGGAAGAGGGCAACATCCGTGTCCCGGGAGAAGTGGAGGGTGAGAACTGGAATGTTCCTGAATGTTCTTCCGGGATGGAACCTTTGGTTAATGTTCATGGCCTCGCCTCTTGGGTGGTTGTGGGGATGGAAGAAGCAGATGCCCCAGCTAGAGCGTCACCGAGAATGTGGGGGGTTACTGTGTAAGAGCTGTTGGGCCCGGGAACACCCCCTGCGTGTGGGCTGGTGAGGGCCACTCGGGGTCTGAGGGGGGTACGGCACAGGAGTGCAATAGGGTGTGTGCTGAGGCTGCCCAGCCCGATCTGTGGAAGATGGCGGGCAATCCGGGTCCAGGGTGCAGACCACAGAGGGGAGTCTGGTGTAGCTGAGAGGGGTCAGCAGGAGGGCAGTGGTATTGGGAGGCGCTGGGGGAGGTGTAGGGACAGGCGACTGAAGAAGCCCTCCTTGCCTGAGCTCTGCTGTAGCCAGACGCCTAGAGGCCCAGCCTTGTCCTCTGGCCTTCTGCCCACCAGCTGCCACAAAGCTGGGGAGGAATCTGCTTTGAATTATCAGAAGAGCTGCCTCCCCCAGGCATATGGTCGGCAGACCCCCAGTGCAGAGCATCACGGGAGATGTCATCTCTTGACCCCAGCTCTGGCCCAGCGCCTTCTTCCCCTGGAGCACTGGCTAGGGGTTCTGGGCCCCCCACCATGGCCCGCCTCTCTGGATGCCGAGGCCATTCACACTGTTCCAAGGCTCATCTCAGCTCCATCTTCCTGACTGAGAGGGGAGAGGGGACAGGGGAAGGGCTGGGGCCTGCGACTGGCAGAGATGAAGAGCTTTGGCCTCCAGCCCAGAGAATGACAGAGGCAGGGAGCGGAGGGGAGGGACACCTGGGGGCTGGCAGGCAGGAGGCAGGAGAGCCAGTGGGGGCACTACAGGCCTGAGGCCTGGGGACACCGATGACACAGGAGGAAGCAAGAGAGTCTCCATCTGTTCGCTGAGTGCCCTGAGGGCTCAGAATAAGTCCCTACCCTAGAGCTGAGCTGCCCAGTATGGTAGCCACCAGCTGTGGTGGCTGTTGAGCACTTGAGATGTGGCTGGTTCAAATTGAGATGAATTATAAGAACAAACACACATAGCACTTTGATGACTTGTGGGACCAAAAAAAAAAAAAAGAAAATTATTGCATTTCATTAATAATTTTAAAATATTGATTATATGTTGAAATAATACTTTAGAACTATTAGGTTAAATTTATTAGTAAGTTCATCTGTTTCTTTTTACTTGTGTAATGTGGCTACCAAAAAAAATTTTTTTTAATTACATATGTCATTTGCATTATATTTCTACTGGACAAAACTGCTTCAGAGCACACTCATTCATTTTTTTCAGCCTAATTGTATGGAGTGCCAGCTTAATGCTAGGCAAGGTACAAAGGATTAGAATGTGAGCAAAACCAGAGCTTGTCTCTGGTTTCCTGGAGTTTACAGTAATCAAATCATCACTCAGAAGGGTGCCTAATTACGAAGAGAGATTAAGTGAGCTAATGAAAAGGAGTGGAACACAGTATTCTCTGAAGCTGAAATCAAGGAACATGATTTGGGCCTAGGTTATGACTAGGGCTTTCCCAAGGAAGCACTGGACTGGTCAATTTGGGAAAGAGTGTTTTAGACAGAAAGACAGCATGTGCAAAGGTCCTGTGGCTAGAAGGAATAATAAAGTTTTTAGATTATAAGAAGGCTGTTTTGGGCTGGGTGTGGTGGTGCATGCCTGTAATCCCAGTGGCTTGGGAAGCTGAGACAGGAGAATCACAAGTTCAAAGCCAGCCTCAGCAAAAGCGAGATGCTAAGCAATTCAGTGAGACCCTGTCTCTAAATAAAATACAAAATAGAACTTGGGATGTGGCTCAGTGATCAGGTGCCCCTGAGTTCAATCCCTGGTACCAAAAAAGAAAAAAAAAAAAAAAAAAAAGAAGAAGGCTGGTTTGGGGAAGCAGAGAGTGAGGAGGATGGCTGGAGCAAGGCAGTGAATCTGAGGAAGTTGGCAGACCTAAAGACTATATATAGCAAAGATGGAAAATTGACAAAGTATTTTAACTACTAAAGGGAAGCAGAAGGAGGATGGAGGTGAGGCTGAGAAAGGCAAAGAGGATTTCTTTACCTGTTGGGGAAGGGTGAAGAGGGACTCTGGTAAGAAAGATATCTTTAAGAATCTGTCCCATACCATGACAGCGCTGGGCCAGTGTTGGTCACTTCCTGACCTCTACCCCCCACTAGCTCAGAGGAGCTGTCACATGCAACCTCTGCTCCTTGACTTCCACTTCCTGGCCTATCCTGACCCACCCACCCTCCACTCTGCAGCAGCAGCTAAGGATTCTTAAAATGCAAATCTGGGGGCTGGGATATTGCTCAGTGGTAGAGCTGAGGCCCTGGGTTCAATCCCCAGCACCAGAAATCAAAAACGAAACAAAATAAAACAACAACTAAAAAGCAAAAAACAAAACACAAAAAAAGGCGAATGTAAGGGCAGCAGCTCACGGCTTGAACCCTTCATCATTCCCAGTGTCCTAAGAAGGCAGTCCAGACCCCTTAGCCAGACTCCTCATAAGCCTTGGCCCATCTGGCCCACTGCCCTCCCTCCCTTCGCTCTCTGGGCTCCAGACACAGGAGCCTCCCAGGCCGGCTCTGTCCCCTCCACCTCCAGGACTCTTGCTCCAGCTGTTCCCTAAGCCAGAAACACCCTCCCCCGCCCCACTGGCTTGTTAGCTCACTCATCCTCAGGAGCTCAGCTTCCATGTCCCTTCCCTGACCCCGGGTGTGGGTAGGTCCCGACTGGGACCCCCAATCACCCTAATATGGCAGTGCATATCACCCAGGGCCTGTCTGTTCTCTATCCTCCTAAAGAATGTCCCATCATAATTTGGGCTTGTTGGTGTGTGCCTAGCAACTTGGGAGACCAAGGCAGGAGGATCACTTGAGCCCAGGAGTTCAAGGCCAGCCTGAGCAACATAGCAAGACCCCCATCTCAAAACAAATAAAATTAGCTGAGCTGCAGTGGCTTGCCTGTAATCCCAGCAACTGGGGAGGCTGAGGCAGGAGAATCACAAGTTCAAGGCCAACCTCAGCAACTTGGCGAGGCCCTGAGCAACTTAGCCAAGACCCTGTTTCAAAATTTAAAAATAATAAACAGAGCTGCAGATGAATGTAGCTCAGCAATGAAGCACCCCTGGGTTCACTCCTTGGCACCAAAATGAAAAGGTACCGGCAGGATTTGTATCACTTTACTCCACGGGTCAGTGTCTGGCCATCCCTACCAGACAGGAGGCTCCTTCAGGGCAATGACTATATTTCTTTCATCTGAAAGTGGGTTCCTCTAAGGCCAGGAGTTGGGCCTCTCTCATCAGGTCAGAAATATCCTCAGGCCTGAGACTGTCTCCTCCATCAGACAGGAGACACCCTCAAGACAGACTCTCCCATCACACGAGGGGTGGGGGGGCGAGGGGTGTTTCCAAGTACCAGGGTCATTTCTCTTCTGTCCTCTGAGTCCCTGCCTGCCACATGCATGTCTTCCTCACTGCTCTCTCAGTGTGGCTGAGGTGGGAGACAAAAACCTTCCCCTCCACCCCTTGGCGGGGCCTCACTGGCCCCTCTCCCTGGATCTGGAAGTCAGAGTGGCTGTGTTGTTCTTCCTGGGAAGAACAAGACTCCCGGAGCTTTTCCCTGTGGCCACAGCCAGTCCTGTGAGAGGACCTGGACAAAGACCAGCAGAGACCAAGCAGTTCTGACCACCTGCCCAGCCAGCCTCTGAGTCGGGCACAGGCCTGGGGCCAGGAACCCTGTAGTCCCAGGAGCTTCCAGGCCTGAGCCAGCAGGGCCCAAAGCCAGGCAGGCAGCAGCCTGGGGTTAGGACCTGCCCAGGAGAGCCAGGAGGGAGGGACCTGCCTGTCTGACTCCAGGCCAGGCCCGCCAGCCTCCCACCAGGCCATCTGGAGCCAGATTGTGTGTGTGTGTCTCCTAGGCCATGTGGGTGGCTGGGAGCTGTGGGGTTGTGACCTGGCCTCCTTAGCAAGCCCCTGGCTCTCCTGTGGTCAGTTTTACTTCTGACATCTGGTCAAGTTCACAGCTGGCCAGCTTCCTATATGGCCATTTTGACTTTCCCTCTCCACAATCTGGGGGCAAAGGGCTTCCACTCCTCCCCACCCCCACTTAAAGGAGCTTCAGGGCTGTATATGTGAACTTGCTGGATTCCTGATTAAACTTCCCCATTTCTTGGAGGAAAAAGTAGGAGAGGAATTCACTGAGTTGGAAATGCTGCTCGGGGGCCCAGACATCCCACAATCTAACCAGCCCAAACCACGGGGATTCCCAGAAAATCTCTTTGCACTATTTTTTTTTTTTTTTCTCTTTGCTATTTAATGCTCATCACTTATGTTTTAGGTGTAGGTTTCAGGAGGGCCCAAGAAATGATTACACAGGATGCAAAGAGGAGGTAACAGGGAGGGTGACGAGGGTCTGGAGCTCAGTCCCCAGCTGGAGGGTCAAAAGGGTTTACTCCCAGCCCAAAGGGAGGCAGGAGGGGCTCCAGAACCAACACATGCTAAAACATACTCACGGCTCCCCACCCCCCCCCCCCCCCCCCCCCGCTGCTGGGGAGGAAAATAAATACATTCTGACTGTCCCACTCCCCAGGTGCTCAGGTGAAGGGCCAGCAGGTGGGGTCCCTCCTCTCATTGCAGATTGAGGTCCACGAAATGCCATCACGTGCAATGCTCCTAGTCCCTTACGCAGGGTTGGGGGGAACCCCCGATGGGGGAGGGGTGGCAGTCCGTGCACACCTTGCCTGGGGCTCCTTCATGCTAAATATAGGGGGAGCCGCGCTCATTCCAACAGCAAGCAAAACACAAAAGGCGGGGGGGGGGGGGGGGGGGGGGTAAGACGTCAGTGAGACCTTGTGATCCCTTTCTGGCTACGCTAAGGAAAACATTTCCTCACAGGGTCCTCCAAACTCGGGAGAAACCCCCTGTGGGCCCCAGCCCCACTGTGTCCCTTCTTGTCCCATATCCGCCCCCTCCCCCCGGCCCACTTTTCTTCACTGCAAGCTTCTGGGCCCAGCCAAACCCGTGCTTTGGAAAGGGGAGGATGGGGGTGCATTCCTCCACGCACAGGCCCTTGGCAGACAGACGCCAGCTCAAGCCTCAGGGGTCCTTGGCCCGCCAAACCTGGGGGCGAAGGAAGACCGCCCGGCAGAGCTCAGCTCCCTCTCCTACTTTGCTGGCAATAGCCCCAGCAGGATTCAGTCTCAGCCCAAGAGAGAAAACTTGTGGAGAAAAGCAAGATGACCCATCCCGTGTGTGTGTGTGTGTGTGTGTGTGTGTGTGTGTGTGTGTGTGTACGCATGCGCACTCCTGTGCACATGCACATTGCAAAGTGGGGGGTCCTTAGTCCTTGACCCCTAGGGCTGATTCTAGGGGCCAGTGTTGGCTCCAGGCCTGTGCCAGGACAGAGGGCACCAACAGACTAAGGCCACTTCCCATGGATAAGCCTGAGTGGGGACAGGAAGAGGGAGGTGGGACCCCTTTCCCCAGCCCCAGACCTGACTCCATCAGGATGTCAGCGGACCAGCCTTGGGCAGGCATCCCCTCTCCACAGGGGTTAGACAGGGGCCTGGAGATGGTGGAGACTGGAATGAACTTGGCTTCAAGACGTTTCCCTGAAGGTCACCTGATCTCCCTCACCCAGCCTCAGGTAAAACCTAAGGTCCCTCATATCGAGAGGATGGTGTCAGCCTGTATTTGACCTCACCATTGCTGGGTGGCTTTAGGCAAGTCTCTGCCTCTCTGGGCCTCACTGTCCTCTATGTAAAAGGAAGGGGATGGACTGGCTTTCAAACCTGCTTCCAGCCCAGACAGGACTCTGTCCTCTTCCTCTTAGGCCAGAGGGGAGGAGCAGGGGGTTGGAGGGGGCTTAGGCCACTAGAATGCGCCCTCGTTCCCCAAGTTCACAGTGTAGAGTCCATGGCTCTGGTTCCTCAGTACCTCCTCCTGAGTCTCCGGGGGCTTGTCACCACTGCCAATACCATCCCTGGTGTCAGACCCCCAGATAGGACACCTGCCAAGGTGGGAGGGGGTGGCCCACCCCACAGTGGGGAGAAGGAAGCAGAAGGCCTAAGGTGGCGAGAGGCAGGGACGGGGAGGCTCCCCTCTCTTGCTCGAGAGGGAATGTGATCAGAAGCGAGGGGCCACACAGGAGCAGTGACAGGGCTGTGGTTTGGGGGCCTGGGCTCGAGGCCCTGCCCAGAGGAGCTCAGCTCTGCCAGGCTGGCCCACCCCGGGGGGATGGGCTGGAGCATCCATCCTCAGAACGTGGGGGCAGGGCAGGGGCTCCCCGGTGGGCTCACACAGGGGACGTGGCCGTGGACTCGCTGCACAGGCTCTCGGCAATGTCGGATCTCTCGATGCGGTGCAGGGCATCCAAGAGGGCGTCGAGCGTCGCGCTGTCCTGGGCAGCCCAGCTGGCAAGCAGGGCACGGACAGGGCAGGCCTCGTGGGTGAAGGAGTCTATGTGCTCGGGCTGGTAGCCCAGCTGGCCCGCCAGGTGCCGCCAGGTGTCCCCCGCAGAGCCATTGAGCAGCTTCTCCACCTCCTCCCTTTTGGCTGGGGGCAGGCTGCTGTAGAGGCCTCCGTCACCCTTGAGTGCTGCCAAGAACCCAGAGAACTGAGGTCCTGCCCCCCACTCCCCGCCCCGCCCCAGTGGGCCTGGGGGCCCAGAAGGGCCAAGACATTTCCACCGAGATCTGGGGCGAGAGGCAGAGGGATGGCCAAGATGAGGTCCTGGAAGCGGGCAGGGCCAGGCGGGGGCTGGGGAATGCTGACTCACTGTCCCTCCCTCACCCACAGCTCCCCTGCCCCCTAGCCCCCTCCCACCCCTGGCAATTAACCAAGGCAGAGCAGGAGACAGGGCTCCTCAGCTCCAGACAACTGCAGCAAGTGTCCTGGAGCCCGGCTGTGGGCCACTAATTAGGGTACATACTTAACCACTTGTTCCCCAGAAGTCCAGGGCAGGAGGCTAATTGCAGCTACTTTGGGCAGTAATTAGCCCCCAGGGGGAACAATTAGCTTGATGAGTCTGAATGTTCAACTAGTAAAAGCCTCCATTTCCCAAGATGCCTGTTGGAAAGGACCTGTCTTTCCCATTCCCCTCTTCCAGCCTCTCCCAGCCTTCTACAAAGGCAGTTTAGCCAGCCCCTCTGGCAGTCCCTCCTATAGTCTAATCTCAATCATGCCATGTGTCCTGCCTCAGCTCCCCGCCTGCCCTGCCTTGACACTTACCAGGGCCTGAGGCTGTCTGCGTGTGGGGCTGTTGGTCATGAAGGCTCTGGCTGTCCACCGAGATGCCACTGTCACTGTGGAGTTTCTCTCCTTCGGGTGGGGGCGTCTGGTTCACAGGCCGGCTGTTAGCGCCCTGCTTGTTCTGCTTACAGCTGTTCCACCTGGAGCCAGGGGACAGGCTGGGTCTCAGCGCGAGTGTCCGGACTAGCCAGTGCAGCCGAGGTACCCTGATGTGTGGGGGTGGGGGTGGGGGCATAGCAGGTCCCCGCAGTGTCTAAAGGGCTTGTTTCCTTACATATCTGCACCCCCTGCACACTGAGAAAACTCCATAAGGGTAGGGGACATTCTGCAAGCAGGCAACAAGTACTCAGGAATCAATGGGGCATACACAAATGACTTTCCAGAAATTCTACTTTTCCCAACCTACCCTTCTAAAACACTCCCACATGAGAGCAGTGATATGTACAAGGATCTCTTCTGCATTTATAAGCAATAACAAAAAACTGAAAACAAACCCAATGTCCATCAGGAGGGAACTGACTAAATAATGTCCATCCATATTATTGAAAGGTTACAAATGATCGGATGATCTATTTCCCACGGAAAGTTCTCCCGAGGAGGATTAAGTGAAAAAGTACATTGTAGACTGTGTATAGTACGATCCCTGAGGCTTTTTTTTTTAAAACAACAACAACAACAAAAAAAAACCCTGTGTGTTTACATGGAAGTATAATAAGAAGTTTTTTATATATGTGTGTGTTTATATAAACGAAATGCACAGAAAACGGTTGGGAAGGGTGCATTTCAAACAGATACCAGAGAGGAGAGGAGTAAGATCGGGGGAGATGATGGGGGGGGGGGGGGTTTTAACTCTTTATTTTAGAGCATGCTGGTCTCGGGGCCTGGACGCAGCCCAGTGGGATGCTTGCTGAACACGCGGGAGGCCCCGAGTTCTGTCTCCAGTTCCACAAGGAAAGAAAAAAAAAAAAGATATTGGTCTTTTTTGCAGTTTTCTAGACAAATCTGCATTACTTTGATGGTTTAAAAAAATGGAAAATCTATTTAATACTTTCCAGGAGTCCTTGTTCATCCTAGGTTCCTGGATATGGCCACAGGAGTCCAAGGGTGACATAAGAAAGGGAAGAGGGGCTGGGGTTGTGGCTCAGCGGTGGAGCGCTGGCCTAGCACGTGCGTGGCCCGGTTCCATCCTCAGCACCACATACAAATAAATGCATTGTGTACAACTAAAAGCAAATAAATAAGTATTTTAAAAAAAAAGAAAGAAAGAAAGGGAAGAGACATAGGCATACCCAGGTAGCTTTGGGGGTCTGGGAAATAAGGACACAAGCAGTTGGGAGTGGGGGTGTCAGGGAGGGAAGGGAACAGCTTGGGATAAGGGGAGATGGTTGGAGCCAGGACAACACAGGGCACCCCTTTCCCTCGCCCTCCTGACCTACTATGCCCCACAGTAGGACAGTGGTTGGTGAGTGAGGATGAGCCTGCTTTGAGGTTGAGCCACAAGGGTTTGTGTGCCAGGTACCATGGCGCACACCTGTAATCCCAGTGATTTGGGAGGCTGAGACAGGAGGATCACAAGTTTAAGCCCAGCCTCAGCAACTTAGCGAGGCCCTAAACAACTTAAAGAGAGACCCTGTCTCAAAAAAAAAAAAAAAAAAATGGGGATGTGGCTCAGTGGTGGAGCACCCCTGAGTTCAATCCATAGTACCCCTACCCCCAAAAGGGTGTGTGTTTTCAGGTCAAGGACAGGGAAAAGTCCTTGCTTTTTGTCCCCTCGGTGCCCCCTCTCACCTCTTGAAGGCAATATAGGCCACGAGGCCCACAACCACAGCAGCCAGGATGGAGCAATAGACAGGGATGAGGTTGTCAGTGGTGCCTCGGGTCAACACAGGCTGGGAGCTGCCCATCACTGTAGTCACCACATCTGCCACCGTGCTGGCTATGAGGTCTTGTTCTGGAGGGACCTCGGGCTCCTGGGTGCTGGGGGCCGTGCTGTCTGAGCCCTCCGGGGGCGGGGACCGTGTAATCCAACGACCAGGGATCTCTAGAGGAAAAGGGCACAGGAGTGAGGGCCCTCTCCCCTCCAGACCCTTCCCCTTAGGTCTGACCCGCTCCATTGCTTCTTCCTGAGGCCCCACCCCCAGTTCTGGGTGCTCAAGCTGTTGTGCACCAGGGTGGGAGCTGGGAGTGAGTGCATGTGTCATGCTGATGGAGGAGAGCGAGAGCAACAAGCCAGGAGATCGGGATCCATCAGCTCTGTCTCTGGTGGGACCTCGATTTGCCCATCTAGAGAATGGGGCTATTAAGAAGAATGGTCTTTAAGTTCCCTTCCGTCTTGGGCTGTGGACCTAGACCTCTACTCTGCCCCTCCTGAGCACCCTGAAGCCTGGTGTAGGGCAAACACACAAAGATGCCTGAGCCACAGGGAAACCTCAAGCTGGCCCCAGAGTGCCTAGATGACCACAGCCCTAAGGAGGGACAAGGGCACTCACGCCTGGTCAGAGAAGTACACCTCCCAGAGGGGCACACTCAGCTCCTTCCTGTCTCTGAGGCCTGGACTGGGGTGGGGTGCAGCTGGCTTGCTTCCCTCTGGGTAGCCCTTTGTCAGGGAGTAGCCTCTGATTCCTGCCCTGTCCCCAAGCAGCCTGGCCCTGCCACCCAGGGAAGACTATGTCAGGTAGCCAGGACCCTCCTTGGCAGGAACCAGGGTGCTGGTAGAGTGAGGCCTGCAAGGCAGGTACTGTCCACTGCTCTAGGAAGAGGAGACTGTGCCCAGCCACCCACTCAGGCCTTCTCATGACAACTAGGCATTACCAGCCTCCCTGGCAGGGGCCTTGGCACCTCCTGGCAACAGTGGGTGGGACTTTCCATTCTACCACCCATCCAGGGGCCGTGCTAGGGGTTGTGGCTCTGGATGGCCTGGGGGTACTTGTCTGGGCAAAGTTGCCTACACCATCCATCCTCACTCCCACGCCTGGGGCAGGGAAAGAAAACAGACAGGGCATGCCAAGAGGTGAAAGGGAGGGCACTTTCTTCCCAGCTCAGCCCCTCCCAGCCCCCAGAGTGCCCACCCAAGTTGGAGTCTCAGCTGTCCACCAATCTTCTGGGCCTCCCAGGCTCGAGACCAAGATGCTTCAAAGGCCCCCATTTTTAGCACCTTCTGAGGGGGGAGGCCTCCAGATGTGAGTTTGGGACCCAACTGACTGACAGTGGGGACAGGGTTGCCATCTGCAGCTCCAGCCCACCCCTCCCCCACCCAGTCCTGGGAGTGGGTGGGGGAGGGGTGGGAAGTGGAGAAGACACAGCCCATCTTCGGGGAGCCTCGGGCAGGGTGCTGGCCTAGGGAGGGTCTTATCATGACCTGTTTAGGGACTGGGCAGAACTGGGTGGCAGCTGGAACCCAGAAGCTGTAGATCCAGCTCAGCTCCGAGGGATACCCTGGACCCAGAGGCTGAAGGGGCGTGGGTGGGGCTGGGGGTGTATCAGGCCATTACAGAGATGAGAGAGTAGCTGGAGGGGGCAGTAAAGGGGCAGGCCAGGCTAAAGACAGAGCTGAATGCCCGGGGCACTTTCCCTCACCTCTCCAGTCCCTCATGATGGGGCTGGGGGATGAGATCCAGATGTGGCCAGTCCACTAGCATTCCAACCCACTGAGCCCTTGGCAGGTCCTGACAGCCATTTCCAGAATTGGAGCTATCAGACTTGGGGAGTGGAAGGAGGGACTAGGTTACCTCTCCTAAACTTCACTGGGAGCCTTCTGCCCTGAGGGTGGGTGAGTCACCTTGTTGATACCTGAACCGTATATGCAGGAAAGCTTGGTAGAGGGGAGGCGAGGGGGTAACCAAGCCAGAGTCAAGTTCCATTTCCTGAAATGGACCCTCTGCCCTGGAGCTGACATTTAACCCTGCAGAGGCTGGAGCTGAAAGGGGACCAGGACAAGGGTAAATACACCCCTCAGGGGTACCCGCTCCCTTCAAGGTAGCTGGGAAAGTGGGAAGGCATCTGGGAGGACGCTGTGAATGCCCCAAAAGGCAGAGCTCACCCCTCCTCCCACTGTCACGTTTCTTGGCTCTAACCGCACCCTGGACTACGGGCCCGCTGCTGGCCCAGACTTGCCCGCGGAACTGTGCTGCCCACTAGCTGCTGCCTGGCTGCTGGAACCCTCCCTGCTCTGCCAGGAGCCAGCTGCCAGCTGCCTGTCTCCTGGCCCTTGGCAATCTCCACCAGAACCACCCTGGGGTCTATGCCCCATTCCTCCTCCACCCCCCTCCCCAATGAAGAAAGCTTCAAACACATTCCCTGCCTCTTCCCAGTTCAACAGCCTCCTCCTCCCTCCTCCCTGGGGAGTTCACGGGTCTCCAGCAGTCCTCCCAGACTACTGGCTATGTCAGAGCCCTGGTCAGAATGGAGTCTCCCCAGGGCCAGGGTTCCCACCTCCCCTCTGACTGGAGGCTGACTGGGAATTCTGAAGTTGGGACTCTCTTTCTCCCTCAGCTGGGAACTAGGTGCTGGGACCCTGGAGGAGATACTGTCTTGGTGCTCAGAGTGAGGGCAACCTCAGGTTAGTTCTCTAAAGGAAGGAGCTCAATGGGTGCATGGCCACAGGGTGATGGAAAGAATGTAAAGGCACTGCCAATCTCTCTTGGCAGTGGAAAAGCCTCCCGTCTCCCCCTGCAATGGACATTAACAACAAGAAGACAAAATAGTTCTGCCTGATTCGCAGGGTGCTTCCTCCTCCCATCTCCTTAAGGCCCCATGACTGGCTAAGGCAGGCACACCCAGCTCCCCTCTGTTTGTACCCTACCTCGTCCACAGGCTTCCACACCCCATGCCTGCCACCCTCCTCCTTCCTGCCACAGAACCCCTCCTTCCATGATCTTTTCGTTCTCTGTATTCAATCTCATCCTTCAGAAAACAGCCACAGGAGCTGGGCGCAGTGGCGCACGCCTGTAATCCCAGCACTTGGGAGGCTGAGGCAGGAGGATCACGAGTTCAAAGACAGCCTCAGCAATGGCGAGGCACTTAGCAACTCAGTGAGACCCTGTCTCTAATAAAATACTAAAAAGGGGTTGGGGATGTGGCCCAGTGGTGGAATGCCCCTGACTTCAATCCCTGGTACAAAAAAAAAAAAAAAAAAAAAAAAGAAAAAGAAAAAAAAAGAAAGAAGAAGAAGAAGAAAGAAAGGAAGAAAGAAAGAAAGCAGCCACAGGGACAGTTGAGTGGCCCCAGACCCAACAAGAGGAAGTGGGCCAACCCCACTGTGTGTTCCCTAACCTTCAGTGACCCTGGCAAACGTTGGCCAGTGAGGAGACTGAGGTCCAGAGACAAGAGTGACCTCCCTGAGGTGACAGGATGAATTCTATCCCAGGTCCTAGAGCCCAAAGCCACCATGGACCTAGACCAGGACTCACAGCCTAAGGGTCCCTAGTTTCCAGTTCAGAAAGCCTGCCTCAGCGTGGAACATGCCCTGTTTTGGACTCTGGATGCGGTGGCCCGCTTCCAGCCACTGTCTGCTGCCCATCTAATTACTGGCCGGCAGCCACGGATGAATGAGATCCCAGAACATGAGTTACAATGTAATAATTGCGCCCTAGAAGATGCTAATGCTGGCTTTCCGAACACTTTGCCCAAAGGAGAAGATAGTGAAAGGGGTCCTGTGGTGAGATAGGATGGGAATCACCTCTCGGTCAGGTCACAGGAAGGGACAGAGGCTGGGGAGGGTGCCTGTTGGCCAGAGGTCACAGAGCTGCCCTGGAAGACCAGGCGGGGCCCTTCGCGACCTCCAGAGGGCGCCCTTCCTCGCACTTCCAGCGAACTGCGCTCACCCTCGCACTCGGCGTCGGCCCAGCGCGTGCACTCGCGGAGCTGGCGCTCGGTGTCCTCGCACACGGTGCAGGGCAGGCACGGGTCCACGTGGTTGGCCTCGTCGGAGTACGTGCCATCAGGGCACTCCTCGCACACGGTGTTCTGCTTGCCCTGGCACGAGAACACTAGGCCCGAGCCCGCCTCGCAAACGCTGCACGCCTCGCAGAGGCCCGTGTTCTCGTCCTGGTAGTAGCCATAGGCGCAGCGGCACACGGCGTCATCGGCCTCCACGCACGGCGCCAGCATGCTCTGCAGGCCCACGCACTCCGTGCACGGCTTGCACGGCTCGGTGGCACTCGCCACGTCGGAGAACGTCACACCTGAGGTTCGGGGGACCGACAGGGAAGCAATGGACACTAAACTTAGTCACCTGCTCTTTGGGCACTTGATGCAGGATCTGTAGTCCCTCCCCCTCCATCGCCTGCCAGGTGCTTGACTCTCTAGTTCAGAGTTCTCCCCGTCATCTGTTCCCACCCTCTACCCTAGAGTCCTTGATCCCGGCCTGTGAAAGCTGGCGACAGGGACTGGGAAAGGGGCCAGGAGTCCCATCCTCCAGGTCCCAGAAGCGCTGGCCTTGAGGAGTCACCGGGTAACCCAGCTGGTGCCTGTAAATTCCTTGGCAAATCATCTTAGAGAGTTCTCAGCCCTGTATCTCTTCTTCCCAACATGATTAAAGAATTATCTGAGCCTGGTTCCCACCCAGCCCTCCCCGCAGGCCAGAGTTAGGCTGTGAACCCAGCCCAGGCAGGACAGGCCCTCCACTGGGGAGCCTCTGCTTCAGTTGGCCTTCCATCCCTCTCCGCAGGTGGGGGCTCAGGTGTGGCCTGCTGGGAATGACTAGGGTTAGACAGTCGAATTTCCCACCCATGCACTACCTACACTACCTGCCCAAGGGCTTGGTTCTTGAGGGTGGGGATGGCACTCCAAGCAAGAAAGCTCAAGTACAGCAGGAGGGATTGGAGTTAGAAAGCAAGAAGGACTTGCTTATATGGTCCTCCACCCTTTTAGCTGGCATAAAGGGAGGTTTCCAAACTCATTCTTGACTAATGCTCACTTAACAAATGGATGTGAGCTTCAGAGTAAGGGGAGGTGGGGTGTGCCAGGAGACTTGCCTCCTTGTGTGGGGGTAGGGGTGCAGCTGGGTGGAGAACTCTGTGCCAGTCTGAATCCAGGAACACCTATCCTGGTTCCAAGGGCAGGAAGGGCATAGGTTGAGGAACCCAGGATCAGGGAGGGACAGGGTGCTCAGAATGTGGAACCAGAAGTAGAGAGGCTATGGGAAGGAAATGGCCTGCTAGAGGCCAGGTCTCAACATCACCCAAAGGCATCAAGAGACTGGGTGCAGGGGCTGGGGTTGTGGCTCAGCGGCAGAGTGCTCGCCTCGCACGTGCGCAGCCCGGGTTCGATCCTCAGCACCACGTAAACATAAAATGCATTGCATTGTGTACAACTAAAGTAAATAAATAAATTTTTTTTTTTAAAAAAAGAGACTGGAGCCAGGCGCGGTGGCGCACGCCTGTAATCCCAGAACTTGGGAGGCTGAGGCAGGAGGATCGCGAGTTCAAAGCCAGCCTCCGCAATGGCAAGGCACTTGGCAACTCAGTGAGACCCTGTTTCTAATAAAATACAAAAAAAAAAAAAGGGGACTTGGGATGTGGCCCAGTGGTCGAGTGCCCCTGAGTTCAATCCACGGTACAAAAAAAAAAAAAAAAAAAAGAGAGAGAGACTGGGTGCAGCACAGGGTCATATCTTGGAGTGGGGATGGGGGTCACAAGAAAATCATCTAGGCAGAAGTGAAAAGAGGCAGAAATGGGCACAGGAGAAAGAAGAATGGATGGAGGGAAAGGGCCTGTGGGGATACTTCAGTTTTGAGTCCGTTCCCACAGAGGAACCCTGCATTTCTTTTCCTGGGGAGCAGGCAGATCTGATTCAAACTTGCTTCCTTCAGTTGTTAGCTGTGTGACTCTGGGTGTGTTACTTAACCTCTCTGAGTTTCTTTCTTTCTCTATAAAACAGGGAATAATATCTCCATGCAAAGGGTTGTAGTGAGGAATAAATGAAGTCCCGTGGTAAAAGCACTTTATACATAGCAGGGATCCTATAAGGTTGGGCCCTGTGGGTGGACAGTGAAAAGTACAGTGAACTTGGGTGGTAGGCAGCAGAAAGGACTTCTGCACCCAAACAGCCAAGGCAGGACGTCCCATCTGTACAAATAAGAAGGTCCTATCTGGCAGTAGGTGGGGACACTGGAGAGGAAGAAGAGAACCTTGCTCCTGGGAAAATATAGAAATTAGCAGAAAACTCCTGGGAGAGGGTTTTAGGTGGTGTGAAAAATGTGGTCTTTTTTGGCACAGCATGAAGGCAAGAGCTTAATAGGTTTCCTTGTGGAAACGTTTTGAGGATAGAGGGAAAGTCCACCGGGCTCTCCCTCCCATAAAGCGGGCTTGTAAATGCAGCCTGTTAACACAGGAGGCAGGGGTGGTGGAGGGGGAGGCAGGGGTGGTGGAGGGGGAGGCAGGGGTGGTGGAGGGAGGGGCAGAAGGGCGAGGAAGGCTGGGAAGGTTCCTGCTAGGCTTCTGCTCCCTTCACAGAGACTCTGGACTTCCCTGTCCTGTCCCCACCTGACCTCCTGCTGAAGAGTCCCTACAGAAGGCATTGGGGTCCCCTCCTAGGGGAGGGTCCAGAGAGGAGAGCCCTAGGCTGGTCTAGGCAATGAGAGAGGCAGACTTTGGCGGTTCCAGGACCCCCATGTGACTAACCCTGCCCTGGAATGGAGACCAACTGTGTTTGACCAGGGCTAGGGAAGGTGCCAGATGGCAAGGTGGCAAAGCCTTCCCACCCAGGTCGGGTGTCCCTCTGCTGGGGATGGAGTTATAGGATCACAGAATTCGCAAGCACAGCAACGGAAAGAGAGTGTGTTCAGGGGAACCCAGGAATTGCCTGGAGGGTAGACCAAGGGAGGTGACATCCCAAGGTCAGACTAGCCAGCAGGTGGGCTTAGAAGTCACAGCTCTGTACCCTTGTTCCCAGGGAGATTAAAAAGTAAAGGGGAGGGTGGCACAGGTCTGTAATCCCAGTGGTGCAGGAGGATTGTGAGTTCAAAGCCAGCCTCAGCAATTTAGTAAGACCCTAAGCAACTTAGTGAGAACCTGTCTCTAAATAAAACATAATTTTTTTTTTTTTTTTTTTTTTAAAGGCTGAGGATGTGGTTCAGAAGTTAACGCCCCTGGGCACAATTCCCCCAGTACAAAAAAAAAAAAAAAAAAAAAAAAAAAAGTAAGGGGGTAGGTATTGAATGCCAAGAAGACAGTAGGATCTAATTGGCAGCAGATAGGAAATGGTCCCTGAGCCCTTGGGCCCAAGGCAGCAACTGAGCACAGGGGTATCCAACAAGAGACCCAGACTTCTCACTGAAAAGGGCACAGAATTCAGACCCTGGACAAGACTGGGGCCAAGGGGCCTAGACCCATCATCCCTCTGCCTCCCTCATCCAGCAGCCCTCAAAGAAAGGGTTCTGTCCCCTTCTGAAAGAATTCCAGGAAGGAATGGCCACAGTGCCCCTCTCCCCTCCCCCACCCCAGGCCATCATTGGCGTCTCCAGCCCCGTCCCTGCCACCTCAGGAAAGCTCTGCTTCCTTGGTCAAAGCTGGAGCACCACTGTTGGGGAGGGAGGTAGCCACACCTTCCCAGGATCCCCCAAGGTCAGTCTCCAGAACAGCCAGGATTTGATCCTCCTTCCCTCCCCCCAAATACATGCAGGGTAAGTTGCAGCCATTGATTCTGCAGTGCAGAAGTTATTTTTAGCTGGTCTTAGCATCAGCTTCTCTTCGGTGCCTGGCCACACTCTTCTACCAGCCTCTCTGCTTGGAAGCTGGGAAGGGACACCCCCTTGGAGGTCCCCCCACCAGGCCTCCCTCCTCCCTCAGTACATCACCCAGTCTCAGCTTCTCCTCTCTGGTATACGGTGGTGGGAGGGGACCCCACCAGGAGGCAGAGCACTTCCAGGCTCCCCTCAGTTTCTCTCCTGGCCCCCCACCCATACTCACTGTCCAGGCAGGGCTCACACACGGTCTGGTTGGCTCCGCAGGGCTGGGCCACGCCCTCCCCCACGTTGCAGGCTTTGCAGCATTCGCCACTGTGGGTGTACAGGCCCGTGGGACACACCTCCTTGGCACCTCCGAAGGACACCTAGGTGGGGGGAGATCAGAGGATCAGACTGGCAAGAGAAAGGCGGGTGTCTTCCAAGGGGGGGGATCAAACAGCCCCCTCCTAATGCCTTCTATTGGAACCACCTGGGCTGGGATGAGCTCACCAGGGAAGCATTAGGCACATCAAAGCTGGCGGGAAGGAAGGCGGTAGGGGACAACGCGCCCCTGCAGGCTGCTGGAGTGTGAGGTCAGAGCCTGGGATGTGAACCTTCTGCAAAGTTCACCTTGGGGTTACAGCCCCACCTGGAATCCTATGGACACACCACATGGGGAAGGTGGCTCGAGACTCAATGGAGGGCCTTCCGGTAGGGTGTCATGGATGGTTGGACAGGTTGCAGCTTGCACAGAAACCCCAGCCAGGGGCGGGGGGTGGGGGTCGGGGGCGAGCAGAGCTGAAATCTGGCCCAGACTCCAATTGCTAAGCTTCACACCTGCAAGACTGCATTTACCCAGAGGAGGACCTTTTTCTAACAAAGGCCAGCAGCGCCTTCCTCAGGGTCTGAATTTCACATATTAAATATCAAAGGGGAGGTGTCTGAGCTCAAGAGCAGAAGCCAGAGGGCTAGGGTCTTGGGTTCAAATTCTGACTCTGCACTAGGGGTTTCTGTCTGTCCAGATTTCTCTCTTGGAGTTATCATCTCTCCATAGATAGAGATGGTGACAGCTCAGTGCCAGGGCAAGGGACCAGCTGATGGGTAGGAGTCTGGCGCCAAGACAGAGAGAAAGGGATGCCTGTCATCAATGAGACAGCAACTGCTCTCACCACCCAGCAGCCCTACCCCACCAGGGTTTGATTTCTAGCCAGCAGCCCTCCCCATCTCCACTTCTCCCATGTGACCACTGGGAACAGAGCTGGAACCAGGGGAAAGGGGAGTCAGATTCCTGCCACTGAAGCATCTTTGCTCATGGATGGAACAATTTAGCACCAGACTCCCTAGAGGGAGGGGCTGCTGGAGAATTGCTTTAAATTTCTGTTCCTTCAAAAAAGAAAAAAAAAAAAAAAAAGAAAGAAAGAAAGCAATTTAATGTCTAATAAAATTCCAAAGCCTGCTTTGCTGGCTCCAGACTGTGCAGCCTCCATTTGATGCTGAGAAGCATAGGCTCTTGGATCGTGGGACCAGAGGGGAGCTTTACAAGGTCATTTGGGGCATTCCTCTGCTTCCATGTTGGTCAGATCATGGTCAAGAAACTCCGTGACCTCCAGTCTTTTAAGACATCCTTTGGTCTCACCAGGGTTTGGTAGGAAAGGAAAGAGAAGAGGCAGCAGATGCACAGGCTGATCAGCCTAAGAGGTAGCCACATCTCCATGAGTCTGGCAGTGACAACACAGGCAGCACAGGAGGGGAATCATGGGTGCTGCCACCATCTTTTCCCAGGGGTCAGCAGCACAGAGTGCTGGGAACATCTGCAGACCAGGAGCCTGGGGGAACATATAGGTTCCAGAATAGTCTGTTGTGATTTCTTTTCATTGCTTAGGGGTCTGCTTAAATGTCACTTTCTTGAGGAAGAAATGGTTCCACTGGCCCTGTGGCACAGCTGCCTTGCTCACCGTGATACTTCACAGACTCCTTTGCTAAACCACCAGCTCCCTAAGGGCAGGGGATAAGATTGTCCCAGTGCCTGACACAGCTCCTAGCACATTTATAGGTACCCAGTGTATATGTTTATGGAATATAAGAATATGAAAATATCGGGGTTGTGGCTCAGCGGCAGGGCGCTTGCCTGGCACGTGCGCGGCCCGGGTTTGATCCTCAGCACCACGTAAACATAAATGCATTGCATTGTGTACAACTAAAGTAAATAAATAAATATTTTAAAAAAAGAATATGAAAATATCGCCAGGCGCGGTGGCACAGGCCTGTAATCCCAGCACTTGGGAGGCTGAGGCAGGAGGATCATGAGTTCAAAGCCAGCCTCAGCAATGGCGAGGCACTTAGCAACTCAGTGAGACCCTGTCTCTAATCAAATATAAAAAAAAGGGCAGGGGATGTGGCCCAGTGGTTGAGTGCCCCTGAGTTCAATCCCTGGTACCAAAAAAAAAAAAAAAAAAAAAAAAAAGAATATGAAAATATCATTTGACTTCAATGATAGAACTCTGGGGCAATTCTCAATGGCTGAGTCCCCTCAGGGTCAAGGTTTCTACTATAATCACCTGAAGTTTTTCATCCTCACCAGTAGCGGCTGCGCACTTCTTTGTGTCAGGAGCAAGCCTTCATGGTTTCCCCAGGACTCAGGGACTTGTTAGCTATTAACATCAGCAGTTATTCTAGGCTTCAGTGGCGGTGATGCCCTTTGTGTTCTTTATCCCAAATTATCACACTTTTGTCTTTTTGAGTTCCCCTGTCAGCTTTTTCATAGTTCCCCACCCCCCCATCTCTTCCCTTCCTGACAAGGTATCAGTTGCACTCCTAGCAGCTACCAGAACGTGACCTGAAACAGCTCCTTCCCCCAGGATCCTAACTTGTTAGGCCTAATTGAATCTTTAGAGTCCCTCCACAGGCCTGGGGAAAAGGTGTAAAGGAGGAACTGAGCAGGAAGGGGCAGTTCTCTGAGCCAAATGTGTGAGCTGTAGGGCCTCCCTCCTCTGCTGTCTCCAGGGCTCTGAATCCTAGCTTGTCACTTAGGGGCTGTGTAACAAGGGACAGGTTTTGAATTTCTCTGTGCCTCAGTTTCTACACCATTTGGTAACCATGACAGCACCTGCCTCATGGGTTGATGCAAGCAGGAAATGCATGAGGTGTCAATAATACCCTTTGTGGGGGCTGGGGTTGTGGCTCAGTGGCAGAGCACTTGCCTCACACATGTGAGGCCCTGGGTTTGATCCTCAGCACCACATAAAAATAAATAAACAAAATAAAGATATTGTGTCCATGTATAACTAAAAAAAATTTTTTTAAATATTAATTTGCACCGGGCGCGGTGGCGCATGCCTGTAATCCCAGCACTTGGGAGGCTGAGGCAGGAGGATTGCGAGTTCAAAGCCAGCCTCAAGCAATGGCAAGGCACTTAGAAACCCAGTGAGACCCTGTCTCTAATAAAATACAAAAAAGGGCCGGGGATGTGGCCCAGTGGTCAAGTGCCTCTGAGTTCAATCCCCAGTACCAAAATAAATAAATAAATAAATATTTGCTTTAGTTGTACACAATGCGTTTATTTTTATGTGGTGCTGAGAATCGAAACTGAGCCACGCTCTACCGCTGAGCCACAACCCTAGCCCTAAAAAATATTTTAAAAAATACCCTACGGGACCCCTCTTTTCTCTTTTTCAATGTCTTTCTTGCTGCCTTTTGTGGCCTCTGGCTGTATTTCAGTTAGTTGAGGCCAGTAGGGACCTAGGCTCTGGATAGCTGAGGGGGATCTGTCTGTGGTACTTCTGGGTGGTGTGTTAGCTTAGGACAAGCCCCTCTACCAAGAAGCCTGCTCTCCTTATCCTTGGTACTCTCTTTTCTCTCAAGACTTGCACTGGAATAATTAGTGAGCATGTGTTTCCTTGTTTTTATTTTCCCTATATCATAAAATCCTAGATCTGCTACTTAGAGCTCTGTGACTCTGGTACATTACTTAATCTCCCTAATCTCGGCTTTCCTACTTAAAACACTGGGTTCATGACTATAGCACAGGGTTGCGGTGAGACAATTTATGCAAATATGTCTAGTGTATGGTGGGAATTCAGTAAATGTTCATTATCAAAGAAATAGCTTAGGGCAGGGGTTGTGGCTCAGTGGTAGAGCGCTCGCCTAGCACGTGCATGGCCCCGTTCGATCCTTAGCACCACGTAAAAATAAACGCATTGTGTACAACTAAAGGTAATAAATAAATATTTAAAAAAAAGAAAGAAATAGCTTAGCCAAACATGTTGACACCCGCTTATATTCCCAGCGGCTTGGGAGACTGAGGCAAGATGATCAAGAGTTCAAAGCCAGCTTCAGCAATTTAGCAAGGCCCTAAGCAACTCAGCAAGACCCTGTCTCAAAATAAAATAGTAGAAAGGGCTGGGGATGGGTTGGGGGTATAGCTCAGTTGGTAGAGTGCTTGCCTTGCTGGTTCAATCTCCAGCACCAAAAAAAAAAAAAAAAAAAAGAAAAAAAGAAAGGTCTGGGGATGTAGCCCAGTGGCTAAGTGCCCCTAGGTTCAATCCTGGTTGGGAAAAAAAAAAAAAAAAAAAAAGGAAAAAGAAAAGAAAAAGCTTATTTTAGTGAGTTTGAGTTGATGACCCCCAGGCAGTACACAGTAGGAGGGGGGAGTTTCCCAAGCAGGGAGGGGTGACTAGAGCTCAGGCCAAGTGCTCCAAAATCAGATCCAAAATGACTAATTGATCAAAATGACAAACACATTTGTCTGCAGTTTGTTTTTATTAGCCTTATTCATTTCAGAGTTGATGGAATGATTTACCATTTTCCAGAATGTATACAACCTTTCATTTCTGCCATTTCAGGGCTTTTGATAACTAAGTTGGAAGTGCCCTTAGATGAATTGGCTTTTAAGAATCTTAATTTTAGAGCCGGGCGCGGTGGCGCACGCCTGTAATCCCAGCACTTTGGGAGGCTGAGGCAGGAGGATCGTGAGTTCAAAGCCAGCCTCAGCAATGGTGAGGCACTAAGCAACTCAGTGAGACCCTGTCTCTAATAAAATACAAAAAAGGGCTGGGGATGTGGCCCAGTGGTCAAGTGCCCCTGATTTCAATCCCCAGTACTGAAAAAAAAAAAAAAAAAGAAAAGAAAAGAAACACAAAAAAACTGTTAAGAGTGTATGCATGTCATGCCTGTAATCCCAGTGGCTCAGGAAACTGAGACAGGAGAATTGCAAGTTCAAAGCCAGCCTCAGCAAATGCTGAGGCTCTAAGCAACTCAGTGAGACCCTGTCTCTAAATAAAATACAAAATAGGGCTGGGGGTGTGGCTCAGTGGTTGAGTGCCCCTGAGTTAAAAGAAAAAAAAAAAAATGTATATGGATGCTTCCATGTGGTCAGCCCTAATCACTCCCAACAGCTTTAGCGAAAGCTCCGCAGTTGAGTGGAGCCTTAGCTGCTGCCAGGTCCGGGAGAGGTATTCAAATATCCGGAGATTCTGTAGAAGGGAGGCACTGGCAGATGCCCCTCATTCTCTCTGCTGTTGGTTGAGCTGTGGGTAGGAGATAAGAGCTAATGACCTAGGATGACACTGTGCGCAGACTTGAGGGGGCAGGTGTGCTGCGTGGGGAGAAGCGGCTTTAAATTCGTAGGCACTAAATACATAGAGGCTCTACTTACTACTTACTGGTCTCGCCTGAAAGTCTGCGAGGTTCCTCTACCTCAACTGTAAAACGGAAACGACTAAATTTACCTTGCTGGTACCTTCTAAGGATTAAATCACATAGGACAAAGTATCCAGGGCAGTACAGGCACGTAGTAGGCACCCAACACATTTTATTATTCCGGCCTCCCCACCTGGACCACTAGGGAGGAAGAAGGCGCTTGAGCCAGACTGGGCTGGCACAGAGGGGTTGGGGTTATTTCTCTCCCTGAGTCGCCTCCCTGGCCACCCTCCACCAAGCCGGGTTACTCACGCCCACTCATTTGCAGCGCTCCCTGCTGCATCCCTATTAGGCACATTAGCCAGCCCAGCGTCTCCTGTTACAGACGTCTGAATGACAAAGTGCCTCCATTACCGGCGCGGCCGGCCAGCAGACCCGCCGGGACGCGCTCTGGTTTCAGCACTCGCGCCACGGCCCAGAAAGAAACTCGGATGGCCGCGGTGCGCAGAGCCCGCCCTTACACAGCAGCCCAACGTGGAGGCCAAGGAGACGGCCCCAGGGGCTGCAGTCGGCAAGTTCTGCTCGAGGTCCTCTTCTCAAGCCCCCAAGACCATCAACTCCAGGTCCCCTCCCTCTGCGCCTCTTCTTTCCACCAGGACACTCTCTCCAGCCCAGGTTCACATCCAGTGCTCTCATCCTTCGGAGATCCAGACTACAGGCCGCCCCAGTCCTTCCTCCCTGCCTTTTCCACCTGCAGTCCCCACCTTCGGGCAAGAAACATCCCTAACCAGCGGCATTAGTCAGCAGATGCGCCTACAGTCACGCCCACATCCCCAGACAAAGCCACAGGTACTGACAGCTCCAGGTAACCGGGGCTGAGCTTTAGGAACAGGGTCAGAGCCGGAAGAGCATCTCTGCCTACCCAGTACCACATTCCACCGCCTGTCTAACTCGGGGATGGTGTCAACCCTATCCAGCTACGAAAGTCAGCTCCTAGGCAAAGCTGGGTCTTCCGGCTGCCTCCTGAGAGGTGAGGGCATCAGGCGAGGAGGAGTCCAGCCATGACTCTAACCTAATTTGTTTTTGAGATTTTGGCCAAGTCGTTTTAAACTCTCAGCCTCAGTAAAATGGGCCCTTGGAGATCCAAGTGCTCAGATAAAAGATGAAGGTGGCAGGGAGGGTGAGGAAGACACTTTAATTGCCAGCCTTCCAGGTCATTCAGGTAGTTCATGGCTACACATCTCCTGAAGATCTTGTTAGAACTACCCTGAGGGCTCAGGTGCTCCTGAGGAGGAGTTGACAACCTTTGCCAACTCAGTGACTCTAGACACAGTCGGACGGAACCCGAGGCTTCGGAGCCCCCCTCCTCGTTAACGGCTCAGCGGTATCCAAAGCTGCACAAGGCGCTGTTAGGTTCCTAATCCGGCTGGGCTCGGGAACCCAAGGAACCAGGTGGGCGCGGCGCTGTGGTCTTGTAACTTAATGGAAATGGGGGTGCGGTGCGCAGCCCGAGGCGCGCTCACAGCTGCGGATGGCAATCCCCCGCCCCGCAGTGCCCCCTGCGGGCCGCCTCCTGTCTGCGCAGCTGGGAACTGCGCGCTCCGGGACCGTCACCGCCTTGTGCTTCCCAGCACTCTGCACCCCAAGATGTGGCCGCGGCCAGACCGGATCAGGGGGATTACCTCTCCATCCCACCCGGTCCGCCACGCTGCTTCAAACTGCCTACGCGCTCGTCGGAGCCCGCCAGTTGCAGGGGAACGCGGGGAGCGGGTTTGCCCAGCCGCAATGGGCGCTCCCTTCCCAGCCCAGGATACTCAGCCGCAATTCCCGGACTGGGCGAGGCCGCGGGAAAGAGCGCTGGAACACGCGGGAGATGTTGTGCCTCTGCTCTTTTTCTTCCCACTGTCCGTCAGTGGGCAGGCAGGGCCCCGACCACTTTAGAGTCCGCGCTCGCTTCTCCCTCCGCTTTCCTTTTTGCTTCCATCTCTCTACCTCTCTTTTCGTTGTCCTTTTTCTGCTCTCCTAGATTCACTTCTATTCCTTCTTCAAACCCCTCTCCCACTCCCCGAACCTCTCCTTCCGACGCCCCTCCCCCCCATTGTCTGGCCGGTGCCCATTGTCCGTTCCCTGTCCCCTCTGCTTCCAGTCCCTCTAACCTCCTCCCCCATTGTTCCATCCCTTCGCCTCCGGTCCCCGCCCCAGCCCCGCTCGTCCCTCACATCTCTAGTCCCCTTCTCATTACCCTTCCTCTCGCCTCGGTTTGGTCCCACGACTCCCCAGAGACCTTGATGCCGAGGCGGAAAGACCCCTCGGGATCCCAGCATTCAAGAGCCTTCTTCCAAAGAACCCAGGCATCCGAGAGCCCCAAGACCTCCTCCTGAGGGACCCCTCCCAGTTCCCTCACACTGCCCCCGCGGTATCCGAGGAACGGCATCCGTGTGCGGGTCTTGCCCTGGGACTCAGGGTCGCTCTACACTCAGAATCGTAGAGCCATGGGTCCCGGCTTCGGAGCTCCTCCCCCGTCTCCCACTCCCAGCATCTGGGACCCTAAGGTTCTGTTCTGTATCCTGGGTGGTGGCGCCCGGCTCCCCTTGGGGTTCCGATCCGGTGAAAGGGAGTAGGCTTCCCTCCGACGCACTCACCCCTAGGAGCAGCAGCAGCAGCAGGCGCGGCCAGTCCATGGTGCGGCCGGCAGCACCTGCCTCCATCACCCGCCTTTCGGCGGCAGCGCTCGGCTAGTAGCTCAGTTCGCGCTAGCGGATAGTGCTGAGCTGCGCTGCGCTCGTGCGCCCGCCGCCCGCCGGAGCTGGACGAGGCTCCCTGCTCGCTCTGGCTGCGAGCGGGAGCGGCTGGGTGAAGCCAATGCCGCGGCCCCGCCTCCTCCCCGCCCAGCCCGCCCACCCCCGGAACCGCGCCCGCCCGCCCGGCAGCCTCCGGGTGGGGAGCCTAGAGGAGGGGAGGCGAGGCTTGCGGAGAACCGCGCCCGTGGGTCCCGCTGTCGCTTCCCCGCGCCCCTGCCCACCCCGCCCGGGCATTCAGTGCTGGGATTGGGCTGCTGTGCATGGGTCTCAGACTCTGTGGGCCAGGGCGTCCCCAGTGCGGCTCACGTTCTTCTCCCTCTGGCTGCGGCCCGCCACAGGGTTCACTCTCTTACACATCTCTCCGTCTCTGGCTTCAGTTTATTCCCAGTGCCTGGTTCCCTACCCAGCCGTCATCAGCAGCAATGTCCACTGACCTCCCTGCCCTTCACATCCAGGTCCACTCTCTGCCACGCCCCTCCCCTTCACGGGGCAGGGATCTCCGGGCAAAGGCCAAGGGGGAGGGAGGGGTGCAGGTGGCCTGACCAGATGATGAGCAGCGGGGACATTCAAGCTGGAGTTCATCCCGACATCATTTGAATTCTCAGTGATGAGTTTGAAGAGGTCACAGGTGTGCACATAAAATCCGGCAGCACACACACACTCTCTTATGCTTGCCTTCGTATGTACTATGCACTCACACATGCCCACACCATCCTCATGCACACCTGTAAATCTGCATGTCCTACATGGGCACCTCCACAGGCATACAGACATGCACACGTGATGTGCCATTCACATGCCTACACATCGCATGTGCACACGTCACATCCACATGAAGCCTCACATGTACAGTCACACAAGTACACATACATTCATAAGCACATGCACCTGTACATAATAAACATGTAGACGCATCCTCAATAACACAGTCTTCACTAGACTGTTTCCAAGAGTCTATGAGCTTCCTGCAAGCAGGAACTGTCTTCTTATCTGAAAGCCTGGTACACAGTAGGTGTTCAGTAATGTTGTATAGAACGGAATCCATGGAAAAGTGGTTGAATGCATTTACATCCATGTACCCATCCATGTACTATGCAGGTATCCCTAGCATTACCCTTGTAATGCTCTAGAAATCTTGGCAGGTCAAATCACATGTCCAGTCAACCTAGTGAGTGTATCACCAATCTTTTGTGGGAAGCATCCTACCCCAGAAAGGCACCCCCTGCCTGTTCCCACCCTTCTTAGTTCTGCCATCAAGGCCCTGAAGCACAGAGCTGGAGGGGTAGAGGGTTTGCAAAGCCCCTACCAAATGATAGGAACAAGGGGAAGACCAAGAGCATTTGCAAAGTGGGCCTGCTAGCCATCGGTAGGTGATTTCCTAGATCAGCAGGAGCTATTCATCCATGGGGCCAGGAAGCAGGGATCTGTCCCTTGAATTTTTCACGTGTAACCAGCAGAGTCCAAGGGAAAGCACAGGTAGACGTCACTGTGGCTTTGAGCGTTGATGTTCAGGAGCCACCATGGCGGGGCAAGAGAGGCCAGGCAGTGAGCACCTCTTCAGAAGTCTCTGCGATGTCCTCCTCCTGGGTGGGGAACTCTGCTAAATGTCTCCCCCTCCCACTGCTGTTATGGACCCTCTTTCCTCTCAGCTGAGTTCGTGGAAGGCAGGAAGGGGCAACATTAGTACTAACAGCAGCATTAAGCTGCTTACTACCATGGGTATTGACGGTGTGGCATTAATTTAAATACTCCCGTTATTAATTTATGATCCCAGTTACTATTATTGCCAAGGTTATCCATCTCAACACAATTTAATATGACCCACACCACTATGGCTGGGCCTGGGTTATTAATAATTTCCATGGTCTTGATCATTTAAGCCTTACTTGAACAATTACAAACAGCAATTGTTACTATTATTAGCAATATTTCTATGATTAAGCCAGAGCATAAGACTGAGATGTACTGCTGAGCGCTGGTAGGGAGAGTGGCTGGGAAGTGTGTTGAGGAAAGGGCCCTGCACTGGATACCCACAGGCCTGAGGAAGAGCCCCACCACCATAACCTACTCCTGTGTGGTCATAAGAGGTGATATCATCTCTCTGGCCTCAGTTTTCTCATCTAGGAGATGGGGATTGTGGGGTCAAATGAGGTAGTATAGTGTTCATTGTAGGAGTGACTCAATCGCCTCTTCATTCAACGTGCATGTATTGAGCACCTACTATAGGCCCCGCAATCTTCTAGACACTGGGGATTTAGCGATGAAGGAAAATAGCTGCCCACGTGGAGCTGATGTCCTGGTGTTGTTTAATGTGAGGGTTATTTTTTTAATGGGGCACTTTGTCTTGATTGTAGCATAGCTGTGATCAGGATATGCTTTTGCTGACGTGGACACCCATGTCACCATGACCATGACCTCCTATACTGAAACCAGCGTCACTATGACAACCATCTTTATAACCACCATGATTACTACCACTGTCACCATCACAGCCACCATTTATCAACCCCAGCCCCACCATGGTCACCACCACCCACAGTTGCCATGACCATGATCGCCATCAACATCATCACAACCACCTACCTAGACCTACACCCGCACCACTATGACACTGTCACCGTGCCACCACTGCCAGCATCACTACCAGACTCACCCCAACTACCACCACAACTGCTACAACCATGGTCATACCATCACTACCCTGACTGTCACTTCATCATTCCTACCACCACAACAATCACCGCCGTAATGACTTCCATGGCCATGACTATGCCACCTGTTTCCTACATCTTCACCACCACAAACTGCAGGGATTCCCGTTCCTAATGAAAACTAGATGTTTCGGTTTATCCCTTTTCTTAGGAAGCATGTTGGAGCCCCACAGAGCCACTGCCTGACTGAGCCGGACTCCCCAGTGTCACGACTTCTGGCTCCAAACATAAGTAGTTTTCAAAAATTTCTCCTCTGGTCCAACAAAGGACTCCCTCCTCAGCCATTTCCCCCCTAATTTTCAGCCATAGCTAAGAGATAGGGCAGAGCAAGCAGCCTCTTAGGAGGTAACCAGCAAGTGGGACCAGGCAGGAACACCAAGGGAGCAATAGTTTCCCTGGAGGATCCCCCAGAACAGACTCCTATAACAGAGCTGCACACAGAGAGGCCCTCTCTCCCCACACAGGGCCCCTCAGTCTTCCTGGACCTACAGGGGCTTTAAGGCAAAAGGGAAGAGAATATCCAGCATGGAGCTGGGAGGGGTCGTGGTGGGTCAGACTCCAGCAGTCCAAATAGGAGGCACAATACCTTCCGGATTCATGCCATACCCCACTGTCATGCTGGTGCTCCAGGAAGGGAAGCTCCCTAACTCACACTCTCTGTCCTCCCATTCCATTCCAGCCTCCTCACCTCAGTCCTTCAACAACTCACAGCTTGCAGCTCCCTGCGCCTGGGACATGTCCCCAGCAGCAACTGGAGAACCAGCCTGCAGCTGCAACCACCTTCCAAGCAGAAATGGAGAACAGACAAGAAAACTCCTACTTCTAGACCATCCCATGGGCACAAGAGTCACAAGACTATCTCCCTCGTCCCCCCTGAAATTCCATGAAGGCAGCATTAGGATCATCATTTTACAGATGAGGAGACTGAGACTTGAAGAGGTTAGCCACCTGCCCAGAAGGAAAAAGTGGCCCCTGCTTCTGCTGCTGCTCCACTGTTCTATGCCTGGCCCTCCAGGGTCCCTTCTCACCATCACCCCACCATTCCCAAGTGACTCCTGCCCTCCACCCCAGCTTCGCCCCACTGGACCATGAGCAGTCACTGTGTGGGTCCGGAGAGAGAAGCTCCATCTCAGGGACTGAGCTCCGCCTCCAGCTGCCACTCACACGTTTCCCTCCCTCCTACGTGCTTTATAGAATTTGCACTTGGGGGCCTGGTGGGAGGGGCGGAAGCAAGGCAGGAGACTGATTTTTGCCAGCTCTTCCTTCTTCTGCCTTGAGGGGATCACTACCAGTCCCCCAATTCCCATGTCCAACCAGAGAGAGGGTGAGGGAGGGGGGCAAGGCAACAAGAATTTCTAAGGGAGAGTGAGAGGGAGAGGGACAGAGGAAGTGCTGGGCCTCCCAGCTGCCTCCCATCTGCCCTGGGCAGGCAGCCAGGCAAGGTAAGTGAAACCCACTCCTCCTGACCCCTCCACCCATCCCCCCCCCCCCCCCCATTAGGAGCCTGCTTGGTGGCTTTGAAGCATGATGCAGAGATTACACTGAGCTGCTTCCTTCTGGGCTACAAGGCAGGGGCAGCTGTCCAATGAGTGGCCAGGGTGGGGCCGGGATTGGTTTGGGATCAGCAAGTTTGATCCTAGAGCTCAATTAGTAGTGAGAGGGGTGGGAGGAGTTAGCAATTTTGGAGTCCAGTTAATTTAACTCAAGCATCAAAGTGGGCCAATTGCGGGCTGGGGTTGTGGCTCAGCGGCAGAGCACTCGCCTCGCACGTGTGCAGCCCGGGTTCGATCCTCAGCACCACGTAAACATAAATGCATTGCATTGTGTACAACTAAAGTAAATAAAATAAATATAAAAAAAAAGTGGGCCGGGCGCGGTGGCGCACGCCTGTAATCCCAGCACTTTGGGAGGCTGAGGCAGGAGGATCACGAGTTCAAAGCCAGCCTCAGCAATGGCGAGGCACTTAGCAACTCAGTGAGACCCTGTCTCTAAATAAAATACAAAAAAGGGCTGGGGATGTGACCCAGTGGTCGAGTGCCCCTGAGTTCAATCCCCGGTACCACAAAAAAAAAAAAAAAAAGTGGGCCAATTGCACAGTACCCTTCTGCTCCAGTCTCAGGCCAATGCCGCAACCTTCCTACCTCCATCCTGTCCTGCAAGGAGCCCACCCAACCCACATTCCTTGTTGTCTCCCACCTCCAACTTGCATGAGGTATGCCCCCCTGAGATTGCCCTCCCTCTTCCTGTGTCATAACAGTAGAATAAGTCAGTCTTCCCTGAAGGAACAGTCAGATCTGATCGAGTCACTCAAACATAGAGGGTAGGGATTCAGTTTTCCCCAGACTTGGAGAAGGGGTACCCAGAGTGGGCAGCGCTATCCTGAGGCCTTGAATAGAAAGTTCCAGGACTTGTGGTAAGGGCATAGGTGACAGATGTAGGCACGCTGGCTCCAGGGCAGCAATCTCCCTGGATGACTCTAGGGGCCACCCCCTATGGTTCAGACACTCTGTCTTCTCTGAGCACTCATTTCTCCTCTGATAGCTGTCTACAGGAGGTTCCTCCCAGCTCTCACCTCTGATCCTTCCCAGCCTCCAAGATCACAGAGTTGATCTGCAGTTTTTTTTTTTTTAATATTTATTTTTTTTTTGTTTTGTTTTTTTTTTTTTTTTTAGTTGTACACAATGCTTTTATTTTTACATGGTGCTGAGGATTGAACCCGGGCTGTGAACATGCTAGGCAAGCGCTCTACCGCTGAGCCACAACCCCAGCCCGTGTTCCACAGTTTTGAAGGATTCAGTCTTCTTCTTCACTTTTTTCTCCCTACATTCAAGGACAAGCAAGATGTTTTAAAGAAGCACCTGGACTGGAGCATGGTGGAGTCAGCAAGTGGGAAGGTAAGAGGATGAACCATTGGAAAACTCAGCCTTCCTTTTTTTTTTTTCTGTGTGGCCTGGGCTAGTCCCTTCCTTGCTCCAAGCCTCAGTTCCTCATCCATGAAATGGGCATAAGGTATGAGCTTCACAGAATAACTCTGAACAGAGTCAAGTGAGTATTGAGTACAAATGTGTTTTGAAAGTCAGGGAAGCTGGAGAGATGTCAATTAATCTCATTGTGTTACATGCTGTTGCTGATTGGCGGCTTCTGGCCTGCAGGCTGGAGACCGGATGAGGGGTGAGATGACATTTCATCACTGGAGACTGGGCCCAGGGTCCTTCCTGCTGCAGATAAGAACCAGAGCTGTGGCAGGCCTTGGGCTCCAGTGAAATTCCCACGGGAATTTCTGGGGGAGGAGATGTCCCAGGCTCAAGCTTATCTTCACTCTAGTGCGTCTGGAAAGTGGGGTCAAGTGCAATTGTCTGGGTTGGTTTCCAGCAGGGGAGGGCAGAGGGCATGGATGCAGTCTGGACAAAGTCATCTCACCCCTCTCCCTTGGAGGGAAGAGCCCTGGGAGGCCGGGAAGGGAGAAGCTGAAGGAGGAGAATCACTTCCCAGTCCCACCCATCACAAGGCAGGGTCTGTTCTTCCTGGAGACCTGAGAGGCAGGGCTAGGAACTGCAGAACAGCAGATTTGAGGCACCAGTTTCTCCTGCATCATTTCCTCCAGTGTCACTACTGTACATGCTGCCTGGTCACCTTCTTGGAGGAGGAAGAAGATATGTGGCCCTGGCCTGGGGGAAACTTCAGTCTGTGGGGGACAGAGTCCTTGCCTGGGAAGTTCCCCGACTCTGAGGAGGGAGACACAGTCTCTAGACCCATAGGAGCAAAGAGGTGGTCTGGAACATGGAGAAAACTTCAGCACAGCTGTCCTCTCCTCTCTTCTCTCCTCTTTGCTGGGACAGGACCAGAGCTGATAGCCTTGGGTATCTCCTAGTCTAAGGGGTTCTTAAATCAAAAAGGGGTGCTTCACACCTGGAGTGGGGACACAAGGTTCCCAGTTACATACTCTAGGCCACCAGCTGGATTTCAAAAATGAAAGACAGCCCAGTGGTGACGCATGCCTGTGATCCCAGTGGCTTGGGAGGCTGAGACAGGAGGATAGAAAGTTCAAAGCTAGCCTCAGCAATTTAGCGAGGCCCTAAGCAACTCAGAGAGACCCTGTCTCTAAGTAAAGTATTAAAAAAGCTGGGGATGTGGCTCAGTGGTTGAGTGCCCCTGGCTTCAATCCCCAGTACCAAAAAAAAAAAAAAAAAAAAAAAAAAAAAGAAAGACAGCCCAGAGGTATCTGGGGAAACTGAGGCCAGCAGCATGCACTGTATATTCCAGCTCTCTTAGTGGAGCAGGTGAGGGGAAGGGGATTGTAGAGCAGTTGTAGCTGTGTGTGAAAAGATGGCTTTGGGCAGGAGGCAGGTGATGGGGTTTTCCCTCAGCCTTGCCCCAACTCCCTATATGACAGGGACCACTTCCTGGGCTCCTCCAGGCTTGTTTTTTCACCTGTAACCAGAGAACCATTTTTCCCACACTGCCCTGTCCTGCTCCCTGGGGTCTGAGTCCTGGTTCTTGTCCAGCCCACTGGGTGCCCAGGAGGGAGGTGGGGGGGCGCCTCCTGGAGGATCCAGCTCGCAGAGGAAGTGCTGTGCTGGCACTCTGAGCCCAGCCACCTCCGCCCCTGCTCCATTATTCATCCCTGCAGAGGCTCCCCCTCCCCCTTCCAGACCGGGGGCCCAGATCAGCAATGCCTTGGCCTCCCTTCCCCAGCGCTCCCCCCTCAGCTGGATACTCTTAAGCAAAAAGGTCGTCAAGATGATTAAATGCGAACAGATTTTCAGCTCTTTTTCCACTTTAATTAAAAATGTGCTCTCCTTTCAAAGGAAGCTGGAGACTCGGAATAGCGGCTCCCCAAGGTCGCTAGGCTAAAAAGCAAGGGGAAAACACTCCGAGGTGTCTGAGGGTTGTCCACTGGTGGCCCTGGGGTCAAGGGCCTGGTTTAGAGCATTCACATACCCACAGGCCCTGGCCAGAGAAAGAAGCAGGGACCTGGAGGCCACTGGGCACCAGGGCCAGAGAAGGAACACAGGCAGGTGGGTGGGCATATGGCAGGCTGGGGAGAGGAAAAGAAGGAAGTCCATTCATAGACTCTGACTACTGGGAGTCCCCCATCTGGTGAGGGAAGGATCAAGTCCCTCTCCTTTTTTTTTTTTTTTTTTTTTTTTTTGGTACTGGGGATTGAACTCAGGGGCACTGGACCACTGGGCCACATCCCCAGCCCTTTTTTGTAATTTTTATTAGAGACAGGGTGTCACTGAGTTGCTAAGTGCCTCATCATTGCTGAGGCTGGCTTTGAACTCGTGATCTTCCTGCCTCAGCCTCCCAAGTGCTCGGATTACAGGCGAGCGCCACCACGCCCGGCCAAGTCCCTCTCCTTAAGGAGCACTGAGTCTAACAGAATTCAGGATAGAAAATGGATAAGTAACTCCCTGCACCAACACAGGGGTGGCTCAGGTACCAACATGTAGAGATGGGTGGCTGAAAGAATGGGAGGGCCATGGGGTTGCAGAGTAGGTGTCCCTCCGAAGGACTTTAGATGCAACTGGGGAAGAGGCCCAGTGTCTGTGAGGGAGGTGGGGGAAGGCCAGGGGCAGGGGAGCAGTGTGCAGACACAACACACTATGTTGAAAAGAGCTGGAAAGCAGGCAGAAGCCAGCAGGGAAGAGCCACCCCCCAACCCCCACCCCCAGGAACAGGAACCCTGAGAGGAGAGGAGAGAGAAGAGACCAGGGAAGGGATTTGGTGGAGACACCTGAGAACACCCGCAGGGGGAGGAGGGAAGGAGGAGGCGGAGGAGCTGGCACCAGCCGCAGGAACAACAGGAGCCTGTGGCCCTTGGTCATAGATCCCATTTCCGGTCTGGCTCCAGTCCTTGGCAGGCCCTGGAGTGGAGCTTCCCAGCGAGAGTGTAAAACAGGACAGTGGCGTTTGAAGTTCCTCTCCTTGTTCCGGACCACCTCTGCGCTCCAGTAGGATAATCGGAAGCTGCCCAGGGAGAAAGACCTCCCACCACTTCCTGTACCTGTGCTGGGTGGTCCCACCTGCTCTTCACTTGGGGTGGAGAGTTGGTCCTGGGGATCCATCCTGCGGTCACAGGGCTGCCCTGAGCCCAGCCTACCTCCCAGCTCCCCTCCAGGGAAGGCCCAGACTCCACAGAGAGGCCTTCAGGACCCTTCAGCATCCAGGCACGTCTTTACCCCCAGCTCCCTGCCACCACGGAGAATTCCACCAGCCAAAGCTAGGGGACACTAAGAAAGGGAGGCCACCAATTCAGCAGGGCCCAGAGGAGGTAGCATGCGAACTGGACCTTGAGCAAGGGTGGCCCTCAGAAGGAGAGAGTGCAGATGTCCCCAGCAGAGGAGGCCATTCTGGTGGTGAGCATGGCGTGGGGGTTCGGGCACATGGACAGGGTGCTGGGGAGGGAAAAGCTGACCAATCTATTTTGGAGCAACCTAGAAGTGAGGGGAGCAAAAGAAGAGAGAATGAGCTGGACAGACATGTTGGGGGCAAACACTGAAAGCCCCTGTCCCTCATAGGTGATGGATCAGTCCTTCCCCCCAAGACTCCCTCCCTACCCCAGGCAGGCGGGAGGAGCCACCCCCACCCACCCTGACGCAGTCACTCCTGTTCTATCTTCTTTCTCATTCCAAACCTGGCAGCTGTCTGTCCATCTCTGGTTCGTGTCCCCCTTAGTTAGTTTGGCCTCTCTCTCCCTGGCTGTTTTGGCAGAGAGGGCTTCTCTGCCTGGACCTCAGGTACAGCTTCTCCAGCAGCCCCAGTTCAGTGGGCTACACTGCAGAATATCACCCAGACCAGCAACCTGCACCTGCTTCTCCAGAAGGACATTTGACCAGGAGAGGAGACGGGCATTAGCTTGACGCTAGATGGGATGGGAGACCTGAGACATGGGTCCCCACAAAGCCCGAATCCCCTAGGGCTCCATGCCTTTGGCCTTCCCTCTTTTGTTCTACTTTTGGAAAACCCAGGGGCTCAGGGAGTAGCCTATTTTGACAGAGTCCAAATGGAGCAGCGCGGGCGGGGTAGCCGTCGGGGCGGGAAGCTGTCTCTGCTGGCGGGCACCGCGTTGCCCGGAACTCACTATTCCTTCCCAGTGTTAATTATCAAAATTAACCGAACACTATAAATAACTCAACTCAGAGACTTGAAGAGCCTCACTTCTAATTAATTCATTTCCAATCAAGACACTTCTACGCCCCCCTACCCTAGAATCCGAGGGATGGGAACCTCATTGTGCAGCTTTTCAAATATCGAATCCCACTGTTCCCCGGGCTGCTCCTGAGCGGTGAAAGCTCAGAGAAAAAAGAGAGAGAGAGGAGGAAAAACCAGGCTGCGTTCTTAGAAGGGGGTAGCCTATAAATAACCACATATTGGTGCATTTGATGGACGACATTCGAGTCTAGATTGGCTTTTGTTGGGGATGAGGAGATGTGGAGGGTGGGGGTGGGGTGGCGGAGACTTCCATCTGCCGCCTCGTTTACTGGGCAATAAATTTTAAAGCAAGACTGTGAGTACTGTCCAAGGCCTCGGTGTTGGCTCGGGCTAGGGAGACTGATCGATAGAGGAGGAGGAGGAGGAGGGATGGGGCAGGGGAGAAGAGATGGAGAGAGAAAGAGAGAGAAAAATGCAAGCTCTGGAATAAATGCAAAGGAGGAGGGGGGACCAGAAGGGAAGTGAAGAAAGAAAGGAGGTAAGGAGGTGAGAAGGGAGTGAGGAGGGGAAGAAAAGAGTGACAGGGAGAAGGGAGGGCGGGCATCCCCAGCCTTGCCTTGGACCATGACCCTTGCCAGGAGGCCCACTGGACTGCTCCAGGGCTGTGTCCAGCTGCCCCCATCCAGATCCTCCCTGGGCTGCTGGTGTCCTTTGAAAAGCCAGGTGGCCTATGTGCCCCGCCCTAGTGCCCTGGCAGCCCCTAGCATGCAGGCCCTGGCTCCTGCTCCTACCCTAGTGCCCCACCCTGTGGACAGGGACTCAGGCCAAGAGCATGCGGGTCTCCAGGGGTCTGCTCCTCACCTTCCCGGACAAAGTGACGTGCTGGGTGTGGGCTTGGGGAAAAGAGAGGAGGGGACAGAGACTGAGTCAGGGGGAACAGAGAGGAGGGAAAGACAGGGAAGGAGAAAGGAGAGAGAAGAAAGGGGCTGTGGTCAAAGAGAGAGGAAGGAGAGAAAGACACAGACTGAGCAGAAAAGGAGAGAGGGGAGGGAAGAGACGGCTCTGGCTCACTGGTCCTCGGTCCTTCTCTATTCAGATCACAGGGCCAGCTGTTGCCCAGGCCTGGGAGGCCAGTCTTCTGGTTCCCCAAGGGCTGTGACCTTGGGTGAGTGACTTCCCCTGTTGCAGCTTTGGCTGACCCTTCTGCAGAGGAATGTTGATTCTTTTCCTCCTCCTAAGCTGGTTGTAAAGATTAAATGAGGTTAAATGGGTGCAAGACTCTTAACCAGGGGTCTGGCATGAGATGAGCGCTCAGTTCAAGATCGCCTTGTTCTTAGTCACTAGCAGTAAATACTAGTAGCAGGAGTGCTGATCCCGGTAGTAATGGCAGTTTTGTCTTCTTTATCTCACTCTTGTGAGTGCTTCCAGGTGAACCGTACCCTCACCTCCCTCAGTCAGGTGGACCTTTGTACACTAGCCTGGTAGAGGGAAATCCCTGAGAGCAGGGTGTGTCCCCCACCCGAAGCTGGGGGCTTCCATCAGGTGGGGATTCCCCCGGGGATGCGGTCTAGGCTTTCTTCTTCCTGTGAGCACCCCCATCCCAGCCCTCTGTGACCAGAGACTGTGCAGGGGTCAGGCTGCAGATGGACTGACTGAGTGGCCACCTGTGTGGCCTAAGGCCTGGGGGGCTGACTGTTGGGCTTCTCTACTCTCCCCACCTCCAGCCACCTGGTGCATCCGTCCACCTGCTCCTCCTCCTCCAGCTTCAACTGTGACCCCAGCAGAGATTAAGGGATGGCCCAGGTGGGGAGAGAGGCCCTTCCCCACCTACATCCTGTCCCTGGCCTCTCCATTCAGCATGTTGGAGAGGGGCTGCTGGGAGCCAGCCCCTGGGCAATCTGATCTCCATTAGTCCCTTCTCTGGTTCTCATTACTGCAGCCCAGGCGGCTTCGGAAACATGTAATTTCCCCCAGCAGCTTTTCTCTCCTTCCTGGGCCTGTTGAGGTCCTTGTCCCATCCCCTTCCTCCTTGGAGGCCCCTCCTCCAATGGGCCAGCAACGGGGGTATGGAGTCGCCCACGCTTTGTGGGGGGCCTATAGTGAGACCATCAGTCTCAGCCAGACGACATCTCAAGGTCCAGGATGCTGCCTTTCCTCCGGGGTCGAGAACTCTCCTCTCACCCTGGCATTCCCCTTGACCTCCCCCTCTTCATTCCCCACTTTCAGCACATACCCTGAGGGAGGGCTTCCCCACAGCACCCAGCTTTGTGCCTGGCACTGAGCAGGGCAGGGAGGAATGAGTGAGGTGATGGACAGTCAGGCAAACCAATGGATGAAGACATGTCAAGTGGGGCGGAAGGGAACTCTGCCAAACAGAAAACTCTCAGCCAAGGTGCTCAGCACCCCTGTCTGTCCCTCCAGCCATACCACTCACTCGTCTTGCTGCCCTAGAGACTGGCTCCCTCCATCCCTCACAGGCTGCGCTGGCCTTACCCCCTCCAGGAAGTCCTCCACGCTCTCTAACTTGAGGCACCCACATGAACATCAGGAACCCTGCGCTTGTGCCTGTCACCAGCACACTGGCATGCTCACTGCTTTCCTTTCCTCTCTTCTTGGGTGCTGAGGCCCCCCTGGAAGCAGGGCAATTGTGGCTGTTCTCTGGTGCATTCCTGGCCTGGCGCAGGCCTGTGTGGCTGGTGTGCAGTGGCTCTGGGTGGGTGAACATGTGGGTCAAGGAATGCCAAGAAGGAGCTGGTGAACCAGGAGCAGCTTGAACAGCCACCGGGAAGGGTCATGGATACAAAAGAAGGTGTACCCCTCTCTGCACTTTTTGCAGCCACAAACTACTATCGGGAAGCAAGTGGCAGTGTGGAGAGAGTTGTCAGTAAGAAGAAAAAAAAAAAAAAAAAAAAAGAAAGAAAGTGAAATTGCAACTCTATCTAAACTCATTATGCCATGTGTCAGAGGACCAGGAGGGAGCAATTGTATATTGTTTTTCCTTTTTAAAAAGCTCTCCTTTAATGTCCGATTATTATGTTTACAATTCACAAGTGACTTTTTAAGGACCTCCTGATGTCAGTGTGGGGAGGGAGGAGTCCCCAGAGGACCAGGAGAGATTGCAGGCAGGGCCCATCATCCGCTTCTCGTGTCTGTCTCTGACTTCTCCTTGCTCCCACCTCCTCCCCCGAACTGGACAGTGGCGTGGCCTGGCCCAGATCTGCTGGGGAAGGGAGGACGCGCCCTGCTTGCAGGGGAGGGCAGCTCCAGAGCCCAAACAGCCTTGATTAAGTGTCCAAATGGACAGACCTGGGCAGTGCCCAGATGGAGCATGGCAGATATTATCCCTGCCCTCTGGGGCTTCCAGGATGATCCAGACACACAGCTGGGGACAGACACAGATGAGCAGCAGACACAGGATAAGGCAGGATGTGAAATCAGACTCTGTGTGTGTGCATAGGCATGTAAGGTGACCTCTTCTACCTGGTGAACTCCTATTCACCCTTCAAGACCCAATTTATTTATCCAATCATTCACATATTCATTTGTCATGGCTGTCAGTAGCCCGGCACCACTTTGCCATTTTTCACTTGTGGGAAACCTCCCATTCCCTTCTCTTTTATGGAGAGCAACTTACTTTCATTCAACCTTCACCTCTCTGCCCACTCCAGGTGTGATCGTGTGACCAAGGCATATACACAACCCCCCTGGCCGTTGGATGATTCAAGGATGGGCACATTGCCGGGTGTGGTGGCGCACGCCTGTAATCCCAGCACTTGGGAGGCTGAGGCAGGAGGATCACGAGTTCAAAGCCAGCCTCAGCAATGGAGAGGCACTTAGCAACTCAGTGAGACCCTGTCTCTAATAAAATACAAAAAAAAAAAAAAGGCTGGGGATGTGGCCCATTGGTCGAGTGCCCCTGAATTCAAACCCGGGTTCCAAAAAAAGAAGGATGGACACATCATTAAATCCACCCAATAAGAGCCAGCCCTGGGCTCTTTTTGTGCTGAAGGTAGAGAGCCAGAACACCATTAGCCTTCTTACCATGTCTTGGGGAGAGCAAACCGACACAAGAAGACAGCAGACCAAGAGATGCTCAATGGTCATGTTTATCATCTGCACTTAGGTCTACCTGGACCATGCCCTTACCTCTACCCCAGGAACTTGAGTTATATTGAACCATCAATTCTCTCTCTCTCTCTCTCTCTCTCTCTCTCTCAAGTCAGTTTGAGATAACTTTCTGTCACTGGCAACCCAAAAGCTCCATCATATTATTCCCTTATCAAATGCTTGCCCTGCTCCAGTTCCCTGCCAGGCACCGTGCTGGGTGGTGGAATTCAAGGAGGACGAAGGCACGGCCTCTGCCTTTGAGCGGCTCAGTCTTGTCTATATGCTGTTCCTCTCTGGCTTCTTGGCCAGCTCCACAGTTGTGCTTCTGGGCTGTGTGCTCACGCTATTCACTCAAAAATTATTCAATGGCTACCTACCACATGCCAGGCTCAGCGGTCCCTCCTGTTGTCCTAGACTATGCCTGCCTCTGCCTCTGCCTCTTGGATTGTGAGCTCCTTTGATGATGGGTTCCAGGTTGGTGAATCCCAGGGCTTAGGGCACCACCTGATATGGGCTAGTTGCTCGTGTCTGTTGAATGAATGAAAGAGCCTGTGTCTGTGTATCTGTGCATGTTGGGGTGAGGGAGTAAACATCCAAGAAAGGTACTGTGATGGAGAACCCATAGCATAAGAGAGGGTCCTAGAAGCTTCTAGACCAGCTAGAGCTCTTCCAGAAAAACCAGCCACGGCTTTGATTCAATTTGCTAAGTCTTCCTGCAGAGGCATCCCACATATTCACACCACAGGCACCCCTGTCTCAGCACCGTTCCTGGCCAGTCGCCTCTGAGTGGCCAGGCCTTCTCCCAACCCCATGCTTGGTGTCCCACCTGCCACTGCCTGGACCTGTGTGAGGGGCTCCCACAGATTCTCCCTGTCAGGCCAATGGGCCCATTCTTCACACAGCACTCTCTCAGTGACGTGGAGGGGGTATTGATGGGGGAGTCCATGGACGGACAGCCAGGCCTCAGGAGAGCCCAAATCCCCGCCATTCCTGTCTCTCCTGCCATTTCTGCCATCAAAATCCTGTGAAGCTGCGGCTTCCAACAGTGTTCCAGAGTGAGTTCTTGTAGGGGAGTGAGATGACTAGAGTCCTCGTCCCATGCCTGCCATCATTTGAGGGTGAACTTGGAAACACCATCTCCCCCACCCTGAGCCTGGGGTTCCCATCCGAAAACTGGGGCCAGCTCCCCACTAGACATCCTCCTCTACCTTGCAAATGCAGGCTGGGAAAGGTGGAGGCAGTCCACACACACCCTCAGCACAAGTTCTGCAGATGCTGAGCCTGGCCTTTCCTGTCCCAGGGCTGTCACCTCATGGGGGGAGAGCCATAGTTCAGTATCCAGCCCTTCAACCTACAGAGGACACCCCTGCTCTCCCTCTGGCAATGATCCCCCCAGCTGTCTCCCAGTGGTCCTCCTGCCCTCCCACTGTCCCCACTCCTCTGAACCTGGCTGGGCATCAGTGGCCTGGCGCTGGCCAGTCTCTCTGGGCAGCACGGCCCCACCCTGCTCTTCCCTTCTGCCTTCTCTGTCTCTGCCTCGCTCACTCTTCCTTTGCATTTCTAGACTCTGCCTGTGGTCCTCTGCCCTCTGTGGCTGGTTCTTCCCACCCCATCCTCCTCCGGTCATCTTCCTCCTTCCTCTCTGTCGTGTCCCTCTCTTCTCCCCACCCCCATCCCTCTTCTTCACCCTCCTTCCTCCATTCCTCCCCCTTCTCCTCATCCACATCCCCAACTCTCCTGTCTTCCCAGTCCATGTCTGCATTGGGTAAATTTTTATAAACAATTAAGTTTGTAATACATTCAATTGTATTACTTCCTTATTAGGCACTTATAGCATTTGCCAGGACTTGGGCGGCTGAGAGGCTGATGGCTCTGCCCCCAGAGCGCCTGGAAGTGGAGTGCTCCCATTTTCAAATTAACTTGAGCTTTACATATTTCATTATCTCCCCACATTTCCCGGGTCAATGATCCTGAGCATTTCTTTCCTTCTTTTCTTCCTGAGAGTTTCTTCTTCGTCTACCTTCCTCCAGTCCCAAGAGATAAGCTGTTACAGCAGGGAGGCTGCAGGTCGTATAGCAAGAAGGACTTCCCAGCTGATGGTGCCTTAAAGAAATCCTAGGACAGCAGGAGGGGAACGGGGAAGTGAGAGTCTCCATCAGTGGAGAACTGTCGTCATGGAAGGCCAGACTCCTCAGACCCAACCTGAGGATCTGGCACCCATAGAGCAACTCCAAGCCCACAACTCTGAATAGAGAATGGGAGAAAACAGCTGCACACATCTGGAAGAAGCTTGCCCAGCTCCCTTAGCCCAGGCACCAGTCGGCTGCTTTTGATGTTTGATGTTGCCCTCCACTCACGGAGGGAACCAATGAGATGTCAAGGACTACTCATGGAGCCGCCCCCTGCCACCAGCCAGGCTCCCCTTCCCAGCTCCCCTGACAGCCCGCACCAACTTCCAAGGCATAAATGAAATGCCAGAAAACCCGAATGCTGACACCCCACCCCCATCCCCACAACAGTGGAGCCAGAGCCAATTCCCTGGGGGTGGGGTGGGGGTGGGGCGTGGAGCCTCCTGCCAGCCCTCCCCTCCTTTCTTGTCTATTCCAGGCCCAAGGAGAGAAGCCAAGTGCCAGGCCACAGTCTTGCTTCATTTTGGTTCTTTTTGCAGAGAGCAGGTAATTAATTGAGATTTTTTTAATGGGGAGGGGAGTGAATCCTAAAGACGTAATTTGAAAGAGGATGTGTTTGGGGACAGCAAGGAGAAGCAGCAAGTAGGACTGGAATTGAGAAAAGGGAAAGCAAAGCACATGTGCACTTATCCAGCGCCTATGTGTACATGAGGAGGTGAAGAAGTCAGTTCACCAAAGCCGGGCGCAGTGGCGCACACCTGTAATCCCAGCAGCTGGGGAGGCTGAGACAGGAAGATTGAAAGTTCAAAGCCAGCCTCAGCAACTTAGCAAGGCACTAAGCAACTCAGTGAGACCCTGTCTCTAAATAAAATACAAAATGGGGGGGCTGGGTTGTGGCTTAGCGGCAGAGCGCTCGCCTCGCACGTGCGCGGCCCGGGTTCCATCCTCAGCACCACGTAAACATAAATGCATTGCATTGTGTACAACTAAAGTAAATAAATAAGTATTAAAAAAAAAAAAAAATGGGGCTGTGGCTGTGGCTCAGTGGTGTTCAGTGCCCCTGAGTTCAATCTCAAGTACCAGGAAAAAAGAAAAAAAAAAGAAGAAGTAATGTAAGTGACTTAACAAAGAGTCTCCAGGTGTTCGGGGAGAGCTAACTTAACCCCAGAGGCATCAAGCAGGTGGAATTAGAAATGCTCCCTCCATCTACAAACCCTTCACAATTTTTTTTTTTTTTTTTTTTTTTTTTTGGTACTGAGGATTGAACTCAGCGGCACTAGACCACTGGGCCACATCCCCAGCCCTTTTTTGTATTTTATTAGAGACAGGGTCTCACTGAGTTGCTAAGTGCCTCGCCATTGCTGAGGCTGGCTTTGAACTCGCGATCCTCCTGACTCAGCCTCCCAAAGTGCTGGGATTACAGGCGTGCGCCACCGCGCCTGGCTTACCCTTCACAATTTAAGATGCTTTTGGTCACTCTAGTCTCCTTGTTGCAAGCCAGGGGAGGCAGGGTTTAAGATGCCGGCTGTAGGACTGAGGGAACTGAGGCTCAGAGAAATCAAGTGATTAACTAAAAAAATCATGCCACTGGGGCTGGGGTTGTGGGGTAGTGGTGGAGCACTTGCTTAGCACATGCGAGGCCCTGGGTTAGATCCTCAGCACCACATAAAAATAAATAAGTAAAATAAAAGTATCGTGTCCAACTACAACTAAAAAAATATTTAAAAAAAAAAATCATGCCACTGCTTTCAGGGCTGCATCTGAACTGAGTATCTACCCCCTGGTCAGTCTTTGGCCCTTGTGGAGCCTTTACGCTGAGGCAGGTGGGATGGGGTGGGATCCGGACAGACACACCTGGCTGGGGTTGCCCCCTAGACCCTGAGACAGAGGAGCGAGAATGAAGGGGACAGCTAGGCAGGCTTCCTGGCAGAGGGAGCCATGGAGTTGGGTGCAGTTGGGTGCAGAGGCGGAGGCGGGTGAGAGTGAAGGGCCATATTTACAGCATTTGCCCAGCACAAGGAATCAAACTGGGCACAGTGGGATGAACTGGGGGTGGCAGGGAGCAGTCCTCGGGGAGACGCCAAGCAGGGCGATGGTGGTGGCGGCTGCATGTGGGAGGAGGTGTGGAGAAGTGGTGAAGTGTGGACTTTGGAGTGGGAAGGAGCTGGTTTACAGTCCCGACTTCACAGCTTTCTAGAAACAACCACTTCAGAGGAGGAGTGAGAATAAATAGACACATGCTTGGCACAGTCCTTGATGGCGTACGTGTTCATTATGTGGTGTCCTGTGAGAAGATAAGGGTGGAAACAGAGCTTTTGGTAAAAATAAAACTAAAGATTTATTGAGTGACTATTATATACTAGGAGCTATAGAAGAAGCTTCTACAAAAGTTAGGGTTAGGGTTAGGGTTAGGGTGTGATAGCACATGCCCGTGAAACCATCAACTCGGGAGGCTGAGGCAGGTGGATCGTGAGTTCAAAGCCAGCCTCAGCAACTTAGCAAGGCCTTAAGCAACTTAGTGAGACCCTGTCTCTAAATAAAAAATTTAAAAAGGGGGATGGGAGTGTGGTTCAGTGTATAAGCACCCCTGAATTCAATCTCCAGTCCGAAATATAAAATAGGAAACATGCAAGTTAAAAGCTGAGTTGTTTTTTTCTCTCAACTTTCTGGTAGAAGTTTGTTTGTTCCCCCTCTCTCTGAACTTCCTCATGTGGAGAATGGAAACTGGGAAGCTACTTCCTGGCCCACGTGGGCACCAAAAAAACATACGATGACATGTTCTCTGGCTAGCAGAGCCTCGCTAAATCTACATTGTGTGTATCTCCTGTCTTTTTTTTTTTTTAATATTTATTTATTTGCTTTAGTTGTACACAATGTGTTTACGTGGTGCTGAGGATCGAACCCAGGCCGCACACGTGCTAGGCGAGCGCTCTGCCGCTGAGCCACAATCCCAGCCCCATATCTCCTGTCTTTTATTTCTGTAAATTGTAACAGCTTTTATAGGACCAGCAGACACAAATTAGTCACTTCTCCTCATTTTTGGTCAAACTGCATTAAATTCGTTTTCACCTTTTACATCATGAAAAAGTATTTCTTCTTCTTCCTCTTCCCCTTCCCCTTCCTCTTCTTCTTCTCCTTCTGTATCAGGATTGAACCCAGGGTGCTTTATCACTGAGTTACAACCCCAGCCTTTTTATTTTTTGATACATGGTCTCACTATGTTGTTGAGTCTGGCAAGTTGCTGAGACTGGCCTTGAACTTGATCCTTCTGAATTTCGGGGATTACAAGCCTGTGTGCCATCTTGGCCTGCACGTGTGTTTATTTCTCATGTGGTCAGGTGACCAAAACCAACCAGCCAGAATCTAGGCAGATTCCCCAGCTTGACTGTAGACAGAAACCCAGTCTCAAAATTGTTTTAAAAATAGATAAAAAGGGCTGGGGATGTAGCTCAGAGTGCCCCTAAGTTCAACTCCCAGTGCTGCACACACACACACACACACACACAAAAATTCCAGAGCCGCAGGATCATGAGACTGGCTGCGGGGCTCAGACCTTCTAAGGAGACTATGGGTTGTTAACATGAATCCCGGGTAATTGTTGGACTCAGGCAAATTTGGAAAGCACTAACAGGCAAGAAGAGCTAAAGAAGGCTGATTCTTCCTTACAGCCAAACCACCCTCAATGTGCCTCATCTTGTCTGATCTTGGGAGGTCGGCAGGGTCTGGGCTGGTTAGTACTTGGATGGGAGAAGGCTGGTTCTAACATTGAAGAGGTGGCAACAATTTGACAGAGGGTGGAAGGCCCATAGATGAGTAGGGCAGCCGTCAGGGTGGTCCAAGCCAGAGGAACAGTTGGGGTCTATTAGTTACCTATTGCTACAAAACAAATTAATTATCTCTACAGTTAGGGCGTGAAGAATTTCAACCGTTATCTCAGTTTCTGTGGGTTCAGGATCTGGACGCAGCAGCCTAGCTAGGTAGTTCTGGTTGGAGGCCTCTTAAGAGGTTGCAGTCCAATGTCACCTGGAGCCCCAGTCATCAGAAGGCTCGATGGGTGGAGGATCCCCTTCCAAGACTGAGGATTCTGATGGGTGCGGTAGCGCATGCCTGTAATCCCAGCACTTGGGAGGCTGAGGCAGGAGGATCGCGAGTTCAAAGCCAGCTTCAGCAATGGCAAGGCACTTAGCAATTCAGTGAGACCCTGTCTCTAATAAAATACAAAAAAGGGCTGGGGATGTGGCCCAGGGGTCGAGTGCCCCTGAGTTCAATCCCCGGTACCAAAAAAAAAAAGACTGGGGACTCACCAAGATGGCTAGCTGATGCTGGCTCTTGGCTGGAGGCCTCAGTTCCTCAGCACAGAGGCCTCCCCATAGGGCGCTTGAGTGTCTTTATGGCATGGCCAGCTGGTTTCCCCTAGAGTACATGATTGAGGACAGAACAAGGAGGAAGCCACATGTCTTTCATGATCTGACCTCAGAAGCCCACACACTGCCATTTCTGCAATGTTATTAGTTATACACATTACCCCTCTACAGTGTGGGATGGGACCCAAGGCACTGATACCAAGGTTTATTGGGGGACGATATTGGTGACTAGCTGCCACAGGACAGCTGTTAACTTCCATCTTATAGATGGAAAACAGAAGCTCATTCATTAGTCCAGGCCACCCAAAGCAGAGGCAGGAACCCTGACCTTCCCCCTCTGAGCCCAGCAACTCTCCACACCCCCAAGTTCTTGGGAGAAGAAACCGCTGGTGGTAGAGCCCAGATATATGTGACCCCAGATGGGAGGAGGGGAGTGGTGACAATCAGGCCTCCCAGGTCTGTGAAATAAATATAATCACATGTTTGCCTTTGCAGAAAGCAAGCTCTCAGGCTGGTGGGGGAGGGAGGAGGGACTCTCTTCATCTAAACAAGCTTCTGCCCTGACGGCTTGTGTTTTCCATTTAAAACCACACTCAGATGGCTGAGAAAATATGCTTAGTCCTGGTGCATTTTTTGGAAATTCAACCTGTTAGTTTTCTTGCCCCTTCTCTGATTCCCCAAGAGTGGTCTCGGACCTCCCTGCCCCAACCTTCGTGGCTCACTCTCAGGGTGGTCCCAGACCCGGGTCTCACCCTTTCTGAGTCCCCAGAAACTGGGGTGACTGCCGAGTCTCCTAAGTGCTGGTGAACTTGGTCTTCATGCCTTACTGACAGTTGAATTTGAGGAAGAGTAACCTGAGGCCAGAGAGACCTCTGCTTTCACCAGGGCCTGAGACCAGGGCCTCTTGCCATTAAACTGGGGCTTTCTGAGGGACAAGGGCCGTGGCTCCCAGCACGTCATGGCCCCAGCAAGAGGGGCCATGCCTCCTTCCTCAGAAGATAGTGAGTGGGGGAGAGATGGTCAGTGGCTGACAGAGCGGGCTGGGGAGGTGGTGGTGGGGGTGTCCTCCCACGCCTCTGCTCCCTTCCTCTGGAACTCCTTCCCAGCTTTCCTTGGGAAAAGGGCCAGACATGGGGAAGGAGATCAGAAAAGAAAGAAAATGAAGAAGGCCAGTGAGTGGCCAAAGGACTAGGTCTCAGAATGGTACAAGTCTTCTCCCTGACCCTCCAAGGGGGCACATCCCCTCCCCCACACCCCCAGCTAGATGGACTTTATAGAACAAAAAGCTCAGAGCTACATGGGAGTCTTGGGCTCACTGTGGTGCAAATGGAGAAACTGAGGCTCAGAGAAGGGAAAAAAATTTACCTCAGGATGCCCGGAAGTGAACAGTCTCCCCTAAGTGTCGGTATTAGCTAGAGCCAGCAGTGACCACCTCAGGGTCAGAGGTCACCACACTCCTTCAGGAGTCCCCACCATCCTGAGGGAAGAAAGAGAGAGAGGGCAATCTCAGTGGGATCCCCCCTCCCCTGTGGTGGGAGCTTGAGGAAGGGGGATATAGGACAACATTAAGTCACGCCGCCGGGAACGCCTTGTCAATAAAAGGGGTCTATTAGGGGCCACGTGGAAGGGAAGGGGGCTAGGGAAAGGCGTGGAAAGGCAGGGAAGGGAAGGGAAGGGAAGGGAAGGGAAGGACAAGGGGAGAAGGAGCGGTTTCAGTCCGGAGCGCTTAAGTAGTACACTCTGGCCAGCTGGACCCCTGGAGAGGGTCTGCATCACCATAGGCTGCCGAGGTCAAGGGGGGGTGGGGCATGTGTCTCAATTGGTTCAGCCGGGCACCTGAGGGCTGGTCAGTGGGGCTGGTCAGCCTGAGGTGCTTGGGAGGTGTGGTCTTGTCTCAAGGTACCTGGGAGGTGTGGGCTGGTTAGGCTGCCTGGGAAGTGTGGCCTCCCTGCCCGGAATCTAACAGGGGAGGAACTTTGTTTCCAGGTGACTTTAGACAGGTGGACCCCCTATTCAGGCCTCTGATTTTTTCTTTCAGAAAATGGAGATTTTTTTTCCTCCAGTCTGGCCCCATTTCCAGTTGTAGATCAGCATATTTTCCTGTTGGTCCTGACCTCCAAGCACCGAGGACATGAACTTGGCCTCCTCTCTTGTGACCCCCTAACCCCTGGCTTCCTCTGTGCTGGGGCGGGAGGAAGAGAAATAAATCCCGTGAGAGGACTAGGGTCACTGGGGTCAATTAGAGCTCAAATTACAGCAGGGTGAATGGAGGCGAGGTTAGAGGGGCTTCTGGGCCCAGCAGGCAGTGGTCCTGCAGGGAGCACCCCGCCCCAACCCTCTCTCCCAGGACAGCCTCCTCTTACTCCTCCTCCTTGGGGGCAGGGCATGGGGTGTGGTAATGAGGAGGGAGCCACTTTCCCTGACACCAGCTTCACAAGCCCACCAGCCACATGTCCCATTACAAAACCAGGGAGACCGTGAGCCAGGAGGAACAGCTTCTGGTAGCTGTGGGCCCTGGGCAGTGGGGTGAGGTGGGGAGTGGCAGACAAGGTAACTGTGGAGAGAAGTCAACCAGGAGCAGAACTGGGGTGGCAGGGGGTGGAGTGGGGGGGGGTGTTTCTGGACAGAGGGAACAGTAAATGCAAAAGACCCTGAAATCCCTGAACAAGGCTGAACTTGATAGATACAGAACCAGAACAAAAAGAGGGGTGTGGGGAAATGGGGTCTGAGAGGTTGCCAGGCGCTAGACTACATAAGACTTTTGTAAGGTAAAGCAAGGAGGTTGAATTTTCTGGTAACGATGTGATGTAAAGCCACAAGAGGAATTTCAGTAGGGGGGAGTGACCAGACCTGGTTTATGTCTGTGAAGCATCCGTCCGGTTGCTGTGTGGAGGCTGGGAGGAGAGACTGGAGCCGGGCTATTGCAGTGTCCAGCCGAGAGCCTTGGTGGCAGTGGACACAGTGAGAGGAGCCTATTCTGGGCTTGGTTTAGGATTAGAGCCAGCAGGCCCTGCCGACAAGTGCATGTGGCTGAGGGTCAAAGGGAGGAGCGGAGCTGACGCCTGGGCTTTGGCTGGAGCTGCCAAGAGGCTGGCGGAGCCTCACTGTGGACTGGACTCTCCATTCATCTTCTGGTGCTGTAAGCCTGGGTCTCCCTCTGCAGAGGCTGCAAGACAGCTGTTCATTCATGGATTCCGGCAGGAGATCTTTCTTGAGCTTCAGCCAGGCCCCTTCCAACCCGTAGGCCTGCCCTGCCCAGTCCCTGCCGTTTTTGACAGTAGGGTGAATGCTCTCCCTGTCCAGCCTGGTAGGTATGGCTGCATATGCTGCCTCTTCAGAGACATGGGGGTCTTGAGGAGTTTGAAAATCAATATGTGTGCTGAGATGCTCTGGAGGAGAATGGGGTGAAGGGGTTCTGCCCAAGGAGTGGGGACCACCTATCCTTGTACCCAGAGGGCAGGCACCAGTGGCACCTTTTGTCATTGTGAAGTGTGATAAAAGAAAGACAATACAGGGGGTCTTGGGTGCCTAGGTCCAGGGAATATTCCCAAGAGTGCTATGCCAATCCTAGGGTGAGTCTCTTCCATGATAGGTTCTGAGATGTGGAAGCTCAGAATGGATAAGTGACTTCCCAAAAGCCACACAGCAATTTCTCAGACAAAGCCTTAGGTCTCTTTTGTTATCTGCAATTGAAGATGAAGCTTCGGAGCACCAGGCACCCAGAGTCACCTGCTCCCGGAGTCATCACCCTCATCTCTCACAGCCCCCCTCTTTTTTCTAAGTCCATGCCCAAGTCCTTCTTTCTACCTGCCTTCCAACTCCCCCCGCCCCCATGAAGCCACCCCTCCCCGGTTGTCCCCTGTTCTCTCCATAGGACCCAGGCCAGAATTCTGCTGCCTTCAGATGCTCCTTGGTGGCTGGGGTGTCCGGGTAGGGTTGGAAGTATCAGATGGCGGCCCCAAGTCGTCGTCCCTGCCCCCACCCAGGAGCCCCAGTCTGTCAGCGGTGATGGATGCTGGGCAGCAGTCCCTTGGAACGGATCCTGGATCTAAAAGCCTCACGCAGCCATCCTGGGCGGGAAGCAGGGGGGAGGGACACCGGGGTCCCCCAGAGCCCGGCTCCCTGCCATGAATCAGTCGGCCGGCAGAGCCAATTAACACAGACAAGAGCCCAGCGATGAATCATGAGGCCATTAGTCCTGCCGTGCTCACCCCTCCCTCCCACCAAAGTGGGGTCCTGCCCCTAGCAGGGGTGCTGCATCTCTCCGGACAGACTTCACCCCCTCCCCAGGGCTCCTCCTTCTCAGAACTGCGGAGAAGACCCTCACAGCTGGCTGGCGAGCTGGGGTGGGCAGGACCGCACTTGGCTGATTTGCATATAATTTGCATGGCTCAAGGGCGCTGGACACTCCCTGATGAGGTCCCCCCCATCTCTCCCTGCCCAGCACACCCACCCTGCCAGACTTGTTCAGCGGGAGTAAACACCTGGCCTGTGACCCTTAGTCCTACACAGAGCAGGACTGCCTGTCCTTTCCAGAGACACCCAGGGAGAAGCACTGGACCTGGCTTCCGGGGCCACCCAAGCCAAGGGCTATCATCCAAATGGCCCATCTGCCCACAATGGTAAGGGGTTTCTGAGAGACCTGGCTCGGTCAGGTAATGGACAACCACACCCAGTCAGTCTAGCCAGTGCCCAGAGCCACTCCTTGAGCCCTGTTGTGTCATTCACAGCAGGCCGAAGCCCCAAAGCTGGGCCCAAATGATTGGTTAATGGCCGGTACCAAGCGCATGCTGGGTAATGGCAGGGGAGGACTGGAGTGAGTCTGACTGGACTCTCACAGGTAGAGTCAGAGCTGGAGAACTGGAGGGTGCTCTGTGGGAGTCAAAGGTGGAGGAAGGAAGCAACCAGAGCTTGGGATGCTGCGTTGACAAGTGCTGGCCAAAGACGTTGTCTCGTTTGTTCCTATTACTTTCCCCATTTTATAGATGAGATTGTTGTTCCTGAAGAGGTTAAGGGACTTGTCCGAGGTCGCAGAGCAAAAACACAGGAGCTGGGTTTGAACTGGGTCTGTCTGACGTTAGCGCTTGAGGTAATCTCTGAGCCGTGCAGGCCCGATTCTCCCCTGGACCCAGCTCATTCCTCAGCTGTCTCCTTGACATCCCAACCTGCTGTCCCCCAGGGGCCTCGACACAACATGTTGAAATCTGAGCCCATTATTCCTTGCTCCCCAGCCCACTCCACTCCGCAAAAGGTGCCCTTAGCTACTACTGACTGTCCAAGCCAGCAAAATGGGAATATTCCGCCGGGCGCGGTGGCACACGCCTGTAATCCCAGCACTTGAGAGGCTGAGGCAGGAGGATCGCGAGTTCAAAGCCAGCCTCAGCAATGGCCAGGCACTTAGCAACTCAGTGAGACCCTGTCTCTAATAAAATACAAAAAAAGGTCTGGGGATGTGGCCCAGTGGTCCAGTGCCCCTGAGTTCAATCCCCAGTACCAAAAAAAAGAAAGGTAATATTCCAACCCTCTCCACTTCCTCCTCCATAACAGACCAGGCATGGAAATGTGGAATCTGATCGGTTTTGTCATGAAATGCGTCCCTCTTTGGACCCCTACTCCTCAACTGTGTCAGCTCAGGCCACGACCTCTCTTACCTAGAAAATTCTAGCACTTTCCTAGTAGACTTCTGGGGGTCCCAACACTCAATTCTTCTTCAGTGTTGCTGCCAGAGGACAGGTCCTTGAATCTGATCTAATCTTTCATTTCCTACTTTCAAAAGGTGGGCTCCTCACGTTACCCATCCCTGGCCCCTTTCCCCTTACTGCCCAGTAAGCTACTGGATGCTGGTCTCATGAGATTGGATCCGCCAAGGATGTTCACTCCTCTTGGCCTTTGCCCCTGCTGTCACCTCTGCTAGGAATGCCCTTTTCCCCACCTCTATCTGGCACTGTCCTCCCTCAATCATTAAATGTCATCTCCTCCCCAGGCTTGCCCTGCCCTGCCCAGGCAAGATGGATAGCTCCCTCCTCTGTGCTCCTACAAGCACTTAGCTCAGACTGCTAACCTTGCACTTCCTCACACAGCAGCGCTGTTATCAGGTGTCTGCCCACTCCTTGCCTGAGGCCTGGGGCAGGGGCCATGACATGCTCAACTCTGCTTCTGCCCTCCTGTCAGGCATGTTAGAGATGTTCAATAAAGTTTTGATGGATGAATGACTGCTCTCCTTCTCTATTCTCCAACTTCCTGTGCTTCTGGCTCTGTCCCCAGTCAAAACCATCCAAGTGAAAGGAGTCTTGCTTGAAAGCCATGCTGGGAATTGGGCATGCGTGGTCTGTGTTACCCCTGGACTTACAGGTACCTGATCTTGACAAACACAAGAGTCAGGGAATCCAGATTCTGAACCAAACTGGGAGAAGCCGGGCGCGGTGGCGCACGCCTGTAATCCCAGCACTTGGGAGGCTGAGGCAGGAGGATCACGAGTTCAAAGCCAGCTTCAGCAATGGCGAGGCACTTAGCAACTCAGTGAGACCCTGTCTCTAAATAAAAATACAAAAAAGGGCTAGGGATGTGGCCCAGTGGTGGAGTGCCCCTGAGTTCAATCCCCAGTACCAAAAAAAAAAAAAAAAAAAAAAAAAAAAAACTGGGAGACTGAACAAGTCACTTCTCTTCTGTGGGCCTCAGTTTCCTTATCTGTTTAATGCGATAGAGGGCACACGCTTCTAAGGTCCCTTCCAGCTCTGACATTTATGAATGTATCGCTCTGATTCCATAGCCCCTGGAGGGCCCTGGCCAGACAGCATGGTGTGGAAATAAGAACTCAGAGCTGTATCTGAGAGGTGGACGATGCTGGGCAGACACCAGCTCTCCCAGGAGATGGCTTTCCAGAGAATAAGGGACTGGCCAGAGAGGAGGTCCGGCAGACACACCCTGTGGGGCTCGTGCTCTCCTGAGTCAGCTAATTGTGAAAATCAATGGTGCAGCCAGAGGCAGGAGACAGGGGACATGCCTGGGGCTGGAGACTCCCGCGGAATGAATGGGGGAAGGTGGCATCTTTTCTGCACCCTTTCCCAGGGCTGGTCAGGGGTTAGGAGAGACAGCAAGGCCCAGGAGAATTGGGGTGCTGGAAAGGAGCAATGCAAGGGGAAAGACCTGGTATTAGAATTTTTTGGAGAAGGACAAGGAGAGTTTGTGTGCAATGAAAATGTACGTGATATGCAAATTAAAGAAAATTCCAAGGTCATGCATTGAGATGGGCACATGGTGCTAGAGACAGCCCCTCACCCCAAATCTCAAATCCAGACTTGGGTTTGAGCCCTGGCTCTGCTACCAAGTCCTGCAAGGTCGTGTGACTTTGAACACGTCCCTCTCTGCCTCTGAGCCTCGGTTTCACCTTTGTACATTTGTGAGTTGTTCTTGACCATCTCTAGGGGCCCTGGGCCTGGCACACACATGGTGCTTTTGCCACAGGTCCTGTCTGCCTCAGTGTTCCCATCCCCCAAGGTCACCACCTCCATGCAGGTGGCCACCGCCAGACCCTGGGCTTCTTCCATGACTTGCTGGATTTCTCGGGCTTTCCCCCGAAGCACCCCCCTCTCTGCCCTTCTCTGCTTCCCAACTTCCTACTTCCAGGCAGGCCTTCCAGCCTCCCTAAGATCCTGGTGTGGCAGGTCCAGGCAGGAACAGAGGCTGCAGGAGGCCGCCCTGTCCCCTTCCTCCTCTCCCAGCTGATGACCCCACCTGCGTCCATCCCACAGTTGAAAAGAGACAGAGGCTGGAGTGTCCTGGGGAGGTGGAGGCAGCAGACCCCCGGGCCTGGGGAGTCCAAGGGGACCCTGTTCGAGGGTTTGTAAGGGAGGGGGAGGAGGGGCCTGGGATAAACCACTCTCCTAGAGTCAGCGACCTCCCAGTATGAAATGCTCTATTTGGTGGGGCAGAAGGGAGGCGCCCACATTGACCCAGAATGGAAGGAGCTGTTCTTGCCTGAGCCCACCCCTTTGATCACCCTCGCCCCACTCCCTAGGAGGCTGTGAACATCCTTCTTTATGGTCTGGGGACTAAGCCAAGACTCTCACCTCATCTGGGGCCCCCCTGGGCAGCTGCCTTTGTACTTCTTACCATGACCGGCGCCTGCCAAGGGGGACCAGCCCCCCTCCACGGGGACAGTAGGTGAGCAGTCCCCAACCTCGGGCTGGGTGATCTGATTGGAGGGGTAGCCTGAGCTCATAGGGTGCTTCCATCTGCTGGAGGAACGTGTAGAACACATCCTTCAGCTGACAGGTTGAAGAGACAAACGGTCCAGGAGGGCCTCAGGTAGGCTTCATGGAGGAGGAGGCAAGGAGAGGGTAGAGCAGTAAGACTAAGGAAAACGAGGGAGAAAAGGTCTATGTGAGACTGGAAGACAGAAGATGGGGGCACACGGGGGTGTATGGGGTGTGTTCGTCCATCTGAAGCAGAAAGCTCAGGCCGAGGGTGGCAGAGGTGTAACTGGGGAAGAAGGTAGACAATCTCAGAAGCTGAACTGGTACTACCAAACCTCAGTTGATTCATCTGTAAAATGGGCCTATCACCTGCCTCTTCCAATTGTGGTGAGGATTAGCCAGGCCCCTATACACAATGGCCCTGGCTAGAGATCACACTCCTTCTCAGTCACTTCCTGTCCTGCATCCCTCTCCCCTCCCCGCTCCAAGCCCAAAGGGACCAGCGCCCTCCCCACTTCTCAGCATCTGGTCTCATCCAGAAACATCTGCTTCTGCTGCAAGAGGTCCCCACTAAGGCTCTGAAGGAAAAACTGGTGGAGGCCAGGACTGGGGAAGAGGTGGGGGGCAGGCAGCTGGATGGAAGGAGCAGAGGTGCATCTTCCTCCCCCCCACCTCCCCCAGGCCTCATTCAACACAGATTTGCCATTAATCTCCTCCTGTTTCCCTCGCTGCCGCGCTGCCCCCAATACACACCTGTTTTTTCTCTCAAGTCCTCAGTGTGGCCCCTCCAGGGCCTCCAGGATCGGCCTCTGCTTCCTCAGCTCCTCCTCAGTGACTGCCCCACGATGGATTCTCCAGTCCAGTTTCCAAAATTGTAGCCAATTTTGAACTTTTCTCCATAACATAGCCATGTTGTCTCTGTGTGAAAAGATCTTCTCTCTCAGTTAAATTACCAAGTTTTTCTTTGAAAAATCTTTGACTGAGAAGCAGTGTTTTTTTTGTTGCTGTTGTTGTTTTTTTTTTTTTTTTTTTTTTTTTTTTGTGGTACCAGGGATTGAACTCAGGGGCACTCGTCCACTGGGTCACATCCCCAGCCCTTTTTTTGTATTTTATTTAGAGACAGGGTCTCACTGAGTTGCTAAGTGCCTCGCCATTGCTGAGGCTGGCTTTGAACTCTTGATCCTCCTGCCTCAGCCTCCCAAAGTGCTGGGATTACAGGCGTGCGCCACCGTGCCCAGCTAGCAGTGTTATTTTTCATCCTTCACCTTTGCCTGGTAAAGACACCTGTGAGAACTTGGGTGTGCCATTGGAGCCATGCCGGCAGGGCTCCAGGTGCTTACCCAGAATCCCCCACTGAGGAAGGGGAGAGAGGGTTCCTGAAGCCCTTGCACTAACCCTGATCTCAGGAGCAGCAGAGCTCTGGCCCAGTGGGGTATAAAGGGGCTTTGGAGAGCATCTGAGTTAAAGTTGGGGTTGGAATAAGCAGGAAAACGAGATAGATGGTCTTCCTGCAGTCTGACTTCAATCCTTCTTGCTTTAGGGGTAGATCCTGGGCTCATAGAATGTACCCTCCAGAGGACTTTGGGAATCCTATGGTCCCCTCCCTCTGATTACAGATGAGAAAACTGAGGCCAGACCAGGGGCTCACTTCATTCTTCTAAATGGACTTGTTCTCGTCTCCTAGGATGTGATGAACGGAATGATAATCCCTCGGAGATGTCCACATCTTGATCCCTAGAGCCTGTGACTAAGTGACCTTTCATGGCAAAAAGGACTTTGCAGATGTGAATAAGCTAAGGACCTTGAGATGGAGATTGGGTGAGCCCTAAAGTAACCCTAAGGATCCTTATAAACAAGAGGGGGAGGAGAGCCAGAGGTGTGAGGGGGGAGCCAAGGTGGGAGCGAAATGAGGAGGGGGCCATGAGGCGGGGGATGCAGGCCACCTCTAGGCTGGAAAGGGAGGGAGGTGGTTCTCACCTCCAAAAGGAGCCAGGTCTGATCACCCATAGTAGACTTCTGACCCCCGAGCTCGGTTGGTTTTATTTGCCACTAAATTTGTGGCAATTAGTTATAGCAGCAATAAACAACCAATTGCTAATTACTAATTACCTAGGGGCTTGGGGGTGAGAAGCTATAAAGCTTCTCACTTTATGGGCTCCAGTGGGAGGCCCACAAGCCTTTCCTGTGCATTCTTCCGTCCTTGCTCATCTAGCATTAATTGAACATCTACTATGTGGCAGGCTGATTCATACGAAGTGAATTGTCACAGCCCCTGTCTTCAAGGAACTTCCAAACTAATGAGACTACTACTAGTGGGATGTGCAAATGCATATGACCCATCTACTAAAAGAGTGACTTTCAATGGAGGTGTACTTATGCTGCAGTCTGCCTGGGGACAGGAGTAGAAGTGGGTGAACATTTGGGCCTCGGGGTCAGGAAGAAGTGAACCTTACTCCTGACTGCTTAGTCTCGCTCATGACCACAACAAGTTACCTATCCCGGCTGAGCTTCCATTTCAATACCCATAAAGCGCAGCGTTGCCACACCCACCTTGTGGTATCGTGAGGATTGACTGATGGCGTATGGAGAGTGCCCGACAAAGTGCGGGGCACACAGTAAGTGCTCAGAAAACAAGGAAGGTTTTTTTACAGAGGACAAAGAAATTGAGCCTAGACTCAAAGGTCAAACAGGAACAAGAGAAAGCTCTTCAGAGCAGGAAAAATAGCCTGCGCAAGGCACAGGGTGGGAGAGGTGGACCTTTCAGGGAAACTCAGTGAGATTTGCGAAACTGGAGCCTGCAGTGGTTGAGAAGCCCCAGAGGCCCTTGGAGAATAGCAGGAGCTGGAAAGTCAAGGACTTTTTTTTTTTTTTTTTTTTTTTTTTTTGGGTACTGGGGATTGAACTCAGGGGTACTCAACCACTGAGCCACGTCCCCAGCCCTATTTTGTATTTTTATAGAGACACGGTCTCACTGAGTTGCTTAGCGCCTCACCGTTGCTGAGGCTAGCTTTGAACTCTCGAAATCCTCCTGCCTCAGCCTCCCGAGCTGCTGGGATTACAGGTGTGTGCCACCACTCCTGGCTCAAGGACTTTCTATGCAGGTCTAAGGATGGGTTTATCCCGAAGCCAATAGGAGCCACTGAAGATTGTTGAAGAGCAGAGTAACCCAATCCGATTTTATGTTGGAACACGAACCTGTCACCTGAATTAGTTTTAAAAAGACAAGAGAGACTGAAGGAGGAGATTCCATTCTAATTCATGGGTGGGGGATGGAAGAGAGTTCTAATGCCAGAGAGTTCAAAGGCACTCACCGTTGGGTGAGAAGATCTCTAAGGGGGCTACAAGATCATAACAAGCCAGAGGACCAGACCCAGTGCCCAAAAGAGGAAACCGAGGCCTAGAGAAGGTTGCACAGTAGGACCAGATCCCAGGATACCTGGCTTCCCAGCCCCAGAACTTGTTCCAAGGTAGCCTGGCAGTCCTGATAGCTGCCAGAGACAGGAGTGTATGCAGAACGGGCACCTCCCACATCACATTCTGGAGGGGTGGTGAAGGGGTGGTGAAGGGGGCCTGTGATCTTGCCCAGTTTTTCTGGGGACCTGGTTGCTGCCTGATCAGCCTGGAGAGGTGGAGAGGCACTGCATTAGCCCATTTCCCCATGACCTGAGCTGCAGAGTAGGCAAGGGATGGGGCAGAAGCCAGGGAGAGGAGGATGCCGTGTTACTGTGTCCTGCCTCCCAGCCTGGCTGAACCTGAGCCACACTCAGTGCCAATGGCTTGGACTTTTAGCAGTATAATAGACTAAAAATAGCCTAGGCATTGCCACGTAAACCTTAGGACCCAGTCTCCCCACTTGACCCACAAGATCCCGGCAAGATGGCAGGCTGACCCCACATCCCTTTGGGTGATGAATGCTAAGAACATCAATCCCATCAATGAAGGTAAAAGAAGCAGCAAAGTGCCACCTGACCTACACTCGATCAGTTATTAATTCCTGAAAAGAGAAAGGAGAGGAGGCTGGCCAAAGTCACGGGTGCCAATTGAATACATCATCGGGAGTGTTCTTGGATCGGGCACGTGGTCCGGTGTGTAGCATTTAGCTTCTTCAGCTGTGGAGAAGAGTACTATGGGGGCGGGGGTCCTCACCTCCCTCTTGACTGCAAGACCAGTGAGGGCAAGGACCTGATTGGCATGGTACCTAGCTAGCAGCAGGGTTCTGTTTCCTTTCATATATAGTAGTGGAGATTAAACCCAGCACTGAGCTACATCTCCGGCTCTTTATATTTTTATTTATTTTATTTTTTTGAATTTTTTTTTTTTTTTAAAAAACTTGTATGCAGAGAAAGAAGAATTTTTTTTTTTTTTTTTTTTTTTTTTTTTGGTACCGGGGATTGAACTCAGGGGCACTCAACCACTGGGTCACATCCCCAGCCCTTTTTTTGTATTTTATTAGAGACAGGGTCTCACTGAGTTGCTAAGTGCCTGGCCATTGCTGAGGCTGGCTTTGAACTCACAATCCTCCTGCCTCAGCCTCCCAAGTGCTGGGATTACAGGCCTGCGCCACCGCGCCCGGCAGAAGAATTTTTTAAAATATTTATTTATTTGCTTTAGTTGTACACAATGCAATGCATTTATGTTTACGTGCTGAGGATCAAACCCGGGCCACGCACGTGCTAGGTGAGCACTCTATCACTGAGCCACAACCCCAGCCCTTTATTTTTTATTTTGAGACAGGATGTCCCTCAGTTGCCCAGGCCAACCTCAAACTTATGAACTTCCTGCCTCAGCCTCCTAAGTCCCCCCCTCTCTTTCTTTCTTTCTTTTTTTTTTTGGTACCGGGGATTGAACTCAGGGGCACTCAACCACTGGGCCACATCCCCAGCCCTTTTTTGTATTTTATTAGAGACAGGGTCTCACTGAGTTGCTAAGTGCCTCCCTATCGCTGAGGCTGGCTTTGAACTTCCAAGTGCTGGGACTACAGGCGTGCACCACTGCACCCGGCTACTCTTTCTTCCTTTCTTTCTTTCTTTCTTTTTTTTTTTGGCACTGGGGATTGAATCCAGGGGTGCTTAACCACTGAGCCACATCCCCATCCCTTTTTATATTTTAGTTAGAGACAGTCTCGCTGAGTTGCTTAGGGCCTCGCTGAGTTGCTGAGGCTGGTTTTGAACTTGTGATCCTCCTGCCTGAGCCTCCAGAGCTGCTGGGATGACAGGCATGCGCCACCACACCCAGCTCTGCTCCTCTTTTCCATTCAGTCTTCCGATCATCCCCTCTGCCTGCCTCGGCTCCTCCAGCTCACCCAACAGTCTTCCTGACACTGATCAGAACCTCCAACTCTGCTTAAACACCTTCAGGGAATCTCCAAGGCTACAGTTGTCATTCCCCAAGTGTGACCTAGAGCTTACCAATGCCAAGAGATGCTTCTGTGAATTTGGGAAATGCTCTCCACTCCTTGGGGATTCACGTTGCACATGAGCATAACAAAGGCTCTGGAAATTCCTGCCAGGTGAGCATGCAGCCAGGTTAGCACGCTGGACACAGCTTTCCAAACTTATTCCATCGCACGCCATCTTTTCTCTTTTGCAAGAATTTTCTATGAGCGGCACAAGACAAAGTTCCACAGAGCGTATGTTTTCTTTCTTTCTTTCTTTTCTTTTTTTCTTTTTTTTTTTGGCACCAGGGATTGAACTCAGGGGCACTCGACCACTGGGCCACATCCCCAGCCCTTTTTTTGTATTTTATTAGAGACAGGGTCTCACTGAGTTGCTAAGTGCCTCGCCATTGCTGAGGCTGGCTTTGAACTCACAATCCTCCTGCCTCAGCCTCCCAAGTGCTGGGATTACAGGCGTGCACCACCGCGCCTGGCTTCATTTTTTTTAAAAATATTTATTTAGTTAGTTAGTTGTACACAATGCCTTTATTTTTTAAAAATATTATTTATTTGCTTTAGTTGTACTAAATGCGTTTTTATTTTTATGTGGTGCTGAGGATCGAACCCAGGCCGTGCACGTGCTAGGCGAGCGCTCTACCACTGAGCCACAACCCCAGCCCCCACAGAGCGTATTTTGGGAAGCAAAGAACTGGATGGTAGAGTTTGAGGCACAGGCAAGGAGGGACAGGCAGCTGGGGCATGGCAAGTCCCTGATGGCAGGAGCACGGGTCTGCAGGAACACGCAGTGAGCAGTGCTGGCCCAGGTTGCTGAAGGCGGGTGATGGCTCTGTGTGGCTGCAACAGAGACCTGTGGGGACAAGGTTTCATCGACACCTTTCTTCTCCAGGCTCAGTTACCTCATCTGACGTGGGTGTCCTGGGTAAGCGTGAGAGTTGCTGGACCTGGCACCTCCTGAATGACTCTTGGCCTTTCCTGGGACCCAACAGCCCCCAACTAATGAGTCACTGAGACGCAATGAAATTATGAGAAACTCCACCCTCAAAAAAAAAAAAGAAAAAAATTCCAGACAGTGAATGGTCATGGAGGCCAGCGTCCCAGTGGGTTCCCGGGCAGGAGGCTTCTGAGGTGGGAAGAGCACAGGCTTTGGACTCAGAATCCAGGATTCCTATCCCAACCTCATGGCTGTCTAGCTGCTGTGGAACCTGGGGTAAGTCACTCAGTCTCTCTGAATCTGCTTCCTCATTTGCAAAATGAAGAAATAATAGTGGCCAGGCATGGTGGCATATGCCTGTAATCCCAGCAGCTTGGGAGGCTGAGGTAGGAGGATTGCAAGTTCAAAGCCAGCCTCAGCAAAAGCGAGGTGCTAAGGAACTCAGTGAGACCATATCTCTAAATAAAATACAAAATAGGGCTAGAGATGTGGCTCAGTGGTTGAGTGCCCCTGAACCAATCCCTAATACCCACCCACCCCCGGCCGCCCAAAAAAAAGAAAGAAAAATAATATTAGCTGTCTTCAGCTGCCTTCGAGGTTGTTGGTGGAGTCAGGACTCAAACTAGGGTCTTGCTGCTTTCAAAATCAGTTTGGTTTGTTGCCCGTGGTATAGGTCTCACCACCTCGAAAGTTCTAGAAGTTCCCCTAGGGTAGGATTAAATATCATCCTTCCGTCCTTCATTTACTCATTCACTCTAAATATTTATCTCGCACCAGCAAAAGCCAGGGACCAGGGGAACAGTGCTGTGGAGAAGCAAGCGGGTCCCTGCCACTGCCCACGGAGCTCACAGCCCACAGGGGTGAGTCGTTCCTTCAATACCGAGCAGCCGCTGCAGGCCAGGCGCTGTGCGGGGCTCAGGCCCTCTGTGTGGTGTCTGCAGGGCGTTTCTCCGCCATGGCTTGTTTGTTCCTGTGACAATCTGAGGAGACAGGAAGTAGACGGAGCCCTGCCCCATTTAGAGACAAGAACCAGAGGTTCAGGAAAACCAAGGGGAGAGCGGGCCAGGGGACCCAGAGTGCTCACCTCCCAGCAGGCATTCCCTGAAGCCTACCCGGCCAGGCTGTGGCCACATGTCCTGTCTGCTGCGTGGAGCTGGAAGTCACTTGTGTGCCTGTCCATTGACCAGCCCCTACTCCTCTCTGAGGCTCTGACCTCCCCCCACAAAGCCCTCAGCCATTATTCCTCCAGCCCTGTTGGCAGGGTACTCAGGAATCCATTCCTCCTATTTCAGCCCTGCGCCTGTCCTCCTCGATAGCCCAGGAGATCCTTCCTGCACTTGAACTTGCACACCTTACAGACCAAGGTTGTTCCCTCCCAGGGGCTTCCCTGGGGAAGACCTAGAGGACTCAGCCCTTTCCCGGGTGCCAGCATGTGAGCTCAAGGCTCAGCATAGCCTGCACCGCCAGCCCATTGTGGGGGGTGGGGGGGATCACTGTGGGGGCGTGCGGCGGGCCCGGACAGGAGCAGGGTGGGAGCAGGGAGCCGAGCACACAGATCTCCCACAGCCAGTGGGGCTAGAAGCTGGAGTGGTAAAGAGGGAAAGGAATAAGGGGGTAGAATGATGAAAACCCCCCATCATTTTATTGGGGTGTGGAAGCTGATGGCAAGATGCGATTCTGGAGAGAGGCGGGTGGGGCGCAGTATCACCCGACATCCAACTTGCTGTCAACTTAGATGAGCGTGTTCCAGCAGGGGTGGAGAGAGGGGACAAATCCAGCGATCTCAAAGCCTGTTCTGATGCCCGCCACTCCTCCTCCCCCCTCCTCTCCCTCCCCCGCTCCTCCTCCTCCTTCCCTCCTCCCCCTCCTCTCCCTCCCCCGCTCCTCCTCCTCCTTCCCTCCTCCCCCTCCCTCCCCCTCCCTCCCCCACTCCTCCTCCCCCTCCTCTCCCTCCCCCACTCCTCTTCCTCCTCCTGCTCTCCCTCCTCCTCCAGGAAGACTTCTCAGCTCACCTCTACCCCCAGGAGTACTCCCTGTGTGTCTGGCCCCTCGGTCTCTCTGTGTCCTAGGTGCATTTTCTCTTCCATCAAACAGACCCAGGAGATGGAGGTATTGGAGGGGCACCCCTCTGCAGCCTCAGGGTACAGAATCTCCTTTGGTGCTCCCTCCACCTGGGTTCTCCCCAACCCTGGGGCCAGCGCCTGCTCCACCAGATCCTGAACTGTTGCTCGAGGTGTCTACAGCCTCTCTGCCATGCTCCGGGCGCCGGCCCTCCGGTGGACCCTGTCTCCTTTTTCATCCCCTGCCCCTGGTGCTACCAACATCATCCCTCCAGCCCTGTTGGCAGCAAGCGGTCTGATCTAAACCAGGCTTGGCGCAGTTTGTAGTGCACATGTTCTATCTTTTGGGCTCTGCAAGGGTATGGATGACATAGAGGATTGGGGTGGATCCAAGGTACAACCACTGAGGGAGAGAATGAGCCATGCTGCTCTCACAGCTCCCTCCAGGGCTCCTGAGGACGAGTTTTTTTGTTTCCATTCATTTGTGGCCAGGAGAAAGTAGAGCTCCTTCTTTCCTCCTTACAAGTGAGAAGCCTGCAAGCAGGACGCCAGGTGCCGTCCATGATGTCATCCCCCTCCATATCTAACTCCCTGCCACTCCTACTTCAAGCCAGCATCAAGTCTCACCTGTACCACTGGTCTCCCACTTTCCTTGGCATGTTCTGCTCCTAGATGAAGTGGTTTTGTTTGTTTGAACTCAGGGACACTCGACCACTGCCCACATCCCCAGCCCTATTTTGTATTTTATTTAGAGACAGGGTCTCACTGAGTTGCTTAGCACCCTGCTGTTACTGAGGCTGGCTTTGGTGATCCTCCCGCCTCAGCCTCCAGAGCACGCCTGTAATGCCAGTAGCTCAGGAGGCTGAGGCAGGAGGATCTTGAGTTCAAGACCAGCCTCAGAAACTTAGCAAGGCCCTAAGCAACTTAGTGAGACCCAGTCTCAAAATTAAACATTAAAACGGGTGTGGCTCAGTGGTTACGTGCTTCTAGGTTCAATCCCTGGTACTGTGTGTGTGTGTGTGTGTGTGTGTGTGTATATATATATATATATATATTTTTTTTTTTTTTTAAACATGACTGAGCAGGTCCTGCATGGTCAGTCTCTGCCCACCTCTCTCTCCATTCATTCCCCTGTTTTCTGCACTCCTGCCTCATCTGTCTTCTGTGGTTCCTTGCTGCCACAGGGCCTTTGCCTCTACTATTTCCCTGACCTGGAATGTTCTTTCATCCCCTCAGATTTCAGCTCAACCATCCCTTCTTTACAGAAGACCCCCCACTTCCTTGGGGCTGGTCAAATCCTCAAATACACTCTCAGGGCATCAGGTTCTTCCTTTTTTTCCCACTGACCGCACTGGTCATTCTGACTACATTTCTGTGGCTGTTTGATGGATATCTGCTCCCCGCTAAATTGCAGACTCCAAGTGTGCTTTGCTCTCTCTCTATCCAGGCTAGCACAGTTTCCAGCACAGAGTGGATACTCTGTAGATACTTGTTGTTTGAATGAGCAAGGCCCAGACACAGGATGCTCCTCGTGGAAAGTCACTCAGTGAGACCTGAACTAGGCCGGAACCCGGAGTCGAGAGCCTGGGTTCCCAGGGGTGGGAAGGTGGTCGGCTCCCAGGGGGCGAGTTGGGGAAGCTGTAGTCCACACCCTCCTAGAAGAGAGGCTCGGGCCAGCAATTAGACACTATTTGAAAACAGAACCTATCACACGACAAGTACCACTCCCAGGGCTAGGTGTGCAGGAGGGGCCAGGCAGCATCATGGAGTCAACACAGTTGCTCTCTTGAGCTTCCCTTCCCCTGGTCAGTCCTGGGAGCCCAGTGTCTGCTACTCTCTTGCAATGGTTCTCCCCAGGCTCACCCCGAGAAGTGGGAGGCTTCAGGCCCTCCTCTGAGGGTGGATATCCAGTGGGAGAAGGAGGCAGAAGAAGGAAAGAGAGGACAGAAACATCTTTGAGAAACTCAGGACAGCAGGAGAAAGGCTCCGGGGAGGCAGGATGTTCCCCCTGGGGGGTGGGGTGGGGGGAAATGCCACAATCTTCCTCTTCAGTATCCCTCGCCTGGGAAAGGAAGGGTGGGGGAAGGACATCTATTCTCCAGAGAGAGCCAGGCCGGCTCCTCTGAGCAGTCCTGGAGGACTTCCTGGAGGAGATCTGTAGATTTGTAGGAGGGAAATAGTCCAAGTTCAGGGTCACAGGGAGAGAGAACCACATCCCAGAGTAGCTGAGAAGCAGAAGGAGGAAGGGCAAGAAAAGGCAGAGTGGCCAGGGTGGAGGAGAGGACTCGAGGGAGACAGGAGTTACCCTGTTGCTCTGAGGGGTCCACCTGGGTCGCTCTGCTCAGATTCCTCCAGACGCTCCCACCTTAGAGAAGAATGAGGGACCTTCCTCCCGCCCTCACCTCCTCCTCCTGCCCCTGCCCCTGCTCCCTAGGCTCCAGCAACACGGGCTGGGCTTCCTCGGGGTCCTGTAGCACATTGCTGTGCCCCTGATGCTGTCCCCTCTGTCTGGTGCATCTTCCTGACACAGCCCCACACCCACTCCCTCAGCTCCTGCAAGGTGAGGTGTTATTTAAAATCGCACCTCTTCCCAGCCTCACCCGTAGCTTTCCCCGTTTCCTCCGCCTGCCTCTCCCCTACCCCACAGAACCTACGACCTTCTAACTTCTTCCTTGATTTACTCTCTCCCAGGAGAAAACAAGCTCCGCAGGGCAGGAATTGTGGGTTTGCGGGCAGAACATCAGCACCGAGGACAGTACCTGGTGCTCAACAGGTGCGGGATAAAAATCCCTCGAATAGGAGGGTGGCAGGGGACAGGGGGGCTGGGAGCCTGGGAATGGAGAGGAAAATAATTCTTCTAAGCTCCTTGGTTGGCTCTGGGGACGGAGCCCCAGAGTGGGTGGATGGTGGCCCCCAAGGAGCCACGCAAGCATGCCAGGGACAGAACCGGGGGTCACGGCTCTCCCTCCTCCCTCCCTTCTGAGTCCTCCCTGGGTGGAGGGTCTCCTGGCATCTGGCATCCATCAGTCCCTTCCAGAAGTCCTGTGAAACAGAGGGGGGTGGTTAAAGTGATCCCAGATTGGAGAGGCGGGAGCGTGTCGGCAAGCGGCCCCTGTTCCTGACCCCCTGCCCAGCCCTGCCCAGAGCTACCAGCCCGTTGGCTCACTACCCCTCGCACCCCTCGGGCCAGGGGGAGGCTGTTGCCAGCCACACACAATTCCTGGCTCCAGATGTGAGGGATCGGGAGGGGGGCCGGCTGGGGGAGCAGGGGACAAACAAATGGGATCTGACAGGGGCTGGGCACCTCGGGCAAAGAATGTAAATAGAAATCAGTAAATATTTAAGGGAAACGGAGTGGGAAGTGGGAGAAGGAGGGGTGCAGGGGCTGTTGGATTTCCAACAACATCTGGAGGGCAGTCCCCTCCCCCCACCCCGTCCAGCACCCCATCCCACCCCATGCGGGGCTCACAGTGTGAGAGAGGGTGATGGGGTGATGGTTCCTGGGCGTGTGGGGGCAGGGCGTCTGTGCCGGGCCGTCTGGATACATGTGTGTGTTGGGGGACGGGTTGATGATATGGGGCGTTTGCGTGGCCAGCCTACTCCCGGGAGCCTCTGCGTGAGCAAGGCAGTGGGTTCTAGGATGGAAAAACAGTATCTCTGCCATCAAGGAGGGTCTTGATGGAATTGGCCGGGGTGGGGGTGGTGGCTGGGGATAAAGACAGAAAGTGGGGGGCAGGGAGGGCTTCCTGGAGGAGGAGGATTATGAGAGGGAGGGTGGGTTCAGCAGGAGTGTGGAGGAGAAGTTCACTTCCAAGGAGGTGTAGGAGTACGGGACAGGGACACCTGTGGGCAAGGAGAATTGAAGCTATGTCTGCCTCCCACACTCGGCCGGAGGAGCCTTTAGGTAGATCCTGTGGAGCTTCAGAAAGGAGGAGCTGGGGGGCTGGAGTTGTAGATCAGGGGTAGAGCACTTGCCTGGCATGTGTGAGGCCCTGGGTTCGATTCTCAGCACCACATATGAATAAAATAAAGGTCCATCAACATCTAACATTTTTTAAATGTTAAAAAAAGAAAGAAAGAAAGGATGAGCTGGAGATGATGAGTCCATTGTCCTTTGTCCCCAAGTAGGCCCCAGACTAAAGCACCCTAAGAGTCATGGGTTAGAGACCCCAAGAAGGGAGGATCCTGGGGGGCGATTTAAAAGTGTGTTCGGGCCAGGCGCGGTGGCGCACGCCTGTAATCCCAGCACTTGCGAGGCTGAGGCAGGAGGATTGCGAGTTCAAAGCCAGCCTCAGCAAAGGCAAGGCACTTAGCAACTCAGTGAGACCCTGTCTCTAATAAAATACAAAAAAAGGACTGGGGATGTGGCCCAGTGGTCGAGTGCCGCTGAGTTCAATCCCCAGTACCAAAAAAAAAAAAAAAAAAAAAAGTGTGTTCGGCAGTGTTTAGGAGAACTGTGGCCCTTGCAGGTGCCTCGGGGGCTGCTGAAGAGCCAAGACGGGCTTTGACCGCCTCGGTCGACCCCATCGGTCTTCTATGGCGACATGGCCACAAGCCCTGCACCCTGATCTCCACGAGGGGAGAGGGTTGTCATACGTGCTGAATTCCTCTATCCAGACTCCAGGCCGTCCTTCTCCCCAGTGAATTCAGACCTCCTAAGAGGGAGAGGAAGCTGGGCGGGGTGGCGCACACCTGTAATCCCAGCACTTGGGAGGCTGAGGCAGGAGGATCGCGAGTTCAAAGCCAGCCTCAGCAATGGTGAGGCACTTAGCAACTCAGTGAGACCCTGTCTCTAATAAAATGCAAAATAGGGCTGGGGACGTGGCTCAGTGGTTGAGTGCCCCTGAGTTCAATCCCTGGTACCAAAAAAAAAAAAAAAAAAAAGAGGGAGAGGAGAATGTGGGGACACAGGCTGAGACCTCCTCAAGCACCTTACCCTGGGGGGAAAAAAATCAAAATTAAGGACCCAAATGGGGTGGGATGAGGGACAGGTGAGGTGCTTGAGGAGGTCTTGGCCTATGTACCTCACCTTTCCTGCCACCCCAATCAAAGTAGCCTTCACGTCCATACTGATCTGATTTCTGGGAAAATGTCATTCGAAGAGTCCCCAATTCTATCAAAACCAAGTTGAAAACTATTGCTCTCCCAGAGAACAGAAGAAAAGTGCCCCTCCACCCCAACAGAAGCCAATGTTGGAAGAAAAGGAAAGCAGAAAAAAGAAAAAAAAAAGAGTGTGTGCTTCTAGTCTTAGAGCCATGGGCTTAGTGTGTGTGAAGACTGAGGTCACACCCTAGGGAGGACTTCCCAACAAGTATTCCCAGCTTTTCTCTTGCCATCCAAATTGGGACAGCCTCCCTCAGCCAGGCCTCACAGCCCGCCTGCCCACCCCATGCTGGGGCTACTGCAGCAGCAGAGCAGGGTCTCTAAGGAGGACCCAAGGATTGGAGTATCATCCTTTTCTCTGCTTCCAGTCTGGAAAACAATTGGCCTTTTGTCCAACAGAGGATGCCCAAAGGGTGAGGTCACCCCCAGTATGGCTTTCTTTGTCCCAGCGCCAGGGAGCCACCAAGGCTCAGCCTGGGCTGCTTCCCCCATCCTCTGTCCTCAAGCCCCTGGGCACCAACCCTCCCCACCCACCACGAAGGACTTCCCCAAGGTCACAGAAAGGAGCATTCAAAGGCTGAGGGGGCAGGCACAGGCGGGATGAGGAAGGTAGAGGGGTACAAGCAGGGAAGGGAACAGACTCCCCAGTTTAGTGGGTGACCTTTCCTCACAAGGAGCTCCAGCCACAGTGTGGTGGCCTAACCTACAGACATGGTTCCAACCCTAAAAGGAAAGGCCAAAGGGTCTGAGCCTAGAGGATCCAGTGTTTTTTTTGTTTTTTGTTTTTTTCTTTCTCCCTCAACTTTGAACCATGAGGCTTTCGGGAGACAAGAAGGAATCCAACAGGTACAGCCAGAGGGAGGGTGGGCTCAGCAGCCCCTTCCCTGAGCGAGGGGCTCCCCCAGAGATGGGGCCTACAGGATGCAGAGAACAAAAATGTCTGCGGCCAGGCATCACAGACCCAAGGGCCTTCAGGAGTCTGTCCTCAGTAAGGGCTAAGGAGGGACAGGCCAGAGCAGGGACCATCTCAAGGCAGCTTGGAGGTCATTGTGGTACCAGCGAGCACTCGACTGGGAATGGAGGGCCCAGAGATCCCACCGGGCTCTTCCTCCAGCTGTGGCTTGGCTGCCTCCTCTTGAGCCTCTTTCCCAGTCCCTGTGATGGGATTTTTCTGCAGCCAAAGTTTGAATCCTCTGAACTAATGTTCTAGGCCGCAGGGTGCCAGAGAGCAGGACAGAATGAGGGGACCCACGGGGTCAGCTGGTGGGACATGGTGGGACACGGTGGAACCTGGCAGGACAGGAAGGGCTCCCCTGAAAACTGCAGTTATTAGGGAGGAAGCAGAAAAAGCTACCACAGGAGCAAACCATGACAGGCCGGCCAGGGAGAATCATAGTGCCAAAGGAGGGGAATCCGGCTGTCCAGAGGCTACCCACCAAGGGGTGGGTCCACCCACAAGGCTGAATGGGCCAAGAGAAGACCAAGAGGATGCTGGGAGCACAGGCCAATGATAGGACACGATCTGACCAGGTCAGCCTCTAAATGTGGACTCTCAGTCTTTGACCGCTTCTCTCTCATGCGCTGTTCCCTCCTTCCTCCCCATTCATTCTGGACCAGACCCACCCCATCTCATTGGAATGTGGTGTGAGCTGAGAATAGCCATTGCTGGGGTCAAGGAAGGGAGGGTCGCTGGGGACTAATTGCCCTAAATAAATGAGCAATTAAGGTTGTTAGAGGAAGTATCTAGAACCCCACCATCACCACCCTGAAAGATCACCATGGCAACCATAGTCAGCTCCTCCCCAGGAAAAGCTGAACCACTTGGTTGGCCCACATGGCTGTCATTCAGACAGCAGAGGGTGGAGAGGGTGTGGTTTCAGTAAAGAAAACCAGAAAATGTAGAGAAAAAGACTGCACTGGGAAGGAGGCAGCAGGGTGACTGGGGTGGCTTCTGGCTGAGGTTTCTGGGTGATTCCTCCCAGGAAAGGTATGGTGCACACCCCACGGCTGCTTCATCCAATCCCATCAGTCTGCAGCACAGCAGCCCCTGTGGTGGGGGCTTGGGGAGGTGGATCTTGCCAGGAGTAGACCTTGCCAGGTCCCCATATCCTCTCAGCACCCCCGCCCCTCCTCCTACACTTCCTGTAATGGCGTCTCCAATGGGGAGGCCATTAGTCCTGCCCAGGGCAGCGGCTAAGTACTGTGGCTGGTAAATATAACATGAGCCCATCGATTAGAATCCTCCTAGTCCTGCAGCAGCTCAGCTCCCTAATGGCTCCCCCTCCCTTCAGAGCACTGACTACCCTCTACCCCCACCCCGGCTGCTTTCTTAGCTTACTTGCAACTGGGAGGCAGACAGCACTGTAGCAAGAGTGAGGTGATGAGAGTGACACACAGGGCCCATTCTAAGGGGCCAGGAGGGTTTCTGCCCTGTACAAGGTAGAAGACACAGCTCCTGCCTTTGAGGGGGCTCCTGGTGACTTTAACCTTGTCACTCCACCCTTTCCTCTTACCCTCCCTCCCCCTGCCATCTTTCTTGGTTGTATTGGAGATCGAACCCAGGGCCTCATGCACGGTAGACAGGCATTCTACCACTGAGCTACATCCCCTTTTTATTTTATTTCAAAATACGGTCTCACTAAGTTGCTGAAGCTGACCTTGAACTTGCAATCCTCCTGCCTCAGCCTGGAGTCAACTGGGAGTTTAGGTGTGCCCCACCATGCCCAGCACATACCCTTTCCAAATCCCAGGCATCTTCCGGCCCCTGCCATATGTGTCCTGGTCCAGCTGAGCAATCCCACCCCAGTCTTCCCTACCCTTGATACTGTCTGTCTGAATTTCCCCCACATCCACACTCTCTCATCAGATTGAGGACCCTGAGGATCTGGGACCCTCTTCCTTGTTGCAAGGGCTGGAAGTCATGAGCTATCTCCTCCAAAATCCCAAGTCCAGTCAGGAGACTGCACAGGGTAGGGTCTACCTCCATAAGGTAATCAAACTAATTACCCAGCAGTGCTGGGAGCTGAGGCAGCAGAGCTTTGCACACTCTCCCCCACCTGAGACCCCCTTGCGCTCTGGCAGGCAGCTCAAAGACATCCACATAGATGGGCCCTGGCAGGAGCAGCAGGAACAGCTCCTGCCTGGGCACCAGAGGGGGCTTGGTGGGTGAGTGGGTGGGGGGCCCAGGTCTGGGCGGGGAGGCTGCGGTTTTGCAGAGCTGTGTCTCTGGGTGGAGGCTGCCCACAGAATCCTCTAGCAGGAAGGCTGAGCCAGGCTGGCTGCAGCCAGGAAGTTAAGCCTTAATGTGCCTCTGGCCTCCCGGCTGTGCAAACTCACCGCTTAAACAGGCCTGGTGGGGATGAGCCACAGACCCGAATTCCTCCGGGGAGGGCTTGGTGCCACAGCAAGCTGTGTACCGGGGTCCTGTGTGTCTGTGCGTGATGCTGTGGGTGCTCTGGGGTGTGTGTCTGCCTGAGTAGCTTTGCGAGAGACCAGGGGTGGGTCGGGCCCATTCTCTGCTCTGTCCCCCACCTCTAGCCTCTGGTAGGCAATCCAGCAAAGAGATGCGTTTTTATAGATTGGGGGTTGAAGAACCATTCTTTTTTGCCCACATCTCTAGCTGTAGAGGTGGTGGTGAGATTGCAGCCAACCTATGTGCATTGGGTGAGGAGATCAGGACGGACAATATTTAGGAAAGTGGAATTGTATCAGCCAGGGTTCGCAAAGAAACAGAACCAATAGGAAATGTAGGTATATCTTTTTTTTTTTTTTTTTTTTTGGTACCTGAGATTGAGCCCAGGGGTGCTTAACCACTGAGAAACACCCCCAGTTCTTTTTTATATTTTATTTAGAGACAGGGTCCCACTGAGTTGCTGAGGCCTTGCTAAGTTTCTGAGGCTGACTTTGAATTCACAATCCTCCTGCCTCAGCCTCCTGAGCCGCTGGGATTACAGGCGTGCGCCACTGCACCTGGCAGATATAGATATATCTATATACACCCACATAAAAAGGAGATTTGTGGGGCTATAGCTTAGTAGTAGAGTGCTTGCCTAGCATGTGTGAGGCACTGGGTTCAATCCTTAGCACTGCATAAAAAACTAAACAAATAGGGCTGGGGTGGTGGCTCAGCGGTAGAGCGCTCGCCTAGTGCGTTCGCGGCCCGGGTTCAATCCTCAGCACCACATAAACATAAAATGCATTGCATTGTGTACAACTAAAGCAAATAAATAAATATTTAAAAAAACTAAACAAATAAGGGCATGCTGTCCATCTACAACTATAATTTTTTTTAGAGGAGATTTATTATAAGGAATTGGCTCACATGGTCATGGAGGTAGAGAAGTCCCACAATGTGCCATCTGTAAGCTGGAGACCCAAGAGAAGCTGTGTGGTGTGGCTCTAGTCTGCATCCAAAGGCCTGAGAACCAGGACAATGGTAATGTGAGTTCCAATCCAAGGACAGGACTGGTATCCCAGTTCAAGCAGTCAGGGAGAGAGAGTGGATTCTCCCTTACCCAACCTTTTGTTCTATTCAGGTCTCTTGATGGATTAGATACAGCACTCCCACATTACAGAGAGCTATCTGCTTGCTCAATCCATAGATACAAATGTTCATCTCTTCCAGAAACACCCTCACAGACATACCCAGAAATAATGTCCAACCAACTATCTGGGCACCTCATGGCCCAGTCAAGTTGACATGTTAAAATTAGCCATCACAGACAGATTTGTGGAAGGGGAGTTAGCTCTGGAAGAAATGGATAGAAGCATGATAAGGGATGTGCACACAATGCCTCCAAGGTGTCTAGCCTGGGCTGCCATGATGAAACGCTATACACTGGGTGGCTTAAACATCAGCAAATCTATTTTCTCACAGTCTGGTCAATCAAGATTTTGGTGGGGGCTCCCTTCCTGGCTTGTAGATGGCCCTCTTCTTGCTGTATCCTCACATGGCCTTTCCTTGGGGCATATGCTGAAAGTGGGAGGGGGACTGGGGAGGCTGAGGGGTTTAGGGATCACTCTGTGGGGTATTTCCCTCTTCTTACAAGAACACCAATCCTATCTATCCAACATGGATCAGGGACTCACCCTTCTGACCTTATTTAACTTGAATTACCTCCTTAAAGGCCTTATCTCCAAATGTAGTCATATTGGGGGTTAGGGCTTTAACATATAAATTGGGGGAAGCATGGTTCAGCCCACAGCACAAGGTGAAGAATAACCTTTACACCCCCATCTTGCACCCGACTTTTTTAAAAATATTTTTTTGGTTCTTGATAGACCTTTATTTTATTTATTTATATGTGGTGCTGAGAATCAAACCCAGTGCCTCACACATGACAGGCAAGTGCACTACTGCTGAGCCATAGCCCCAGCCCTCTTGCACCCAACTTTTAGACGAGCTAGCTCAGATTCCCTTTTCTGGCTGACCAAGCAAGCCATCCCTGCCTCTTCCTGCCTTCTTCCTCTCCCCAGCTTCATCTCCAGTCCCCATCTCCTCCACTCTAGGGCTGGGGCAGGGACAAGCAAGAGGCCTCAATAGCCTGAATTCAGCCCCCAGTCCAGGCTATATTTAGCTGAGTGCCTCAGACACTGGACAAAGCCACTTCCAAGGGTCTGATGGGACAGCGTTGACAGGGGGCTGCCCTTCCTGCCCCTTACCCTTCCTGATATGGATACCCCTCAGTTGCCCTTCTGGGGTTACCAGGAATGCCGTTCCCAGGGCAGGGGCCGGGACTTCACATGAATTGCACTCTATTTCTAGATCATCCGCTGGGAAGGGAGCTCTGAGCTGCTGCCCCCAGCCTGAATGGGCACATTCTGGAGTATTCCTTTCACATCCTCACTGGGTAGCCCCGTCACCTAGGAAGCCTTAAAAACTATGGATGCCCAGGCCCCACCTAAAGACTTGGATTTAATTGGTCTGAAGTAAGGCCCTGACACCCCTCCCCCATTGCTAAACTCTCTCCAGATGCTGGACACAGTGGCATGTGCTTGTAGTTTCAGCTACTTGGAGGCTAAGGCAGGAGGATTCCAAGTTCAAGGCCAGTCTGGGCAATATAGTGAAATGTTGTCTCAAATAAATAACGCTGGGGGGCTGGGGTTGTGGCTCAGCGGTAGCGTGCTCGCCTAGAACCTGCGCGGCCCGGGTTCAATCCTCAGCACCACATACAAACAAACCAATTCTGTACAACTAAAGCAAATAAATAAATATTAAAATATAAATAAATAAAAATAAATAAATAACGCTGGGCATGGTGGTACACGCTGGTAATCCCAGGGCTCAGGAGGCTGAGGCAGGAGGATCACCAGTTCAAAGCCAGCCTCAGAAAAAGCGAGGTGCTAGCCGGGCGTGGTGGCGCACGCCTGTAATCCCAGCACTTTGGGAGGCTGAGGCAGGAGGATCGTGAGTTCAAAGCCAGCCTCAGCAATGGCGAGGCACTTAGCAACTCAGTGAGACCCTGTCTCTAAATAAAATACAAAAAAGGGCTGGGGATGTGGCCCAGTGGTCAAGTGCCCCTGAGTTCAATCCCTGGTACAAAAAAAAAAAAAAAAAAAAGAAAAAGCGAGGTGCTAAGCAACTCAGGGAGACCCTGTCTCTAAATAAAATACAAAATGAGGCTGGGGATGTGGCACAGTGGTTGAGTGCCCCTGAGTTCAATCCCTGGTACTATAAATAAATAAATAACTTTAATATGTAGTCTGCATAGCCAACCACTGTTCTACATCCTTACCACTGACACTGGGGACCCTGGATCAGCAGCATTAGTATTGTGGAACAGGAGGGGCTTGCCTTGTTAGAAATAGAAACCCTTAGCCGGGCGCGGTGGCGCACGCCTGTAATCCCAGCACTTTGGGAGGCTGAGGCAGGAGGATCGCGAGTTCAAAGCCAGCCTCAGCAATGGCGAGGCACTTAGCAACTCAGTGAGACCCTGTCTCTAAATAAAATACAAAAAAAGGTCTGGAGATGTGACCCAGTGGTCAAGTGCCCCTGAGTTCAATCCCCGGTACCACAAAAAAAAAAAAAAAAAAAAAAAAAAGAAATAGAAACCCTTAGACCCAGCCGGGCGCGGTGGCGCACGCCTGTAATCCCAGCACTTTGGGAGGCTGAGGCAGGAGGATCGCGAGTTCAAAGCCAGCCTCAGCAATGGCGAGGCACTTAGCAACTCAGTGAGACCCTGTCTCTAAATAAAATACAAAAAAAAAAAAAGGTCTGGGGATGTGACCCAGTGGTCGAGTGCCCCTGAGTTCAATCCCTGGTACCACAAAAAAAAAAGAAACCCTTAGACCCTACTCCAGCCTGCTGAATCAGAATCCACATTTGACAAAATCTCCAGGGGGTTCCCATGCAGACTGAAGTTTGAGAATCACTGTTCTAGAACCTTTTACTACCATGGGCCTGACTCCAGATCTGGGCTTCCCAGGGCTTATGCAAAGCCAGCCCACTGTTCCCTTCCCTGCCAGAGCCACTTTATTCATAGGACAGGATTCCCCTCCCTCCCATCCTTCCTTTCTTTCTTTTTGGCACTGGGGATTGAACTGGATGCGTCTTTTGCACTAGAGCATTTTTTTTTTTTTTTTTTTTTTTTTTTTTTTTTGTGGTACCGGGGATTGAACTCAGGGGCACTCGACCTCTGGGCCACATCCCCAGCCCTTTTTTGTATTTTATTTAGAGACAGGGTCTCACTGAGTTGCTAAGTGCCTCGCCATTGCTGAGGCTGGCTTTGAACTCGCGATCCTCCTGCCTCAGCCTCCCAAAGTGCTGGGATAACAGACGTGCGCCACCGCGCCCGGCTTGCACTAGAGCATTTTTTAAAAATATTTATTTATTTGCCTTAGTTGTACACAATGCATTTGTCTTTATGTGGTGCTGAGGATCAAACCCGGGTCACACACATGCTAGGTGAGCACTCTACCGCTGAGCCACAACCCCAGTCCCTGCACTAGAGCATTTTGCTTTTGTTGCTCCCAAAGCTGGAATGGCTCTCTCTTTTCTTTCCCTGTCTGCCTAATAGGTTTCTATTGATCCTTCAAGTCCCAGATAAGGACACCTCCTCCAGGAAGCCTCCCATAGTCCTACAGGTAGCCTGCTGCTGGGATTAGGGTGCCAAGGCTGGGTATCTGCTTTTGGTGAAATGAATCCTGGGAGTCAGACTACTTGGGTGTCCAAATCCTGGCTCTACCACTTACTATCTGTGGCAGATTACTACACTCCTCTGAGGCACTGAACCCACTGAGTAACCATTCTAAGCCTCTGTTTTCTCTATCCAGATCGTGTGGTACCTACCTCCTGGGATGGTGCAAGGATTAAATGAGATAATATATGGAAAGGCCTGATTCCCAGTGAGGGCTCGGTTAATGTTAGCTATTAGTATTCCGCAAGGCCTGAGAGGAGACAGCGCTTCCTGCTTCAGACTTCATCTTCCTTCTGCCAGGAGGTCGGACATGACCTCGTTCCCTGCACACTGATCGCCTTGAGGGGAGAGGGTTGCCATAAGGTGCTCGAATTCCTTTACTCAGACTCCAGGCCGTCCTTCTCCCCGATGAATTCAGGAGACCTCCTCAGAGGGAGAGGAGAATTTGGAGAAGGGCAGAAGTGATGTCCCCGCTGCTGACTCAGAGGACTGGGGATCAGGAGTGCAGGGAAGGGGGCGAGGGTGTGTGGTCTGTGGGGCCACCACAAGCTCCAGCAGGCTCTCCCCTGGATGGCCGCCTGCCAGACCTCCACCTCCCGCCATAGCACTGTGGAGGCTGTGGAGACCCCACACACATCCCAGCCTCATGCCTTCCTTCTTGGCCAGGGGACGGACCCTTCTCACCATTCCCCCAGTGGGCACCAAAAGGTCAGAAAGTGAGGAGACCTTTGTCCAAGACCCAGCAACCACTGCTCCTTGGGTGAGGACCAGATCAAGGGGCCAATGTCCAGCCTCCTCCTTTGTCCTGCCCTGCCTCGTGAGGTGCCTGTCTTCCAAGACTCACCAGCCCGGTGCCTGTTCTGGTTCACAAGAGGGGCTATGACCTGCCAGCAGGGCTTCTCAGAAACTCCTATTGTCAGGCCACGGGGGTCAAGGCAGGCTGGGGCACATCTCAAAGGCCTGAATGGTCTCAGAGAAGGCTGAGGGTTTCCTGGAAGAATGAGGCCACGAGACCCGGCTCTTTTCTCCATCGGTCTGCTCTGAGCTCTGGCTGCTCAGGAAGAAGGATCCCCAGGAAGTAGGAAAGTTCTAGGGGCTTCCTCTGCATTTGCCTGTCTTGGGTCAACCTGTTTCCCCAGTTGGGCCGGTAGACTAGTGAGGATTAAAGAAAAGGTTAGGCGTGGTGGAGCACACCTGTAATCCCCGCAGCTCAGGAGGCTGAGACAGAAAGATCACAGGTTCAAAGCCAGGCTCAGCAACTTAGCAAGGCTGTAAGCAACTTAGTGAGACCCTATCTCAAAAATAAAAAGGGCAGAGGGCTGGGGTTGTGGCTCAGCTGTAGAGCGCTTGCCTAGCACGTGGGAGGCCCTGGGTTCAATCCTCAGCACCACATAAAAATAAATAAATAAAATAAAGGTATTGTGTCCAGCTACAACTAAAAAAATAAAAATAAAAAGGGCTGGGGATATAGCTCAGTAGTTAAGAGCCTTTGGATTCCATCCCTGGTACCAAAATAAAATAAAAATGATATAAGCTAATTTTGTAAAGTCCTATCGAGGGCATGGCATGGTGCTGCAGCTGTTGCAACCTTCACAGTTCACCTTGAAGTCTGTACTACAGATAAGAAAATGAGCGGTGGCGCTCGCCTGTGATCCCAGCACTTGGGAGGCTGAGGCAGGAGGACCATGAGTTCAAAGCCAGGCTCAGCAATGGCGAGGCACTTAGCAACTCAGTGAGACCCTGTCTCTAATAAAATACAAAAAAGGGCTGGGGATGTGGCCCAGTGGTCGAGTGCCCCTGAGTTCAATCCCCAGTACCGGGGTGGGGGGAGGGAATGAGGCCCAAAGATGCTCAGGTGACCTGCTCAAGGCTACATGGCTAATAAGGGGTGCAGCCAATCGAACCCTGGAAGGTTGATTATAAAGCACATGTGTCTGATGACCATGCACATCAGATGGCAGAAGACTGATAGGGACCACTAAGGTGATCAATGCCCCTCCTGGTTCTTCAGCAGCCCCCAGGCACCTGCAAGGGCCACAGGTCTCCCAAACACTGCCAAACACTTTTAAATTGCCCCCCAGGATCCTCCCTTCATGGGGTCTCCAACCCAGGACTCTTAGGGTGCTTCAGTCTGGGGCCCACTTGGGGACAAAGGACCATGGGCTCATCACCCCCACTCCTACTTTCTGAAGCTCCACCAGCATCTACCAACAGCCCCTCCCGGCCGAGCGAGTGGAAAGCACTGGTGCGATTTATTTCCTGGGGCACGAGGCCAGCACTGCTGGAGGAAAGAAAGGCTTGGAAAGGAAAACACAAAATGTCGCTGATGGTTTTGATAAAAGCACCAGGACTCCCTCATCTTACCACATGTGGTCCTTTCCCAAACAATCTTCCCAGGAACCCCCCAACAGTCTGGGACTCTCCTGCTTGGGGACAGCCTTAGATCTGCAGCTCAGGCCTCTGGCTCTCCTGGACAAAGGCAAAGCTCTCTGATGTGGGGGATGAAGTCGAGTGTGGGGGGGAGCCACTAGAATCCAGCATGGCGAGAGAGAGGGCCTTCCTCTGTTTGGGCTGGTGAGCATCGTCTAGCACACAGCCTGACAGGGGCTTCCCCTTGCACAGGTCAGGCTGGGGTGGCAAAGCAGGGGGTCCAGGACGACTGAGGGATTTAGTGAGAAGAACAAGACTTACCCCAGAACAGTCCAAGGCAGTGTGGACAACAGGGGCAGGGCCTCCTGCAGTGGGAGGGGAGCTTCCCTCTCTAGGAGGCTCTAGGACAAGAGGAAGAGGACAGGAAGTGCCATCACGAGATTCCCAATCAAGCATGCCTGAGAGGTTACCTCCAGCATGTGGAAGGCGGCTTACAAAATCCAGATGACAACCTGGAGGAGGTGGGCTTTGCCCTGGGCTTAAAAGGATAGGCAGAGCCGGGCGCGGTGGCGCACGCCTGTAATCCCAGCACTTTGGGAGGCTGAGGCAGGAGGATCGAGAGTTCAAAGCCAGCCTCAGCAATGGCGAGGCACTTAGTAACTCAGTGAGACCCTGCTTCTAATAAAATACAAAAAAAAAAAAAAAAGGGCTGGGGATGTGGCCCAGTGGTCAAGTGCCCCTGAGTTCAATCCCCAGTACCAAAAAAAAAAAAAAAAGGATAGGCAGGATTTGAATAGAGTTAAAGAGGATGGGAATGCTAGGTAGATGGGACAAGCTGGTTGGTGCTCTTTTGATTAAAATAGATCGATATATAAAACAAACTCTAGCCTAGCATAGCATAGCTGTCATGGTGGCAGGTGGGGGAGGTACTCAAGTCATTGAAGGTTGTGACTGAGAAGTTAGAGCTGAGTTTGCACGTGGCCTTGGTCATTTACTAACTGTGTGGGCTTGGACATGTGACTAAACTCTCCTAGCCTCAGCTTCCACTTCTGAAAAAATGAGGCTGATAACAACTGCTCTGAGAAGCCGCGTGCTCAGTGACTAGCCCGTGGTAAAGGATTCAGCTGCTGTCAATTCTGGTGACAATGGTCTCATCTCCTTAAGAGGCTCCTAAACAGACTGAGAGAGTTCTCATAATAGGGTCCCAAGCTATTCTATGGAGTTATTGAAAATAGGTGAGATGTCCCACCCTGCTCCCCAGCAGGGTTGGTGAGGAAGTAGATGGCCCCTTAGGTCTGCCGTAGTGAAATCTATAACCCCTGATTCCTGCTTCAAATGGTCCTCAAATCCTGTGGCAGCTTCTCCTCCTCCTCCTCCTCCTCCTCCTCCTCCTCCTCCTTCTTCTATACTGGGGATTGAACCCAGATGTGCTCTACCACTGAGCTACTTCCCCATCTCCCCTTTTTCAAAAAAAAAAAAAAATTTTTTTTTTGAGACAAAGTCTCACTAAACTGTGACTTGCAATCCTCCTGCCTCAGCCTCCCAGAGTCGCTGGGATTACAGTTGTGCAGTGCCACGCCCACCTGCAGGTTCTCCTGACACAGCTTCCCAACCTGTCCCCTCCTCTTAGCTCCACCACAAAAGCAGCAGCCTCTTACATGCTCTCTGACCTGGTTCCCCCTCTCACCAATCCTTACCCTCACCATTCCCCTCCGCATGATCCACCTGGAACAGAACGCATCACACCTCTCCCCAGGTCAAAAACCTTCCAAGGTGTTCCCATGGCCTTAGCCAGGCGCCCAGAGCCAGCGCTCTACTCCCCACCCTGTGGCCTTTCCAGCCTCCTTTCCCACTACCCATGTGACAGACTCTGTAGTCACATTGTGCAGCCACCTCTAGGTCCCAAAACAGTCCAGCTCTGTCTTGGAGACTTCTTTACAAGTTGCCCTGCCTTTCCCTCTGCTGAGAGTGTCCTTCCCGCCTTCTATGATGGTTAAATCCTAGACAAGCTTCAAGACTTCATGCAGACGCCTCCTCCTCCCTGGAGTCCTCCCAGATTTTCCTCAGCAAGGCCCGCAACTCCTCCTGGCTGACTTCTTTTATAACTGGGTTGGTGTACCATGCAAGCTAGGGCCACGTCTGCAGCTGCCCAGGAGAACTGCAGGAGGAACACTCTCAGGGCAGACATTGTTCCTGAGAGACACAGCCCCCTGGAAGACAGAGCAGGGTGGAGCCGCAGCAATCACTACTGAGCCTGGCACGGATGCCAGCAGCCCGGATAGAGCCCAGGCGGCTGGGTTGGCATGGCTCCGCTGCTGCTGGAGATGAGGGTGCGACAAACAGCAATTAGCCAAGCACAGGTCTGGCTCTCAGGGCTAATTACCAATTAGATGGGCCTGGCGATTAGCAACGTGAAAGAGACAGTCAGCAAGTAATCAGGAGCATGGCAAAGAGGAAGGTGAGGGCTGCTTATCTTTTGGGCCAACAGGTCAGGTCTCCTAGTGGTCAGCGTGGTCCGGTTATAGGGGAGAGGGTTTCCAGTAATGGAGGGGCTAGGAGGGGACTTCAGCTTCCTTGGGGACTTGGGCAGATAGTGCCTTTTTGAGGGGGACGGGGTCCCAGAATTATCTTCAGACTGGAGCTAAGCAGCCCTGCTTCTAAAGTGGGGTGGGGGCCCTGAGTGCTTTGGCACCCTTGGCCAGGTGAGCTCTCTGCAGAACCTGGAGCAGTTTCGAGCCCCTGTGCCAGACGCCCAATGGGATGCATTTGCATCTGGAGTTTTGCCCAGGAGGCTGAGGGAGGGAGGGAGGGAGGGGGCCGATGGCTTCCTTCCTCCATCTCCAGGCTCAGCACTTCTTCACTATCTATCTCCCTCTCTCGCCTCCCTCCCCCCCTCTGCTAGTTTCTCCTTTTCCTTCTCTCCCTCCCTCTCATCTCTCCGTCTCTCCGGGCTTACCCCTCCGGCTTTCTGTCTTTGTCCCAGGCTCTTTTGGGGCCTCACACTCCCCCTCCCCACGATCCCACAGTTCCCCGCTGTCACTTAGGGTGGGGCCTCCATCACCACAGGAAGAATTGAGGTGGCACAGATACAATGACTTCCTGCTGTCCAGAGCCACCCTCGGGGGTGAGCTGTCCCTGGGGTGGGAGAAAGTGGGAATGGGGTACATAGTTCACCGTAGGAAGCCGTAGGAAGCCAGGGAGCGAGATGGGGAAGTCTGCGACTGACCCTGCAGTGGGGCTAGACTGAAGGAACCCACTTTCACCGCCACAATCAAGTTCGACCCAGAGTTTGGTTACAAGCCTCCCTCCTGCTAGTTGCTTCTCACCGTCCCCATCTAGCTGAAGACGAGAGACTCAACCTGCCAAAGCTCCCCGAGTCTGCATGGTGGTGACAGTGATGGCCGTACTGCCTGCGTGCACCGTGCGCGTATCGGGGGTGGGCACCAGCAGACCAGCGGCCAGTCTCAGCCACCGCCTGGCTCTAGACGCTCCGGGGCGCGCAGAGATGGGAATGAAAGGATGCTGCTCTTCCAGGGAGGGGGATGCATGGAGCTGGGCGGGGGTGGGGAGGGGGTCCACCAGTGGAGGGGCTCACTGAGGAAAGATAACTGAGTGAAAGGAGGGAGTGCTGTTGGGGAGGGGTGTCCAAAGGAAGACGAAGGCTCAGGTCTGGAAACTAGCTTAGGAATGCAGACCTGGCCAAAAGACTCGGTTTGCGCATCCATCCCCCGACTCGCTTAATCTTGGCAGCCTCCGCCACAAGCAGGGCACCGGAGATCAAAGCACCCCGGGCTCTCATCCCAGTGTGGGTGGGGCTCCAAGGACTGCCCTGGCTCCAGGGACAGGTGCTACATCTCTGCTTCCCCTCCCGGTGGCTATGTCCGGAGGCTCCCTCCCCCGGAAGGTGGGGAGATTCTGCCCCTCTAGCTTGGGGAGAAAGGAAGGGAGCATCTGCCCGCAGGAATGCTGAGGGGGGAGGGCAGGGGCTGTCCCGAGAGTGGGGGAGGGGAGAGGGGTCTTGCCCGGATGAGAGCCCAGCTGGGCTTTTGGCCCTGTGTGTTCATTGCGCAGGCTGCTCCTCGCCCTCACAAGCACCCAGTGGGTTTCCCAGGTCTGTTAGAAAAATGCTGAACAGGGGCTGGGATTGTGGCTCAGCGGTAGAGCGCTCGCCTAGCACGTGCGCGGCCCGGGTTCGATCCTCAGCACCACGTACAAATAAACGCACTGTGTACAACTAAAAAAGCAAATAAATAAATATAAAAAAAAAAAAAGAAAAATGCTGAACAAAGTTAACTTAGCCGGGAACACCGTGTTAGTGAAATAAAAGGGTTTATTGGGGTGCCACGTGGACAAGGGTAGGGAAAGAAAGGGAAGGGAAGGGGGGTAGGGAAGGGATGGACAGGAATAGGAACAGGCAGGAACAGAGAGCGATTTCAGTCCGGGCTGGCTTAAATAGAGTGGGGGTCAGAAAGCCCCCCCTGGAGTGAGTCCTTGCCCTATAGGCCAGCAGAGGTCAGGAGGTAGTGGACAGGGCACTTGCTGGTCAGGTTTGCTGGTCATGCTGAGAATCTTGGGAAGTGTGGTTTTTCACAAAGCACCTGGGGAGGTGTGGCCTTCTGCCTGGGAGGCGCAGCCTCCTGCCTGGAATCCAACAAGGTTTCCCCCCCCCCCCTCAGCTTAGTGGTCAACATCTCTGGGCTCTGAACTCACCCCTCAGCTATGCCCCCACACAATGGGGCTCTTTCTGCACAAGACTGGCACGAGGGACCCTGTCATGGACTTGTGACCTGAGGGCCACGGCTGCCCCAGGGCATATCTAGCCTTGGTCATACTTGTGGTCACTGGTTGGCCTTAGGCCAAGGTGGACCTTGGGGAGAGACAGGCTCTCTAGAGGAGGGGTCAGTGCCCTCCACTGAGACAGGCCAATATCTGGGGTTCTGACTGGCATGCCCTGGCTGCTCTCTGCACAATCAGGAGCCCGACTAGGTACCTGCCCAGAGTGCCCGCGAATAGACACCAAGCGGAGTGCTGGGAGACTGGCAGAAACTGAAGCAAATCCAAGTCTGGTGGGAGAGGTGCCGCCCAAAAGACTGGCACAGAGAGGGCAGTCTCAGCCCCCAAGGTAGCACAGCACAGGGGGAGGAAAGGCACAAGATTTTAGGCCAGGTTTCTGACTTAAACCCAAAGCCCTTTCACACCCTCTTCCCAGTTCCCCTGCAGCCTACATACACCCCTGGGCGGCCTGGAAAGATCAGTGGGGGGCAGGAAGCGCCGTTCCAGCCGCTCTGCGCCCTCGGCGGCCGGACAGCTGTTCTGCGCAGCTGCTGGGGGCTCTGGGGGCTGCGGCGGATTTGATTTGATTCAGGCCCCAAAATAGCCATTGTAGCAGGAAGCGGCCCCCTCCCCCAGCCCCTCCAGGACACTCCATCCGGGGGCTGAGTTGACACCTTGGAGGTTCTGTCCCCTCCCCTCCCCCTGCACTCGTCCCTGGTCTCCGGAGACCCACTCCAGCTTTTCTCCCCTAGCCCGCAGCCGTTCTCCTCCCCGCGCCTTCCCTGCGTCTCCAGCCCATCTCCACGTTTGGCGCCTCCAGGAAGCCCACCCTGGTCACCCCTCTAGCTGCACCCGAAACCGCTTGGCGCCCACACACGATCCCTCACCCCGCCCCCGGCTGCTCTTCGGGGTGTTGGCGGGGTGGGGGGGAGTCCAGGACCCAGGGCCTGTGGCCAGGCACGGGCGGGCTATGGAGGGCACACAAAGACGCGGGCTGCCCTGGCCTTTGATGAGTAATCGCTGTTCCCTGGAGCCACGATTCCATTCGGCCGCTTTGGCCCCCCTGCCCCTCCCCCCCCAGCTCCTCAAATAAGACTCGTTTTTGTTCTGAGGACACAATGCGAGAAAATGTCACCCAGGGGGCGTGCCCCTTGGCCCCAGCCCTGACAACCGGAGCTCTTAATCACCAGGCCTCCTTCCTCCTCAGCTTCCCTCCCCAGCAGCTGGCCCAGCTGGGGGAGGGAGTGGGGGTTAGGGTGGGGGGACCAGTTACCACCTTCTGGGGCTGAGGCCTCTTGCAGCTTGAGGACTTAGGCCTTCAGTTTTCTCCCCTTGGCTTGATGGTGGCTTCCTGTGCTCAGTTATTAGTTCTATTCTCTCCATCAGAACCTGCGAGGTCCTTGAAGCAGGAGAGATGGAGAGGAGTCTCAGACATGCACCAAAAAGCTCTAGAAGGGGGTGCACATGCCAGAGAACATGAAGGCTTTGATAAGTACTATTAAAAAAAAAAAAAAAAGCATGGTAGAGAGTGATGGTGAGGGTACAGGCTGTCACCGCCCCAGCTAGGATGTCAGAAATGGCCCATCCAGAACCATCTCTGAGCTGAGACCTGGATGAAGGGAACAGTTGATTTGCACTGATTTGGGACAAGAGACTTGTGCAAAGATCCTGTGGCCCATGGTGGCATTAAGGATTGGCTTGGAGGGGCAGACCCTAGGGTCCCTTCATCTTCCCCCAAATAGACACAGTCTAAGTGAGAGCCCTGGGCTTGCTATGCGAACTGGCTTCCAGACAAGTTCCCTGGCTCCCTTCAAACCAAATGGTCACCCGCTTCTATCTAGAACTTCTGGAACCTTCAATGCTGAGGTCTTTTTTTCTCTTTTGATCTCACATCTCATAAACCAGCCCACCTGTCCTGCTCTCCCTGCAAAACCTGTGCCACCTGCCACTCTCCCCTCTCTCCAGCTCACACCATCTCTTCATCTGTGCACTTCAGCAGCCTCTATCTGCTCCACTTTTGTCCCCTATGATGCGTATTCCACAGAGCAGACAGAACCATCTTCATACAATGGAAATCAAATCACGTCACTCCCTCACTTAAAAGCCTCCAAAGACTTCTCAAGGTTTGGAGAATGAAACTCAGATTCTTCCATCAGTAAAAGTAGGATAGGTGGAAGGATTCACATGTGACACATATCTATGGGTTCTCAGTGTTGACCCCCTCAAAATCGTCAGATGATGATGACAATGATGAGGATGATGGTACTGTGTCACTCTCTTAGAGGAAGCTAATCGATTAAGTTTGCATAACCGAGATCCTCACAAAGAAGGGGGGGTAGCCAAACTCTTTATTTGGATCCACAGAGCCCTACCTGATCTTGTCATTTCCTATGCTCCCATCTCATCTCCTGTCATTCTTCCTTTTCCCTTGCCCCATGGGCTCCAGCAGAGAACAGGGAAGATCATAAGCCAGAGTGCAAGTTCCCAGATCATTCGTGCATGAATTCATTCCACATATCAAGCATTTTGGTTAGATATGGAGAAACAGAGACATGGGGAAACAGGGCTTATGGTGTAGTGGGAGAGTTGGAGAAATGATAGAGAAATATTAGAAGTATGGTGGGAGCCAGGCACTGTGGCTCAGCCTGTAATTGCAGGGAGGCTGAGGTAGGAAGATTGTGAGTTCAAAGCCAGCCTCGGCAACCTAGTGAGGCCCTAAGCAACTCAGAGAGAACCTCTCTCTAAATTAAATGCAAAAAAAAAAAAAAAAAAAAAAAAAAAAAAGGGCTGGGAGTATGGCTCAGTCCCTGGTAGCAAAAAAAAAGTATTAGTATTATGGGAATCCTGCCTGGGACATCTGAGAAATTAAATATAGGGGAGATGGAAGGATTTATATGTCTATTTTATAAGTCTATTTATATGTCTACGTTCCTGAAGGAGAAATCAAGGTCAGAATTCTTGGTCAAGAGGATGATGCTTGCAAAAATAAAGAACCCTGAAAGAACATGGGCTGATCAGAGGGTGGGAAAAAGTGTGGTGTGGATGGTGGAGGAGCATGCTGGGAAATGAGCTCCAGCTGGGAAGTGAGGGTCAGACCATGAATGGACTTGGAAGTCTCATTAGACTTTGGATATATCTTTAGGCCACAAGGCTATGGCCAAGATTTGAGAGTAGAGATGTGCATAATCATATTTGTGCTTTAGAAAGAGCTCTCTGGCAGCTGAGAGAGAGAGATGATAGATTGGAGAGAGAACAGACTGGAGTCAGGAAGACCAACTGGTTCCGGAAAGAAAATATGAAGGCCTGGACTAGGGCAGGGGCAGAGGGAGAGATGAGAGATGGACACGCAAGGTAAGAGTGCCTGGACTTTTTGACCACACGATTATGGATGGGGGTCATGTGACAAGACAGGGGTTGATGTTAACAACTGGACTTCAGGCTTGCATAATTTGGGGGCTCTGAGGGTCCTCTCTGAGATGGAAGCCTATGAAGAAGAGCAGTGTGGGGGTGGGGAGTGAGTGGGTGGCTCAGCTTGAGGTGTGTTGGGGTGCAGGGACCTGCAGGTGGAAAAGTCTGGTTGAGTACTGAAACCCAGTCTATGCTCGGGAATTGAATGTGCTCTGGAGAGAAGCCCAGGTAATGCCAAGAGCTAATGGAAGAGACACCCAGTTTCCAAGGGATGCTGCCTGTTGCACCCATCAGAGGAATGTCCCCAAACTGGGGGAGGAAGTAGAGGCAGGAAGCTCTGTAATGGGAATAGCTGGTGTAAAGTACAGATTTGGTTTTGATCTTACTAAGTCTACCAGTTCCTAGCACTGCCCTTTACCCTCTGCAAGATCTTACTATTTCTGTAGAGCCGAAGCCCCATGGCCACCACCCCCACATGTGGCAGAGAAGGACATGGCCAGAGCTCAGGGTCAAAGGGGAGGTGTTCTGAGGGAGACCTGGGACCTCCCTACCTCCCCACCTAAGGTTCCCAGTCCCTAGAGAACGCCACCCTGTAGTCCATTCAAGGACACTGGCTCCTCCTAGCGACCATAAGGAGCATTGCTTTTGGCCCCAGGCCAGCCATAAGCACAAATCCCTGAAGCACTAGACCTGTTCCCTCTGACCAGTTTCCAAATTGGAACCAGTTCTGGTAACCCCTATCCTGACAGACCTCCGCTTCTCCATGGAGGAGACATGTGCTGTCACCAGAGATGAGACCCGACCCAGGTGCCCTTTCCCTCCAGGCCAAACTTGGAGGCTAGAGGGAAGTGCTTCCCTGGCTTATGGTGAGGGGCTGAGAAGCTGGAGTCCATCTTCATCCTCACCTGTTACAGTCATCCCAAGAGCTCCCTGAGGACAGGAGCCACAGGGACTTCGCTCTTGTTCCATTAGGGTCTTGCACGGTGGTGCCCTGCATGACAGATGTCTGTTGGAACTGAAACCCCATCCCCGCTCCCCACCCAGGAACTAAACATTCATACCTCCGAACTGGGGAACCCACACTCTTTGAACCTCTTGGTTTCAGTTCATCATGAAGTTCTGAAAAATTCCAGGTTCCTCTTTGTGCTTAGTGGCCATGGGAAGTACCCCTCTGCACGGTCCTGGCTGTCTATGAGGGTCTACACCTCGGACCCAACCCTCCTGGTTCTCCTTCGCTGCCCCCTCCAGGCTTCTCAGAGGGCAGAGGTGAGTCACAGCACTATCCAGGGCTTCATCAGCCCTGCTCAGAGCCCAGCTGTTTCTTCCTGCCAAGGTCCTTTAGGAGCTGAAGATTTTTTGTGTACTTGGCAGTACCAGGGGAGAGGAGGTGGAATGATTCCCCGACTCTTTTGTGGAAGAGTTAGTTGTGTGTGGCATCCAACTATGGGGAAATGTTTCCTCCCTCATGGTGGAGAAGGCATTTCTGAGGGAGCAAGGAGAAAAGGGTGCTGGGTGGGGAGGGCACTCAGAAAGGGCTTGTATGTGGTTAGAACAGCGACTGGCATTGGCAGGAGACTTGAGGTGCTCTCATGCACCCTTTGGGACATGAGAGAGCTTTCCATAGCCCCTGTTTTGCAGAAGAGGAAACTGAACCAGACACATTGCTCAGAGTCACAGAATCAGCAAGAGTCACAAAGCTGTGGTCTAACCAGGCCTCCTCGTTCTCATGATCAGTGTCCTGCCTCAAGTTTAGAAGTGCCCCTTTTACACAACCTGTGACCTTTTGGGGACCTGTTTGGTGATGACCTCAGGCTTGGTAAACTGGAGAGATGGATTCACAGGACTGACTCACACATAAGATTCCTCTCTCCTTCCCTCCTTCCTTCCCTCCCTCCCTCCCAACAAATCCTGCTATCTCTGTGTCAGGCATTAGATTTAAGGACTGGAGATCCTGGAAGGCAAGAGCCATACTTTTGTCACTTCTGAGAATTGACACTGGCATGGAGCCAGGCAGGGAGCAGCTGAGTAGTATCTGGAAAAGGAATGGAAGAGCCAACTCCCAAATGTCTGGTCCTCCTATGTCACTCCAAGGAGGCCCCTGTGGACTTAGCCACAAGTTGAGGGCCCTGGGATGATCAGGACACTGTCCTCTCTACTCTGTGTGTATGGATGGCATGTGTATGTTGAAGGATGGAAGAGTGTAACAAAGTCCCTTGAGAGCTAGAACCAGGAAGGCAGGGTGGCCCTACAGAGGCTGCAGTTGTGCTACTGCTAGAAACAGCCCAGAGCATGGGGCAGCAAGGAAGAAATACTTCCCACCCATCTCCTACCAGTGCCTCCATTGACCACACTCACCTGGGAGTAGTTTGCAAGTGAATCTGGTTGATATGGACCAAAGGGACTTCCTCCCTGCTCACAGGGCAGGGCAGAAGATGTATCTGGGGATCTGGGGTTCAACCAAGAGGAAGCAGCACACTCACATGCACTTAGCATTCACAGCAGACACTCAAGAACTACTTGTAGGGGGCCTGTGTGGTAACGCACACCTGGGATCCCAGCAACTCGGGAGACTGAGGCAGGAAGATCTTAAGTTCAAGGCCAGTCCCCTCAGCAACTTACAACAACTTAGCAAAACACTGAGCAATTTAGCGAGACCCCGTTTCAAAATGAAAAAGGGCAAGGAATGTAGCTCAGTGGTAAAGTGCCCCTGGATTCAATTCCCAATACAAAATAAAAGAAAAGAAAAGAACTACTCGTTCCATGAATAAATGGAAGAAGGATAATAAAACCTACCCAATTAAGTGTTAGGAGGATTAAAATAATAACTGTGGATGTTTGCTGAGTGCCTGGGCCCTGCTAGGGAATCAGAGCTGGCTTGGAACAGGCAAACATATGTCTGAACCAGAAGATGCTCACTAACCATGTTCTTCTCCCCTCCCGAATTAATTCCCTTTAATCCAACATATGCCTGGCATGATGCCCTGTGCATGGCATGATCTGGGCATGCAGGACTCTAAGGTAATCAATGTAGTCCCAGCCTCCAGGAGTCTGGAGTGAGCAGAACAAGCAAGGGGGAGGGACACGGGCATTCCAGTGTGGAGACAATTACCTGACCTGCCCGGAAGGCACTCCCAGAGTCCACTGCAATAAAGAAGGCATGGCACAGGGATCCAGGCACAGCGGTACACACCTGTAATCTCAGCAGCTCGACCCTGCGGCTCGACAGAAGAGGAGTTCAAAGCCAGCCTCAGCAAAGGCAAGGTGCTAAGCAATTCAGTGTCTCTAAATAAACACAAAATAGGGCTGGGGATGTGGCTTAGTGGTTGAGTGCCCCTAAGTTCAATCCCCAGTGCAAAAAGGAAAAGAAGAAGAGGGTAGGAAGAGAAGGGGCAGGAGACTTCATCTGGGCTCCCCCACTAGCTGGAATCTTGTGGGGGAAAGCCAGGCGGCCAAGGGCAGGAGACATCAGGGCAGCAGGAAGAGTCCTGGGCCCACCCTTACTCCAGAGACCCTCTCACCAGTCTCCCAGTGCCTTGCTGCCCTCTACTCCATCCACCACCAGAAGCTCTAGCCTGGTCATCCCCAGCGACACTCTGACTCTCCTCCCCCCATCTCTAATCTGCCCTTCCTCTGCCCTTCCTCCTACATGCCTGCCTCCATCCTCTCAGCCATCTGCAGGGCCTCTCTGGTGCTCCTCGTCTGTGATCTGCAAACTCCCTCCTCCCTTCTACCTTCACCGCTGCCCCAGTTCCCTCCAGGAAGCCCCTTTTCTGCTAGGACTTGGTGGGAGGAGTAGGAAGGAGAGCCCTCCTTTGTGCCCATTTGCTTTTCCTCCCTCCTTATTCCATTTTTTATGGTACCAGGGGTTGAACCCAGGGGCACTTAACCACTGACTTTGCCCATATATATATATATATATATATATATATATATATATATATATATATTTTTTTTTAAGAAGCAGTTGTTCAGGCCTCACTAAATTGCTGAGGCTGACTTTGAACTTGTAGTCCTCCTGCCTCAGCCTCCAGAGCCACTGGGATTACAGGTGTGTGCCACTGTACCCGACTTTCTTCTTTGTTTTCTTTTGGCAGTGTTGGGGATCCAACTCCAGGCATTGCCCATGGTAGGCAAGCACTCTGCCACTGAACTACATCCCCAGCTGCTTCTCTCTTTAAAAATCCCAGATCCTGGGCTGGGGCTGTAGCTCAGTGGCAGAGCACTTGCCTAGCATGTGTGAGACACTGGGTTCAATCCTTAGCACCACATAAAAATGAAACAAATAAAATAAAGGCATGCTGCCCATCTACAACTACAAAAAAAAATTTTTTTTTAAATCCCAGATCCTTTGAAGATCCATTTACTTTCTCCCCAACTATCTGTCCTTCTACCTACCTGCTTGAACCTTATCATCACCAGAAACTATAGCACCTCTGAAATCTCTAATTTCAAATACCCATTTCCTGACCTCCACTTCCTGTCCTCCCAGCTTGCTCGCTTGGGTCCCCTGTGGTCATCCTGCCCCAAACACATGGAGATGCCCTGGTCAGGTATTGCTTTCTTGCTGTCTCCTCTTTCTAGTTTCACAACCCAGCTGACAAAAGCCCACCTTGGATCAAGTCTCCATATCCGTGCTCTATGCCTGACCTAAGGCGCTGGCCGTGCTGTTGTGCAGAGGGTCCCACAACTCCCTGGAGTTATTTGGTATTTATGCTTATAAACCTCAAACAGGCTCAGCTCTGCCCAGCAATTTTGGCTGTTTCTCTGGGAGTCTGGCTCCTGCCGCATCTCAGGCCTTCTCTTCTTTCCTCAAACCTCCCAGCTTTCCTCCTCTGGCTTCTTCTCAACTGATGACCTTGTCACATACTGAATGGAGAAAGCATCTGCCGTGACTTGGCCATTTCTCACCACTGACCTGAACCCCTCTGGCATCTGTCATGTTCCCCTGTCCTGGCCTCTTCTTGTTTTGTGTTTGGTTTTTTGTTTTTGTACCAGGGATTGAACCCAGGAGTGCTCAGCACTTAGTTATTGAGCTACATTCCCAACACTTTTTTTTTTGTGTGTGTGTGTACCGGGGATTTGAACTCAGGAGCACTCAACCACTAAACCACATCCTCAGCCCTATTTTGTATTTTATTCAGAGACGGGGTCTCAGTGAGTTGCTTAGTGCCTTGCTTTTTGCTGAGGCTGGCTTTGAACTGCCATCCTCCTGCCTCAGCCTCCCGAGCTGCTGGGATTACAGGCGTGCGCCACTGTGCCCAGCTCCCAGCACTTTTTATTTTTTATTTTGAGACAGGGTCTTACTATGTTACCTAGGACCTTACTAAGTTGCTGAGGCTAACTTTGAACTTGTGATCCTTCTGCCTCGGCCTCCTAAACTGCTGGAATTACAGGCATGTGCCACCGTGCCTGGCCTCTTGATGGTCAAGCCCTCTACCTCTGCTCTGGAGCTGACACCTCTGTCATCTCCAAAGACTTTGCCACCTTCCTGAACCATCTTTCTCCAAATCTGCATTCTCACCACTGTGTCTACAAACAGGATCTAGCATCTCCCCTGGGTGGGCAACTAACTCTCCTTTTCTCACGTTATCCACTAGCCTTTACCTCATTTGTCTTCTCCCCTTCCCCAAAGAATCATTGACACACTCAGTTTCCACTTCCTCGCTTCCCATTCTATTTGTCCTCCTCCATGTTTACAAAGATGTAATTGCCAGGAGAATTCTCATGGGAGAATGTCAAGTGAAAACAGGCAGGATCCCAAGCTGCCTAGTTAGTCTGATTCCAATTATTCATACTAAAAATGAAGGAAAGGCATCAAAATCCTTAACAGTAATTATTTCTGAAGGTTAGATGATTTTTTTTATTTATTTATTTGTTTGTTTGTTTGTTTATACCGGGGATTGAAGTCAGGGGCAGTAGACCACTGAGCCACATCCCAGACTTATTTTGTATTTTATTTAGAGACAGGGTCTCACTGAGTTGCTTAGTGCCTTGCTTTTGCTGAGACTGGCTTTAAACTCCAGATCCTCCTGCCTCAGCCTCCCAAGCCACTGGGATCACAGGTGTGCACTACCACACCTGGCTAGAACATGTATATTCTCTTTAAAAAAAAAAAAAAAATTTAGGGCTGAAGTTGTGGCTCGGTGGTACAACGCTTGCCTGGCATGTGTGAGGCACTGGGTTTGATTCTCAGCACCACATATAAATAAATAAATTAAAGTTTCATCCACAACTAAACATATTAAAAAAAAATTTTTTTTAATATTTATTTATTTGCTTTAGCTGTACATAATGGGTTTATTTGTACGTGGTGCTGAGGATCGAACCCAGGCCGCGCACGTGCGAGGCGAGCGCGCTACCGCTGAGCCACAATCCCAGCCCTAAAAATTTTTTTTTTTAATTTGTTCTTTTTAGATATACATGACAGGAATGGGTGTTGCGGCTCAGTGGTAGAGTACCTGCCTTGCAGGTATGGGGCACTGGGTTTGATCCTCAGCACCACATAAATAAATAAAATAAAGGTAAATATACATGACAGTAGAATGTATTTTAATATATCATACACACATGGAATACAACTTCACATTCTTGTGGTTGTACATGATGTGGAATTACACTGGTCATGTATTCATATATAGACAGGAAAGTTATGTCTGATTCATTCTACTGTCTTTCCCACTCCCATCTCTTCTCCCTTCCCTTCTTCCCCTTTGTCTAATCCAATAAACTTCTATTCTTCCCTCCCTGCCCCCTTATTGTGTGTTAGCATCTGCATATCAAAAAGAACATTTAGGGGCTGGGGATGTAGCTCAGTTGGTAGCGTGCTTGCCTCGCATGCACAAGGCCCTGAGTTCTAATCCCCAGCACCACACACACAAAAAAAAGAACATTTAGTCTTTGATTTCTTTTTTTAAATATTTATTTATTTGCTTTAGTTGTACACAATGCATTTATTTATTTATTTACGTGGTGCTGAGGATTGAACCCCGGGCTGCGGGCTGCGCACATGCTAGGCGAGTGCTCTACCGCTGAGCCCCAGCCCCAGCCCTGGAGTTTGAACTCAAGGGCACTCGACCACTGGGCCACATCTCCAGCCATTTTTTTTTTTTTTTTTTTTTTTTTGGTATTTTATTAGAGACAGGGTCTCACTGAGTTGCTAAGTGCCTCGCCATTGCTGAGGCTGGCTTTGAACTTGCAATCCTCCTGCCTCTGCCTTCCAAGTGCTGGGATTACAGGCATGTGCCACTGTGCCCAGCTCCAAAGGGGTTTCTGAGAAAGGCTCACCACCCCCTCAGACCAACCCAACCTTCATCTCCCACATTCTTTCCCACCCAAGGGCGTATCACCACTTGTTCATACCAACCCCACCCTTAATCGCCCACATTTGGACCCACCCGCCTCTATCCCTGAGCCACCCCCCTAAAAGTCTCGACTCCCAAGCCTGTATTGCCTCTCTTTCCATCTATGGAAGGATGGCCTTTATTTGTCAGCTCTGACAAATAAACTCTCGTGTGTATCTCTGCCTGGTCTCTGTCTTTCATTTCTTGCTCACCTGTCACCCGGTTCCTGGCTTTCCTTTCATCTGTCACTTAGTTTTGCATTTGCATTCTTCTGTACACCATGTTTCTTTCTTCCTCTTTTAACTTCTAAATTTTTTTATCAAAGACATACACGTGCCTAGCTGAAGAACCGCAAGAGTTCCAGAAAGTGGGCAAAGGCAAATAGAAACCCCCTGCCCTTCTCTTTCCGTCCTAGTTCCTGCTCCCCAAAGGGGAACACTTTCGGTTCTCTTATCTATCTATTTTCATATTCCCTTCATGTTTCTAAAGAAGCTATCTACTACTATTTACAGAGATTTTTACTGTAAATATATTTTTAATTCCCTTCCTATGATGGAAGGTTGAAGATTTAGCTCATACACATACACATCCTTTCCCCCCTTCCTCTTCTTATCTAGTAGAGCTACTGTCTCATATTTTATGAAATTTTAAAGTGCTTACTTCATGCGACTATGAATACGTTACAGCTGAGCCATGTAGTATACTATGATACTATTTCTTGTCTTTTTTTTTTTTTTTTTTTCTGGTACCAGGGATTGAACTCAGGGGCGCTTAAGCACTGAGCCACATTCCCAGATGTTACTAAATATTTTATTGAGATACAGAAGTCTCCATGAGTTGGTTAGGGCCTTGCTAAATTGCTGAGGCTGGCTTTGAACTCCAGATCCTCCTGCCTCACCTCCTGAGCCACTGGGATTACAGGCTTACACCATTGTGACCAGCCTATTACCTATCTTGAATAACTTCCTATCTCTAGAATTAAGCTTGGTTGTTTTTTTGTTTTTTGTTTTTTTTAATGGTGCTTAGTTTTCTATGTACCTTTTGCTAATTAATCCCCCACACTCTGACAGATGTAAGAACCTTCTCTTAACATGTCAAATCACTTTTCCCCCCTCAGGTTGCCCTTCCTGGAGCCGGTCCTTCTGCCGCTCCCATCTGCTCTGGGTGCTTCTTGGGTTCCTGCACAGCTCCCTTCGCCATCATTCTAGCAATGCCGTTTGCCTCTCTCTCTTGGTTAGGTGTCCTGTTTTCTGAATTCTGTCTCATCTTTTTCAGTTTTTCTCTCTGTTTGCTGTAATTCATCCTTAAGTAGTTTCCTCAAAAATGCATGAGAGAACATTTTTGAGACATTATATTCTGAACAGTTGGGATTCTAGCATTTCGCTTGGTCATCTGGCTGGGTATAGAACAGTAAGTAGCAGATCAATTTCCCCTTCACCCCCACATTTACCCTGGTGCTGGGGATGGAACCCAGGGCCTTGAGCATGCTAAGCAAATGCTCTAACACTGAGCTACCTGTCCCCAGCCCTCCCTTAGAATTTGAAAGCACTCTTCCCTTGTGCTGCTGGGTCCTCCAGAACAAGGTTGAAGAAAGGTGGTGAGAGTGGGCAACTTTGCCTTTTTCTTCATTTTGGGGGAAAACATTCCAGCTTTCATCTCTTCCTCTTTTTCTTGGCAGCATTTTGCTCTAATTCTGTGAATGGAAGTATTTTTCCTCTTTATCTGCAAATATCAATTTTTTTTTTTTTGTACCAGGGATGAACTCAGGGGCACTCAACCAACTGGGCCACATCCCCAGCCCTTTTTTGTATTTTATTAGAGACAGGGTCTCACTGAGTTGCTAAGTGCCTCGCCATTGCTGAGGCTGGCTTTGAACTCGTGATCCTCCTGTCTCAGCCTCCCAAGTGCTGGGATTACAGGCTTGTGCCACTGCACCTGGCTAAATATCAATTATTGATTGGGTTTGCTTGATTAGATTTTCTATGTTTCTTGCCTTGTCTCTGATTCTGACAAGTTTTTTGCTTATGTTGGTTTTTTTTTTTCATTTAATTTTGTTTTATTTTTCTTCCATCTATGACTTTTCTCAAGTGGAATTATTATCATTTGTCTGATTGTATATAAAATGAGGCGCTGCAAGTTGGGCACCCGTGGAAGCACATGCCTATAATCCCAGAGGCTCCGGAGGCTGAGGCAGGAGGATTGCGAGTTCAAAGCCAGCCTCAACAAAAGCAAGGCCAAGGTTCAATCCCTGGTACCAAAAAAAAAAAAAAAAAAAAAAAAAAAAAAAAAACGGCATGGCAGATGACTGGTTCCTGTGTATTTGGCTGTTCAGCTAGAGAATACACTTCCAAGCCTGCTTTGTAACTACCCGAGGTCCTATAACCAAGTTTTCGCTAATAAAGTGCAACAGAAAACATACCTACTGCTTCTGTCTCGTTTGCCTTATACAAAATTGCTGCTTTCAATTTCCTCTGTTTTCCTCTTCCTACAAGCCAGAACACAGATGGCCCATGACTAGATGAAGGTCATCACTTAGGGGACAGTAAACCAGCAAGATAAAAGGAAACTGAGTCTGGGAAAGACCTGTGAAACAAAAACTTCTATCTTCATTAGTACACTGTGTTTTAGGGTCTCCTTGGTATAGCAACTTTGACTTTAACGTCTCAACTAATACAAGCACTGAAAAACTGATTTTCTGAAAGAAGTCTACGTGCATGAGTGACAGGTTTCACTGTAACAGAGTAGATCTCCAGGTGTGGTCCAGATAGCTCTGGGGGTCCTTGAGACATTTGCAGGGAGCACTTAAAGTCATTTTCATGACAATACAAAGTCATTATTTACCTTTTTCATTCTCATTCTCTCCTGAGTTTCCAGTAGAGTTTTCCAGAAGCCCCATGACTTGTGATAGCCCAACAGATTAAATGAAGGATCCAAGATTTAAAAAAATGTAAAACAATGTCCCATTTTTCACTAAATAGTTTATCTGGGGAGATCTATAGTTATTTTTCATAAAAATATGTTAACCTGTAATGAGTTTCTTGTTGTTATTTTAAATGTGTAAGTAAATATTTTTAAATTACTCATTTTAATTTTGAATGTATATCATCCACATTTTAGAAACCTTTCTTAAGAACTTTTAAGAATATATTCTACTGTCATGTATAAAAAGAACAAATAAAAAATTAAAAAATGATAACTTTTAAGAATATAAAGCTCAGCCGGGCGTGGTGGCACACGCCTGTAATCCCTGCACTTGGGAGGCTGAGGCAGGAGGATCACAAGTTCAAAGCCAGCCTCAGCAATGGTGAGGGACTTAGCAACTCAGTGAGACCCTGTCTCTAATAAAATTCAAAAAAGGGCTGGGATGTGGCCCAGTGGTCGAGTGCTCCTGAGTTCAGTCCCTGGTACCAAAAAATTAAAAAAAAATAATAATATATATATTAATAAAATATATAAAATAATAATAATATATATTATATATATATATATATATATATATATATATATATATATATATATATAAAGCTGTCTTAAACCAGGTGCTGTAGCACACACCTATAATCCCAGTGATGTGGGAGGCTGAGGCAGGAGGATCACATGTTCCAAGCCAGCCTGGGCAAATTAGAGAGCACTGTCTAAAAAAAATAAATAAATAAAAATGTAGCATACTACTGAGGTTTAGTCCTCAGTCTCACACACACACACACACACACACACACACACACACACACAGAATTTAAAGATGTCCTAAAATGAAAATTCAAGAACAATTGTGCCAGGATGATCTGCCTGGATTCTGTCATTGTGAAACTCCAACTGTCAGCATCTATAGATTTTTCTTTTGGGTTGACTGTTTCCTCCAAAGAGAATTATCTATTCTCCTGCTTTAAGGCTCTCAGAGGCTTTCACTTCAATTAAAATCAAACATAGCTTTTAAGCCAAGTTTACAACATCCTCCAAGGCTTGCTGAGCTCTCCCATTCGCTCCTTATGATTTGGCTACATTTGTCCTCATCTGATTCCTTCAGTGGACCAAGCTCTTATGTCCACTTCATTCTTTGAAGATAGCCTTTGTTGTTCTGCCACTGCAATTTATTCTTTAATTTTTAAATTTATTTATTTATTTATTTATTTATTGGTACGGGGAATTGAACTCAGGGGTGCTCGACCACTGAGTCACATCTCCAGCTCTATCTTGTATTTTTTAAAAATATTTATCTATTTACTTTAGTTGTACACAATGCAATGCATTTATGTTTACGTGGTGCTGAGGATCTGAGGCTTGAACCCGGGCCACGCACGTGCGAGGTGAGCGCTCTGCCACTGAGCCACAGCCCCAGCCCTCTATCTTGTATTTTATTTAGAGACAGGGTCTCACTGAGTTGCTTAGCGCGCACCTCGCAGTTGCTGAGGCTGGCTTTGAACTTGCAATTCTTTCTCAGCCTCCGGAGCCACTGGGATTACAGGTGTACTAAACCATGTCCTGCTTGCAATTTATTTTTTAAGTGAATGTGTTTCTCTTCTTTCTCCTTGCTCCTCCCTAATCTCTCCCCCACCCCCAATGTCAGGGGAAACAGGATTACCTTTCTTCCTCATGCTACACAGAGTTATTCATCCTTGCCCACATACCCACCACAAGAACCAAGTAATCCAGACTTTGGGGATGGCACTAGAAGATCTCAGAAATGACTATCTCGCCAGGCATGGTGGCACACGCCTGTAATCCCAGCACTTGGGAGGCTGAGGCAGGAGGATCGCGAGTTCAAAGCCAGCCTCAGCAATGGCAAGGCACTTAGCAACTCAGTGAGACCCTGTCTCTAATAAAATACAAAAAAGGGCAGGGGAGCCGGGCGCGGTGGCGCACGCCTGTAATCCCAGCACTTTGGGAGGCTGAGGCAGGAGGATCACGAGTTCAAAGCCAGCCTCAGCAATGGCGAGGCACTTAGCAACTCAGTGAGACCCTGTCTCTAATAAAATACAAAAAAGGGCTGGGGATGTGGCCCAGTGGTCGAGTGCCCCTGAGTTCAATCCCCGGTACCACAAAAAAAAAAAAAAAAAAAAAAAAAAAAAAAAAGGGCAGGGGATGTGGCCCAGTGGTCGAGTGCCCCTGAGTTACAACTCCAACAGAGAACACGTGGAATGTTGCCTTTGAACTGCTTTTTTTTTTTTTTTTTTAAATATTTATTTATTTGCTTTAGTTGTACACAATCTGTTTTTACATGGTGCTGAGGAGCGAACCCTGGCCGCGCATGTGCTAGGCGAGCACTCTACCACTGAACCACAACCCCAGCCCCTGAACTACTTCTTTAAAAGCCTCTTGCTGGCCGGGCGCAGTGGCGCACGCCTGTAATCCCAGCACTTGGGAGGCTGAGGCAGGAGGATTGTGAGTTCAAAGCCAGCCTCAGCAATGGCAAGGCACTTAGCAACTCAGTGAGACCTTGTCTCTAAATAAAATACAAAAAAAAAGGGCTGGGGATGTGACCCAGTGGTTAAGCGCCCCTGAGTTCAATCCCTGGTACCACAAAAAAAAAAAAAAAAAAAAAAAAAAAAAAGCCTCTTGCTCCCCTTGATGGGCAGAATCACAGCCTCTAGCACAGGAGTTCTTTGGGTTTCTCCTTTGCTAGCCAAGCAACAAAACTTCTTTTTCCTTTTTCTCAAAACCATGTCCTCATCACTGGATTAGCATTGAGGACAAGGACGGAGCTTTCAGCAACACTCTGACTGAGCTGACTTCTCATAGTGCTCAGGTTCTCATTAGGTGTGAGGCTGTCATCTCACCCCCCATCCCAGCCCCTGAGGATACAGCTGCATCCTGGCACTGGCTTCTCAGCAGCAGGATTACCTGTAATGTGTGTTGCAGTCCTTGGTTGTTTTTGTTTCTGCGTCGCCCTGCACAAGGGCCACTAGGAGCTGGTATCTTTGGCTACTCTTCTTTCTGTGTCTATGTAAGTAATAAACTGTCTGATTCTAGGAAGGGCTCATTGTCTCTTTATAGCCAAACCTATCAGTCCTTCTTTGCCTCGTGTCCATGCCCTTCCCTCTGTCTGTGTGCTCTAAATCTCACCCTGCCCACTCTTTTCTAAGTATCACCTCTTTAGATCTTACCTTAAATGTCATCCCCTCATAGAGGCTTCTTTGGCCGGTTTGTACAAAGTAGACCCTTATGGCATCACCACTGATTGCAATTCCAACATCTGTTCTCCCGTCCATACTTCTTTTTTTTTTTTTCTCCCCCAAGTCTGGGGATCAAACCCAGAGTCTCACACTTGCTAGGTGCTTACTCTACCACTGAGCTATGCCCCCAGCCCTCCATCATTCTTCTTTGCTAACAAGATCCCCCATTTTGACTTGTTAGAGTATTAGGAGATTTGTTAGATTTAGGAGAGATCCCTCCCCAGTCCCAGAGCTTGCCTCTTGATACATAGAGTCCCAACATAGCAATTCCATTCCTTTGACTACAGCCTGTTCAACCAGCCGCTTCAATGTTCTACATTACTGATTCATTCAACAAAAACTGAGCCCCTACTCTGCACCAAGCTTTGTTCTTTGTGCTGAGAACAGAATAATGAAGAGATTGGACTAAACTTCCAGCTCTCTTAGACTCTAAAGGTCTGAGGAAAAAGTTATGGTTAGTTTGGGCAAACCCATACCCAAAAAGTACTACCTTGGCCAAACCCATACCCAGAAAGTACTACCTTGGGTATCTCTGGTCATTAATTATGACAAGGAGGGTCAAGAAGGAGTCATAGAGGATAAAAATGTAGGAAAAGAAGTGGAACAAATCCAATCCTAAACCGGGTGTGGTGGCACACGCCTGTAATCCCAGCACTTGGGAGGCTGAGGTAGGAGGATCACGAGTTCAAAGCCAGCCTCAGCAATGGTGAGGCACTTAGCAACTCAGTGAGACCCTGTCTCTAATAAAATACAAAAAAGTGCTGGGGATGTGGCCCAGTGGTCGAGTGCCCCTGAGTTTAATCCCCAGTACCAAAAAAAAAAAAAAAAAATTCCAATCCTAGTAGAATCCAGAAATGGTCCTGATTTTGTTATAATCATGTGTCCGTACATCATTTATGTAGTATCCCAGCTAAGAAACACAAAACCTGAATCTAATCATGAGGAAACATCAGACAGATCTAAAATGAGAAACATCCTTTCCCCCCCACTTAATAAAAGACAAAGTAAGGCTGAGGATAATTTTCAGATGAAAGGGTACTAAAGAGATGAGAAATAAATACAGTCAGCATTCTACACTGGAGGGGAGTGCTATAAACTTTATTATTGGAAAAATTGACAAAATTAGAACGTAAAGGATAGACTACATTTATTCAATCAGGTAAGAGGATGTACTTACTCTTCGAAAACATACAATCCCTTCCAGAGAAGGAGAAGATGGAGAGAAGGAGGGCCAGGGAAAGGAAAGGGAGAGGAGAAAAAAAGGTAGGGAGAAGAGGGAACAAAAAATAAAACCAATGGAGTGGACTGGTGAATTAGACAAAAGATACACGTGTTTTTTGTACTATTCTTGAAACTTTTCCAAATACAACGTTTTTTAAAAATTGTGTCCAGGAGGCTGTATTCTAAGCCAGCCCCCTTGCTCATTTAGGGCACGGTCCTGCACGAATCCTTTCCTCTCTTGGCCTGTTTTCTCGTCCAGATGGTTTCTAAGGTTCTCTCTGGCTCTGGTAATCAAAGCCTCACCCCTGAGGACGTTTCCAGACAGGGCTTTGGAAAGAAGACGGCTCTTAATATCCCTCAAGGTCTCTCTGCCCAACTAGAACTTTCTTCAAAGTGTCCAACCGTCCTCTTTCACCAGGCATAAATTTGCCCCTGCCATGTTTGCCACCAGGCAGTCCACACCCTGCTTCTCAGGTCCCCGGGGCTCATCTTCTGGCAGTCCCTAGCAACTGTACAGGATAGGCACGTGTATATACCCCCAGGGCACTACAGTCCCCAAAAGGCTTTGTGGCAACAGCCCACCGTTTACCACCAAAGAAAAAAGGTTTTCCTCTGCGGGTCAGCCGTCGCACGGCTTTTTGGGAATTGCAGTCTCTCTACCGAGATCCGCAAGAGCGGCTTAAGGCTGCGAAACACGCTTCCCAGAAGTCATTGCGCTCCTCGGCACCAATCAGAGGCGCGGATCTTGGAGGAAGGGCGGGGAAGAGGAGCAGCTGTCCGGCGCACGCGCAGTAAGTGCGGTTGGGGGAATTCATGTGGAGGTCAGAGTGTAAGCAGGTGAGAATGGCTGGGGGTGGCCCAGCCTTGTGTCTGGGGGAGCTTGCGCCCTCCTCTGCCCTCCTATGTGCATTTTGGGCGAATAGAGGTGCGTGTGCGTGTCCATTTTGTGGGGGAGGGGAAAGTTCTAAACCCAGGACAAGCCAGGGGTTGCGCAGGGCAAGGGAGGTGTGTATGGGGGCAGGGTGAGGAAAAATCCAGAAGCCATTAGAAAGGAAAGGGATTGAGTGTCTTGGTCTTAGGGACGGGAGCTAACGGGTGGGGATCCGAAATTGGGGTCTGGGAGGCGGGAGAGGGCATTTGAAGATGTTGGGGCGAGGCATTAAAAAGTTTAAGGCTGGGGCTGGTTTGTAGCTCAGTGGTAGAGCACTTGCCTAGCATGTGTGAGGCACAGGGTTCGAGTCTCAGCACCTCATATAAATAAATGAACAAAGTAAAGGTCCATCAAACATCTAAAAAAAAAAAAAAAAAAAAAGAAAAAAAAGAACATTTCAAACTGTACTCCCACCCATGGCGTCGCAGCCCATGCTCCCTGTTATCCAGAGCTCTTCCTCACAATGCAGCAGCTTCTTAGAGACTTTCCCTTCAGCTGGTTCTTTGTTATCTTGATCCCAGAATGTCATCCACCTCGTACTAATCTGTTCTCACTACAGGATGTTGAGAAGTGGCATGGTGAGGAGTTAAGCCCTACCTCCTAGAATTAGACCCCTGCGTTTTAATCCTGGTTCTGCCGCTTAGTAGTTGTGTGATCTTGGGCGTCTCAAGTCACCTCTACGTGTTCTCTGTTTCCTGATCTATAATAATTACTTCATAGAGTAGTTATGAGGGTTAAATAAACTGTCGGATATAAATGATGGCAGCTTACTGTTAATTTATTTTTGTTGTTGGCATCACCGTTGTAGCACGTTCTTTCAGTTAATTTTCCAAACAAAATTGCATAGAATCAACCATGCAGTGTCTCTTGGGAACTTTTTGTCCAGGAAATGGGAATGTGGTTTAGTGTGGTGCAAGTTCCCTATGGGCACGAGGCCCATGCCTTGTTCCCATTATTGAACCAAGTGCCCCAGATTCCTTTCTTTATTGGTTGAAAAAAGAAACTGCAAAAGAAAAAGGTTGAGGAATTGATGACAGCACTTTGCAAGATGTAGTGTTATTATGTGTCCTCAGTTGGTGATTTAGAGCTGTCAAGAGTGGGAAAATAAATCACAAGCTTGAGAAGTGAATGTCGTGCCTCAGACCTTTCTCTGAGGGTTCGGGCTCAAGTTGTTTTATTTTGTTTTTACCCCCTTAGGTGTGAGTGGGTCCAGCAGAAGGAAACATGGCTGCCAAAGTGTTTGAATCCATTGGCAAGTTTGGCCTGGCCTTAGCCGTTGCAGGAGGCGTGGTGAACTCTGCCTTATATAATGGTGAGGCACTGAGGTGAGGGGGTGGTGGGTCACTGCCCTTTACTGGAAGATTTCTGTTGGACTACATAGCCCATGACACTCTTGATGGTAGCTACTGTTTGTGAATGTTTGTGAAGAGGTCTCACCTACTGCCATCCCCCACCATGTGCTTGTATTATTAGACCCTCTGTTCAAAGAGAGCTTCCCAGCCCAGTTGCTGGTTGGACATTTCTGGCTGTTCTTACCAATTTGAAGTGATGCTACATCACCCGAATACTGCAGCAGGATCTCAGTGGATTTGCACTGGCTTCATGAAATGGAGATCTTATCAGTTTCTCATCTGCCTGTATGTGGAAAAGCTCAGCAAAGACTTTAGATCAGTTTGGGTGATGCTTGTCCTGAGCAGCAGCTTTTACTCTGCTAGTTTCAAAGAAAATGTCTTCGCAGTGTATCGCCCAGCTTTTAACAGGGTTTAAGCTAGCCTTCTTCCACTTTACTGTGTGGCCTTAGGCAAGTTGGTTTTACCTCTGTAGGCTTCAGCTTCCTCATTGGTCAAGCAATGAGTTTGAACTAGTTTTAATCTCTAAGATCCCTTCTAACTCTGACATTCTATTACTTTCATGCCCCATACAATTGTAGATTTACACATACTTGGCTGTCTAACCAAATGATTGTTTTCAGAGTGAAGATATTTGGATCAACTCTAAAGTCTAGAGATGGAATGTAGTTGATTAGAAAAGCCTACTTGGAGCTGGGTGCTGTAGCGCACGCCTGTAATCCCAGCACTTGGGAGGCTGAGGCAGGAGGATCGCAAGTTCAAAGCCAGCCTCAGCAATGGCGAAGCACTTAGCAACTCAGTGAGACCCTGTCTCTAAAAAATACAAAAAAGGGATGGGAATGTGGCCCAGTGGTGGAGTGCCCCTGAGAAAAGGGATGGGAATGTGGCCCAGTGGTGGAGTGCCCCTGAGTTTAATCCCCAGTACCAAAAAAAAAAAAAAAGAAAAAGCCTACTTGGGCCAGGCACAGCAGTGCACACCTGTAATCCTAGCAACTCCAGAGGCTGAGGAAGGAAGATGGCAAGATCCCGGCCAGCCTTGGCAACTTGGCAAGATTCTGTCTCAAAACAAAAAACTTAAAAAGGGATGGAGATATTGTTTAGTGGTAGAGCACCCCTGGATTCAGTCCCCTATAAAAAGAAACAAGCCCCGGGGCTGGGATCGTGGCTCAGCGGTAGAGCGCTCGCCTAGCATGTGAGCGGCCCGGGTTCGATCCTCAGCACCACGTAAACATAAATAAATAGAGACATTGTGTACAACTAAAATAAATAAAAAGAAAGAGTTTATGCTCACTTAAAAAAAAAAAAGAGCCGGGCGCGGTGGCGCACACCTGTAATCCCAGCACTTTGGGAGGCTGAGGCAGGAGGATTGCGAGTTCAAAGCCAGCCTCAGCAATGGCGAGGCACTTAGCAACTCAGTGAGACCCTGTCTCTAAATAAAATACAAAAAAGGGCTGGGGATGTGGCCCAGTGGTCGAGTGCCCCTGAGTTCAATCCCCGGTACCAAAAAAAAAAAAAAAAAAAAAAAAAAAAAGAAACAAGCCTGCTTCACTTATATGGCAGCTCTGGATACTGTGATCATTTTGGTCTTAATCTGTACAGCTAAATAGTAGTCTCCATCACTGAATTTCTCTCTGAATCAACAAGATAGCTCTATATCCCCTCCAAGTTTAAAAAAAAAAACTGAGCTAGTAGAAAGAGTGGGACCTTCTGAATTTCAGGATTCTCTTAATGAGGATGCTACTTGTACTGGGTTATGTTGGAACCAGGATGGACATAGTAATAGTGAAGATCACTGTGGGTTGTAGAAGTTTTGGGACATGATTCCTAGAAGTATGTTGTTGGGAGTTTGGGAATGGGATGGTTAATCAGAAAACCAGCAACCAGTTTTTTCAAGGAGAAAGGGTACCAAGGAACAGATTCTATTACCAAAGACCTTGGGGAGGTGCATGAGACAGGAAGGGATTGTTTGGTTATGTAGCTGTTTAGAAACCTCTAGAGACCAGAAGTTCGGGAAGACAGGGAGAGGGGATACTCAGTAAATGAACAGAAAGTAACAGGGATTTTTCAAAGACATGATCCTTGTAGTTTACAAGGTAAAGGACCTTGGCGGGTGTGGTGGCTCACGCCTCTAATCCCAGCACTTGGGAGGCTGAGGCAGGAGGATCATGAGTTCAAAGCCAGCCTCAGAAATGGTGAGGCACTTAGCAACTCAATGAGACCCTGTCTCTAATAAAATACAAAAAAGGGCTGGGGATGTGGCCTAGTGGTCAAGTGCCCCTGAGTTCAGTCCCTGCTACCAAAAAAACAAAAACAAGGTAAAGGACCTTTTTGACATGTCACTATCCTTCCTTCCTAGTGGATGCTGGACACAGAGCTGTCATCTTTGACCGATTCCGTGGCGTACAGGACATTGTGGTAGGGGAAGGAACTCACTTTCTCATTCCTTGGGTTCAGAAACCAATTATCTTTGATTGCCGCTCTCGACCACGTAATGTGCCAGTCATCACTGGTAGCAAAGGTGAGTCTTATCTGTTTTGGTAAATCAGGGAGAGTGGAGGGTGCTCTCCTTTTTTCTTAGCTCCAGCAGTCTGTGTAGGATACCAGGATCCAAAAGAGGTTGAACTTAGGGCTGGGGATGTGGCTCAGTGGTAGTGTGCTTGTCTAGCATGTACAAGGCCCTGGGTTCAAACCCCAACTCTGCCAAAAAAGAAAAGAAAAACAAAAGAGGTTGGACTTGACATCTTAATTCTCAGCATGTTTGCCCTGGAGAGCTTTATAGGATTCATAGAGAGAAATGTATTCATAAGATACAGACAGCAGTACAAACTTAGAGATAACATATAAAGGTTTATCATCGACTGGGGATATAGCTCAATTGGTAGAGTGCTTGCCTCAAATGCACAAAGCCCTGAGTTCGACCCCCAGGACTAAATAAATAAACAAATAAATAAAAATAAAGGTTTATCTTAAGAGTTACACAGTGATCTAATTTTAAAGCAGTCTAAGCCGAGCGCCCTGGCGCACGCCTGTAATCCCAGCACTTGGGAGGCTAAGGCAGGAGGATTGCAAGTTCAAAGCCAGCCTCCACAATGGCGAGGCACTTAGCAACTTAGTGAGACCCTGTCTCTAAATAAAATACAAAAAAGGGCTGGGGATGTGGCCCAGTGGTCGAGTGCCCCTGAGTTCAATCCCTGCTGCCAAAAAAGAAAAATAAATCTAAGTTATTCCCTCTGTTGATCCTTCCCATCAGTTCTTGTTCTGCAGAGTGACTATCCAAGCCTGTCTCTGGCCATCTGTTTGCCTTTGTAACTGACTTACCTTTACCTTACTTTCCGTGGCCTCTGCTCCAATAGTGTGGACCTCACATAGTCTCATAGGCTGAAGTCCTGGTGACTGAGACATTGCACTGGGTTTCCAATCAGATCCTGACATGATCTGCCACCACCATTTTCCTCCTCCTACCTTTAGAGGTACACAGACAGCAAATAAAGTTGCACATGTGGTTCAGCTGTGACATTTCTGCACATAAAGAGTAGAGGGTACAGGGTGTTGGTGCTACAGTGGTGAACATAGTCGCCTTCCAAAGAGGAGAGGGTCATGGGGGAGTTAGTTTTTATTATCTTGATAACATTTGGTGTCCTCTCTGTTACTCCTCAGCAGGTGTTTGCTTGCAGTGATTGTTCCAGGCTTGATTCTGTTCTGGAGAGTGGGCTAGTTCAAAGAGGACTAAAATGGTTGCTGTGAAGGAGCTCAGTCTATGCAGGAAGACAGATGTGAACAAGAAATTGCAGTAGAGTGTGGGAAGTGCGTTCTATGGCATGTTGTGGAGCAGAGAAGAGAGTAGCCTACTCCCTACAAGGAACTGATGTCTGAGTGGCCATCTGAAGAGTGCAGAGTGTGTGGGGCAGAGAAGAGGGTGAAGGGAATGTTGACAATCTGTCTGTGGCTCCTGGCTAGGGTAACAGCAGCTTTTTGTAAAAGGGGCTGTCTTGCCTGCTTCAAAGAGGAAATAGATTGGATGGGATTTGTGAAGAAACTTTTTTAAGTTATCGATGGACCTTTATTTTATTTCTTTATATGTGATGCTGAGAATCGAACCCAGTGCCTCACAGCTAGGCAAGTGCTCTATCACTGAGCTATAACTCCAGCCCCTGAAGAAACTTAATTTAAGGGGCTGGGATGTGGCTCAGCGGTAGGGTGCTCGCCTAGCACGTGCACGGCCCGGGGTTCTATCCTCAGCACCACGTAAAAATAAATGCAATGTGTACAACTAAAGCAAATAAATAAGTATTAAAAAAAAAGAAAAAGAAAAGAAACTTAATTGAACTTAAGCCTGCTTCTAAGCTTCCCATCTCTTATGGATTTCTTTCTGTACTGTCTTGCAGTTGTTCTGAGGATGCATTATGTACCTATTTTGAAAACTATTGAAAGGTACCTCCTGAGATCAGGGGCTTACTATATATATTGATAAGTTTCCCACCTCTCTTGGCTGGGTCAGGACTCCATTTCCTGGGCACTTGGTCCATATTGTTGATAACTGCAGATGACCTGTGTCAGTGTGTTAGCTTCACGCAGGCCTGGTGTGTCTAGGGGACTGATCCTGCCTGGCCTCCCCCCCAATCCTGATAAGGTTTATGACTAATCAGACTTTTAAACCCTCACTGTACCAATGACTTGCCAGCCTTCTCTTTTAAATGCTTTACCAGATCTGGTCACACCCCTTGGGTCTATTGCACATTTGACAGAATGCTCTTATATCTGTTTTCTCCTCCAGTCTTTCCAAACTATCCTGGATCATCCCCATTCTCAGATAAGGAAGTAAACTCAGGTTATCTAAGGCTATCTGAGGCTGTATAATTAGTAGCCTGCAGAGTGGGACCATGGCTCAGTTCTGTGGACAGTGCTGTTTCTTCCAGACCCACACCAACTTCTCAAGGTTGATGCTTGACATAGGCACATTCACCAGGCCTTGGAAAGGCCTAATTCTAGAGTTTTTGGTATTGACTTGTCATTTGTCTTCTAAACATTTCATGGCACCCATGAGACGTACTGTCACGACCCGCCTGATGTTTACTCAGTTTCCCTGAATTGGGGCAGTGAGTCAGATTAGAATTATTAAAAGGTATGAAAATTTTAAGAAATAAAGACAGGACGCAGAAGTAAGTAAAATAGCAGGATTCCATGGGACCGGCTCTGATGGACACTGGATCTAATGACAAAATGGAGCCCACACACGCACTGTATTTAAATGGGTGGAAACACCAATGGGATTCAGTGAAGAACTTCCGGAGGAAAACAGGAAGAAGATGGCAAAAACAACTGGGTTGGGGCTTAGCAGGTTACGCCCACCGCCTCTACCTCAGGGCAGCCAGGATTTGAAGTCAAGGCTTTTTGAACTAGTGAGTTCCATGACAACAGAACTTCCCTGTCAACAGGAATCACCTTGCAAATGGATGGGTGTTCCCTGGGCACCCTCGCACCACAGGGCTCCCAAAAGCAGCGTTTCACTGTCCAAGGTTTCACGTAGTTCAAAGCAAAGATTTATCAATTGCCTACAAATTGATCAATCAACAACATACCATCCTAATTGCTTTTATCAGTAGTTATTAGGACATACTGAAAAGCTGGTGTCATCACTGAATCTGAAAAGACATTCTTGACTCTGCAGTGCTCTGTGGGTTCTCTGCCAAGGAAACCAGACATACGTACCTACTCCTTGCCTTCTAAGGTCTCACTGAATGCCATTATGCTTATAGATTGTAGCAAATTTTGGGTAGAAAAGGTCATATAAAAGGCCATTTGTTTCCCCTATAGTTTTTATTTTTAACTCCCCTTACGAGTTTTTTTATTATTATTATTATTTTTTTTTTTTTTTTGTGGTACCGGGGATTGAACTCAGGGGCACTCGACCACTGGGCCACATCCCCAGCCCTTTTTTGTATTTTATTTAGAGACAGGGTCTCACTGAGTTGCTAAGTGCCTCGCCATTGCTGAGGCTGGCTTTGAACTCACGATCCTCCTGCCTCAGCCTCCCAAAGTGCTGGGATTACAGGCGTGCGCCACCGCGCCCGGCACGAGTTTTATTTTTAACTCTAGTGTTTTTTCCCTACCCTAAGATTTGCAGAATGTCAACATCACACTGCGCATCCTTTTCCGACCCGTTGCTAGTCAGCTTCCTCGAATCTTCACCAGCATTGGAGAGGACTATGATGAACGTGTGCTACCATCTATCACCACAGAGATCCTCAAGTCAGTGGTGGTGAGTGGATGGGGCCTTTACCGTGAGCCCAGAGCACAGCCCTAAAGATGACTGGGTGGCAGGAAGAACTTGGCCATAGTGGGTTGGGATGTGGCCGAGGTTCTTTTCTGCTTTGTCATTAGCCTAACTTGCTTTCTGCCTGTCCTTCTGAAACTAGGCTCGCTTTGATGCTGGTGAACTGATCACCCAGAGAGAGCTGGTCTCCAGGCAGGTGAGCGATGACCTTACAGAGCGAGCAGCAACCTTTGGGCTCATCCTGGATGATGTGTCCTTGGTAAGATCCTTGGGGAGTCTGAGAAGAAGGGTTTTGGATCTTGTCTGGTGACTGACTCGTTTCTGTTTAGACATGATTAGGTCTTGCCTTCCACTTTCCTAAATGTGAGACTTGAAAACAGAATCTTCTTTGGGGGTGTGAGGCAATCTGTTTTTAATTGAGGGTTCTTTATCTGCCTGTCACACATTTTTCTTATAATCTCTGGTCATCCCCAGTCTCTAAATCACCAAATTATGTTGCTCAGAAAGTGATGTCTTGTTAACCCTGTTTGATATAGTAAGAAACTACGTGGTAGAGACCAGAAAATAGCTTGGTAGTGTTTCCTCCCTAGCACAGACTTCCCAGTCTGACCCCTGGGAATTTTCTAACACTTAGGGTTTGAAGCTCTGGGAAGTAAGTTCTGGGGACCCTCAGTGAAAGTTAATAGAGTGCAAATTAATGGTTCTGTTTCCCAAGGCCTGGTATTAAGGACAAGGGACTTACACTCTGAGGTGTAAGCTAGCCTCCAGAGACATTATAGTCTGTGTATTTATATGACATTGAGTGTTATAACTCAAACAGAAAGCAATACAGGCAGGATACCATTTCAGGTGGAGGAGGGTGAGGGGAAGGGGTCGTGTTTCTAAGATTCTCTGGGAAAAATCATTTGGAGTGATTTGTTCGGGTAGTGAGGTAGAGTGTTTCCTGTTCAGTTCTCCTGTGCATCGCTAGGGAAAGGCACTGCTTCCCCTCAGCATCTGCACAGCTGTTTAAACAGAGATTCTCTAAATACCCAGCCCTCACCCTGAGGGCCAGGGTGCTGTTCCATCTCCTATAACTCTAAGGGAAGGGCGTGTGGCTCCCTCTACTGGCAGCGTACCAGGCTGCAGCCTTTGGCGCCCCCTCCTCAAGCTCTACCCATTTGCTATTAGTTAACCTGAGTACCTTGGCCATGAAAGCTTGCTAAGTAAAAACCTGGGGAAAACTTGGCATTTTACTTGACTCTGACCACATACTCCATTCTGGGGAAATGTGGGCTGACCACAAGAAACCATATCTAAGAAGCGTGAGAAGAAAATTAGATTTCCTGGGGAATTTGCTGGCCTCAGCTGGCTCTTTTAGAAATAAATTTTATTCCTTAATTATACATTTCATTTTTCATTTCTCAGAATTGTACTTTTTTATCCAAACTTTGAACAAGAGTTCAGAAATGGATCAGGCAAACTAGAGCAGCTGCAGTGTGAGAGTTCATAGTGTAGTGTAAAAGCTTTGGAAAACATTGGGGCCAGGATTTACTTCTCAGAAGTTTGGGGCTGCTTGTTTTTTTAAAAGCAGACATCAGGAGAGTGGAGGAGAAAATGAAACATGGCATTTGATAGCAAAACCATTGCTGCTCTTCCCTTTGTTTCTTCTTTTTCAATAAAAAGTTAGATGAACAAGAAAATTGCTCTAGGCTAGGCATTAGGAGCTCTGAGATCTGTTCCCATTATCTGCACTATCTTTAGAGACAGTTGCTTCAGCCAAGTCTGTTACTTGATTAGGGGAGGTATATGGATAATCAGGCTTAAACCCTCACCCGGACCAATGGCTTTCCCTGCCTTCCTTTTGTTTTAAACCCTTTACCAGAACCACTCATATATTGGGAATACCATGATGTTCTCTCCATCTTGCTCCATCCTCTTCCTGTTTAGTGGCGGGGATGCTGTGCAAAAGAAGTGGACTGGTGAATCCATAAGCAGAGAGTATCAAGTCAAGCTCTTGGAACCCTGGGAACTGGCTGCATCCCCCGCTCTCAGGGGCTCACTTTTCCATCTGGCTTCCCTTGGGTCTTTGAACAGGCATCAAAGAAGATGATGCCTTGGAAGAACTCTGGTCAGTGGTGGGGGTCCTGGACCTCACAGATCTCTTCCTCTGAGGAGGTGGTCTGTTGAGTAGATACCTCTTAGTGGCCATGGGCCCCATCAAAAGCTGCAGGTGCCATTTTCTACACGAGGTGGCCACAATGAGGGTGACAGAAATGTGCAGGAGCAATGTTGACAGCCAAGGATTCTGGGGTGTAAACTCAGTGTGGATGAGAATTTGGAGATGGAAGTGTGTCTCTGGGTGCCTCCAGCTGCTAGAGCCATTCCTGGCCTTTTCCTTCCAGCAGCCGGGGAGGCCTCCCAGCAACCCAGTCTGAGCAATTACACTGCCTGAGCTTGTGTTCACTCTCTCCCCTTAGACACATCTGACCTTTGGGAAGGAGTTCACAGAAGCGGTGGAAGCCAAACAGGTGGCTCAGCAGGAAGCAGAGAGGGCCAGATTTGTGGTGGAAAAGGTGAGCATTCAACCAGATGGCAAGAGCCTCTTTCCCTTTCTCCTCTGCTCAGCTTTCCCATTTGCTGGGTGGCCTGGAAATTCATCATCTGTCATCTCTTCTTCCGGGATAATCGGAAGGGGATTGAAGGAACTGTACTCCTGCAATTGGTTGAAGAGTCTTTGGGGGCTAGTCAAGGACATGTGATGTTATGTTCCTAAATCACTCAAGGGTAATTTTTTTTCCACGTGCCCAAGATCAAAAACTCTCTCAAATAAATAAAAATGTTACTCCTGGAATATTTTCAGCTTCGCTGAGAAGTCGTTTTGAACCATGGTTACATAGTGAAAACTTGACAGCGATCAAACGTTGCACCAGATGTGCTATCGTCACTGGATATTTTTCTATCACTAAATCCATCCAGATGTGTCAGAGAGTGTGATGGAACACAGTGTATTGGCCGAGCAGTCTGGTCTTGCTGATATTTGTGAAGGTGTATTTATTTGCTGTCTGCTCCCCACCACTAGTATTCTTATTCTAAAGCCTTTGGTCTTTCAAATCAGAAGAGAGATTTAATTTTGGAGACTAAATTTCATGTGGGCAGGGACTTGCTTTGCTTTGTATCTGCTGTGACTCCATAGCCTGTACCAAGTCTAACACTTTGCCTGGTGATCCTAGGTATACAACATTTGTTGAAAACAGCCTATCAGTTTCAAAATTGTGTTGGGCCAGGGGTGTAACTCAGTGGCATAGTGCTTGTTTAACATGTGTAAGGCCTGAGTTTGGTCCCTGCACTGAGAGAAAAAGAGTGTTGATTTCAAAAAGGCTCAATGCTATACTTTCCTCCCACATTCTGAAGGTCACATGTCTAAACAGATGTTTTCGTGTTGGTGTTGGTAGGGCAAGCCATGGAGATTTCGGGTGCCAGCTGAGTTCACAGGCAGCTCCTGGCATTCCTGGATGCATGCTGCTCCTTCTTAGCTCTTCTGGTGTTGGTTCTGTTTTGTAGTGCTGGGGATTGAACCCAGGGCCTCTTGTGCTAGGCCAGCACTCTACCATTGAGCTACATTCCTGACAACTGGGTTTTTGTTTTGTTTGTTTCTTTAGTAGTAGATGGGCATAATATTTTTATTTACATATTTTTATGTGGTGCTGGGGATTGAATCCAGTGCTTCATGTATGCAGGGCAAGCACTGTACCACTGAGCTACAACCCTAGCCTGACCAACTTGTTTTTTCCTTTTTCTCTCTTTTTTTTTTTTTGTTTTTGGTACCAGGGATTGAACTCAGGGCGCTTGACCACTGAGCGACATCCCCAGCCCTGTTTTGTATTAGACACAGGGTCTCATTGAGTTGCTTAGTGCCTTGCGATTCCTGAGGCTGGGTTTGAACTTGCAATTCTCCTGTCAGCCTCCTGAGCCGCTGGGATTACAGGCATGGGATTACAGGCATGCGCCACCACTCCTGGCTTGTCTAACTGGTTATGATGGAAGTTGTTTTTGCTTGGGACTGGAGGGAAAGATGAGCCTGAGGATTGGTTCCACCTTTCTTTTTTTCCTCCATTTTCCATGGCCTTGAATCCTTTCAGCTCAGAATATAATTGTCTGGATCAGATCACTAGTAATGTTAATGAGAACTTTGAAATAAGTCAGCTACTTATATAGCCCACACAAGCATGTGCCTACAATGATAAGTGGGCGTTAGAGGAAAGGGGAGGTTGGGCGGATATTGTGCTTGTCGACTCCATTACAGCAGGAACGTAAGTTCCCAGAGTGCCTTCAGAAACCTCTGAAAGCACCTGAGCTGGTCCTTGCTAGGCTCTAGTCTGACATCCAGCACCCTGAGGTTTGGTCACTCTCTCTCCATCTCCACTCTTTAGGCTGAACAGCAAAAGAAAGCAGCCATCATCTCTGCTGAGGGTGACTCCAAGGCGGCCGAGCTGATCGCCAACTCACTGGCCACTGCAGGTGATGGCCTGATTGAGCTGCGCAAGCTGGAGGCCGCCGAGGACATAGCATACCAGCTCTCACGCTCTCGGAACATCACTTACCTGCCAGCGGGGCAGTCCGTGCTCCTCCAGCTGCCCCAGTGAGGGTTGCCCTGACTACACCTCCTCAGGCCACCTGGCCACAGCTCCAATTCTGAACACCACCTTTCTTCTATCCCCACCCCAGAAATCACTGTGAAATTTCATGATTGGCTTAAAGTGAAGGAAATAAAAGTAAAATCACTTCAGATCTCTAATTAGCAAATGAAACTCATTCTTCTCACATCCATCTACTTTTTTATTTACCTCCCAACCAAAAATTGCCAAGTGCCTACGCAGACTGGCTTTGGTTCCTGCAGGGCCTGCTGGCGCTCCAGCCTAGGCACTGGCAATTGGCAGAAGAAAAGCAGGGCAATGTGCGTGATGGATGGGGGAGCACAGCTGACATAGACCTGTAGCCTCCCCCCTGTCATTTATTGAAGATTTGAGGACAGTGGCACACACGGCTGAACCAGGAAGGCAGGCAGGCCTCAGTTACTTTCCAGCCTGTCCTGCACAGACGCAGCTGAAGAGGTGCTGGGGAAGGTCAGAGGAAGTGGTCTGTCTCTTACCATAAGGCTGATTCCCTCCAACTGCAACGAGCGGAAGCAGGTGTGTGTCAACAGGGCATGGATTGAAGAATCTGCCCCTGTTGAGGTGGGTGGGCCTGATTTTGCTACCCCCCAGGGTCCTAAAACTGGGATGGACTTGGATAGTGAGAGAGGAGGTCTGGACGGAGATGTAAGTCCTGTTGGAGACTTCCTCTCCACCCCCCACCTTGGTCCTTCTCAAATACCCAATGGAATTCCAACTTGAAGGATTGCATCCTGCTGGGGCTAAGCATGCCTGCCAAAGACGTGTGCATCCTGCGTTCCTGCTGCGTCACTCAGACTGCCCTTCTCAAAGGCTGTGTGCCTGTGCATCGAAGGAAACAATCATGGGAAGAAAACAAATGTGTGTAAACTTCTGTTAATAAATGACACCCAAACCTTCCAGCTGTCCTACGGGTTTGTGCTTTGTTTGTGGGAGTTGTGGGATCAGAACAGAGTGTTCTAGTAATTTGTGTGTGTGCATGTTTGTATCACCAGCTGAGAAAGAAGATCCAGCAAGTCAAAAGATGCTTTGGTTTCTGAAAGCACTTTGTTCTGTGTTCCTAATTGAGACCCATCCTGAAGTGAACCTCAGTGATGCCAAGTGAGGTTTATCAGGAGGTGAGTTCTCAGGAGGTGAGGTTAACCGCCTGTCCTCTGGTTTGATCTTCATACACGTCAGATGGCTTGGGTGTTCTTCAGGGTGTCATTCTATTTTACTGTGACTCATATCAGAAATGAAAATGCCTCGGCTTTTTTTTTTTTTTAAATATTTATTTATTTGCTTTAGTTGTACACAATGCTTTTATTTGTATGTGGTGCTGAGGATCGAACCCGGGCCGCGCTCGTGCTAGGCGAGCGCTCTGCCGCTGAGCCACAACCCCAGCCCTGCCTCAGCATTTTAAGGAGACCAAATTTTATGCATTTTGGATGGTGGAGGAGAGCAGACCTAGGATTGAGAAATGACTGCAAGTCAGCCACCTCAAAGGCTTTTTAGGAACAATCTGAAGCATGCAGCCAGGTGCAGTGGCATGGGTCTGATGACTTGGGAGGCTGAAGCAGGAGGATCACAAGTTCAAGACCAGCCTGAGCCACTTAGACCCTAAGCAACTTAGTGAGACCTTGTCTCAAAAAATAAAAGTGGGTGGGGATGCATCATGTAGCTCAGTGGTAAAGTGACCCTGAGTTCAATCCCCAGTACCAAAAAAAAAAAAAAAAAAAAACGCATTAAGGCACAGCCCTGCCTACACCTTCACCTCTGTTCTGGATTCAACCCTGGGCCCCCCCTGGCCTTAGGGACCCTTCAGAGGACTTCAGATTGTTACTAACCTAGAGGGCCAGGGCCAGCTAGCAGCTAAGAAAGAGGGGGACCTGATGCACAGATTTGGGGTGGAACTGAGGATTTTAGTTTTTCCAATAGTCTACAGCTCACCTCAGGATCTGGTCTCTTGAGAGCAGGCAGCAGCATGCAGGGCTACTGACCCTCTGCTGACCCCCAGAGCTCCCACCAAAGCCTCCCTTCTAGCCATCTCCCTGCCCCCTCCCCCAGCCTCGTCTATCTAGGCCTCAGGGTAGCTCTTCCCGCTTGTGTTTTTGCTGTAAGGATGGCAAGGCCTGCAAATGATGAGGTGCCTGGACTCAAAGCACATTAAAGACTGGAGCAGAAAGAGCATAATTCCTAAATAAGTTCCAGACTGGCTTCTACTCTGCAGCCTTCCTCCTTTCCTGCTGTTTATTGCTTTGGACACCCTTTGGGGGAAGGGGGCAGGAGGCTCCTCTCTCCGTGGCCTTTTTTTTTTTTAAAAAGCCCGTTGTTTCCTGCATTCAGTGGGGAGATTGGGTTTCATCCTCCAGGTGTCTGTGAGGGAGCCCTGAGCTGAAATGCCCAGTACAGCGTCTGGGTTCCTTCTGTTCCAGGTCAGCCTTTTGGGTAGCAGACAGGCCAGGTCTCCTGCTGGCTTTGCCATTAGTCTCCCTGTCATGGGTGGCAGAGGCACATCCCAGTGGCAGCCCTGGCGTCTCATTCTGCCTTGACTTCCGCCAAGTAATTCTTTTCACAAATGTTCAAGAGCTGTTAACTGGCTTCTTAGCCCCAGAGCCCCCTGATGGCCTCTGGGTTTCTCAGAGGCTTCCACAATGGGCCTTTATCAGCTGCAATTCTCTGGACCTTGGATCCTAAGCCATGTCCTGTCCTGGCCAGGAAAGGGAGAGAGCGGGAAGTGTCTTCTTCCCTCTCTCCTTTTGCCAGGCTGAATAGTTCCCTTGTTTAGTCTCTGAAGTGTTGCATGCTAAGAAGGCAGTGGACCCTGGATGGGAGGGGAGAGAAAAACCCTCAAGGGCTTGTCATTTTCCTCATGTCTGACTTTTAGGTGTGCACAGGTTGGGGGAGGGTTGTGGTCATCCCAGGTGGGTTTTTTTGGGAGCTGGAGAAAGAAGATAGAACATTGGTCAAATCCTGATTTAGCTAATGCCATTCTAATAGGACTTTCCAGCAATTAACATTAGGTTCTTCCCTTGACCATCTTTAGTAACTGTGGGTGAAATATCCCCCCCTAGGTAAGGTTACAGGAAGTCCTAACTGATTCCCACCACTCCTTCCTCAGTCTCCCATTCACAGCATACACCGCTTCAAACCTCATTTTGCTAAAGCAGATCTCCCCTTCACCGAGGAGGCTCCAGTGGGCACTGCTTACTAAGAGCAATGTCTTGTCCTGGCAATCAAGGCTCTTGCAGGCGGCTGCCCTTTTCTAACCTTGCCTCACACACCTGCCCAGTGGTTCTCATAGAGTGGGGAACATTGTTTGGAAGTGCGGTGGCTCCTGCCATTAGGTAGAGGAGAGAGGAGGTAGCAGGGAGGCTGCAAGGCCTACTTTGTCAATAGCACCTCCTCTGAAAACATGTGAGTTCCTTGCCCTCATCTGCACCCCCTTTGCTAATAGTCACTTCATCCTGGACAGCTGCCCCCACCCCCATGCCACACAGGTTGTTGCCTCCCATTTTCTGAGTCCCAGCTCAAATTCCTCTCCTACAAAACACCTGCAGATGACCCCTTCTCCCCCAACCCCATTACCTCTCCCTTGCCTGAATAACTAATCCATATTCCTATGAGCATTTAGCACTCTCTTCATTAAATTGCTGGTGGTGTGTGTGTGTGTGTGTGTGTGTGTGTGTGTGTGGGTGTGTGTGTATTCTCTCCTACTCTAAAATTGTAGAGGGCAGGATACCCTTCCTTTTCTTTCCCCCTGATCTTTTCCCAAACCAACACACCTGGCTCTTGTGGGAATTACTGAGTGTTCATCGAATGATTGGAAAAGGCTCCTTAGTTCACCCATGCTGTTACGGCAAGTTACCTCGAGCGGTGCCTAATTGGGGTTCTCTGGAACTAGCAGGACTAATTGCTACCCCCCCCACACCAATTCCTCAGAATCATCCCTCTCTCCCTTTATATGGCATCCATGTGGGAACTCTCCTTTGCTGTCACCTTCCCATAGCCCACTCTTTCCTGCTTCTTCCTGGAACACCACTCTACTCTCTCCTCCCTCCTTCAATCCCTGTGTCTATCCCCACCACAAGCCCAGCTTAAAATGCCCCTTGTCCAGGAATTCACCTCTGGCTGACCCCTTCCAAGCTCTGCTTGTGTATAAAGTCTCCCTTTATAAAAGAGACATCAGCTCTAGAACTCTGGCAACACTGGGATTGAGAATTGAACATAAAAGGAGCGATGAGGCCTGCCCCAGCTGGTAGGCGCTGGGTCCTTGGCAAGGCCCAGACACATAGCTGGAAGAGAGAAAGGATGGAAATGTACTGGGCCTGGTGAAACCAGTTTAAAGCTGGAAGAGAAGAGAAGGCCCTTGCCCATGTCGCTGGGTGGATGGGAGGAGGGTTTCTTTCCACCCCGCTCCAATCAAGCTACTTCTGAGGAGAGGAAAGCCAAAAAGCACGGCTGCTTTTGGAGACCTTAAATCTGCCATTATCCTTGGAGGTCAGGACAAACCACCTGGATTTGCCAGAAAAGTCATGATCAGTGAAAGGCTTGGACCATCTAAGGTTGGCTACAAGAGCTGCGGACAATTCTGGGGGCTTGCAAACCACAACGCACAAGCTTACTGCTTGTTTTTGTATAGCTAAGGATAGTTTCTATACTTTTAAATGGTCAGGGGAAAAGAAGACTAGTGTTTTGTGAAATATGAAAATGATATGAAATTCCAGCTTCAGTGTCTGTAGGTGAAGTTTTATGGGAACACAGCTAGCTATGCTCCTGTGTACTGTAATAGCAGCAAAGGGTAGTGGTCACCAAGTCTGTGTGGCCTACAAAGTCCAAAATACTATTATAGAAAAAGCTTGCTGACCCCTGACTTAAGGGATTAGATGGTCTCAGAAAGGGAAAAACCTTGGAATCCAGAAGTCTCAGGCACCAGGAGGACTGAGGGCTTCAAGTCAGACCCTAACGTAACATCACCAGAGTCCTTGATTGTGTCCAAGGCTGTGGTGACCTGAGAAGCAAAGTCACATTGTGGCTCTGGCATGCAGATTTATACCACCCACTCTTCTCCGTGGCTTGCATGTGTTTCTGTAATGGCAGAAGATGACAATTGGGATAGCAAACAGGAATTATGAAAGAAGAAGGACCCTAACGTTTCTCAGAGTTCTGAGGATTTCCAGGTTTGGGATAAAACTACTTTTCCCCCACTGCTCTGCCCTCTAGGAAGCGTTTGCAGTGATGAATCCCAGAAACTGGGGCTTCTGGGTGTTTCAGACTTGGTCAGAGGAGTCTCTTAGCTAAAACCATGACTGTGTGGACAGCTGGAGACCCCGAAAGAACCTACATGTGCTCTCTAGGGTGGATTGTGCCAACTATGATCTTCACCAAGCGTCTGAGAACAGACAGATGAGCCTTCTGTCTCTGGGTAGCAATTCCTTCTTTCCTTGGCTTGCCGGCCCTGCTCCCAGTGTGCAATGCCGTTTCCTTCTTCCTGGGGCAGCCCGCTCTGCTCCTCAAGGTCCTCTTCAGCACTTCCTTCCTTCAGGACTCCTTTCCTATCTAATTGCATCACCCTGAAACTGCAACAGCACGGTTTGCAGATCCCTATGAAGCTGCTTTTTTTGGGAGAGGAGAGCCAGGAGCCTTGCCTGATGTCCCACAAGTGGTAGGTGGCAGAGCCCCAGAATCTGTCTAGTGCTGCTCCCAGTCCCTCTCAGCCCCCAAGTGTTCCCATGTGGGAAGCACTTTAACAGGTAAAGCCTTCCTTCCCACTCAGAGATGTGGCTGAGACAACCTCTTCATTCCTTTCCTGGGTGTACTTTTATCCCCAGCTAGACTGGAACAGGTGGGAGACAGAGACAATGTCTTCCCTTGGGGTGGCTCCTTCATGCCAGTGAGCTGCAGCAGTGATTGTTGGTCTGGACCTCCCAGACTTCTCACTCTATAAGGCACAAGTTCTAGAACTGGAAATATTTAGATCTGAATTCTGACTCTGGTGAGACCTTGGGTAAATTACATAAATACTTTGAGCATCCTTTTTTTTTTTTTTTTTTTTGCCTTTAGTTGTTTTTTATTTTTTTTTCTTTCTTTCTTTTTTGTTTGTTACTTATTTATTTATTCATAATGCGCTTTTTTTTTTTTTGTACCAGGGATTGAACTCAGGGGCACTCCACCGCTGGGCCATATCCCTAGCCCTTTTTTGTATTTTTTAGAGACAGGGTCTCACTGAGTTGCTAAATGCCTTGCCATTGCTGAGGCTGGCTTTGAACTCGTGATCCTCCTGCCTCAGCCTCTCAAGTACTGGGATTACAGGCGTGCGCCACCAAGCCCAGCACTTTGAGCATCCTTTTAAAACCCTAAGGTTATGAATATTCATGTCACAGTGTTGTGGAAGAGTGAAATGATAGGTGTGAAATATCTCACAAGCAGAATAGCACTTAGCTTACTAGTCTCCTATGAAGGCCTTAGGCAACCCCCTCAACCCTGCCCTTGTTGTTTAAGGAAGGGTTCCTCAGCTGCCAAAGTTTGGCTGTCCTGGTTCTTCTCAGAATTCCTCTCATTTCTCCCGTTTCATATCTTGAGCCAGGGGAGGCTTAGGCCTCTCTTCTCCACCAGATGGCAGCAGCCTGACTTCTATGGCAGGTGCCAGACTCTGGGGACAGGAACAAGATGTTCAGAAAAATTTGCTAGGGAAGGGACTAGGAGACTGTTTGCAGCAACACCAAAGATAAATAAATAGGTTGAGGTGATCCTCTGAAAATGACTTCCTGATGGAGAAGTCATCTGGGCATCTGTGGTTGCACAATATCAACTGTCCTGCCTAACCACCAGTCAACTGGTGCCACCCATCTCTCAGCCCTGGCTGGGTGGGGAGGGGGCTCACCACCCACCAGCTATGCTTTCACTCTCTCTTAAACCAGCAAGGTGCCAAGGTGCTGAATACTCAGGCTTTGGTAGCCCAAGTTCAATTTGGGGAGTTTATCCAGTTGTTAATGAATCAATACAAGACAGAGGGGACGTCAGATTTTCTTTCTGAGGCCTCAGGAGTTTCCTTCCAATTTCCCAAAGTTAAAGGGGCAAAATTTAATCTGATAGGCTAAGTGCTTAGGGAGGCTTGACTTTCTATCCTGAGGATGCTTTTCTGAATGAACAGACCTGAAAACCATAAGTCTTGTATACACAAGTTGGTTTATTCATGTATCTGGCCAGTGCTATAAGAACCTACTGTGAGCCGGGCGCGGTGGCGCACGCCTGTAATCCCAGCACTTTGGGAGGCTGAGGCAGGAGGATCGCGAGTTCAAAGCCAGCCATCAGCAATGGCAAGGCACTTAGCAACTCAGTGAGACCCTGTCTCTAAATAAAATACAAAAAAGGTTTGGGGATGTGACCCAGTGGTCGAGTGCCCCTGAGTTCAATCCCCAGTACCACAAAAAAAAAAAAAAAAAAAAAAAAAAAAAAAAAGAGACTTAGTCCAAATGACAGGGAATTGGGCTACCTGTATTGAAGTACTTTTTTTTTTAAATATTTATTTATTTGCTTTAGTTGTACACAATGCAATGCATTTATGTTTACGTGGTGCTGAGGATCGAACCCGGGCCGCGCACGTGCCAGGCGAGCACTCTACCTCTGAGCCACAACCCCATCCCCTGTATTGAAGTACTTTATGTTATTGTTTTCCTTCTTCTTCCTTCAGATTTCTGTTCTGTATTGTTTGACTCAGGTTAACAGTTAAATAATGAGGTGATGAAATGGGAAAGAAATATGGAAAAGGAGGGTTGGAAGGGAGCTGAAGAGGTTTCTAGCATTTGGGATAAGGAATCCACAGAGTGGAGGGTAGCATTGGCTATGTTGTTACTGATGTGTACGGATCTTCTTTTTTTGTATGTGTATCTGTGTCGGGGGGATACTGGGGATGGAACTCAGGGGGCACTCAACCACTGAGCCACATCCCAGTCCTATTTTGTATTTTATGTAGAGACAGGGTCTCACTGAGTTGCTTAACACCTCGCTTTTGCTGAAGCTGGCTTTGAATTTGAGATCCTCCTGCCTCAGCCTCCTGAGCCACTGGGATTACAGGTGTGCACCACTGTGTCCAGCCAAGATCTTAAGGTGAAGCATTTCTTCCACCTCTGTCTTCAAGTTTCCTGGAGAAAATTAGTTGCACACTGCTTCATCTTGCAAATACATGCTGATTCCCCTCTTTCCCTCTCTTTCAGTGCTAGAGGTCAAAACTATCATGGCATGTTAGGCATGCATGTTAGGCAAGTACTCTACCACTGAGCTACATTTCTAGCCCCTGCCTGATTTTTAAAATTGTCTTTAAAAGAATACTATGGCCAAGCCGGGCGTGGTGGTGCATGCCTGTAATCCCAGCACTTGGGAGGCTGAGACAGGAGGATCGCAAGTTCAAAGCCAGCCTCAGCAACTCAGTGAGACCCTGTCTCTAATAAAAATCCAAAAAAAGGGCTAGGGATGTGGCCCAGTGGTCGAGTGCCCCTGAGTTCAATCCCTGATACAAAAAAAAAAAAAAAAAAAAAAAAAAAAAAAAAAAAGAATACTATGGCCCCACATGATGGTGCATGTTTGTAGTTCCAGCTTCTTAAGAGGCTGAGGCAGGAAGATCAATCACTTAAGCCCAGGAGTTCTTTTTTGTTGTTGTTGTTGTTTGTTTGTTTGTTTGTTTTAACCAGGGATTGAACCCGGGGTGGGGGATACTTGACCACTGAGCTACATCCCCAAGCCTCCTTTTATTTTGTTATTTTGAGGCAGGGCCTCATTTAAGTTGCTGAGGCTGGCTTTTGACTCATGATCTTCCTGCCTCAGTCTCCCAAGCTGCTGGAATTACAGGTGTGTGTCACTGCACCCAGCTTTTGAACCCAGGAGTTTTTTTTGTTGTTGTTGTTGTTGTTGTTGTTGTTTTTACAATTTTACATTCACATTTATCTAATGCAATGGAAGTACAAAGGAAAAAGTTAAAAGTGTCTCAATAAGTAAAGGACCAAGCTAGCTTTTTTTGTGTGTGAACTTTTTAAACCTTTCATATTTTACTCTTCAAACTACTGTTGTGAGCCCAGGAGTTTGAGACTAGCCTGGGCAACATAGTAAGACCCTGCATTTAAAACGAAAGAAAACAAAAACACCAAAAAGTGAATACTTGTGGTTTAAAACTTTTTATTTTCAGTGACACAGAGAAGTATAAAGAATAAAACAGAATGAACCATAATCTCACTGCTCACAGATATTTATTTATTTACTTATTTATTTTAGTTGTTGATAGATCTTTATTTTATTTATTTATCATATGTGGTGCTGAGAATCAAACCCAGTGCCTCACACATGCCGTGCAAGTGTGCTACTGCTGAGCCCTGGCCCAGCCCCACAGATAATATTTTAATTACATGTTACATCACTGTAATGTAAACAGCACAGAAAGACAAATAATGAAAAGTGGAAGCCCTACCCCCCCCCACACACTTTTCTCTCATAGTTCCTCTCCCTCAAAATAACCACTGTTAGGTTGCTGAAATTTCCTTCCAAAAAAAGTGATGCATTCAGGAGCACGTGTAACCGTGAGTCTATATGTACATGTCCTCTTCCATTGTAATTATTTGTACAAAAAGGGATCACTGTACACACTGTTCTGCACCTTACTGTTTTCATTTATTGAAGTATCTTGGACATCTTGTCACTGTAGCACATCCACCTCATTCTGTTAAATGGCTACATTGTTTTCTCTCCTGTGGCTCTGGGTTGTTTTGTTACAACCAGTTGGCTTTTCTCATTGCAAACAAAACTGCCTTCCTTACATGCTGACTGGATCTTAAAAGGGCCCAGAGATCCCTGCTCATGGTTTTCCCACAGGCAACAGGATTGTGCCCAGGGTCCTAGAAAACGACCTTTGCAGTGAGGGGAAGGGCAATGCTTGGGTTCCTGGAGCTACCCAGTGGCTTTGTATTGTGAATGTGTAGCTTTGACTATTTTGGGGAAGTTGCCCTTCCTCTTCCTCCTGTTTCTGACAAGCAGGCTCTGCTGCTACCAGGCTAGCCCTCCAAGCATGGCTACCCAGGAATGGAGTGCCTAAGTCTCCCAGCCGGTTGAGGGCTTGCTGGGTCAGAAGGTGAGCTTCTTGGAGTTCTTGGCTCAGGTCAGGGTTGCTCTGCTTGGTTGGTGTTCATGGTTGCAGGGTGCTGCTCTGAGATTCACAAACAAACAGGAAGTCAGTCCACTTCCTCCTTGCTGGGGCTGTTCCCTTGTCCTTATCAGCTGGTTAGCCCAACAGGGAAGAAGCAGCCCAGGATTCAGAAGGCAACTTCCTGGTAGAAAGATGGGGAATTCTTGTCCCACTACCAGGATGGTCTCCAATCCTCTGTGCACCCTGTTTGCCCAACTAACACTATCAAACTTAGGTTCAAATTTACCCCTGGGAAGACTTTTTTTTTTTTTTTTTTTTTTTTTTTTTTGGTACTGGGGATTGAACTCAGGGGCCCTTGACCACTGGGCCACATCCCCAGCCCTTTTTTGTATTTTATTAGAGACAGGGTCTCACTGAGTTGCTAAGTGCCTCGCCATTTCTGAGGCTGGCTTTGAACTCGCGATCCTCCTGCCTCAGCCTCCCAAAGTGCTGGGATTACAGGCGTGCGCCACCGCGCCCGGCAGACTTTTTTTTTTTTTTTAAATAAAGCCCACCCTGTTTGGATCCCCTTTGTCCCTTGGGTTTTTTTGTTTGTTTGTTTTTGTTTAAATATTTATTTATTTGCTTTAGTTGTACACAATGCAATGCATTTATGTTTACGTGGTGCTGAGGATCGAACCCATGCACATGCGAGGTGAGCGCTCTGCGCTGAGCTACAACCCCAGCCCATCCCTTTGGGTTTGAGACACAGTTCTTTTTTGTTGTTGTTGTGGTGGTGGTGGTGGTGGTGGTGATTGAACCCAGGGCCTTGTGCATGTGAGGCAAGCACTCTACCAACTGAGCTATATCCCCAGCCCTTGTTTTGTTTTTAATATTTTTTTTAGTTGTAGGTGGACACAATACCTTTATTTTTTATTTATGTGGTGCTGAGGATTGAACCCAGGGCTTCGCACATGAGAGATGAGTGCTCTACCACTGAGCCGTATCCCCAGCCCCAAGAGACACAGTTCTTTTGAACTTGAGGTAAGCAGCTCCCTAGGTGACGGTGGTATGAGAAAATTTTATACTTTTTCAGCCTTTCCCAGGGTCCACCCCACATAGCAATCTCTGTTCACAGGGCATGATTGATAAATGTTTGTTGACTAGAATGACCAATTCCCAAAGGGACGCAAACGGAGTTCCACATAATGAGGCCAGAAAGCATTGCTACATAGGACCCCCGGGGAGCTGAACAGAAGGGAGTGGTGAGGACAGTTACAAGAGTGTGAAGCAGAGGTGTGGCTGGGTGGAGGCTGGAGATGACAGCTGCAGATACTCAATGGGGGTCGACCTTCATCCAGCAGGCCAGCAGGACACACGAAAAAGTGATTCCTTAACTGAAGAGTGACTACAGACAGGAAGGGCAGGTGTTCCAATTTTATAGGAATTTGAATTTAAAAACACATTCAAACATAAATACAATGCTGAACACCTCTAATCCTTTGCAGTGTGACTCAGAGTGTGGATTAGGATACCGTGGTGCCTCAGGCAATCATTATGACTATCAATTACTTTAGAGAACATTAGATGTGGGCCTGGCAGCCTGAATGAGTCACTGGCAGTTGTTTTTTGAAAAAAAAAAAAAAAAATCTCTGATATCAACCTGTTTAGTTGCTACTGTTTTCTTTTTCAAGAAAGCTGGGTGCAGACACTGAACTAAAACAGACACTATGAAACCCTAAATGCCCAGTTATCTCCCGAATGCAGTTGTTTGGGTATCAAATAAAAGTTTCTCTATTAAGAACATGAGTGCAGGGGCTGGGGTTGTGGCTCAGCGGCAGAGCGCTCGCCTCGCACATGCGCGGCCCGGGTTCGATCCTCAGCACCACGTAAACATAAATTCATTGCATTGTGTACAACTAAAGTAAATAAATATTTTAAAAAAAAAAAAAAAAAAAAAAAAAGAACATGAGTGCAAGGCTCGAATGTAGCTCAGTTGGTAGAGTGCTTGCCCCGCATGCACAAAGCCCTGGGTTCAATCACCAGCACCACACACACGCACACACACACACACACACACACACAAAAAAAAAACACACACACACATGAGCGCAGAGAAGCATGAGGCAGGGGAGTGGGAGAGCCCATGCAAGTGAGGGTGGAGTGGAGAATGAGGAAGGGCCAGGCTGGGGGGGACAGACCTTCGGGATGAGAATGTGTAAGGAGGCTCTGGAGAGAGGGAGCACGGAGCTCTTTGAGATTCATCTAAAAGACTGGGACAGAGCTGGGTCCAGTGGTGCATGCCTGTAATCCCAGCAGCTCTGGAGGCTGAGGCAGGAGGATTGCGAGTTCAAAGCCAGTCTCAGTAAATCGAGGCGCTAAGCAACTCAGTGAGACCCTGTCTCTAATAAAATACAAAATGGGGCTGGGGATGTGGCTCAGTGGTCGAGTGCTCCTGGGTTCAATCCCTGGTACCTAAAAGAAAAGAAAAAAAAAAAAAAACTTTAAAAAATCTGGGACAGGAGTTGGAGGTTCAGTTCAGTGGTAGAGCATTTGCTTAGAATGTGTGAGGCTCTAGGTTTTCAATTACCAGCACCAAAAAAGAAACACCAAAACAAAAAAACTGGGGCAGACCATGAAGAAGCAGTTCTGAAAGTCCCCAATCCCTCCAAAGGACACCATGCTTAAAATGGGGATCAGAAAGTGGACAGAGGCATGCCCCTGGTGTCTGGCCAGGATGTGTGAGGTTCAAGGTGTTCCTTGCTCTTCCTCTAGCTCAATAGACCATCTTGACAGCCTCACTTGGAGAAGGTGAGCTCCTTACATGTCCTGAGCAGTTTTCAACTCTTTGCTTTGTTGCATGTTTATTCCAGAAACTGAGAAGGGAAAACTCCACAGAAAGAGCAGTGCCAGCAGGGCGCGGCGGCACCGCCTGTAATCCCAGCACTTGGGAGGCTGAGGCAGGAGGATCGCGAGTTCAAAGCCAGTCTCAGCAATGGCGAGGCACTTAGCAACTCAGTGAGACCCTGTCTCTAAATAAAATGCAAAAAAGGGCTGGGGATGTGGCCCAGTGGTCGAGTGCTCCTGAGTTCAATCCCCGGTACCAAAAAAAAAAAAAAAAAAAAAAGCAGGGAAAAGCTAGGCCCAGGAATGAAGGAAGAAAACTGCAGCAGCCTCCAAGGCTGGCCAGACACTCCCAGGCTTCCCAGCATGCCAGCACCCCTGCCAGCCCAGTCCCCATTGGACAAGAGGAGATGAGTAAAAACTTCAGGTTAAAAATACCCAGTCTTGTTGTAAAGAGAAAAAGGCACAGGAAGGAAGTGTGTGTGTTGGGCGGGGGGGTGGGGGGGTTGCAAGAAAAGAGAAAAATCCCCAGAAGGAGGGAGAATGAGATGTTATTAATGGCTAGAAGCTGATCAGGTGGAGCCACTGGGGGACAGCCTCCAGGTGTCTGTGGGGGGGGTGGGCTGGGGTTGGGGTATGATGAGCTTCACTTTCTTGGACATGGTTCACACAGGTCTGTCTTCCCAGAGAAATGATCTTGACCTACTAATACAAGGATTCGGATCCTCCTCAAGAATCTTCGTCCAGGGTGGACAAGCAGAGGGCCCCTTCCAGACAGTGGGGCCTGGGTACCCAAAGGGGAGCCTGTCATGCCTGTCACATTCTCTCTGGGGAGAGAGGACCACTGGAGCCATCAGACTCTCAGCCCTGGGCAGGGTGGAAAGGGTATTCAACTGGTCTTGGGAACAGCTTGGGTCACTCTTGTCAGGGAAGGGAGAACAGTGGGATAGCTGAGTGTCACTGCAGAGAGTTGACCAAGCCACAGAGAGAGGTTGAGATCAAGACTCCAGGACTGGGAAGCCTGACTCTGCCGCTTACTAGCTGCATGAACTTGGACTAATACATAACTCTCTTAGGCTTCAGTTTCCTCATCCATAAAAAGAAAATGACCACAGATGGCCTCACAGTATTATGGAGAAGATTAAGTGAGCTAATATACTCACAGCGGTTGGAACAGTGTTTGCTTTTTACAAGTTGGCTATTGGGGCAGGGTGGAGAGCAGTGCAGATGATGGATGGAAAAGAAATCCTTGACACTAAGGTCAAAGGGAGGCTCTTCACAGGAGCCTGCTACCAGACCTGGCCAGGAGGCAGCAGGCGAAAGGAGGGTCTAGAGATAAATAAGATATGGTGCCAAGTGTATTTGAACTACTGAACAAACCCATTTCAGCACAATCCAAGAATATTTAGCATCAAGAGCCAAAGTGCAGAAAGAGGCAATAACTTTCTCAGGCTTCAGTATTTGGAAAGGGGCAGGTAAGTTGGTCTGCGCCAAAAGAGAAGACCTGGAACAACATTCCAAGTAAGAGGGGACATGGTAGCCAAGGTGGCATCTTCAGGGTGGTTGGTTGGAGGTTTGGAAACAAGGAGGGAATGGGGGTGGCTAGTTTAGACAGGTCAGTAAGGACAGCCTTGCAATGCTCTGTCAAGATTTGTGCTTAGCCGGGTGTGGTGGTGCACGCCTGTAATCCTAGCACTTGGGAGGCTGAGGCAGGAGGATCACAAGTTCAAAGCCAGCCTCAGCAAAAATGAGGCACTAAGCAACTGTCTCTAAATAAAATACAAAATAGGGCTGGGGATGTGGCTCAGTGGTAGAGTGCTTGCCCTGCATATGTGAGGCACTAGGTTTGATTCTTAGCACCACATATAAACAAATACATAAAATAAAGGTCCATCAACAACTAAAAAAAAAAGAAAAAGAAAAAAAATAGGGCTGGGGATGTGGCTCAGTGGCTGGATGCTCCCCGAGTTCAATCCTCGGTAACTCCCCCACCAAAAAATAGTTTGTGCTTTAGTGTCTGGGTTTCATTCCCAGTGCTGTAGAAGAGTTTGCCATAGGCATGAGGCAAATGGAGAGACTAGAATAGGGAGAACCTGAACCAGATTTGTGTCTTTGAAAGATTTCTCTGGCAGAAATGTGCAGGATAAATGACAGAGGAAGAGAGCCATAGCCAGGAGGCCAACCGCTCCCAGCAGTAGTCCAGTAAGAGATGGTGGGAGGAAGGTTCTTAGCAAGTGGATTTATTTAGAAGGATGACCAGGGGAAAGGAGTGGAGAATCTTCTGTGATTTGTAGTCCAGTCGCTGGGCATCTACTGGTGTTTTTAATGGAGAGGGGATGAAGGGAGAGAAGGGAGTTTACGAAGGAGGTTTTAGTAAAGTAAGCTTGAGATGACTGAGATGGCCAGGAGGGCATTGAAGGGGACAGAAATGGAAGCTACTACCATGGGAATGAGGTGGGTTGTCAGAAGACTCCCTTCAGACCAGGTCTGGCAAAGTTTTACTATATTATTATTATTTTCTCTTGTGGTGCTAGAGATGGAACCTAGAAGCTCACACATGCTAAGAGAGCGCTCTCCCATGCAGCTACACCCCTAGCTGCTCCAGTTACTTTAATGTGTGGATAAACACAAGAGTCACAGGCCTTGTTTGGTATGTGAGGTGTCCTAAGGGAGGCATGGGAGCGGTGCCAGAGGGGCTGATAGGGCTCCCTTGCTCTTTAGTTTGTGGCCAGAAAAATCTCAAAGCATCCGGGTTTATTTTGCCTGGTTAAGTGATATTATGGATTATATTACCTAACCTGAGCCAAATGAACCTTTACAAAATGGACATTAAAAAAAAAAAAAAAAAAAAAAAAAAAAAAACAGACAACTCAGCCCTTCTCCTCACATGAGCTCTCTATTGATCCCATCATGAGGTTAAAATAGTGATGATCTAATCAGGTCTAATATGAAGATGGCCAACATTTTTTTTTTTAATTTGTCACTATCAAGGCAATTGTTTGAAACATAGACCTCTGTGTCTTCCATTGCTAAATATGAACCCCATCCCACATCCAAACTGTGTCTTGAGATACGAATGATAGCAGGTGGCATATACAGGTTAGCAATCATCGAACATCTGTTTAGGGCATATACTCAAGTTTTGGTACTGATGAGATGTCACACTCGGGTTGGGGATTGTCATCTTACAAAGGATTCATTTTCACAAAAATTCTTAAGTCGTGGATTTTGGGTTCCAGGGAATGAACTGGTTTCCTGCTTTATCAGCTGTCCACATCTGCAAGACTATGTGTTGCATTAACCTGAAAGAACAAAGGCTGCCTGTATTCTGGAGTGTGGCCGCAATGGCTCACTTGTCTTTCATTGCCTTCATCCCTCTCTTCCTTCTCAAGATGAAGGAAAGACTAATTGAGCTCCCTGGAGAAGAACATTAAATAAATACAATGTGTTGCCAAAGTTGTTGTTACTATTATTGACAACACCTGTAGGCAGTGGTGGTATGTGCTGCTCTGAGGGGTTCCAATGCCCACCCAGGCCACCGTCTTCCGCCACTTCATCCATTAACCATGTGAATCCAGAGGTCCCTCTGGCCTGAGTCTTATGGGCCATGGAGGCTGCTGCGGCTTAGAAAAACAGAAGCTCAAAAAGGGTGGGATTGGGGCTGGGATTGTGGCTCAGCGGTAGAGTGCTCGCCTAGCGCGTGGGTGACCCGGGTTTGATCCTCAGCACCACATACAAATAAAATGCATTGAATAAAACACATTGTGTACAACTAAAGCAAATAAATAAGAATATTAAAAAAAAAAAAAAAAACGGTGGGATTGTCATTCTCTAAAGAGGAAAGATCCTACTTCCTGCTGCACAGAGTCCCAGAGTGAACTGGCCTGGTAAGTGGTCAAGGAAAAGCATTTCTTGTGTCAGTGTAGGAGCCAACATCAGGGAGTCGATACCTTCACTCAGACTTGGGTACCTGCATCCCACCTGCATCTGGGATAGGGATGGGACTTTCCTGGTCTTTGTTCTCTCTTTTCCTCTCCAAGAACACACAGCCGTAAGATTTTACTTTAAAATAATCCTTTCTATTTTTTCAAGGCACATCAGTGTGAAGAAGTTAACAGGGTAGGTATGATTATTCTCCACAATTTACGTCCAGCACTTATTTATTGAGCCTGTGCCCTATGTGCAAGGTGCTGTGCTAGGCACCATGGAGACACAAAAATGATGGAGCTGTGGGGACACCGATGATCCTGTGGGCAATTTCAGATACGCATGTAACCACAGCACAAGATGGGCACAGGGGCTTGAGAGGCTTAAGCATAAAGGAACCAGGGTCCCAAGGTGGGATAAGGGCACAGTCATGGAGGAGATGACTCTGGCCTGGGCCTTAAAAGCTTGGAGGGTCTGGCCAAGTAGCAATGGAGGCAATGCCATTCCCAAAGAAGCAACAAAACTCCCAAATGGAGAAGCATGGGCTACGTATGACCACCTGTGAGGAGTTACTTCTGGCTGACCCAGAGGGTGAAGGAGAAAAGGAGGGTTGGAGAGGTGTTTTGGAACCAGACTTGGAACTATCACATGCTAAACGAAATCCAGCATTTATCATCAGTGAGCAGCATAGAGCCTTGGAAAGCTCTTGGGTGGGTGAGGAAACAAATCCAAAGAAGTTAAAAACAGAAGAAGAGCCGGGTGTGGTGGCGCACGCCTGTAATCCCAGCACTTGGGAGGCTGAGGCAGGAGGATTGTGAGTTCAAAGCCAGCCTCAGCAATGGCGAGGCACTTAGCAACTCAGTGAGACCCTGTCTCTAATAAAATACAAAAACGGGCTGAGACTGTGGCTCAGTGGTAGCACACTTGCCTGGCATGTGTGAGGCACTGGGTTTGATTCTCAGCACCACGTATAAATAAAGATCTATCAACAACTATAAAACATATTAAAAACAAAAACAAGAGTTGTCCAGGGTCCTAGCCAGGATTTTAATCCAGCTTTTGCACTGACACAAGCAAAACTTCTGGCCCTTGTGCTGACCAGACATAGATGGGTCTGTGGGAAAGCGCTCCAGGCCAGGGGCGGGCGGGGGCTGCTTCTCTGGGAAACCCCAGAGCCTGAGTTTCCATGTAGCTGCGTGTCCTAGTCTGCTGTTGGCTTGGGTCTTGTGGAGCTGAATCCTCCCATAGAACCTGGGTGGTGGACGAGCCGGTGGCTGGACTGTGGTTCTTGGGAACCCAAGTGGGTTGGGCTGGGAATGGCAGAGTGTGGGATCATTGCAATAAAACACAGGGAGAGGAGTCCTTGCAGTGTCCTGGGGTGTGAGGCACACAGGGTGTGGGGCCCTGCATTCCTGGATGGTTAAGACGCACAGCTGATGATTATCATCATTATTCCTGCTCTGGCTTCTCTGAGCTTTCATCCTGCAGGACCCTGCCTTGCTGGGCCAGCGTCACCAACGAGCAAGGGGCGGGGTGGGCGGCTCCTAGCTGCAAGGGAACACAACAGGACTGGCTTTCTTCCCCGGTGCTGAACCTAACCTTGGAAGCATGGGCAGAATTTCTCGGGGAGAAACTGAGGCACAGAAGCAGGGGATGACTTGATAGAGGTGCTGTAGAAGAGACCACCTTCCCTCCCCTGCCATCCCCTCCTCAGTAGACCATGATTATCCTCCTGAGTTGGGACAGATCTTAGCCTGGAGGGGAGCCAGAGAAGGTGTGGATTCTAGAAGAGAGAACTGGTCTGTGGCCAGGACAGCAGAGCTGGTACCCTCTGTGCCAGGCGCTGCGGGCATCATGAGGTCAGGCTCCTGGTTTCGCGTCTCTCTGGAAGATTCTGCCATATGGGTGGATCTGCCCCAAGCCCCTGGGGGAGGGCAATGCTGCAGACGTGCAAAATGACCAGCTTTCTCCCATCGAGGCCAGATTCAGCATCCTGGGATAGGAAGAGCCTGGGTCTCATAAAGATGGGCCAGGCCCAGGGGCAGAGAGCCAGACAATGGCTAAGAGACAGGGAAAGGCGTGTATGCATGTGCGTGTTGTGCGCACATTTGCTAACACCAGGCTTCCAGTGGTGACATGTTTCTGCTTGCTGAGATGAGATGAAAGAGAGAAAGACAGGCAGGGAATGTGAACAGCAATCTGAAGACTAGGTGAGGGGCTGAGTGGAATCCTACAGCGCACGTAGATCCTGTCCAGAGTGGGCTCCCAGAGGAGAAGGGGGTGGTCTGTCAATGTAGGCTGAAACTCAGTTGCTTTCCTCAATACCTGCAGTCCACTTAAACAATAGCAATCCTTGGGAACATCTTCTGACTTAAAGGAGAAGTAGGACACCCAGAAAAGTAAGAGGAGGAAGTTAGAGAAGGGAAGATAATAAGCAAGGCTTTGGTGGCCTCCACAAGCTCTCACATCCACCAGAGCCAGCCAGCCAACGCAGTGTTATGTATCCAGAATTTATTATACAGCTACTATGGGCAAAGCGCTCTGCTTGGAGCTACGTGTACAGATGCATAGGACATGTCTTCTGCCCTCAGGAGGCTCTCTGGTAAAGACAAATCTTCCTTCCTTTCCTTCTTTGGTACTGAGGATTGAACCCACGATCTTGTACATGCTAGGCAAGTGCTCTACCCCTGAGCTACATCACCAGTCCTTATCTATTTATTTAATTTTGAAGCAGGGTCTGGCTAAGTTGCTGAGGCTGGCCTCGAAGTTGCAATCCTCCTGCCTCAGTCTCCCCGAGGAGGTGGGATTACAGCTGTGTGCTACTGCACCCTACTTCTTGCTGGTTTCTTGATACCCACCCAGCCATTCAGGTTCTCTGTCACAGAAGTCACCTCTTACATTTGCCAGTGTGATCAGGAAATTCCAAGGCTCACAGTTTTTCCAGATCAATTATACCTTCAACCTCTAAGGCCTCTGTCTGCCTGCCTTCTGCTCTTGGTGACCCAAAGAACTTGTAGCGGTGGCTCCCTGATGCTTATCAGACACAATTTGAACTTTGGGGGCTATTTTCCAGGACCTTCCCACACATTTCTCACTCTTATTACTCAACAGTGTCCCTCCCCATCCCCAACACTGGAGCATTTGTAATGTAACTCTTCACATAGGAACAAGAAGGAACACCTGATTTTTTTTTGTTTGTTTGTTTTTTAATGTTTGGTAATATTTAAACTTTTTTTTATTTTTGTAGTTGTAGATGGACAGCATACCTTTATTTTATTTGTTTATTTTTATGTGGTGCTGAGGATTGAATCCAGTGCCTCACACATGCTAGGCAAGCGCTCTGCCACTGAGCTACAGCCCCAGCCCTGGAACATCTGTTTTAAAGGAATCATTTTCATGTTTATAGTTGATTTATTCACCACTCACTGAACAGCTGCTATGTACCAGGCACTGTGACAGGTACTAACACAGATCTTTTGGTGATTGAGAGAGACAGGCCTCTTGCCCTGGGGGAGCCCATGATCTAGTAGGGAAGACAAATGCTAATGATTGAAATAGGAGGTAGTGAAAAGACAGACAGGACAACACATGGAGTCCCTGAGAGTCCTGCTGAGCTGCATTTACACCTTGGCTTTGGGTTTTTCACGTTGTCACAGTGTGTACCCTGCTGGGGAGAAATGTAGAATGTTCCAACAGGTTGTCCACATGGCAAGGCCCAGAAGGCACTGGTCCCCAGTCTGTTCTATCCCTATGGGTGAGGTCTCTCCCTTCCTGAATTCCTGTCCTCTAGAAGTGACACAGCAATCAGGGACAGAATTTAGAATCTAAGAAATCCACATTAAAACAAACCCTTTGCACAATGAAATTGTGAGGGGCTACAAAAGGTCCTCAGGATTTCACTGTGTTAGGAACTACCAGCCCCCAGCACCTCCCCTGAAAGTAGCCATCATTCAAGATGTGAAGTCTACTCTCCTCTTTTCTGACTAAACTGCCAGGATAGGTGGAGCTCCTGTGTTTCTGAGACTCATCCATGAAGGAAGCCTCTAACCTTTCTCATGCAGTTGTTTGATGGGGAGTCAGTGGAGTCAGTGTTTACCCACTCTAACTGGCAAAAAAAAAAAAAAAAAAAAAAAAAAAAAGGTCAACCACTGAGCCACATCCCCAGTCCAACTCTCTAACCAAGGTGACATGCTCCAAATTCCACCCTCATGTTTGTCTGCCACTCTCTGTGGAATGGAGAAAACAAAGCAAGGTGATATTACCTTGTATATTCTCTACTCCAAATGCTCCACAAAAACGCCTATAAAACTGACATAAAAAGCCTTTGTATCGATGACCCTCATTTTCTCAAGTGTCAACATCCCATATGGACATTTTTTAGAGGGTGGGATGGTGGGTATGTTGTAGGGACAGACGAGGCAAGGAACCGAAGATAACAGGAAACAGTTTTATTTGACTGCAGCCAGGTTCAGAGGGTACAGCTCTCGCTGTAATCAATTAATCCCCTGAACCCCGAGTTCAGGTAGTTTCAGAATTTTATACCCAGCATGTAAGGGGAGGGGCTCAGAAGTTCACAGTTTATAGAAGTTCACATAAAAGCAGCTTTTTCTTTCACTGTTCTGGGCAAGTTAACTCTTCAAGGACAACACCTGAGAAGGGAAGAGCTTCTTCTCCCCTTTTTTTCCTCCCCCCTGCCAGCTGTTACCATGGAGCCCAATTGGTAAATTCTCTTATCTTAGAAATGTAGACATCTCTGTGAAGCTCCAGCACAAGGCCAGAGGCCTTGTTAAAGAATTTGTCTTTTTTTTCTTTTGTTTTTTGGTGGTACTGGGGATTGAACTCAGGGGCACTTGACCACTGGGTCACATCCCCAGCCCTTTTTTGTATTTTATTTAGAGACAGGGTCTTACTGAGTTGCTAAGTGCCTCACCATTGCTGAGACTGGCTTTGAACTTGCAATCCTCCTGCCTCAGCCTCCCAAAGTGCTGGGATTACAGGCGTGCACCACTGCGCCTGGTGAATTTGTCCTTTTTATTATCACACTTTGCATTTGCAAACACACTTCTACAGACTACTATACTGGATACATGTTTGTGAAAAACAAGTAAAGGGGTGTCCAGCACCTGGAGTGCTGATTTCTTTCAGGCCAGTGGCCAAGTAATAGAGCAACAAGGAAAATAGGAAGTTTATCTACATTGAACTCTTCTGTAGAGACTCTTTTGCTGACAGTCCTAAGATCAGCCATGGTGAAGATTTCTGGAGAAGCATAGTTAAGATTTTCTGTGGAGGAGGGGGTGCCACTATAGGTGGAAGCTGATAGAGGGCTCAGACATGCTGACCAAAAGTCCCGCAGGGCTCTCCTGTGGCCCTCTCCTGAGTGGGAGTATTCTCACCCACCTGTTGCTTCAGTCACCAAGGCACATTTGGCCCCCAGGTGGAACATTCCTGCTGGTGGAACTGGGATGGATCCCAAGAACGCCAGGGGAGACGGGGCCATGCATACGTAGCACAGCATTAAAAGTGTTCCTTTTTCGGTGTGCCTGGTAAAAGTGAAAGTGACTCAAGCTCCACAGTGGGAGAGGCATCAGAGAAATAAAACGTTCAAAGGCTGCTGCCCTAAGAGCGTGGGGTTTTCCTAAATCAAAGGGCAAATCACTACAAAGCAAGAAAAGTTCTTCCTTCCTTCTTTTTCTTCCTTCCTTCTTTTCTTCCTCTCCCTCACCTTCTTTTTTTTTTTTTTTTTTTTTTGGGGGGGGGTGGTTACTAGGGACTGAACTCAGGGGCACTAGACCACTGAGCCACATCCCCAGCCCTATCTTGTATTTTATTTAGAGACAGGGTCTCCCTGAGTTGCTTAGCACCTCGCCATTGCTGAGGCTGGCTTTGAACTAGCAATTCTCCTGTCTCAGCCTCCCCAGCCGCTGGGATTACAGGCATGAAGCCACTGTGCCCCGCTTCTCCCTTGCTTCTTATCCTCCCTTCCTTCTTGGTTTCCTGCATTTCCCCTTCACTCTTTCAGCCTCCATCCTACCATCCCATCAGTTGAAGTGTTACACACTTTATGCCACCTCTACTATGTAGTCAAGCTCCAGTTGAACTCTTTCTCTGAATTTCTATTTAATTCTATTAAATTGTGCAGTTTGATTATAGCATGTCTCTTGTTCTCCAGCTGCATAACACGCATGAGTCTTGTCTCCCCAACCAGTTTGCAAACATTTAGAGGGCAGAGACCATGCTTTATTTTATATTTGTCCTGGGGATTGAACAACCCAGGGGCACTTCACCACAGAGCTCCATCCCCAGCCCTTCTAGTTTTTAGTTTGGAGATAGGGTCTTGCTAAGTTGCTGACAGTCTTACTAAGGTGTTCAGGCTGACATTGAACTTGTGATCCTCCTGTATCTGTTTCCCTAGTCGCTGTGATTACAGGCATGAACTACTGTACCCAGCCATGCCTTAATTTTTTTTTTTTTTTTTTTTTTTTTTTTTTTTTTTTGGTACCGGGGATTGAACTCAGGGGCACTCGACCACTGGGTCACATCCCCAGCCCCAGCCCTTTTATTGGTATTTTATTAGAGACAGGGTCTCACTGAGTTGCTAAGTGCCTCGCCGTTGCTGAGGCTGGCTTTGAACTCGCGATCCTCCTGACTCAGCTTCCCAAGTGCTGGGATTACAGGCTGGCTTTGAACTCGCGATCCTCCTGACTCAGCTTCCCAAGTGCTGGGATTACAGGCATGTGCCACCACGCCCGGCTCATGCCTTACATTTTGAAGTCCCCCAGAACCCTGAGTACAGGGATGTATACATAACAGGCTTTTATTGAGACCTTTATTTGATTTTTGCTTCTCATTAAACATCAGAGAATTCACACTGGAGGAAAACATTCAGAGCTATAATAAATGGATATCAGATTTTACTGGGGTGGAGTAACTAACCATCCCATACACCAAAAGATTCCTACTGGACATCTCTATCTGTGGATGTGTTCATGGGAGAGCCCTCAGGGGAGTTTGAAAGTTTTAAAGGACAACTTTCCCAATACTCAAGTACTGAATGTAGTGACTGTGGAAAAAACCTTTGCTTTAGATGATACCCAACATCAGGACGCACCTTACAGAGAAACTGTGAATACAAAGAATGTGGGAAAGTCTCCTTTAGGATCTTCACCAACCAGCACTGATATTGCTGTTTACTGGTGACAAGTTCTGCTCCCCCAAATGTCGAAGTTTGAACATTAGAGAAGCACAGAGAGGCAAGCATATAAAGCAGGGTTTATTTAAAAGGGGTAACATAGACTTCTCCAGGGAGGGAGAAGGGGGCCATTGCTGGTAACCTGGTATCCCAAGAAGTGAGGCAGGTCTACCCTTTTTATATGTCCTGGGCTTCCTTTATTGTCTTCTGCTCTCTTCCCCTTATCTCTCTCCTTCCTGTGTTTGTGACCAGGCCCAGTGACCAGGCTCAGGAATGCTGGGTGGGATGGCCAAAAGGTGAGAAGCAGATGGGCTGAAGGGGGAAGGGCAGGATGGTGCAGCCCAGGACACATTAATTAACAACTTTATAGCTCACTGTAGGGAAGGACAATTCCTGGGACAGGTTACCTTGGCAACAGGTCGAGCAGGGGCAGGTTCTTGATAAGGGTGGAGGGAGGGCTCTGAAGGAATTAACATTGCAATCCCTCAGGGGACAGCCTCCCACTTCCTGGGACTCTCTCAAAACTGGCTTTCTTGATCCCACCTGACTTGATTTACCTATCTGTACTGACTGCCTGTCAGATTCTGGCTTCAGCACTAGAGAAGTCACCTGAGAGTAGCAAGCAATCTTGATTCTGGGGACATAAAGAGGTGTGAAGCAGACACGACTCTTAGCATCATGAAGCTTTCTTCTAGACCCATTCCCCAGTGGAAGAGATGGAGAGGAAGCACTGTATACCATGGGAATAGGTGGAATATCACACTTTTTTTTTTTTTTTTTTTTTGTACCAAGGATTGAACTCAGGGGCACTCAACCACTGGGCCACATCCCCAGCCCTTTTTTGTATTTTATTTAGAGACAGGGTCTCACTGAGTTGCTAAGTGCCTCGCCATTGCTGAGGCTGGCTTTGCACTCGGGATCCTCCTGCCTCAGCCTCCCAAGTGCTGGGATTACAGGCGTGCGCCACCACGTCTGGCCACTTTCTTTTTTTAATATAATGTTTTTTAAAAAAATATTTTTTAGTTATTGATAGATCTTTATTTTATTTTTATTTATTTATATGTGGTGCTGAGAATCGAACCCAGTGCCTCACACATGTCAAGCAAGTGTGCCACCGCTGAGCCATGGCCCCAGCCCCTTGAATATCACGCTTTGATAAGCACATTTTTCTTCTTTGAAATTGAAGCATCTCCGTATCTGGTTTTCTTTGTCCTCATCTCTCACTAGGGAAGGGAAAGGACAGTTCACTCAGGGCATGCCACTGATGGATAAATGGGGCCAGAGGGCAGTATCACTGGTCCAGGGCACACTGGCAGTCAGGATAAAAGCTCTAGTCCCTGAGGACCTTTATTTGATGTGCTGGGGACCATGCTGGGTGTGAAAGGAGCCCAAAGATGAAAAGGGAGGTTCCATCCCTTCAACTAGCATATAGTCCAGGGAGGGAACAGACAGGTCTTTAAAATACAAGTGCTGCTTTAACAGGAATGGATACAAAAAATGCAGCAGGGCAAAGCAGTCCTAAGGCCCTCCAGGGGAAGTAGGAAAGGTTTCCCAGAGGAGGCATTGTTTGAGCTCAGAGGTATAGAATAAGGAGTTTGCCAGATAAACAAGGAAGGAGAAGTGTTCCAGGTGGAAGACACAGTACCCCTAAGGGCATGGAAGTCAAAAAGGGCATGGTCTATTGAGGATGCTAAAGATGTTCTACTTGTAAAGCACAGGGGAGCCAGGGAAGATGAGACCAGTTAGGCAGCTAGGCAAGGACCAGATGGCACAAGGTCCTGATTGTCCTGCAAAGAAGCTCAGATTTCCTTCTAATCAGTGGGGAGCTGTATTTATTTCCTCCCTCTGCTGTAAGAAATCACCAAGAATCTAGTGGCTAAAAACAACACAAATGTATTATCATACAGTTCTGGAGGTCAACAATCTCACTGGGCTAAAATTGAGGTGTCAGCAGAGTTGTTCCAGAAGAAACAGAACCCTTCTGGAGGATGCTGAAGCCAGAATCTGACAGGCAGTCAGTACAGATAGGTAAATCAAGTCAGGTGGGATCAAGAAAGCCAGTTTTGAGAGAGTCCCAGGAAGTGGGAGGCTGTCCCCTGAGGGATTGCAATGTTAATTCCTTCAGAGCCCTCCCTCCACCCTTATCAAGAACCTGCCCCTGCTCGACCTGTTGCCAAGGTAACCTGTCCCAGGAATTGTCCTTCCCTACAGTGAGCTATAAAGTTGTTAATTAATGTGTCCTGGGCTGCACCATCCTGCCCTTCCCCCTTCAGCCCATCTGCTTCTCACCTTTTGGCCATCCCACCCAGCATTCCTGAGCCTGGTCACTGGGCCTGGTCACAAACACAGGAAGGAGAGAGATAAGGGGAAGAGAGCAGAAGACAATAAAGGAAGCCCAGGACATATAAAAAGGGTAGACCTGCCTCACTTCTTGGGATACCAGGTTACCAGCAATGGCCCCCTTCTCCCTCCCTGGAGAAGTCTATGTTACCCCTTTTAAATAAACCCTGCTTTATATGCTTGCCTCTCTGTGCTTCTCTAATGTTCAAATTTCAACTTTTTTTAAATTTTTTTTTTTTAGCTGTTGATGGACTTTTTAAAAAAAAAAAATATATATATATATTCATTTATTTAGTTGTATGCAATGCCTTTATTTATTTTTACGTGGTGCTGAGGATTGAACCCGGGCAGCGCTCGTGCTAGGTGAGCGCTTTACCACTGAGCCACAACTCCAGCCCCAGCTGTTGATGGACTTTTATTTAATTTCTTTATATGTGGTGCTAAGAATCGAACCCAGTGCCTAGCACATGTTAGGCAAGTGCTTTTCCACTGAGCTACAACCCCAGCCCCTCAAACTTCAACATTTAAGAGAACAGAACTTGTCACCAGCAACCAGCGGTAAGAATGTGAGGGAGAATCAGTTCTTTGCCTATTCCTGCTTCTAAGGTTGTTGTAGGGACAGAGGAGGCAAGGCACCAAAGACAGCAAGAAACAGTTTTATTTGGCTGCAGCCAGGTTCAGAGGATACAGCTCTCGCTGTAATCAAGAAATTTCCCGAACCCCGAGTTCAGGTAGTTTCAGAGCTTTATACCCAGCATGTAAGGGGAGAGGTTCAGAAGTTCACAGTTTACAGAAGTTCACATAAAAGCAGCTTTTTCTTTCACAGTTCTGGGCAAATTAACTCTTCAAGGACAACACCCGAGAAGGGGAGAGATTCTTCTCCCCTTTTTTTCCTCCCCCCTGCCAGCTGTTACCATGGAGCCCAACTGGTAACTTCTCTTAGAAATGTAGACATCTTGGCCGGGCGCGGTGGCGCACGCCTGTAATCCCAGCACTTTGGGAGGCTGAGGCAGGAGGATCGCGAGTTCAAAGTCAGCCTCAGCAATGGCGAGGCACTTAGCAACTCAGTGAGACCCTGTCTCTAATAAAAATACAAAAAAGGGCTAGGGATGTGACCCAGTGGTGGAGTGCCCCTGAGTTCAATCCCCGGTACCACAAAAAAAGAAAAGAAAAAAAGAAATGTAGACATCTCTGTGAAGCTCCAGGTCAAGGCCAGAGGCCTTGTTAAAGAATTTGTACTTTTTATTATCACACTTTGCATTTGCAAACACACTTCTACAAACTTCTACACTGGATACATGTTTGTGAAAAACAAGTAAAAAGGTGTCCAGCACCTGGAGTGCTGATTTCTTTCAGGCCAGTGGCCAAGTAATAGAGCAACAAGGAAAATAGGAAGTTTATCTACATTGAACTCTTCTGTAGAGACTCTTTTGCTGACAGTCCTAAGATCAGCCATGGTGAAGATTTCTGGAGAAGCCCAGTTAAATTTCTCTGTAAAGAAAGGGGGTGCCACTACAAGTGGTAGTGGGGACATGCTTCTTGGTTCAAGTTCAGCTCCATCTTCAAAGCAGCAGTCATACCAACTTAACTTTTGTGCCTGTCGTCACATCTCCTTCTCTGATTCTAACACTCCTGAACCCCCTTTTCTAAGGACCCTTTTAATTACACTGGGATCACCAGCTAATGCAGGCTAATCTCTGCATCTCTTAAATTTAAGCACATTAGCAAAATCCTGTTAGACATGTCAAGTAACATATTCACAGGTTTCAGAGATTCAGGTGTGGGCATCTTGGGGGCCATTATTCTGCTCACCACAGGAGCCACTGAAGAATTATGAGCAGGAGCATGATGTGACAGGATTGGGGTGCTGTTTAGAAGAGCAAGTGCAGGAATCTGACCACCCAGGATCAATCCTGACTCTGCCACTTCACAGCTAGGTGACCTTGTATCATTTCCTACTTATTTTCTCTTTGGCTTGGTTTCTTCATCTCTAAAACAGGGATACATACTTTATTCCCAGCTGGAAGAATTGTATAGGATAACAGAGGTGACACTTAGGACAGTAGAAAGCATTCAATATATTAGGAACCTTTTAGTGCTCAGTAAGTGCTAAAAACCAAGACCTGGTCAGGGAAAAGATATTTGTACTCAGTGCCAATGCAGAGCAGAACCAAGTTTCCTACGGGGCCTGGCATTATAGGGAAGGAGGTATCCAGGCACCAGGGAGTTCTGGCACAGAGGAAAGACGCAGCCACTCTGATTGGCACCGTGCTGCTCAGGACAACACTAACCTGCTGCCACAAAGAACCAAGGGCCTGGGCTGGGGTTGTGGCTCGGTGGTAGAGCTCTTGCCTTGCATGTGTGAGGCACTGGATTTGATCCTCAGCACCACAAATAAAAAATAAATAAGTAAGCCAGGCGCAGTGGCGCATGCCTGTAATCCCAGCACTTGGAAGACTGAGGCAGGAGGATCATGAGCTCAAAGCCAGCCTCAGCAATGTTAAGGCACTTAGTAACTCAGTGAGACCCTGTCTCTAATAAAATACAAAAAAGGGCTGGGGATGTGGTCAAGTGTCCCCAAGTTCAATCCCCGGCACAAAAAAAAAAAAAACTTAAAAAAATTAAAAATAGGGGCTGGGGTTGTGGCTCAGCGGTTTAGCGCTCGCCTAGCACGTGCATGACCCAGGTTCGATCCTCAGCACCATGTAAAAATAAAGGCATTGTGTACAACTAAAACCAATAAATAAATATTTTTAAAAAATTAAAAATATATAAGTAAGTAAAATAAGTTTTTTTTTTTTTTTTTTTTAACAACGTTAAAAAAAAAACAAAAGAAAAGAAAGAAAGAACAAACCAAGGGCTATCCCTGTTTCATGGTGGGATTAAAGAGTAGAGTATATTTTATTTTAAACTTCCTTTCCTGAGATTTCCAAAACAACTTCTTGGCTTGACATGAGGCCAGTAAAGACTTGGCACATCTAACCCAGGCACCCAGTGTGACAGTGAGTGCGCTTCTTGGAGTCAGTGGACAGCTGGCTCTGGCTCCCTTCCTTCCCTAATACATGTCTTCCGGCCCCATTTCTTAGTTAGTATGGATGAACCTGTTGGTTTTTTCTCTAGAGAACTCCGAGGAGTGGATATGAGTCTCCTAGTGGTTTACCTGCAGGCAGTGTTGCCAGATAAAACAGAAGACACCCAGTTAAACTTGAATCTCCGATAAACAAGGAACGAATTTAATATAAGTATATCCCAAATATTACCATGTGTTGAATAGTACTTTGTTAGCCAGATTATTTAATTAACCAGAACATTCCATTCTCCAACTTCTCCATAGAACACTTTACTGTGTGTTCTCTTATGCAATCGACAAGGTAGATTGGTATTCAATCCCTGAAAGTTCCAGTTCCTTCTTACACATGACTTTGTAGTAACACAAGGAAGAGAGGGAAGGCTTCGGTTCAAGAGAGATAGTGAAGATCCCAGGGCCAGAAGAGTGGGGACTGGCCCCTTTCCTTTCATGACGTAGGTTCTTCTGATGCCTAACTCTGTTTTTCATGATACGGATTCAGACAAGCTCAGCTCCTGCTCTGGATCTCCTGCCTCTTCATTAGTGGGGAGCATCGTCCCTACCATCAGGATACTCAATCTGTTGGAGTATACTGAGATTTTGTTGTTGCTCTTTTATTTATTATTATTTTTTTAATATTTATTTATTTGCTTTAGTTGTACACAATGCAATGCATTTATGTTTACGTGGTGCTGAGGATCGAACCCGGGCCGTGCACGTGCTAGGCGAGCGCTCTACCGCTGAGCCACAACCCCAGCCCACTCTTTTATTTTTTTAAAAGGTGCTATACAATGCATGCTGTGTATTGCTGTCTTTGAAACCTGACTAGAGCAACTGTGATAACTGTCACCACCTATGGGATGTGCATAGAAGTCTGTCCTTGGATTGGGTACATATAATTTTTTTTTTTTTTTTTTAGTACTGGGGACTGAACTCAGGGACACTTGACCACTGGGCCACATCCCCAGCCCTTTTTTGTATTTTATTAGAGACAGGGTCTCACTGAGTTGCTAAGTGCCTTGCCACTGCTGAGGCTGGCTTTGAACTCGTGATCCTCCTGCCTCAGCCTCCCAAGTGCTGGGATTACAGGTGTGCACCACAGTGCCTGCCTAAAGGTGCATATAATTTGTAGTAACTACCGTTTTTGTTTTGTTTTGTTTTCAGGGATTGAACCCAGGGGTGCTTAACCTCTAATCTTTTTTTTTTTTTTTTTTTTTTGGGGGGGGGGGGGTACCGGGGATTGAACTCAGGGACACTTGACCACTGGGTCACATCCCCAGCCCTTTTTTGTATTTTATTAGAGACAGGGTCTCACTGAGTTGCTAAGTGCCTGGCCATTGCTGAGGCTGGCTTTGAACTCGCGATCCTCCTGCCTCAGCCTCCCAAGTGCTGGGATTACAGGCATGCGCCACCATGCCCGGCAACTGCTTAACCTCTAATCTTAACCCCAGCCCTTTTTTGGTATTTTATTTACAGACAGGGTCTTGCTGTGTTGCTTAGGGCCTTGCTAAGTTTGTGAGGCTGATTTTGAACTCACAAACCTCCTGCCTTGGCCTCCCGAGCTGCTGGGATTACAGGTGTGCGTCACCGCACCTGGTTTGTAGTAACTACTTTCTTTTTTAAAAAATATTTATTTATTTTAGATGTACACAATGCCTTTTTATTTTTACGTGGTGCTGAGGATCGAACCCGGGTCATGCACGTGCTAGGTGAGCGCTCTATCACTGAGCCACAACCCCAGCCCCAGTAGTAACTACTTTTATGGTTGAATTTGCCAGGCTTGTTTCAATGGGCATGACTTTTTTTTTTTTAACATTTATTTTTTTAGTTGTAGGTGGACACAATATCTTTATTTTATTTTATGTGGTGCTGAGGATGGAACCCAGTGCCTCACGCATGCTAGGCGAGCACTCTACCTCTGAGCTACAACCCCAGCCCTCTATGTGCATGAAGTTTTGCTCAGGCTTTTGTTCCCAGGTTCCTTTCTATGCAACTTCTCCAAACTAGGAAAACAAAAACAAAACTACAAAAAAAAAAAAAAAAAAAAAAAAATGCCCTCCTCTTTTTACTTCCCTCCAGTGCTCCTTCTAAATTTCCCTCCTTGGGCTGTGGGAGTAGAAGCCTGGGGTCCCCTAGGTTTTCCTGTTTGAAGGCTGTCAGCCAGTCACAGGGCCTCACCCGGCAGCCTACCAGAGGTGGCTCTTCTCTGCAGCATAATGTTCAGCTGTGCTGTCAGAAGGGACTTGAGTGTTCACATCGTAATTGTTTAGGTATCTTATGGCAGCAATTTCTACACGCTATTTAAGCATCCTTTCAGATTTTAAATAATGCAAAAGATTCTAACAGTTTATGAAGCCCTAAAGAAACCCTGAATTTTATCCCTGTGAAAAAGAATGAAGCTTCCCAGCCTAGGGCAGCAGACCTTGAGACCTGACCATGGGATTCTCAGGGTCCTCAGGTGCACAAGGATCTTCCATGTCCTTGTAGTGGCACTCCCTTCTTCACAGAAAATCTTAACTAAGCTTCTCCAGAAATCTTCACCATGGCTGATTTTGGGACTGTCAGCAGAAGAGTCTTTTCAGAAGAGTTCAATGTAGATAAACTTCCTATTTTCGTGTTGCCCTGTTTTGCTTGGCCACTGGCCTGGAAGAAATCAGCACTTCAGGTGCTGGACACCCCTTTACTTGTTTTTCACAAACATGTATCCAGTATAGTAGTTTGTAGAAGTGTGTTTGCAAATACAAAATGTGATTAAAAAAAAAAAAAGGACAAATTCTTTAACAAGGCCTCTGGCCTTGAGCTGGAGCTTCACAGAGATGTCTACATTTCTAAGATAAGAGAAGTTACCACTTAGGCTCCATGGTAACTGCTCACAGGGAGAGGAAAGAAAGGGGAGAAGAAGCTCTCCCCTTCTTAGGTGTTGTCCTTGAAGAGTTAACTTACCCAGAACAGTGAAAGAAAAAGCTGCTTTTATGTGAACTTCTGTAAACTGTGAACTTCTGAGCCTCTTCCCTTACATGCTGGGTATAAAGTTCTGAAACTACCTGAACTCAGGGTTCAGGGGATTAATTGATTACAGTGAGAGCTGTACCCTCTGAACCTGGCTGCAGCCAAATAAAAACTGTCTCTTGCTATCTTCAGTGCCTTGCCTTGTCTGTCCCTACAACATCCTCTCACACCCCCAACTTACTTTTTAGGAAAAGGTGTCCCCTCAGGGCCAGGGGAACTAATGACTTAATGCCTAAAATCTCTAGGAACAACTTGCTCCAGATAAGGTCTCATTATTGTTAATTATTATTATTATTGTTATTAACCCAACTCCTATGAAAAGTTGCCACAGCTTTGTTAATGACCTCAGGTCAGGGGTTTAATTAATACTGTCTCTGAATGTCAAACCCTCAGGCACCATGTTTCGGCCCCCACATCCCCACTTCTGGGCTCTGCCTCCTCTGACTCTGCCCACAGAAGCCCTCCTCTTGTTTATCCTCTCAGCTCCTCCCCAGGGCCTCCATCATTCCTGCTGCTGCCAACCACTGCTCCTCCCCTTCTCCTTCCAGTCTCTTTGCTTCCCACCACCTGTACAGACCTCCCCTTGATCTTCCCTTCACTTTTCTGCAGGTACCTAGTTCCCCTACTCCAAACAGTTCTCAAAAGCCAAGACTTTGGGGGTTGTAGAAGCTAAGAGAGGGGCCCCCAAGTCCTATCCCTCTCCCAGCAGCCCCACTGCCCACACTGCTTTGCCAGCTCTCCCATCCTACCTTCGTGAGAATTGAAGGGCTGTTCCTTGGGTGGTGAGGCCGGTTGGGTGGGTTGGCTGGTTTAGCGTTACAGAGTTTGGCACTCACTCCCAGCCCCGTGCAGCTGCTCTCTTTAATTAATTAAATCCATTTTTTAAAAAAAAACCATCTCAATTGGACCTCAGTGCATGCCTCTGGGGCATATGTCACATCAATTACAGACAACAATTAAGCGTGCTGCCTAAATGAATCTGTGAGCTTCTTTGAAGACTCACCCATAACTTGGGCCTTGCAGCCTTGGATCTTGCTGCAGTAGACAGACCCGAGGCAGAACCCTCGCTTTTGCTGAGATATCCAGGAAACTAAGGTATTACAGGTGGGGTGATGGTGGCCTCATTTCTCTAGGATGGGACCAATGTCCCCCAAATTCAAAAGTCCAGCTAATTGGCTATCTGGCATGAATAAGGATGACTTGCAAGCCTGCTAAAGATAGGATGAGTATTGAGTTCATCTGTCCTTATCTCAGTGGAATCCATGGTAGTGCAGGTAATTGATGCTTTCCTCACAGTGGTTTGAATTAAGGAAATGGCTGAAGATGTTGTTGGAGGGCAGAGATGATTTCTTTGTTTTTTTTTTTTTTAATATTTATTTATTTGCTTTAGTTGTACACAATGCAGTTATTTTTACGTGGTGCTGAGGATCGAACCCGGGCTGCATATGTGCTAGGTGAGTGCCCTACTGCTGAGCCACACACATCCCAGCCCCCAGAGATGATTTTTTTTTTTTTTTTTTTTTTTTTGTGGTACTGGGGATTGAACTCAGGGGTACTCGACCACTGGGTCACATCCCCAGCATTTTTTTGTATTTTATTTAGAGACAGGGTCTCACTAAGTTGCTAAGTGCCTGGCCATTGCTGAGGCTGGCTTTGAACTCGCGATCCTCCTGCCTCAGCCTCCCAAAGTGCTGGGATTACAGGCGTGTGCCACCGCGCCTGGCCAGAGATGATTTCTTAATGGCCTTTGATTCACCTTGTGATCCCTTACATTTGGTAGATGCTCAGGGAAGGTTCCTACAACATTAAAGACAAGGAAGTGAATTCACAGTGCAGTTACAAATATTTTTCCATATGCAAAAGCAAGCAGGCAGAATCGAACTGGCCCCAAACCTTAGTCTTATTAACATTGTCCTTTCTCCTCAACTGGAATTAAAAGAACATCAGTAGACTGAGTAAACATGCCTTGCCTTATCTATTTAACTAATTTGTTTCTTGGCATGTGTGATTCAACTGTAAATCACTTTGTCCTTTTATGTTTGCCAGCAAAAGCATTGTCCATTTGAATCCAAACTTTCAGAGGGCAGAGACCACATCTGTTTAATTTGCTTTGTATGGTATCCAGCAAAGGGCTGAAGTATAGTGTCATAGAGAAGTCCTGGACTTAGATCCTGGAAACCAAGGTTTTGGTTCTGGCCACTGACCTTTAAGATCAGATTTTTTTTTTTTTTTTTTTTTTTCTCTGTGGAGATGGAACCCAGAGCCTGGAGCATGCTAGGCAAATGCTCTATAATAAGGCTGGGGCTGTGGCTCAGCGGTAGCGCACTTGCCTGGCACGTGCAAGGCACTGGGTTCGGGTCTCAGCACCACATAAATAAAATAAAGGTCTATCAACAACTAAATATATATATATATATATATATATATATATATATATATATATATATATATATATATTTTAAATGCTCTATAACAGGATTGCATCCCAAGGCCCAGGGCCTCATTTGTATTGGCTGCTAATAAAAACCCAACATTTTCTGTCCTTCATACCTTACAGGGTTGAGAGAAAGGTAAAATGGAGTAACTCAGGAGAAAAACTTAAAGAGAATGTCACATTTTGTGTGGGGGTTGAGGTAGGGGGAGAGTGAGTGACTGAAGATTGAACCCCAGGGCATTTTACCACTGAGCTACATCTCCACCTTCCCACCTCACCCTCACCCAGATTTTTCAAAATTTTGAGACAGGATCATGCAAAGTTACTGAGGCTGGTCTTGAACTTGCGAACCTACTGCCTCAGCCTCCTGAGTTGCTGGGATTACAGGTGTATACCACTGTACCAGCATAAACATGGTTTTCAAAAAATTTAAAAAATGCACTTTGATTATAAGGAAATAGAGTAATTCAAATTCAAATTCTGAGCTGTTTCTAAGGGAGAAATGGATGATGCACAGGGAATACAGGGAATACAGCTGCAGGCTATGGTCCCAGACTATGCAGCAATGGCCAGCTGTCAGAGGAGGGAGTATTATTAAGGTAGAAGGAAGCTACAGCTAAAACCAAACTTTTCACTTGCATGACATTGGCTCTTCCAACAGCCTCTTTATCTCTACAGCTACTACAAATGCATCCTGCATTTTAGTGCATTCTCTTTGTTTCTTCTAGGCCATCCTGGAATTTAACTTTTCACTAAAATTCAGGTGGGGCTAGTGGGAGGTGAGTGGGAACAGAGTGAAGGTACACATGGCCATGGCCCTTCAAGAATAAGTATATACAGCCGGGCGTGGTGGCGCACGCCTGTAATCTCAGCACTTGGGAGGCTGAGGCAGGAGGATCGGGAGTTCAAAGCCAGCCTCAGCAATGGCGAGGCACTTAGCAACTCAGTGAGACTCTGTCTCTAAATAAAATACAAAAAAGGGCTGGGTATGTGGCCCAGTGGTCGAGTGCCCCTGAGTTCAATCCCCGGTACCAAAAAAAGAAAAAAAAAAAAGAATGGGTATATACAGACATTGTGCAAGTGTACACGTCCACGTACAAACCCTACGGCTGAAAAGACAAAAAAGTCCAGCTTTCTGAGCTGTCTCTGGACATCATCACTTAGAGAAATGAGAAAAAAGTGAGTGAAAAAGGGGCATGTAGGAAATCTTTATCTGTAAAAGTGACTTTTTCTTGAGGGAAGGGCTTAGGTGTGAGAATTGAACAGTGATTCTGAGGAAAGAATAGAATTACAATATATGAATGAATACAGTCATTCTCTAGAGAAAAATTCTAGGTGTCAGATCTAGAGAATCATATAGTCCCCTCTTTTTACAAAGCCTAAAAGGTGAAATGATTGAGCAAAGGTCATGACCAGGACTCTGACTCCAAGTTGGTGTTGTAGGATGGGGTGTGTGAGTTGACAGGCAAACCAAGTCAGAGGTACTGTCTTTATATAAGTACAGGTGGTAAGAACTATGTTCCACTGAGGATACAGCCCTAGAAACATAGCAATGAGGAAATGCAATGAGCAGCGAGCTCATATCAGTCTATCCAGTTCACTTTATAGGAGCCAGATATCTCTGCTACTGTTGAAATTACATGCATGAATGTTTTAAGGACTCTCAAAGTGTACAGAACTTTTCTTTTTTAAAAAAATATTTTTATTTATTTGCTTTAGTTGTACACAATGCGTTTTATTTGTACGGGGTGCTGAGGATCGAACCCGGGCCGCGCACGTGGTAGGTGAGCGCTCTACCGCTGAGCCACAATCCCAACCTCTGTACAGAACTTTTCAATGCAATGTTTTTAATTAAAAAATGGGTTCTGGGGCTGAGGTTGTGGCTCAGCGGTAGAGCGCTCGCCCAGCACGTGCGCGGCCCGGGTTCGATCCTCAGCACCACATAAAAATAAATGCATTGTGTGCAACTAAAAGCAAATACATAAATATTAAAAAAAAAAAGGGGTGGTGGTGGTGGTGGTTCTGCTGGTTTCTAACCAGTCTTAATGAACAAAGTTAGTGAAGAACTATCCAAGGCCAGGGTACCAAAATGACAGAAGCCTGATCTTCCAATAAGGTCAGATGTGGGTGCTAAATGTTGATTAATGTCAAGCTGCAGTGTCAACAGCTGATCAAGGTGTTATAGGGACAGAGAGGCAAGGTACCGAAGACAGCAAGAAACAGTTTTATTTGGCTGCAGCCGGGTTAAGAGGGTACAGATCTTGCTGTAATTAATCCCCTGAACCCCGAGTTCAGGTAGTTTCAGAATTTTATGCCCAGCATGTAAGGGGAGAGACTCAGAAATTCACAGTTTACAGAAGTTCACATAAAAGCAGCTTTTTCTTTTTTTCTTTTACTTTCTGGGCAAGTTAACTCTTCAAGGACAACACCTAAGAAGGGGAGAGCTTCTTCTCCCCTTTCTTTCCTCTCCCTGCCAGCTGTTACCATGGAGCCCAGTTGGTAACTTATCTTATCTTCAAAATGTAGACATCTCTGTGAAGCTCCAGCTCAAGACCAGAGGCCTTGTTAAAGAATTTGTCCTTTTATCATATTTTGCATTTGCAAACACACTTCTACAAACTACTGTACTGGATACATGTTTGTGAAAAACAAGTAAAGGGGTGTCCAGCACCTGGAGTGCTGATTTCTTCCAGGCCAGTGGCCAAGTGAAATAGGGCAACACAAAAATAGTTAGCCTATCTACATTGAACTCTCTTATAGAGACTTTTTTTTTTTTTTTTTTTTTTTTTTTGGTACCGGGGATTGAACTCAGGGGCACTCGACCACTGGGCCACATCCCCAGCCCTTTTTTGTATTTTATTAAGAGACAGGGTCTCACTGAGTTGCTAAGTGCCTCGCCATTGCTGAGGCTGGCTTTGAACTCACGATCCTTCTGCCTCAGTCTCCCAAAGTACTGGGATTATAGGCGTGCGCCACCGCGCCCGGCTGTAGAGACTCTTTTGACAGTCCCAAAATCATCTATGGTGAAGATTTATGGAGAAGCTTAGTTAAGATTTTCTGTGGAGGAGGGGGTGCCACTACAAAGGGAGGTCCTCGAACTAGCTCTCTTCCTGTGATGTGTTGAATGGGTAACACTGTTGCCAGCCCTCTCCCTGTGGTGAGTGAGTGGATGGAAAAGAGTTAGAGAACAGAGGAACTGGAATCTCTAGAAAGGGACTTTACTAGATATCCCTGAGGCCCAAAGCCTCCCAAAGTACCAGTCACCAAAGTTTCACAGGGGCAAGAGAGAGGGAAGGAAGGGGGAAAATTAAATAATGAAGATGCAGAAGTAGAATTGAATATTATTAGAATTATTTTTACTATCTGTTAAGAACACTTGTTTTCACTCCAAAAGATGTGGCAGTTTTATCAGACCCTCTGAAAGACCAGCCCATTGGGAATCAGGGAACCCTGGTCTGGCTCCTTTGTTTACTGGGTTGGATAACTTTGGCTGAGCCATTAAAACATTCCTGGCCTGAATTTCCTTCATTGAAAATAATACTTGTCCTGTCTGCCTTGCAGGATTGTTAGGAGATCTGATGAAATGATAGACATAACCTCCCTGCAAAAGCCATAAAGCACTCTTCAAATGCAAAGGAATATTATTACTATTGTAATAACTAGAAGTCCCTCAGAGAGTCATAGCACTTGGAAGGTCACCTTGTTCTTTGGCCATCACTCTGCATACCCCTCTTCCAAGCAGGATACTCTGATCATGGAGGTGGGGGCAATGGATCAAGTGTTCAAATAGACATCTCAAACATTCTGGGTTCACCAGCCCCCACAGACGCCAACTTCTTTCTTACACTGCATTCAAGTCTTTCCTTTTATTACTTATACTTAGTTCCTCCCGTTCTGCCTGATGATTTTTTTGCTATCTGATGAAATAGAATTTTTAGTGTTAATCCATTAAAATACTCACTACTGAAGAACATGACCAAAAGTTGCCAAAACTATGATCCCTGGAGTCTGGAGTTCAAGTGTAATAAAAGACAAGCATCTGTTTTCAGAAGGGGCCAAGGATGGAGTCAGCTCTTGGACCCCTTTATTTATAAAGTTTCAATCTCTTCCTTGACTTTGTCTGGACTCAGGTCATTTTACTCCCTGCAGGATATTTTTTTGGGGTGTTCTGTTTTGGAGAAAAGTAGCTGTAACTGTACTGAAAATGTTTATGTGCTACTGAAGTCAGCTTTAACGCAATAACATTAGTTGTGTGCTTTTAATAGTGCAAGGAGTTTCAATTAAGACAAGACTGGACAACTTCAGGGAAGTCTGATTTATGGTGGGAGAGGGTCATCCTGACCTTAGGGTTGTTGCCTTGGGTCTTTTCTAACTTGGACCTTCAGTTTGCCAAATCATTTCCTCTCCCTGTACCCTAGACACTTTCAATTATGGACACTCTCTCTTGGCTCTGAACTTGGATAAACGCTACCTTGTTAGCTAATAGCACCATTAATTATATTAATGATTAATAGCTAATTAGTCATAATGCTGTAATACTTACAATGGAGATTTCCTTTCTTGCAGCAGCTCTGGGTCTCCAGCACACACAGCTTTCCCTATTCCTGGATATAGGACTAGTGCAGCTCTAAACCTGTTTTTCTGACCACCCTGGCAATCTTTAAATTGCTTCAGTTTTTATTAGCCAACCCAGTCATCTCATGAACGATCACTACTGCTTGTATCCTGCCTCGTTGTTATTTCTGTCCTGTCACTAACTGCACTCCAGTAATGAGGCCAGCAATCAAGAGTTTTAAAACTTTATTCTATAAGCTCTTTTACTTCCATTCGACCCACTTTTTCTATTTTCGCCACCTTTTTCACTTTACCTTTCCCTAATCCCAATTTCATGGAATCCCACACTCCCAGCACACAGCTCCCTCCTACTCTGCATTTTGGCTTCCTTTCAGCAACCACGCCCCCCGACCCACAGGGACCAGCACGCATGCGCATCCCACGCCTTTACCTGGGCGCTCGGGAGTGGGCGGAGTGGGCGAGGGCGGGGGTGGAGCGGATAGTCGGCGGTTATCTGCGCCGCTGAGCGCTCACAATGTTGCAGGAGGGAGAAAAGGTGCGCCAAGGCCGGCCCAAGGGCTGCGCATGCGCGCCGCTGCTCCTCGCAGCCGGGATGCCGGGGGAGGGGGGACGGGCGGAGGGAGGTATCGGGATCCCTGCCGGGCGGGGGGGCCGGCGAGCGCTGGGGCCTCGGGCACGCGCGCGCGCTCTCGTCTGCCTCCCTGCCCCCCCCCCCTCGCACACACACACATCCACACACGCACACCCCCTCCCCTGTCGCCCGCCCCGCGCGCCGCCCGCCCCGCCGGCCCCGCTCGCCCTCGCGCGCTCGGAAGGGAGTCGCGAGACGTCGGAGCGGCGGCCACGTAGCGCTGCGGCGGCGGCGGCGGCGGCGGCAGCCGAGGCCGGGTCTGAGGAGAGGCCCTGAGCGCATACGTTGGGCAGGGGGGAGGGGCCGGCCCCGCCGGCGGTGGTTACTCGAGCGCCGCGGCTACAGGCCCCCCCGCCGCAGGGATGGACCGCCGAGGCGGCGGTCGAGGCGGCGGAGGCGGAGGCGGCCGGCCCGGGTGAGTAGGGGCCCCTTCCCCCGCGCACTCGCCACCGCCGCGGCGGCGCCCCTGGCAGCAGCCCTTCCTCTCAGCCGCCCGCCGCGCCGGGCCGGGCTCTGGGGACCGGCTAACCCTGCGCCGAGGCAGCTGCGTGCACTAGGCCGGAGCAGCTCCCATCCGGCGGAGAGGCCCTGGCGCTGCGCTCCTCTGGCCCCGAGCTTGAGCCGGGGGCGTCCCGCTCCTGCCCTTTCGCCCCCTCCCTCACGGACCTGGGCTTGGCTGCAGTATTGCAACGAGTCCGCTTGCCCCGAGGCCTGAGGGGAGGCTGGGGTGGCATGGGTTAGCGGGCCGAGGGGAGGTTTGCGCCGGTTCTCTTGCGAGCCTTCTCCTGCCCTGCAGCTGGTAGCTTGCACTCACTGCCTCCTCCGCCCTGCGACTGCGCCCAAACCTTCAGCCCCCGGGAGTATTGTGCCACCAGGGGACAACATGCATCTGATGTACACCCGACACCAGCAGCCCCACACTCACCCCAGTGGGTAATGCAGACCTTTCTCCACTCCCCACCTCCTCCTCCCCGCCAATCAGGCTCTGCTGAAGAGTCGCAGATCGGAGACACCAAAGGTAGTGACACCCCCGTTACTTCTCCACGTAACATGTTCATTGTCGAGGGATGCCTTCTGTGCAAATAATAACTGCCCCTCCCTCACCTCGAAGTCTGTCTTCAGGATTTAAGATGCTAGATACTCTTCTTTGAAGTGGACCAGTCTTTGATCACATCTATCGGATCCCACCCACCCACCCCCACACACATACACATGCACACTTCCTGATTGCTGAGCAGCCCCTGTCATCGCGGATCCATTGTCAGAATGGCTTGTGCCAATCAAAGGAATGTGCCTTCGCCTTTGGAGGAGGGTGCTTTCCACAATCTTGTTACAGGATGTTCTTGTGTTTGTCTGTCTTTGATTGTCCCCAGATAGTCCCAATGTTCAAGCATCATTATCATGGTGTTTTCCTTGTGTACATCTCCAGCAGACCCGCAGCAACACCTGAGTGATGCTTTCCCCCCAGTTCATTAGATACTTGAGGTGCGGTGGGAATTTTATCCTTTTTGTGTAATGTTTAACATCTGTGGTCAAGGTGTAGCATGAAAGTCGGGTGATATTTCGGGATGAAGATTTCTGTTTTTCCAGAGGATGGCCAGGCCGGTATTGTTCTGGGAACGGCAACTAGCACATGCTTTGTTGACAACATGTGTATGTTTATAGGGAAGGAAAGGTGCTGTTGCTGGGATGTGTGGTGTAGGTGCTGAAGGCAGATGATATAGGAGTGGGGCTGTTCTGTGAGTGGTGTGCTGCACTGATTGTCAGTACTCCCAGGTAGCTTAGTTAATTGTGCCACCACTGTGCACATGTATTTGGATAGACACTGTCTTTAGTATAATTTTGCTTAAAATGTTCACTGCTAAGTTTTGGTGATTCTGGAAATGTTTCCTCCCATGGTTCCTAATCTTTCTTCTGGGTCATGGAAACCTTTAGGGCTCCTTTCTCAGTGAAATAAACACATAATTTTTTATGTGATTATAGTCAACTTGAAGCCGTTCCTGGGACCTCAGATTAAGATCCATATTATGCAAAAGTGAAAGGAACTTGAGTTTTGTGTTTTGTTTTTCTTATAAGGATTAGTTACTTTGGCCCTGAGCAGTAAACAATATCAAGCATATATATGTAACCTTGTGTTTTGTTCTTTGGTTATAGTGAGTTAGGTATTGTCCCTGTCTTCCTATTAAAAAAGGGGATGTCTGTGAGTCTTTCAGAAAAGTTAAAACTAGAGTCAAAATAATTTGTTTAAATGTGACTAATTGATGCTGTATGTTCCTGGCATCACATTCTAAATGTAGCAGATTTCAACAGTGAAGTCTGTGCTCTGTTTATAATGCCTGCATGGAATCTTTATGTGTTGGCTAAAGTTGATCTGATCTCTTAAAAGGAGGCTTTGTCATACCATAAGAAAGCACCTGCTCTATGATGAGAATTTTTTCAACTTTGTTAAATATGATTTCATGTCTTTATTAAAGGTAATGGTGTCATCAAAATCATCCATTTAAAATTTTTGTTTTAATGAGAGGATTTTAATTGTAGTTAAGGAATTTGGGCTCCATGTTTGGAAACTAGAGCTAGGGGTGAACTTTGGACCATTCTATCAATAAGCAGATTTTAAATATCAGTTATTTTGCTTAAATTAACTCTGTACTCAGCTTTTGTCTTTTCATAATGTTTCAATCAAGAGACATTTATTCTTGTGATAGTGTTACGATGGGCAGTGATGTTAAATAAGCAGTCCCCAGCTCTCTAGGAGTTTATAATTTTGACAGTATTTTTCATTTAAGGAATCTATTTAGAACTTCTTTTCTTTCTTTTTGCATCTTTTGGGGTCCTGAGAGGCTAAGGAATTCATGGTATTAACTGGCATTTTGGAAGGCAAGGTAGGCTTGCATAGAACCTGTTCCACATACCTGAAGAATAGCATTTATTCCAATAATTATGAAGTATATCCTATGAAATTTGAAAACATGCTGAGGTTGCATATTTGCATTTTTATTACCTAATGTACATGCTTGAAGTGGCTTATATTACAGGTTACATTTTTTTTTGTTCATGTTACACCTGAAGTTTTACTATCAGAAATTATTTGCCTATGCTAAACCCAAACCATTTCAAAGTTGTAAATATACTATTTTTCTTTGTCAATATAGTATACAGACAGACCATTCAAATCTCAGGGAACATATAGTTCCTTGGTTTAATTTTGCAGACCCTCTTCTAACCAGTCATTTGCCTAGTTAAACACCCACATGCCATGTAGCAGCTGATCCTATAACGCATGTGGCTGTGAGAACAGCATTCTCTCCCTGCCAGCTTCAGGGCTTGGAAGCTGGAAAACAATTGCATAGCAGTGAGACACTTAAGAAGTAGTGGTGCCAGCAGTTCACCCTCATTAATACAAGCAGCTTGCTTCAGTTTCTCCAACACTTCTCTTCAGACACCCTTCCCTTAGGAGGTTTCAGACCAGCAGCTCCTACTCAGGGGAAACAGCACCTACTCTTTGCAACTGTGGCCTCAAGATCTGATTCGACTCCCAGAGCTGTTTCCATTTCTGCTCTAAGTATGGGAAGTACGCTTGTGGGTGTGGTAAGAAAATACTTTTCGAGTCTGCAGGGAAAAGAAAGTTGGTTAGTAATGCTACTGATGTGATTTTATTTTTGAGTGGCTGAAGTCTATCAAAGAAAGTAAACTATAATGTGAATTGTGGGGGGGAAAAAAGTCACACTTTTCTCAAGGATTGTAGATAATTTTACCAAAAATATGAATATACTCTTGAGTTTCATTTCCCTTGTTTTAAAAAGTCAGTTGAGAGATATCTCCCCCCCCCCCAAAAAAAAAAAAAAAAGAAGTGGATTGTCTTCTATTTTGAATCATGCCCTTTTGAACTAGTTATTCTGAAGTGGGTAACTACATCTCTTCATGGGTAACTGCATCTCTTCATTGGTAACTCCTGGGTCTTGTGCTATTGTTTTAGGTAGCTATGTTACCATTTTAGATGGTTCTCACATGAATTAGCCTTGATACAGGCGAACTGGTGTTGCGATTAATGATGTTACCTAAAAGGAGATGGTTGTTTGGAGCCAGGTAAAACTAGCTTTCAATTTGACCTACACCATTTACTGGCTTTATGGCATTGAACAAATCACCCTGACTTTTCTTACCTCAGTTTCTCATCAGCAGAATGAAATTTGTTATGAGGACTTGAGATAAATGTTTGCAATCTCCTAGCACATTTCCTGGTATGTATTCATATTAGGAACTCAATAATTGGTAAAACACAGACACGTCAGAGTGAAACTACAGATCGTTTTGGATTAAGACAAGATTTAGAGGTCCAGAGCTATGATTTGGCATTCTTTCTTTGTGCAGATTTGGGATGAAAAAAATGCAAATATTGGACTTGCAGCATACCTAAGTCTTGCAAGTGTAGTGTGTTTATTGGAACTTTGATTTCTTACTCTATGGATGGTTGAACTTGGTAGAGACAATAAAACATAGCTATAAATTCTACAGAGTTCACAGTCTGTACTTATTTTAAGCCTATTCAGAGCTTATGTGATAAAAGGAGTGTTGTAGGACATTAACATATCTCAATGAGTTCTGTGTCTGGAGTTGAATCACGTGCAAAGTCTAGTATAAATTTTCATGGTTAATACAAACCATAAAATGCTTAATAGAATCAGCGAAGGCATCAGTTGCTTGTTTTCGTTAATCTGTTTATGTAGCAGTTATGTTTGATTATTAAAAATACTTATAAACATTTTCTCTTATAGAATTCCCATTGCTCTTTTGAGGTTTTGATCATAAACTGTTATTTGGGCTACAGGTTTGAGTGTTTTGTACATTTTGCTTTGGTTGGGGAAGGAAAGAAAGGTAAGGTTTCTTTGCCTGTCAGATTTTATTGACTCTGTTTTAGGCCTATAGATTGTATTTGTAGCCATTTCTTTTTATCCTAAAAACAGTTTTAGGTAATAAGACATTCCCTTTTTCCTTTTAAAAATATTGTTTGAAAGACTAATTACTTTGAAAAGTACATTCAATCTATATAGTTTATTTACTGCATACAACTTTAAAAATAGAATTTCTTTGGTTTTGTGGAATTAAGTTATTCTGTAATTTTTGCAGCATTGTGATAAGTCTCTGAGCCCACAAGATTTACCTAAAGACTGTTCAGATAAGGGAGACAAATCAGGAATGCCTTAGGATTTATTTCAAGGGAATCTGCTAATCCTTATTTTCTTTTATTATTGAGCTATCTAAAGGCTTGCCTGTTGATGGAATTAGTCACTAGTATTGGAAACTGATAAAGAAAGATTGGCGGGGGGGGTGGGGGGGTGGGGGGGCTGGGGTTGAGGCTCAGCGGTAGAGCGCTTTCCTAGCACGTGTGCCTAGCATGTGTGTGGCCCGGGTTTGATCCTCAGCACCACATACAAATAAACACATTGAGCACAACTAAAGCAAATAAATAAATATTTAAAACAAAAAAAAGATTGGCAAACGGTGGTCTTTGACTCACCTTAGAATTTGCAGTACACTTGAAAACTTAATCTTGGTCAGAATATATACTAATAACACACAAGCCCAGAATGACTAAACAAAATTTGGATGATTGGATTACATATATTTTTTTTAATTGTAAAACATTTTGCTAAGTAAACTTTTTTTTGTCTGTGGGGGTGTGCTTTTTCTTTTAATCTTGGGATGGCTGGTTGCCTTGTCAGGTTTTTTTTTTTTTTAATAAACCAATGAGTGTGTGACACAAACAGATGGTAAAGGTAGAAGAGAGGAAAAAATGGCTTCTAGCCTGATTTCTTGATCTTTACTGTGCATGTGGTATCACAGGGTTAAACAAAGATGTACAGTGTCTCCCTGATTCCTTTTGTCATTAATGTTAGTGCAAAGTATAACATTAATACTTTTCAGCTTTGGAATTTGTATTCCTTTTTTGGGATTCAATGGAGCATAACTTTTTACTTACACTGTGTGACCTACAAAATGAGAAGACTTATAACTAGGACCTTGTGAATGTTATTCACCCTTTTGGATGTGTCATTTTAATGTATTTAAAGTAATATCAATGACTTATGAACAATGAAACACATGGTAACTTTGGATTTTTGTTTTTGCTGGAGAGGAGTGTTTCTGATCTCAATTGAATGGATAAATCTATGTTTACCTTGGAAAAATGACTGGAATGACCAGGGACTTTTCTGTATTAATATATTATGAGAGCTGGAGTTCAAAATTACCTTTCCTGAAAATTCTTAATTGTAGGGAGCCCCACATTTTTTTCTGTTGTTTTGTTGTGTTTGTGGTGCTAAGGATTGAACTCAGGGCATTGTGCATGATAGGGGAGCACTCTACCAAGGAGCTGCATCCCTAGCACCCCCCCATTTTTTAAAGTACAGAGTTATATAAATCAAAATTAACTCTAAAAGTTTAGAAACAGCTTATAGTCATACAATAGGATAAATATTGCATAGCTGCAAAAAATAATGAAGACATTGTATATTGCTATGGAAAAATCTCTAAACTATAGTGTTCATGAAAAAAAAAAAAAGGCACAGAACAGTGTAGAGTGTGCCACTGTTTGTTTTATGGGAGAGTGAATATATTTGAGGATTATCCTGTATATCATAAAATAACTCTAAGAAATGTACTAAGTTTTTTTTTTTTTTTTTTTTGGTACCGGGGATTGAACTCAGGGGCACTTGACCCCTGGGCCACATCCCCAGCCCCTTTTTGTATTTTATTAGAGACAGGGTTTCACTGAGTTGCTAAGTGCCTCACCATTGCTGAGGCTGGCTTTGAACTCGGGATCCTCCTGCCTCAGCCTCCCAAGTGTTGGGATTACAGGCGTGCACCACCACGCCCGGCTAGTTTTTTTGGTTTTTGATTTTTGTGCTGGGGACCCAGCTAAGCTTGTGCCCTACTGCTGAGTATATCCTCAGCCTCTTTTGTAACTATATAAACAGAAATGAAGCATGTACTCTTTTGTATCTGACTTTGTTAGCTCAAACTCATGTTTGAGATTCATCCATATTGTGTAATGTAGCAATAATACCAGCTTCTGTTGCAAGCTAAATTGGATGATAAGGAACCTGGGTTGGAGTCACAAGCTATTAATAATAATAGTAGTAGAGTTTTAAATATGAAGATTTTATAAATTTTGGTGTAACAGTCATTTTTTTTTTAAAAAAAACAGGCTATTTATAGTTTCCTAATAGACAAAACCAAATTATCTTGGAATATAGCTTTTGTGTAAAAGATTATTCACAAAGAGAAATTAGTAGTATATAGTTTCCTATGAAACTAATAATAGCCTATTATATGCATGTACTATAATTTATTCGTTAATTCTATTATTGATGGAAATTTGGATTGTTTCTGGTTTGGGGCTATCATCAATAATGCTGCTCTGTTCATTGTATGTTCTTTTTCACTTAACAGGGTATATACCTATTAAGTATTTAAATTTAAAATATATCCTTAACTGATTTATAGGAGAATTGCAATGTCCCATTTTAAATATTTAGTTGTACAAAATAACTTCCAACTATTTTAGGGTCTATTCCCAAAGACTACCTTAGATTTTCACAATAGTAAGAGAAATCCCAATGCAGCCTAAGAGCAAACCCCATATTCTTCTACCCTTAAATAAAGAGGGGTTAAATATGATAGACAGTGTCTTTATAATAGTTCCAACACCTGAGCCAGGGCACAGATTTCTAGTCCAAGCTACTGGGGAGGGTGAGACAGGAGGATCAAGGAGTTCAAGACTTTGTCTCAAAAAAGAAAATAAAGGGCTGGGGTTGTGGCTCAGAGGCAGAGCGCTCGCCTCGCACGTGCGCGGCCCGGGTTCAATCCTCAGCACCACGTAAACATAAATGCATTGCATTGTGTACAACTAAAGCAAATAAATAAATATTAAAAAAAAGAAAATAAGCCGGGCGCGGTGGCGCACGCCTGTAATCCCAGCACTTTGGGAGGCTGAGGCAGGAGGATCGCGAGTTCAAAGCCAGCCTCAGCAATGGCGAGGCACTTAGCAACTCAGTGAGACCCTGTCTCTAAATAAAAATACAAAAAAAAAAAAAGGGCTGGGGATGTGGCCCAGTGGTCGAGTGCCCCTGAGTTCAATCCCTGGTACCCACAAAAAAAAAAAAAAAAAAAAAAAAAAAAAAAATAGAAAAAAAGAAAATTATAATGCCCAAAAGATATGCTTTTGTAATTGCTAAGTATTTCTTATAATATTATTTCATATATGTGTGTATATATACATATATATACACACATATATATACATACACACACACACACACACACACACATATATATATCATAATCCTTCCTGCATTGGTAATTATTAAATTATTTTATTTAATTTTTGTAACTACACAGATTTAAACTTTTTTTAATTTTATTTTTATTTATTTTATTTGTGGTACCAGGGATTGAACTCAGGGCCACTCGACCACTGGGCCACATCCCCAGCCCTTTTTTGTATTTTATTTAGAGACAGGGTCTTACTGAGTTGCTAAGTGCCTCGCCATTGCTGAGGCTGGCTTTGAACTGGCAATCCTCCTGCCTCAGCCTCCCAAAGTGCTGGGATTACAGGCGTGCACCACTGCGCCTGGCTCCTTTTTTGTATTTTATTAGATACAGGGTCTCACTGAGTTGCTGAGTGCCTCGCCATTGCTGAGGCTGGCTTTGAACTCATGATCCTCCTGCTTCAGCCTCCCAAAGTGCTGGGATTATAGGCATGTGCCCCTGCGCCCGGCAGATTTAAACTTTTTTTGAGTTCCAAAGTTCTAAACAAATCACAACATGAAATACTTTAAATATAGTTAAACTTGTTTTGAATATTTTAGGATTTGGTAGACCTGTTGACCAAATATGATGGTATATAATTGTATGTAGCCATGCAGCTTAATAACTGTGGAGGCATCATTGTTCCTATTAAAAACTGCATTTGATCAAAAATTTTTTCCTTTAGTTGCAGTGGTACCCCCATCCCCCAAAAAACTGTAAAGCAATGGTTCTCAGTCATGGTTGATTTTGCCTCCAGGGAACATTTGGCAATGTCTGGAGAGTTTTTTTGGTTATTAGGACTCAGGGTAGGGTATGCTGCTGGCATCTAGTGAGTAGAGGAGCAGAATACTGCTAAGCATTCTCTAGCACACAGAACAACCCCCACCACCAAGAATTACCCTGAGTGCCCGCTTGAGAAATTTTGTTGCAAAGCAACTAGTGATAAGCTTATGGTACTATGAAGATAACAATTTTAGCATTGAGTTTGTTAGATTTAGTACACAAAACCCATCGAATTTATCTCATTTAAATAATAAATAACCTGATAAGGTGATTTTCTAAATAGTAATAGAGTTTTAAATATGAAGACTAATCCGGGCGCTGTGGTGCCCGCCTGCAATCCCAGCACTTGGGAGGCTGAGGCAGGAGGATCAAGAGTTCAAAGCCAGCCTCAGCAATGGTGAGGCACTTAGCAACTCAGTGAGACCCTGTCTCTAATAAAAAATTCAAAAAAGGGCTGGGGATGTGCCTCAGTGGTCAAGTGCCCCTGAGTTCAATCCCTGGTACCAAACAAACAAACAAACAAACAAAAAACAATAAATATGAAGACTAGTATAAGTTTTAGTGCATCAGTCATTTTTTTTTTTTTTTTTTTAAACAGGCTATTTATCGTTTCCTAGAAGGCAAAACCAAATTATCTTGGAATATAGCTTTTATGTAAAAGGTTATTCACAAAGAGAATGATTATATGTGTGTGTGTGTGTGTGTGTGTGTGTGTGTGCATACACTGTCCTACTGTTCATTATATTAAGTAAAACTGAGAGAACTAATGAATATGTAGAAAGAGATTTTCTTAAGTCTGTAGTATAACCCCCTTTAGCAACTAAGACACTGTCTAGAAATAAAAAATAAAAGGGCTGAGGATGTAGCTCAGTGGTAGAGTGCCTGCGTTTAATCCTCATTATCAAAACAAAACAAAACAGCCTGGGCGTGGTGGCAAATGCCTGTAATCCCAGCACTTGGGAGGCTGAGACAGGAGGATCCCAAGTTCAAAGCCAGCCTCAGCAATGGCGAGGCACTTAGCAACTCAGTGAGACCCTGTCTCTAATAAAATACAATAAAGGGCTGGGGATATGGCCCAGTGGCCGCCCCCCCTGCCCCCCCAGTTCAATCCCCGGTACCAAAAAACAAAACAAAACAAAAAAACAATGAACAGAACCTGGTGTTTCAGAAGGACAAAATTCCTAAATTTCTATACCAGAAGTTGCATATATTGTATGTATGAATATATTTATTTAATGGACCTTTACATAGTATTTACAGTTCATTCTTCTTCTTTTTTTTTTTTAATATTTATTTATTTACTTTAGTTGTACACAATGCAATGCATTTATGTTTACGTGGTGCTGAGGATCAAACCCGGGCTGCGCACGTGCGAGGCGAGCGCTCTGCCGCTGAGCCACAACCCCAGCCCCTACAGTTCATTCTTCTTATAACCCTTTGAGGTGGTAGGTTTCCCCCCATCTTACCAATAGAAAAATAGAGACAAAGTGAGGTAAGTTTAATTTCCCAAGTTGAGTGTCCTTTTCTTGGTACAGAGATTTTTAAAGAAAAGACCCATTAAAACATTTTATTTTACTAATTGAAAAATTAAAGAGAAGAATTTTAAATCCATGAATACTTCTGGTTTCTAGAAATCAGAGCCTGAGTAATTGCTATACATCTTTAATGTACAGTAAATTGACATTTTTGTGTACATACGATTCTATGAATGTTAGTGTATATGTAGATTTGTGTAACCATACCACAATTAGGATACAGAAAAAGCTTCATCACCCCCAAGTCCCCTTGTGCTATTCTTTTTTATTCACCCCCTCCCCTGCTCTCTATCCTGCAAACATTTGAGCTGTTTACTGTCTGTCACTATTGTCTTGTCTTTTGGAGAATGTTATATAGATAAGATAAGGATGTAACCTTTAAAGGCTGGTTTCTTTCACTAAAAATAATGCCTTTGAGATTTATCCAAGTTTTGATGTGTATCTTTTTTCATTTTTATGGCCAAATAGTATTCTATGATATGAGTGTATCACTAATTTTATATTAGTCACCATTTGAAGGCCATTTGGATCAGTTCCAGTTTTTGGTGATTGTGAACAAAGTTACTATAAACATTCACAGGCAGGTATTGGGGTGAATATGTTTTCATTTCTTGAGGGTAAATACCTAAGAGTAAGATTGATGGATCATATCGTGTGTATGTTTAACTTTACCCAAAACTGCCAAACTGTTTTCCAGTGGGTGTGCTATTTTGCATCCCCACTAGAGATATGAAAAATTCCAGTTGATGGGGACATTGGCAAGTGTCTGCAATCCCAGTGACTTGGAGGCTGAGGCATGAGATCACAAGTTCAAGGCTCAGCAACTTACTGAGACGCTGTTGGGGATGTGGCACTGTAGTGGAGTAACTCCGGGTTCAATCCCCAGAACAAAAATAAAAGAAAAAGTTTCACTCATTCCACATCTTTGTCAGCATGTGTTGTTGTTAATATTTTATTTTTGTCCATTTTGCATATTCTAATAGGTATGTAGAAATAATTAATTTTGAACCTTTGATCAGAAACTGGGTACTTAGGCCCAGTTCTGCCATTAGAGGAGCCTTTTAACTTTGATGAGGCTCTCAGTTCCTTGTCTTTTATGTAATAGGGTTATATTGGATGCATTATGAGTTCTTTCAGGTCCCAAATTCACTGATACGGAAAGAATCCTTGGTAAGAGGAGGAGATTTGTGCAAAATAATTCATTGAAGGGCCGGGCGCGGTGGCGCACGCCTGTAATCCCAGCACTTTGGGAGGCCGAGGCAGGAGGATCGCGAGTTCAAAGCCAGCCTCAGCAATGGCGAGGCACTTAGCAACTCAGTGAGACCCTGTCTCTAATAAATACAAAAAAAAAAAAGGGCTGGGGATGTGGCCCAGTGGTCAAGTGCCCCTGAGTTTAATCCCTGGTACCACAAAAAAAAAAAAAAAAAAAAAAAAGAATTCATTGAAGCCACGCCTGTAATCCAGCACTTTGGGAGGCTGAGGCAGGAGGATTGTGAGTTCAAAGCCAGCCTCAGCAATGGCGAGGCACTTAGCAACTCAGTGAGACCCTGTCTCTAATAAAATACAAAAAAGGGCTGGGGATGTGGCCCAGTGGTCAAGTGCCCCTGAGTTCAATCCCTGGTACCACCAAAAAAAAAAAAAAAAGAATTCATTGACCTATCTTTTTAGCTAAAGTACAAACATTATCAGCAGGATTTGTATTTATAAATGGAATCCAGGGGCTGGGGTTGTAGCTCAGTGGTAGAGCGCTCACCTAGCATGTGTGCAGCCCGGGTTCGATCCTCAGCACCACGTAGAGATAAACGCATTGTGTACAACTAAATCAAATAAATAAATATTTTAAAAAAAAATGGAATCCATATGAAGTAACCTGATATATATCTATAGTTTGTCCTTTGGAGTTAAAATAAAACTGTGATCATGTCTATCTTTTTTTTGGTACCAGGCATTGAATTCAGTGACACTCAACCACTGGGCCACACCCCCAGCCCTTTTTTGTATTTTATTAGAGACAGGGTCTCACTGAGTTGCTAAGTGCCTCGCCATTGCTGAGTCTGGCTTTGAACTCGGGATCCTCCTGCCTCAGCCTCCCAAGTGCTGGGATTATAGGTGTGCGCCACCGCGCCTGCCTTCATCCGCGCCTGCCTTCATGTCTATCTTTAAGCTGAAATTATATAGATAATGTTGCAATTTACATTGACAACCTAGAGTCTTTTGGCTGGTGTCTGATATTTTTATATTTCTTATCTTTCTAGGGTTAAAGTTTACAGGAAGTTTAATAACAGATATTTGCTATTTGTCATTAGTAAGAAGCACTTTATAGAAAATTGTATATTTAGTTACGGTCCTTAATATCTTATTTGGGTGTTAAGCAGGTTGTTTCTATGTAGCATTAAAAATTAATAGCAGCCGGGCGTGGTGGCGCACGCCTGTAATCCCAGCACTTTGGGAGGCTGAGGCAGGAGGATCACGAGTTCAAAGCCAGCCTCAGCAATGGCGAGGCACTTAGCAACTCAGTGAAACCCTGTCTCTAATAAAATACAAAAAAGGGCTGGGGATGTGACCCAGTGGTCGAGTGCCCCTGAGTTCAATCCCCAGTACCACAAAAACAAAACAAAACAAAACAAAAAATTAATAGCATTGGGGCTGGGGTTGTGGCTCAGCATTAGAGTGCTCGCCTAGCATGTGTGCAGCCTGGGTTCAGTCCTCAGCACCACGTAAAATTAAATGCATTGTGTACAACTAAAGCAAATAAATAAATATTTTAAAAAATTAATAGCATTATTATTTTTCTAAAAGATTACAAATGCATATTTAAAAACTAAGGAATATAGAAAAATATGAAAAAAAATATATCTCCCTCCCTATCTTTACTTTTCTCCTGAGACACCTCTGAATGTGTGCACCTATGCATGCTGTTCATGGTTTTGCATATTGAGATATGTATGATCCCATTTACACACGTTCTTTTTTTTTTTTTTTTTTTTTTTTTTTTGTGGGATGGTACCGGGGATTGAACTCAGGGGCATTCAACCACAGAGCCACATCCCCAGCCTTATTTTTGTATTTTACTTAGAGACAGGGTCTCACTGAATTGCTTAGCACCTCGCCATTGCTGAGGCTGGCTTTGAACTCATAATCCTTCTGCTTGAGCTGTTGGGATTACAGGCGTGAGCCACCATGCCTGGCTTACACATTTTTTTTTATGTATATTTATTTGTTTTAGTTGTACACAATGCCTTTATTCTTACGTGGTGCTGAGGATCGAACCCAGGGGCCCCCATGCTAGGTGGAGAGCTCTACTGCTAAGCCACAACCCCAGCCCACACACATATTCTTTTTTTTTTTTTGGTACCAGGGAGTGAACTCAGGGGCACTCGATCACTGGGTCACATCCCCAGCCCTTTTTTGTATTTTATTAGAGACAGGGTCTCATTGAGTTGTTAAGTGCCTCGCCATTGCTGAGGCTGGCTTTGAACTCTCGATCCTTCTGCCTCAGTCTCCCAAAGTACTGGGATTATAGGCGTGCGCCACCAAGCCCGGCTCTTTTTTTTTTTTTTTTTTTTAATATTTATTTATTTATTTTTTATTTTAATTTGTTATACATGTTTGCAGAGTACATTTCATTTCATATTACATACAAAGAGCACAATTTTTCAAGTTGCTGGTTTTATATAAAGTATTTTTACAATTGTGTCTTCATACATGTATTTAGGGTAATCATGGATAACTCAGTCTGCTATTATTCCTATCCCCTCGCCCCCTCCTCCCTTCCCCCTCTTTGTTCTATTTAAAGTTCTTTCATTCCTCTCATCCCCACTCCCTTGTCTTTATAAGTTAGTATCTTCATATCAAAGAGATCATTTGACCTTTGGACTTTTGGGATTGGCTAACTTCACTTAGCATTATTTTCTCTAACTCCATCCATTTATCTGCAAATGCCATGATTTTATTATCTTTTAGTGCTGAGTAGTGTTCCATTGTGTATATATACCAAAGTTTCCCTATCCATTTATCTGCTGATGGGCATTGGGATTGGTTCCACAATCTAGCTATTGTGAATTGTGCTGCTATAAACATTGATGTGGCTGTGTTCCTGTAGTAAGCTGTTTTTAAGTCCTTTGGGAATAGACCAAGGAGTGTGATAGCTGGGTCAAATGGTGGTTCCATTCAAAGTTTTCCTAGGAATCTCCATAATGCTTTCCAGATTGGCTTCACCAATTTGCAGTTCCACCAGCAACATAAGAGTGTGCCTTTTCCCCCACATCCTCGCCAGCATTTATTGTTGTTCGTTTTTTTGATAGCTGCCATTCTGACTGGAGTATGATGAAATCTTAGAGTAGTTTTAATTTGCATTTCTCTAATTGCTAGAGATGTTGAACATTTTTTCATATATTTGTTGATTGTTTACATATCATCTTCTGAGAAGTGTCTGTTTAGTTCCTTGGCCCATTTATTGATTGGGTTATTTGTGTTTTTGGTGTTAAGTCTTTTTTTTTTTTTAATATTTATTTATTTGCTTTAGTTGTACACAATGCCTTTGTTTTTACGTGGTGCTGAGGATTGAACCCGGGCCGCAAACGTGCTAGGCGAGCGCTTTACCGCTGAGCCACAACCCCAGCCCCTGGTGTTAAGTCTTTTGAGAGCTTTATAAATCCTTGAGGTTAGTGTTCTATCTGATGTGCTTGTGGTGAAGATTTGCTCCCATTCCACACATATTCTTTAAAGTTTTTTTTTTTTTCCTATGTGGACACATATTTCTGTGTCAGTTAATGTAAATCTGTATCATAATTCAGATGGATTCATAACATGCCTGTTTTAGTCAGCTTTTTTTTTTTTTTTTTTTTTTTTTTTTTGGTACTGGGGATTGAACTCAGGGGCATTTTACTGGGCCACATTCCCAGCCCTTTTTTGTATTTTATTAGAGACAGGGACTCACTGAATTGCTAAGTGCCTCACGATTGCTGAGGCTGGCTTTGAACTCGCGATCCTCCTGCCTCAGTCTCCCAAGTGCTGGCATTACAGGTGTGCACCACAGCGCCTGGCTTTAGTCAGCTTTTTCACTGCTGTAACTAAAGGACCCAACCAGAACAATTGTAAAAGAAATGGAGGGTTTATTTGAGGATTCACAGTTTCAGAGGTCTTAGTCCACAGAAGGCTGGCTCCATTCCTCGAAGCTTGAGTTGATATTGAGATTGAACATCCTGGCAGGAGAGAGTGGTGGAGGTAAGCAGTTAACACATGGTGGTCAGGAAGCATAGAGAATCCATTCGCCAGATACAAATATATACCCAAAACCACGCTGCAATTCCCGCCTTCTCCAGCCACACTCTACCACTTCAGTTACCACTCAGTTAATCCCTATCAGGGGATTGAATCACTGATTGGATTAAGACTCACAACCCAATCATTTATCCTCTGAACCTTCTTGCATTTTCTCATACATGAGCTTTTGGGGGACACCTCACATCCAAACCATAACAATGCCTGTGTCTATATGGGCCATTTTTTGTCAGCTTTTTTTATTTTTGTTAAGATAAATGTCCTTGTACACATATCTTTATATACTTCTAGTGGCAAATTAGTTATAACTATAATTCCGTGGCTGGGTCCAAAAGTATACACACCTTACAGGTAGGAAAATAGTGCTGAACAGCTCTCAGGCAGGTGGTTCTGTATTCACATAGTGTCATGAGACATAGCTGGCCATGCCAGTTATGCCAAAGTCAGTCAGGTTATCTTGGCATTAGTCAGTTTGGGACTTATGCCATAAGACATATTTACACATGTTTGTACATGGATTCTGGTGAAAAACCAAGCCCACTTGCTAACTGATAGTCTTTACCAAGTAAACCTGACGTTGCTTAAAAACATCAAAGCTTAAAAAAACATTAAAAATCATATCTACTTTTGAGAAAAACCACCTGATAAAGAAACGGATTTTTTTTTTTTAAATTCAGAGAAAATCTTTTAAAGGTGATTAAAACTCAATTAATAATATTGATAGTATTGCTGTAAGTTTTCCTTTTTTTTTTTTTTTTGGTACCGGGGATTGAACTCAGGGGCACTCAAACACTGGGCCACATCCCCAGCCCTTTGTTTTTGTATTTTATTAGAGACAGGGTCTCACTGAGTTGCCAAGTGCCTCGCCATTGCTGAGGCTGGCTTTGAACTCGCGATCCTCCTGCCTCAGCCTCCCAAGTGCTGGGATCACAGGCGTGCACCACCGTGCCTGGTGCTGTAAATTTTCTTTTAAAAACAGCTTTTGAATAATTTTAGATTTATAGAAAGGTTGCAGAGAGTAGTGTATACCCCTTATCCAGTTTCCCTATTGATAAAGTCTTTCATAACCATTATGTGTTTCTCAGGACTAAGGAACCTACATTGGCATACTACTATTAACTAGACTTTAGAGTTTTCAGATTTCATTAGTTTTCAACAAGTATTCCTTTTCTATTTGGAAGCAAATTAAGCTTTTAAACTCTATACTTTAGCTTCAATACCTGGTCATAAATTAATTTTAGTCATAATATATATCATACTTGTATATGTACTATATGTAATTTATATAGATCTCTATTTGTTTAAACAAATGTAAGTTATCTTTGACATTAATATCTTTGAAAATTATCTTTTGACATTCACAGACAGTTCTGCCCAAGGCAATTTTAGGATAGGGCTGAGGAGCTTTCCCTGCCCTTTTTGTGTTCTTTGCAGAAAGGAGATTTATAATATCTAGTGTGTGTTTCTTGCACAGTGGTACCCTTTTTAGCGTAGTTACAAGCCCCCATCTCCAAGAACACATGGAAAATAGCCCTCTACTGGTTACTAGGAAGTTAGCTATTAATTGAGAGTGGTAGAGAAGAGTGTCTTATTTGGGATGGTTTTACTATCTTAATTTCTCCAGATGTGGTGGTGCCCCTCTGTAGTCCCACCCACAATGGAGGCTGAAGCAGGAGGATCACAAGTTCAAGGCCAACCTTGGCAAAGTCCACCCTTGGAAATTTATCTAGACCCTACCTCAAAAAATAAAAAGGACAAGGCACGTAGCTTAGCAGTACAGCATCTCTGGGTTCAATCCCTAGTACTACACAAAAACAAACAAAAAAATCTTTGTGGTTTTTTTTTTTTTAATATTAATTTGTTTTAGTTGTACACAATGCCTGTATTCTTACATGGTGCTAAGGATCGAACCCAGGCCACGCACATGCTGGGGGGGTCACTCTACTGCTGAGCCACAAGCCCAGCCCCAACTGTTGTGGTTCTTTTTTTTTTTTTTTTTTTTTGTGGTACCAGGGATTGAACTCAGGGGCACTCGTCCACTGGGTCACATCCCCAGCCCTTTTTTTTGTATTTTTATTTAGAGACAGGGTCTCACTGAGTTGCTAAGTGCCTCGCCATTGCTGAGGCTGGCTTTGAACTCGCGATCCTCCTGCCTCGGCCTCCCAAAGTGCTGGGATTACAGGTGTGCGCCACCGCGCCCGGCTTCTGTTGTGGTTCTTGAAGAAGAAAAAGGTGCTGGTTTTCATAGGATTGTAACTGGCTACCTTTTACTCCACGCTTTCTTTCTTTTCTTTTTTCTTTTTTGGTACCAAGGATTGAACTCAGGAGTGCTAAACTACTGAGTCAAACCCACAACCTTTTTATTTTTAATTTTGTGAAAGGGTCTCACTAAGTTGCTGGGGGTAGTTTTGAACTTGAGAGATCCTCCTCCCTCAGCCTCACGAGTCACTAGGATTACAGGCCTGCGCAACTTTGCATGGGCTCACTCTACACTTTTTTTTTTTTTTTGTGGTACCAGGGATTGAACTCGGTGGCACTTGACCACCGGGCCACATCCCCAGCCCTTTTTTGTATTTTATTTAGAGACAGGGTCTCACTGAGTTGCCAAGTACCTCACCATTGCTGAGGCTGGCTTTGAACTCTCTATCCTCCTGCCTCAGTCTCCCAAGTGCTGGGATTATAGGCGTGTGCCGCCGCGCCGGCTCACTCTACACTTTCTAATGTGAAGAATTCTTTCTGGGAAAATCATCACACAAACTCACTATATTAATTTAAATCATTCTTAGTTTATGGCAGGGAGGGAAGGAATTGGCTTTCTTTTTCTTTTTCTTTTTTTTTTTTTTTTTTTTTTGGTACCAGGGATTGAACCTAGGGGCACTTAGACAGGATCTTCATGGTTGCTTAGGTCCTCACTAAGTTACTGAGGTTGGCTTTGAATTCAAGATGCTCCTGCCTCAGCCTCCTGAGCTGCTGGGATTTCAGACTGTTGCCACCACACCCAGCAGGAATTGGTATTTTTAAGAATCACTTTTCCAGGGCTAGAATTGTGGCTTGCCTAGCATTTGCCAGCACGTGTGAGGCACTATGTTCAATACTCAGCACCACATAAAAATAAATAAATAGAACAAAGGTTAAAAAATGCTTTTAAAAAATCACTTTTCCTCGCAGTTTAAAGGGAACTCAATTTTAAGTTCATTAGCATATCACTTTTTTTAAAACCAAAAAAATTCCTTTTTTGTATTCTAAGAAGCAAAAATGACCAGCAGTCACTTGGCAGTTCCATGAAAAAGCACACACTAGATCTGAAGTACATCTTCCTTTTGCGGAGGCAAAGAAGAAGGAAGAGCATGGCATTTGCCCTGTATGTCAGTTAAACTAATGAACCAATTGTAAAGTAGTCCTGACTTTTGCATGTGTGTTTTGTGAGTACCTCTGGGCAGAGCATTGCATTAGATCTAATGGAAAAGTATAAATTTCTTTTCTTTCTCTCAAAGAGCTTGTAGTGGGAGAAATACCATTTGTAGAAAAACAAGTGCAGTTTAGGATGTTGTATGTTAGATGATAGCTCTATGTCACAGATGTTTAGGAGGGGTGCTGTGTGTGGTGGTGTATGCCTATAATTCCAGCAACTTGTCAAAGGCCAGTCTTAGTAATTTAGCGTCCCTTGGTTCAAGCCCCAGTACCAACAACAACAGCAACAACAAAAAGGAAGTTTAGGAGGGGGAAATCCCTTCTGTGTAGGCAGTCATGCAAGACTTCAAGAAAAAGGTGCACTGGAGCTAGTTCTTAAAGTGTGGCTAGGATTTTATTATAGTGGAAGGGGTTTGGAAGGTATTCTAGGTAGAAGGAAAGATGACAAAATTTTAGAGGTGGAAAGTGCCATAGTATGCATGATAAATAGCATAAATATCATGAGGATATTAGGTGGGAGGGAGAGGATGACTTTGGGAACCAAGATTGAAAAGATCGGGCTCAAGTGGTAGAGACTTTCAAATGCCTTGCTAAATTGTACTTTATTTCATTGCTGTAGGAACCATTGAAGGTTTTGTAGCTAGGGAGCTACATGATTCAGATCTTGAAGATCTCTGTGTAGGGTGGTTTGAAAGAGGGAGTCAGAAAGAGTGTTACAATTGTGTGGGTCTGAGGTGATGAGGGCCTGTACTGGGTTCATGTTATTAACTGGAATAGGAAGAACAGGATAATTTCAAGAAATGAAGCTTAGCTTATTGGCTCATTAAATATTGAGGTAAGGGAAAGAAAGCAGCCAGAAATGAATCTGAGGTCTGCAGCCTCACTCAGACTATGCTTCATTTGGTTCTTCTGTAGATTTGGCCATAAAATAAGAACTTAAAAATCAATAATCTCAGGGGCTTGGGCTGTGGTTGAGCCATAACACACTGGCCTGGCATGTGTGAGGCACTGGGTTCGATTCTCAGCACCGCATATAAATAAATAAAATAAAGGTCTATCAGCAACTAAAAAAAAAAAAAAAAAGGAAAAAATCAATAATCTTTCAGAACAGAAGGAAAGTATGTGGCATTCTTGTTTTAGAAATAATAAAATGTGCAGGTATGTAGTTTAAAACAGAAGATAAATGGCATTTGTTGATTCAGGTGGAAGGAATAAACCAGAGAAGGAAGGTTTACATTTTTTTTTTTTGGTACCAGGGATTGAACTGAGGGGCACTCGACCACTGGGCCACATCCCCAGCCCTTTTTTGTATTTTATTAGAGACAGGGTCTCACTGAGTTGCTAAGTGCCTCGTCATTGCTGAGGCTGGCTTTGAACTGGCGATCCTCCTGCCTCAGCCTCCCAAGTGCTGGGATTACAGGCGTGCACCACCACACCCGGCTTGGGTTTACATTTGATGGGGAGTATTATGCTGATGGGGGCTGTGCTTTCATCTGGTTTTCCATACTGTTTTATTGTAGATAACAGCAATATAACACTGACTGAATAAGAGAATCCTTGTTAATTCATGTACAGCAGATTTAGAAAACCATCTGAGTGGTTCTTCTGCTCACTCTTAAACATACAGGTACTTTGGATAATTGTCCCTTCACTGGGCCTAGAGAGCCAAAGGTGTGTAGTGTATCTGCTGGAGAAAAAGCACTTCAACACCAGCTGCTGGCAAACTGGCTGTGCACTGGAGCAGTATAGACATAAAACTGTGCCTGTGGCTAGATCTACATGAGATGTTCCACATGAAGACAAGTGTTTGGTTCCATTTCATTGTACTGTCTCTGAAAAATTAAAAGATAATTAGCAACTGGATATAATAGTTGCTACTATTTAGAATCTAATTCTCATTGAGTGGTGAGATTGAAATATAAGCTGAGGCAAGAGGATTGCAAGTTTGAGCAAGATCCTCAGCAACTTAGTGGGAGCCTGTCTCAAAATAAGAAAATAAAAAGGACTAGGGATATAGCTCAGTAGTAAAGCACCCTGGGTTCAATCTCCAGTACTTGCTAAGTTGCCTAGCCTGGCTTCAAACTTGTGATCCTGTCTCAGCTTCCTGAGTGGCTGAGATTACAGGTGTGCCATCACCACACCTGGCTATTTTGTGTAGATGTTAAGTATTTCTTTTTTTTTTTTTTTTTTTTTTTTTTTTTGGGTACCAGGGATTGAACTCAGGGGCACTCGACCACTGGGCCACATCCCCAGCCCTTTTTTGTATTTTATTAGAGACAGGGTCTCCCTGAGTTACTAAGTGCCTCGCCATTGCTGAGGCTGGCTTTGAACTCGCAATCCTCCTGCCTCAGCCTCCCAAGTGCTGGGATTACAGGCGTGCGCCACCGCGCCCGGCTAGATGTTAAGTATTTCTTAAAGTATGTTTGCATTTTTCAACTTCCTTTCATTAGTACTTCCACCCAAGTGATTTTATACATTGGATCTTTAAAAAATTTTTTTTTTAGTTGTAGATAGACACAATACCTTTATTTTATGTATTTTGATGTGTTGCTGAGGATCGAACCCAGTGCCTCACAAATGCTAGGCAAGTTCTCTACCACTGAACCACAACCCCAGCCGCTATGCATCGGATCTTTTTTTTTTTTTTTTTTTTTAATTTATTTACTTTAGTTGTACACAATGCAATGCATTTATGTTTACGTGGTGCTAAGGATCGAACCCGGGCCGCGCACGTGCGAGGCGAGTGCTCTGCCACTGAGCCACAACCCCAGCCCCAGATCTTTATGAGTTTGAAAATTTCATTAATTTTTTAAGTTTAGGATCAGTTGTTTTGGTTACTATAGAAATAAAACATGTTCATTGTAAAGAAATGAGAAATTTCAGATAAGTTCCTTACCACCATCTCTCCCTCACCTCCACTTCCAAAAACTGTCCTCAGGGAGAACAGAGCATAATGGTTATTTTTTATGTGGGTTCAATGTCCAGTACCTAAAATAAAATGTTACCCAAAAGTAGTGTTAGAAAATTTGCAGTGGTGTGAACTAGTATGAAAGTGTTTGATTTTGGAAAAGGAAATACAGTTAAAGATATTACAATAAAAATCCATATCACTAATAGAAAATTTTCTTCAACACTCATAGATGAAGGGGAATTAGACTTAGTCATAAGTCTCCAGGTCTCCAGGCAACAGGTTTGGTCACATCATTGGCTTGGTTACCTTGACCACACACTGGATTTGGGTTATGACAAATTTATTTTAAAACAAAAGCAAGCAGGCAAACAATACATTTATTAAATTTTTTGACTGGTTGAATCTATTTATAGCACATATATTGTGAAGAGTTGTGGTTTTCTTAGATTAAAAAAGACATTGTATAAAAATCATCTCCCCACATAAATGTTTCCTCCACCTACTCATTTGTCTGCAGGCCAGGAGTCTGTTCACTTCCTCCCGGGCTGAGTGCCTTTGCTGCTCATAGGCTCATTTTTTTAGATATTCCGGTACAGTCAAAATATAAATGTCTAATGTGTGTAGTGTTGCTAATTATTTTGTAACCTAAAAGTAAACTTCTTTAGAGTTTATGGGGAGGTAGTGGAAAATATTGAAAATATTGTTTACTCAGAAATATGAATGTTTGGGCCTTTTGCCTTATTGAAATATGCAGTTATTCACAATGCAATATTGAGGATGGTATTTTGGGAAAAGGTGGTTAAGAATTCCACATAGAAAGCTGGGCATCGCGGTGGCGTACACCTGTAATCCCAGCACTTGGGAGACTGAGGCAGGAGGATTGTAAGTTCAAAGCCAGCCTCAGCAATGGCGAGGCACTTAGCAACTCAGTGAGACCCTGTCTCTAATAAAAGAGAAAAAAAAAGAAAGCAAGAAAGCTGGGCATGATGGTACACTCCAGTAATCCCAGCTACTAAGAAGTCTGAAGCAGAAGCAGGAGAATCCCAAGTTCCAGGCCAACCTAGGCAATTTAGAATTTGTTTCAAAATAAAATTTTTAAAAAGGGCTGGGGATGTAACTCAGTGGTAGAGTACTTGCCTAGCATGTATGAGGCACTGGGTTCAATCCCCAGCACCACAAAAAAAAAAAAAAAAAAAAAAAAAAAAGCCATGTGGAAGAAACCTTTGTATGTTCAAATGTCTTCCATCTGTTTTCCCAACTCACTTTATTACTGAGCAATTATTGTACCATGGAGCAAATAGCCAAAAATAATTTTGTGTGATGAGGGTTTTTTCTCCTCACAAGTGTGTCTTTAAACTGTCACACATTCTGTAGTTAAGCCTTGTGTTAAAATTTTAGTGTAACTAACGGAGACTTGTTAATGTGATATGTGTGTTCATGGGGAACATGCTTTTCTCCCCTTACAGTAGAGATATGTTGTAGCATGAAAATGTATTGATCCATTGATGCTTCTCCACGCAACCCCCCCACCCCACCCCCCAACTGCTTTACCTGTTGTCTGGCATTTAATGAAAGAAATCTTGCTCGAAAGTTGCAGGTCTCTTGAGGGCTGCAAACGCTACACTCAGAATGAAACTAGGTTACTGCTTCTGCAACATGCAGTGGTTTGTATCAAAAGCTGTTTTGGTCTTGTCTTTGAAATTATCCCCTACTCTTTGAAGTGGTCATATTTTGATTGGGAGTGGTTTTAAATTTTAGAATTTCCTGAATTGAACCTAAAATGTTTTATTATTTTCTTGTGTGGTTGTTGTGCACAAGTTTATAGAAAGCTTATCTCAAGATAACATACTTCTTCAGTAAAAACAAAGAAAAAATACTTTAGACTTGAGAAAGAATTAAAGACTGAAAGTATTTTAGGAGGGTATTCAAAACTGGTTTTATGTAGCTGGGATATGTATTTCCTTAGCTTTTAAAATATCTGAGTTTTTGTGGCTTAGTACTTTGAGTTTGTGTTTTAATTCTGGAATCATCTTTTTATTACCAAGAGGAAACTAGGTACTTTTCCTTCACTATTTTTTGCTACTTAAAAAAAAAAATGTATTTGTTTTTTCCTTTTGGTTGACATGTCTTAAAGTGAGGTGGAGTTTACAGCTGTTCCTTTATCATACTCTTTCTTTTACATATAAGGTTTTTTCCTGTTTGTTTTGTTTTGTTTTGTTTGGATACTGGAGATTGAACTCAGGGCACTCAACCACTGAGCCCCATCCCCAGCCCTGTTTTGTATTTGATTTAGAGATAGGATCTTACTGAATTGCTGAGCACCCCACTTTTTGCTGAGGCTGGCTTTGAACTCAATCCTCCTGCCTCAGCCTCAAGAGCTGCTGGGATTACAGATGGGCACCACCGCACCCAGCTACATATAAGTTTTGAAATCTTAAAAGTAACCTATTTAAATGAATTCCAAAATGTTTTCTTCAATGGTGTTGTTTTATAGCAAGAAATTGTCCTTCCTTTTGATATTTAAACATGCTCATTGCTCTGCTATCTTTTCTTTCGTGTGTGTGTGTGTGGGGGGGGGGGTGGTACCGGGGATTGAACTCAGGGGCACTCAACCACTGGGTCACTGGGTCACATCCCCAGCCCTTTTTTGTATTTTATTAGAGACAGGGTGTCATTGAGTTGCTAAGTGCCTTGCCATTGCTGAGGCTGGCTTTGCACTCTTGAGATCCTCCTGCCTCAGCCTCCCAAGTGCTGGGATTACAGGCGTGTGCCACCATGCCCGGCTTCATATGCCATAAAATTTACCCATTTAAAAAGTGTGCAGGTTTTGTGTGTATTCGCAAGGTTGTGTAACTGTCACCAGTATTTAATTCCAGAACATTTAATTGCCCCCAAAAGAAACCTAGAACCCATTAGCAGTCACTCACTATACCTCCCTAGCCTCTAGCCTCTGATTTACTTCTGCCTCTATGGATTTGTTATTTGGGTCATTTCATGCAAGTAGGCTCATACAATTATGTGGTCTTTTGTGTCTGGCCTCTTTCACTTAATGTTTTCAGGGCTCGGCCATGTTGAACTTCATTCCTTTTTATGGCTGATAGTCTTCAACTGTATAGTTACACATATCCAGCTGATGTATGTATATTTGGATTGTTTTTACTTTTTGCCTATTATGCTGCTGTGAAGTTTTATGTTCAAGTTTTTGTATGAACATGTAATATATCCTCAGATCTCTTGGGTATATGGGTAAAATTGGAATTGCAGGGTCATGTAGTAGCTTTAACTATTTTTATTTTTATTTTTATTTTTTTTTTTGTGGTACTGGGGATTGAACTCAGGGGCACTTGACCACTGGGCCACATCCCCAGCCCTTTTTTGTGTTTTTATTAGAGACAGGGTCTCACTGAGTTGCTAAGTGCCTCGCCATTGCTGAGGCTGGCTTTGAACTCACGATCCTCCTGCCTCAGCCTCCCAAAGTGCTGGGATTACAGGCGTGCGCCACCGTGCCCGGCTAGTAGCTTTAACTTTTTGAGAAACCGCCAAACCTTTCCAATGTGTATCATTTTATATTCCCACCAGTAACATATAAGGCTTCAAATTTTTCTACATTCTTGCCAATATTTGTTATTTTACAATGTTTTATTATAGCCATCCTAGTAGGTATCAAATGGTATCTCATTGTGGTTTTGATTTATATTTCTTTAATGACTACTGATATTGAGATCCTTTTCTGTATCTTTGGCTATTTGTGTATCTTCTTGGGACAAATGTCTATTCAGATCCTTTCCCCATTTTAATCTGGATACTAATGTCTAGATACTAGATGCTTATCAGATCATCCAATGCTGCCGGGCAGGTTATGTTTCAAGTTTTTTCAGCCATGACGGATTCATTTCTTGTGGGATTCATTCCTCAAGGAATTCCCTTCCACCACTGACATTTAATGCTCTACAATTTATGTCGATTTCTTGTGACTTATCTGCCTAATTCATTGGTTACCTGTTGCCACATTGTTTATAAAAATGATTTACAAAAATTTTCCTCATCCTATGTGTTATCTCTACTTTGTTGATAGTGTTTGTGATGCACAAATGTTTTTAATTTTATAAAGTTCAATTTATTTATATTTTTCTTTGGTAGCTTGGAGCTATATCATTTCTAAAACTTCTCTTTCTTCTAGTCTTTTCCCTCGTTTCTACTACCTCATGTTCACTGTGCAACAACGTTTGCAACAAACTTAAATTACATAAATCTCTGATCTGCCATCCATAATTTATAACTTCTTTAGGAAAGATCTTCTGAAATAGGGGAGGAGAAGGGAGCCAGCACTGAAAGCCTCCTCTGTAACACAGGAACCGGGCCTATGGGATTGGTTAAACCTTCACAATAGCCTTTAGTGGTGTAGGCACTCAATATTTGAGTTTTACAGGGGAATACACACTAAGATTTAGTTTATCTGTCCAAGGTCATAGACTTGGTTAAGTAGCATATTGATATTCATACTAATTTCTGAGGGTCTACCATTCTTCTTTCCTAAAATTAGAGTGGACAGCATCTGTAGACCTTGTACAGACATTCCTGTTTATAGCTGCAAGCTTTTTATTCTGTTAATTCATTTCTTATCATATATGTGCTGTGGAGATATAGAGAATAGAGATATAGGGAGAGGAGGAAATATTTCAGTTTACAAACTTCATCTAAATATATATCACAAATAAGGAGGGGTAAGGTCTGTTCTCTGACAGTTCTTTGCCTGGATTTTGGGTCCCCTAGGGGATTTGTGGGTGGGTGTCTAAAAATGGGCAAACTCCTAAAACAGCATTAAAATTTTGTGTGTTTATTTGTGGGAAGTGATTTGTAATATTTTTTCTTCCATTTTTTTTTTTTTTTTTTTTGGTACTGGGTATTGAACCCAGGGACACTCTGTGACTGAGCCACATCTCTACCTCTTTGAAAGAAAAAAAGAAAGAATAGGATAAAATTTTTTTTTTTCAAATTTGAGACAGGGTCTCACCAAGTTGCCCAGAGTGACCTCATATTTGCTATCCTTCTACCTTCTGAGTCACTGGAATTATAGGTGTGTGCCGCTGTGCCTGGCTGAGAATTTGTAATTTTCAGAAGAATCTCAGGAATTTTAGAATTGCTGCTAAGGAAGAGAACATACAACCTTTCTGGAAAGAAAATGCAGGTAGTGTGTTAGCAATTTGTCCTTTCCGTTAGCCATGTTTTGGGTATGTTCTGGTTTGCATTAAATCTTTGCATCTGGTTTCAAATATTTTTGTTTTAGAGTATTTATGTATACCTGTTGACTTAAGACTGTTAAGATCTTTTCAAAATGTTACTTTTTGAAGTATCGGAACTTTCTTTGTGGGGGCTGGGGTTGTGGCTCAGCGGTAGAGCGCTCGCCTAGCATGTGCTCGCCTAGCATGAGCACGGCCCGGGTTCGATCCTCAGCACCACGTAAAAATAAACGCATTGTGTACAACTAAAGCAAACAAATAATATTTAAAAAAAAAAAAAAACTTTCTTTGTTAGTGAGAAAGCAATAGCAGTCCTTTGTCTTTGTGTAGATCAAGTGTATTAAATTCCAACATTTCCTGATGTTATTCATACATCAGAAACATTTTTGATTTTTAAAATTTTTGTTATATATAGGAATATAATGACAGTGTTTCTTTTTTTAAAATATTTATTTATTTGCTTTAGTTGTACATAATGCAATGCATTTATGTTTACGGGGTGCTGAGGATCGAACCCGGGTCGCGCACGTACTAGGCGAACGCTCTACCCGCTGAGCCACATCCCCAGCCCCAGTGTTTTCTTATTTTCATTTTCTATGTGAGCTTTTAATTCAGGTTTCTGATGATCCAGTTAAGATTGACTCCTCTCATGAGAGGTTAAATGATAGGCAGCCAGAGTGTGAATATCTATACCTGTATCTGAGGAATACATTTTAGTTCTACCCAAAGGTGAGACCTCTCAGAGTTTAAAAAAAGGAAGGATCACAGGCCTTTTAAGTCTCTGGTTTTTCTTATTAAATCTAATAGACAGAATGTCAGTTAACAATGATCAAGGAACTCACACATTAGTCATCTTGAAATGAACTACTATATTAAATAATTTAATTCCTGCCAGGCATAGTGGCATATACCTGTAATCCCAGTGACTCAGGAAGCTGAGGCAGAAGGATTGAAAATTTTTTTTTTTTTTTTTTTGGTACCAGGGATTGAACTCAGGGGCACTCGACCACTGGGCCACATCCCCAGCCCTTTTTTGTATTTTATTAGAGACAGGGTCTCACTGAGTTGCTAAGTGCCTCACCATTGCTGAGGCTGGCTTTGAACTCGCGATCCTCCTGCCTCAGCCTCCCAAAGAAGGATTGAAAATTTGAGGCCAGCCTTAGCAAATTAGTGAGGCCCTGTCTCAAAATTTTAAAAAGGGAGGCCTGAGGATGTAGTTCAATGATAAAGTGCCTCTGGGTTCAATCCCAGTGCCAAAAAAAAAAAAAAAAAAAAAAAAGGCAAATAATCAGAAAACAACCTTTGGTTATGTAGCTAGACTGAGATCACTCAAGATTATTTGTTTTGCCAGTGCATGCATGCCTATAATCTCATTGGCTCAGGAGGCAGAGGCAGGAGGATTGTGAGTTCAAAGCCAGCTTCGACAATTTAGCAAGACTCAGTCTCAAAATATAAAAAAAAGGGCTGGGGATGTGGCTCAGCACTTAAATGCCCCTGAATTCAATCCCCAGTACCAAAATATATGTGTGTGTGTGTTTTGTAGATATGTTCTGGTGGTTTTTAAAAAAAAATTTATTGTGAATTATAGTTATACATAATAGTGGAATCCATTATGCTATGTTTGTACATGTATATAATTTGATCAGTCTCATTTCCCAGTACCTTCCCTTTCCTTCCTCTCCTTCCTCCCCCAGATCCAACTGCTCTACTCTACTGATTTCCCTTCTATTATTATTATTGTTGTTGTTTTTAAGGGTACTGAATTTTATTTAAACCAGAACATTGAAAGATTTTAGTGGAAAAGATCACGGTAATATACACAAAACATTATCTTCCTTTAAAAAACAGCTCCTTTGTTTAAATTACATTCTATTCAAAGATGATGTTTGTGAATAGAATTGAATAATGGAAAATGTTTTGAAATGCATTGTGATCAGGTGGGTCTTGCTTAGTGGTTGATTTCTTCTTTGGGCCTGGGGGCTCACTGATGAAAGTTAAGGTTGCTTAGACTGTGTGATGAGTAATACACACAGTTTTGTTGTTTTGCATGGAAATGTGGAGATTGTTGAAGGTTGATAGCAATTGTGTAGTACCTAGGAGGAGCTCCTTGCTTACCCTCATCTGGTAGCTGCACTTGCATATTGTCAAGGAAACACAATAACAGCCTCATTTAAATGCACATGTAAAAAGCTACAGTGAAATTTTATTTTTATAAAAGCTCTGTCTGAAACGGAAGGTGATAGGCATTTCTCAATTCCATTTTTTTTTTTAACAGAGAATAGGTTAAATGGACTTCTTAAAAATAATTGTTTGACATTAAATTTTTATTATGAAATTACATTAAAATTAGTTGATCTCAACCATTTACTGTAGGCATATAAGAATATAGTGCTTATCCAAAATATGGCCCAGTATTGCATGTCATTTGAGGGTTTTTTCTTTTTGTTGTTGTTTTATTTGTTTGTTTTTTGTGGTGCTGGGGATTGAACCCAGGGCCTTGTGCATGCGAGGTAAGCATTCTACCAACTGAGCTATATCCCCAGCCTCCATTTGAGGGTTTTATTTGTGTAAAGTAGATTTATACATGTTAGTGTTGGTAGCTTTCCTAGTGTATTCCAGGTTGATATTGTGAACACCTTTGGAAATGAAGGACATTTAAAATAATGCCTCTGCTACTGTGACATAGAACCTTTTTTCAGTGTAAATTTTGTTTCTGTAACTCCTGCTTTACAGAACGTATTCAAAGTCCACAAATTTATTAAGGTTTTATACATTTGAAAACTTATCCATTTTGTTGCAAAATGAACTAAAACACAATTTAAATTTTTTAAAATATCTATTTATTTGTTTTTTAGTTGTACACAATGCCTTTATTTTTACGTGGTGCTGAGGATCAAACCCGGGCTGCGCATGAGCTAGGCGATTGCTCTACCGCTGAGCCACAACCCCAGCCCACACAATTTAAATTTTAAGTCCTTAATTTGTCAAAAGTAAGCCAGGCATGGTGGTACATGCTTGTAAGCCCAGCTACTTGGGAGGCTGAGGCAGGAGGATTGCAAGTTTGAGGCCAGCCTTCATAACTCAGCTAGACCTTGTCTCCAAATAAAAGAGCTGGAGATGTAGCTCAGTGGTAGAGTGCCCCTGGGTCCAATTCCCCAGTCTCCCTCTCACACACACATGCACACAAAGTAATTACCATGAAAAACAAACTGCAAAGTGGATTGAATTGAAAATTGGCATGTATCCATGTGAACCAATCTTTGACACTCAGATGGGAGGTGTGAATTCCACTAGCTGAGGATAAAATTTAGAGCTTTAAACACTACTCTAGATTTTTTTAAACTTTATATTGTTTAGTTTTGTTTAAAACCAAAGTGGATCTTTTGAGATGCTTGCTTAGCACTAACTCAGTAGGAGAGTATAGTGAACTGGGACGAGGAGTTAGAAAACCACAAGTCTAGCACTTGCTCCATCACTTGCCAACAATGACAATGGGAAAATTGTTAAACTGAGTCTCAGCTGTGAAATAAAAACAACAGTCTAAGTCATTGCAGGGCAGTGATACTTAAGGAAGTAAAATTCTGTTGAGATTTCATTCCTGTCATTTTCTTGTGTTTCTTGTATGTAACATGCCTACCTCCCTTCTCCCATTTGTCTGACTTCTGCTTGTCCTTCAAGACTGTCTCCATCTTTGTCTCATCCCTGACACTTCCACTGACAAGTTCATTATTTTATTTTATTATTATTTTTTAATATTTATTTATTTGCTTTAGTTGTGCACAATGCAATGCATTTATGTTTACGTGGTGCTGAGGATCGAACCCGGGCCGCACATGTGCTAGGCCAGCACTCTACCGCTGAGCCACAAGCCCAGCCCAATTTTTTTTTTTTTTTTTTTTTTTTGGTACCGGGGATTGAACTCAGGGGCACTAGACCACTGGGCCACATCCCCAGCCCTTTTTTGTATTTTATTAGAGACAGGGTCTCACTGAGTTGCTAAGTGCCTCGCCATTGCTGAGGCTGGCTTTGAACTCGCGATCCTCCTGACTCAGCCTCCCAAAGTGCTGGGATTACAGGCGTGCGCCACCGCGCCCGGCTCAGCCCAATTTTATTTTATTTTTGTATCACAGATTGAACCCAGGGGCACTTAACCACTGAGCCACATCCTCAGCTCTTTTTTTATATTTTGAGATTGGTGTCTTGATCAATCCTTCTACCTCAGTCTCCTGAGCCGCTAGCATTACAGGCGTTCACCACTGCACCCTGCAAGTTCACTACCTTTTATGCCAATTAATCACCTCATTTTCTGCACTGCCAAGATACATTATATGGACAGGTGTGCTTATTTAACAAATGCTTAGAATAGTGCTTACTGTTGCTGAGTACTCTCACAAGCATTTATGCCAGTAATAATTCTGTGAGGTAGATAGTGTTAATATCCCCTTTTTATAGATGCAGAAAAACAAGACATACATAGGTTAAGTAATTTGCCCAAGTTCCCCCACTACTAGTAGGTGTTGAAGCCAGGTTTTCTTTCCAGTGCTGGGGATCAAATCCAGGACCTTACACATGTTAAACAAGTACTTTGCCACTGAGCTACCTTTCCAGTCCAGGAGCCAGATTATATAAGCAGTCTTGCTTCAGAGTTTTTGCTCTTAACCACTGTGATTTTTTTTGTCTGTCTCCCCACATAGACCTTTGATCACCTTGTTGGTGGTTCTGGTTCCTATAATCCCTAATACATAGCAGACAATTAATAAATATAGTTAACAAATATGTGATAAATGTGGTTTATCATATTTATAAACCACATCACATAAATGCAAATTAATATAATCGCTATATGAATTTTATAAATCAGAGAGTAGAATTTACCAAGCTTCTCAGTTTTGCAGTTTGTTTTCTTGGCTCCATTTTTCAGGTTGGTATACTACTAAAGTATAACTTGGGGGTGGGGGTTGTGGCTCAGCGGCAGAGCGCTTGCCTCGCACTTGCGTGGCCTGGGTTCGATCCTCAGCACCATGTAAACATAAATGCATTGCATTGTGTACAACTAAAGTAAATAAATAAATATTTTTTAAAAAAGTATAACTTGGTAAAATTTAAGGATTGACTACCAAAAATTGAATTAGAAATGAATTCTAGTGTCAGGAGTGGTGGCGCATGACTGTAATCCCAGTGACTCCTGAGGCCGAAACAGTAGATTTACAAATTTGAGGCCACTCTGGACAACTTAGCAAGACCCTGTATCCAAAATATAATAATAATAATAATAATAATAATAATTCAAAATAAAAATTAAAAGGACTAGGGATGTAGCTCAGTGTTTACATAAGGCACTTCTGGGTTCAATCCCCAGTGCCTTAAATGCATGATTGAAGACCTGAAGTGTACGAATATACTCTGTATGCAAACAATTGTATGTAAAAAGATGCTAAATACATGCACTATGAGTTGTACATATTAAAAATTATAAATAAAAAAAATTAAAAAAAAAATCCCCAGTGCCATAAAAAATAAAATGAAATTACATAGCAGTTTAGCATCTTAAGTAATCTTCCAATATATACCATAAGGTGTACTGAAAAGTTTCTTATTAAAAATTATGTTTGGGCCGGGCGCGGTGGCGCACACCTGTAATCCCAGCACTTGGGAGGCTGAGGCAGGAGGATCACGAGTTCAAAGCCAGCCTCAGCAATGGCGAGGCACTTAGCAACTCAGTGAGACCCTGTCTCTAATAAAATACAAAAAAGGGCTGGGGATGTGGCCCAGTGGTTGAGTGCCCTTGAGTTCAATCCCCGGTACCAAAAAAAAAAAAAAAAAAAAAAATTATGTTTGGGTTGGGGTTGTGGCTCAGTGGTAGCGCACTCACCTAGCACGTGTGCGGCCTGGGTTCGATCCTCAGCACCACATAAAAATAAAGGCATTGTGTACAACTAAAATAAATAAATATTAAAAAATAAAATTAAAAAAATATGTTTAAGGAAAAAAACAGATCAGGGTGAGATTTCATTCATTTCAGACAAACAGGATGTACTACATTAAGAAAAAAAATTTTTTTTTTTTTTTTTTACTGTGGACCTGAGTATTAAACTCAGTAGCAGGGAAACTAAATATTTCTCATAGAATACACCCTTATCTTTAAAAAGTTAAAAAATTAGAATTCAGGTATTTTAAATTGTCTTTTAGTCAGTACTGATATATCACAGAATTTAGTATAATATGGTTTGTGCTTTTTTTTTCCCTTCCATACCAGGGATTGAATCCAGGGGTGATTAACCATTGACTGAGCTACATCCCCAGCCCTTTTTTATATTTTATTTTGAGACAGGGTCTTGCTGACTTGCTTAGGACTTTGCTAAGTTGCCAAAACTGGCTTTGATCTTGTGATCCTCCTGCTTTAGCTTCCTGAGCTGCTAGGATTATAGGTGTGTGCCAATGCGCCTGGCTTCTACTGCCCTTTTTTTATTTTGAGATTGGGTCTCAGTAAGTTGCACCACATAAAAATAAATAAATAAAATAAAAGTATTGTGGCCGGGCGCGGTGGCGCACGCCTGTAATCCCAGCACTTTGGGAGGCTGAGGCAGGAGGATCGCGAGTTCAAAGCCAGCCTCAGCAATGGCGAGGCACTTAGCAACTCAGTGAGACCCTGTCTCTAAATAAAATACAAAAAAGGGCTGGGGATGTGGCCCAGTGGTCAAGTGCCCCTGAGTTCAATCTCTGGTACCAAAAAAAAAAAAAAAAAAAAAAGTATTGTGTTCATCTACAACTAAGGAAAAAAAATATATATATAGTAAAAAAAAAAAAAAAATATATAATATATATATATATATATATATATAGTAAAAACATCAAACCATTCCTATCACAATAAACAATTGCCATCCTGTCCTTCTCCCTAGTGGATCATTCTATTTGGAAGAACTCTGTCGATATGCATTTATTTTCCCCTCCCTGTTCCTTTCAGTTTCTTTACAACTTTAGTTTTGGCTTCCTCATGGATAGTTGTATGTTTTAGAAACTCATTCAGCAGGACCAGATTCTGGCAGGAAAGGAGTGGTTCAAGCTTTAAAACAGATCAGTAGAATTGGTTTGGAAGGAAATGGAATAAGCAGAGGTAGCAGATTGATATGACTTACCAGGTTGCCCTTTCAACTTGGAAACACTAGTCCAGATGGAATCTTTGTAAAGTACAAGGAGGATGCTTAGATACATATTTTAATAAGGGGGGGAAAACTGTTGAATTTGGAATAAATTAATTATTAAAATTTTCCAGGAAACAAAATTGTTTCCTTTTAAATTTTTTTTAGTCAAACAATGATTTTATTGCTTGAATACATAAACAAATTTATGCCACTAGGGTGGAGGCTGTGGATGACTTACATTCCCAATTCAGGGGGAAAACCTGCTTGATCTTATAATATTGAGCCAATCGGTGAACACAGCTCTCTATCAGAATCAGTTGAAATTCCTTATCCTTTCTGTTCTTCTCAATATGCCTTGGAACAACAATTGCTTTCTTAATTATATGGTAGAGATCTTTAGGAAGGTGAGGAGCAAGTCTTTTGGACTTAAGGTTTCTTAAGATTTTATTGCTGGTTGTAAATGCTATGCAACATAACATAAGCCTCTCAGGATCACACTGATTTGTAAGTGAATCAGACTCTTGGTCAGTTTGTAAATCTACTCCTTCGAATCATGAGATGTCAACTTTAGCTTGGTGGGAATGCTGATAGGGCAGAGCCAACTGGGACAGGCCCTTCCCAGGAGCATGCATGTATAATGGTGGCAGTCTCTGATTCCCTTTTAAAACTAAATTTAAATAAACCTTTTTTTTTTTTTGTACTGGGGATTGAACCATTGAACTACATCCCCAGGCTTTTTTGTTTTTTGTTTTTGTTTTTTTTTTGGTACTGGGGATTGAACTCAGGGGTACTCGGCCACTGGGCCACATCCCCAGCCCTTTTTTGTATTTTATTAGAGACAGGGTGTCACTGAGTTGCTAAGTGCCTTGCCATTGCTGAGGCTGGCTTTGAACTTGTGATCCTCCTGCCTCAGCCTCCTAAGTGCTGGGATTACAGGCATGCGCCATCGCGCCTGGCGCCCAGGCTTTTTTTTGTGTGTGTGTGTGGTACCGGGGATTGAACTCAGGGGCACTCGTCCACTGGGTCACATCCCCAGCCCTTTTTTTTTGTTTTTTTTTTTTGTTTGTTTTTATTTAGAGACAGGGTCTCACTGAGTTGCTAAGTGCCTCGCCACTGATGAGGCTGGCTTTGAACTCGCGATCCTCCTGCCTCAGCCTCCCAAAGTGCTGGGATTACAGGCGTGAGCCACCGCGCCCGGCTGCGCCCAGGCTTTTTTAAAAATATATTTTATCTAGTTATAGATGGACACAATACCTTTATTGTATTTATTTATTTTTATGATATAGATGGACACAATACCTTTATTGTATTTATTTATTTTTATGTGGTGCTGAGGATCGAACCCAGTGCCTCACATGTGCCAGGCAGGTGCTCTACCACTGAGCCTAATTTCCCTAATATGTTTTTGGTTTTATAAAGTCATTGTGTTCTTAGGAAATATTTCAAGTTTTCTGGAAAGAGAATAAAGGAAGATTGTCACCAAAGCTCAGACAAGGGAAAAGGCACCAAAATCAAATGAAGAAAGTAAAATGTGGGCAGAATGTTCATGTGTATTTTGATGTGAACCCTTAGACAGCATCTTGGTTTGTGACTGTGTGATTTATTCATCGTTCTTTGAGTTTTTCTGATTTGAATAGTATTGAGATGTTACTTTCAGGTTCATATGGGAATGTATATATGTGCTCATCACTTAAAATAGAATAAAGCACTTTAATTAGAATTTTTAGTAGAAATGTCTTATTATTTATTATCATCATCTCATTATTTATTTTTGTGTATTTGATGGTGGCACTGGGGATTCAACCCATTTCTACCACTGAACTACATCCCCGGCCCTTTTTATTTTTTATTTTGAGACAGGGTCTCACTAAGTTGCTGAGTCTGGCCTCAAACTTGCCATCCTCCTGCCTTAGCTTTCTGAGTAACTGGGATTACAGATGTGTGTACCCATACCCAACTATTATCTTACTCATTAAGAAAGTATTCCCCGTGAGTTCAACCCTTTATATTTCTGATTTTTTTTAAATATTTTTATTTATTTGCTTTTGGTTGTACACAATGTGTTTTATTCAATGCGTTTTATTTGTACGTGGTGCTGAGGATCGAACCTGGGTCGCCCACGTGCTAGGCGAGCGCTCTACCGCTGAGCCACAATCCCAGCCCCTATATTTCTGATTTTTAACCTTGTATGTATTAATTCCATTTTCTCTGCTAACTTAAGACTAATACAATTAATGTATGTTATTATGTATATATGTGTACAAAGAACTACATTAGCTAGGTCATACTGTGGTGACAAGCATGACCTAGTTAATGAGGTCCAATCTAAGAGGCTTGAAACAATGAAGGATTTCTTTCTCTCACTACATCACTAGATCAGCAGGGGAGCTCTGCTTTTATCATTACACAGTGATGCAGGCTGATGGGATGGTTGTAATCTTTTTATATATTAGCAATTAAATACAGTAGCTCAGAAGTGACTAACATCAACTCAGTTCAAAAACTAATGTACACAACTAGTCATGTAGACCAGTGTAACTTCAGGGAGTCCAGGAAGCACGTACCTTTATGCCAGGGAAACAGACAGCTGACAGTACTTGCTGAATGACACATCTTTCACAGTCCATCTTTCTGGTTGTCAGATATTTGGTCTACTCTCTCTTAAAGCAAAACATACTTCTTCCACAGGGTAGGGTACCTCAACTTCCTATACTATCATGACATTAAGCTCAAAGTCCAGAATCTCAGAGTTATGCAAGAGTGTAATGCTTAATGGTCTGCACATGAGGAGATGATACATAGTAGTCTCTTGATTGAGTCCCAATGTTGCTCTTTTTGATCCAGAAACTTTGAAAAGAAATTGACAAATGACTAGTACATTAGACAATACAATAGCGAATAGCAACAAAATAAAAAAAAAAAAAGTAAACATTTTTTGTTTGAAAGAGATGGAAATAGGAAACATAGGCGTCTACAAAAAATCCTGAAACCCTTCTGAGCAAGGATGGAGGAGGTCCTTGCAAAGAGAGTTCACTTGTATGTTTTTTAAAATATTTATTTATTTGCTTTTAGTTGTACACAATGCAGTTTTTTGTTTTTTGTTTTTTTTTTTTACATGGTGCTGAGGATCGAACCTGGGCCATGCACATGCTAGGCGAGCGCTCTACCGCTGAGCCACAATCCCAGCCCCTTGTATGTTTGTTTGTTTGGTTTTTGGTACTGGGAATTGAACTCAGGGGCACTGAACACTGAGCCACATCCCCAAACCCATTTTGTATTTTTATTTAGAGACAGGGTCCTGCTGAGTTACTTAGTGCCTCGCTAAGTTACTGAGACTGGCTTTGAACTCTCGATCCTCCTGTCTCAGCCTCCTGAGCCTCTGGGATTACAGGTGTGCGCCACTGAGCCCGGCCACTTGTCTTTTTTCTTTGATCTCTAGCTTCATCCTTTGGACCCTGTATTTCTTTTTCCTTGTCCTTCTTTCTCTTTCTTCTTTCCTCTCCTCCTTCTTTCCTTCCTTCTCTTTTTCTTCTCCGCCCCTTGCTCTCCTCCCTCCTATTCCCTTTTCCTTCTTTCCTGTGACCTTCTTTAACTGTATTTTTCAAATGGACAGTGGGTATTGTCTTTAGGAGGATGAATACTTTACTTAGCCCCATTTCCTGCTGTAGATGCTTGGAAACCCATCTATCATTTTGGTCTTGAGCAGTCACAGTCCTTTAGCTTGGACTGGTGGGTTCTTTTGGCAGTATCATCTTCGTAGGCTTCTTCTTATTTATCTGTTTCCAGTCAGCTCCATGTGCCTTAGCCACATCCATGGCTCTTTTCTAGCCATACTTCTGATATTGGCTACATAGCTCTGCTTCAGTGGTTCCACATGTCTTCCTTTGCTTAATTTTGAATACAGGTGCTTTTGCTCCAGTGCCATATATGTCTTCCCCAAAATATGCACAATTGAGCCATAATTCCCTCATTTGTAAATAGAAAAAAGGATCAGTACATCTACTTAGATGTCAAGTAAAACCTGGTGGCATTTATCATTATTCTTTTCTGACATTCTATTAAGTGAAAGTAAAACAATTTCTTTTAGAACAAAAAAAAAGAATAAATCTCTGAGGTCAAAGAAATGGGAGAAGATTTGGAAGAGAAGACAATAACAAAGGAACGATAAATAGTCACAAACTACACAGGCCTAAGCAGCATATACTGATTCTTTTTTTTTTAATATTTATTTATTTGCTTTAGCTGTACACAATGGGTTTATTTGTACGTGGTGCTGAGTATTGAACCCGGGCCGCGTACGTGCCAGGCGAGCGCTGTACCGCTGAGCCACAACCCCAGCCCAGCATATACTGATTCTAAAAGTTCTGATACAACTGTATTGGCAGGATGAGGGGAGAGTTGAGAACAAAAAAAGTGAGAAAATTATAGTGAGAGATGAGGTAGTACTGAAATCAGGGGGGAAAAGTCAAGAAATAGAAATATATTCATATGTAAAAAGGTAAGAAATAAATACCAAGGAGGAAACAGCTAAAATAGCATTATTGCCTCTGGGGAATGGGGACTCAGATAGCTGAAGTAGGGCCAATATATTTGATTTGTGAAACTATGGGTGTTGTTAAAAATTACTTTGATTAAAACATTAGCATTAAAATCAACGCCAAAGTTCTGCAGTATGTATGAAATAGAAACAATAAAAACTTTTGCCATGCCCATGCATATAGCAAGCATTCAGTAAACACTCGTTTCTTCCCTTTTGTCAGCTAGACAGAGTCTGTGCTCACAGTAGTGTTCATATGACTCAGCGGTTAGGTGATTGGCTAAACAGCAATGTGAGGCATGTCACAAAGCAAATAGTGTGCCCTTCTAGTCTTTTTATTTTTTTTTATTTTTTATAATGGATGGTTTTATTTTTCTTGGAATCATATCAACCTGATGGTTACTGTTTCTTAGAATTTAAACCTCTGTGCAACTGACACGTGAAAAAAAAAAAATCACCCAGTTATTGAATAGATCTAGTGAGTTTTGCAGGCAACAAATTTTAAAATACTTAACAACTTTGAAGTCGCTCTATTAAACCTGAAAACAATTACGTCTATATCTAGTTATAAATTTATTTAAAGCCAGGGGTATTTTCTTTCCCTTTTATAGTTATGCCAATTAGCTGCTTTATTTCCATGATTCCCAGGACCTGTGCCACCACCACTTTTCTTGGACTCCCACTGTGGTTGATGTGGTGACTGATACTGAAAGAAAGCCAGTTCATTTGAAGCTCCTGAGTGTTTCATGACATTTTGTAACCGGACTGTAGACTCTGTGCAGACACAGCCCTTGTATTCTGCCATGTCAGTGTGCCTGTAGCATCTGGGGATAACAAATGCCATGCATTAGTAGATGTTTATTCATCAGATCCATACTGTGTGATAGGCACTGTGCTAAGCTCTGTGGATATCCTGGTGAACTAGACATCCTAACAGAAAATATTTGTGGATTCATGTAAGCCAGTGAAATAATGGCCCATAGTGAACCATTTAACCATATAAAGCATTGTATATGTAAGGAGTTTAATAATTTTATGTTTGTTGTGTTTTTAATTTTTAATTATGTTGTTGTGATAAACTCCATAAAAAGGAAATGGTGGTATCTGATTTTTTTTCCTCTTTGTTTCTCTTTGTAGATAAGATGCTCCAAGTTCCTTGCAGCTCTCTTCAGAAGAAAATCACCTGAGCTCTGCTCTTGCCATAATACCAAACCCTTTTTCTTATGTTTTGGTGCTGTGACACTGGAAGAATTACACACAGGTTCCAGTAATATCTTTTTTTTTTTTTTTTTCATTTAAGTAATTCTCTATGGATGGAAAAAGATTTGAGTCCTAATAATTACTTTGTTTTAAAGTTATTTCTCTATATTCTGAACTGCTTAATAAATTGGGCCACTTACCAATGAGCCACACAGCCAGTTCTTGTCAGGAACTGGTTGAAAACTGTGCTGTGCATGTAACAGGGATGGCACAAGAAGATAGCCGCCGTGGTCAAGTGCCATCTACTTTTTATCATGGTGCCAACCAAGAACTTGACCTGTCCACCAAAGTGTACAAAAGGGAATCAGGAAGTCCTTATTCTGTGTTAGTGGACAACAAGATGAGCAAACCACATCTTCACGAGACGGAGGAACAGCCATATTTCAGGGAGACAAGAGCAGTGTCTGACGTGCATGCAGTCAAAGAAGACCGGGAGAATTCTGATGACTCGGAAGAGGAGGAAGAGGAGGAGGAGGAAGTCTCTTACAAAAGGGAGCAGATCATAGTGGAGGTAAACCTTAATAATCAAACATTAAATGTATCTAAAGGGGAAAAGGGTGTCTCTTCTCAGTCCAAAGAGACTCCTGTTCTTAAGACGAGCAGTGAGGAGGAAGAGGAAGAGAGTGAGGAAGAAGCCACAGATGACAGCAATGACTATGGAGAGAATGAAAAGCAGAAGAAAAAGGAGAAGATAGTGGAGAAAGTCAATGTTACACAAAGGCGAACACGGAGAGCTGCCTCTGTTGCTGCAGCTACCACTTCCCCTACTCCCAGAGCTACGAGAGGGCGTAGGAAGAGTGTAGAGCCACCTAAGCGTAAGAAGCGGGCCACAAAGGAGCCCAAAGCACCAGTCCAGAAAGCTAAGTGTGAAGAGAAAGAGACTCTGACCTGTGAGAAGTGCCCCAGGGTGTTTAATACTCGATGGTACCTGGAGAAGCACATGAACGTTACTCACAGGCGCATGCAGATCTGTGATAAATGTGGCAAGAAGTTTGTCCTGGAAAGTGAGCTGTCCCTTCACCAGCAAACAGACTGTGAAAAAAACATTCAGGTAGGTCTTATCACCAAGAGGGCAAACTTTCCAGGATAGAACCTGGCTATTCAGATTCATCTGGTGTCTGCCCAAGAGAATAAATACAATAGGAGGCTGAAGGGACAGATTTCACCAATTTATCATTGTAGAAGTTCCTGCTTGGGTCTTTTCAAAACCAAGGCTTACCATTGTATATCGAAAGCATTACATTTAACTGATGCTGGACTAGTGGGAACCCAGGTACACTGGAAGGGGGATCTCTTATAGATGATTGACCAGGATGTAAAGTCAGCATCAACTTTGCACTGAGATTCACTGTTGTAGGACCTATGATATAATTCATTCTGGCATCTTTTCTGTCAAGGTGGGAAACATTGAGTAAAGGTCAGGAGTAGAGAAAGGTCCCTTTCTATTTAAAAGGATGCCAGATTCTAGTGCAGCTGATGGGGACAAAAACCATAATGACGCAGACCGGTGGAAATGGAAGACCTCCAGGAGTGAGTTTGCTTTTTACCAGTGGAGAAATGACAACACTAAATTTGTCAAGAGGCTGAGCCCATGGGAATATGCAAACTTTAAACAAAGGCTGAGTTGGTTGAAAATGTTGCCCACCTGCAGTAGAGTTACATAATGCTACTGTACAGTATTGTTAAGGTAACAAAACATGGTATTCAAACCAGGCTGGAGTCTTGAAAGGACTGTATGTGGTAGGTTAAGAGGTGTGCTAATTATGTTAGGTTGTGTGGATTGCAGCTATATTGTTTGCATATTAGTGGATGTTCATAAAAGGTAAGTCTCTGAAAGTCTAAGATGTGTACAATAGAAATATTTTGTGCTGTATTTAAGCTAACTTTTTAAAAGATAAATTGTTTTACTTTGTTTTGTTTTCTGGAGTGCTGCTCATATTAGTGGTCACTTTTAATTTTTGCTTTTCTTCTGTTGGTTTTAATCAACTCAATTAATTGCCTTACTTTAAAGAGAATTTTTAAAAAATATAAATTACATTTGCTAAAGATCCACTGTTTTTTGGTTTATCAATTGTGACTTGATCTTGACACATGGTAAATAAAAGACTTGAGTCATGGCTCCTCTATCTTTCAGCAACTGCCAGTGCCCTCTCTAAGGTGTGAATTGGTCACAGCGTTTCAATGGGAAGGTGATGCTGCACCCTAGGGGTCAGAATTGGATACCTTAATGATTCATGTCTAATAAGGTGTTCCTGATCTTTATTTATAGGATATTTTGCTAAACTTTGCTTTTAGTTACAGAATATAAAGCATTTTAAAAATCCTTTTGTGTGTGTGTGTGACTTGCCTTGCTGTTCCTCATCATGATATGTTTAAACTTGTGTTTAGAGTTTGCAGAGTCAACTAATTGAACTTTCTTCACATTCCTGAAAAACACTCACTACTTTGTTCTTACATATAGATCCTAATAATCCCAATGACCTGGTAACAAGCGAAAAATCAAAACCCTGCCCTAGGGCTGGGGTTGTGGCTCAGCAGTAGAGTGCTAGCCTAGCACGTGCGCGGCCCGGGTTCAATCCTCAGCACCACGTAAAACATAAATGCATTGCATTGTGTACAACTAAAGCAAATAAATAAATATTTAAAAAAAAAAAGAAAAACCCTACCCTACAAGATGTCTTATGGGAGTGGTTTGTCCTTTTCTAGAGCATTATCTAGCCAGGGACTTATCTTTCAACTCTTGAGTTCTCAGAGTTCTTGTTTTCTGCAGTGACAGTGATGTTCAGAGATCTTTATTTACGGAGAATACTAACTTAAGTATTGCAAAGTCTAATGATCACCAAGAACTTTTGTATATTGTTTTTCTTTAACCAGAAATATTTTATTTTGATGCTATATTCTAAGCTCCATGACGTAAGAGACTAGGCAGTGTGATGTCTTTCCTATAGATACATGTAAGAGAGATCTGGAACAGGGCTGTAGGGAAAAGGGGGAATTATGCTAACAGTTTAGAGGTTATATTAATTTCCACCAAAGGGAAATGTTTAATAGAGTAGATTCGATTTGGGAAAATATAACAAAGTCTCATTTGTTAAATGAGGGCTCCAAATGCATTGTCTAAGGTATAAAAATATTTTTGCACTTCTGCAGATCTATAACCACTGCTATATGTTGTTTTATTTTTATTTGTGATAATTTAAAATTAGTTTGTGTTCTCTGGTAAATGCCTATTAACTGCACGGTGCCTCACATGTTGGAGGCAGCCACCCTTGGTAATCTATGGACTAAATAAACCTGAAGGCTCTTTTTGTAGGTACAACATTAACTTGATAATAGCGGTCACATCTTCGATATTAGTGGAACTTTCCACTTCTTGTTTTACTTTTTGCCATTGTTATCATACTACTAAAGGGTCTCTAAAAGATGCATCTTGTAAAATAGAACATACAGATGTTGGTGTTGGAATCTGGACTCCACAATGGAATAGCATTAGTTTAGATTCTGGCCTTGTGTTGTGAATCTAAAGCATACCCATTTCATCTGCCAGGAGGCCAGTATGGCTTTCTGCCATAAATAAAGTAAATAAAGATTATTTCTATTTATCCTGCTCAGTGTGTTTCCTGTAACAAATCATTCAAGAAACTCTGGTCCCTTCATGAACATATCAAGATCGTCCACGGATATGCAGAAAAAAAATTTTCCTGTGAAATTTGTGAGAAGAAATTTTATACCATGGCTCACGTGCGGAAACACATGGTTGGTAAGTTTTTTCTGCTTCTTTCTCTCACACCTATAATTTCCCCCTTGTTCGTTGGTGTGCTTTATGCTCTGGATTGGGCAAGATATGTGGAACTGCTGTACTTTAATCAGTTTTGACATGTTGAGACTAAATACAGCATGTTTTCAGTAAGCATCACCAAATTGTATGGTGTAGTTTTCCACACCCAGATTTCTTTTTAACTTTGTTATTTTTCTCTTCAGAACATTACTATTAAAGTGTCACCAAAAAAAGTGTAAAAAGTTAAGATGGCATACTTGCCTTAAAATACATCTGGCTTTCAACTTTGAGCTTTTTGGTGGAATTATTTTGAACGTAAGCGTGTTTTATGTTGCAGCACACACGAAAGACATGCCATTTACATGTGAAACCTGTGGAAAGTCCTTTAAACGCAGTATGTCACTCAAGGTACACTCCTTGCAACATTCTGGAGAGAAGCCCTTTAGATGTGAGGTAAGGACTATGCCACCCCACAGGCCAGGCCCAGGGCTAACACTGTGTAGATGGTGCAGCAGTGAGAGTGAGGTGCTAAGGCCACATGACACAGAAGCTGCAGAGGAGCACTGAGCTTTGTGTGTGCTTTCACTGCCAGGAAGAGAAATGTCCTATTTAACACATGGTTAACTCTTAGGTTAACTTGGGAATAACATGTAATGACTTATTTTTCCTTTCTCAGTGATTCAGAGAAGTTGAGTATGCTCCAGTAATAACTATATGGAAAAAATTCCCTTTTATTCATAACTCAGCTGCAGAAACATAGCAAAGCCAAGTAGCTGACTTGAGCAGGTTCTATTTTGAGTATGAGAAATAGACCTACTGTCAGAGACTGTGTTAGGGTGGGCTCAGGTAAAGCTTCTGTGCTTGGCATTCAAACATTTCCACTGTGTCCAATGCAGAACTGTGACGAAAGATTTCAATACAAGTACCAGCTACGCTCCCACATGAGCATCCACATTGGGCACAAACAGTTCATGTGCCAGTGGTGTGGCAAGGATTTCAACATGAAGCAGTACTTCGACGAACACATGAAAACACACACTGGTAAGGATTTCTTGGGAAAGGTACAGATATGTCTCAGGTATTTGTTGATAATCATCTGGGTCTGCTTTGTTATAAATCTGAACCACAAATTTTCATCCTAAGTGAAAAAAATCCCATTTTAAATAATCCAAATAATGTAAAAGTATAGATTTATAATATGGAAAAATTTGGCTTTCATAACTATTTTAAAAAGGTTTATTTGTGACTGGCTTTTAACTGTGGGTTTATTTAAGGAAGTAGGTTCTTGTGGTTTAGGAACTTCTGAAATCTTGCTTTGTATGTACACATGTTATTTTTCTCAGGAAAAGGTTCTTAAAAATTGGAGGACACTTACTACAAATAGAAGACCCTCTGATATTCCCAAAGTTTGATTGGATTTTATTTATCAAAATTTCACTACCAGCCGAGTGCGGTGGTGCACACTTGTAATCCTAGCACTTGGGAGGCTGAGGCAAGAGGATCACAAGTTCAAAGCCAGCCTCAGCAATGGTGAGGCACTTAGCGACTCAGTGAGACCCTGTCTCTAATAAAATACAAAAAAGGGCTGGGGATGTGGCCCAGTGGTTGAGTGCCCCTGAATTCAATCCCCAGTACCAAAAATAAATAAATAAATAAATAAATAAAAATAAAATACAAGAAAGGGCTGAGGATGTGGCCCAGTGGTCAAGTGCCCCTGAGTTCAGTCCCTGGTACCAAAAAAAATTAGCTACCTTTCAGGAACACATCCATTAAATGCAGCTAAATAGATTTTAATCACTTTGTGTTTTTAGGGACATATGCTTCATAGCATGCCTTTGAACCCTGTCACCACTTAATTATCCAGATTGCGGGGAACTAGCTAAATTAATAGTTCCCCACATAAATACTTTATTTTTTAATTATTATTATTATTTTGGTACCGGGGCTTGAACTCCGGGGCACTGGATCACTGGGCCACATCCCCAGCCCTTTTTTGTATTTTATTAGAGACAGGGTCTCACTGAGTTGCTAAGTGCCTCACCATTGCTGAGGCTGGCTTTGAACTTTCGATCCTTCTGCCTCAGCCTCCCAAGTGCTGGGATTACAGGCATGCGCCACCGTGCCCAGCTTCCCACATAAATACTATCATTATTTTACAGTGTGAACTTGATATTCTGGGGTTACCCATCTTTGCACAAATTGAAGAGCAGATTGAAGAACATGAAACATTTTTAGGTTTCTAAATAAAATCTAATCAACAGAGTAGCAGAACTAGAAAGATTCATAGGAGATTATCTTGCTTAGCCTGCTGTTCTTTTTGCTTAACTAGTGGTGAGGAAATTCCGCCCATGGCTGGATCTCTTTAGTTCCCATTTCTCTGTTGAAGTCCAAAGAAAAATGCCTGCTTGGTAGCTTCCTTTCTCATTTAGAACAGAGCACCCTCATATTGTAAGTATTAGGTGAGGTGAAGTCATGAAATGAGTTTATTTAGTTACATTAGACCCCCAAAATGATAATAACTGAAGATATAGCTCAAATAAATAGCAGGATCTATCAAAGTAATATATATTTATTAAATTATTTAACAGAGTCTTGTCTTTGGTGGCTCTTAGACTCTTAGTTCTAATTGAATCTCTTTTAGGATTCAATTTTTTAGTTACTTGGCAGGAAACTCTGGAACTAAACAGAACATTAAGTTTTGTTTTTTTTAATATTTTTTAGTTGTAGATGGATATCTTTATTTTATTTATTTATTTTTGTGTGGTGCTGATGATCGAACCAGGACCTCACATGTGCTAGGCAAGCACTCTACCATCAAGCTACAATCCCAGCCCAGAACATAAGTTTTTTTTTTTAAATATTTATTTATTTGCTTTAGTTGTACACAATGCGTTTTTTTTCTTACGTGGTGCTGAGGATCAAACCTGGGCCACGCGTGTGCTAGGCGAGCACTCTACCGCTGAACCACAATCCCAGGTGCTTGGTAAATGTTGCACTGTTGAAAGTGGACCCCAACACTTAAGTCTGCCTCTGCATTCACCTCTTCCCTACATGTCTCCCTGTGTGTCTTTCTCCTTGCTCCTTCCTCCCTCCTTTTCCATTTTTCTTTCTTTCCTCCCCTTTATACTTCTATTTATTCTTTAGACCTTTAAATGTCTATATTAGAAACCAAAGTGAGCCGGGCGCAGTGGCGCACGCCTGTAATCACAGCATTTGGGAGGCTGAGGCAGGAGGATCGCAAGTTCAAAGCCAGCCTCAGCAATGGCCAGGCACTTAGCAAACAGTAAGACCCTGTCTCTAAATAAAATACAAAAAAGGGCTGGGGATGTGCCCCTGAGTTCAATGCCCGGTACCAAAAACAAACAAACAAACAAACAAAAAAAACCCAAAGTATATATTTTGTAATTATTTTAGTTATAAATAGAATTTTATGTTAAATATTCTTCTTTGATCAAATAGGCAAGCTGAACATTTCCTGTTTTTTCCTAAAGGGATACAATTCACTTCAATTTTTATCTTTCTCCTTAAAAGGGTAATACATACCGGACACAGTAGTGTTTGCTTATAATCCCAGCAACTCAGGACACTGAGACAGGAGGATCATAAGTTGATGCCAGCCTTAGCAATTTAATGAGACCCTCAGCAATTTAGCAAGACCATGTCTCAATATAAAAAAATAAAAAGGACAATTTAGGAAGGCCCTAAGCAACTTAGCAAGACCCTGTCTCAAAATATTAACAAAAGGGCTGGGGGCTAGAGGCTGTAGCTTAGCAGTAGAGCATTCACCTAGGATGTGTGAGGTGCTGGGTTTGATCCTCATCACCACATAAAAATAAATAAATAAAATAAAGGTATTGTGTCCAACTATAACTAAAAATAATATTTATAAAGGGGGGAACCTGGGGTGTGGCTCAAGGTAAAGTGCCCCTGGGTTCAATCCCCTGTGCCCCTCCCTGAAGGAAAAAAAAAAAGTAATATACACTTATTATCAGAAAGAGTGGTGTGAAGCTCAAAAGTAAGCTATTAGTAAACTATGTTTAAAAGTAAGCTATTAGCACGCCTGTAATCCCAGTACTTGGGAGGCTAAGGCAGGAGGATCGCAATTTCAAAGCCAGCCTCAGCAATAGTGAGGCACTTAGCAACTCAGTGAGACCCTGTCTCTAAATAAAATACAAAAAAGGGCTGGGAGCCGGGCGCGGTGGTGCACGCCTGTAATCACAGCACTTTGGGAGGCTGAGGCAGGAGGATCGCGAGTTCAAAGCCAGCCTCAGCAATGGCGAGGCACTTAGCAACTCAGTGAGACCCTGTCTCTAAATAAAATACAAAAAAGGGCTGGGGATGTGACCCAGTGGTCGAGTGCCCCTGAGTTCAATCCCCGGTACCACACACACACAAAAAAAAAAAAAAAAAAAAGGGCTGGGGCCGGGCGCGCTGGCGCACGTCTGTAATCCCAGCACTTGGGAGGCTGAGGCAGGAGGATCGCGAGTTCAAAGCCAGCCTCAGCAAGGGCGAGGTACTTAGCAACTCAGTGAGACCTTGTCTCTAAATAAAATACAAAAAAAGGGCTGTGGATGTGGCCCAGTGGTCAAGTGCCCCTGAGTTCAAGCCCCAGTACAAAAAAAAAAAAAAAAAGTAAGCTATTATCAGAAACTATGAAAATCACAAAATAAAAATAAAATCTTTGGGGCTGGGGTTGTGGCTCAGCGGTAGAGCGCTCGCCTAGCACATGCGTGGCCCGGGTTCGATCCTCAGTACCACATAAACATAAATGCATTGCATTGTGTACAACTAAAGCAAATAAATAAATAAATATTTAAAAAAATAAAAAATAAAAATAAAATATTTGCTGGATATGGTAGTGCACACCTGTAATCCCAGTGACTCAGGAGGCTGAAGTAGGAGATGCACAAGTTTGAGGCCAGCCTGGGCAACTTAATGAGATCCTGTCTCAAAATATAAAAGGGCTAGGGATATATCTCAGTGGTAAAGCTCCTCTGGGTTCAATCTCCAGTACTAAAAATATAATAATAAGAAGAAGCTGGGTGCGGTGGTGCATTCCTGTAATCCCAGCACTTGGGAGGCTGAGGCAGGAGGATTGTGAGTTCAAAGTCAGCCTCAGCGATGGCAAGGCACTTAGCAACTCAGTGAGACCCTGTCTCTAATAAAATACAAAAAAGGACTGGGGATGTGGCCCAGTGGTCGAGTGTCCCTGAGTTCAATCCCCAGTACCAAAAAAATAAAATAAAATAAAAAAGACCACTGTTAATGTGATAGCATGCATCCATTTTTTTAAATGTTCTAATTTTTAATATATATAGACATAAATGGTATGCACATGTGTTTATGTGTTGTTATGCATAGTGATGAAACAAGGTGAAACAAGGTGTGGCTCAGTGGTAGAGCATGTGCTCAGCATGCATGAGGCCCTGGGTTCAACCCCTAGCAATAAAATAAAATAAAATAAAATAATATAGTCTTTATACACGAGTGTAACCTGTTCTTTATCTTACTATGTCATGTCATTATCAGCAATGTAATTTAAATCTCTACATAATATTTCTTCTTATAAATTTTTTTAAAATGTTTATTTATTTACTTTAGTTGTACACAATGCAATGCATTTATGTTTACGTGGTGTTGAGGATCGAACCCGGGCCGCCCACATGCGGGGCGCCCACATGCGAGGCGAACACTCTGCCGCTGAGCCACAACCCCAGCCCCTTCTTCTTATAAAATTTTTTAAAATATTTATTTATTTACTTTAGTTGTACACAATGCAATGCATTTATGTTTACGTGGTGCTGAGGATCGAACCCGGGCCGCGCACGTGCGAGGTGAGCGCTTTGCCGCTGAGCCACAACCCCAGCCCCCTTATAAATTTTTTATGTAACTATTATTTATTATTGCACATAAATGCCAGGCAGAACATATGTGATCTCATTTAATCAATAAAATCTTTACAACAGTCCTATAAAATGTTTTCTCCATTTGGTTAGCCAGTTCCTGTTGGACCTTGTTTTTTCTGTCTCCAGTTTTTGGTTTGTTTGTTTTTTTTTTTGGTACCAGGGATTGAACTCAGGGGCACTCGACCACTGGCCACATCCCCAGCCCTTTTTTTTTTTTTTGTATTTTATTAGAGACAGGGTCTCACTGAGTTGCTAAGTGCCTCACCATTGCTGAGGCTGGCTTTGAACTCGTGATCCTCCTGCCTCAGCCTCCCAAGTGCTGGGATTACAGGCGTGCGCCATCGCGCCCGGCTTGTCTCCAGTTTTTCTACTGTTATAAAGAGTAGGGTGATAGACAACCTTGTAGCTTACATATCCATAATTATTTACCTAGGATCAAATCTTGGAAGTAAGATTATTAGGGCAAAGAATATACATATTTTTGACTTGGCAGTATGTATTGCAAAATAGCCCTTCACATAGATTCTTACTAGCTTTGCGTGAAAAATCCCCATTTCTCCCACCCTTTTTGTTTGGTATCAGGGATTAAACCCAGCAGTACCTAACCACTGAGCAACACTACCAGCCTTTTAAAATATTTTATTTTGAGACAGGGCCTTGTTCAGTTGCTGAGGCTAGCTTTGAAGTTGTGATCCTCCAGCCTCAGCCTCTAGAGCCACTGGGGTTGTGCATGTGCCACTGTGCCTGATTCCCCCACTCTTCTAACTGTAATATTTCTCACGTGATAGGTGAGAAGTGGTTTTCTTCTTGTATTAATTTGCATTTAATTAATATTATGTAATTGAATATTAAGTAACTAATATTAAATAAGACTAAACATTTTTTCTTGTGCATATTAGTGCATTTTCTTTTCTGATTTGTTTTATACCTTTTCTGTGTTCATCTTTCTGTTGCAGTGCTTGATTTTTCTTATTGTTTACAATAGCTCTTTCTATATTAAATGTGCTAAACCTTGTTTAACACCCATATTGAAATACTTCTGCTGGTCTGTCATCTGCCTTATAGTATTATTTGTGATACTTAAATTGGGAAAAGCTGCTGGATGGTAGAGTTGGACAAGCCTGGCCCCTGCCACTCACTAGCAGAAATACATATAACATCTATAGGCCTCTGGTTTCTTGGCATCGAATAAGAATGACTGGGAATGCCGGGCATGGTGGTGCACACCTGTAATCCTAGCACTTGGGAGGCTGAGGCAGGAGGATCACAAGTTCAAAGCCAGCCTCAACAATGGCGAGGCACTTAGCAACTCAGTGAAACCCTGTCTCTAATAAAATACAGAAAAGGGCTGGGGATGTGGCCCAGTGGTTGAGTGCCCCTGAGTTCAATCCCCAGTACCAAAATAAATAAATAAAATAATAATAATAATAATAATAATAATAATAATAAAGTATCTAAAATGCAATGAGTGTCTATTATTACAACATACTGCTCTAAGCATTTACACTTGTGTATTCTATTACAATAACCTATTAGGTAGGTTATTATCTTTATTTTTCAGATGAGGAAGCTTAGGCTTAGGGATTAGAAAACTTGTCCAAGGCAATCTGACTCCAAACCATCCATTTAATGATTGTGATATAATTTTTTTAAAAAATTTATTTGCTTTAGTTGTACACAATGCATTTTATTCAATGCACTTTATTTGTATGTGGTGCTGAGGATCGAACCCGGGTCACCCACGTGCTAGGCGAGCGCTCTACCACTGACACAATCCCAGCCCAATTTGTGATATAAATTTAATGAAGCAAGATAACAGGACATCATGCATGTAGAAAGCACTACTCCAGAATCTGTTTCTCAGCTTTCAGGATTTGTCAGTGTATCCAAGCAGCTTAGGATCAGAGGAAATGATATGTGCTAAAGAGTCCTAATAATATGCAAATAAAGTTGCCAATCTGTTAAATTATAAATTATGAATGGCAGATAGTTTTTCCCAGTACTAGGGATTGAATCCAGTGGCTCTCTACCACTGACCTACATCCCAGTCCTTTTTATTTTTTTAATTTTAAGAGAGGGTGAGAGGGTCTTGCTAAGTTGCAGAGGCTGGCTGTGAACTTGGAATCCTCCTGCGTCAGTACCTGAGTCACTGGGATGACAGGTGTGCACCACCACAACCAGCTAGTTCAGAATTCTTAATGCTCTTTAGTCAGAATATTCTTTGCCTAAAGAAAAATCCTTGTTAGAAGCTAAGTTATAATCAGAAGATTATCAGGAAGAGAAAATTAGAACAAAGGAAGGCAACTGAATGATCTTAGTGGTGAGTGCTATACATCATTAAATCCAAGAAGCCATCAGTTGAAAGACAAAATTTATATACTGCCAAGGAAATGCTGTAAATCAAACATGATATGCCATTGATTATAAAGTATGTGCCAGTTTCAGAGATCTTAAAACATGGGGGGAGAGGTACATCCTAATTAACAGATATTTATTAAGAGTTTACCAAATGGGGCTACTGTGGTAAGCAAGACTGAGATAGTTCCTGGGTCCACAGAGCTGTTGGTCAGGCTCGGGGGCAGGTGAGCAAGCATGACAGCAGTTTGACCATAAAAGCACAGGGAGGAGTGTGAGGGGCAGGGAGTCTGATCAGTGTGATACTGGAGAGCATTAAGCAGGGATCAGATCACAAAGAATCCCTTGTGCCCTGTAAAATATTTCGAACTTTATTTTTAAGGACAGTGAAAAGAGAATGATTTTAAGCAGTATGTGACACAATTCTCTGAGAGTTCAGTCTGGCAACAATGTGGAGAGAGGACTTGGGGGGGGGGGTGGCGAGCAGGAACAGAAGTGGTAAAACTGGTCAAGTGGCTATTGTGTAATCCAGGTAACAACTGTGATGATATGAATTATAATGGCAGTGGATGAAATTACAGCCATGGACAAGGTAGAGTCAAAGGAACAAGGTGATTGATTCGATATTGGTAGTGTGGGAGCAAAGAATCAAGGTTTAGTCTTAGATTGGGATTTTATACTATTTTCATGGTAGGGAATAGTGGAGGGAGGAGCAGATTTCTAGTTGGGATAATTAATTTAATTTTTTTGGTGTTAATTTTGAGATACCTGTAAGACATTCAAGTGGAGATACCAGTAAGCAGTTTGAAAAGTAAGCTTAAAGGGGCTGGGATTGTGGCTCAGCGGCAGAGTGCTCGCCTAGCGCGTGCGCTGCCCGGGTTCGATCCTCAGCACCACGTACAAATAAACGCATTGCATTGTGTACAACTAAAAGCAAGTAAATAAATGATTTAAAAAAAAAAAAAAAAGTAAGCTTAAAGCTCAAGAAACAGATTTAGGTTAGGTATATAGATGCATATGTTTCTGATGCTCATTTGTTGGCTAGATCATTCTTTCCTTTGAACAATGGAAAAGACAGCTAGTCAGATTCTTGCTCTTTGTAATCTTTCCTATAGATTGTCTTCATTTACAACATCCTTTATCTGGATTCCTCGTAATACTCTTTCTTACAGTTAGGTCAGCTTTATTAGGTATGTCTTTGTGTATTGATATACATGCTGTTCTAGTTAATTTGATGAAGTTAGCTGTTCCTGTATCTTCTAGCAACCAAATGTGGACATGGAATGTTATACAAGTGGTTGATTTTCTTGATTTTTTTTTTTTTTTTTGTATGGGGATTGAGCCCAGGGGTGCTTAACCACTGAGCCACATTCCCGGCCTTTTTAATATTTTATTTAGAGACAGGGTCTCACTAAGTTGCTGAGACTGGCTTTGAACTTGCAATCTTCCTGCCTCAGCCTCCCAAGCCACTGGGATTACAAATTTGTGCCACCATGCTCCACTAGGTGGTTGATTTTAAATGTTACATTTTAGCCAGTTATTACATTTTATCCCCATGACTTGGGAGGCTAAGGCAGGAGGATTGCAGTTTGTAAAAGGGATCAGTTTTAATTTGAATCATGGATAGTAAGCTAGTTCTAATTGATTTTGCTCTCTCTCTGGCAAATCATTTATAGCCTAGGAGACTATAAATGAGAGATGATTAGAGAGATCCATACATACCAGAAAGTTAAATGTCTACTTATTCAATGAAAGTTCAGTAAATGCTTACTATTTGTGAATAAAGTCTCTAGTGTACTATGTAGTGATCAATGAATCAGGTGTAAAGTATTTGCTTAGACTATGATAATTCAAAGATTAGGTCCTTTAGCTCTATTTCCAGGTGGCTGTTGTGAGTGAAGAATACTAATTCTGGAGAGTCAAAAGAGGAGGTGGTTCAGGGGGTTAATAGGTTATCAAACAAGTGTGCTTTTTAAAACATTCCATTATATAAGTAAATTGTGTTTATTTTAGAAAAACAGAAGATACAGATAAGCATTTAAAATAAAGTCAATATCACCCATAATCCCATTACCTAGAGATAATCATGGTAACATTTGTAGTATTTCTTTCCATATTTTTTCTATGCATATTTTACGTTGAAGGTAGATAATACCATGCATCTTTTTAAATATTTATTTTTTAGTTATAGGTGGACACAATATCGTTATATATCGCGTATATATATATATATATATATATATACACACACACGCATGCTAAGCGAGTGCTCTGTGAGCCACAACCCAGCCCATACCATGCATTTTAATAATATCAAGCATGCATTTTCATAATATCAAGCATTTTCATGCTTGTTTTATTTTATGGATCGTAGATTTTTATGTTAATAATTATATTTCCATACTTTATAATGTTTCTAGTGGCATTTTCCATCAAATGGATATACTATGATTGATTTAATCAATTCTGTGTAACACAGAATTTGAAGTTTTAAAGATGATTGGAGGAAATGGATTTAAAAAGAATGAAAACAAGCTGAGCTAGAACTCATTCAGAGGTGAGCGTGAGTCACAGTGAGGAGCCTCGAAGTGCAGGGGTGGAATAATGGAAAGTGGAAAGATAAGAGCTACACAGTAGCTTGGAAATAGCACTGACAGATGGAGCGAACTGGCCCCTTCCAACTCTTCAATCTGATCCCTCAGGGAAGCAAGGGAAATTCTGTCTTCTATGGAAGAAGGCAGTAAGAATAAGAAAGTGGAGAGAAGAAATAGGACTATGACCGTAGGACTTTGCTCCTAGTTATGAGGAGTCCCAAAGTGGAGGAAAAAGAGTAAGAAAACACATCCCTCTGTGTGTGCAGAAATGCACCCAAAGTGTGCAGTACTCTGGTCCACGTGTCAGACACGTACTCTGGAACCAGACTTCAGAGTTTTCAATTTGGACCCTCCTCTAGCAAACAGTCAACAGCTTTCTTAATTTCCTCATATCACCCTCTAAGGTCACTGTGAGGATCACCAAATTTAGTGGATGTGAAGTGATTAGACTAGAACCTGGTATACTGTAAGTCTCAATACTCGGAGAAAGAAAGGAGTGGCAACTAAAGTGACAGCAAGGGCTGGGGTTGTGGCGCCTAGCACGTGGGCAGCCCGGGTTCGATCCTCAGTACCACGTAAAAATAACGGCATTATGTACAACTAAAACAAATAAATAAATATTTTAAAAAATAAATAAAGTGACAGCAAGCACTCCTAGCAGGAGTTAAAGGGACCAGCTAGTGTGAAGTGAAGAAGCCATGCAGCTGCAGACCACTGTGCTGCCACCACCTCTCCCCCGTCCTCACTCCATTAACCAAACCAAGATGGTCGGTTGCATGTGAGTCGTGCTTGTGTCTGCTCTGATCTCTTAAGTTGCAATCTGGGGGGGCTCTTTTCTGACTAGAATATAAAATGCTGTGAAGAAGAGAAGTTGCAATCTCCTTTGTAAATATGAGGAATAACGTCAGCACATAATTACTGCCCAGTGTGTTAATCCGTTTCCGTGTCCGTGTTCATCTCAGGAGAGAAGCCCTTTATCTGTGAAATCTGTGGCAAAAGCTTCACCAGCCGCCCCAACATGAAGAGGCACCGCAGAACTCACACAGGCGAAAAGCCCTACCCGTGCGATGTGTGCGGGCAGCGGTTCCGCTTCTCCAACATGCTCAAGGCCCACAAGGAGAAGTGCTTTCGGGTGACCAGTCCCGTGAATGTGCCGCCTGCCGTCCAGATCCCACTCACGACTACCCCAGCCACCCCAGTTCCTTCTGTGGTGAACACACCCACCACCCCAGCTCCTCCCGTCAGTATGAACCCTGTAAGCACTCTTCCCCCTCGGCCCATCCCGCACCCCTTCTCGCACCTGCATATCCACCCGCACCCTCACCACCCGCACCACCTTCCTATCCCTCCAGTCCCTCACCTGCCCCCGCCTCCAGCTCTATTCAAGAGTGAGCCTTTAAATCACAGAGGCCAGAGTGAGGACACCTTTCTGCGGCACCTGGCAGAGAAGAACAGCTCAGCACCACATCATTAACATCCATCTCCTTAAGTGCGTTCCCCAGTTGTGTTCCCACGGTGAGTTGGTGGAGTATTTCTGCAGTTCTCAGGCTCTCCTCAGCTCCCTCAGGGGCTTTGCCATTGTTGGGGTGAATCAGCAGACCCAAGGGAGTGAACCAGAAGACGACCTTGAGCTCACAAGGAAACTCATCTAAACCAGGGAACCACTGAACTAAAGCCCAATTTGCTTGCATTTTTCTGATGACTTTTATAAATTTCAAATACTCAGACTTGTGGGATTTTATAATTTCATATCAGCTGATGAGGTATGCTTGCTTTTATATCCTGGACTTCTCCTCAAAGAGGGGATAGGCCTGGTCTCCTTTGTACTAATCGGGAAGGCTGTGAGATTAATCCAGAGCATTAATTGTATCACTGTGTATTGTAATGAATTCTTTTCAGCTTTTGGTGCTGGCTACAGAGTTAAGCTGGCCATGTTTCACAGTATATCAAGCATTATAGAGAAAGATGGAAATTTTCTTCTTTGTGTAGCTCTCCTAACGCACTCTTTATTTTACTACAGAAATTATTTTAGAGGTTTTGTATAGACTTCTTTAGTAGTCTGTTTCTAAAATGAAATGTATTTCAATAAGCGGTGTAATTTTTTCTGTGTAGCTGAACCTATGTTGTAAAATAGAAAAAATTTTTATAATCATCAAAATGTGATTCTTAAAGATGCATATAACTTCTATAATTCAAAGTTATTCTTACATCCGTACAACTCAAAGGTGCTTCAGAGACTAGATGTGTCTGCGAGGGTCGCCAGACCAGGTTCCTGCAAAAAAAGAGGTTTTGCTTTCAGAATGTGGTGTAAGTACTTGGTAGTTTAAAAATCTTCTTAGCTCTCAGATGTCCATCAGCCTCACTGACATGCTCCTCTCCTTCGTGTTGCTTTGGGCTCTGCCTGTGCATTGAATGGATAATTTACAGAGTGACCTGCCTTGGAAAGTCTGAGTGAAGTTGTTCACTGTTAGAAGAAAGTGGAGATTATTTCATCTTAGTCACATCTGTTTCTTACTCTCCTTAGGAAACTGTGCTCACCTTTAACTCTTCTGGGAAGACAAATTAAGAGTCTCTGTTTTTGAGGTTGCTTTATTTTTCTAGAATTGTTATGAAAAGCTAAAATAGTAAACCAAAATCACAAACTTGTTGCTGATAGTGGCTGAGAATTTGAATGAGAAGACAAATTGGTTGAGTTTTTAAGTGTATGTTATATATGAAATGTGGATATGCCCACAACTTTGAGCTATTTCAACATAGTTTAAATTATAGTGAGGGAAAATTCCTAGGTTTTGCTGCCCTACCCTCTGCAGATAGTTATGTAACACCAGCACCCTTAGGTGAGGAGGAGAGCAGCATCTCTTTTTCAAGTTTGGGGGTCTTCCAATGGGCACCATGAACCAGGAGCTGATTACCTGGAAGGGAAGGTTGAACAGAAGGGCTAACACAATGACTGCATCTAACTGACCATGTTTATCCAGACTCATTATAGCTACAAATTTTGTATTTCTTCATCTCAAACAACTGAGTTCCCACCCACCCCCTCCATTTTTAATCTTGAAAATTTCTTCATTCCTCTTTCCTCAGGCTCTTAAGTCATTGCCTGAATCAGAACTCTTATTTATTTTTTATTTTTATATGAAATGTGCAGATATGTGTCAAGCACTTTTCTGGCTGATTAGCTCTGTAGCAGGGATAAATGGAACTCTCAACTGAAGTTAGGTCTCTGTTTTTAAATAGACCACTCTGTGTTAGCTTTTTGGTTTAATGTTTCAAATTTTTTTCCTTCTGATTTTGCCTTTGTCTTCTATAATGCATAGGAAAATTTTGTAATGAGGCAGAAAAGTATCTTAAGACATATTTTTCTTCCTGTTTTTGGATGTAAGTTTTAAAGAATGGTATTTTTAATATTTGTATACATTCTTTGAGCCCCCAGGTACCCAAGCTGATAAGGAATTTTAGTTCCTTGATTTTGACTGTTACAACTTTAGTGACTGTCTCCCCGTGACCTCCACAGTCTCCTTTGCATTCTATGACAAGTTTGTAAATCCACACTTTTATGTAGACTTATCATTATTTCATGGTCGAGCCTGTAATATTAAAATAATTTTTAAAAACGATGTAAATTATAGCTTAGTTAATTGGTTATACCTTATTTTGTTCTAAATAAATGTATAGTATTGGGCAGCAATTCTGAACTCTAGACTCGAGACCATTGAATCAACTATTACATGAGGTGTTCTATAATTATACACTGGAAAATTTAGGTAGTCATCTTTGGTTTTTCATTCAAGTAACTATAGCCATAAGAAAATATCTGCTACACAGAAAAACAATAGTAGGCAAATAGCCACCACTATCCTTAACAGAAGGGAAAAAAAGGTGAAAAAAGAAAAAAAAAAAAAGAATCAGCATTGTCACACAGTATAATTTTTAGTGAAATGTATTGTGGAACAGTCTAGAAAGTTGCAGTTTTTTCCCCCCTGGATAGGTATACCTTCCCTGATTTGGGATTTGTGGTCTTCAGGAAAACTTCTCAGAATATGACTCCGTATCAGTGTCATTTTATATGTGAATAATGAAATGCATTAAGAATAGTCATGACTCATGACTTTAATGCTTCTGAATATAAGAACTATAGGATTAAGCCTTAAACATGTATGTGCATCAGGTTTAACATGCTGAAGACTCAAACTCAGGGTTGAAAATTTGGTTGGGGTCCTCTACCAAAATAAAAGTTGCATTATGTGATACATTCTCTCCCACATATTCTATGGCACCCCATGAATTCTTCAAAGCCTATGATCTCCTCATTATCTGTTTTTGAAAAAAAGAACTCTGGAGGAGTTTTGAGTCCTCAGCCCTTATCTGTACTTATATCTCAAAGACAATAAAGGCCACATTTCAGCATTATATAGATAAAAATTGAGGTGTCTCTCATTACTTTATCTTATACTGTCTTCAAAGGCTTGTATCATTGCAAGGGTTACTTATTTGAGGAAAATTTCCCAAGGATTTTTTGAGTTGACTTTGCATTTTTGGTGGTTGGTTAGTTGGTTTTTTGCATTTTCTATTCTTTTCTCATAGATTTTTCATTCAAATATAAACTCTTCTTTAGCCCTAATAAAGGGTTCCTGTTTTCTCAAATTGAGTCAGGTAGACTTATAGTGAGGTAGGTTTTTTAATTTGAATGAAGAAAAAAGGATGAATAGCTTAAAGGCACGTAGTCTCCTTTCTATGTGGCCGGCCTCATTTCTATGTATCTTTATGATTTGATTCTTATTTCTAGCAAAGGTCTCTGAGAAGGTCTCTGTATAAAACTTTACTATAGTTCAAAGAAACCTGTGCAGATCACTCCCACATACTTTTATAGTCTACCTTTTATGCTTATTATTCTAAATTAATGACTGAGCATGGACATTTCCATACTTTTGTACCATCTTTTTTTTTTTTTTTTTAACTACACTTATTGGAGGTACCTTTTTATTGTGGTTTGAAATCTCCCTGTAATTTGATTGTCCCTAGCACACTAACTGCAGGCAAAATGCTTTGAAGAGGAACTTGTAAACTTTGAATTTTTTGCTTCTTGAAATTTTTTTCAGTTTGTTGATTGGGTGTGTATGTTTAGTTTCATTTTGATTCCACTGGAAGTTTTAAATTTTGAGAATCTGGAACAAAGAGAGATATTCATTGTAGATGTATAGGTAAATTTACCCCATCTTGCAGATGTTTGTAAAACACCCTATGGTAGGTGGGGTTTTATTTTTATTTTATTTTTTTGTAAAGCAACTAAAAATTCAAGTTAGATAAACACTTCTGTTTGATCTACTATATGGAAAAGACAACTTTTGTTGCATTGCTGATCCACATGATGATGTTCCAGACTGGGGAGTATTTACTTAAAATGGGGATAAGTTACACTTAAGCATTAAATCAATTAACCATAATTTTTTAAAAAATCAGCTCACTTGGAATTCTTCAGACTGTAAAACTGAGCAAGTAAATACTGGGTTTTTTAATTTTCCTTTGCCTGCATCAAGATAAAAATTTTCCAAAAGACCATTTTTTCAGGAATGAAAGGTTATAAGCCATTAGAGATAGTGGCATATCATGCAATAACAACGCCCTAGCTGACTTGGCTTTTGTCATCTGTAGCGTTCATAAGAGATAATGACAACCTTCCAACCCTGGACACTACCTCGATAAAGCAAACCAGAGATCCTCTCTACACTTTCTATGGAAGCCATAAAAGTTGCCATCAAAATATTCACTTTCATATTTCTATACTTTTATACTCTGTAGACATTTTTATAGACTTTATGACCAGATCTTTTTGTCTTAGAGGACAGGCTTTGCAAGACTTAAAGGAAAATCAAACTCCTAAGTTTCCCAATGTTGAAGCTTCAGCCTGAGTAAATTTGTTTAAAGAACCAGGCAATGTACCATTTATCAAATTTGGTACTTAATTTAAACTAATTTGCAGAATTGCATATCCAGAAAACAAACTTCTCTTTCTTGTTCCCTAAGTAGAAGCTATGTTGTTGTAAGAAATGACTCATGAAGTGGGTTTCTTTCTACCTTGTAAACTCTATGGATCACTCCATGATGCATGTCTTTTCCCACTGTTCTTGGCATTGTTTTTGTTTCTTTATGACAAGTAAAGTGAGAATATGCCTCTCTGTCTAGGGCTGTGATCTCCCTGCAGCTTCAGTCTCTCTCACTCTGTTCTTGAGTGCCTTCAAAAAGCCAGCATCCTGGAGCATTATTTCCCTGGTCTAAAATCCTACCTCTGATTATTTCATTCTGCATGAGTATTAGGATCCACCCTTGCTCCAAGGGCTTTAACTCTACAAACTAGCTAAAACCTTGGACAAGAATTCTGAATGCATTGTTGTTCCTGCATGTTGTTTTCAGGTTACCTTTTAAACTTTTATTTATATCTTATTCATATATTGTGTCACTAGTGTTGAAAGATTTTATCCTTATCTTGCTCTTCACTTTCTTTTCTTTCACCAGAAGCTAGACGTTCCTTTAAAGGTCCTTGAGTCTCTTTTGAACTTCTTTTTCTCATCTGAAGTCTTCCTGAATGCCTGCCCTTCCTGATGAAGGGATCCTGAATGCTGCTGTTGCTCTGTACCCTCTCTCTTTTGCAAACATTTTGCAAGGTTGTGCCCATAATTGTATTTTAGTCAAAATGAATTTAAAATTGCTCTCTGGATTTAACAAAAAATCTTCACTGATTTTTTTTTTTTTTTTTTTTTTGCATTACTGGGGATTGAACCCAGCTGATTTTTTTTCTTTTTAATCTGCCTCTCTCATCTGTCATCTCTCAAAAATCTCTATTCACTTTCTTTTCTAGTTATTCTCATCTAATTCATTTTAAAAGTATGTTGATACATAATACATGAAGGATGTAATAAATAGGGGGTTGAAGTGTGTTCTGCCTGTGATATGGGCATTTCATTGATAAAACTTATTTCAGCAATTGGCTAATCATTCACAGCCAAAACTAAAGTCTGTGCTGAGTACAGGTTGGTTGCTCCTAAGTTCACCTCCAAAAGTGAAAACAAATTTTCTCTTTAAAATAAGAAAAACGGTCAGGCGTGTTGTGCCGCACCCCCCCCCCCAATCCCCTGTGATCCCAGGGACTCTTGAGGTGAGGCAGGAGGATGGCAAGTTCAAGGCCAACCTCAGTAACTTTAGTAGGACCCTGTCTCAAAATAAAATTTAAGAAAGGGGTTTAGGGATGTGGTGGTAGAGTACCCCTGTGTTCAATCCAGTGTCACAAAAAGAAAGAAAGAAATTGGATTCCATTTTTGTCAACAAATAAAACTATTGACTGTTTTGGCCTTGGTCAAAAAATCTTTGCTTTCTGACCTAAAATCTCATGCCTGTTCCCTTAAAGTTATTAGTACTCAGGTTTTCAAGACTAATAACCACATAAGGTGGGAGTCTAAAAAGGTAGCTGTTAATAGATTCTTAGTCCCTGTTGTTTGGTGATAAATAGTATGTTATTCGTAAAAATTGGTTTGAACATTGGTTATGTATGATAATGAATAAATTCAAGCTATCAAAAGGTTTCACTGGCTATTTGGAATGGAAAGACAAGTTTACAAAATACAAGAAGTAGATTTCTGTGTTACAGAAATCAGTAACAAGTTTATTATTGTTGTTTTAAATTTTTTTCACTTCAGTTTGCCTTGCCCATTGTTGACCTAGAATTTTGCCACTTGAGTACAACTGGATGTCTAAAGTATCTCCTTTAAAACATGTTGGTTTTCAGAGTCCCAGGCAATAAAACAATAGAGAGCCATATTTGCCTGTCAGTTGAAGGAGCCGTGTCCTTTGAGACAGACTGCTGGCTTGTTTTTTGTCTTCAGTAGGAAACATTTGGTACAAGTATCAAAGGGAGTTCTTGCCCCTGAGAAGTGTCCCGACAGCTCTGATTCCAGATTGCTTTCATACTATTTTAGCTTCTCTGGTAAGATCAGGCATGTTCAAATTACTTTTAAATGATTCTTTATAGGACATGTAGGAAATGGAAATGAGGCAAAAAAGGATGGAGACTGGATTTTGCTTACTACAGAAGGAAATCCAATACTTGGATTGGATAGTTCTGATCAACAGAGCCTGTCTCTGTACTGGATGTGCCAAAGAATTGAGTTGTTTCTGGCTCCTGTGAATGAACACAACTTCCTCCCTGCCTTTTACAGGTGAAAAGGGACCATGTGATCAGAAGGACACATCCTGCATTGGACTTGAGACTGGTTCCTTGCAGTTGAAAGTTGGTGGGAAGAATTTTATCCTCCTAGAACTCCTAACCCTCCTAGAAACATCTTTCATGCTTGATTATTCACCTCATTAGGTTGAAAAGAAAAACAATGTGGCATAGTTTTGATGTTTACTTCTCCAGTTGTATTTCCAAGAGTATATATGTGGCCTCAGAAAATCATGAGTTCTCAATCTTCCATAAATTTGAGTATGCATTTTATTCATTTCTGGACATGGGCTGAATTCTGTTCCATATGCAGTACTGGCTCTGTCCACAAGGGGGCAATAAAGTACTTTACCTTTATTAGCTTGTAAAGAAAGATCCCCTTTTAAGTCTTTTCTGGAGTGCTGTCTCTTGACTCAATGCTTATTTATATATCTTGATTATTTAAGGCATTTTCCATCATTACTAAATCCAGTAGTTGCTTAGCCTTCATGATGCAAGCAAAGATTGATGCACCGGTCTGTGGTCCTTGTGGGTCAGGCAGTTCAATTAACTAGTCTTGGTTAATAGTAGTGACCCAAAATTTCAAGCTTTGCCACAAGAGATCCACAAGTGCTGAATGCATAGCAGGAAGGTGACCCTCCTTATTTCCTTCTTCCACATCCCACCTGCAGCAACAGCAGCCTGGGACCTCCTTGTCTGCAAGTCTTCCAGGTGGGGTGGGGGAGATCTCCTGCAGCGTTCACTCCTCCAGTTTAGAATTCCAGCTGTGCTCTCTCTGTAGGTTGTGTGTTAAGGCTCTTCCCCCCAGTCAGCTCTCAGACCTGGAGTTTTGTTTGTGCTCATTGCAGCAGCATCTTCACAGTGAACATGTCACTCATCAATTAAGGGAAAAACACCAGGGTGTGAGTATTTACCCTGCAGAGCCAGGAAGCATTTACACCTGGGAAGGCCTTCTTAACTAATTTCTGCCTGACCCCTTTTCCCCTGCCATGTCTGAACCTGAGCAGTACCAGACACACAGAATGGAGCTGTGTCCACTTATAATTCCAACACTTGACAAAAATGAAACTGAAGCTGTGATTGGTTTAGGTAGCAGGTGCCCAGGTGCAACATGTTTGTTTTTAATTTTGTTTTCTCCAACAATACTGAAATCACTTGCACTTTTCCTCATTTCTTCAAGAAAAGAAAATCCAGTTTGCTTGCCAGGAATTGTTTAGCATTAGGTTTACAAAGCTTGTTGTTGAATGTTGAATATTGTCCAAAGGAGTTTGACAAAATAGAAGCTGCTTGGTCCCTGTTCTGCCTGCTAGGTCATAAGGATTAAGGCCATGTGGCTGGGGTACTTATGTCAAGTCCAGAATGGGGCAGTGTCCCTCTCCTACCTCTCTGCGGAGATGCAGTTGAAGATCAAGTTGGACTCAGTGTAGAGAAAGTATCTGTGATGCTGCAAAGAAGTTTAGAGGAGTCTTTCAGTCAGGGAGGTGACAGGTAGGTAGGACAGGATATCTTAAGATGGGAAAGACCAGGGAGAGGAGGGCTGCTTGGCCCGAGGGAACTGCAGTGAGGTGGACTTCTGAACTGGCCGGCACTGCCTGGCCTCCCTGAGTCCTTTGTTTCCCGGCATCCTGTCAGATCCCTCGGTGTACTGATTTTCCCCCATGTGTTAACTATACCAATATTATTTTTTTAGCAATTGAAATGCACTTTTTAATTTCAACTCAATCATGATTTTAAGTATAAAAAATTTATAGATTGTTAAAACTACTTTTTGTGTATTTTTAACCACTCAATGTAGCATTGTATATTTTATTCTTGTGAGACTCTGGTACAAGGTGTGCCGCTTAATGATTTTTTTCTGAGATGCTGGGCCTTTGGATGTGTACGGTAACCAACTTAATGCTAATGTTCAAAGTAAAAAAAAAAAAAAAAAAAAAAAAAAAAAGGAGCGTATCCTTTGTGTGTTTTTCTTTGCTTCGTTTCTTCCTTATTCCTGGTGAGCATTTTTAGGTCCCTTGCTTAATGAATTTCCCTTTTAATGTAAAATGAACAGTCCTATAAGCCTTACTTGAGTAAGTGACTGTTGTCTCTGGTGATGGTTGTGGACAGCTCCAGCCTGCTACCCTGCCTCATCCTTTGCGAACAACTTGCCTTCAAGGCTGTTGACCAAAGCTGGACTGATGGCAGTGCTGCCTGGCTCTGTGCTAATTGGTCTCACTAACATCACTCTGTCCAGTTGAGTGATAATCTGAAAATGTCCTTGGGAACAGTATTTGGGGAAAGGATCAGGATTTGGGTTCTGAACCAGTTTGAAGAAAAATAAACACAGATGCAAACAGCTTACAAAGTATAGTCAGTGAGAAGCAGTGATTGTAAAATACCACAGTTGGGATGAGGCTTCTGTCCCCACCCCTGCCCCATTCATTCATTTAGTTATCCTGCACATTTACTGATCTAGCACCTGGGAATTCAGCAGTGAACAAGAGTCCCTACTCCCTGACACTTGAAGCTTTCCAGTGCAGGAAACCCCACAATAAACAAATAATTATCAAATACAGTGTGGCTGATGTGGTCCCCTGTAATGTGAGGCTTCACCTCAGAGGCATGAATGCACTGAATGAGAGATAAACTAGTTTGTGTCCCAAGCTCTTCCACTCACAACCCACCCTGCTTTGTTCCTTCTAAGGATCTCAATGAGGGAGTTCAGCGCTTAGGAAGGAAATCTTATTGTTTCAGTTTCCCTTTGTATGAAACCTCTTAGAATGGAACAAAATTGGCCAAATCATAGAATTACGATTGCATCTCTGACTAGAGATGTTAGCATCTTGTTTCCTCATCTGTACAAGTAGATACTCTTCAGTGCGATCTAAATCAATGCTTTCAAACTCTGGCCCCTACTTTAGTAAGAAATATATTTCACCAATGTTTTGCTATCCGGTACACTTATATATGATTTTTTTTTTTTTTCAGTACTGGGGATTGAATCCAGTGCCTCATGCATGCTAGGTAGGCAAGTGCTGTACCACTGAGTTCCCAGTCCCTTTAAAATTTTTTTTTGTTGTTGTTTTTTGGGGGGTATTGGGGATTGAACCCAATGGTGCTTTAAGCCACATCACTAGCCCTTTTTATTTTTTATTTTGAGACAGGGTCTTGCTAAGTTGCCGAGGGCCCCTCTAAATTGCTGAGGCTGGTCTCAAAGTTGCGATTCTCCTGCCTCAGCCTACCTAGTTGCTGGGATTACCGGTTTGCGCCACCACACCTAGTTTATATATTTATATAAATGAATAAATTTTTCAAGAAAACGGGCTGGGGTTGTGGCTCAGTGGTAGAGCGCTTGTCTAGCATGTGTGAGTCACTGGGTTAGATTCTCAGTACCACATATAAATGGATAAAATAAAGGTCCATCAATATCTAAAAATTTTTAATAAATTTTTCAAGAAAAAATAGCTGTATGTGCAGTTTGATATTTTCTGTTTTTTAAAATGCTGATCAAAGGGGCTGGGATTGTGGCTCAGCAGTAGAGTGCTCGCCTAGCATGTACGCAGCCTGGGTTTGATCCTCAGCACCACGTAAAAATAAATGCATTGTGTACAACTAAAGTAAATAAATAAATGTTTTTTAAAAAATAAAAAATAAAGTAAGATAAAATGCTGATCATGAGCCACTAAATTTTAAGGCTCACTAATGATTCTGACCTGGAGTCTGAAATATCTACAGCTTACTGGTTTCTATTTCTGACTGCATCCAAACTCTTGAGAGTCCCTGCACAGATGAGCTGTTGTTTACTCCAGTGCCTTCAAATCCCAGGCACATAGTAGTCCTTTCTCCTGGGGGCTATAACCCTCTGCTGGTATTACTACAGTTAACTATGACCACAAGGTATAATAGTGATTTGTGATGAGCCACACCTCCTTGTGTCCACCCTTTTTTGTTGTGTCCTTGCCCCACCCACCAAGTTACTGGTAAAAGGCATGGCCATCTCTACACCCTTGACTAGGCTAGTCTGGTGACTTTTTTTTTTTTCATACCAGGGATTGAACCTAGGGGTGCTTAACCATTGAGAGACACCCCCAGCCCTTTTTATTTTTTATTTTGAGACAGGGTGTCACTAAGTTGCTTAGAGCCTTGCTAAATTGCTGAGGCTGGCCTTGAACTTATAGATCCTCCTGCCTCAGCCATCGAACCGCTAGGATTACATGTGTGCCACCATGCCCAGCTGGTGACTTCTTTTACCAATAGAATACTGCAAAAATTATGTGCAAATTTTGGAACCTGTGGCACAAGACACTTTGCAGTTTCTGACTTTATTCCCCTGGAACAAATCATGAGAGTTCTCAGCATCCCTGCCAGTCCCAGACATGGGCAGGGATATCTCAGCAGTTCCAACAACTAATTGCATGCTTAGGAGCCTAGGTAAGACCAGCAAAGTAGCTGCCCAGCCAACCCACAGAATCATGAGACACCAATTGCTGTTGTAAAGCCACTAATATTTGGAATAGTTGGTTATGCAGTAACAGATAACTTGGTGGAATATGGAGGTACATAACAATAGTTCCAGAGACTTGGGAGCCCAAGGTAGGAGGATTGCAAGTTTGAAGCCAGCCTGTGCAACTTAGTGAGACCCTGTCTCAAAATAAAAAATGAAAAGGGCTGTGGATATAGTTCAGTGGTAAAGTGCCTATAGGTTCAATCCCTAGTACAAAAAAACAAACAAACAAACAAACAAAACAAAAAAAAAAAAAAAAAAAAAAAAAAAAAACAGCCCACAGATTTTGTCCTAACAGTTATGGAGATCTTTGTGCAGACCCTTTGTTACTGGAGTCCTAGGTCACAGGCCTGACTGAGGATCCAACAAATCAGGTCTGATCACTCACCCCACCAAAAACCAAAAGGGAAAATTAATGATGAAAGCAGGAAAGGAGTTTTAATCAGTGTAGCTATACCAGGAGGACAAGGGTTATCCTGTCTTTGAGGGGTTGACGGGTTGACAATGACTTTGAGGTTTTCTAGGAAGGGAAGTGAGAGCAAGGCCTAGGGGTTTGCATAGCTGGAGGGATTGCACAGCTGCCAACACAGGTGATCTTGATCAGGTGAGGTCTGTCCATCATTATCTCAGGATTTGTCAGGTCTTGTCGTGATAAGAAAGTTGATCTTACCTGGGGCACAGTTTTGACTCTTATCACAAGATGTTTATCCAGCAGACCTCTTGTTCCTGGAATCCAAGGTGACTGCAGGAGAGAAAGGGTCTGGAGAACTCAGAAGGACAGAAGAAAAGTCCAAAAGGCAAGATGGAGTCAGAGCTGAATTAGGTCAGCGACTAGGTCCTCCTTCACCTTGCGCAAGAAGTTTTAACATTTTTGCCCTCAACTATTAGTTTTAGCTCAATTATTTTTATTCAGTTTATTTTGACCTCAATTTCAGTTCATAGTTGGTCAAGGAGGATTTCCACCTATCCACAGCGGCCCTCACCAATGGCACAACCATTTCAGAATTCCTTTCTACCATGTTTTTGTCCTGCTCTTCCCTGTTCCTGACCGTATTCTTGAACTTGTGGATTATGAGATGCCTAATTTAGAGCCCGCTGCCTGGTGCACCTCACCCTTAATCCCTGCATGGGACATGCAGTAGCCTTGATTTGACTTCACTGTTCTGCAGCAACTGATCCTTCCCAAAATATAATTGAAGGAAATACTTTAGCAAAGGAAACACACAGGCTCGTTCTCAGACAGACCTGGGCTAAAGCTCTTCTCTCCCCAACAGTGACTAGTGTGGCTATGAGCAAGTAATTTAACCACTTCGAGCCTGTTTCCGCATCTGCAAATGGGGATTATTATTAACTACCTTCAGGTCATTGTGGGGATTAAAGAAAGCAATGTAGGTAAAAGGCTCACCTCAGTGTTTGACAGGTAGTGTCAGGGACAAGCAGCTTCCTCAAAGATATCCCCAGTGATCCCCACCTCCTGGTATCACACTTGTGTAATCCCTCACCACCATACTTGTTTTGGGCTGGACTTAGTGAGTTGCTTCTGACAAATACAATATGGCACAGGTGATAGTGGTGGCACACACTGTAATCCCAGTAACTCCAGAGGCTGAGGCAGGAGGATGGCAAGTTTGAGGCCAGCCTGGGCAACTTAGCAAGACCCTGACTCAAAATGTTTTTTAAAAAGGGATAGGGCTCAGCAATGGCAAGGCACTTAGCAACTCAGTGAGACCCTGTCTCTAAATAAAATACAAAAAAGGGCTGGGGATGTGGCCCAGTGGTTGAGTGCCCCTGAGTTCAATCCCCGATACAAAAAAAAAAAAAAAAAAAAAAAAAAAAGGCTGGATGTGGCTCAGGGATTGAGTGCCCCTGGATTCCCAAAATATAAAACAAAACCCAAAAGCCAACAGGATAGTGGGGCGACAGGGCACTGCACCAGCTGCTCTTGGCCTTACCCTCCCAGCAGGAAGATGGTCTCCTTCCCTCCCCAGGGGCAGCCCACATCCCTGACTGGTTGATGGAGATCTTTGCCTTGGAAGAGCCTTTCCTGAACTCCTGTGAGGTCATCCTTGGTCCTTGTCGTGACAGCAGCTCAGCTCAACTCCATCCAACAGGATCTTTGCCGGTCCTGCTTCCTTCACTCCCCAGGTTTGGGTTCTCAGTGCTGGAGCCAGTGCCTTGGGAATCTGCTGAGGCACCTTGGTTGGTGGCAGGAATGGTTCACGGAAGCAGATTCCAAAGTGGGGTTTTAGACCTGATCACTTGCTGGCCCACTGATAAGGAGGACTCTGTCACCACCACTGGTGGGCAGAGCTGAGGCTGTGCCAACTGAAGGACAGTCCTTCAGACTGGGTGGTGGGCCTTTGGGGGATGCACTGAAGCCACCATATCACAAACTCTTGAGATGAGGGAAGGACTAATTCTAAGTTAGTCCGGGGCTCTTTTTGAGTGCCACTGATGCTTTAGAGAAAGATGATGAAGGGCTGTGATGGTTTAGTCTCCAATTGAAGGCAAGAGTAAAACTGCCCAGGTTGTTTAAAGCTGCCACAAGTGTGATCCCTGTTACATAAGCAATAGACAACTAAAACGGATGTGGGATCTTGGAACAAGGTGACATAACACACATCTAAAAACATGAGAATGACAGGTACTGTGATGCACATTTACAGTCCCAGTGACTTGGGAGGCTGAGGCAGGAGGATCTACAGGTTGGAGGCCAGCTAGCCTCCTCAGCAATTTAGCGAGGCCTTAAGCAACTTAGTGAGACCCTGTCATAAAATTAAAAAATAAAAATAAAAAGGATGGGGATGTAGTTCAGTGGTAAAGCATGCTTGGGTTCATTTCCAGTACCAACAACAATAACAACAAAAATGTGGGAATGGCTTTAGATTTGGACAGGTGGATGGAGCCTGAAAGAATTTTGAGAACTTTGATAGAAAACAGATTCCTTCAATAGAACTTCAGTGAAAATACGGGCACTAAAGACATTGCTGGTCAGAAGACATGAGTATTATAAATTCTATAGAATTTTGCAGAAATCATAAATTGCCTTAGAGAAAGCCTCAATCTCCATGAATAGTCCATCAGTAGAAGCCTGTCTTGACAACCTGTGAGAGCCCAGGAGCAGTGAGGAACATGTGGCTGATGGAAGCCACAGGAGAGGAACTCTTGTTAAGTGGCAGCAGCAACCTTATCAGAACTGTGCTTAACTCCTCTAAGAAAAATGGAACTTGCCGGGCGCGGTGGCGCACGCCTGTAATCCCAGCACTTTGGGAGGCTGAGGCAGGAGGATCGCGAGTTCAAAGCCAGCCTCAGCAATGGCGAGGCACTTAGCAACTCAGTGAGACCCTGTCTCTAAAATAAAATACAAAAAAGGGCTGGGGATGTGGCCCAGTGGTCGAGTGCCCCTGAGTTCAATCCCCGGTACCACAAAAAAAACAAACAAACAAACAAACAAAAAAAAAAAAGAAGAAAGAAAGAAAGAAAAATGGAACTTAAGGTAGGCATGGTGCACACACCTGTAATCCTAGCCACTCCAGATGCTGAGGCAGGAGGAGGAAGGCAAGTTCGAGGCCAGCCTCAGCAATTTAGCAAAATGCTGTCTCAAAAAACAAATAAAACCAGGCATGGTGGCACTCACCTGTAATCCCAGCAATTTAGGAGGCTGAGACAGGAGGATCGCAAGTTCAAAGCCAGCCTCAGCAATGGCGAGGTGCTAAGCAACTCAGTGAGAACCCATCTCTAAATAAAATACAAAAAAGGGCCAGGGATGTGGCTCAGTGGCTGAGTACCCCTGGGTTCAATCCCTGGTACCAAAAATAGAAAGATAGATAGGGCTGAGGATGTAACTCAGTGGTACAGCACCCCTGGGTTCAATCCCCAGTACTGCAAAACAAAAGCAAAAAAATGAGAATGGAATTTATAAGCAATAAACTTGGACATTTAGCCAAGAAGATTATCTAGGCAAGTTTGGTTTCTTTTTGTTGCTTGTAGTAAAGTGTAAGAAGAGAGAAACAAATGGAGGAAAAACTTACTAGACCAAAAGCAGTTAGGACTTGATCTGGGAAATGCTCAGTCAGATTGTAAAAGATACTGAAATCAGAAAGAGCTGCCTCAAACTGGCTTAGAGATAAGTCCAAGTGTGGGGCTGTACAAATTTTTTTCTGAAATCTCAGATCAAAACGTCAGAAGAAATTAAAAGTTGTTATTATTTTCCTAAGGCCACCATTATGAAGTATCACAAACTGGGTGGCTTAAATAACAAACATGTACCATCTTACACAATTCTGGAGACTTCAAGTACAAGATCAAGATGGCGGCAGGATTGGTCCTTTCTGGAGACCTGCTCCATGAGAACCTGTTCCATGCCACTCCCCTCACCTTGGGTGGTTCACTGGCAATCTTTAATGCTCCTTGACTTGTAGAAGCATCCTCCCAACCTTCACCTTCACGCGGGACTCCCCTTGTGGTGTTCAAATTGCCTGTTTTTATAAGACACCAGTCCATTAAATTAAGGACCCAAACATACTCCAGTTTGACTTCATCTTAACAAGTCACCTCTACAATCACCCTATTTCCAAATTGGGTAACATTGAGGAACTGGGTGATGGGACTTCAACATTTGAATTTGGGGAGACGTGATTTAACCTCTAGTAAGGATATTTTGCCTACATCATCTTCATTAAACCACAGGGTTCTAGGAAGCTTACAAGATGTTGTCCTTGGGTCTGGTGATGTGGCTCAGAGGTAGAGTGCTTGCCTGGCATGTATAAGGCCCTGGGCTTCATCACCAGCCCCATTAAAAAAAAAAAAAATCATCCTAGTGTTCTCCATAGAAAACAAATATAAAGAAGGGATTATTCTAGAGATGTGGGGAAGGATCTTTTTGTCTAATGGAGTGAATCCCTGAAAAATCTATACAAAGCCAATAGGTCCTTGAAAAATTTATATCATCAGGAACACTGTGATCTTGTACTGAGATGGACAGAGTACTAAATTTTGGTTCCCCAAAATTTTACTGACAAGAATCAGGTTGATAAAACTCAATGTAGGAGCTGGGCGCGCTGGCACACACCTGTAATCCCAGCACTTGGGAGGCTGAGGCAGGAGGATCACGAGTTCAAAGCCAGACTCAGCAATGGCAAGGCACTTAGCAACTCAGTGAGACCCTGTCTCTAAATAAAAAATAATAAAAGGGGCTGGAGATGTGTCTTAGTGGTTGAGCACCCCTGAGTTCAATTCCTGGTACCAAAAAAAAAAAAAACTCAATGTAGGGCTGGGGTTGTGGCTCAGCGGTAGAGCGCTCGCCTAGCACGTGGGCGGCCCGGGTTCAATCCTCATAAACATAAATCCACATAAACATAAATGCATTGTGTACAACTAAAGAAAATAAATAAACATTAAAAAAAACTCAATGTAAACATGTGGTATCTTTTATGAAAAAGGAAAGATGACTCAGTGTGGCCCCAAGAGCCCAGAGGGCAGAGTCAAGATCCATAAAAGATCATTCTTCAGGTCTTAAAACCTAATGGAGTTGACTTTTTTTTTCCCTCAAGCCTAATGGAATTTGTTTAACTGCATTTAAAAACTGTTTTGGATGGGTGCCATTTCTCCCTTGTTGAATTAAGTATACTTGTATCCTATGCCTTTTTTTTTTTTTTTTTTTTTTTTTTTTTAAGTAACACAGATTGACTCAGGGGCACTTCACCACTGATCCACATCATCCCCAACCTTTATTTATTTATTTATTTATGACAATGTCTCCCTAAGTTGCTGAGGCTGGCCTCAAACTTGCAATCCTCCTGTCCCAGTCACTGGGATTACAGACATGAGCCACTGTGCCCAACATTATCCCACTATTGTCTATTGGAACTCTCAGAGGGCCTATGTTTTTTTTTTTCTTTAATTGCATGTGTTCATAGCTGGAGAAGAAATGTGCATGGGAGATGCACTTACTAGGTCATACTCAGAAGATTCACCTGCACTTGATTTAGATAACAAAATTTGTCACTAGAGGCAACTGGAGAAACTTGGCAGAAGGAAAGTGCTTTCCTTCCTAGTCTCTTGGCAGGCTCCTGTGGCTTCCTCCCTCCCCGCCCCTGCAGCAAGGGCAGCTTCTCCATTGGCCAGCTCTAGAGCATGGCAGGCAGCAGCTCCCAATGGTCAGCAGCCCTGTTGGCCCAGGGCTTTCCCAGGCACCCCAGAAGGTGGGTTTCTGGTGAGTTCTACGGGGCAGATTGGCTCAGCACCACAGTGACTTTTTGCTGTCCTTGTAGCCTTGACCCTGTCCTGACAAGATCTGGGCTCTTCCCTGGGATGGCTTCTTCCTTGAGCGCTCAATCCCAGCATTATGAGCAGTGGCTGTTCCTAGATTTTCTATTCCTAAATTGTCTAGAGTTCCCTTTATTTTTGGTACGAAGGATTGAGCCCAGGAGTGCTTAACCACTGAGCCACATTTCCAGCCCTTTTAAAATATTTTATTTAGAGACAGGGCTTCTCTGAGTTGCTTAGGGTCTCACTAAGTTGCTGAGGCTGGCTTTGAATTCATGATCCTCCTGTCTCGGCTTCCAGAGCTGCTGGGATTACAAGTGTGAGTTCCCTTTATTTTTTACTAACCAATCCTTCATTGCTCTAATTTCCCTTTATCCTAGTTTACTATCAAACTTCCCCTTTGCAGTGTTTTATTTTTGTTGTTGTTTGTTATTGTTTGACCCCTGATTGGACTCTGCCTGATTCAGGGTCTGACATGTCCTCAAGGAGTAACAGGAACTAGTCTGAATATACCCGCAGAAGCCCGGATGCTGTTGTGGAATGGGATTGAGTGGGGGAGGGACATGAAGGAGGAAAGTGGTGTGTAAGTTTGGTACGTGCAAGTGCATTGACAGGAGGTAGTTCTGTTAATGGACTCCAGCTTAGATCCCAGAAGATGGCTCTAGTATGCTGTTAGGATGACTTTTGGAAGCTGGGAGAAAGCCGTGGCTCACACTAAGTGAGAGAGAAAAGCTGACGCTGCTGTGGAAGGCGATTAAATAAAGACACAAGAGAAGCGAGCCTGCGAGCCTGCTAGAGTGGATGTGCCGTGTTCCATCGTTTAGATGTGGTTTGCCGGCTCCAAAACGCATGTTGAAATTTGGTCCGCAATCTAACAGCACTGAGAGGTGGTGAGCCTCAGGAGGCGAACAGGTCATTAAAGTAGATGAAGGGGGCTGGGGATGTGGCTCAGCGGTAGAGCGCTCGCCTCGCACGTGCGTGGCCCGGGTTCGATCCTCAGCACCACGTAAAACCGCATTGTGTACAACTAAAGCAAATAAATAAATATTTTTTAAAAAAGTAGATGAAGGCCTCTCTCACAGGGGTGAGCTCTTACTCTTCTAGGCCTGGATTAGCAACTGCGAGTCCCTCGTGCGTGCATGTGTCTTCCTCATGCACCTGCCTGCCCTTCCACTTTCTGCTGTGAGTGGAAGCAGCACGAAGCCCTTCCAGTGCATGTTCTTGGACCTCCCAACCTCCAGAACCATAAGCCAATAAACCTCTGTTCTTTAAAAATTACCCTGTCTCAGGTATTCTTTTTTTTTTTTTTTTTAATATTTATTTATTTACTTTAGTTGTACACAATGCAATGCATTTATGTTTACGTGGTGCTGAGGATCGAACCCGGGCCGCACACGTGCGAGGCGAGCGCTCTGCCGCTGAGCCACAATCCCAGCCCCCTGTCTCAGGTATTCTATTATGGCAACAGAAAACAGACAAAGACACTAAGACACTATGAAAAAAAAAAAAATCTACTATATGTTTCATAGGAGAACCTGACGGACAAACCCTTTTATTTATTTATTTTATTTTTTAAATATTTATTTTTTTTAGTTGTAGTTGGACACAGTACCTTTATTTTATTTATTTATTTTTACATGGTGCTGAGGACTAAACCCAGGGCCTTGTATGCACTAGGTGAGTGCTCTACCACTGAGCCACAACCTCAGCCTGACAAACCCTTTTATTAAAAAATCTCTGAGCCGGGCGCGGTGGCGCACGCCTGTAATCCCAGCACTTTGGGAGGCTGAGACAGGAGAATCACGAGTTCAAACCCAGCCTCAGCAATGGCGAGGCACTTAGCAACTCAGTGAGACCCTGTCTCTAATAAAATACAAAAAAGGGCTGGGGATGTGGCCCAGTGGTCGAGTGCCCCTGAGTTCAATCCCTGGCACCAAAAAAAAAAAAAAAAAAAAAAAATCTCTGGTGAGAACTCAGTGAGACCCTGTCTCTAATAAAATACAAAAAAGGGCTGGGGATGTGGCCCAGTGGTCGAGTGCCCCTGAGTTCAATCCCTGGCACCAAAAAAAAAAAAAAAAAAAAAAAAATCTCTGGTGAGAGGGACACCATCATCATTGAGAGGCTCAACATGGCTCTCCTCTGTAGGCCAGAGCTGGTGTTGTAGAACTAGACTCCCTAAAAGCAATGAGGATGCTAGGATCCTTACAGAATAAAGGCCAAATGGCACCCCTTAAACATCAGAAGCAAGATGGGTTCGATTATCACAATGGATAACCATTCAGGGGGGTCATGAGAAGGGTGGCTGATTCTCAGCTATGGAGGTGGTTAATAGAACATGGCAGGAATAGTAGTCTCCTTTATATCTTTATTAAATGTACCCATCTGGTCCCTGCAAACATCAGACAGATCCTAAGGATTAAAATGGACTACTGCAAACTTAATAAGCAGTAGCCTCTGCTTGAAGCTGCTGTGCCAGATGTGGTATCTTTGCTAAAGCTGATTAACACAGACTCAGGTCCATGGTATGTGACCATTGATCTAGTGAATGCTTTCTTTTCCATCTCTATCAAGGATAATCAGGAGAAAAATTGCATTCACTTTTTTTTTTTTTTTAGGAAAAAAGTATACATTTATGATCATATTCTGTGACTGCCAACACACAACTCTGCCTATGTTATCTCTCCTGTCCTCTGATATAATGTAGCCCAAAAGTCTCTGTTGGAACATCCTGAAGAACAGTATAGGCCCAGAGTGGTGGCATATGCCTGTAATCCCAGCTGTAAATCTCAGTGGCTCGGGAGGCTAAGGCAGGAGGATCATGAGTTCAAAGCCAGCCTCAGCAATCGTGAGCCGCTAAGCAACTCCTTGAGACCCTGTCTCTAAATAAAATACAAAAAAGGGCTGGAGATGTGGCTCAGTGCCCCTGAGTTCAATCCCTGGTACCAAAATTAAATTAAATTAAAAGGCCTTGGGATGTGCCTCAGTTATTGAGCACCCCTGGATTCAATCTCTGGTACCAAAAGTAAATAAATAAATAAATAAGGATAATGGATGATATTCAGTGGTAAAGTGCCCCTGGGTTCAATCCTCAGTACCACAAACAAAAGAAAAAAGAAAAAAAACAAAAACTGCAAAAAGCTACTCCAGAATAAGAAAGCAGGTTCACCATGGTGCAAACACTACCATGTGGCTGGTATGGGCATACAACTGTGGTATTAAAGATGTCTTTGAAGAAATTATGTGCAGTTTATGGAAAGCCCAAGTAGGATTTTGTAGATAAATAGGGTTCTTATGTGGGTCCATGTCACCCACATAAGATTATTATAAACTTTTTGCAAAAGAGCTTCTGAAATGCCACTGGTCTCTAAGAGCAATGGAACAGCTGGCCATGGTTATCAATGTTCATGCAGCCAGAACTGCTCACCATGAGCTCAATTCTGCCAGACTTGCTAACGTACAAAGTCAGGTGAGCCCAGCAGCTCTCTAAGAGGCAAGGAACATATCTGGGATTGAACCTGAGCAAGAACGAGGACACCAGCACAAGTCAACTACACAAGCATGCAGACCCCATGCCATCCACCACGTAGCTCTGGTACCTCTCCTATAGCTTGCATGTAGGGCGCCCACATGGAAGGTGAGAATCCTTTACGATCATCTGAAAGAAAGAAAAAAAGCAGAGCCTGGTTCGCAGGTGGGCTGGCTGAGTGGATGCAAGCTGAGAACAGAGCATGCTGCACACTGCTCCTCCTCAGGGTGTCCTGAAACACAGGATATGAGGGGCTGGGGTTGTGGCTCAGCGGCAGAGTGCTCGCCTAGCACGTGCGCGGCCCGGGTTCGATCCTCAGCACCACGTACAAATAAACCCATTGTGTACAGCTAAAGCAAATAAATAAATATTAAAAAAAAAAAAAAAAAAGCCGGGCGCGGTGGCGCACGCCTGTAATCCCAGCACTTGGGAGGCTGAGGCAGGAGGATCGCGAGTTCAAAGCCAGCCTCAGCAATGGCGAGGCACTTAGCAACTCAGTGAGACCCTGTCTCTAAATAAAATACAAAAAAGGGCTGGGGATGTGGCCCAGTGGTTGAGTGCCCCTGAGTTCAATCCCCGGTACCACACAAACAAACAAACAAATAAACGGATCATGTAGTGATTACACTGGATGCCAGCATCACTATCTGCTATAGTTGGAATGCATGTGTCCCTCCAGAGTTCTGTGAGAACCTAAACCCCCAGGTGATAGCATTAAGAGGTGGAGTCTTTGGTGAAATAATTAAGTCATGAGGACTCCAGCCTCCTGAATGGATTATTGCCCTAATAAAAGGGACTGAAGAGAGGGCTCCAGCACCTGTGGTTTTTCTTCCTGCTCTGGGTAGAGACTTAGCATTCTTCCCTTCTAGAGGAAGCAGCAGCAAGACCCAATCTTGGAAGCAAAGAGCAGCCCTCACCAGCCACCAAATCTGCATACTTCTCAGCCTCTAGAACCATGAGAAAGTCTGTCCTATATAAATGGTCCCATCTAAGGTGTTTTGTTAGAGCAGCCCAACCTGAGTCACCATCTGAAAGCTTATAGCAGAGGAGGAGCAGCGGTAGTAATCCCCCACTCCCAAATCACTTGTTTTAGGAACCTGACCTTGGTACTGAGGTCTCATTATGTGACATCCTTTAACCCGGACTTGTTGTTCAAGGGCAAGGCCCAGGAAGAAGAAAAACATATTTGGAGTCAGAACTCTGAACTGGTAATCTATGCTGCCCACTGATACCCAGGGAACATTAATAGCCACAGATGGTGATAAGTCACTTTTTGTAATGTTGTCAGCTGATGACAGGAACAGTAATCACAGAGTGTGGCCAGGTTTGGGAGTGCAGGTAACAAATTGATCCAAAAAAGACTTTGGATGAGAAGTCTTCCCCTTGCGTAAATGAACAGGTGACATTCGGCGTGGGGATGGGAGGTCGCTGGAAGATTACTACAGAAGCACAGGCCCCTGTCTGTAGGTCCCACATGTGAAAAATGACCAGGTCAAGCCCTGAAAGGGATCAGCAGTGGAGGAATAATGGATTGATTGGCCAGGGTGATGAGGGATGCTGCCCCGAAGTCAAGAATATTGAACTGAAATAAATGAGAACGTCGGTATTCAGCGTGTGAGAATTACTTTTCTGGCTCTCTGGTTGCGACTCTGTGACAGTCAGTTCAGGAAGCCACAGAGCTGCCTTGACTGATGCGCTGAGGTCACAGCTGGGGTGTTCCTCCTCGCCTGGGCTCCAGGTGAGAGGGAATTCATTAGTGGAAGCCAGCACGGTGGTGGATGAATGCCCAGCCAAGTCGCTGGGACAGTGCCAGCCCAGGGCAGGCCTGGAGAAGCAGGACTTCTCAAGAGCAGGAATGTAGGAGGCGGAGGTGGGCGATGGTGGCCTGGGTTAGCAAATAACATCCCAGACAATCCGAGACCACACAACAGTGCTCAGCCTGGAAATCTGCAAAATTAGAACTTCAAATACCAGCTAGTTACAAATTAGGACTCCTTTATTTATCTTCCCGGCCCGCAGGGGACCACATCTTTATGCCCAGGTCACTGTGGCAAGGAGAAGGAATAGAATTAGGCCTGTTGGGATGATGTGACATGTTTGGGTTGGGCCTGGTAACACCCACACCCACTGTGTTGAGGGAGACAACTAAGGGCCTTTTCAAAGGAAGTGGCTTTTTCCACCTCTTTGTGATCCAAGTTTCCTGACCCCAGGGAAAGTCAAGGGGAGAACTGGGAACTTGAGCTAGGGGGACCAATTGCTGGGAGTCTGAAAACCCCACCAAACTTGGGGACCCACTTTAGTAAAATGTTGTCCCAAAAGTTGAACCACGGGCTGGGGTTGTAGCTCAGTGGTAGAGCGCCTGCCTGGCATGTGTGAGGCACTGGGTTCAATCCTCAGCACCACATATAAATAAATAAGATAAGGGTGTTGTGTCCATCTACAGCTTAAAAAAAAAAAAAAAAAAAAAAGTTGAACCAGAGGTTGTAGAAATGACAGGAGCTCTATCAAGTGCAAAGACTGGCAAAATCCTCCACAGAGCCTTCTGCCTCTTCTGCCTGCCCCGGACCAGCCCTATCACCACCAGATGCCCTCTCTACTGTTCTGAGCCCATGCCACCCAAGGGCCTGCCCACATGCTAACCAGGCCTGGATCCAGGCTTGGTCTTTCTCTCCTCCTCCCTCTTCTTCTTTTATTTTTTGATACAGGGGATTGAATTTAGGGGCACTCATCCACTGAGCCACATTCCCAGACTTTTTTTATTTTTTTATTTTGAGACAGGGGCTCTCTAAGTTACCTAGGGCCTCACTAAGTTGCTGAGGCTAGCTTTGAACTTGTGATCCTCCTGCCTCAGCCTCCCAAGTTGCTGGAATTACAGGCATGGGCCACCAAGCTGGGCCTGGTCCTGCACTTCTGGGTTTGAGACCCATCTGCAGAACAATCACCAGGAGAAGCTGTTTTGTACTGTTTATAAAATCAGGCAGGCTTTAGGACAGAGCCCTTAGTCAAAACCCCATGTCACACATACCTTGGTGTCTCATGTCTCCTTCCCCGAGCCCTGAAGAGAAATGACCACCACTGCTGGCCCCACTGCAAATTTGTGGCAGAGTTGAGGCTGCATCTCTTAGGGAGTACCTCCTGGCTCATCCTTTCTCTTGTTCCTCTCCTTCAAAACAACACAAAAATTCTGATGTGTTCATATGTTAAAGGAGTGAAGCAACATAGGAATTGACCCAAAAGAGAGCAATAGATTCCAAATTCATTTTTATTATAGCTGGGCGTGGTGGTGTATTTCTGTAATCCCAGCAACTCCTTGAGGCAGGAGGATCACACGTTTGAGGCCAACCTTGGCAACTTAGACCCTGTCTCAAAAGGGGAGGGCAGGCACTGGGGATGCAGCTCAATGGTAAAGTACCCCTGGATTCAACCCCCGGGACCCCCCCTAAAAATCTCATTTTTATTGGATATTCATTCTGTAATTCCACGGAACACAGCAAGTTTTCCTTCTGAGTTAGGTTTGTCTTGTGCTATGACATTTGCTTCCTCCGGGCCTCCCATGCCAAATGGCAGGGAGAAGGGACTCTGGGAAGCAGTTCCTCCACCAGTGGGTAAGCCACACACAGAGACAAGAAGCAGATGTTCTGATTCACCAGCATAGACTTCTGGTGCCTAGGAACAGACAGAAATGGAAACTACCTCTCCTTCCTCGCCCAGGACAAATGGAACAACTCATTAGACCACCTAGACCCTGGTTTCCGTCGGGGTATGCCAAGATCGGAAGCACTCAGACCTTCCCGTCTCTGGCCTCCCACGGTCTGTCTGCGTGGGAGGGGGTTTCTCACCTCCTTTCCCTACTGCAAAGGCAGGTCTGGCCCTGCGATGGGTGCCGGGGCAAGGCTGAACATGATGGCCTTTCCCAGGCTTCTGCATGGAGGCCTGACACCCCCACCCCTCCACCTTCAGGCAGCTGAGAATTCGGGTCTCCAACTTCTCCCAGCAAGTCATCTCAAGGTGATAGAAAGTGACCAGGTATGGAAAGACCAGTCTAGAAAAGTGGGTTCTTGTCCTCTTTCCCAGCTCACCTTTCTGGGCCAAACTGTTCATCATCCCCCAACACCCAGCTCAAGCGTCACCTCCTCTGTGTATGATCCTTCCCCAAGCAGAGATGGTCCCTCCTGGTCATTCCTGAACTCTACACCTGCCACGGTTCTTATGCCATCATTTAGAACTAGCATCGAACTTGTCTTTTGTCCTATGAGCTCCTCAACCAAAGAAAAATGGTCTAGATCATCTTGTGGTTCTAGATATTACATAGGGTACTCACATGCAAATAAATAATTATGGAATCTCTCTAAAATGAAAGGGTGGGGCTGAATGATCAATGAAGGTAACTCCCTTACTTAAGACTCTGTGATGAGCCAGGCACTGTGGCACATACCTGCAATACCAGCAGCTTGATAGGCTGAGGCAGGAGGATCGTGAGTTCAAAGCCAGCCTCAGCAATGGTGAGGCACTTAGCAACTCAGTGAGACCCTGTCTCTAATAAAATACAAAAAAGGGCTGGGGATGTGGCTCAGTGGTCAAGTGCCCCTGAGTTCAATCCCTGGTACAAAAAAAAAAAAAAAAAAAAAAAGAAAGAAAGAAAGAAAAGAAAAAAAGTCCTGGAGATGTGGAGATGTGGCTCAGTGATTAAGTGCCCTGGGTTCAATCCCCAGTACCAAAAATGAAGCTGTGACGACCCTGCTCTCACTTCCAGGATTGGACCCTAATGTCTGAGTGACACAGAGAAATGAAAGACCCAGAATTCCTAAAAACTCAAATCAAGTATGCTTGATCCAAGTGCCCCAGCCTTGGTCTCCAGGACATTAAGTATGTACATACATGTATATGTACATGGATATATGACTGTTGAACAGAAAGATTTGGCGGTTAAATCCACCTCTCTTCCTTCTGTGAGTATAGATTAGTCAGCTGAAGGCATTTTGAGGTCTGTCACACAGTGTCCCAAATGAAATGGGTGCTTCTCAATAGGTAAGGAGAAGAAGGCTAAGAGGATTGATCTGCTCAGTCACACACCCTGAGGAGGGATCCAGATTCTCAGCTGGTGTTCCAGTCGCCCTCTGGGTCACCCTGACCAGTCTAGGGTTTGTGATCAACCACAGCAGGGTAACTGGCTGTTTCCTCTCAGCACTGTTCAGGGCAGAGCAGAGATCTAGGAAGAGCTAGTTTTGATGTGGAACTTTTAAGCAAAGGACACTCCTTGGTGTGGTCTGAAACAATGCCGAGATGTGTTTGGATACTGGCTACATTATCCCTCCATAAAGACTGGAAATGAAGTGATGTCTAAATATAACCATAGAGGACACGTTCAGCGGAGACAGGAGCAAGATGGCAATTCTGGGCAGGCAGTATGGGCTTATTTTGCCAAAGAAAACACAGCAGCCACACCCTGTTTTGCACAAACCACCGTGTTCAGGAATGATTCTGATGAGGAGGAAGGAGCCTGTTGCAGATCGGGTGTGAACCTGCAGCTGTGGTCCTGGAAGGAAGATAGTGTGGAACCACACCACACATGACAGACAGGTAGCACAGCACAGCAAGAAGTAAACCTTTATGTTGTAAGAAATAATAATAATAAATGAACATGTCTGTGGGACAGAGTTTAAGGACTGTAAGTTGAATAAAAGAACTCTATTTAGAGGTTTGAGACAGTAATAAAATCAAATCCACTCATCCCCACCTTCCAGCTTTGGGTTTTTTTTTTTTTAAAAATGTCTTTATTTATTTGTTTTTATGTGGTGCTGAGGATCGAACCCAGTGCCTCACATGTGCTAGGCAATCTCTCTACCACTGAGCCACAACCCCAGACCTGGGCGCTTTTTTTGGGGGGGGGTACTGGGGATTGAACTCAGGAGCGCTTGACCACTGGGCCACATCCCCAGCTCCCCCCCACCTTTATTTTTATTTTATTAGAAACAAGGTCTCACTGAGTCGCTAAGTACCTCACCATTGCTGAGGCTGGCTTTGAACTCTCCATCCTCCTGCCTCAGCCTCTCAAGTGCTGGGATTACAAGCATGCACCACCGTGCCCAGCTGGCCTTTGTTTTTAAACAAGCTTTATTCACTTTATTTTTTGTGCGTAAAAACCCTATGTTGGCTGGGTGCAGTGGTGTACACCTTTAATCCCAGCAGTTCAGGAGGCTGAGGTAGGAGAATCACAAGTTCGAGGCCAGCTTGGGCAACTTAGTGAGGCCCTGTCTCAAAATTAAAAAATAAAAATAAAAAAGGACTGGGATGCCCAGTAAGGTGGTGCATCCCTGTAATCGCAGCGGCTGGGGAGGCTGAGGCAGAAGGATCACGAGTTCAAAGCCTGAGGCAGGAGGATCATGAGTTCAAATCCAGTTCAGCAACAGAAAGACCCTGTCTCTAAATAAAAATTTAAAAGGAGGGGGGGTGCTGAGGAATGTGGTTCAGTGGTAATGTGGTTTAAGCGCTCCTGGGTTTAATCCCTGGTAGCAAAAAAAGAAAAAAAAAAAAAAAAAAAGACGAGCGCGATGGTGCACACATGTGATCCCAGCACTTGGGAGGCTGAGGCAGGAGGATTGCAAGTTCAAAGCCAGCCTCAGCAACTTAGCAAGGCCCTAAGCAATTTAGCGAGACCATGTCTCAAAATAAAAAAAAAAATAAAAAGGGCTGGGGATGTGGCTCAGTGGTTAAACACCCCTGAGTTCAATCCTCAGTATAATTAGTTATTAGTTAAAATAAAGAGAGAAAAAGTTTCATGAGTGTAGAGGGTGATCCTGTTGTAGACAGCCCCGACCACTTACAGAAGTCCTCTGGTTTGACCCAGGAGCACAGAGCCACCTAAAAGATCCTTGGCAGCCGGGCGCGGTGGCGCACGCCTGTAATCCCAGCACTTTGGGAGGCTGAGGCAGGAGGATCGCGAGTTCAAAGCCAGCCTCAGCAATGGCGAGGCACTTAGCAACTCAGTGAGACCCTGTCTCTAAATAAAATACAAAAAAGGTCTGGGGATGTGACCCAGTGGTCGAGTGCCCCTGAGTTCAATCCCTGGTACCACAAAAAAAAAAAAAAAAAAAAAAAAAAAAAAAAGATCCTTGGCCATGTGGCACTGATGGGTGACTCTCAGGACTGGTCCTGTGGAGACACTGAATCTACATACAGGAAACCGCAGGAGCCTTCCAAGCACTACCGTGAGCAATTTTAGAAACTGGAGTACAAAAGGGCCCAAGAGAAGGGAAGTCAAACCAGGTCTTTGGGCATTTCTGCCTCTTCCAGATGCCAGAAAAGAAAATGCCATGGTGTCTATGTGGCTGCTGGTAAGGGGCCTCTGGAGCAGCGAATGTCAGGCAAGGTTATGCAGGTGATTTGTGGAGCCAATGGATGAGCTTCGTTACACCCTGGGCCGGTGGAGACGCCTTTTATTAGAAACCTTTCATTTTTCTGGCATTTCCCTAAGTTAGCCAAACCACTCTTGGCAAAACTCTGGGTGTCCTTAGCCTAAGGGTAGATTTGACTTATTTTGAGGTGGGCAGTGGAGGGTTGGAAAAAGGGCCTGGGGCTGAGTGACAAAAAGTGGGGTGGGGGGTCGGATTCCAGTCCTGGCAGGATCATAACTTATGGTGGGGCCTCAAATAATCAGCCCCCTCTAGGGACCTTAACGTCCTCATCAGTGAAACCGGAAGGGTTGATCCCTAAGCTCAGGACACCGCTTCCCCATCGGATGCCACGATCAGCCCTAAGGGACAGGGGGGTTGTTGGCCCCTCGCCTAGGAACGCCAAAGACCTAACCCGAGGCGGCGGAGGGGGAACCCAGCTGAAACTGTCCCTTGTCTGTCGCCTGGTCTGTCGCTGGCCTTGGGCCCCCCAAATTGCCAAATCTCAGCTGAACGAGTGTCCGGAGCCGTAAAGGGGATCGTTGGTGAAAGGCAAGGCGCCCTCCCACCGCGAGCTGCGGCTGGACCTCGGGGAAGCCCCGGGTCTGGCCGGAGGGGCCGCGGCGGAGCTTGCGGGGCCCGGGGGCTCCCCGCCCCGCCACACGCGGGCCCGCACCCCGGGAGGGCGTCGGGTCCAGGGCGCGCCGAGCCGGGACCGGGACGTGGCGCCTGCCGAGGCGTGGCCGGAGCTGGGCGGGGACCGCTGCCTGTGGGGCGCCGGGTCCCAGCCGCGGACCAACTCGTCCCTCCCGGACGTGTCCGGCTCCGCGCTCGCTGGCCCACAAACAAGGAAGCCCGGGAACGCCCGGCGGGCGCCGGGCCCGTGCGAGGCCGGGGTGCCGCGTGCGCCTGAGCCGCGCCAGGAGGGGCTGCCATGGCAACCCGGAGCCCGCGCGACGCGCCGCCAGGCACACGCCGCGCCGAGGTCCCCGCGCCGCCCCCGCGTCGGGGCTGCGGAGCGTTCAGCTCAAGACTAGCTGGCTCCGTTGGTCCTCGGGGAGAAGAGATCTGTTTTCAGGAGGGGCCAGGCACAACGACCTGCCTCTGCTCTCCTCTCCCTCGATCCCCTGAAGCCGCGCTAGCTTGTGCGCGCGGCGGGGAAGGCGCCCCAAACTGCAGATTGCGGAGAGGACAGCCATCTAGCAGAAAGGAGAGAATTCCCACCCGTCCGCAGCCAGGCCCTGGAAGGCCCTGTTGCTGGGATCAGAATTTGACAGGCTCATCTCCCTCTTTCTAGCTGCAGCCTCTGGGGAAAGGCGGGCTTCAAGGATCTCCAAACTCTAGGGGAGAGAGGACAAAGGTTTGGGTTCCCGTTTGGGGCTTTGTGCTTCCTTTTTTTTTTTTTTTTTTTTTTTGTGGTACCGGAGATTGAACTCAGGGGCACTCGACCATTGGGCCACATCCCCAGACCTTTTTTGTATTTTTTATTAGAGACAGGGTCTCACTGAGTTGCTAAGTGCCTCGCCATTGCTTGGCTTTGAACTCGCGATCCTCCTGCCTCAGCCTCCCAAGTGCTGGGATTACAGGCGTGCGCCACCGCGCCCGGCTTTTGTGCTTCCTTTTGAGGGATGACTCCCCCCTCCCCCCTCACGACTTCTCCACACAGCCCTCAGGGTACAGGACTGGGCAAGAAAAAACGTGGGCTCTAGTTCTAGCTGGGCCATAGTTTACCATGGGATTTTTTTTCTGGGAATTGCACCCAGGGGTGCTTAACTACTGATCCACATCCCCAGCCCTTTTAATATTAAGTTGTTGAAAGCCGGGCACGGTGGCGCACGCCTGTAATCCCAGCACTTTGGGAGGCTGAGGCAGGAGGATCGCGAGTTCAAAGCCAGCCTCAGCAATGGCGAGGCACTTAGTAACTCAGTGAGACCCTGCTTCTAATAAAATACAAAAAAGGGCTGGGGATGTGGCCCAGTGGTCAAGTGCCCCTGAGTTCAATCCCCGGTACCAAAAAAGAAAAAAAAAAAAAAGTTGTTGAGGCTGATTTTGAACTTGCTATCCTCCTGCCTCAGCTTCCTGAGTTGCTGGGACTACAGGTGTGAAACACCGGGCCTGGTCTGTCGCAGAATTTTAGCTTTGGTTTCCCTGCTTCATTCCATCAGGATTAAAGGCTAAGCACCAACACTCCAGCTTTCTGATTAATAAATAGAATTACAAACGACTCAAATATTTCTGTTTGTATGACTTGAGCAAGTCCCTTCCCATTCTGGGCCTCGGTTTTCCCATCTATTTAAGGACCATATTAACCCCTAACCTGCCTTCCAGCGATAATATTCCAAGGTTCACATTCACATTTTTTTTGGGGGGGGGGTACCAGGGATTGAACTCAGGGGCACTCCACCACTGGGCCACATCCCCAGCCCCCTTTTTGTATTTTTATTTAGAGACAGAGTCTCACTGAGTTGATAAGTGCCTCGCCATTGCTGAGGCTAGCTTTGAACTCGCAATTCTCCTGACTCAGCCTCCCAAGTGCTGGGATTACAGGCGTGCGTCACTGCACCCAGCTACATTCACATATTTTATCAGCAGGCAACAGCCTACCATAAGGAGTTAACTTTGTTGTTGTATTTTGTTGTTGTATTTTGTTGTTGTATCCTTATTTGCCTCCCCAACACCTATGCATTTAGTAGGTAGTCAAAAAAGTTGTTAATGAAGTATAAAGGTCTTTTTGCCTGTCCCCTCTCTACCAACAAACTCCTAATAATGACCAAGAGCAAGATGAGAAAAGTGATCTGGACATGGTGATGCACCCCTGTAATCCCAGGGGCTCAAGAGGCTGAAATTAGGCAGGAGGATTCAAGTTCAAAGCCAGCCTCAGCAATTCAGCAAGGCCCTAAACGACTTAATGAGACCCTGTCTCAAACAATAAAAAGGGATGGGGATGTGGCTCAATGGTTAAGTGCCCCTGGGTTCAATCTCAATCCCATGCTAAAAAAAAAAAAAAATGTGGGGCTGGGGTTGTGGCTCAGCGGTAGAGCGCCCGCCTAGCACGTGCGTGCCCGGGGTTCCATCTTCAGCACCACGTACAAATAAACGCATTGTGTACAACTAAAGCAAATAAATAAACATTTTTTAAAAATGTAAAGAAAAATGAGCAGGTTTATCAACTTTATCAAAGATAGCACCTGTGCATCCAGAATGGGATGGTGACTCCCACTTCCTGAGGCTTGTGGGGCAGCAGAAATGTCATAGACCAGTCATGTGCAGTGAACTGTAATCCTAGTGAGTTGGGAGGCTGAGGCCTGGGGATCACAAGTTCACGGGCAGCTTCAGCAACTTAGCAAGGCCCTGTCTCAAAATAAAAATAAAAAAGAGCTGGGGATGTGGTTCAGTGGTAAAGTGTCTCTGTTTCAATTCCCAGTAAAAAAAAAAAAAAAAAAAAAAAAATCTCAATACAGAAGCTAGCCCTCCTAGGGTGCTTCAGAACATGTGGCCTCTGGGAACCCTGATTCTTCCTTGTTGCCTGGCCTGTGGATGTATCAGAAACCATGGCTCCCATTTTGCCAATGACAAACCCAAAGAAATGACAAGATTCGGCCACATACACACCACAAAATACGAAATGCTAGATGCAAGATCACTTTCCTCATTTGTTCAATGGAGATAATAGTAGTAATGGCAAGGCCTGCTTTATGGGATTGCAGGATGCTTGTCTGCAAAACAAAAGAGAGGGATTTGCAAGTGGCAAACTGCTAGTTGTTGGGCGCAGTGGCTGCAGCGGTAACACTGCTGCCTGGCATGGAATTATGAAAAGCCCTCCTTCCTCAGACATTTGCATCCTGGTCCTAGACAGGGCTGGGCATTGGTCCTTGGACATACAGGTTGAACAAGATACTATCTCTGCCTTGGAGGCACTGACACTCTGTGGGAGGGGGCAGCTGAATACACAGATCAGTACAACCCCTCCAGGCCGTTTAAGGTGCGCTGGCCAGGGCTGTACCTCTGGCACCTCCCTGCTGTGCTGGGTTGATTGCGTGTTTGTTTAGTTTTAACCTTTCTGCCATCTTCAGCAGCTCCTATAAGAGAAAAGTGGGCAGCTCAGGACTTGCCCCCTTTACCCAGCTTGAGTGCCACATGTGTGAGAGAGGTCAATTGGACGGCTCCCTGGACCCCTTCTCCTTGGCTCTCAGGATGTAATTTGGCCAGGTGGCAGTGGGTTCGCTTCCCAAAGTCCTCGGATATGTGCTCACCAGCTTTTTTTTTTTTTTTTTTTTTTTTGGTACCAGGGATCGAACTCAGGGGCACTCGACCACTGGGCCACATCCCCAGCCCTTTTTTGTATTTTATTAGAGACAGGGTCTCGCTGAGTTGCTAAGTGCCTCACCATTGCTGAGGCTGGCTTTGAACTCGCGATCCTCCTGCCTCAGCCTCCCAAGTGCTGGGATTACACGCGTGCGCCACCGCGCCCAGCTTGCTCACCAGCCTTTGACTGGTTCAGTTTCCACCTGTGCAGGGAGAGATCAAGGTGTTTGGTGTTTACTTTGTCTCTAGACAAAGCTCTGTTTTAAATTTGTTTTTGAAATAAATTAACAATTATGCAAGCATGTGGTACAAATTTCAAAAGGTGCAAAGAAAGAATTCAGTGAAAAGGAAATCTTCCTCTCTCCCTGACCCTCAACTCCCCTCCCCCTCCCCAGAGATAACCACTCTTATTCCTTTCTTATATGTCCTTCCAGAAATCAATTGTTCTCTTTTAGGGATTTTTCTAAAGTAATGTTTACCAAGATGAGGTCTATGGACCACCTGAATCAGAATCATCCAAGAATACAACCATTAACATGGGAAAAACTGGCTTGAAGAATTTGCCAGTGGGGCTAGGGATATAGCTCAGTTGGTAGAGTGCTTGCCTGGCATGCACAAAGCCCTGGGTTCAATCCCCAGCAGCACTTAAAAAAAAAAAAAAAGAAAAAAAAAAAAAGAAAAAAAAGAACTTGCCAGCTATCATGCTGTGGTGTGGAAGGTATTTTCAGACATATTTCTAGATGAGTAGACTGAAGCCAAACCTGGTCAAATTCATAGCAGTCTAGAACCAGAGTTTCCAACACATTCACTATACCAGTGTTTTACAAGCCCTGTAGGTGTGCAGTATGCGTATCTGGGCACACAGAAGTGAATAATGAAAGCAGAGTTCTTCCTCTTGTTGAAGTATGGTGGGGCAGGCAGGGGGTCCTCACTAAGCTTTCTCCCTCCTGCCTTATTGAAACCCTCCTTGGAAACCAGGGGTAGTAAGATCACAGACTTTTAGGTGACATCCTAGAGGTGATATGAATTTAGTTTTTTATTTTTATTTATTTATTTTTTGTACCGGGGATCGACCTCTGGGCCACATCCCCAGCCCTTTTTTGTATCTTATTAGAGACAGGGGCTCACTGAGTTGCTAAGTGCCTCACCATTGCTGAGGCTGGCTTTGAACTCACGATCCTCCTGCTTCAGCCTCCCAAGTGCTGGGATTACAGGCCTGTGCTACCGTGCCCGGCATGAATTTAGTATTCACAAGGTCAAATTCAAGGACAGAAAAGAGGAATGGGAACTTCCTGCTCAACTCTCTTGATGTGAACCCTGGAATTCCCAGCACCTGCGATGCCCTGTCTCCACAAGCCCATGAAAGGCTGTGGTAGGGAGAAGGCTGATTGCAGTCATGGGTCCCCAAGAAGCGAGGTGGCCTCCAGTGAGCATCCACCATGCCAGTCAACTACAGCATACGTATGAAGACCTCAATGTACCCAGTGCAATAAAATCCAAGAAGTTTTAAATTAGTCCTCCCCCCCGTCCCCATGGCTCTCAGTTTAGCTGGAGAGAGATCTAAAAGGAAGTGATAATGACATTATGGCAATCACCAAGCAAGGGTAAAGCGAGGTGGGTGAACAGATGAGTGGTCTCTTGGCTGGGCATGCAGGGGAGTAGAAGGGGTTGGGGAGCAGGGCGGAAAGGATTTGAGGCGACACTGCCTGGCCGTTCTCCCTTGAGAGCCTAGGAGCCCAGATTGGGGCTGAGCTTTATCCCAGCTTAAAGAACTAACCGGCTTGAGGCACGTGGGTTAGAGAGGAGGAGGATCTTCAGGGCAGAAACTTCCATCCCTCGACCTGCTTCTGCCTAAGTCACAACGCTGTCCAGGCAGTAACTCCACGGGCTTCCGGCTCTGGCCACGCACTGAGTCCCCGCTGCTCTAGAAACACACCACCTCCAGACACACCTGAGTCCTTGCTGTCCTTCTGCTGGAGGCCTTGCTTTTTTTCCTCACTGCACTCAACACCTGGTCACCAAGGTGTCCTCCCACAGGGCGTTGGTGAGAAAGGAATGTCCCCCGCATGCATGCCTCGTGTGTTCTCCAAGGGACACATCATCCTCTGGCATCCGTGAATTTCCTTGTCGCTCGCCTCTCCTATTGAATGTGAGCTCCCTGAGGGCACCCTTGTCTGTGCCTCTGGTGCCCAGAACAGCACTGGACACAGAGGCTGTCATGGAATGACGTGAGCGATTCTCCCTGGGCTCCCTCCTGGGAGGAGCGGGCACTCACGTTGGCCAGGACCATGGTCTCACACTTGGCAGAGATCCTGGTCCGATTTTACCAGGCTGCAAGCGGTTGTAACAACACAGTTATGAATCTCACCCGAAGGTGCCAGGTGCCAGGTTGAAACAGCTTCTTGAGGTGACCGATGAGGAACCCAGGGGCCGAAAGAAGGCCTGGCCTTGGAAAGGGAGACCACAGGGACTGTCAGGAGCAGGGGGAGGGTGTGGTTCCAGCTCCCAGCACCGTGCTTAGTCACTGCAGCAGCAAGGCCAGGACCTAGAGAGGCAGAGAGGAGCCAGTCTTGAGGATCAGAGTGTCCATGAAACTTCAGGCCAGGTGTCCTCTCCTGTCCCCAGACTTGGTGTCCTTAGCCTGTCCTTGGCTCCCCAGATGAATCAGCAAATTCCAGCCTCTGGGGTTCATTGCAGTGCATCCCCTGGGGCACATTAGAAGATCTTGCCTGACATTAAGTAATACATCTGGGAGAGCAGGAGGTTCAGAGACCAGCAGAGCCTGGGGTCAAGGTCATCCAGAGCTGAGTCTGTGTCTGTATGGAGCCTCCAGCCAAAGAGAGAGCCAATGCTGGGAACCTAGGGAGGAGTGGCGTTCCCCAGCCTCAGCTGAAAATCAGCAGCTTTGGCTACAAACAGTTGCAAAGACAGTTTTAAGGCAGAAAATCCTCAAAGAGAAGGAAAGCAAGTGTGCCTTGCTCTAAGCCTCCCCTGCTAGGAAAACTGAATAAAGACGGGGTAGGAAGCCGGTCGCGGTGGCGCACGCCTGTAATCCCAGCACTTGGGAGGCTGAGGCAGGAGGATCGCGAGTTCAAGGCCAGCCTCAGCAACTTGTTTCAAAATAAAAAAATAAAAACAGGCTGAGGATGTGGCTCAGTGGTAGAGTGTCCCTGGGTTCAATACCAGTAAAAAAGGAAAAAAGAGAAGGAGAACAGAAGGAAGGGTGGGGTAAGCCATCCAGTGTACTTAGCTAGGCCATAGTAGGCCGTCCTCTTGATGCACATCCTACTCCTGTGCCCGTGTGATTCTGACAGCAGCTCTGGAAGTCCAGTGTGGGCAAGAGACTATGATCCCACGTGACAGATGAGAAACCGAGACCCGGAAAAGGCTCCAAATAGCTGACGACTGTGGGCCCGGCTCTGCAGTCCAACAAACCTGGGGTCATGTTGCCACTTCCCAGCTCTCCTTGGCAGGCTCTGGACCTCTGGGGCCTCAGTCTCCACATCTATGACATGAGGATGATGACACATGTGTCTTGGGGCAGTGCGTGTCACTGTCAGAGCAGCCTGACACATACCTGCTCTTGGCCTGCCTGTCATTCTTGTTATTTTTAGAGTATCCCACACTTTTTTTTTTTTTAATATGAAATATCCACAGGGACCTGATAGGGAGTCTCCTCCAGGGGCAGGCCAGATGTCATTCCTCCCTCATCCTGTCCCTACACTCTCCTGCTACCCTCATCCCTTCTAGAAGGTCACACCAGGCTGCTAACCCCCGGAGATCTCACTGCCACTGCTTGGTCCCACCTCAGAGCTACAGGGCGGCTTTGGCGAGAGTGAATGGCATCCCCCACAGCCCGCCTGTCATGTGGCCACCCCGCCTCTGCCTGCGGCAGGGCCTGGAGCCTGGAGGAGCCTGGCAGGCTGCCAGGGCTTCCTTGGTAGGACGCCCTGCCACGCCCTCTGGGCCCCTCTATTCTGGGAGCTGTAATTTAGACAGCCTTCCCCACCCCAGTTGCTATCTGTGGTAGCAGTCATGATTCCCCAGGGCCCTGCCCACCCGCTCCGCAGCCTTTTCATAAACAGCTCCCAGGCTGCCCTGTTATCTTGGGCACCCTGGCTCTGGGAGGAGGCCCTGCCACCCTGGGGATACAAATGAACTCCTCATCCTAGAGAGAGACTGGTTCAATGTAGGCAGAGGTGGGATGGAGGCCTCACCCACCAGAGCCCAGCATAGCAGCCCTTGAACCTGATCCTGAAGTCTGCTGCTTGGGGTGGGGTACAGAGAGCTTGTCATTATCCCCACAACACCCTGGGGACTGGGTCAGTCTGGGTTGTGTCCTCTCCAAGTGCTAGGTGTGCTCAGAGCCATCAAAAGTGTGTGTGTGTGTGTGTGTGTGTGTGTATTGGAAGCATCAATAATACCAAAAAAAAAAAAATGTGGTTCTTTTGAGTTTCATAGGGATGAAACTCAAAAGACCCTTTACTGTCTGCCTTTTATATCACCCCTCACACCTCAAGACCTTTGCACAAGTTCTTGTTCCCCTCAACACTGTTCTCCTTCTCACCTAACTCCTATTTATCCTGCAGATCTCAGCTTTGCCCTTTCTCCTGGACTTCTCCCCTGACATCACAACACATATACCAGCTTCCCTGGTCCTCCCCTGGCCCAGGATGGGTGGCTCTGCCAACTTCAGAGGCACCATGTTCTTGCCTGTGTACTTGTCTATCTCCCTAGCCAACTACAAGTGCTTCCACAGTAGCACCTTCCAGCACCTGGAAGATGTAGGTGTTCAAGAAATAATTTTTTTTTTCTCCCTGTGGGGGAGTGTACCTGGGGTTGAACTCAGGGGCACTCGACCACTGGGCCACATCCCTAGCCCTGTTTTGTATTTTATTTAGAAACAGGGTCTCACTGAGTTGCTTAGTGCCTCGCCATTGTTGAGGCTGGCTTTGAACTCGCGATCCTCCGGCCTCAGCCTCCCAAGTGCTGGGAAGCTGTGCCCCGCTAAGAAATACTTTTTGAAATAAGGGATGAATGAATCAACAAATGACATTTGGTCTCTTAGGGGTGTTTTGGCTACTTGGTTCCCTCCGTTTTCCAGGAAAGCCCAGGCTTCCCTTTGTCCTCTAAGTGTAACTGCAGGCTTTGCTGCATAGTCAGTCCATCCTGACCTGGTAAGTATGGTTGCCATGGCCATGGGCCTGCTGGTGGGAGGCCCAAGAGTTCCCCTCTTCCCTCCCAGGAGGCTCTGGGGATGCTGTTGGACAAGGCAGACAGGCATCCTTGGGTTGAGAGGGAGGAGGGTGTGGAAGGGGATGTCCTCAGGCCCTGAGTCACTTACAAGAAGACTCCACTACTGGGAGGGAAGATGGGTATGCACCAAGTCATGTTCGTATTTTGCACTTTTTGCTGAGACACAGAGATGCTCTTTGTATACTGTTTGCCCCTAAAGAGGAAAAGGCAAAGAATGACAACTGCAGCCGCTGGGCTCAAGTTGGATTATTCCGCTGTGTCCATAAATTATTAAAGGACCTCTGAAATATCAGCATCTCTGCATCCAAATTGCATCTCCTTCACAATCTCTCTCATCCTGCAGCTTCACTTGAATTCATCGTAGAACTGCTCCGAGTGTGGACTGGGAAAATATGGTCGCTGCAGTTGCTGCCACCTTCAGAGAGCACAAGACCTGCTCCCAAGAATGGAGCCAGTGAGGCAAAGTGTAGGGCCTTCAGGGAGAGAACGCAAGAGCAGTGGGGGACCCAGCACCCCACCTTCCCACTTCTAGAAGCAGCAAAATGAGTGGCCACAGCCAAGTCTGGCAAGGACAATAAATCTAGTGGCAAAATATACAAGGGCCAGTCAGGTGTGGTAGTGCACCCCTGTAATTCCAGTGACTCAGGAGGCTGGAATTCCCAGTACCACACACAAACACACACACACACACGAGTTGTATGATCTAGCTGTGTTCCATGTTCTCTCTCTCTTTGCTATTCCCTCTGCCTACATGCTCTTCTTCTCTGATTTTTTTTTTTATATTTTTTAGTTGTTGATGGACCTTTATTTTTTTTATTTATTTGTATGTGGTGCTGAGAATAGAACCCAGTGCCTCACACATGCTAGGCAAGTGCTCTACCACTGAGCCACAACCACAGCCCCTCTGATCTTGTTTTTTAAGATGGGGTCTCAATGGCTGGGGATGTGGCTCGGTAGTAGAGTACTTGCCTACCATGTTTGAGGTCCAGGATTCAATTGCCAGTACAAAAAACAAAACTAGGGAAGAGTCTTGCCATATTTCTCAGGCTTGTCTTAAACTACTGGGCTCAAAGCCGGGCGCGGTGGCGCACGCCTGTAATCCCAGCACTTGGGAGGCTGAGGCAGGAGGATTGCGAGTTCAAAGCCAGCCTCAGCAATGGTGAGGCACTTAGCAACTCAGTGAGACCCTGTCTCTAATCAAATACAAAAAAGGGCTGGGGATGTGGCCCAGTGGTCGAGTGCCACTGAGTTCAATCCCTGGTACCAAAAACAAACAAACGAACAAAAACTGAACTTCCCTGCTCCCATCCCACTTCCCTGCTTTATTTTTCTCTGCAGCACTCGCTGCTGTCTGGTACACTGGGGTTTTAACCTATTTATCGTGTTTACTGTCTGCCTCCTTTCCATGGAATGCAAGGGCACTGTCACTTTTGTTTACTGAGGTCTCCCTGATTGAGTTTTCTACTATTGTGTAACAAATTACCCCCCAATTTAGCCATTTACAACAACAAGCATTTCTTGCTTCTGTGAACAGCAGTCCTCAAGCGCTGCAGTCACCTCAGGGCCAGACCAGGCCTCGGGGTCTGTGTCCAAGCTCACTCATGCGGTGGTCAGCGGCCCCAGTTTTTTCACTGGCCAGAAACTTCAGTTTCCTCTTTTTGGGGCCTCTTGGTGGGCTGCCCCGCACATGGCCGCCTGCTTCCCCCAGAGCAAATGATCCAAACAAGAGGGAGAGGAAGAGAGCATCTAAGACAGTGTTGCACTCAATTTGCAGGAAAAAAGTCTCACAAGCCACTCACGTAATAGCCAATGAAGCCTTTATTCTGGCCAGGACCACCAACTAAGTCCAGCACAAAGCAGGATAGTAGAAGATGGCACCTGCTCATAGCAAGGGCAGGGTTTATAAAGCACAGGGTTAATACGCCCTCAGCCCTCAGGTGGAGACTGTTTAAGGGTGGGCTAATGGGCCATCAGGTGGAGACAGTTTAAGTCACCTTTGCTTATAACAACAGAACCAAGCCTTTGATAATCTAATATTGGAAGTGATGTCCCTTGCCAGGTGTGGGGGTGCTTGACTGTAATCCCAGCCACTCGGGAGCCTGAGACAGAGGATCACAAGTTCGAGGACAGCCTCAGCAACTTAGCAAGACCTTCAGCAACTCAAGGAGACTCTGCCTCAAAATAAAAAAATGAGGCACCAGGTGCTGTGGTGCATGCCTGTAATCCCAGTGAGTTGGGAGGCTAAGGCAGGAGGATAGCGAGTTCAAAGCCAGCCTCAGCAATGGCAAGGCACTTAGCAACTCAGAAAGACCCTGTCTCTAATAAAATACAAAAAAGGGCTGGAGGGTTGGGGGGCTGGGGATGTGGCCCAGTGGTCAAGTGGCCCTGAGTTCAATCCCTGGTATAAAAAAAAAAAAAAAAAAAGAGAAAGAAAGAAAAAAAAAGGGGTGGGGCTGGAGTAGTGGCTCAATGGTAGAGTGCTCACCTTGCACATGCAAGGCCCTGGGTTCTATCCTCAGCACCACATAAAAATAAATAAATAAAACAAAGATTAAAACATAATAAGGGGCTGGGATTGTGGCTCAGCGGTAGAGCGCTCGCCTCGCACGTGCGCGGCCCGGGTTCGATCCTCAGCACCACGTACAAATAAACTCATTTAAACCCATTGTGTACAACTAAAGCAAATAAATAAATATTTAAAAAAATAATAAAAAATTAAATAAAAAGGGCTGGGGGCGAAGCACCCCTGGGTTTAGTTGCCCTCCCCCCAAAAAAAGGAAGGAATGTTTCTTGACTTCCTGGTCCAGTAGTTTGTGGGAGACAGGGGGGAGGGGTTGTTGAAGTGTAGACCCTAGGAGGTAGGTTTGATCAGGGCCACCTTGGAGGCTACCATAATCCCCAACACTTACGTGGCACACAGGAGATGCTCAATAAATAGTTGTAGGAAGAAAAGAATGAAGACAGGAATGATTTTAGCATAAAGTCCTCTAGATCTCAGTTCTCATGGGCATTGAACAGCCTTGACCATCGACCCAGGCCTGAAGGATCTGAATCCAGTTTTCCTCCAACCACCGCCCACAGGCCCTCTTGGAACTCTCCTCACCTCCTCCCAGCCATGCAGCTGTGGGCAAGACCTGCAGTGGGGTCAGCATCAGGGTGCCTGACGCAGGCAAGGCCTCCACACAGGGCTCTACAGGATCAGTAGTGCAGTGGGCAATCCTAGAGGGAAAAGTCAAAGTATCTCCCTGGGGTCAGGAGTGGTTGTAGAGCTGGGGCAGCAGTGAGTGGCAGTGTGTGTGTGTGTGTGTGTGTGCGCGCGCGCGTGCATGCGTGTGTGTTTGTACTTGGACATAATACATTTTATTTATTTATTTATTTTTACATGGTGCTGAGGATCGAACCCAGGGCCTCACCTGTGCTAGGCCAGTGCTCTACCTCTGAGCCACAACCCCAGCCCCCACAGTGTGTGTTTCTATTTTTGATCTTCCCAGAGGAGCTGTCCCAGGGCGGTAGTGCTGGTCCAGGTACCCAGAGCCAGTGATGCTCTCATGTTGGGGCTTTAATCACCCAACAAGGCAGGGGACACGAGTGGGGCTGGGGTGTAGCTCAGTGGTATAGCATGTGCTCAGCATGTACAAGGCCCTGGGGCCAATCCCTAGCATAAAAAAAAAAAAGAAAGAAAGAAAGAAAGAAAGAGAAAATATATGCAAAAAACTCAAGTCATTCCCAGACCCTAGATTCAAAATGCCAGCACAAAACTCTGGCTGACCAGAACTAACTCTTGAACGAATTAATAAATGAATGAGTGAAAATAATAAAACCACTACCCAAAAGACCAGAGTCTTAGAATCTTCTTGGGTTGGTACAGCCTTACCCTCATAATAATTGCCCCCAGAAAATTGGCTGAATGCAAAAGATCTGACTTCAGAGGCTTTGCCTTGGCCACCTAACTAACTACAGGACCTTGGACTTGTCACTTGACCTCTCAGCCTTTCTTTCCTCATCAGGAAAATAATGTGAATTACAGAGATTGTTTTGTAGGCTTCAAAGCCCACTGATAACATGAGGGACTCTTATTTTGGATGCACTCTTTTTTTTTTTTTTTGGTACCAAGGATTGAACTCAGGGGCACTCGACCACTGGGTCACATCCCCCGCCCTTTTTTGTATTTTATTAGAGACAGGGTCTCACTGAGTTGCTAAGTGCCTCCCATTGCTGAGGCTGGCTTTGAACTCGCGATCCTCCTGCCTCAGTCTCCCAAGTGCTGGGATTACAGGTGTGCGCCACCGCACCTGGCTTTTGGATGAACTCTTATTTTGGCAGGTATAAAAAGGCATTGAATGTTGGATCAACCTGTCCTGACAGCCTTTCGCTCCCACCAACATAGACCTGCCTTGGGAATGGGAAGCTTCCTAGTGGAGCAGTTTGTTCAGGGGCAGGTGTGAAAATGCTTTCCACCAGGGCTGGGGTTGTGGCCTAGTGGTAGAGCACTTGCCTAGCACGTGTGAGGCACTGGGTTTGATTCTCAGCACCGCATACGAATAAATGAGTAAAATAAAGGTCCATCAACAATTAAAAAATATTTTTAAAAAAAGGAAGAAAATGCTTTCCATCAGACCTGTCCTTTGCTAGCATATCATAATCAGATGGCTGGGTTACAACATGACTGAGGCGGGGATAGCTGGCTTTGGTCCCAATCCAAGCCCATGACAACATCCTGACTAGATAGAGAATCCTATAGTCATTCAGGCAACACATATTTATTTAGCAGCTACTATAGACCCAGGCTTGTGCTAGGCACTGGGGGTTCCATGGGAGCACAACCACCCTGGTCTTCTTGGAGTTGGCAATCTTGTAGGAGGCAGATATTAATCAGTTAATTAATCACCTGGGAGAAATACAGGGGCTGTAGAGATATTTAATAAGAGATCCTGATCGTGGAGGTGAGCAGGACAAGCTTCCTTGCGGAAGTGACGTAAGAGCTGAGTCCTGAAGAGGTGAGGAGCCATGGATGGGATGGGAAGTCTTCTGAGCCGAGGCTGCGTGAAGTGCAAAGGGCCTGGGACAACACCTTTGAAAGTTTGTTATGCATTCCACTGTTGCTGCCTGAAGCGCTTGGAGCAACGGAGCCGCGGGAAGAAGTTCAGAGGCAAACTGGAGACAAACAGCTTTTTATTCTGATAACTTTTCTCTCTGGTCCTAACAACGACTAACACACGCCACACACACCACCAAAAATGGCGCTGACCCAATCAGCAATTTCGGCCAAGTCACTCGAGATCCCGGGACAAGTCCCGTGAGACTACGGAAGGCGACAATGCCCAAATCTCCACGGCTCATAGTCACCCGCAATTTCAAGCCATCTCTCCAAACAGGGCTCCTGCATTCCACTCACATATAGAATTACAAACTGTCACAAGCACTTTAAAGGTAACTGTGGGACCTACCCAGGAGAAGGCCAGCTTCCCCCTCCTCCACTTCTCTAGACCCTCCTTGGAGGTCAGTCCAGGGAAGGCAAACTTTGAATTTGATTCTCCACTTGCCAGACTCCAGAAGGGCCTTGAATATCTGTTAGGCCTTGAACAACACTGGAACCTGGAGGCCATCCCTTAGCCCACTGCACCCTGCAAATATGTAGGACATTTCTTTTTTTCTTTTTTTTTCTTTTTTTTTTTTTTAAACTAGGGATTGAACCCAGGAGCACTTAGCCACTGAGCCACATCCCCAGGCCTTTTTATTTTGAGAAAGGGTCTTGTTAAGTTGCTTAGGGCCTTGCTAAATTGCTGGGGCTGGCTTTGAACTTGGGATCCTCCTGCTTCAGCCTCCAGAGCTGCTGGGATTACAAGCATGCTCTATTACGCCCAGCCTTAACATTCTTTTGGAAAGGTCCATTTTCTTGTCCAATTCCCTGTAGAGAGAACACAAGCTCCCCTTGGTCAGGGTCACTGTCTTGTTCAATATCTTATCTCCCAGTGCCTGAAGCACTTACTTTTTTTTTTTTTTTTTTTTTTTTTTTTTTGTACTGGGGATTGAGCTCAGGAGCACTCAACCACTGGGCCACATCCCCAGCCCTTTTTTGTATTTTATTAGAGACAGGGTCTCACCATTGCTGAGGCTGGCTTTGAACTTGTGATCCTCCTGCCTCAGCCTCCCAAGTACTGGGATTACAGGCGTGTGCCACCATGCCCCGCTGAAGCAGTTAACTTTTGTTGAATTAATGAGAACACAAACAAACGAATACACTGTGGTAGTGATGCTTGGAAGTGTAGGAGGGTGTAGACCTTACACAGCTAGTGATAGGATCAAACTCTGAAGTTCTGAGCCCAGATCTCTGTTATTATCAGATTCTTCTAAGGACCAGATAAGGGTGGGGCAAACTTCTTGGATCCACAGAAGGGCAAAACTCAGAGAGGTCTAGCAAGTTAGCCAGAATCACGCGGTTGGTGAGTCAGGGCTAGAACCTGGAGGGTCAATTCACAGCCCAGGGTTGGAAAATGAAAATAAGAGCCTTTTCCCATGGGGGCAGCGGGTAGGGGGCAGACTTGAGGAAATGCCCCAAGTGCCACAGGGGGAGCAGACAGGCTTCTGCATGTTTGGGTGAATCCAGGGACTCAGGCCAGAATATTTCAAAAATGCTTCTCACCTTGCCCTCCTGGGGTTGTGGACCCAGGTGGCTGGGCTGGCTGCTGCCTGGGCAGAGAAGGGAGCAGAGACATTCCTCTCCCCAGCACCTCCCCGGCTAGCTCAGAGCCTCCAGCCTACTCCCTGCTCCTTGCAGCACCCCTGGCTCTGGTTTGGAAATGAGGGTTCTTGGAGGCGCTGTTTGGCCTTTGGGTCATTGAGGAGCCCCTGGCCTCCCTCTCTGGTTTCCATTAAATAGCAGACCATCCTCAAAATTACTGAGGTCTGCCCAAGTAGGGAAATGAGGCCCAAAGGACAGCTTGCCTGGAGTCATGCAAGTTCACACCCGGTATCCTGATTCCAAGTCAGACTGTTCTAAAGCCAGAGCGCAAGGGACATCCAACTTTCTAAGTTAACAGACAGCAATGGATAGGCCGAAGATGGTGATCAGTAACGAAAATACCTGAGAACACAAGTCTCCCTCCGATTCCCTTCCTCAGGGCTGGTACCTTTGTTTTGGGGGGGGAGGGGAAGGGTACCAGGGACTGAACTCAAAGACACACGGGCACTCGACCACTGAACCACATCCCCAGTCCTATTTTGTATTTTATTTAGAGACAGGGTCTCACTGAGTTGCTTACGGCCTCGCTTTTGCTGAGGCTGGCTTTGAACTCATGAACCTCTTGCCTCAGCCTCCTGAGCTGCTGGGATTACAGGCTTGTACCTTTTCTTTGTCCTTCAGGGGGACACTTTCTTTCAGGCAGGCCATGCATTTGGGGTGGGAATGTAGCTTCACAGCTGACCACTTGGGTTCAAGTCTTCCTTCTGCCACTTCCTAGCCCTGTGACTTTCAGCAAATTCACACAACCCTGTGTCTCATTTTTTCTCATCTGTAAAATGGAGAAACTAGTAGGGTATAGAGCAATAAGAGAATGAAGAGTTGAGCCTTTTGATTTCCTGCCCTCGCCATCCCACTTTATTGGGGTTGAATCCCCATGCACTTTATCACTGAGCTACGTCCCCAGCCCTCTTTATTTTTTATTTTTTTGTGGTACCAGGGATTGAACTCAGGGGCACTCGACCACTGGGCCACATCCCCAGCCCTTTTTTGTAATTTTATTTAGAGACAGGGTTTCACTGAGTTGCTAAGTGCCTCGCCATTGCTGAGGCTGGCTTTGAACTCGCGATCCTCCTGCCTCAGCCTCCCAAAGTGCTAGGATTACAGGCGTGTGCCACTGCACCCGGCTTTATTTTTTATTTTGAGATAAAACATTTATTTGAGGGTCTCACTAAGTTCTTAGGGTCCTGCTAAGTTGCTGAGGCTCGCCTGAACTTGGGATCCTCCGCTCCGGCCTCATACTCCTGAGATATTGGGATTACAGGTGTGCACACTGCACCTGTTAAGAGTTGAGCCTTTTGGGCCGGGTGTGGTAGCACACGCCTGTAATCCCAGCACTTGGGAGGCTGAGGCAGGAGGATCACAAGTTCAAAGCCAGCCTCAGCAATGGTGAGACCCTGTCTCTAATAAAATACAAAAAAGGGCTGGGGATGTGGCCCAGTGGTTGAGTACCCCTGAGTTCAATCCCCGTACCAAAAAAAAAAAAAAAAAAAAAGAGTTGATTCTTTTGGAATGCTGCTTGGTACACAGTAACTACACTACTGATATTAGCTGTTATTGTTAAGGAAGGCCCCAGTGAGATCTGGAAAGGGATTTATTCAGCCCCGGTCCCCACTCCCAGCACAATGCTCTACAACAGATCTTGAAGAACTACCTGAATGGTGACTCTCTTGGTAACCTCTCCCACCTAAGCTTATCTTCATCGTGATTCTCATTTTTGCCTTCTTGGCCACAGCAAGCAGCACAGTACCTGCACCCGACCACCACTTGCTACAGCATCCCTGGCCAAGGCACTAATTTTTTTCCTTTTCTTTTTTAATACCGTAACCAAAAGCTCAGTCCTCGTCCTTGACACCAATGCAATAACGAAGACAAAGGTCTTGGGAAAAAGGAAAAAGGTTTATTGCTTTGCTAGCAAAGGAAAAACACAGGGGCCTCCGGTCCCAAAGGCTGTGATTCTGCCCATCTGCAGGAATAGGGGGTTTTTAGAGACGTGATTCAGAGAAAATTAGGGAGGAGAGATAAGGAAGAAGAAGTAGAGAAAAGAAGATCAGGGAGGAGAAGTTCAGAGAAAGGATGATCAGGTGAGGTGAAGTATAGGGAAAAGAAGATTGGGAAAAAGAAAAAAAATGTAAGTTTCAAAGCCACAAGGGATATAGTCAAAACATCAAGTGAACCCCTGTTACAGTATTGGGGATTGAACGACTGAGTTACATTCTCAGCCCTTTTCTATTTTGGGGACAGAGTCTCTCGCTAAATTGCTGAGGGCTTTACTAAGTTGTTGAGGCTGGCCTCAAACTTGCAATCCTCCTGCCTCAGCCTCCCAAGTTGTTGGGATTACAGGTGTGCACCACCACACCTGGCTCAAGGTACTTTCCTAATGTTCCTGTGCTCCTGCTTTTTCATTTGTAAAAATGGGAATACTGAATATAATCTGACTTGTGGTGGGGAGTGGTTGTGGGGAGTATGTGACCAGCACCCCCATTGGTTTCCAGACATGTTTCTTTGCCTGCGGGTGAGGTATGTGGACTGAACTGTCCTGTCCCTCCCTCTAGCCCTTGCTCCTCCCACTGGAAGCCACCTGGAGCGAGGGGCCATATTCTTGGATTCCTGGCCTCCTTTGACTCTGACCCTGAGACGCTGGGCAAGTGACTCACTCTCTGGAAAGAGCAGGTGGAGAGCTCATCCCTGGCTGCCTGAGTCAGGGTTCACCAGAGACTTGAGCAAGCCCTGTCACCTCAGATGACTCCTGTTCTCACAAGCTCTATGCCATGTCAACTGACTGAAGTCCTAAGGTGAAATACAAAGGGAAAGCAGGATGCACTGCCTGTGTGCTGGGCAGAGGCCTCTAGCAGTTGGGAGGTGGGGTTCCCACTCCATTTCTGTCTCCATCTTTAGGCACAGGCCGATCATCCAGCTCGCTTGCTGATTGACAGTAAGAAGGGAAAGTAAAGGAAGTGGAAGGAGAGAGAGTTTTGTGTCCTGAAATTTTCAGCACAGGGAGAAACAGAAGTTACTACATTTATTTCACAAAGGCACTTTGCAGGTGGCACCTGTGATCTTTAGCATTCCCTCCTCTGGGCTGGAAGGCAGAATTGGGCAGAAAATTTGGGCACTGACACCAACAGGAAGTCATCTGCCCACCCCTCCCCCAATCCTATCATTTGGGAACAAGGTTCTTGAAATTGCATCAGAGGGTCAGGATTCAACTCAGATGCTTCCCCAACACTTGTGTGACCCTGGGCAAGTGGCTTGATCTTTTTTTTTTTTTATGGTACTTGGGATTTTTTTGGTGCTGGGATTACAGGAGTGAGCCACCACACGCAGCTAAGTGGCTTGATCTTTTGAGTCTCCATTTCCTTGTTGCAAGATGGGGATAAACCGGGCATAGTGGCTCACGCCTGTAATCCCAGCACTTGGGAGGCTGAGGCAGGAGGATCGCGAGTTCAAAGCCAGCCTCAGCAATGGTAAGGCACTTAGCAACTCAGTGAGACCCTGTCTCTAATAAAATACAAAAAAGGGCTGGGGATGTGGCCCAGTGGTTGACAGCCCCTGAGTTCAATCCCTGGTACCAAAAAAAAAAAAAAAAAAAAAAAAAAAAAGGGGGGGGGTAATACCTGAAAAGCCAGTTTATTATGAAGATTAAATGAGGAAACACAAATAGAGTGTAGGAGCTGGAACACAGCAGGGGACTTGTTTCATTCAATACCAAACATCTAAGACCTATTGTGTGCCTGTGCCAGGGTCTCTATAACAGGGGGCTGGGGGCCACATTAATAGACAGAATAAACATGGTCTCCACCTATTACTTACAGGAGGGGAGGGGTGACAAATCCTAATGAGAGGGACTGTGTGGAGTAATGGTTAAGGCAACCGGGTTGGAATCCCGGCCCCACCATTCACTCACCAACTGGGTGAAGTGAGCAAGCGCAAGGCTTTAGACTTTGATTTACCCGCAGTAAAATGAACCTGAACAACTTCCACTCAGAGAGGGGCGAGCGAGGGTTACTTGAGCTGACAAGTGAAACTATTCCCAGCACCGAGCAGTGCGCATAGGACCAGTGTGGGCTGCAGGATTGTTAACAGGCAGAGCGCAGAGATGATGCCAAGGCTGAGAAACATGGCCATAGGGGAAGGCACAAAGGAAAGCTGCTGCTCCTGAAGGAGGGCGGCGCCAAGGAAAGGAGGGGCGGTGCGGGGGTGCTGGGGCGCAAGAAGAAGGGGAACCGAGTGAAGGTGAAGGGGAACAGCAAGACAGCTTAAGGAGCTGGGGCATCCGAAGCCGGTCGGAGTTTGAAGGGAAAGAGTGGAAAGATCAGTTTGGAAGCTTTAAAGTGCCCCTTCCACTTTGCACTTGAGGAAACCAGGACAATGTGTCTTATTTATTAATGAAGCCCCAGGCCTGAGTACCGAGATGAGGGCGATTCCTTGCTGACTCTCATTCCCTCAAGGACGTCCAGATTCACCAGCTTCTACATCGGGTTTTTCCAAGAGCGAAGCAGGCAGGGGAAGATTTAGGAAGGACTGAAGTTAGAATCAGGACCTGGGACGCTTACGTGCTCATGCCCACGCTCCCTTTGGGACCCAATGGAGTCCAGGTGTCCCTGGGTTTGAACTCTTGGGCAAATCATTTCTCCTGGGCGTTGTGAATATTCAATCCCATACACGGCGATCTAGCCTGGCTCATATTATGTTCTCGGGAAATACAACTTTCACCTCTTTCCTCTCTAATCCTGATCTCCTCTCCGTCCCTTCACTAGAGGGCGGGGTGGCCAAAACGCTGGGAGGAGGGGTGTGGCTGTGGCTGGGAGCGAACTCCGAGGAAGCGGAGGAGGAGAAAGTGTACTTTTAAAATGTACAGTAGCCTTTGCAAAGAGGCAAACTGTCCGGTCCCCTAAACCAGTGATTACGGGTAGGGGAGTGACAGAGTCCCACCTGCGGCAATCCCTCGTACCCCGCAACCTGGGGGAGAGGGTCCCCAGGGGCGGAGCCGGGCATCGCGACTCCGCCTAGAGGGCAGAGGACACCAAGCTAGGCGCACGTGGAAGGGGAACTGCTTTCCCTGGCGGGGTCAACCTGGGCCCCCGCCCTGGTTTAGGGACGACGTGCGGAATAGGCTGGAGGTGGAGGTGAATTTCTGAAAATCTCAGGAAGCAGAGCCCTGGAGGCGGTGGCTGACAAAGTCCACCGCCCTGCCCTGCTAGGCGCGTGGATCCGGACTTGTGCGAGCGCCGGCAGCCCCTCTAACCAGGGTGCCCCGCATCCAGAGCCTCAGATGGGACGCGCCCCATCTCCACCCTTGCCCCCGGGCCCAATCCCACCTTCGCTGGCGCGTGTGGAGCCTCCGGGACAGCTGGGAGGCGTGGCCCGCGGGCGGCCCGCCCCTTTGATGTGCGCCGGCGCCACTGTGATTGGATAGTCGCTTGTGACGTGCGGGGACTGCGGTGGGTCCCGGTGCTGCGGCAGCCGCAGCGCCGGCCGCGGCTTGGGCTCCCGCTCCCGGGCATTTAAAGGGGACGCGGCGGCGGCCCGGGGGGATGGGGGTCAAGTGGAGGGGACGGCTGAGACGCACTTCATCCACGGTCCCTCGGGACTGGAGGGACTCGTGAGCCGAAGCCAAGAAATCCGGGGGTGGATAAGACACCGCGTCCCCCTCCAATTCCCGTAGCACCGCTTACTCCATCCTGCGCCCAAATACCTTACCTAGACCCCCTCCCCACTCCTTACACTTCAAACTCTGCCGGGACAGAGCTCTGCCGCCGCCGTTCCCACGTGAGTCCTGGGCTGGTGGGGAGGTGGGGAGGGCTGGGGTCCCAGTGTAGGGTGGGGGCTGTGTGGAGTTTCAGGGCGCTCACTCACGCTCGTGGCGGTGGGGGAGTCCCCGGAGAAGAGGAAAAGAGTCCTTTTTTCTACCCCCAAGAACATGGTGCCCCCGTGTCCCTTCGTTTCGGCTCTGGCAAAGCCATGGAATAGGTGCCTTCTTGCACCCTGCAGCCCTCTCCCCAAGCCGCGCACCCCGCGCCCGCATTAAGGCGAAGCGCCCGCCAGCTGGGGGTGTGCCAGAGTGCCTGCTTTCCAGTCACCTCTAAAAATATCTCCCCCCACCCCACGGCAGCTGCCACCTCTCTACCCCTACCCAGTGAAGATCTCTTCTCAGCTTGTCCACCCAGGCAGGGAGAGAGCCCAGAGGTGACTCCTAGTCCCAGATTCCTCATTGTCACCAATGCACAGATCATTGCCCTGCAACTAGTCAGGACAGTGAGCTCAGAGCCTAAGGGAGCCTCCAGGGCAATAGGGGAAGCTCCAGGTGCAGTTTTCCCAAGAGGCTCAGAGACCCCTGAGTTCTAATCCTGATTCTGATGCTGTGTGACGGCCCCCCTGCCCATGTGTGATGTTAGCTTGACTTCTCTGGGCCTGTTATTCCTACTTGCTGTTTGGGGGTGCTGTGTGGGGGAGGGAGGGAATTCCAGCTTTAAAATGTTGACTCTGATTTCTAGTTGACTCTGATTTCTAGACTTGTTTTGGGGCAGAGAGGGCTTGTTTCGGTGGTATTTCAGGAGTCCTCAATCCCATTCCCATCCAGCGTTTGTCCTTTGCAAACTGCCCCAAAACTTTTTTTTTTTTTTTTTTTTTTTTTTTTGTACCAGGGATTGAACTCAGGGGCACTCCACCACCGAGCCACATCCCCATCCCTACTTTTTATTTATTTAGAGACAGGGTCTCACTGAGTTGCTTAACAGTGGTTACTGAGGCTGGCTTTGAACTGCAGATCCTCCTGTCTCAGCCTCCCAAGATGCTGGGATTACAGGCCTGCGCCACCATGCCAGGTTCCCCAAAACTTTTCCTGGGGGCTTCATCTACCCACTAGGAGGGGGAATTTCAAGCTTAGGGTCTAATTTCATAGAGGGTCCTATTTCCCTCCCCCATTCCCAAGAACTCTTCCACTCCCTTCACATAGATTTAATCTAAGTGTTTTGAGTCAAAGGTAGGGAAAAGCAGGCAGGAACCTATGATCCCAGATGAATCAAGGAGGCAGGCACTAATCTTATACGGGACTAGAAATGGACTCCCTGCCACTCCCAGAAACCCTACTCTCCTCTTCCTGCTCTAGCCTGAGGGAGAAACTCAGAGATCCTGACCTGTTTTGGAGACCCTTTTGGTGACCACAAAAAGATTTGATCACTCCAGACAAAGCTGCCAGAGGTGAGTGACCTTTTGGAATTTACAGGAGCCAGATTCCAACTGGGGATGGGCCCCTATTGCTGTGGGGTGGGATGGGGGTGTCACTGCGTGGACTACTCAGTCTCCAGGGAAGATGATTGGCTTTCTGCTTTGAAGATGTAAAGAATCAAGGGCAGGGCTGGGATTGTGGATCAGCGGTGGAGCGCTCGCATGTCTAGCAGGTGCGTGGCCTGGGTTCGATCCTCAGTACCACATTAAAAAAAAAAAAAAAAACGCATTGTGTACAACTAAAAGCAAATAAGTAAATATTTTTAAAAAAAGAATCAAGGCAATCTACCAAACAAGTGTTTAACTGATTTCCCTAAATACTATTAGATGAAAAAAATTTATGCTTTTTACTATGAGAAATGAGAAGTTTTGAACATAATTAAAGATCAGAAGGATATTGAAAGCCAGGCATGGTGGTGCATGTTCGTAATCCAAGCAACTCAAAAGGTTGGTGGAGCTGGGCGCGGTGGTGCACACCTGTAATTCCAGCACTTGGGAGGCGGAGGCAGGAGGATCGCAAGTTCAAAGCCAGCCTCAGCATTGGCGAGGCACTCAGCAACTCAGTGAGACCCAGTCTCTAACAAAATACAAAAAAGGGCTGCGGATCTGGCCCAGAGGTGGAGTGCCCCTGAGTTCAATCCCCGGTGCCAAAAAAAAAAAAAAAAAAAAAAAAAAAAAAAAAAAAAGAGAGAGAGAGAGAGAGAGAGAGAGAGAGAGAGAAAGGTTGGTGGGAGGATCACGAGTTCAAGGCCAGCCTGGGCAACTTAACCAGACCCTGTCTTAGAATAAAAAGGGGTGAGGATGTAGCTCAGTGGTAAAGCACCCTTGGATTCAATCCCTGGTTTAAAAAGAGTAATAAGAAGAATATCCAAAAAAGAAATGAAACAAGAACAAAATGATGAGACCCTTTTCTGTGGGATGAAAGATGGTCTCTGGCTCGCTCTGGCCACTGCATGGTCTTCCTATCTTCCCTTTGCTTCTCTGCTTGCCTGACACGTGCCTATTCATGTTTGCTTTTGCAATGGGAGTGGCATCCTCTGACCTTTCTCCTCGACTCACCTAGACCCAGCAGACATGTAATATCAGCCAGGATTCTGATTGGGACACCCTCCCACCCACATGCCATTCCCTTGCCCCCCAGGTCTCCCTCCCTCTCACTTTCCCCTTAACCTGTGTCTCCTCTCCCAACCCCATCACAGTCTTTGCCAACTGCACCATTGGGCTATGGGCCCTCTCCCTATTCCCAATTAAAAGTTTTTTTGGGGAACATTTAAGACCCATGTCCTCTCCTCACTGAAAGGTTTGATGCATGTGTGGTCAGGGGATGGGGAGGCAGGGTGCGGGTGTGCTATGAGATGAAAGTCATAGAGTCTGTGTTCTGCCTCTGGGATGACCCAGTCTCTGTACGGGCCAGCTGCTAATCCCTGCTCCCCTGGGATGGTCAGGGGAGAGTGTCACCTTGACAAAGTCAGAGGCGGTTACAGTGTCATCCATTGTCACCACCAGAGGGCAGCAAGCAGCCAGACCTTTGCTCCTGGTCTAGTCTCTTGGCTCTTAGTAACTTTTCAGTTGTCCCACATGCCTCTCTGGTCTCTCACTCAACCCTTGGATGGGGAGGGGGTTAGGAGAACAGGGAGGAGCTGGCAGCTATAGGTGGTGTCCTTTGTAGCTGCATTGGCCGGCGCAGGCCTCAAAGAGGCCAAACCTGGTCCCCAAAGGCATGCAGCAAAATCCAGCAGAGATTTCAACCTGACTCCTATCCTATCAGCTGGACTCCAGGGGCTGGGGTTGTGGCTCAGTGGTAGAGTGCTCACCTAGCACGTGTGCAGGATCCTCAGCATCTTTTTATAAAAACAAAGGCATTGTATACAACTCTGCTAGACTCCAGACCTCTGAGAGAGCACTAGAGAGGCCAGTCCCAGATCACTTGTAGAACCCAGGGGTCTCAGTCCCCCAGCTTTGATACAGTAAATGCTGGTCACTGGCCCCTTCCAATCATCATTATTATTTTGGTGTGGTACTGAGGATTGAATCCTGGGGTGCTTTAAACTGAACTATATCCCCCATCCTTTTTTATTTTTATATTCTACTTTTGTGTGTGTATGTGTGTGTGGGGGGGTGTTACTGGGATGGAACCCAGGATTTGGCATGTGCTGTGTAAGTACTATTCTATTGAAGTAAATCCCCAGTCCTTATTTATTTTGAGACAGGATCTCGCAAAATTTCCCAGGCTTGTCTTGAACTTGTGATCCTCTTGCCAGCCTCAGGCCACTGTAATCCCAAGTTACTGGAATTACAGGCATGCGTCATGGTGCCTGGAGGCCCCTTCCCTTTTGAGGGCACAGGGAAGACAAAGCTATGGCCAAGGGTTCATGACCAGGCTCTACCCCATGTAAACAGCATGGCCTTGGGCAAGTAAGCCAACCTCTAAGCCTTTATCTGCTGATCTCACCAGACTGAGTAGTGAGAGAATGAATAAAAGTGGTTTGTAAACTATGATGTACCCTACATGTGTAGGGGGCAGTGATTATACTAGAGAAAAAAAAAATGCCCTGGACTCTGCCTCTGAAATCTGGTTTTGAGATGCCACTGCCACTCACAGTGGCAAATCAGTTGTGTTGGTCTCTAATATAATGCCATCTGTGACCTCTGTGGCATGCTAGGGGACTGTAAGAGGATTGCTAGCAAGGTGCATCTGTAAATGCTGTGCCCATTTAAGGGCTTGTTTTTGCTGAGATCCTGGCAGTGGCTACTGGGGTTCAGCAAGAGACAGGGCCAAGTGGGCAGAAGTGGTGGAAGCAAAGCCAGCTGACTGGGCCCAGTAAATGGACTTTTTGGTTGTCAGGAGCTCTGCACGACGGCTGGAGGCCAACAGAGTCCCTAGAGGTGCTCAGGGTGATACAGTGACGATGAGTGGGTGTCTTCCAGTGGCTGGCCTCAGATGCCTGACTAGGGTAAGTGGATCCCTCTGGGATGTGGCTTCAGCCCTCACTTTTCCACTAATGGGAGGAGCCCTATCCAGCCCCTTTCAGGCTTGCCCTCACCTCCATCTGGGCTCCAGTAATCCCTGGAAGCTTCTATCCCAGGTATATGGGATACCTTACGTTCTCAACTCCAGGGATCCTGGGCTACTGAGACTCCCAAATGGATGTTGGTGAGAGCAGAGGATGATTCTAGGGATGAGGTCAAAGGGGGGACCATTCTGTTAGGGAGGCAAGTAACCAGGTTCAAATCCCTGCTCCAAAACGGGGAGTTTAGGCTTTTGTTCTACAAGGTCTGCCAGGCCATCAACATACCAGGCAGATTAAAGAGAGGGGAAGGAAGAAACCAGGCTCCATGGAGATGAAGTGGGGTGGGAGGTGGGGGTGGGGGAAAGCAGTGCGGTGGGTATTCAGCTGTACAGGTTCCATTCATGTTGTCCCTCATGCTTAGCTGCTGGCAAACAAGGGTGGCAGTGACATGCCACTGAGGGCTCTGGCTGTCTTCATTTGCCTGCCTTTCTTTGTGCCCTGACACTTCCCCATTGCCCCCATCCTCTCCCATGCTGTCCACACACCACCACCACCCCTCCTTAATGTGACTCTAGTCCAAGGTCTCACTTCCTGGGTACCCTTCCCCTCTCTGCCTTCCTGTTGAGCATTCTGTCTCCACATTCCCCTAGCATGACTTCCTCCTAGTCCTCCCCTCATGTCCCCACTACCTGCCCCCTCCTCCTCCGCCTTTTCAGCCACTGCTGCTCTCTTTCCTCTCCCTTACCTGTCTCCCAGGTATGCCGTGGCTTGGCGAGGGGGGCTTCTACCTCCCCAAGCCCCACTGCTTCTCCTGCTGCCCGCTTGCTTCGGACTCTGGCAGAAACCCCACCTGCTGTCACGTTCCTCCCAGGGAATTGGCAAGTGATTAGTGATCAGCTGTCAGCACAGGGCCCTAAAATCCCTGGAGAAGCTCTATCTCATCCCTGGACCCCTACCCAGAGCCATCTGTCTGGAAGCAGCTCCCAGAGAACCCCCCTGGGTCTTATGTGGTCAGTCTACCTACTTGGTAATTCCAAGGGCCCAATCCAGTTCTCTGGCCAGTGCAGAGGTCCAGGCACCTAACCCTGAGGCCTGGCACTCAATATCTACCTGCCTTGGAGGATGCCCAAAGAACCTTCCCTGGAGCCTGGCTCCTTATTGTCTATCACAATCCCATAAGCCATTGATCCTACAAGGACCAAAAGGAAAATAAGGAGGTTGCTCCAGCTCCCCTGCCCCCCAACTCAGCTTGTGCTGAGAAAGGAGGATCTGTTCCTTCCCACCCCCTTTTTGTCCATACCAACCACAAGGGCCACTGGAAGTCTCATTCTTGTCCAGGAACCTCCCAAAGGGACAACCCCTAGGAAGCTACTCTTCTAAATTGACCTTGTAAAGTCCCAGTGACCCTAGTTGAGATTAGCAGAAACAGGAGCCAAGGAAACCCTTCAGGGCTAGGATGGTCCCCTGGGTGTAAATCCTAGTACCCCTAACTAAGGTGCAAGAGGGTGGGCAGGGAAGGCTGGGGTGGGGGTGCAGCTTTGGGTACTCCTCAGAGCTTAACCAGCCTTGGGTCCTCCTCAGGTCTTGGAGGACGTGCCAGCGCCTCTGGCCGTGGCCTGCTAACCAGCCTCTCCCTGGCCGGCTCCCGCCGCGCCCCCTCTCGCTTGTCCTTTCCTCCTCCTGCTCTCCTCCCTCCTGCTCCCAGGACAGCGGGATGGCTGCTCAGGGCACACCGCGCTTCCTCTTGACCTTTGACTTCGACGAGACCATCGTGGATGAAAACAGCGACGACTCTATCGTGCGCGCTGCGCCAGACCAGCGGCTGCCTGAGAGCCTGAGAGCCACCTACCGCGAGGGCTTCTACAACGAGTACATGCAGCGCGTCTTCAAGTACCTGGGTGAGCAGGGCGTGCGGCCGCGGGACCTGCGCGCCGTCTACGAGGCCATCCCCCTGTCTCCGGGTATGGGAGACTTGCTGCAGTTTGTGGCCAAGCAGGGCTCCTGCTTCGAGGTTATTCTCATCTCAGATGCCAACACTTTTGGTGTGGAGAGCGCCCTGCGCGCTGCCGGCCACCACGGCCTGTTCCGCCGCATCCTCAGCAACCCATCTGGGCCTGACGCTCGGGGACTGCTGGCGCTGCGGCCCTTCCACACGCATAGCTGCACGCGCTGCCCAGCCAACATGTGCAAGCACAAGGTGCTCAGCGACTACTTGCGCGAGCGGGCCCACGATGGTGTGCACTTCGAGCGCCTCTTCTACGTGGGCGATGGTGCAAACGATTTCTGCCCCATGGGGCTGCTGGCGGCCGGTGATGTGGCCTTCCCGCGCCGCGGCTATCCCATGCACCGCCTCATTCAGGAGGCACAGAAGGCCGAACCCAGCTCCTTCCGCGCCAGCGTGGTGCCCTGGGAAACTGCCACCGATGTGCGCCTCCATCTGCAACAGGTGCTGAAGACCTGCTGAGCACTGCCGCCTACAGGGGGCGCCCGGGGCCAGAGGGCGGTGGAAGGGCGGGGAGCGGGAACTGGGAAAGACAAACCTAGTTTTACGACTCCCTCTTCCCTTTCGCTTTGCTACGTCCCTCCGGTAATTTCTGGAATTTCGTTCATTTGGGGGCCGGGAGAGGAGTTCGGAACCCCCTAACTCTATGCAGTTAATCTAGATCTGCCGCCGTCTCCAGTTTCACTACAAATAGTTCAATTCTGGAGTCTGGTCCTTAATGGGGAGTGGCGTGCATACCTTGAAAGACAGCAGTGTTTCCAGAACTGTGCTCCAAACTGGGAGGTGCGGGCTCCTTGGCTGATAAGAAAAGGAACAGCTCCCACTGTTTTAACTGCTGCCTCGGGCTGTGTAACCTCCCCTCCCCCAGTCTTCTCTCAAAGGGGGACCCAGGATTCCAAAATCCTCGTGGCCGCACTGGACTCTCCCACCGGACTCTCCGCGGAGACAGATGATCCTCTCTGCTACAGCTCCAGGCCTCCTCGGTCTCTTATTATTTCTGTGCTCGAAACATCTTGCCGCCCCCCCCCCCCCACCCAAACCCGGTCAGCACCTCTACGTGGAAAAAAGAAAAGGAAAAAAAAAAAAAAAAAAAAAAAAAAAGCCAGGGTAACAGTCGCCTCCTAGTGGTAGAATGAGGTAGCACACCGTCCACCTCGGGTTAACGCCAGCCAGGGACTTCACAGCGTGAAGGTGTCTCCTCGCACCCCAGCCTCGTCTATGCAGCAAGAGCCCAGGGACTTGACCAAAGTCGTCCTCCACGTTCCCCTTCTTCCATATGGAACAGAAAGCCATGACGTTTTTAAGCAGAGCCAGGGAAACCCAAGCCCCTTCTCCCTCTGGTGTTTGAGAACTATAAAGGAGGTGAAGGGGGACAAAGTGACTGAGATCTTTACTGCGTCACAGTCTGAGGGTTGAGAATGAGGTGTTGTTTGCTCTCAGCCTCTCTTAAGTGAGGGAGGTTGTCTCCACTGTTCAGATTGAGGAACCAAGACTGAAACACAACACACACACACACACACACACACACAGCAAACAAGGGTCTAAAGACCCAAGCAATCACTGACTGCCAGAGACCTCTGGAGATCTAGGGGAAGGAACACTAATGAGGATTGAGGGAGGTGGAGAGGCACTGCTAGTGGACTATAGTTAGCAGGAGCCTTAGAACTGGGTGCCTTTCAATCCCTCCCCTCTGGTCCTCTAGTCCTGCAGGGTAGTCATTGGGTCATCAGAGTTTTATTCAAAGTTGGTACTTGCAGCTGGAGACACCCCACTCTGCATGGATTACGGAGGTCCTCTGGACAAGATCACCAAATTCTTTGACTTCCAGTTCTTATTTGCAGTGGGTCTCTGGGTATCTTCTCTCTGTCCCTAGGACCTCTCCCCCACAACAATAAGGGGAAAGGAACAACACAGCTCACAGCCCAAGAGTTGGCCAGGCCTAGTCCAGCCTTGACTGTGGAGCAGGCTTTGTTCTGGGGCTTAAGACACCTGCTCCCTGCACAGCCTGGGTGGGTACAGGGAGATCCCTGAGCTGTCAGCTGCTGGGCTCCACATAATTCCCTGGGAAGAATCCAGTCCCCTCTGAGCTGACGCCCTCGCACCAGCCATCGGAGTAGCGGCGGGTGATGCAGATGACCGTGCCCTCAGAGAAGGAGAGCTCGTTGTCCTTCTGGCGAGTGTATGGGTACAGTGTCACCACTGCAGGGCAGGAGGAAAGGGTGCCATGAGTTGTGCCTCCTGACCCCTCCTGCATAGGGATGTAGGGGGCCAAACATTGCACTGTAGGGGAGCACCTGGGGAGAAGGTTGCAGGGGGAGCGCCTTCCAAGATTTCAGGACCCCTCCCCAGCTTAGTTAATATTCAATGCTAGGCGAACTGCTTTCTATCCAACTTGGTTCAGAACTCAGTTAACAAGTTCACACCTTTGCAGAGGGAGGGGAGAATGCCTTTGGGGTAGGAGAATGGGGATCAGGCAAAAGATGGCGGCAGGATCTGGTGCCCTTGGGTTCTAGGACTCAGGTACCTTTTTCCAAGTACTCTTCAGGGACCCAGCTGGGTTCATCGCATCCGAAGCCTGGCGGGGGTGGAGGCGGCAGCCCCAGGTCCTCTACCTCCAGGGGCGGAGGAGGAGGCAGGTCCAGGGTTAGGTGCAGCTCTGCGGCAGGGAGGGAAAGCAAAGGGCTGCGAGTGTGGTAGGCAACCCCAAACTTGCCTCCTGAAGCTCGTGCTCCAGAGGAGGCCCAAGATCTGTCCATTTCATGCTATGTCCCTACAAGGAGCGCCCGTTCTGGTGCTCCCATAATTTCTCTAGCACATAGGAGGGTCTCAGAACACGCTGAAAGATCGAGCAGTATAGGGTGGTGAGACTTTGCCATTTAGCTGGGTGGCACTAGTCAGATCTCCCCAACAGCGTAGTCACACTTTTTCGTCTGTTAAATAAGAGTGTAAAGATTCTCTCGGGTTAAGTTTAAATGAGAAGATGGGAGAGAAGCTTTGAAGATGGGGCCTGGTGTGAAGTAGGCGCGAATTCTCTTCGTTCACTCGCTCGGCTGCCTTTCGCTCGGGTTCTGCGTATCAGCCGCGCAGCGCTCACAGAGGCTGGCAGGGTTAGAGCCGAGAGCCACCGGGTGCCAGGTGTGACAGACCCAGCTGAGGGAAGGGCGGAGCTCCTTACCTGGTGGGGGCGGGGACAGCTCCTCGAGTGGAGGGGGCGGCAGGAAAACCTCAGCGACGGCAGGCGGAGGAGGCGGGGTTGGGGGCGCCTGTCCCTTGGGCTGGGGGACCCCACCGACACCTTCGGCGCTGCTGAAGCCCAGAGAAAGCCGGGTTGGGACACCTTCTGTAAGAGCGACCCCAATAGGCCCCGCCCCTCCAACTCGAAACCCCACCTCCTAACCCTGCCTCTGTGATCCCGGGTCCTCTCAACCTCATTGGTCACCGTGACGGCGGGCAGGAGGCCCTTCTCACACCCACAGCCCACCCACCCATGCTCTTGGGCTAGTAGGGCTCACCCGGCTGAGGTCAGGGAAGAGGCGGATGAGGCGGCGGAGAGTTTGCCGTCAGGCACCACCGGGAGCTGCACGGGCTCGGGGATCCGGGGTGGTCTCCTGGGGAGGAGGGTAGCATAAGGGAGGGCATTTCTTGGCCGGCAGGGCTCGGGTTCGAGGAGGAGGGGCAACTGGCAGAGGGGTAGTTTGACGCCTCAAGGCGCCAGGTGCCGCGGCGGGGGCGGGGGAGTAGTTTCGGGATCGCGCGCTGCAGCCCCAGGCGGTTAGGATGCGGTAGAAGCCTCACCCCAGCGTGGTGGAGGCAGGTGTTGCAGGCGCCTTGATGCTCTTTCGAGACAGGGTCCCAGTCCGTGACAGCTGCGTGCTCAGGTCCTGCCAGGAAGGCGGGTAGGGCTGGCATCTAGGATGGAGGGGGGGGCAGTCCCCATCCTCCTCGCGGAGGGGACACGGGGGAGGGGCGGACGAGGAGTGGGAGGGAGAGCGGGGGCCGCAGCAAGTTCCCACTTCCACTTCCCAGCTCCTCTCCCGCCCTACCCCCATCTCCACTTGCCTCCTGTCACAGCCTAGTCCCCGGGGCCTCAAGTCTGCCGCAGGCCCTACTGACCGACTAAGTCTGAGGTTCTGAGTGAAATGCAGAGCACAGACGTCGGAGGGCCACTTCCTCTGTACAGCCACAGTGACTGAGTGGGCCCCTCAGCCTTACCCTTCCCCCAAGCCATCCCAGAACCGAGGAGCTGGGGTGCCTTGGTGATCCTTAACTTTGATTAGATCTCAACCCCTAACCTGAGCTGAGGAGGGGGCAGGGCCATTCTCAAAAGAGTCCCACCTGTCATTTTCATAAAACTATAGAAATGACTTCTCAGAGTTTGAGACAGAGGTGCAGGACCCAGGACACTTAGAAGGTAGTGTGCAAATGACAGGGTGTGAACCATTACAAGAGGGTACTTTTGTAACTTGGGATTTCCTCAAGAGTGGGCACAGGGGGAACTAAGTTCTCTGTTTGCTGTTCTTCACTGGGAACAGCCAAAGGGGACTTGAACTGAAGAAAAAAGAATAAATGGAGAGGTTGATCCCCAGCACCACAAAAAAAAAAAAAAAAAAAAAAAAAAAAGGAGGTGGGGTGGAATTTAGACAACAGAAAGAACTTACTGATGCAGAGACTGGTGACTGATTCCCCTTTCTGGAGAGCTATATGTTAGGGATGTTATGGGGGTCATTTAGACACAGGAGAGCTTGTAATCTAGTCTGGAATGATGAAGTGTAGAGACAGAAATAGAGAAAAGGTGTGTGTGTGTGTTCTCCTACCTTGCAGAAAGAGATAGGCTGAAAGGAAAGCACCCCTCTCTTCACCATGTTCCCTCTGTGTGGCTGCATCTTACTCCTTCCTACCACTAGCAGCTCTGGGGTGACTGCTCAGTGTAGTGACCTCAAACCCCCAGACAGAGGAAGTTGCTGCTCTCATGTGGTTGGGGAGCTGTTCTCATGCACACCCTGACACCCTCCCTTCCCCCTCTTCCCCTTCACACACCCACGGGCCATCCGTGGAGGGTGGTGGTCAGGATCTCTCAGCATATCATCCGAGTACAGGGTAAAGGTCAGTTATGGAGGAGAAGGTCAAGGTAGAATTACAAGATGTGGAGAAGAAGCCGGGCACAGTGGTGCAGGCCTGTAATCCCAGCACTTGAGGTAGGAGGATTGCAAGTTCAAAGCCAGCCTCAGCAATGGTGAGGCACTTAGCAACTCAGTGAGACCCTGTCTCTAATAAAAATACAAAAAGGGCTGGGGATGTGGCCCAGTGGTCGAGTGCCCCTGAGTTCAATCCCCGGTACCAAAAAAAAAAAAAAAAAAAAAAAAAAAAAAGATCTGGAGAAGAGGAGGGGACTCAGGGTGCTGGCTGCAGGGAATGGGGAAAGAGCAATTGCAGAGTAAACCAAGAACATGAACGAGAACGGGGGGTCCTAGAGAGAAAAGAGCCTTGAGGCAGGACAGGGCAGGTTGTGGGAAGAGAAGGGACCTCCTTTTCTACCTTGATCCCATGGCCAATGTCATCCAGGCAGCCAAAGTTGAGGGGTCTTCTGTAGTAGGGCGTGAGGGGAGGTAGGCTCTCAGGAGCGATGACTTTCTGGCCAGGGGGCAGCCTCTGGACAGTGGCTAAGGTACCAATCTCCCTTCGGGCCACCTTTTCCATGTGCATGTTCACCATCTGCGTGACAGGGTTTGAGGTGACTGTGGGGGGCAGTCTGTGTCCAGCATCCTTCCCTTTAAGGGAGGAAGAGGCTAGAAACATTGGGGTGGGGGTAGGGAATCCCAGGAGGCAGTGAGGCCCAGAGGAAGAGTGAGTTTTGTGCCCAAGGCCACACAGTAATTGGGAAAAGAGTAGCAGGGGAGGATGGAGGCACTTTGGAGCAACTTCCTGGTGGAAGAGAATGAGGGTTATTATTAGCTGAGCAGGAAGGGAGGAAAAGAGAAAACACAACATCCCTGGGGATGCTGGGAAGGGACTGAAGGACAGGGCTGGCCTCAGAGCACAGAGAGATAGTGTGGAATTGGCAGAGAATCGTGGCTGGATAGACTCTCCTCTTTGGGGACAAATAAGTGAATTAGCTTCTCCTTAGAATGTTCCATAGAGAAGCCCACATCACTGAGAGGGTGGGAACTGTGGTCTGTCAGGCTGAGAGGAAAAGACATAACCCATGCACTGACCATGAGAGGGATGCGCGGCCAGGTCCAAGGTACAACTGATTTGTGCACGAGCTGTTTGGGGCAGTGCCCTTGGTCAAGGTCCAGGAAGGAAGGAGGAGGGTAGGGTGTACATGCTGGAAAGGCAGTGCCTCCAGGGCTAAAGATGACCTTTGCCAAGCAAGCATCGTGGGTGTAGGACCTTTATTAAGTTATTGCCTGTATTTAGACACAAACAGTGTCCATTTTTGTCTTTCCTGTACTATGATTGGCGGACACTGCTTTCTGATGTCAAGGGTAGGTAGCATCCAGAGGAAGAAAATGCTTTGCCTTCAGGGAATTCATCAAAGCCCGCCACTGAGACATTGCTAGAGATAAGGAGCCTCTCAAAGCTTGGAAAGTGCCAATCTCCTGTAGTCAAGTTGGGCACTGGGACATGAAGGAAGGCAGGAAGGAACTTTTGCTGCAGAAAATGTCTGAGTGGGGCTGTAAAGCTGGGGGCTGATCAGGGATGTCTTCCACACACTTACCTGGCCCAGCGTGCTCACGCGGGCTTCCACCTGCCGCAGGGCAGCCCCCTGCAGGTCCAGCATTCGCAGAGTGTGCCCAGCCAGGTTGCCCACCTGGTAGGCCACACTGGCCAGCGCCTGGGTGGTGAAGGCCATGGTCTCCTCTAGTGCTTTCCGCTTGTCTGTGGCCTGAAATACAGACAGTCCTTGCCTCAGTCCAGCACATTCCATTGGGTCCTTGTTGGGTGGGATGGAGGGGGAGGGGATAGAGAGAAGGCAGCAGCAGAACTGGGAGAAAGTGGCAACCCTTAGATGTTGACGTGGCTTCTAGAAGAATGATGTAGGACAAGGAACTCGGAACTCGGTGGTTGTCAGGAAAGAAAGTCTGCAGCCTTGGGGAATGGGTGAGAGGGGAGAGAAAGATAACCTTCCTCCTATAATTGAGCTGAGGGTTGAACTGAGATGAACCTACTGCGTCCCCAAGGACTTCAGCAATAAATGTCCCTTTGGGGGTTGGGAGGAAAAAGAAAGGCATACTGGGTGGAGGAGACATCCTTAAATTTAAAAGGCAACCACAGGAGGATCGCAGGTTCGAGGTCAGCCTCAGCAATTTAGCAAAGCCCTAAGCAACTTAGTGAGACACTGTCTCAAAAAAGAAACAAAAAACAAAAAACTTTTTTTTTTTTTTTTTTTTTTTTTTAAAGGGCTGGGGATGTCGCTCAGTGGTTAAGCGCCCTTGGTTTTAATCCCTGGTACAAAAAAAAAAAAAAAAAAAAAAAAACAACAGCCAACCAACCTCATCCCTCCACCCCCTGACCTTTAAACTGAAGTTCTCTAAAAGCAAGAACAAGACCAAGGAATCTGTGCCTAAATACTCCTCAGGTGGCTCTATGCTCCTTGTTGAGCCCCTGTTGGCAGTTTGGTGCTTGGGAATTCAGGTAAGAAAACTGCAACCCAGAATGGAGTGACATCATTCATTTGTTTGTTCCTCTAATAGCTTCCCAAGATGATGGCATGTATCAGTGACTTCATGCAGTGTTTAAAATGGTCCTATAAGAGAGACAATCTTTATGCTAAAGGTGTCCTCTTTTAAGGTTTTAATTCTGCTAAGAGTGCCCTGAAATACAAGTTTTCTGGCACGCCTATAACTGAGTCTTGCAACTGCAAAAGCTGACTCTGCTTCAAGGGAAAGTTAGCACCAGCAGAGACAGGGACCCAGTTACCGCCCCGCCAAAAAAATATATAATTTGTTTATTTACCTCTATATTATCTATATCTCTCCCCCAAATGTAAGTGCTATAAGTGAAGGGAGTTTGTCTGGGTCTGGAAGAGTGCCCAACACACAGGAGATACTTAATCATGTGGTGTTATTTATTTATTTATTTATTTATTTATTTTTGTACTAGGGGTTGAACTCAGGGGCAATTAGTCACTGAGTCACATCCCCAGCCTTTTTTATATTTTATATAGAGACAGGGTGTTGCTAAGTTGCTTAGAGCCTCACTAAGCCCTGAGGCTGGCTTTGAACTCACCATCCTCCTGCCTCAGCCTCCCAAACTGCTGGGATTACAGGGGTAAGCCTCCTGCCCGGCAAGAGATACTTAAGAAATATTCATTTGTAGGAGCCCAAACACTTACTGGCCACCTGTCAGATAGACACTGTGTGGGGCACTGTTCAGGGTCACACTGCCAGTCAGGGGAGGAGGGATGAGCAGAAGAAGGTGGCTGAACACAAAAGACATCTTTTGTCAGTCTCAGATCAGGCCGTGGCAGGCTGGGCAAAGCTTCTCTGGTCTTTTGCTTGCCCTGGCAGCTTCTGCATGTCCCATGGGGTCATGAGCTTGTTGACTCTACCCGGTACCTTCCCAGGGGGCAGAGCCCTGCACTGACAGGCAAGGCCACACATGGGGTCTCCTTGCTTGAGCTCTCAGATGCTGCTCAGGACCTGTTAGTGGAGAACAGACCTAGCCATTTTAGAGACCTGAGAGAGACCTGGCTGACTCCCGGAATCTTCTGGGAAGCCCACATTCTGGTCTCCCCCTCCCTGCCTTTCTGCTCCAACAGCAGGAAAATGATGCTCCTTTGCATGCCAATTTACATCTAATCCACATATGTAACCAAATTTACATCTCATCAGCATATGTCACCACAAGCCTTTGAATAGGCAAAGAAATCAACTCAGGATGTTAAACCAGAAAGGACAGCAGGTCTCAAGATCTTCCCTCAGTAAGTGAGGAAACAGGCCCAGAATGAAACTAACTACTCCTGGGTCTCCACCCAAATTTCTTAACTCTTCTTCTGGACAGTTCCCTCCCCAGACTGGCATGTGAAACTGTCAGCCCAAACAGGAAAAGTGTGTGAGCCCAGCTTTGGGTGCCACAAGCCTGGACACTTTCTGACCCCCAGCGCGGGTCTTAGCCCAAAGTTAGGGCTGGAGGAACAAGGGTCTGGAATCCATCATCGGGGCTGACAGCTTGTTCATCATGCAAACTACTCTGTCTGTAAAGTCAGTCAACCCTGACTGAGCACTCTGCAGTTGACCCCAGTCTGCTTTCTCCCATTTCCCATGAGTTTCCTGACACCATGGGTGGGGTAGGAGAGAGAGGGTGAGGTGGGGAAGAAGGGGCCAGGAACCAGGCCATCTCTGGTTACATCTCTAGTAGTTAGTGCTCTGCATGAAGGAAGCAAGAGTCCAGGGATTATGACCAGGGCCAGGACTCCAGTATCTGGAGTGGTTTTTATTTTGTTTTTGTGTCAGCAATTGAACCCAGAGGCACTTAACCACGGAGCCACATCCCCAGCCCTTTTTTAATTTTGAGACCAGGGTCTCCCTGAGTTGCTTAGGGCCTCATTTAATTGCTAAGGCTAGCTTTGAGTTTACAATCCTCCTGCCTCAGCCTCCTAAATCGCTGGGATTACAGGCATGTGCCACCACGCCCGGTCTGAAGTATTTTTGCAAGGGCTACGTCACCTCAATAGAATGGCATTTCTTTATCCATGTATGTGTACCTTTCATCCTTCTAAAGAACAATAACAACAGTGATGAGAATAACTGCTATTTATCCTGCCCTTCTTAAGGAGTGGGCACTGAGCTAAATGCTCTAATACAGTAAAAAGTCAAAGTATAAGACTCTGAGGGGGAACTTGCCACAAGTCCTGTAATTGGCAGGTGGCAGAAGTAGAAATTGGACTCAGTTCTTTGTGACCTCAAGTCCTGAGTGTGCCCTGTATGTGCAAATGAGAAAGAACCCATCTGGAAGTACTTCACATGTGTAGAAGTTATTGAAGAAATGGAAAGAGATGTTTTTCTCCTTGTCCATAGGACATAGTTTTTAGTGCCAGGAGAATAGAGCTGTTTTGCAATCCATGTTCCATCTCACCTATACGCTGGTCCCTTAGCGCCTACACAGGCTTGGATTAGAGCATTCTCAGCTACAGGTTTGCTCTTTCCCCATCCCCAACTCTCTTATTATGCCAGGAGGCCCTGGGACAGTTCTCTAGAAAAGTAAAGTTTTGCCTAAGAGGTAACAGGCATAGCCATTCAGTCCTAAGGGAACAGAGGAAACTGAGGACAGAGAATGCAAACAAACTATCTTAAAATCACATGGCATAGACCAGGTGAGTGGTACAAGCCTGTAATCCCAGTGGCTTGGAAGGCTGAGGCAGGAGGATCGTGAGTTCAAAGCCAGCCTCATCAATTTGGCAAGGCCTTAAGCAACTCAGTGAGACCCTGTATCTAAATAAAATATAAAAAGGGTTGGGGATGTGGCTCAGTGGTTAAGCACTCCTGGATTCAATCCCCCATACCAAAAAAAAAAAAAAAAAAAAAAAAAAAAGAAAGAAAGAAAGAAAAATAAATCACAGGGCATAACAGGGAGGCAGAAGGATGGAGAGGAAAGATGTTGGCATGGAAAGTCACGGAGGCCAGGGCTGATGCTCCACTCAGCAGTTTCAGAGGTGGGTGACCTTGGACAAGTCACTTCACCTCTCCAAGCAGCTTTTTTCAGATTCGTAAAGTAGGAATTTTAATACTTTTCTCCCGAGGCAGTTGTGAGGGTAAATGAAAACACAGAAGTGTTCAGTCATCTAGTTCCTCTGCCCCTCTTCAAGACCCAGGAATCTACTTTCTCAGTCCTGAGCCAACCACGCAATTTAAAAACACTTTTCTACCATGCCACTCTCCTCGCCTTGCCTGCGCCCTGCTCCCAGCAGCTATGTTGTAACCCCCTGCCTCTACATCACACTCCTTCTCTTTAGTTCATCCAGCTCTGACTTTCTCCGCTCTCAAGTATCAAGGAACAAATCCCCTTCCCTAGTCTGTCTCAAGTTCACCACTGCTTCCGTCTGGGAAGGTCTTCTGGAATCTCAGCTAGAGCCAGACTGAGATGGAATGTGCCAGAAAGAAAGGGTCTTTGGGCCTCTGGACCAGGGGTTCTGGGAGACATGAGTCTGGGGTATGACCCTAAGAACAGGACATCCCAGACCTCTGAGGCTCTCCCAGGAGAAGGGGCCCAGTTATCACTTGAGTAGCTGAGCTTTGGGGCCTGGGCTGAGGTCAAAGCCTGGAGTGGAAGTCAAGGCCTAGAACAAGCACCTGTCAGATGGCTGCCACGGGCCGCCTGAGGCTGAGCTGCAAGGGCCGAGGGCCGCGGTGTCCTGGCCTGCGCCCACTCCACCTACCTGCACGTAGTTGTCCTCGCAGTAGTCAGCGACCCGCAGCAATGCGCTGTGGTTCCCTCTCAGAGCCTCCCGGCCCGTGGGGATCTCAAACTCTTGCAGCTGCTGCAGCTCCGACATCGCCCCCAGCCTCTGTCGGGCTCCCCAGGGAGCCCGCTGGTTTTGAGCCTCACCCTGCCCTTGATTGGTCGCTCTGTCTGCCCTCCCTCTCACTGCTTTTGGTTTCCTCTGCGTGAGAGACCCAAACCTGCTCGCAAAGGGCAGGCAAGCTCATTCCGGGACAAGAGGAAGTCAGTCCCTGCTCCCTGAGCCTGTGCCTCTCTGTCCCCAGCCCAGAGGAAGGGGGAAGCCAGAGGGGCCTGTTTGGGGGCCCAGCCCCCAATCCCACCCAGAAGAGGAAGCCAAGGTCCAGGAGGCTGTGATTACTCCCTGGTCCTGGAGAGGAAACTGGTGGGTGGGGGGATGGGGTGGGAGACAAGAGGAAGGGGGCTGGTCTGCTATGGGGGTGTGGATTTTCCACTCATGGAAGAGGGGAGGAAAGGGCAGAGGGTGGGGGCTTCCTTGGGAAGCCCTGGGATGAGTCACCAAGGGATAGGGGAGTGGAGGGTGGATATAATATGGAGATCAGTCATACTGGGTGGGGGGGGGGGCCGTGGACAGTGACAATGAATAACAACCCATGCAGCAGCAAGAGAAACCAGGGTTAGACACTAGGAAGACAGAACCAGAAGTTCCTGGAGGAGTGTTATCAAGCCTACGAAGGGTCAGTTGAGATGAAGATTTGCTATAGAGGCTCTGTGTCTGATGGAGGCTGGACAAGATGAAACTGAGTGTGACATCTAGTGTAAGGGACTCAGATTAGACAACAGGAAGGACTTAGATTTGAGACAACATGAGGTTCAAGTTCCAGGCTAACTTGTGGGTTTTGGGCAGTAGTGATGGACAGAGCATGGAGCCTCACTCCGGAGCCATGGGCTCCATCCAGTTCATGACTTAACAGGGGAGTTGAGGGCTGGGGATGTAGCTCAGTGGTAGTGTGTTCGCCTAGCACATGTGAAGCCCTGGGTTTGATCCCCAGCACCACAAAAAAGGAGGGAGAAGTTGGTGAACTCTGGGATTCTGTCTAATCCTTAGTGCTTGGTGGGGCGTGGTGGCACATGCCTGTAATTCCAGTGACTCAGGGGGCTGAAGCAGGAGAATTGCAAGTTCAAAGCCAGCCTCAGCAACTTAGCGAGGGCCTAAGCAACATAATGAGATCCTATCTCAAAATAAAAAATACAAAGGGCCGGGGATGTAGTTCAGTGGTAAAGTGTCCCTTGGTTCAATTTCCAGCACACACACACACACACACACACACACACACACACACAGCCAGCTGCTGTGGCGCTCGCCTGTAATCCCAGCACTTGGGAGGCTGAGGCAGGAGGATTGCGAGTTCAAAGCCAGCTTCAGCAATGGCGAGGCACTTAGCAACTCAGTGAGACCCTGTCTCTAAGAAAATACAAAAAAGGGCTGGGGATATGGCCCAGTGGTCGAGTGCCCCTGAGTTCAATCCTCGGTACACCCCCGAAAAACTTCTTAGGGCTCACAGCTGCACGTGGGTCTTGGGTCTTGGAGTGGGCATGGGCCTGCTCCTCTCGTCCCCAGTTGTCTTCCCCAAGGCAGAGAACAAGAGAGATTTTACTGAATACAGTGGTTCCTTAACACCTGCTCCTTGAGAGAGTCTCTTGCATTTGACAGGTGTCAACCAGAGTAGGAGCAAGGCATCTGCTGGGAGGATACCAGGAGAAAGACCAGGTTGTGGGCCCTTGTCAGGGACTACAGTAGATAAGGGAGACCTACACCCAGGGCTCAGGCCGGGAAGCAAGGACATGGGCATTAGGGTAGCCGCGGCCCCCAGTACCAAGTGGCACAGAGTTGTAAATGAGGAATAAATTTTTATGGAATGAGTCAATGAAGAGCAAGGCAGGAGGCCCCTGCGAGGTGAAACTGTGAGGATTCGATGGAGGACACAAAGGTTTCCAGATGAGGGAAGTCAGGAGCTGGTCTGGGACTTGGCCCCCAGGGAAGAAGAGCCTGGAAGCCGCTCAGAGGTGGGGGAAGGCAGGCAGGGGGAGCTCTGGGCTGGGAGCAGAGAGCTGGGGAAGGAGAAGCCCAAAGGTCACTAGAGGGCTGAGGCTGATGCAGGGTGCCAAGGACAAAGCCTAGAGGCACACACTGAAGGTGTCTTCTGCTCTCTACTTTAAAGGCAGAATGTCAGCCTCTCTGCTGTGGTGACAGCAAGGTCTTGGAGGCTCAGGCCGTGGATGGGCTTAGAACCTGAGCCTATGATCAGCTTAGGCATCAGAGATTTGGGTTTCCAGACCATCTGCTTTATCCAAAGATTTTCAGCTGATGAAGAGCTAGGAGGCTCAAACACCATCTTGTCCTGGTCTTGGAGAAGTGACTTGGAGTGCTCTTCTCTGGCAGGTGAGGGGGCTGAGGTCTTACTGGGCTGAGATCTAGACTTAGTATGATTGAGGTTAGGCACCAGGCAGGTCTTTCGGATTACCCTGCAGTGATGATAATAATGACATTGTTATCAGTAATAATAACAATGATAAATGTGTTATGCTCATTAGGTGTGCCAGTCAGTGTATTAAATATTTCATATGCATTATTTTCTTCTCCTTCTCCTCCTCCTTCTTCTCTTTCTTCTTTTTCCTTCTCCTGGAGATTGAGTCCAGGGATGGTCTACCCTGATCCCAGCCCTTTTTATTTTTATATTTTTGTGAGACAGGGTCACCCTAAATGGCCCGGGCTAGACACAAACTTGTGATCCTCCTTCCTCAGCTTCCCAAGTCACTGGGATTACAGGTGTGTGCCACTGTGCCTCGCCATATGCATCATTTTTCTACTTCTCACGACATCCTGTGAAATAGGTACTATGACCATAATACCCATTTCACAGATGGGGAAACTAAGATTCAAGGGGATTGAATATCTTGCCTGAGTCCACGCAGTGAGGAAGCAGCTGAGCTGGGGCCAGAGTTAGAGTCTCGCTAGCTCCAGAGCCTGGGCTGTACTCTCCCCTGCCAGGACTGGAGACGACAAAAAATGTCTGCCTGGATCATTTTGTGGAACAGTGGCTATGCTTCCCAAATCTTCCTTACTGAAAGAAACTCTTTTTTCCCCCTTCCTTCTCTGTTTCCTTCTTAGACAGGTCCTTATCCAAAAGCAAAGATTGTGCCTCCCCTATCAGACTGAGGGCTTCCTCTCCTCCTGACCCTACACTCACGACAGGGCAGGGGTGGGGGGATGGAGTGAAGACGTGTCTAACAATGAGGGGCCTGACCTGTGCGATCCTGCAGGGAGGAGGATAGAAGTTGAGGTATGGAGGGGGTTGGAAGAGCGGATGGGATTCCTAATCCTGATTGCCAGAGTCCTTTCCAGGGCCGGGTCTCTTCGGGGCAAAATGGCACAGGATCTCAGTGAAAAGGAGCTACTGAAGATGGAAGTGGAACAGCTGAAGAAAGAAGTGAAGAACACAAGAGTTCCGGTAAGAGGCAGCCTCCTCTTCCCTCGCTCCTCTCCTTTTCTCCATTACTTCCTGTTCTGGATGGAGCTGGGATGTGAAGGAGGAAGTGATGATAAGGGGATAGTGGGGTCTTTCCTGGGTAGCAAAGGAGCCAGGAAGTGCCTCTGGGCTGGGGTAGGATGTAAAAGGAGGCTGGATTTGACCCCTGGGAAAGGTGCCACAAGCCCCTGGGCACAGGAGAGACGACCGTGGAGCCACGGAGAGCTCAGGGTGTCCAGCCCTGTCTCCAGGCTGGGCCTGGACAAGCATCCCAGAAGGTCGGGTCAGTGTTTGAGGGTCAGGCCATCTGCCCATCCCACCTCCCCTGCAGAAGAGGCCACAGCCTGCGGCCCCCATCCACCATGGCTTTCGCTTATCACACCCACCAGTGCCTGCTGCTAAAGGTGTTTGCAACAGGAGCATTAAGTATCGGAATAAATTCCATTTCAGGTTGGGGACCCAAAATTGCCTCCCCAATAGCAAAGGACACCCTGCTTCTGGTTCATCTTATGACCTTATACTGAACTTGAAGTCTCTCGATGAAATCTTGATACACATGTGGTCCCTCGCTATTCTAGCTCCTCTTTAAAAAAGGCCTCACACCTACCTGGCCCTTTCACCTTTCTCCTTTTGGCCTCCATCCCTACCTGGCCCAGAAGCCTGTTTCCCTGGGACTGACCAAGTCATGGATCCTGAGAAATAAACAAGGGCTATGTCCATATTTTGTGTCCTCACAGATTTCCAAGTCAGGAAAGGAAATCAAGGATTATGTGGAGGCCCAGGCAGGGAACGACCCTCTTCTCAAAGGTGTCCCTGAGGACAAGAATCCCTTCAAGGAGAAAGGATCCTGCGCGATAAGCTGATGGCTCTGGGGACCTCCCCCTGCGTGTCTGTCCCTCCTCAGCCAAGACCAAGTGTTCTGGGACACCCAGAAAACCAGTGATTGTTCACCTTCCCTTAGTCACGGAATCAGTAAAGATACTTGAACAAACGCGTTGTGACTCTATTCCCCGACCCCACCTTCCTCCCTGTCCTCCTGCTAGGTCAACACAGACCCCACTTGGGAAACACCCTGAGCTTTGCCTGCTGAGTGGCTGGCACCTGGGTGACAGTGTGTGAAGAGCCTGCAGTACCCTGAGGCCCCAGAGGGCGGTCCCAGGAAGCATTAGCTACTTCCAAAACCCCTCCACGCTTTCCCTTCTAGCTCTCATTTAGGGGGAAAACTTTTCCACATGGTTTGGGTTGGGGGTTGGAGTTGGGTGGTCCCCCCACCATCTCATGTCCTGCCTGTCCTGTGATCTTCTTTCTAGTCATTTAGGTCACCACAAATGGCCTGATGACACAAAAATTTTCTTTTTCTTTTTGGTACTAGGCATTGAACCCAGGGATGCTCTACTACTGAGCCACATCCCCAGCCCTTTTTATTTTTCAATTTGAGACAGGGCCTCCCTAATTGTTGAGGCTGCTCTGGAACTTGAAATCCTCCTGCTTCAGACTCCCAAGTTGCCTGGATTACAGACGTGCACCACTGTGCCCAGCCAACAAAGAGTTTGTGAAGTTGTGATTTCATAATTTATTTAAAACTGGTGAGGGTCTGATGGGCTGAGCACTAGGGTTAAAAGTATGAGCAGGATAAACATGGTTCCTATCTTCATGGCATTTGGTGGAGAAGACATGAAACGATTCACAATTAAGTCAACAAATGCTACAATGGGGAAAGTCAAGGGCAGTGCAGGAACAACAGTAGATGGACACTCAGGGCAATAAACAAGGGCAGTGTGGATGCCCCTGGAGGGAGTGCAGAATGAGGCTGGAGAGGGAGATCAGGATCAAGTCTTGAAGGGCCTTCCTGTAACTCAGTTAAGAACTTTGTGTGTGTGTGTGTGTGATTGAACGAGCCACATCCCCAGCCCTTTTTATTTTTTATTTTGAGACAGGGTCTCACTACTTTGCTTACAGCCTTGCTAAGTTGCTAAGGCTGGCTGATCCTCTTGCCTCAGCCTCCTGTGAGTGGCTGGGATCACAGATGTGCGGCACTACATCTGGCCAAAAACTTTCTTCTTCATCCTAAGAGCAACAAGAAGCAGAAGAAAGTATTTAAGCAACCAAGGGACAGGCTTCAATTATCAGAAGAGGCCAGATCATGCCAAGGGCTGGGGACACATGGTGGGTGAAACTGACGATCTGAAGGGACTATAGCCAAGCAGACACCCAGGGAACACATTCTATGTGCGTGGAATAGGACAGAGCCCGCAGGAGGGCTACCTAACCCAGCTGAATGTGTGCATTATATTATGGCAGGGAGAGCAGGAAAGGCTTCCAGAAGGAAGTGATATGGGGGGGGGGGTGTTTGTAAATGAGTGGCCAGATGGCACTCCTGGCTGAAGGGTCAGTATAAATACAGGCATCGTTAGGAGAATAAATGCAATTGTGGTTTGAATGGGAACACCAAGCAGGTTGGAGTTAGAATATCAGGAGAGAGGCCCAGATTCTCAGGACATGCTGCTAGAGAGGCGGCTGGAGGTGACCAGAGGGGGATCTCACTTGCTGACTTCAACAGCCTTATCTGCTGGGAGTGACTTAGTGGTGTTAGAAGGAGATTTGCTCCTGACACAATAGAAAGGGGAAAGAGGGAGGGGCAGCGAGCCAATTAAGGAGGTGATCATTCCATCCGGGGAGAGGTGAGAAGGCCTGAATTAGGACAGTGGCCATGTGGCAGGGTATGTGTGTGGGGGGCAGGGGTAGGTTGAAGAGTTGGAAATAAAGTTTTCAGATCTCGACAGTCTTATCAAGTGGTGAGTTTTCAAGGATGACATCCAAGCCCCTGGCTTGGGGAATTTACTAGATAGGATTGAAAGCAAATCTCTGAAAACAAACCAAACGTACACCATGATCCTAGGTGCAGTCTCAGCCTCCCTTTCCCACAGCCCCAAGGCAGAGTAAGGGTAAGTTCAGGTGAGGTCACAGCCAGACCCTGTATCTCCACGTCACGATTGAATCCTCGCTCCATCTCACCACTTTGCAACCCAGGGTTCGATCACCCGCAATATGCCCAGTTAAAGAGAAGGGAAAAAAAAGGACTAAGAACAATATGTACTGCAATAATTTTTATCTCAAAAAATGGGGAAGGGCTAGGTGCGGTGGTGCACGCCTGTAATCCCAGTACTTGGGAGGCTGAGGCAGGAAGATTGCGAGTTCAAAGCCAGCCTCAGCAACGGCGAGGCACTTAGCAACTCAGTGAGACCCTGTCTCTAATAAAATACAAAAAAAAAAAAAAAAAAGGCTAGGGATGTGGCCCAGTGGACGAGTGCCCCTGAGTTCAATCCCCGGTACAAAAAAAAAAAAAAAGAAAGGAGGGAAATACTCCACTACTCCACATGGCTCCATCAAGAAAGGAGAAAGAGATGGGGCCGGTGTCACGTGGTCACAGGCCACCTACGTGGCTATGCTTCTTTCTGCCTACTTGGCCTGTCCCTTATTCTCCTTCCTTGAGGCAGAATCTCCTTGAATTGGTTCTTGGTCCCAGGAAGTGACTGTAACTTTCTTCCTGAGAGGTTGGAGCCCTCCTGGGCCTCTGCACAGAGAAGTGGTTTATTTAGCTTGCATTCACTCAGAGTGGCCCAGATGATCTCTGGCTCCTGCATCCCTTTCCCGGTCACCCTGAGGTGTGGTAACAGCCTGAGTCTCAAGATAAGGCTTCAGCCCAACACTCTGACTCCCTTACCTGTCTTTTTTATATTTCTTTGTTTATTTGCCATTGAGAGGCTCAAAATGCCAACTAGAGATCTCAGCTTCCATTTGAAGGAATTACGATGCTGTGCCTGAGAGTAGCATTCCTTCCTGACATGCCCATACCTCGCATGGCAGGGTAAAAGGATGGGAAGTGACCATTCTAAGAGTGGACCATTTTTTTTTTTTAACCAGGGATTGAACTCAGGGGCACTCGACCACTGGGCCACATCCCCAGCCCTTTTTTTGTATTTTATTAGAGACAGGATCTCACTGAGTTGCTAAGTGCCTCGCCATTGCTGAGGCTGGCTTTGAACTCGCAATCCTACTGCCTCAGCCTCCCAAGTGCTGTCTGGCTGAGTGGGCCATTTTTTTTTTTTTAGGTGCAGGGGTTATCAGGGATTGAATCCAGGGGCACTTAACCACTGAGCTACATCCCTAGTCCTTTTTATTTTTTATTTTGAAACAGGGTCTTACTTAGTTACCTAGGGCCTTGCTGAGTTGCTGAGGCTGGCTTTGAACTTGCTGGGATTAAAGGCATGTGCCACCATGCCCAGCAAGAGTGGGGCCATTGTTGTCATCCAAGCCATCCATCCCCACCTTGATCCCATATATCCTTAAAATTTTTAGGTGTGAAAGGAAAGCACCATTTAGGGCTGGAAGTGTAGCTCAGTGGTAGAGTGCTTGCTAGTATGGGCAAGGCCCCGAGTTTGGTCCCCAGCACCAGAAAAAAAAAAAAAAAACACGAAAGCAAGCAAGCACTGTGTGTTGTCACTGGTTCAATTCAGAGCACATCCAGCAGATTTTCAGACAGCACCTCACCTGTGCACACCAGGGTCCCCCAGCTGGGCCTTTTATTGGGGAGAGGGGGTACCAAGGATTGAACTCAGGGGCACTGGAACACTGAGCCACATCCCCAGCCCTATTTTGTATTTTATTTGGAGATAGGGTCTCACTGAGTTGTTTAGCGCTTCACTTTTTGCTGAGGCTGCGTTTGAACTCACGATCCTCCTGCCTCACTCAGCCTCCCAAGCCGCTGGGATTACAGGTGTGGGCCACTGCACCCGGCCACATTTGGTCTTTACCAGGCCATCCTATCACTGTGTAGGCCACCTGCTTCCAGATGCTGGACACATGATGAGATTAGTGAATGCTTTCAATATTAGCTGCTTTCTTTCTTTCCTTCCTTCCTTTTTTCTTCCTCCAGTGATTTTATTTTGAAATAATTTTAGATTTACAGAAGAGCTGCAGAGATACCATGGAGAGTTCCCCTATGTCCTTCATCTGCTTTCCCAATGTTAGCCTCTTACATAACCATGGCACTTTCATTAAAACTAAGAAATTAACTCTGATCCAATGCTATTAACTAAGCTCTAGACTTTATTTATATTTCCTCAGCTTCTTCACTAATGTCATACTTTGTGTTCCAGGATCCACGCTACATCCAGTGCCTTGCTTCTTTTGCTGGGAAGAGCTTTTTGTCTAAAGATGGCCTGGCCCAAGATGCCATGGCTATCTAGAAGACATTCCATAAATCTGTAGATGTTGTTCTTGGCAGGAACATAACAGAGACAGTGCAAACCCAACTTTTCTTTCTTTCTTCTTCTTCTTCTTTTTTTTTTTTTTCTTTTTGGTACCAGGGATTGAACCCAGGGGTACTTAACCACTGAGCCACATTCCAGCCCTTTTTATTTGGCTGCTTAGTTTCATGAGAACTAGCAGCCTAGTGGTCAGCAGTTCTCTGAATTATGAAGAGCCTCTTCTGCTGGGTTCTTCTGAGAAACATCCACAGTACAAATACTTTCAGTTTCTGGGCTTACCTCAAAGTGTGTTCAGCCTCAATAGCTCTCCCCAGATCTCCTGTCTTCTGTCCTTCAATTATGCTCCAAGACCTTGATCATCTAACCAGAACCTTAACTGCTTCCCAGGAGTCAGAGAGGAAGCAATTCTTTTCTCTGCTGACTGCCAGGGATACTTGGAGAAGAGCAGTTTTCAGAGAAATGGGAGGAATTATGATCCAGCCACTCAGATTAGGAACCGGATTGGGCAGGTGGAGTAAGAATGGAGAGGTGATAACTAGTTAGAACAAATTTTAAAAGTAAACAAACAAACAAACAAACAAAAACACAAGGAGAGGTGAGGAACTGAAGAGATCACCAGGAAGTAACATTCCAACATCTTTTTTTTTTTTTTTTTTTGGTGGCGTTGGGGATGGAACCCAGGGCCACCACCTTGAGATTGAATAGTGGACAGAGAGGACGTCTTTATCAAGGATTCCTTTGCCAACTTAATCATTTCTTCCTGGATGACTGGGTGAATGGTGATGTCACTAAGTGGACTGCCTTCCCCACCAGGTGATTCCCTGTGCCTCCCTTGGCTTCTCCTCCCTCCCCTAGTGCCCTGGTTCAGAATCACTGAGAGGTGGTAGCTGGCATTGCAAGAGTGGCTGAGATTGCTCAAGAGGGCTGTGTGTGTGACAGGGGCCCAGAATAGAACTTGGAGGAACCCCAGCAGCTGAGGCTGGGTGGAGGGGGAAGGGGGAATGAAGAGGACCAAGAGGGGAGGGCTGGAGGTGTGAGCGAGCCAAGCAGAGACCCAATAATTAACATTTGGATGCTCCCAGTCAGTAAACTGATGTCAAGCCAGGAGGAAGGAGGAAGAAGGAAGGAATGCTCTTGAACTTCTGGAGTTCCTGTTCAAATAACACAGAGCCAAATTATTCTCAAGTTTCAGATTCTCTATTACCTTCCTTCCACACCCCACCGGGGACTCCCAGGACAGATCCCTAGGTGTCAAGGAGGGGAGAGGGACAGCGGAATGGTTAGAGTGGCCTCAGCTCATGGGCAGATGAGGCAGTCTCACCCAGGAAGCTAGAAGGGGAGAGATGTGAAATGTTAGGAAGTAACATTTCTTGTTATGTGGGACAGGATTGTGTCTGTGGGACACCCGGGTGCTGCAGGCAGAGAATGATTAACCCACCATGACATCAGGCCTTAAGAAGGTCAGCCAGGGCCCTCTGCCCCACCTCCCCGATTCTCGACCTGAGCCTGATGCCAGGGACAAGACCAACTTCATGGTTATTCCAGCTGTGGGGTTACACAGGGCCCCATGCTTAGAGGGCCTCTGCTGGAGGTGGGTGGATAATACTCTACTGTCACTGTCTTGACATTCTTCATAATTTTTGAATAGGGCCTTACATATTATATAAAGTATATAATTATATAATGTAATATATGATGTGATATGTCTGGTCCCATGGAGGGGAGGTAGATGCCCCAGGTGAATGGAGGTGGCAGGACGCTTCTCCAGGGGCAGGGGCAGGGGATAAGGGGGGCTTCAAGTCAGCATGAAAATGATCCTGCTCCTGCCTCCGGCGTTCCTGACAGTGTTCCTGGGAGAGGGAGGAGTGGGGAGGCGAACGCCCCCTTGGCCCCTCTGATTTCTGATTCTCCAGCAGACCAGGGAAATGGAAGAGATGCGTGACTCACCCTCCGCAGTGTCAGGGCCAAGGAATTAGAAACCAGGGAGGCCAGGAAAGCAGAGAGATGCAGTGAAGAGCCCAAGGGGGATTTGGCTCTTCTCGCCCCTGCCCCCACCTAATCATGCTAATTCCTAACCACAGTAATTCCTGTTGATTCTACCTTCTAAAGCTCTCACACATTTATCTGTTTATCATTTTGCTCCCTCCGCCTTGCCCTTAAAGATCCATGACCAGCTCCCAACCCCACTCATGGTTCTAGAACCTCCTGAGAACTCCCCTCTGGCCCAGCCAGCTGCAGCCTGCTCCTCGCCTGGCGGCTAGCATGTTCTTTGTGGCTCCCTTTCTTAAAACCCTTCTTCTTTTTTATTTTTTAATATTTATTTATTTTAGTTGTACACAATGCCTTTATTCTTACGCGGTGCTAAGGATTGAACCGGGCTGCGCACGTGCTAGGCGAGCGCCCTACCGCTGAGCCACAATCCCAGCCCTTAAAACCCTTCTTGATTCTCCACTCTATAAGATCAAGTCAAGGCTCCTGGGGACCAAGGACATCCAGGTCCTACCCTGTGGGGGCCCTGTTCACCCTAAGCCCTGGGCTCCACCCATGGAGTACCTTTCAATTCCTCGACAGATTCATACCTTAAATACCCTTAATCCTGTGACTTTTCTTGATCTAGCCAATTCACATAGTAAGTAACAGCTAGGCTAGGCATCCCTGTGAGCCTCCTCTGGCTCCCCGAGTACCTGAGACTTTGTGACTGAATAGAGGTACTTAAATGTTAGATGGTTCCAAATTCAAGAGGTGCAAAAAGGATGTAGCAGCCAGGTGTGGTGGTGCACACCTGTAATCCCAGCAGCTCAGGAGACTGAGATAGGAGGATCCCAAGTTCAAAGCCAGCCTCAGCATTTCAGTGAGGCCCTAAGCAACTTAGTGAAACCCTGTCTCTAGATAAAATATAAAAAAGGGTTGCAGATATGAATCAGTGGTTAAGTACCCCTGGGTTCAATTCCCAGTTTTTTTCCAAAAATGTATGTGGGGGTTGCCACGAAGAGTCCCTTCCTCTTCTCTCACCCTCTGGTTTCATCCCTAGAGAAGCTAATGTCTCCAGATTCTGTTGCAATCTTTCAGAGATGCTTTGTGCAAACATAAGCCAATACAGAGAAACACTCACAACACAAATGGCACATTTATATGCTATTCTGAGCTTTTGTGGGGGTTTCCTTTTTGAAAGTTCACCTTGCTGGATTTCACTTACATTTGTGCCCTCATATACTCCTGAACCTACTATTGTTCATTTCACACTGTACTTTTGTCTTTGTTTCAATCAAGATTTCAAGTTCCGACGGGCACAGTGGTGCACGCCTGTAATCCCAACGCTTGGGAAGCTGAGGCAGGAGGATCGCAAGTTCCTCATCAATGGTGAGGCACTTAGCAACTCATCAATGGTGAGGCACTTAGCAACTCAGTGAGACCCTGTCTCTAATAAAATACAAAAAAAAAAGGGCTGGAGATGTGGCCCAGTGGTCGAGTGCTCCTGAGTTCAATCGCCAGTAAAAAAAAAAAAAAAACCAACTTTCAAGTTCCTTGGGCTGGAGTTGGGCTCAGTGGTAGAGCGCTCCTCTTGCATGTGTGAGGAACTGGTTCAATACTCAGCACCACATTAAATAAATAAATAAAATGATTTCAAGTTCCTTGAGGACAGAGATCAAGTTGCTTTATTTTGTATTTCCTCAAACCTGGTGGGTGCTTGGTTAACTGGTGTGAAACTGAGCATTCTGTAACTCACCCTGCCCCCTGGCACTGTGAGCCAGGCAGTGTGAGTGTTGTGCACACATTATCTCATGTACAAATGAGTAAACAAAGAAGATGAAGACTGGACAGCCCTGGGAACCCACGAGAAGGGAGAGTCCAGACTAGGCACAGACCTGGCTGGGCTATTGGTCTTGGATGCCAGGTGCTGCCCTCTGCTGGTGACTCTGGTCAGGGACATTTTCAGAAAATGTCAATCCCTGGGGCTCTTTACCAAAATAAAACTTTTGGAAGGGTCTCCATGAACTGCTTGGGGGAGAGAGAAAAAAAATGGGGTTGGGGAGGGCTACAAGGTGAGGGGAGGGGGAGAGAGAGAGAGAAGGAGAGAGAGAGAGAGGGAGGGGTGTGTTCTCCCCTCAGCTATTGGGGATAGAAAGAGAAGGAGATGAGGGCTTCAGAGAATCTGGAGCTAGGAGGAAGAGGACAGTGGGGATGATAGTGAACTCCCAAGTGTTTTGCACACTGTGAGCTATAAAATCAAGTTGGTAAGTTGTGAGTAACTTTTATGTGTGTGTATAAAATATTACATGTATAAGGGCGAATATTATTAAACTTTTGTTTACATTTGTCTGTGTGTGTACAGTGTGTACTGGTTTGTAAAATGAAATAGACGATCTTACTGAGGGTCAAATGAACACAAATGGTGAAAGTCTTAGGAGAAAGAAATGTTGAAAAAGCTCACGATAAGGAAAGCCCTGAGCTGGGGGTGAGGAGTCACAAGAGAAGGGAACCTGGCAGGAAGGCAGCATACCTTCTGTGGAGCCCAATTTCCACCTGAGAACTGAAATCTTCCTACACCCACACTGATAAAGGTCTTTGAGCCTCCCTGGAAGCTTTCCAATCACTAGAAACCCAGTATTTCTCAAGACTGTTCTGTTGATGGACAACTTGAATTGTTAGAAAATTCTTCCTATTTGCCCTTTAAACCTCCACCCCAAACCAACATCTTTTTTTTTTTTTTTTTTTTTTTTTTTTTTTTTTTTAATACCGGGGATTGAACTCAGGGGCACTCTACCACTGGGCCACATCCCCAGCCCTTTTTTGTATTTTATTAGAGACAGGGTCTCACTGAGTTACTAAGTACCTTGCCATTGCTGAGGCTGGCTTTGAACTTGTGATCCTCCTGCCTCAGCCTCCCAAGTGCTGGGATTACAGGCGTGTGCCACCACGCCCGGCTAAACCAACATCCATTTTATTACATGTAGTTGTTCATTTGCTTTTGTTGTTATATAATATCAATTTATGCATTTACTGAAAATTAGGCATTCTGCTATTGAAGGATATTTAATTTCTTTTCTAATTTTTTTTTTTTTTCGTGGTACCGGGGATTGAACTCAGGGGCACTCAACCACTGGGCCACATCCCCAGCCCTTTTTTTGTATTTTATTAGAGACAGGGTCTCACTGAGTTGCCAAGTGCCTCGCCATTGCTGAGGCTGGCTTTGAATTTGCAATCCTCCTGCCTCGGCCTCCCAAGTGCTGGATTACAGGCGTGTGCCACTGCGCCAGGCTCTAATTTTGTGTGTGTGTGTGTGTGTGTGTGTGTGTGGTACCAGGGATTGAACTCAGGGGCATTTGACCACTGGGCCACATCCCCAGCCCTTTTTTTGTATTTTATTAGAGACAGGGTCTCACTGAGTTGCTAAGTGCCTTGCCATTGCTGAGGCTGGCTTTGAACTCACGATCCTCCTGCCTCAGCCTCCCAAAGTGCTGGGATTACATGCATGCGCCACCGCGCCCGGCTTTATTTTTGTTTTTTATGTTGCCAATAACATTCTTACACATGCCTCTAGGTGGACATGTACATATATTTCTGTATTTGGACTGGAATGAAATTCTAGGTCATAGGGGCTGGGGTTGTGGCTCAGAGGTAAAGAGCTCACCTAACACGTGTGCAGCCCGGGTTCAATCCTCAGCACCACGTAAGAATAAAGGCATTGTGTAAAACTAAAACAAATAAATATATATTTTAAAAAATTCTAGGTCATAGTGTGAGTATATCCAACTTTAGTAGTAAATGTTGAACTGTTTCTCACCAATTTATACTCTTGTGAGGGTTCACATTATTCCATGTTCTTGATAACCTTCAGGTTGTCACCTGTTGAGTGTGTACTGGCATTTGATTGAACTTTTAATTTGCATTTTGTGATGATGATGCATGATCCTTTGCATCTTTGTGTGTGGTGCTTGGGATTGAACCCAGGGCCTTGTGCATGCAAGGCAAGCACTCTAACAACTGAGCTATATCCCCAGCCCTGCATCTCTTAGTATGTATTTTGGTTATTTGGGGTTTCCAATGTGAAGTCCATTCAAACCTTTTGCTGTTTTTTTTTCTTGGTTTTACTATTTTTCTGTAGGTCTTTTTTCTTATTCAATTTTAAGGATTTCTTTATTTTAATCTAAATTTTAGTTCTTTTTATAGGTTATGCATTAAAAATATCTTTCCCTATTCTGTGGCTTACCTTTTCAATTGTGTGTGTGTGTGTGTGTGTGTGTGTACATGCACTGGTTTTTGAATCCAGACTTCCAGTTGCTTGCATGCTCTACCACTAATGTCCGTCCCCAGCCCTTTTCAGTTTCTTATTGGTGTCTTTTAATAAGAACACAGAGTATCACACTAATATGATGAAGTATATCAAGCTTTCAGAACCTTCTGTATCTTTTACAAAGACTTTCCCTTACCCTGAGATCATGAAAATATTCACATACTTTTTCTTTCAAAAGCTTTTGTTTTTTTCTTGGAATTGAGGTCTATACTTTTCATGGGATTTATTGCTATGTTTAGTATAAGTTAGGGAGGAACCTGATTTCTTTTTTTTTTTTTTTTTTTTTTTTTTTGTGGTACCGGGGATTGAATTCGGGGGCACTCGACCACTGGGTCACATCCCCAGCCCTTTTTTTGTATTTTATTTAGAGACAGGGTCTCACTGAGTTGCTAAGTGCCTCACCATTGCTGAGGCTGACTTTGAACTCGCGATCCTCCTGCCTCAGCCTCCCAAAGTGCTGGGATTACAGGCATGCGCCACCGCGCCCGGCAGGAACCTGATTTCATATGGGTACAACTGTCCTAGAACCATCTATTTAAAAGCAGGTTCTTTCCCTCGTTTCTCTGTTGTGCCACCTTTAAATAAATCAATTTTCTAAATAGGCAGGGCTGTATCTTGGTTTTCTTCTATTCCAATGGTATGTCTGTCTATCCTTACACAAATATCACACTATCTTAATTCCTATGGTGTACAGTTGATAATAAGCTTTACTCTCTGGTACAACAAATCCACCCACCTATCATGCTTAGACATTTTTGAAGCTGGGATCGCTCCTACACGCAGATCCATTCAAATGTTTAAGGAGTGTGTGGATCGGGCAGGGAGGAGGAGTGCTCAGGGGAGAGATGGGGAGAGCAGAGCAAGGATCCTCTGTTTCCATGACATCCTCCCAAGGGGTGGGAACATATAATCATAGTGCCAATCACCTTGCAGGGAGATCATAAATGCGTCAACCAGCTCCCCTGTCACTTATCCCACAGGGACAGACTCTTTCCAAAACCCAGATACTAATCCAAACCAAAGAAGACAACACTCTATTACACCTCTTCCACACTAACCTAGAGGTTCGCTCTTTCCCGCAAATTACGCGCGCCAGGTCCGCACCCTCAATTCCGCTCCTGGACAGATGTGCCTGACCCTGTTGGGGATCCTTTAGAGATTCCAGTAGTCCGCTAGAAAGGAACATCCCAGGTATGTGGGACCGGCCAACAGAGACATCCTGAAGGGCTAAGACGGACTGAAGAGCCCATATCCTACGGAACTGCTTTACAGCTGAAAGACACGGACAACCTCACAGGCCGAGCACGGTCAAACTAGGCGAACACTGTCTTCTCACGCCTCCGTACACGCAGCTTTCTGGAACCGGAGCCTGGTTATTGCTTGTGACCAATTGGAGTCCCGCGAGCGCCGTTTGCCCGCCCCTGGCTCTATCCGGCCACTTGATTCGTGGCTCACAGAGCACTCACATACAGAACTTGCACAGGAGCCAATAGGAGGAGGAGTCCGGTGGCTCTCGCGGAGGAGTTGGCCTTTAGGCGCGCTGATTGCTGTAGGGCCCCGCCCGGAGCTGCAGCCTCGGGATCCTTCGGGTTCTTTCGGCTGTTCCCCTCCAGGGTAAAGTCACGTTCAGTCTCCCATCAACACGTTTATTTTTTACGCCCTATTCTCGCGCGTGCGCACTGTAACACCAATGATGGGCCTGAAGTGAAAGTGTGTTGAGAGCGGGGGTGTGTGACCCTAAACCGAGGTCCACCAAGTCTAGGAGGGCAGGGCAAAGCCTGAGGTAGTCGGTGCCGCCGGCGGTCCTCAAAACAGAAATTGTTTTAAGACCAAAAGGTTTGCTGAGGTCCCACCGAGATTTGAACTCGGATCGCTGGATTCAAAGTCCAGAGTGCTAACCATTACACCATGGGACCTGCTGGCTGCTTTAGGCGGCCGGGAGCCTTCTCAAGCCACGTGGCCTGCTAGGCGGCTTTTCCAAAGTGCCACTGCCTAGGCGGCTAGGCGCTGGGCCCAAGGTCGGACTGGGCGCGCGGAAGCGCAGCAGCGAAACCTTCCACGTTCCTCGAGTTCCAGGCGTTCTTGATCCGGGCGCATCATCTTTCTTCCTGCGTTCCTTCAGGGATCTGGCCTAGCGTCCCGAAAGCCCGGAGGCGGCGAGTTGGCGGCGACGCTGGGTCGGACTGGGTCAGGAGAAAGCCCTCTCCAGCCCCGGCCCCTTTCTGGAGGCGCGGCACACGTAGTCTGGTCTTCGTACTTGTTTATTTATTCATCTATTTATTTATTTACATCGCGAGCTCTGTGCATGGGACGTTTTGGCCCAGCGAGGAGGGAAGCGGACTGGCACGTGGTGGGACGGCGGTTCAAACCCCAGACACACCTGGGATGGGCGAGCGGAGACTTGAGTAGTGCGCCCCGCCTGGCTCCTGGGCTAGTAGCGTTTACATCAGGATACAGTTAAGAAGATTTGCATTTATCCGTCTTTCTCCACTTCTGCGTGCGCTTTCGGAGTCGCTCAGAGGGACTGCTGAAGCTTCTCGGCCCCTCCAAAATGTTCACCTGCTGGGCGACTTGGCTATAATCGCTTAGATTAGGACAAGATCAGTTGAAGAAGACACTCACCCCTCTGGCCTCTCCTTTACGTTGACTGAGATGTAAAGGCGTTTCTGCAGATCAGTCTGGCAGCCGAAAGAATTTTGCTCGTCTTTTGACCCAACAATTTCACCTTTGGACTTGATCCTATTGACATAATAAGACTAGTGCCAATTTACACGTTCATTATAGTGCAGTGACAATTGGTAAATAATGACAACATCTATGTAATAAATACTGTGTGAAATTTTAGGGACTATTTTATTGTTTTTACATGAAAGACATTGCCTAAACAAACCAAACAAACCCAAAACTCTATTTACCAATCAGCATATATAACAAAATCCCACTTATGTAGAAACAGAAAGGCTATACAGATGTGTAATGAACACCTGCCATTTATTTTGCTGGATGACATCTGACTCACTTTCTGGAAGAATCTGACTTTGTGTGGGTCTAGGTGACAGCAGGACTATGCCCCAAGGTAGATATACTCACTCTCTGGGCTTCTGGTGCTCAGAGTGGAAGTGCATGTCCTTAGTGTGAGCCACCCGGATTTGTAATCCTGATGCCTAGAAGCAGGGGTGCTTAGAACTTGTTTTAGAACTTGTTCTGCTGGTGGTGATGGCTGTGGCACTCAACGGTTCCCAGGGCAGTGTGGGCAGCCAAACCATGTCCACTGGCAACACAGTTGTCATCCTTAGGAGACTATCCAGTTTCCTGACCTTAGCTGGTGGGTTCTTGGCTGCCTGGGTCCCCTGAGTTTTGCCCGTTTTCCTGAATTTGTTTTTTTAGCCTTCATCTGACGTTATGAGTGATCTGATATCTTTTTTTAAAAAAATATTTTTATTTATTTGCTTTTTTTTTTTTTTTTAGTTGTACACAATGCGTTTTATTCAATGCGTTTTACATGGTGCTGAGGATCAAACCTAGGAGGGCTTTCGCCCCACGTGATAGGAGAGCGCTTTTTGACTTTTTTTTTTTTTTTTTTTGTGGTACCGCTGAGCCACAATCCCAGCCCCTGATATCTTTTTAATAAATCCCTTTTCTGCATAGTTCTTTACCATGACCTTTAGTCAAGAACCCAGTTAGCCCAAATCTGTAAAGCTCCATTGATGATAGTAACCTCTGGGGAGTAAATTTATGAGGGTCTTTATGTTTTATGATTGAAAACATTCTTACAACTTCTATATTATCAGAAGAAACATTAAGGATTTTTCCTTTTGAGGAATATCCCCCCCCAAAAAAAAAAAAAACCCCACAAAACTCCTATAGCAAGGAGTGTCCCTTTTTTTGGTACCAGGGATTGAACTCAGGGGCACTCATTGAACTCAGGGGCACTCCACTGGGCCACATCCCTGGCCCTTTTTCGTATTTTATTAGAGAGAGGGTCTCACTGAGTTGCTAAGTGCCTCAACCATTGCTGAGGCTGGCTTTGAACTCACAATCCTCCTGCCTCAGCCTCCCAAGTGCTGGGATTACAGGTGTGCGCCACTGAGCCCAGCAAGGAGCAGCCTTCTGTTAAGACTGGGGTTGAATGTCTAGTGTCTCTGAAGCTCAGCTTTCCTGTTTGTTTACTTTTCTCTTATAAAGCCTCTATGAGTACCAGTGAGAGTGCATTACCATTAATTTCTCAGAAGCTACTGCAGAAATCCTGGGGTGGGAGAAGAATAGAAGTTGAGTGGATTAGACAAAGGAAAATGAAGGGAAGAGCGGGGGATAGGAATAGAAAAGACAGTGCAATAAATCTGACATAACTTTCCGATGTACATGTATCAATATACCACAGTGAATCTCAACATCGTGTACATCCACAGAACTGGGATCCTAATTAGAATAAGATATAGTTCATGTTTGCAAAAATATATCAAAATAGATTCTACTGTTATGTATATCAAAAGAACTCAAAAGAACAAATTTTTAAAAGAGAAATCCTGAGGCTGAGCTTTGAAAAGTCAAGAGTTATATCCTTTGACAATGTATGAAAAGAGATTATATTTATTTCATTTATTTGTGCAGTGTAAGGGTAAAGATGACCCCCACACTCGCTCTTTTCCCTACTCCCTTGCCCTAGTTTTTCGTTTGTTTGTTTTTTTTTTTTTTTTCTTTTCTTTTTTTTTTTTTTTTTTTTAGCACCAGGATTGAACTCAGGGGCACTCGACCACTGGGCCACATCCCCAGCCCTTTTTTGTATTTTATTAGAGACAGGGTCTCCCTGAGTTGCTAAGTACCTCGCCATTGCTGAGGCTGGCTTTGAACTTGTGATCCTCCTGCCTCAGCCTCCCAAGTGCTGGGACCTTCTTTCTCAGCTTGAAAAAAAAAAAAAAAAAAATCTTCCCAGCTCAAGTGAGACCCTCACTGAAATCCCCTATCGTGCATTCCCCAGGTAGCATAAAAAGATCGCCTCCCTTAGACTTTTTGCCATTACTTGCTGGAGTGATAGGTAATTGTGTAAACAAGGCTCAGTCCCTGCCAGCATCCCTCCCTCTCCACATTGCTGGGCTGTGAATTCTTAGGGGCTGGCTCTAGGGCTTACTGGTCTTTGAATGTGGCTGGTGCCTTTCCAATCTTGGTCACTGAATCACTCCTTACAGACTCAGGGGAATCCAGGGGCAAGAAGAAGTCTTCCAGTTTTGGGGTTCAGAGACCTTTTACATCACACTAATTTTTAAATAATACAGAAAATAGAAAAAACAGACTCTACTTTTCTTTCCCCAGCATAGCTAGTTTATTTGAACATAAATCCATAGTGTATGGCATCATGGAGATGGCATCTTGTGACAGAAAATTCCTGGGATTAGCAACTTTTAAGATATTCTCTCAAGTTTCTTTTTAAGCCTGTAAATGGATAGTGGATAGAATGATAGATAAAATAACACTTTGAATAGTTAAAAGGATTCATATTTGGGGCTGGGGCTGGGGCTCAGTGGTACAGCACTTGCCTAGCTTGTGTGAGGCACTGGGTTCGATTCTCAGCACCATATATAAACAAATAAATAAAGGTCCATTAGTAACTAATAAATTTTTTTAAAAAAAGTATTCATATTCACTTACCTTTGTTCACTCTCAACCTGCTCAGTTAGCTGGGGTAGGATCTGCCCTACTCTGTGTCTTCACCACCGAGGTTAGGTGATATATGCCACAAATCACCCTATTTCCCTTTGGAGCCCTGTCTGAACTAGACAAGCCAATAGCACCTCCTTGTGCTTGGTGACAAGGGATGCTCTCAGTCTTCTGGGATTGCCTCGCCCAACCTCTATTGTCCAGTCCCCTATTCTTGGCCTCGCTTTGATGGGGAAATGTGGTCACTTACTCTTCTTTTTTTTTTTTTTAAACAAACCATGAATCCACATTTTATTTTCTTAAATGTTTTCACTTTCTCTTTTAAAGATAATTATGTTGGGGAGGAGAGGGAAAGTGTGTGTGTGGAGTGGGGGAGATAGTAGAATGATATGGACATTATTACCCCTCTGTATGGGTATGAATGCATGAATGGTGTAACTCTATACCATGCACAACCAGAGAAATGGAAAGTTGTGCACCATTGTATAAAAAAAAAATTCTTTTAAATATTATGTTATCTTTTCAGATTATAAAGGTGAAACACTTATAAATGGTAAATGTAGAAAATGCAGAAAATCATATCTACCTCCTTGGCTAGACAGCTGGGATTTTGCAAGCATAATGGCACGGCAAGGGGACATGTGCAATTATACAGATTACTCAATTACATTATGAAAATCTTGATTATCTCTTGGTAAGATTTGAAGATGAGAGAATTAGAATTTATATGGACACTTGTTTGAAAGTGGAGCAGGAAAACTGATGGACATATAACAGGCAAAAGATTAAGAAAAAAAATAGGGCTGGGGTTGTGGCTCAGTGGCAGAGTGCTTGCCTTGCATGTTTGCGGCCCAAGTTCGATCCTCAGCACCACGTAAACATAAATGCATTGCACTGTGTACAACTAAAGTAAATAAATAAATATTTAAGAAAATAAAAAGCCGGGCATAGTGGCCCACGCCTATAATTCGAATGGCTCCAGAGGCTGAGGCAGGAGGATCTTGAATTCAAAGCCAGCCTCAGCAACTCAGTGAGACCCTGTCTCTAATAAAATGCAAAATAGGGCTGGGGATGTGGCCCAGTGGTCGAGTGCCCCTGAGTTCAATCCCTGGTACCCTCCCACCAACAAAATGATAATAAAAGAGCTGTATGTCAACTTGAATGCTCTGTGAAGACAATTAGACAGAAATAGGGCTAAGTGGAAGAGGTAGGGTGGAGGATTAGGGACCTCTTGGAATGTTAATGATCTCAAAACTGTTGCTAATATCTGGAACATGGACATTATCAAGACTGTTGAATTATGGGACATGGTAGTGAGAGGGAACAGAGAGACGTGACTGGCGGGAGCATGAGGTTAAGGGAATAATTCTATAAGCCAGGTGTAGTATGCTTACTCACATGTACTTTTATTTTTAAAAAGCAGTTTACCTGCAGCCCTGCCTGCAGGATATGTTACATTCCTCAGCAAACTCCCTGTTATCTGCAGGAGACACGCAGGCTCGAAACAGTTGATAAGAAAAATACAAGTTACCCTAAAGTGAGGGACTTTGGGACTTTTGCAATTCTTACACAGACCAGATCCCAGAACTCAGGGAGATAGGAATAATCCTCCCTCACCATAAAAAAAATCTGTAAGAACAGGTTCTATTACTTGTTTATTTTATTTTTGGGGCACTGGGGATCAAATCCAGGGACTCATGCATGCTAGGCAAGCACTATACCACTGAGTTGTATCCCTAGTCAAGGCCTGGTTCTAATTAAAACTGATCAGCATGGGCCAAAGTGACCTAGAGTTGTCATGGTCAGGATTTTAAAGTCTGATGTCATCCTACTGTCTGTCACAAGTCAAGTGATGGGTCAGGTGTGGTGGCTCATGCCTATAATCTCTGTGGCTTGGGAGGCTGAGGCAGGGGGATTGTGAATTCAAAGCCAGCCTCTGCAATGTCAAAGCATTAAGCAACTCAGTGAGACCCTGTCTCTAAATAAAATACTAAAATAGGGCTGGGGATGTGACTCAGTGGTCGAGTGCCCCTAAGTTCAATCCCCGGTACCCACTCCCCCCCAAAAAAATGAAAAAAAATCTGTAAGAACAGGTTCTATTACTTGTTTATTTTAATTTTTTGGGGGCTTAAACTGGGGATCAAATCCAGGGACTCATGCTATGCTAGGCAAGCACTATACCACTGAGTTGTATCCCTAGTCAGAGGACTGGTTCCTAATTAAAAACTGATCATGCATGGCCAAACCCAAAGTGACCCTTAGAGTTGTCATGGTCAGGATTTTCAAAGTCTGATGTCATCCTACTGTCTGTCACAAGTCAAGTGATGGGTCAGGTGTGGTGGCTCATGCCTATAATCTCTGTGGCTTGGGAGGCTGAGGGCAGGGGGATTGTGAATTCAAGCCCAAGGCCTCTGCAATGTCAAAGCATTAAGCAACTCAGTGTGACCCTGTCTCTAAATAATAATACTAAAATAGGGCTCGGGGATGTGACCAGTGGTCGAGTGCCCCTAAAGTTCCATCCCGGTACCCACTCCCCCAAAAAATGATAATAAAAGAGCTGTATGTCAACTTGAATGCTCTGTGAAGACAATTAGACAGAAATAGGGCTAAGTGGAAGAGGTAGGGTGGAGGATTAGGGACCTCTTGGAATGTTAATGATCTCAAAACTGTTGTAATATCTGGAACATGGACATTATCAAGACTGTTGAATTATGGGACATGGTAGTGAGAGGGAACAGAGAGACGTGACTGGCGGGAGCATGAGGTTAAGGGAATAATTCTATAAGCCAGGTGTAGTATGCTTACTCACATGTACTTTTATTTTTAAAAAGCAGTTTACTGCAGCCCTGCCTGCAGGATATGTTACATTCCTCAGCATAACTCCCTGTTATCTGCAGGAGACACGCAGGCTCGAAACAGTTGATAAGAAAAATACAAGTTACCCTAAAGTGAGGGACTTTGGGACTTTTGCAATTCTTACACAGACCAGATCCCAGAACTCAGGGAGATAGGAATAATCCTCCCTCACCATAAAAAAAATCTGTAAGAACAGGTTCTATTACTTGTTTATTTTATTTTGGGGCAACTGGGGATCAAATCCAGGGACTCATGCATGCTAGGCAAGCACTATACCACTGAGTTGTATCCCTAGTCAAGGCCTGGTTCTAATTAAAACTGATCAGCATGGGCCAAAGTGACCTAGAGTTGTCATGGTCAGGATTTTAAAGTCTGATGTCATCCTACTGTCTGTCACAAGTCAAGTGATGGGTCAGGTGTGGTGGCTCATGCCTATAATCTTGTGGCTTGGGAGGCTGAGGCAGGGGGATTGCAAGTTCAAAGCCAGCCTCAGCAATGGCGAGGCACTTAGCAACTCAGTGAGACCTGTCTCTAAATAAAATACAAAATAGGGCTGGAGATGTAACTCAGTGGTCCAGTGCTCCTGAATTCAATCTCCTGTATCTCCCCCCAAAATCAAAACAACCATGTTTATATAAATATATCTAAATAAATTCTACTGTCACGTATGACTGAAAAGAACAAATAAAAACAATAAAACACTAAAAGAAAAAAATCTGAGGCAGGAGGATCGCGACTTCAAAGCCAGCCTCAGCAAAACGCAAGGCACTTAGCAACTCAGTGAGACCCTGTCTCTAAATAAAATACAAAATAGGGCTGGAGATGTAACTCAGTGGTCCAGTGCTCCTGAATTCAATCTCCTGTATCTCCCCCCAAAATCAAAAACAACCATGTTTATATAAATATATCTAAATAAATTCTACTGTCACGTATGACTGAAAAGAACAAATAAAAACAATAAAACACTAAAAGAAAAAAAATTAAAAACCATATGGACGTGGAGGCACATACATGCCTGTAATCCCAATAACTCAGGAGGCTGAGACAGGAGGATGCCAGCCTGGGCGACTTAGTGGGGCCCTGTCTCAAAATATAAAAATAATAATAAATAAATAAAAAGGACTGGGGATGCAGCTTAGTGATAGAGTGCTCCTGGTTCAATTCTCAGTGCCACAAAAATTCCAAGCTGGGCATAGTGACACGCATCTATAATTGCAGCACTGGGAAGGCTGAGGCAATAGGATCACTTGAGCCCAGGAGCTAGAGATCAACCTGGGCAACAGAGCAAGATTCCCCCAGCTCTCTTAAAAAAAAAAAAAAAAAAAAAAAAAGGTGGGGGGTGTGGAGAAAAGGAAAGGGGAGGAAGGAATAAAGATATGAAGGAGAAAAAAAGAAAAAGACCATATTCCCCCTAGCCAGTAAGATTCCTCCCTTTGAAGGTCAAAGTAGCTGGAAAAAAAGAGTAGTCAGGAGCAGAGAGGGCAGGCCTGAGCTCTCTTGGAGGCCCACACAATCATTTAGATATTTGTACCTAACTTGTCTTGGAATTTGGAGTTTAGTAAAAGGACACTTCTGTCATCAGTTTGGTCCAAGCTGTTGGTTGTGTCTGAAAATTCAAGGCTTATGTGGCTGTTACTGTGACCTGATTTTTGCTTCCAAACCACTCGAGGAGAAAATCTTTTTTTTTTTTAAAAACAGGTACACATACAGAAAAAACTGTGTTATTTCAGACATTTTGGTTATTTGTAAAAGGAACCAATTCAAGTTAGGGTAAGCAAAAAGGAATGAAAGAGTCTGGTGTCTTCCAAAACCCTAGGGCAAGCCGGGCATGGTGGCACATGCTTGTAATCCCAGCACTTGGGAGGCTGAGGCAGGAGGATTGCAAGTTCAAAGCCAGCCTCAGCAATGGCGAGGCACTTAGCAACTCAGTGAGACCCTGTCTCTAATAAAATACAAAAAAGGGTTGGGGATGTGGCCCAGTGGTTGAGTGCCCCTGAGTTCAATCCCCAGTACAATAAATAAATAAATAAATAAATAAAATAAAATAAATCTAGGGCAGTAAGACCCCTCCATTTGAAAGTCAAAAAATGTGGGTAGGCAGACCCCATCCCTGCTGGCTCTCGGTACAGCTGCTGAATTCTTCTCTAGCCGCAGAATGGTACCTCTGCCCCTCAGTCCACACAGTGCCAAAGGGCAGCTCTGCAGCTTCTAGGTATAATGTCTCAAGTGCCACCACCCACCAAGCCAGATGTGGTGTTTCTCAGACTCAACTCAAATCCCAAGAAAAGACCATCTGCTCAGACACAGGGTCAGGCTTGTGCCTCTCATCATATACACTGGAGCTGGGCAGTGAGTCACACAGTTCAGGGTAGCTGAGCACTTCCTGGAGAGGGGATTATTGGCTCACAGGATAGGCAAACACCCCACTACAGCTCCATTTTGACTATTCCTTTCCACTGAAGCAAAATGGTTCCTGATCTTGGATAGAGAAGAAAATGTGCCTGAACATGCTGATACGTTAACTACAGCACGTCAAAAGGGCCCTAATGGGAGATGCTGCAGAAGCTATAATTGTCATAAAGGGCACAGGGTTATCACCTAAGTCAAGAATGTGAGTAATCAGGAAGCAGACGTTTACTATGGAACCAGGCCTGGGATAAATGAAAACACACACCCTTATGTCTAAATATTTAAAGCTATAAAAAATGAAGCTAAGAAGCTATTAAAATTCATGTTCTATCCTCTTACCTTTGTGGCAAAATGAAAACAAAAAATTCTGTATTGGGGATCGAACCCAGGGGCACTCTTATCACTAAGCTATATCCCCAACTCTTTTTATTTTGAGACAGAGCCTCCATAAATTGCTGTGGCCAGCCTTCAACTTGGGATCCTCCTGCCTTAGTTTCCTGAGTGGCTGGGATTACAGGTGTCACCACCATGCCCACCTGAAATGGAAAATATTTTCAATCTGTGGTTTAGGTGATCAAAAGTAGGCAATAGAATTTAATAATTATTGTGCATATCTGGGTGTTTAGTGGATGGGCTGTTGATGTTAAATGAGTAAGAACAACACACGTACACACATAGGTAAAATTTATAAACCATCACATATTTATCCCACACATTTTAACTTCCTTGCTTTAATTTCAGCAAAATCCATAATTATATATATATATATATATATATATATATATATATTTAATTATTTATTTGCTTTAGTTGTACAGAATTCATTTATTTTACGTGGTGCTGAGGATCGAACCCGGACCACACACATGCTAGGCGAGCGCTCTACCGCTGAGCCACAACCCCAGCCCCACATAATTATATATATATATATATATATATATATATATGTATATATATTTTAAATATTTATTTTTTAGTTATAGGTGAACACAATATCTTTATTTTATTTTCATGTGGTGCTGAGGATCGAACCCAGTGCCTCACGCATGCTAGGCAAGCGCTCTACCTCTGAGCCACAACCTCAGCCCATAATTATATATTTTTTTTTTTGTACCAGGGATTGAACTCAGGGGCACTTGACCACTGGGCCACATCCCCAGCCCTTTTTTTGTGTTTTTATTAGAGACAGGGTCTCACTGAGTTGCTAAGTGCCTCGCCATTGCTGAGGCTGGCTTTGAACTCGCGATCCTCCTGCCTCAGCCTCCCAAAGTGCTGGGATTACAGGCGTGCGCCACCGCGCCCGGCCATAATTATATTTTTATAATCAAAAATTTTCACGTAATTTGTACTCTAAACATAGTTCTAGTCTAAAGCAATAAACCACAGCCCATGGGCCACAGGCAGCCTGTGGCTTGTCTTTGAATGGCCCCCTAGAGCTCTCAGAATGGTTTTTTTATAGTTTTAAAAAGTTATACTGAAAAAAAAAAGAAGATAAGACAGAGAGCTTGTGTGGCTCAGAAAGCCTAAAATATTTATTATCTGGTCTCTTATAAAAATGTTTCCTTATCCCCTAACCAAAAGCAAGGCTTGCTGGGTGCGGTGGCCCATGCCTGTAATCCCAGTACTTGGGAGGCTGAGGCAGGAGGATTGCAAGTTCAAAGCCAGCCTCAGCAATGGCAAGGCACTTAGCAACTCAGTGAGACCCTGTCTCTAATAAAATACAAAAAAAAAGGGCTGGGGATGTGGCCCAGTGGTTGAGTGTCCCTGAATTCAATCTCCGGTACCAAAAAAAGAAAAGCTACTCAAAGGGTGCTCAATTATATGGTCCCTGAGCTGTGAGGTTGATGTGTCAGCAGGGAATATGTTCCAAAACCTACAGGGGATGCCAGAAACCATGGTTAGCACCAAATCCTACATATCCTATATTTTTCTTATACATAAATATCTACAATAAAGTTTAATTTATTGGGCTGGGGATATAGCTTAGTTGGTAGAATGCTTGCCTCTCATGTATGAGGCCCTGGGTTCAATCTCCAGCACCACACAAAAAAGTTTAATTTATTAATAAAACTAAGTAAGAGATTAACAATTATAGCTAGTAATAAAATAGAACAGTTATAATGACATACTATAATAAAAGTGAATGTGCTTTCTAAGTATCTTAATTTCTCACTGTACTTAGCAATTATTTTCAGACCACTAGTAAACATAGAAAGCAAAGACTCTAATAAGGGGGGGAGGGGAGGAGGGAAGGGGATAGAAATAATGGCAAAATGAGTTAGACATCATTACCCTAAATACATGTATGAAGACACAATTGTTGTGAAAATACTTTATGTAAAACCAGTGACACACACCTGTAATCCCAGCACTTGGGAGGCTGAGGCTGGAGGATCACGAGTTCAAAAAACCAGCCTCAGCAATGGCGAGGCACTTAGCTACTCAGTGAGACCCTGTCTCTAATAAAATACAAAAAAGGGCTGAGATGTGGCCCAGTGGTCAAGTGCCCCTTAGTTCAATCCCTGGTATCAAAAAAACAAACAAACAAACAAAAAAACCAGTGACTTGAAAAATTGTGCTCTTTATATGTAATATGAAATGAATTGCACTCTGCAAGCATTAGAATTAAATTAGAATTAAAAATTAGAATTAAAAAAAAAAAAACTCTGATAAGGGGCCCCACCATACATCTGTAAGCACAACTCATAGTTAAGCTGACATTTCTTCATGGAAGACTTACTTGATGAAGGAAGCTATATACTGATTAATTCAGACAGGTGTTTCGTATCTCCTTGTGGACCAGCACTGAGCAGTAATTATCTAAGGAATTTTAAAAATGCGTGTAAATAGGTTCAAAGTCTACAGAATTTACCTCGAGGGTTAATAGAAACAAATCTAGGAAGTTTGAAACTTAGCATTCCTTTTCATGTTTTTAGAAGTTTTTTTTCTTCTAGAATATTCAAAGTTATCCACTAAAAGAATTTACAATGAACAAATATCACATATAAAATTCAAAATTACTTGAAGCCAGGCATGGTGGTGCACACCTGTAATCCTAGTTGCTTGGGAGGCTGAGGCAGGAGGATTGTGAGTTCAAAGCCAGCCTCAGCAACAGCAAGGCTTAGTGCAACTCAGTGAGACCCTGTCTCTAAATAAAATACAAAATAGGACTGGGAATGTGACTCAGTGGTCCAGTGCTCCTGAGTTCAACCCCCCAGTACCCTTCCCAAAAATTACATGAATAACATGAACTTAAATCTATTTTAAAAGAAAATCATTAAAATGTTTTTGTAAAAATAAGATTTTTGTAATTTTATCGTTGTGGAAGAATATCTAAGGCACAACAAAAAGTTAGAGTTTATTTGAGGAAGAAGCAATTCACATAATTGTTAGTTGGCTGCTTGTGATTAGCCAAGGTTAAGTTTTGTTTCTGACATAAGCATTTACCAAAATGACAGAAATTTCACTTGCGTTTGCAGTGTAAGCAGCGTTATGGCAATCTTTAAGATCCAGTTGGTTTTGTTTGTTCAGGAATTCTTTGGGGGGCCTGGCATCCTGCTTGAATTGCATTCAACAACCATCTGATTGTCAATGTCAAGTTTGGTGTTGTACCTCACAAATGATACGTCTACACCTACACACACTCACTGTCCTTACCCACCAGCTGGTTCATCAATGTGCATCTTATTAGGAGTTGTTTTTTTGGCAGTCTTAACCACTAGGTCCACTTCCACCTGAACTAGGCTACAAACTCCACAAGGCAAGGCTGCTGGCCATTCCCTTTTTTGGAGTCCATAAGATAGAACCAAATAAAAAGATGTGTGGATGATGGACATGACATTTCTTTCTTTCTTTTAATATTTACTCATTTGTTTTAGTTGTACACAATGCCTTTATTTTTATGTGGTGCTGAGGATCGAACCAGGGCCGTGCATGTGCTAAGCGAGCACTCTACCGCTGAGCCACAACCCCAGCCCCCAGGCATGATGTTTCTAATTGTCATATGATTTGCATCAAATAATCCTCAAGGAAGTCGGGCACGGTGGTGCACTCCTGTAATCCCAGCTCTTGGGAGGCTGAGGCAGAAGGATCACGAGTTCAAAGCCAGCCTCAGCAATGGTGAGGCACTTAGCAACTCAGTGAGACCTTGTCTCTAAATAAAATACAAAAAAGGGCTGGGGATGTGGCCCAGTGGTTGAGTGCCCCTGAGTTCAATTCCCGGTACAAAAAAAAAAAAAAAAAAAATCTTCAAGGATCCAGCAATTGTTCTCCTGACTGAGGACACTAACCAGTATATTCTTTTGTGTGAAATCAGATGTGATGTTGTGATATACTCTATGTGAAAACGCTTCATAAAAGGGAAGGCATCATGTAACTAATCATTGTTATTAATGTAGTCTCCATTGCCCTGATCAGGAATTGACCCATTTCGAATGACCCTTCACCTTTGATTGAGACACCATCCAACTTGCCCTAGCCACCAGCAAATTCGCTGATATTCATCGTGTTAGGAGTCCACCTTCTGGTAGCCCTTGCCTTGTTTTCGATACCCACAACCAGTCAGTCTAGAGCTTTTCCTGTTCTCTGCACCTTTACGTGGAGCACTGGAGATGGTTCTTGAAGTAGTGGAGAGCCAGTTTGAAGTGGACCTCAGCCTTAGTGTTGGTCCGGTATCTGCTGTAGGTCTTCTCCAGGGTGGCCAACTCCAAGTCCTCCGCTGGACTGCGGGGCTGGTGACCGACAACCACATCTGGGCACGAGCCCACTAGCAGACTCCCCAGCCCATCAATAAAGAACTCTGTGAAGAGAGGGAGGGCGGGAGAAGTAATGAGAGCTGCCGCCAGAGAGCCGGAGTCCTCCTGCAGCTCTGCAAGGACGGTCAAGGGAGAAGCTGGAGAGGTCCCGCTCTGCGTAAAGCCACACCCTTAACTCCGGGAACCTGCCTGTCCTGATGTGCTGGGAGGCAATAAACTCATTTCTCAGGCAGAGAGGCATGATCAGGCTTCCACTGAACAGAACTGTGGGCTCCAGTGTGGAAGGACTGAGAGAAAGGCAGGGGCAGTTACCAGCAGCAGTTTAATAAGAAAGGACTTCTGGGGAAAAGAGACTGCAAAACAGGACAGAGCTGTAGGGGAATGGAGGGGAAGGGCATCTCAGACAGGAAGGGACAGCCTGGGAGAGGCACGGAAGTGGAAGAGAGGTGAAGAGGAGAGGGAGGCAAGAAAGACCAGGAGCTTCCTAGTTTGGGGTGAAAGAGGAAGGAGACCCAGTGCTGTGGCTCTTGGTGAGCACGTGCTGCAGAGAGGTACGCCCAGCCCGGCTCCCTTCCCGGCTTCTCCCGCTTCCCACCTGAATGAGCCACACGCTGCAGGCGGGGATCGAAGCCAACTCTAAGGAGTCGCTCTGTGTGGGCCAGGAAGAAGTTGACAATGCCACTGGTCACCACACAGCGGGGGAAGCCGTCCAGACGCTGGAACCATCCGTTCCTCTTGTGAAGACAGTCACCACCCTCGCTCTGTTCCAGCAACAGCTTGAACTGGAACACGTTCCCCAGCACGCTGCCACCCACCTAGCCAGAGGGCACAGAGATGTGGTTCGAGAGCATCCTGCATCTTCCAGGAAGTCCCACTGGACTACATCTCCCGTAGGACAAGAATCGCACTTGTTCTGGATCTGCCCTTCAAACCATCCCTCAGTTACTCTCTTCTTGCTCTACGGCCACAGTTTGTACCAGACTGCTGCGGGGTCCTTTGGGTCTTTGAATTCCTGCCTACCCTGATGTCCTTGATGTGAACAGCTTTCCCCCAAGTCCAAAAGTCAGACAACTGCTACCTTATGTTCTGATCACAGTACAGCGAGCTCTCCTGTCCTGCAAGGTCACTCAGCACTCCCTTCCATTGTCTGAGTGCAGGCAAGAAGCAGCCTAAAAAAAATCTCAATGGTCCATTTGTCAAGTGTGCATTGCCAGGTTTCCTTGCAGGAGGCGATGTACCTAAGCTGCCTTCCTCCCCTTCTGTCTGCTCCTGGCTTGCCTCTCTACGCTGCCTGTCCATGCACCCATGGGAGATAAATGCATTTATATATTTTAGCTTTAGCAAAACAGGATGAGCAAGTACCATCATCCTTGGTATCCATGGAGAGTCTGTTTCCAGACCCCCTGCAGATACTGAACTCCACAGATGCTCAAGTCCCTTATATAAAATGGCACAGTTTCTGCAAATAACCAAAGCACATCTTCCTGAATACTTTATATCTTCTCTGGGGCTGGGGGTGTAGCTCAGTGGTCTAGTACTTGCCTAGCATGCCTGAGGCTCTGGGTTCCATCCCCAGCACAGAAAAACAAAAACAAAACAAACAAAAAAAATCTAGATTTCTTATGGCACTTAACACAATGTAGTTGCTACACTGTATTAGGGAATAATGACAAGAAACAAAAATTTGTACATGTTCAGTATAGTCGTGACCCTCAGGTGGTATAACTACCTATATATGTCAGCAACAAGGAAACTCCACCCCCTACAATTTTTGATCAGAGGTTGATTCAGTCCTCAGTTATAGAACTCACCAATACCAAGAACACACTGTATATCTAGTCCTGAAATAATCACCATTCAAAGGTGACACACTGAGGTCTACTCCTTGTCCTTTCTCATCTGTTCCGTCTTCCTTCCTTTTTATAAGCAAACCCTCTGAGTTCTTCAGTGGAATAAATTAAGTTAAAGTCAATTAGCCATCTAAATATGACATTTCTCACACCCCCTGGCATCAAGGTTTAATCTGGTGGCTAAATTCTGACTGGAAGGATATGATTTAGAGCTAGTGTGTGCAACTTCTAGATCACGTCCTTAAAAGAAACCTGTTTTGCAGGCCAGGCGTGGTGGTGCACGCCTGTAAACCCAGAGGCTCGGGAGGCTGATGCAGGAGGAGCAGAGTTCAAAGCCAGCCCTAGCAACTTAGTGAGACCAGACTGAATTTAGCAAGACTTTGTCTCAAAATTTACAAAAGTTAAAAAGGCTGTGGTTAAGTGCTCCTGGGTTCAATCCCTGGTACAAAAAAGAAAAAGAAAGAAAGAAACAGAGAAAGAAAAGAAACAGAAACCCGTTTGTGCTGGACTTCCTCCTTCCCCTTGCTTCTGGCCTCCAGGGGTGGGGTGGGGGCATCAAGGGGCAACAAGAGGAAGCAGTTGTCCAGGATGCTCTTGGAAGCTGACCAGACTGCCAGCATGGAGTTTCACAAGAGCAGAAACTACAGTTTCCCTCTGTGTAAACTACTGTAACTTGTCCTATGAGGAAGCCAGCAATGTCTGAGTTCATTCAGCTGCTCCGGGGATTCTCCACTGTGGTCATGATACCACTTACCTTAGGATCCATTTCTTTGTTTTCTTCTCTTTTCTACAGTTAATTGACTTTTGTTTTGTTTTGTGTGGTACCAGGATTTGGTACCAGGATTTGAACCCAAGGGTTTTTTTTTTTGTTTTTGTTTTTTGTACCAGGGATTGAACTCAGGGGCACTCGACTACTGGGCCACATCCCCAGTCCTTTTTTTTGTATTTTATTAGAGACAGGGTCTCACTGAGTTGCTAAGTGCCTCGCCATTGCTGAGGCTGGCTTTGAACTTGCAATCCTCTTGCCTCAGCCTCCCAAGTGCTGGGATTACAGGCGTGCGCCACCACGCCTGGCCCAAGGGTTCTTAACTAAACCACATTCCCAGACTTTTTTTAAAATATTTTATTTAAAGACAGGGTCTTACTGAGTTGCTAAGTGCTAAGTGACTTGCTAATCTGCTGAGGGTGGCTTTGAACTCGAGATCCTCCTGCCTCAGACTCCCAAATTGCTGGGATTACAGGTGTGTGCCACCGCACCCAGCTCAGTTCAGTTAATTGACTTTGACTTTTGAAATGGGGATTGAACTCACAGGCACCCAACCACCAAGCCATATCCCCAGCCCCTTTTATATCTTATTTAGAGACAGGGTCTCACTGAGTTGCTTAGTGCCTTGCTAAATTGCTGAAGCTGGCTTTGAACTTGAGATCCTCCTGCCTCAGTCTCCAGAGCCACTGGGATTACAGCATGCACCACCATGACTGGCTAGTTAACTGACTTTTGACATTTTAATTTTTTTCCTCTTTTTAAAATGTCATTGGGGGTCATGTGTGCTTTTAAAATTTTGTACTATAGGTTGAGCATTCCTAATGCTCAAATCTGAAATCCTAAATGATACACAGTCTAAAACATTTTGAGTGGCAACATGACCCTACAAGTGGTAAATTCTATACCTGGAAACTTTGCCTCATGCACAAAATTATTTAAAATGGTGTATAAAATTGCTCAGCATGGTGGTACATGCCTGTAATCCCAGCAGCTTGGGAGGTTGAGACAGGAGGATCTCGAGTTCTAAGCCAGCCTGAGCAAAAGCAAGGCGCTAAGCAACTCAGTGAGACCCTGTCTCTAAATAAAATACAAAATAGGACTGGGGATGTGACTCAGTGGTCGAGTGCCCCCGAGTTCAATCCCGGTACCAAAATAGTATATAAAATTATCTTCAGGCCGGGCGCGGTGGCGCACGCCTGTAATCCCAGCACTTTGGGAGGCTGAGGCAGGAGGATCGCGAGTTCAAAGCCAGCCTCAGCAATGGCGAGGCACTTAGCAACTCAGTGAGACCCTGTCTCTAAATAAAATACAAAAAAGGGCTGGGGATGTGACCCATTGGTCGAGTGCCCCTGAGTTCAATCCCCGGTACCACAAAAAAAAAAAAAAAAAAAAAAAATTATCTTCAGAATATGTGTATAAGTTATATATGAAACAAATGAATTTCATGTTTAGATCTGGGTCCTACCCAAAATATCTCATTGTGTATATAAAAATATTCCAAAAGTTTTAAAAGTCCAGATTACAGGGGTGGGGTTGTGGCTCAGTGGTAGAGCGCTCGCCTAGCACGTGTGCAGCCCGGGTTCGATCCTCAGCACCACATAAAAATAAAGGCAAGCCAGGCGCGGTGGCGCACGCCTGTAATCCCAGCACTTTGGGAGGCTGAGGCAGGAGGATCGCGAGTTCAAAGCCAGCCTCAGCAATGGCGAGGCACTTAGCAACTCAGTGAGACTCTGTCTCTAAATAAAATACAAAAAAGGGCTGGGGATGTGGCCCAGTGGTCTAGTGCCACTGAGTTCAATCCCCGGTACCAAAAAAATAAATAAATAAATAAATAAAATAAAAAGTAAATAAAGGCAGTGTCCAACTAAAACAAATAAAAAATATTTTTTAAAAATCCAAATTACAAAGCACTTCTGGCCTCGAGCACTTAGATAAGGGTGATTTTACTCTTTTTTTTTTTTTTTTTTTTTTTCTGTGACAGAACCAAATCACAGCTCTTTTTAATCTCCCACAGGTCCTCTGAGGGAGTTGGAAGTGATGCACAAACACATCATTTTAAAAGTAGAACAACTGTGAATTTTAAGGGGTGGGTGTAATTTGCTCAAAGAAAAGTAAGTGTGGAGGCAAAAGCAGACCTCACATCTCCTGGTTCCTTGGGTTCCTTATGCAGTGCTCTGAGGCCCAGAGCTGTGTTGACTGTTTCATCTGTCGTCTGTGGAATCAGCTTCTGTCCCTCTCCCTCCCTCCCTCCCTTGCTCTGCCCTTTCCTCTCTTTCTCTCCAGCCCTCCCTTCCCTGCTGCTACAGATTGCTGGTGGGGTAAAACTGGTAATTGTCCCTTACCACATCCAGCTCAGTTTTCTCCAGGACATCCACCAGCACCTCAATCTTGGTCTTGTTGTTGAAGACAAAGTCATCGTCCACCCAGAGAACATATTTGGTGGTGACCTGAGATATGGCCAGGTTTCTACCAGCAAACCAACCCTATAAGTGGCACAAGCTTGATCAGCAGTTGCCCACCCTGGCTACAAAGGAGAATCACTGAAGGAGCTTCCCAATAACCAGGCTGTCCTCCCTCATGGATTATGTCAGAGTCTGTGGGGGTGAAACCAGTACACAGTCAAGGTTGAAAAGCACTGAGCCAAAGGGAGTCTATGTCTCAGGGAAACACAGTAAGAGACAGTGACTTTCTGGATCAAAGATTGTGACAAAGAAAAGCTAGAAAGTTCTTCCTTGGCCTTGTAGGCTCCATGAATGGACAGAAGTACTTTTTCACCTCACAGAGTTCCTGTGATTCTTCTTCTGCCTCCTAAGAGATGTCAAGTTTGGGAGACATCTGAGAAATGTCATATCCATGTCCTCCTTTATCCATGCAGGAAGGCGTGTGGGGAAGAGAGGAAGGCGGAGGCAGGCAGGCAGCCCCTAGTGTGGGTGGAATCATGGGGCTGAGAGATTTCTCTGCTGTTGGAGCTACACTTCAGGAATCCTTGGGATGTCAAAGACGTCAGGTTACTTGTAAGGACCCCTTTTCATTTCCACACCAATTATGAAGAAAGATGAAAAACCACTTCTTAATGCAGAAATTTGAAGGTGACCCGATTTCTTTCTGAATCTAAAGTTAGCAAAGGGACTCAGGGAGAGGCGCCAGCCCTCCCACTCCAGAACTCCTCTTGTCTTTGGAGATCACTGAAGAAGCCCCATCCAGGGTAGAACTTGACTCTGGGGCCCACTTGTCCAAGGAGCAAAGTACCCCCAGACCTGAGAGGGACATACCTTCCCAAAGGGCATTGTATAATATTCCACATAGTCATCTTTAATTCCCAGGGGCTTCTTGCCATCATCAGCCACGATCACAGTCACATCTGGATAATACTTTCGAATACTCTGGAGTAAGACCTTAAGCTTGTGGGGGCGGAGGAACGTCTTGGTGGCAATGGTCACCAGATCTCTGAGCTTCTTCTCTGAACAAAAAAAGAGTAGATGCCAAAGTTTTGTCTTGCAGAGAGCCTCACTGTCTTGACTTGCTCTCTGAAGTTATTTGGTTTGTTTTACAGTGCTGGGAATCAAACCCAGGGCCTCATACACACTAGGTAAGTGCTCTACTACTGAACCACTCCCCAGCTCCCTGAGGGCTGCTGCTGCTTTTTTTTTTTTTTTTTTTTTTTTTGGTACTGGGGATTGAACCCAGGGGCTTTTAACCCCTGAGCCACATTCCCCAACCCTTTTTAATATTTTATTTAGAGATTAGGATCCTGCTAAATTGCTGATGTTGGCTTTGAACTCACGATATCCTGTCTCAGCCTCCAGAGCCACTGGGATTACGGGTGCACTCCACCGCGCCTGCCCTGAGGGATTCTTCATGCCACAGCCTGTCAGTATTTATGGGCACCATACCTCTTGTATCCAGGAGGTGCTTAATAAGAGTTTGTCACTTGATTGGAAACTGAAGGCATTTACAACACCCAACTTGTTGAAATTTTACATCTCTCCTTTTCCTGGTTCTGTGGGCTCTGCTTCCTATTGTCTCTTAGAATTCTTTTTTTTTTTCCACTCACCCTTTAACATTTTATAGGCACCCAGCTTCCATATTTTGTGTGTGTGTGTGTGTGTGTGTGTGTGTGTGTGTGGTACCGGGGATAAAACTCAGGGGCACTCGACCACTGGGCCACATCCCCAGCCCTTTTTTTTTTTTTTTTGTATTTTATTAGAGACAGGGTCTCACTGAGTTGCTAAGTGCCTCGCCATTGCTGAGGCTGACTTTGAACTTGCGATCCTCCTGCCTCAGCTTCCCAAGTGCTGAGATTACAGGTATGCACCACCACACGCGGCTCTGGTTTCCACCTTAACACTAAAAGTTAAGATGCACAGAGCTTCACCACTCAAGAGGTCCAGTGAGGAGAGTCACAGAACCCAGATCTAAAGAACTTGAGACCTGTTCCTGCCATTAGATCCAAGTACTAGGAGAAGCTTACCTGGTCATTATTCTTAGGAAGACATGAAGAGAAGGATGTCCACTTGGAAAGTGGAAGGCCTGGACTAGATTGTCCATCCTGAGAGGCATGTGACTTACGTAAAAGATTGGAAAAAGGTCAGCTTTTCCAAAGATCCCATGATGAAACAACTGGAGCTGGGGTAGGTGATCTGCAGTCAGCCAGTGTAGGTGGAGCCGCCGCAGATGGCAGAGGGCTGGTATGGGTGGAATTAGCTCCTGCTGAAAGCTACATCCTACCTACTGTTGGTAGGTAAGCGTGTGTAACCCCAGGCAGAGCCACTTTCTCAGAATGACAGAAATCAGAAGTCATTCCGGAATCCCCTTAAAAATTTTGACTAGCCGGGCACAGCAGCTCATGCCTGTAATCCCAGCACTTGGGAGGCTGAGGCAGGAGGATCGCAAGTTCAAAGCCAGCCTCAGCAAGGGCGAGGCACTTAACAACTCAGTGAGACCCTGTTTCTAATAAAATACAAAAAAAGGGCTGGGGATGTGGCCCAGTGGTTGAATGCCCCTGAGTTCAAGCCCTGGTACAAAAAAAAAAAAAAACCAAAAAACAAAAAACAAATTTTGTCTTGCACCTTTACTTCAGCTTCTAGTGAATCTGATGGAGGAGAAAAGAGACCAGTGGAAAGAGGCAAGTAAAGTGTTCTCAAGGCTGGGGGTGATGCATGCCTATAATCCTATCTACTATGGAGGCTGAGGCTGGAGGATGGGGAGTTCAAGTCCAGCCTCAGCAATTTAGCAAGGTCCTAAGCCACTCAGGAGCCAATAGTCTTAAAGGTTGCTCTGGTACACCCCCCACCAGAAATCTCTACTTAAGCTCCTGCCTGCCCGGAGCTCAGTCTCAACAGCTCGTCCCTACTGAGAGGAGGCAGCCACTGCATCAGCCTTAGACCCACTGTCTCCAGCCTGATGGCAACTGCCCCAGCTGACAGCTCCAGACCCACCTCCTCCAACCCGACAGCAGCTGCCTTAGCCAACAGCTCCAGAGACTACAGCCAGTGTGACCAGACACTCACCTTCCGTTCAGAGCTTGCACACTCCCCTCTCCCTGACTCCTCTCTCCCCGTACTTCTTCTACCTCCTATCAGCCATAAAGGCTGGTGAATAAATCTCTTGACTGCACAGTTGTCTCTGGTGTGATTTTTGCCCTTCACTGGGAATTGAAATTGGGGGCACTCTACCATCAAGCTACTTTTGATTTTTGATTTTTTTGAGACAAGTTCTCTATAAATTGCCCAGGCTGACCTCAAACTTGTGATCCTCCTGCCTCAGGCTCTCAGATCACTGGGATCATAGGTGTGCACTACCATGCCAGGCTCCTTCTTTCCATCTAACTCAGGACCTCATGCATGCTAAGCAGGCTCTCTACCACTGAGTTATAAGTCCAGTCCCCAAGCAGATAATTTTATAAGAACATTTCTAAAATCAGTTCAATGTACCTACAGAGCAAAAGACATCAAATTGAGATTTTCTCTCCCTTCTCTCACTCCCATTCCCACTCCTAATCCATAAACCTACTTGGTTTACTTGGTCACTTGGACCAAAAAAGAAAAAGATGTGAATTTTAACAAACTTGAAGAGACATATGATTCCTACATCACCATATGATATAGGAAGAATATTATTATCAGTATAACCCACTCCCTTCAAAACAGGGAAAGCAACTGACCAATTTTAATTTATCAGAGGATCTAACTTCTATGTAACAAAAGACCTTATAAACTAAATCAAAAGGCAGTGAACAGGACCTGCACAGATGGTGTGCACCTATAATCCCAGAGGCTTGGGAGGCTAAGGCAGGAGGATTGCAAGTTTGAGGCCAGCCTCAGCAACTTTGTGAGGCTCTAAGCACCTTAGCAATATCCTGTCTCAAAATAAAAATAAAAAAAATAGGGATGTAACTCAGTGGTAAAGGTGGTAAAGCACCCTTGGGTTCAATTCTTGGTACCAAAAAATAAATAAATAAATAAATTTGTGGGTATTGATTTCCACCACATCTCTAACACTTTAAATAGGTCTAGAAATAGAGCCCATCTTTAAAACAAATCTGAAGAAATAAAAAATAAATAAATTTATAGAAACAAAAAGTAAAAAATAAAATAAGAATTTAAAAATATGAAGTCAGCTGGGCGCAGTGGCACACGCTTGTAATCCCATCGGCTCAGGAGGCTGAGGCAGGAGAATTGTGAGTTCAAAGGCAGCCTCAGCAATGGCAAGGCAGTAATCAACTCAGTGAGACCCTGTCTCTAAATAAAATACAAAATAGAGCTGGGGCTGTGGGTCAGTGATTGAGTGCCCCTGAGTTCACTCCTGGGTACCAATAAATAAATAAATAAAGTCAAAAAGTCTTTTGGGGTGAATTTTCTTATGCTTATTTCTTTTACTTTTGAGATAGTTATTGTATTAGTATTAAGCAAATATTTAAAATCTTTCTCAAGGAATACATAATGGTATTACTTCAAAGTTATAGTTTGATTTATATTTTGAATAGTATTTCTCCAGATAGAACAAATTATATTTCAAATATATAAATAATACATTAAAAAATGCCGAGCGCCTAAAAAGTTCCATCCCTGTTGCCCAACTATTTGGTTTCCTCCCAGGACACAACCAATATTACATTTCCTGTTTATTTCCATAATCAAAAGGTATGTACATACATTCCTTCTTCCCTCCTTTTATTTTAAAAGCTTACTCTTCATTCACTTCTGCACCTTGCTTATATCTTGGAAAGCATTTCATGTCATCATTAGTGGAGTGCTTGCCTCGAAGGTACAAGGCCCTGGGTTCAATCTCCAACACACACACATACACAAGTGGTTGTCATTTTTATTTTTTATTTTATTTTATTTTGTATATGGTACCAGGGATTGAACTCAGGGGCACTCGACCACTGGGCCACATCTCCAGCCCTTTTTTGTATTTCATTAGAGGCAGGGTCTCACTGAGTTGCTAAGTGCCTCCCCATTGCTGAGGCTATCTTCGAATTCACGATCCTCCTGCCTCAGCCTCCCAAGTGCTGAGATTACCAGCGTGCGCCACTGCGCAAGGCACAAAAGTGGTTTTCATGTGCACTTTTTCTTTCTTTTCTTTTTTGGTACTAGGTATTGAACCCAGGGTCTTGGTCATGCTAGGTGAACACTCTACCCTTGAGCTACTTTCCCAGCCCCTCATATGCATTTGTTTTTAGCATCAAATATTTTATTTATTTATCTAATCTATCTATCCATTTTTTATTTATTTAATATTTTTTGATACTGGAGATTGAACCCTGGGGTGCTTAACCACTGAGCCATATTCCCAGCCCTTTAATTTTATTATTATTTTTTTTAATTTGGAGACTGGGTCTCACTAAGTTGCATAGGGCCTGGCTTTGAAGTTGTGATCCTCTTCTCTTAGCCTCCTCCAGAGTCTCTGAGATCACAGACTTGTGCCAGCTTGCCTGGCTTAAGCATGTTTTTTGTTTTGTTTTTTGGTATCGGGGATTGAACTCAGGGGCACTTAACCACTGAGCCATATCCCCAGCCTTTTTTTTTTTTTTGTATTTTATTTAGAGACAGGATCTCACTGAGTTGCTTAGTGCCTTGCTTTTGCTGAGACAGGCTTTGAACTCGTGATCCTACTGTCTCAGCCTCCCAAGCGGCTGGGATTACAGGCATGGGCCACTGAGCCGGGCTAAAATGTTATATATCTTATGTTTTTGGTCTCTGGGCTTTGTGTCATGGCTTACACACCAACATTACTTTTTAAACTCTGGGGTGGCTGGGGATATGGCTCAGCGGTAGAGTGCTCGTCTCGCATGTTTGAGGCCCTGGGTTCAATCCTCAGCACCACATTAAAAAAATAAATAAATAAATAGCCGGGCATGGTGGCGCACGCCTGTAATCCCAGTACTTGGGAGGCTGAGGCAGGAGGATCGCGAGTTCAAAGCCAGCCTCAGCAATGGTGAGGCACTTAGCAACTCAGTGAGACTCTGCCTCTAATAAAATACGAAAAAGGGCTGGGGATGTGGCCCAGTGGTCGAGTGCCCCTGAGTTCAATCCCCGGTACCAAAATATAAATAAATAAATAAATAAATAAATAAATAAATAAATAAATAAAGGTATTGTGTTCACCTACAACTAAAAATATATTTTAAAAAAACTCTATGGGTTTTTTTTTAGTACTTAAAAAATATTTAGATATCTGATCTATTTGAGCTGTGAGATAGATTCAACTTTTCCCTTTCACATTGCTACACAGTGATCCCACATGATTTCTTGAATAATTCATCATTAAATTGTTCATAGGCCCCATTTAATTTGAAAAGCTACCTTTATCACACAATAAAATTCCAACATGTATTGGGCCTATTTCTAGGTTTCCAATTTGATTTCATAGATACATCTGTTCATTTCTCCAGTACCACTCTGTTTTTATTACTATTACCTATTAAAATGTTATAAATCGCCAGTTGCTCACACCTGTAATCCCCGTGGCTCAGGAGGCTGAGACAGGAGGATAAGAAGTTCAAGACCAGCCTCAGCAACTTAGCAAGGTTCTAGGCAGCTTAGTGAGACCCTGTCTCAAAATTAGCCGGGCGTTTTAAAAATTAGCCGGGCGTGGTAGTGCACGCCTATAACCCAGCACTTGGGAGACTAAGGCAGAGTATCACGAGTTCAAAGCCAGCCTCAACAATGGCGAGGCACTTAGCAACTCAGTGAGACCCTGTCTCTAATAAAATACAAAAAAGGGGCTGGGGACGTAGCCCAGTGGTCGAGTGCCCCTGAGTTCAATCCCCGGTACTGGAAAAAAAAATTTTTTTTTAATTAAAAAAAAACAGTGGGGAGGGCTGGGGTGTAGTTCAGTGGTAGAGTGGTTGCCTAGCATGTGTGAGGCACTAGGTTCGATCCTCAGCACCACATAAAAATAAATAAATAAACAAACCATGGACAGCCAGAGGCAGGAGAAGTTGTGCTCCACTTGTGTGCTATATGTCAAAATGCATTCCACTATAAAATAAATGAATTCATTTAAAAAAATTTTACTTGCAAAGCAAATAAATAAATAAATAAAGGTAGTGTGTCCATGTACAACTAAAAAATATATATATATTAAAAAAAATAGTGGGTTGGGCTGGGGATATATCTCAGTTGGAAGAGTGCTTACCTCACATGCACAAGGCCCTAGGTTCAATCCCCAGCTACAAACACACACACACACACACACACACACACACACACACACACACACAAAATGGTGGGGAATGTGGCTCAGTAGTAAACTGCCCCAGGGTTCAAATCCCAGTGTTAATTAAAAAAGAAAGGTATGACTCATTTTCTTTTTTCAAAATAAGCAGGAACTACATAGTAAGTAAATACAGTGAAGCAATACTAGAGGAATGTGTCCTAGAATTTTTTTCTCTTGAACAAAACTTGTGCTCAAGCCAGGCATGGTGGTGCACGCCTGTAATCCCAGCACTTGGGAAGCTGAGGCAGGAGGATCCCGAGTTCAAAGCCAGCCTCAGCAATGGCGAGGCACTTAGCAACTCAGTGAGACCCTGTCTCTAATAAAATACAAAAAAGGACTGGGGATGTGGCCCAGTGGTCGAGTGCCCCTGAGTTCAATCCCTGGTATAAAAAAAAAAAAAAAAAAAAAAAAAAAAACTTGTGCTCAAGAATCCCACCAGCCCTGTGGTTGTGATCAGTTTTCCTCCCTCTCGGAGGTGTCCCCTCCAAATCTCAACCACTATCTCTACAGGATACCACAGTGGATTCCCGAGGACAAGGGCCTTACCTGGTCCGGGGTCGTATAACTTGGGTATGACAGGATGGCGGATGGTCACTGGGAACTTGGCCACTGAGGATTTGGATGTCAAACTCACTGAAGGGAGAAAACAGGTCAAAGCCTGAGAAGCATCATATCTGGATGGAAGGAACTCCACGCTGCCCCGGGGAAGCTGACCTGGTGGGCTCAGGTGAAGGTGGCAGGGTGAGTCCTGGTAGGGACAAGACTGAGGACTCCACAGAGCCTATGGCCCGTGGGTTCCTGACTTGTCCCTGGGGCAACCTGATGAATGCCTCTGAAGCTCTCACTTCTTCCCCTGTGAGAGTGTGCGGGGTGGAGTGGGCTGTGGGTCCGAGGGTCTGGATGAAGATTGTGCCGTGTACTTCCTGAAACACCTTGAAGAAATCACTTCACTGCCTTCTCTGTCTACAAAACCAGGATAACAGTACCTGCTCTGTTTCACCTCACAGGGTCATTTTCTGAAGGGGAAACATTTTAAAATCTGAAGGTGGGAAGAACTATCTTTTTAGCTAGGAGTCCCGAGTGATCTGTCCCATGCTGCATTTGTCTTCTGTTGGTGTCCTGAAGAGAAAAGGGTGCCTTTAATTGATCCAGAAAGAAACTGAGGCTGCCCTGAAAATGGCAGGATTTGTTCTCCCAGAGGTTTCTGGAGTGGGGAGAGGAGACAAAGTCACTGCCCTTAGAACTGAGAGTCCCCCACATGTCCTCTTTCTGTTAGAGCCCAGGCCAATATATTGATGCACAGACTGGCTCCCTCCTCTGTCCTCTCAAAGCTGAAGACTGAGCTTTGAGAACTGCGGGGAATGGGAGACAGAAATTTTTTTTTTTTTTTTTTTTTTTGGTACCGGGGATTGGACTCAGGGACACTCCACCACTGGGCCACATCCCCAGCCCTTTTTTGTATTTTATTTAGAGACAGGGTCTCACTGAGTTGCTAAGTGCCTCGCCATTGCTGAGGCTGGCTTTGAACTCGCAATCCTCCTGCCTCAGCCTCCCAAAGTGCTGGGATTACAGGCATGCGCCACCACGCCCGGCTGGGAGACAGAATTGGATGGTGCTATGGTTTGGGTCAGTCTCCCTCAAAGGCCATGTGCTGAAGGCTTGCTTACCAGTGTGGCACTACAGGAAGGGGAGGAGCCTGTAGGAGGAGGGGCATGGGGAGGTCTTCAGATCACTACAGGCAGGGCCCCTGCAAGGAATGGCTGGACTCTAGCCCCTTCCTCTTCTGTTCTTTTGCTTCTGCGCACTCCCAGCCACAATGGGCTCAAAGGGCCCAACCAATCAGGGACTAAAACCTCCAAAGCTGTGGGCCAGGATAAACCTTTCCTCTTTATAAGTTGGTTATTTCAGGTATGACAGAACACTAACACAGGTGGTTTCCTCAGCGAGCCCACCCTTGTGTGACGGGAGCCTCATGAATGATCTGTTCTGTCCTTGAGTCACCCTACGGGATCAATGGCAATGTAGGAATAGTATTGGGTACAGCAGTTGGGAAGTCTGGTATTAGAAAGAGATGCAAATGAAGAATCTTAAACACAGGCAGGCTTCCTGGAGGAAGAAGACTGAGGAGGAATCCCAGTGGTATTTTCTAGCTCCTTAGGCATTTGCAGTCCAAAGACAGGTTCTCACCCGTGTCCACTTTGTGATGCTGGTACCCTGTGCTGGTATATGTCACGTGCTGGAGGATGAATTTCAAAAGCTTCCGACTACTGGTTGAAATGATCAGCTGCTTCTGGCCTCTGCCTTGCACAATATCACCTGGGACATCAGCAAGGGTGTTCAATGTCCCCAGAGAAGCTGTCAGGATGACCTAGGGTAGCATTAAGTTTATTTGCATTATTATGCAACTATCAATCACCACCATCCTGTTTCTATAACTTCTTCACCAATCCCAACTGATTCTTTGGAACCATTTGACAATTACTTTCCATTTCTCCTTCCCCAGGTCTCTGGCCCCTGGTGGGAAGATGTTAAATGCCAGGATTGGAAAATATCTATTCTCAGGAAAAGCACATACACAGGATGACCAGCAGGGGGCAGAGCACAGAAGAGCTAGAGAGACAGGAGGGCTGAAGGACATTGTAGCTCTAGTTCTGCAGGGGATGGCTACTGCAAACTGTACCCTCTCTACCCACTAAATCCTAGACTAAATCTTAGGACTCCTGTGTGTTTAAAGCTTGCTCCTGCAAACATAGGGTATTTCCTGGCTTGCAAGTTACCCTTCTTCTAGATTTCTTCTTATTCTTCTTACTAGATTTGTGCTTTTTTTTTTTTTTTTTTTGGTACCTGGGATTGAACTCAGGGGCACTCGACCACTGGGACATCCCCAGCCCCTTTTTGTATTTTATTAGAGACAGAGTCTCACTGAGTTGCTAAATGCCTCACCATTGCTGAGGCTGGCTTTGAACCCATGATCCTCCTGCCTCAGCCTCCCAAGCTGCTGGGATCACAGACATGGGCCACTGCGCCAGATCTTACTGCTGTTTTTTACTCTTTGCCCTCTCCTCCTCACTCTAACCTCCAAAGGGAGATTTTCAGGGCTTGGTTGGAGACCCTTTTCCCTTCTTACTTTATACCTTCCTGCTAGAGGATTTCATCTGTTCTTATAGCTTTAAAAAACAATTATTTAGCTGGGCATGGTGGCACATGCCTATAATCCCTGCACTTGGGAGGCTGAGGCAGGAGGATCGCCAGTTCAAAGCCAGCCTCAGCAATGGCGAGGCACTTGGCAATTCAGTGAGACCATGTATCTAATAAAAAAAAAAAAAAAAAAAAAAAAAAAGGCTGGGGATGTGGCCCAATGGTCGAGTGCCCCTGAATTCAATCCCCGGTACCAAAAACAGAGCAACAAACAAACAAACAATTATTTATGAATGCTTTCAAAATGTGTGTCCAGCTCATGTCTTTTGGTGATCCAGCTGCCTGGTTGGTGGTCCTGCTAGGAAATTTCCCAAGCAACTCCAACTCCATGTCTTGGCACTGAATTACTGATAGTTTTGATACTGGTAGAAACTACTAGATAGATACCCATTGCCCATTCACCCCTTTTCTCACTGCCTAGTGAATGGCACTTCATCCACTCACTGCTCAAACCCCCCAAAAGGAAGTTTTTCTTGTTCTCTTCTTTTCCTCTCACATCCAGTCCATCTTGGGCAAGCCCTGCCAGCTCTACCTTAGACAGGCAGCTAGCAGGAGACCACTTCTCTCCATCCTCACTGTCTCCTGAATTGCTGGGATTACAGTTGTGTGCCACCACACCTGGCAACAGCCAGGTATCTTTATGAAAATCAACTGAATTGGTCTATAGCCAAAGGACTTAAAATCAGCATACTATGGGGGGCTGGGGTTGTGGCTCAGTGGTAGAGCACTCGCCTAGCACGCGCACAGCCCGGGTTCGATCCTCAGCACCACGTAAAAATAAAGGCATTGTGTACAACTAGAACAAATAAATAAATATTTTTTTTAAAAATCAGCATACTGCAGTGACACAGCCACATCAATGTTGATAGCAGTTCAATTCATAATAGCCAAGCTATAGAACTAACGTAGGCGCCCTTCAACAGATGAATGGATAAAGAAAATGTGGTATATATGCACAATGGGGTATTACTCAGCCATAAAAATAATGACTTTATGACTTTTGCAGTAAATGAATGGATATGAAGACTATTATGCTAAGTGAAATAAGCGGATCCCAAAAGCCACACATTGAATGTTCTCTCTCATCTGTGGACATACAACAAGGTGGGGGTGGGAATAGAAGTTCATTGGATTAGACAAAGGGGAATGAAAAAAGGGAGGGGGGCAAGGGGATAGGAATAATGAAGTTAGATATCATTGCCCTACGTACATGTATGAAGACACAATTGTTGTGAAAATACTTTATGTAAAACCAGTGACTTGAAAAATTGTGCTCTTCATATGTAATATGAAATGATTGCACTCTGCAAGCATGTATAACAAATTAGAATAAAAAAATTTGTAAAAAGGGAGGGGGACAGGAATAGAAAGACAGTGGACTGATCTGGCATGACTTTCCTATGTACACATATGAATATACCACAATGAATATCCATATCATGTACAACCACAAGACTTGGATCCTAATTAGAATAAGATGTACTCCATGTTTGTATAAATATGTCAAATATACTGTACTGTCATGTATAACTAAAAATAAATAAATAATTAAATAAAAATTCAACTGTAATTCCAGCAGTTTGAGAGGCTGAGGCAGGAGGATCCTGAGTTCAAAGCCAGCCCCAGCAATTTATCAAGACCCTAAGCAACTCAGTGAGACCCTGTCTCAAAATAAAATACAAAAGGGGGCTGGGGATGTGGCTCAGCGTTTGAGCACCCCTGGGTTCAATCCCCAGTACCAAAAAAAAAAAAAAAAAAAAAAATCAACTTGATTGTCACTCCTGCTAAAAACATGAGTCAATCAACAGATACTTTCTGAGAATCAAGTTACTGTGGGAGAGACTGACACAACCTCCTGCCTTCAAGAACATGGTGTTCCACTGGAGAAGACATCAGTGAGCACACACACACACACACACACACACACACACACAGTTACTCAGGTACAGATAAGGACCATGAAGAAGGTAGCAGAAGGAACTGGGGCATAGCTCATTGGTAGAACACTTTCCTGGAGTCCCTGGGTTCCATTGCCAGCACTGCAAACAAACAATGTAAAAACAGAACAAAACAAACGGGGCTGGGGGCTATAGCTCAGTTGGTAGAGTGCTTGCCTCGCATGCACAAGGCCCTAGGTTCAATCCCCAGCAACACACACACACACACACACACACACACACACACACACACGAAGTATAACAAGAAAGTAACAGTGACAAGTTTGGGGATGTGCTCAAGGGGTGAGGAAACCAGAGAAGACCTATGGAGGACAGAATTAGTTCACTCCTCACCATTCCAGCCTCTATCTGGCATTCGGAGGTGGGAAAACTAAAGTTACATTTCCCCCAGGCCCCTCTTTAAAGTTCTAGACAAGAGTATATCCCACCAATCAGATATCCCTTCAAAAGACCTTGACTTGGAGCATTCAGTACCTTTATTTTATTTTTATGTGGTGCTGAGGATCAAACCCAGTGCCTCACGCATGCTAGGTGAGTGCTCTACCTCTGAACTACAATTTCAACCCCTGATTTGGAGCATTCAGTAGGGAAAGAAAGAAGGACACTGAGCACTGTTGCCCTGCCAGCACTGACCCCCACAGAGGCCACACAGGCAGCATCCGTGACCATGCCAGCAGCTTTCTCTGCAGCAGAAATAGTATCCACCATAGTGTCCTAATGCTTTGTGTGGCCTTGGGAGTTCTCCCCACAACTCCAGCCGCTCCCAAGGCTCCCCATGGTCCACCTTGGGCTCACATGATATTTCATCCGGATAAGGGCAATAACAGTAGGATGCCCAGTACCAAAAATGCTGGGAAGCGGAATCTTACCTCATAGACTGGGGCATCTGGACCCTCAAACTGGAGACCTGGAGGACACAAGGAAAAGGACAAAAAGTGCCATCTGAGAGGATGCCAAGGCTCCCTGATGCTGTCCCCTAACTACACATCCTTGAGGGACTCTGCAAGTGTCACCAGCTGTCCAGAGTGTTGGCTGACAAACCTCTTCTCCCCAGAGCTGTCAGATGGTGCCACACTTTCTCAAACCCAAGTGGTTCTAAGGCCTCCAGAGCCCTTCCTCAGCTTTGGGTGCTGGGAATTCACTCAGCTCCTTCTAGGAAATGAAGGGAAGGCAGCAATGGAGACATCCTTAGATGAGGGACCTGGAGTCATAAAATTCACAGCGATAGAAAGGAGAATGCTTGGAGCTGGGGTTGTGGCTCAGCGGCAGAGTGCTCGGCTGGCACGTGCGCCGCCTGGGTTCGATCCTCAGCACCACGTAAACATAAATGCATTGCATTGTGTACAACTAAAGCAAATAAATAAATATTTTTTTTAAAAAAGGTTATCTTCTTCAAAAAAAGGGTCAAAATGATAGCTTGTGTTGTACGTATTTTACCATAATAAAAAAGTATCATCCCAAATAGAAAAGCATTTTTCAAATGGCTATTCAAACGCCAGGCATGGTGGCACACACCTGTATTCCCAGCTACTTGGGAGGTTAAGGCAGGAAGATCTCAAGTACAAATCCAGCCTGAGCAACTTGGTGAGACCCTGTCTCAAAATAAAATAAAAAGGGCTGGGGTTGCAACTCAGAGGTAGAGCACTTGTTCAGGACGTGGCAGACCTTGGGTTCAATTCACAGCACCAAACACAAAACAAAACAAAAAAATCACTCCAAATGTATTTATTTGACAATCTCTATTTTTATAATATGTTTAATTCTAATTCAGATACACCTTCTTTTTTTTAAATATATATTTATTTGTTTTAGTCGTACACAATGCCTTTATTTTTATGTGGTGCTGAGGATTGAACCTGGGCCGCTAGGCGAGCGCTCTACCGCTGAGCCACACCCCAGCCCAAGACACACCTTCTTTATGTGGTCTGAGTAATCTTACTAGACTCTCACCATCTAGAGAGATGGCAACATATAGCTTATTTCAGGGCTGGGGTTATGTTTCAGCAGTAGAATGTTTGAAAAGCAAGGAGGGCAGGAACAGAAATGAAAGGAGCAGGCTCACCTGGACGAGGGGCTGAGGCTCCGCCCTGCTTCTCCCTTCTCTTTGTCCCATCTTGGAGGCTCAGCCACAGCTCTGGCACCTGACTCAGGCACTTATTGTCATTGCTACTTGTTTGACTTGTGACTTTAGGTAATTTGGGTCTTGCTCATTGATACTGGACCTAAAGAGGGCTCAACTGGCTCCATGAGACATGCCCCATCCCAGGGGTCATTGCCACCCGGCACGTACTTGAAGGGTTCATGGTGGGGCTGTTTGCCTCAAGATGCTAAGAGCCCACAGCAGAAGAGTTCACCAGACCAGCCCCACAGAATCCACTGTCTCTGCACTGGGGGAAGACGTGTGTACCTGCAGATATGCCTCTTGTCTCTTCTGGTAACATTGCACTTGGCTTTGAAAAGGGATGTGATGCTGAACTAGAGGGATGCGTAAAAATCTCCCCCTAGAAGAACTTTTAGCCAGAAGAAATAAGCTTTTCCAAATACCCTCCCTGGAAACCGGCTCATGTGTTGCCTTTGCCCTTCTATGCTGGAAGACTCCAAAGAGTCAACTTTGCCCTAAGATTCTTAGAGACACACAGCTTTCTGTCCTCTTCTATATTTTCTTTGTTCCCCAGGAAGATCACAGCTACTAAGGGAGATTGCCAGTTGTGGACCCAGGGAGGTTAACATTAAATGATATCACCCCAAGCTTCTTGAATTGTGCTGTGTATACAGATGGCACTAAATGAATGACTCCTTCTGCTCCCTCCTTTTGCCTAAGAAGAGTAAGAATAATGTCTGCAGCCTCCTAGGATGCTGGTATACCTACCTGGGATGAGAATCGTGTGCAGGGGCATCACCTCTACTCCGTGGACTGGGTACCCAAAGGGGATGTTGGGCTGAGCTAGCAGGGGTGGTGGGCGTGGCAGCCCTTCTCTGTAGGAGAATGCAAACATGAGCAGCTGCCCTGATGCTGGTCCTGTGGTTGGTCCTCAAACTTGTCCCTGCACACACAGCTTTGCCCTTCCCGTGTTGAGAAATCAAAAGTAAATTGTTACTGTCCCCCTCCCCCACATATCTTTATTTCCCCCATCACCCCAGGCTCCATTCCACAAAGGTACTGAGCAGTGTACAACAAAGTACATAAAAATTAAAAATCACAACAACAACAAAAAGTTATCAGACCACAGGGGCCAACCCTCCTGCAGTAGCTGAAAACCAAGGTCATATCTGAACTTCTTTGTAGCCAGAGATAGTGATTGACACTCAGTCCATTGTCCTTATTATCAACAGGGAGATGCATATACATTCCTGAAGGTAAGGAAACTTTCTTCAGTACTAAACTAAAAATAAACTATATTGGGCTGGGGTTGTGGCTCAGCGGTAGAGCGCTCGCCTAGCACGTGTGTGGCCCGGGTTCGATCCTTAGCACCATGTAAGAATAAAGGCATTGTGTACAACTAAAAAAAACAAATAAATGTATATTTTTAAAAATAAAATAAACTATATCACAAGAAACTTGATAGTGAGTGGTTGTTATCTCAATATTTGTAGAGCAAACCCAGTAGCCATTTTTATCCATTTTTATGGTTTGCTGTAGTTGTTGAATAACCTTCAGTCAACGACAAAAGTATACCAATCCAGGAAGAATGAGTCCTTGAGGGACAAAAGTATGGTTGAAATGTAACTTTTACGAATACAGTTTAACCAAACATAGCACTTAAATTACCTTGGAAAAGATTAGACTCTTCCAGCGAGTATGTATGCAAATGAGAAAAAGATAAAATTTTAAAATGAAAAAGGGGATAAATAGGCAATTACAAAATAGGCCTGGAGATGTGGTTCAGTGGCTGAGTGCCCCTGAAGTCAATCCCAGGTACCCCCCCCCCAAATAAATAAATAAATAAATAAATAAAAATAATGAATATTTTTCAAATTAAAGTCTCTTTCCAACTCCACATTCAGTAACATCGCACTGGTAACTTAAAATCAGCTATGGTATGGGTATTTTTCCACCAGAGAAACCGGCAAACACTCCAAATCAGAGTGGCCCTGACTGGAGGCCATTGTTAAACATTTACCAACACCCCCAATAAACAACGCTCCCACTCATGAATATTCTTTTGACTTTTTTTTTTTTTTGGTACTGGGGATTGAACTCAGGGGCACTCGACCACTGGGCCACATCCCCAGCCCTTTTTTGTATTTTATTAGAGACAGGGTCTCACTGAGTTGCTAAGTGCCTCGCCATTGCTGAGGCTGGCTTTGAACTCGCGATCCTCCTGCCTCATCCTCCCAAGTGCTGGGATTACAGGCATGTGCCACTGCTCCTGGCTCCTTTTGACTTTTAAAAACACAAATAATGATATACTGTACAAACTTCTTACATCTTGCTTTTTTTTTTTTTAACCTCATAGAGCTCTGTCCCCCATCAATGCATCTGGATTTAACAAATTCCTTTTACTGCCTGAAACTTTTGTCCTCAGAATTGCTCCTCTGTGCTGAGGAAATGAATCACACTTAGGATTTTACCCAGAGTCCACATAATTTAAGAGTGTCCTGACTCCCAGGCCTGTGCTAAACTGGAGACACAGAAATACATGAAGCCCCTTTCCCGGAAGGATGGGAACCCAGACCCAGACCCAGATGCCAATAATCAGAACACTAAGCCATCTGTTCAATAACAAAGAGAAAGCTGGGCTTTGACTGTAGTTGTTCTCAAATATTCTTTTCTCAATTCTCAAGTATGGAATCCATTCTCCCTCCCAAGATCTTCCATGTCACTCCCTCTAACTACTATAATAACGCTGAGCTTTGAGTTTAACTCTTGAGCTTCCACTGACTAGTTAAATACATTCCATGGACCACCAACTGTCCACATTCACTCACTATTCAACACCGGGCTCCATCACTCTGTGTCACTATAGAGGCACACGGAGAGTGTTGATGTGAATAGACACTTGATTATAGGTTAGGGTACACTTACTATCATAAGCTCATTGAGTGCAAGATCGGTATTAGATTTATCCCTATACCTAACTCACACCTTGCTCAAAGCAGGCATTCAATGTATTTCATCAGCTAAATAAGAAAGATGTAAGGAGCTGGGTGCAGTGGCACACACCTGTAATTCCTGCGGCTCAGGAGGCTGAGGCAGTAGGATCTTTTTTTTTTTTTAATATTTATTTATTTGCTTTTAGTCGTACACAATGCGTTTATTTTTACGCGGTGCTGAGGATCGAACCCGGGCCGCACACGTGCTAGGCAAGTGCTCTACCGCTGAGCCACAACCCCAGCCCCCGGCAGGAGGATCTTGAGTTCAAAGCCAGCCTCAGCAAAAGCAAGGCGCTAAGCAACTCAATGAGACCCTGTCTCTAAATGAAATACAAAATGGGGGTGGGGATGTGGCTCAGTGGTCAAGTGCCCCTGAGTTGAATCTCCAGTACCAAAAAAAAAAAAAAAAAAAAAAAGAAAGAAAGAAAAGAAAATATGTTGAGGAACCAGGAGGAGCTGAGCTGAGCATCTCTCTGCCCAGTTACGTTTGTCCTCACTGGCACAAGACCCAGTACACATCAGTTTTTCTTTAATTTTTACTTTCTTTCCTCACGTATTAATTACATCATGATTTTGATATAGAATAATATTCACGGTGTATATTATTATAACTATGTTCACATTAGTCATGAATAAACCATAGATTACTTTTGCCAACTGCTACATTTTCTTTGCATACTTCCCTGTTTGCTTAAGTTTTCTGTGTGACATCGATACTTCACCTTGGAACACTGAGCCAATAGTATAAGTCTCACTGTATATTTAAATGTCTCAGGCAATGTGTCTGTTTCACCACAGTCACAGAAGCATCTCCTACAGCCTTATTTCTGTCCCTCTGTTGACCACTTAGGCTTTGCTTGCTGCATACCTGTCTTCACCATCATCATGTCAATCATTATAATTGGGCTCTGTTGGATTTTGTTTATGCCTGTTCTGCCTGGTATAATCCCAAGAGCACTGGGCATTTCCACAGGGGAAGGAGAGCTCCATAGCCTTCCCTGCTTGGAATCAGTCTCTTCTGATCATTCCTTTGCCCAGCTCCCTCCACCCTAGCACTCCACCCCACAACCCCTTGTCCTTCCCCTGCCTCTCCCCATCTCACCCCCTGGGACTCTCCAAACACCTTTCTCTTTTCCTTCCTTCCCCAACTGGGGTGTTCCCTCCTAGTGACAACCAAAAGTCCCCAGGGTGGAAACAGAAGCCAGCTAACCCTATGAGCATGTCCCCTGTGCCTCCCCTTACAACATTCTCTCATTTTATGCACATTTACAGAGAGGCTTTCTTTGTGTCAGTTACTGTGTCAGGTCTTGAGTCTCTAGGTACAGAAACATCATGAATCAGGCAGAGAGAAACCCAGAGATGATCAGACAAATGGTCTCCAGGGACACAGGCAGAGGGCATTGTGGGAGGCCAGGTTCAGCTTGAGGTGAGAGCTTGTCATACCAATGTATGGGCATCTCTATACTTAAGTTGCTATTATTTGTTTATTTATTTATTTTGCAGTACTGGGGATAGAACTCAGGCCTTACATATGCTAGGTACATGTCCCACCACTAATCTGTATCTCCAGCTTTTTTCGTATCTCCCCACTGTCCTATAATCTCACTGAGATCGGGATGATCTTTTTTTTGGTGCTGGAGATTGAACTCAGGGGCACTGAACTACTGAGCCCCATCCCCATCCCCATTTTGTGTTTTTTAGTTAGAGACAGGGTCTCACTGAGTTGCTTAGTGCCTTGCTAAGTTGCTGACGCTGGCTTTGAACTTGGGATCCTCCTGTCTCAGCCTCCCCAGCTGCTGGGATTATAGGTGTGCATCACCGCGACTGGCTCCTAGGATGATCATGATGAAGGTGTTCAATCATATTTGTCATGACAACTACAAAGCAGATATAGTTTTAAGCCCTTTCCATCTATCAACACCGTAGATCCTTAGGATGACTCTAAGAGCTAGGTACCATTATCATTTTTCAGAGGAGGCCAAGCAGATTGCCCAAGGTCGCTAGCAGAAGGTGGAGGCTACAGGACCTGAGTGTAGCTGGCCTGCCTCCCATGGCCCAGTCCCATTGCTTTGCACATAGCCAGATGTGCCAAGTTCAACTCCATAGCAGAATCACCTGTGTATCTATTGGCTGTGTGGTTTTCAGCACTCCCTTCCTACTGGTGCCTGAAATCTCTCTCCTAGGGACTCCTCTATTTGTATGTGGTTTAGGGGGTAGTGGCTCACTCTAATAATCAAATATAGAGGGATCTGACTGACTCTTTCCTTACTTTTGATTCATGACTTAGGCTCAGTCAACAGAGTGCTAAGGCAGTGGCCTGGGGACAGTGTACTGCAGAGTTAATGACAACATAGGCATCAGATGGCTCCGGGGCCTGTCCAGACCTTCAGTGTCCCCTTGGCTCTTGTCCAACTTCCAGCCTGCCCATTTTACCATCTAAGGATTTGGTGAGACCCCAGAATTGTTCCAACTAATTCCCTCTTGATATCAGCCAGAGAATCAATTTCCTTCCTTTTCAACTCATAGTCTTGGTTGATACACCCTGAGTGTTTGCACCTCTTTTAATTAAAAAAAAAAAAAGTGACACACCCCCTCGCACATATGGCAGGTGGACTGTATGTTCCCAATATATGAATGAATAAAATAGTGCAACTTGGAGATGAATACGGAGCCACCCGCTGAGATGCCCTGAAGGCTCTCCCACCTAACAACTAGTTTCAAAATACCTCCATTCCTTTTTCTTCTTCTGTTATAAAATGTTTTATGCATGTTCTATAAAACTTCATTTAAGGACCATGTCCTCAATTCCTTTCTCATTTATTCCCAATAGCCCCTCCCAAGAGAAGGAGGTCCTGCTTTTTGTCTTAGGACCCACCCCAACTCTCCCCAGACCCACGATCCCCCACCCCCGGCCCGCGTTACCTCCTCTGAAAGTGTTCAAATTCAGCCTGTCTCCTTGCCTTCACCGCTGGGAGCTCACTCTGATTATAGGCATCCTGAAAGTTATAACCTCTTTGCTGTCCGGTGGTCTCACATTTGCACTGATTTTTAGGGAACAGCCTAGAGGAAGCAAGAGGGCTGTAGACTTGAGTTGGGTGGGAGGGAACCTGAGGTCCAATCCAGTGTGTCCTTCACCCTAAGGACCTCCTTTCCCACACCCTTGAGATCCTGGAATCCGCCAGCATTGGCTCTTCACAGAGACACAGGTAGGGAGGGAAGGGGAAGGGAGGCCTGAAGACTCCGCTCTCTTTCTTGATAAATATATACAGGCTTGCAATCCTCCTGCCTCAACCTCCCAAATCACTGGGATTACAGGCATACACCACAGCACCTGGCTTCCCCTCTCTTGAATTGTTCCCTGCACCTAGCCTCTTTCATCCTGAGAGCCACAGGAACCTCAGCTGTGTCCCAGTCCCATGAGAAAAGGAGGGCAGAGTGACAGGAAGGATATGTCTCCTTTTAGTCTTGATCCATGGGGTCCTCCAAAGTATTAAGGGATTTTGCTGACTGCTATAGAGAACAGAGACTGTGCTCTGTAGACCAGGCTCTCTCCCGATTCCTACAACTAGGAATCACTTAAGCAAATCAGCAGAGGTTCGGGAAGGTAGGGAGCTGTCTGTAAACTGGGCATAGCAGCGGGGCTTTGTACACCACATGAGGGGCAAGGAAGAGACAGCAGGAGGGCGAGGGTGGAGAGAGAACACTCAATGGCTCACCAGATTCCGTCATAGGAGAACAGGTTCCGGAGGCACTCCTCAGGAAGAAGTTTCAGGGGCAGGTGTGCATGCTCTGGCTTGAAGCTGCTGAACCTTACTGGATGGACCACACTTCTGAACATAAACAGAATAATGCTGAGTACCAAGATGAAGGCTGATACCTTGAGGAGCCACAGATATCTAGAGATGATGGAAATACAAAAAAAGTAAAACACATTGACAACTCTTCCTCTTCCTCCTCCTCTTCATCCTTCTCTTCTAGGTTGCTGAGAATGGTACCCAGGGACTCTGCACCTGTTACACCCCCAGACCCACTAAAATCTCTCTCTCTTTTTTTTTTTTTTTTTTTTTTTTGTGGTACCAGGGATTGAACTCAGGGGCACTCGACCACTGGGCCACATCGCCAGCCCTTTTTTGTATTTTTTATTTAGAGACAGGGTCTCACTGAGTTGCAAAGTACTTCGCCATTGCTGAGCTGGCTTTGAACTAGCGATCCTCCTGCCTCAGCCTCAGGCGTGCGCCCCCAAAGTGCTAACAATGGATTACATTGTGACATTTTTTTTTTTTTTTTTTTTTTTTTTTTTTGATACTGGGGATTGAACTCAGCAGGCACTAGACCACTGGGCCACATCCCCAGCCCTTTTTTGTGACAGGGTCTCACCACGCCCGATCCTCCTGACTCAGCCTCCCAAAGTGCTGGGATTAAAATCTTGTGACTTATTTTTTTCAATGGACATTTCATAAATAAACCTTTCTTCCCCATCCTTGGCAGAGTTATCCGGTTACCAGGTAATTCATATATGGAGAACAGAAATGACTGTCTCCCACATTAACAAGTGAGTTAACTTCCTCCAACAGAGAAACGTGGAATGTAGCCTTTGAGTCACCTCTTTAAAAACCTCCGGGGCTGGCTCAGTGGCAGAGTGCTCACCTCGCATGTCCCTCGATCCTCACACGTAAACAAATTGATTGCATTGTTACAACTAAAGATGGATGGATGGGATGAAAGAAGCCTCTGGGACAAGAGTCCCCTGTGTTTCTCCTTTTGCAAAAATAAAGCTTCTTTTTCCTTTTATGAAAACCAGAAATGGGCATCAGGGAAAAAGACCCCAAATGCTTAAATGTGCAAGGTCCTGGATTTGAACCCCAACAAAGAAAATAAAAAGGTTCCTCCTCATTCTCTGTGTTTCGTCACTATCATTTTGTCATGAAAAACAGAAGAAATACCTACAAAAATTGTGATACAACCTGGCTAACTACTACTTTATAAGGAAAAGAAACACCTATAACAGGAAAGACTAGAATATAGCATCCTTGCATGTGCTCTGAAGTAAAAATGCCATGTTGCTGAAACTTGGTCCCTGTCTCCAACGCCAATTCAATAACCAGACACAGTTTTGAGAAAAAGGAAAAAGAAGATTTATTGCTTTGCTAGCAAAGGAGTAACACATGGGACTTCTGTCCCAGAGGCTGTGATTCTTCCCCATCAGCAGGAAAAGTTTTTTTTTTTTTTTTTTAAAGAGGTGACTGCTACATTCCATGTGATGTCTGTTGGATTGAACTGAGATTTTTTTTTTTTTTTTTTGTACCGGAGATTGAACTCAGGGGCACTCGACCACTGGGCCACATCCCCAGCCCTTTCTTGTATTTTTATTAGAGACAGGGTCTCACTGAGTTGCTAGGTACCTCGCCATTGCTGAGTCTGGCTTTGAACTCGTGATCCTCCTGCCTCAGCCTCCCAAGTGCTGGGATTACAGGCGTGCGCCACTGCGCCTGGCATTTCTGAAATCTTCTGATACCATTTTGGTTTAGTTCAAGAAAGCAGTAGATACCTTAATGAGAGCTATTAGGTTTAAGGCTATTTATTGTTTACACTGGGTGCTGTTAATGTTGGTCTCAACGTTAAAGATGGGGCCCTGGAAACCTTCAGGGACACTATATGTCTACAGGGTAGAATTTATGCTGCCTTAGATCCATACTTCTAGATGGGAAAACACACTAACAACACAAAAAAACAAGGGAATAAAGCATCCCAAACAAACCAAGATGCTTCAACAACAGAAGCCACTGATAACACAGTAGAAGAAATGTCCAAGAAGCAGTTCAGATTATACATAGCTAAATTGATATGTGAGGTAAAGGATAGTACAAAGAGTAAAATCAAAGATAAAATACAGGAAGTGAAAGATGATTAGAGATTGTGAAAGAAAAAACCATGCAGAAATCCTCAAAATGAAGAGATCAGTAAATCAAATTATAAATTCAATACAAAACATCACCACCATACTAGACCAGTTGGAAGACAGAACCTCAGACAATGAAGACAAAATATATAATTTTGAAAGTAGAGTAGAAATGCAGAGAAGATGGCAAGAAACCACGAACAGAATATCCAAGAATTATGGGATAACATGAAAAGACCAAATTTAAGAGTTATCAGAATAGATGAAGGAGCAGAGATACAAACCAAAGGAATACACAATCTTTTCAATGATATAATAGCAGAAAATTTCCCAAACCTAAAGAATGGAATAGAAAATCAAATACAAGAGAATTACAGGACCCCAAAAGTACAAAATTACAGCAGACCCACACCAAGACACATTATAATGAAAATGACTAACACAGAGAATGAAGATAAAATCTTAAAAGCTGTGAGTGAAAAAAATCAAATTATGTATAGGGAGAAAACAATTCGGATCTCAACTCATTGCTCAACCAGACCCTCAATGCTAGGAGGTCCTGGAATAATATATTTCAAGCTATGAAAGAAAATAGATGCCAACCAAGAATTTTATATCCAGCAAAATTAAGTTTCAGATTTGAAGATAAAATCAAAACTTTCAGCCAGGCGCAGTGGCACATGCCTGTAATCCCAGCACTTGGGAGGCTAAGGCAGGAGGATCGCAAGTTCAAAGCTGGCTTCAGCAATGGTGAGGCACTTAGCAACCCATTGAGACCCTGTCTCTAATAAAATACAAAAAAAAGGGCTGGGGATGTGGTGCACTGGTTGAGTGCCCCTGAGTTCAATCCCCGGTACCAAAATAAATAAATAAATAAAACTTTCCATGATAAACAAAAATTAAAAGAATTCACAACTAGAAAACCTACACTACAGAACATTTTCAACAAAATATCCCATGAGGATGAAGTGGGGGAAAAAAAGTGAAAACCAGCAAAAGGAGGATCTACACTAAAAGAACATTCAGCCAAAGGAGAAACTATGACAAATTAAAAACTAGAAATAAATCAAAATGACAGTAATACAAATCATATCTCAATAATAACCTTGAATGTTAAGGGCCTAAACTCATCAACCAAAAGACACAAATTGGCAGACTAAAAAGCAAGACCCAACAATATGCTGTCTTCTGGGAAAAAACTTATCACTCCTATGCACTGCGTAAATAAGCAGTGGTTTCCATCCTCATCTCACATAAAGTAGACTTCAAACCAAAGTTAAGCAGAAGAGACAAAGAAGGACATTTCATACTTCTTAAGGGAAATATATGTAAGCAGAACATAACAATTATAAATATTTATGCCCCAAACAATGGAGCATGTATCTACATCAAACAAACCCTTCTCAAATTCAAGAGTCAAATAGACCACAATACAATAATACTGGGTGACTTTAACACACCTCTCTCACTATTGGACAGATCTTCCAAACAAAAACTAAATAAGGAAACTATAGAACTAAATCATACAATAAACAATTTAAACTTAACAGACATATATAGACTATTTCATTCATCAATGAGCAAATAAATTTTCTTTTCAGCAGCACCTGGCTCCTTCTCTAAAATAGAACATATCTGATGCCACAAAGCCACTCTTAGTAAACACAAAAAATAAAAACCAGAGATAATACCCTGCATTCATTCAGACCACAATGGAATGAAATTAGAAATCAATGATAAAATTTAAAATACAAGCTACTGTAACAAATGTAGACTAAATAATACACCATTGAATGATGAATGGATAGTAGAAGAAATCAAGGATGAAATTTAAAAATTCTTAGAGATAAATGAGAACACTGATACAACATATCAAAATCTCTGGGACAGTATGAAGGCAGTACAAAGAGGAAAGTTTATTGCATTGAGTGCATTCATTGAAAGAATAAAAAGTCAACAAATAGCCGGGCATGGTGGCACACACCTGTAATCCCAGCACTTGGGAGGCTGAGGCAGGAGGATCACGAGTTCAAAGCCAGCCTCAGCAACGGTGAGGCACTAAGCAACTCAGTGAGACCTTGTTTCTAATAAAATACAAAAAAAGGGCTGGGGATGTGGCCCAGTGGTCGAGTGCCCTTGAGTTCAATCCCCAGTACCAAAAAAAAAAAAAAAAAAAAAAAAAACCTAAAATACAAGATGAAGAAGGAAATATCACAATGGACATGTCTGAAATACAGAAGATAATTAGAAACTATCATGAAAATTTAGATTCCAGAAAATATCAAAGACACAGACAAATTTCTAGAGACATATGACCTACCCAAACTGATTGAGGAGGTCATACATGATTTAAACAGATTAATTTTAAGTGATGAAATACAAAATGCCATCAAAAGCCTACCAACCAGGGCTGGGGTTGTGGCTCAGCGGCAGAGTGCTCGCCTCGCACGTGTGCGGCCCGGGTTCAATCCTCAGCACCACGTAAACATAAATGCATTGCACTGTGTACAACTAAAGTAAATGAATAAATGTTTAAAAAAAAAAAAAAAAGCCTACCAACCAAGAAAAGCCAAGGACCAGATGGATTCTCAGCCAAGTTCTATAAGACTTTCAAAGAAGAATTAACACCAATACTCCTCAAAGTATTCCATGAAATAGAAAAGGAGGGAGGCCGGGCACAGTGGTGCATGCCTGTAATCCCAACACTTGGGAGGCTGAGGCAGGAGGATCGCGAGTTCAAAGCCAGCCTCAGCAATGGTAAGGCACTTACCACTCAGTGAGACCCTGTCTCTAATAAAATACAAAAAAGGACCGGGATGTGGCCCAGTGGTCAAGTGCCCCTGAGTTCAATCCCCAGTACCAAAAAGAAAAAAGGAGGGAATCCTTCCAAACTCATTCTATGACTAATATCACCCTGATACCAAAACTAGACAAAAACACATCAAGGAAAGAAAACTTCAGACCAATATCACTGATGAACATAGATGCAAAATTTTTCAATAAAATTTGGGCAAATCGCATACAAAAACATATTAAAAGGGTAGTGCACCACGATCGAGTGGGGTTCATCCCAGGGATGCAGGGTTAGTTCAACATTCAGAAATCAATAAATGTAACTCATCATATTAATAGACTTAAAAACAAGAATCATATGATTATCTCAATGGATGGAGAAAAGGTATTTGACAAAATCCAGCACACCTTCGTGTTCAAAACACTAGAAAAACTAGTGATAATAGGAACATACCTCAACGCTGTAAAAGCTATATATGCTAAACCCAAGGCCAGCATCATTCTAAATGGAGAAAAATTGAAAGCATTCCCTCTAAAAACTGGAACAAAACAAGGAGGTCCTCTTTCACCACTTCTATTCAACATTATCCTTGAAACTTTAGCCAGAGCAATTAGATAAAAGAAAGAAATTAAAGGGATACAAAAAGGTAAAGAAGAACTTAAAGCTATCACTATTTGCTGATGACATGATTCTATACCTAGAAGATCCAAAAAATTTCACCAGAAAACTTCTAGAACTAACAAATGAATTCAGCAAAGTAGCAGGATATAAAATCAACACCCATGAATCAAACGCATTCCTATACATCAGCAATGAATCCACTGAAAGAAAAATTAGGAATACTACCCCATTCACAATAGCCTCAAAAAAAAAAAAAATCTGGGAACCAATCTAACGAAAGAGGTGGAAGAATTCTACAATGAAAACTACAGAACACTAAAGAAAGAAATTGAAGAAAACCTCAGAAGATAGAAAGATCTTCTATGCTCCTGGATAGGCAGAATTAATCTTGTCAAAATGGCCATACTACCAAAAGCATTATACAGATTCAATGCAATTCCTACTAAAATCCCAATGACATTCTTCATAGAAATAGAAAAAGCAATCATAAAATTTATTTGGAAAAATAAGAGACCCAGAATACCTAAAGCAATCCTTAGCAAGAAAAGTGAAGCAGGAAGCATCACAATACCAGACCCTGAACTATACTACAGAGCTATAGTAATAAAAGCAGCATGGTATTATCACCAAAATAGACTTGTAGACCAATGGTACAGAATAGAAGACACAGAGACAAACCCACATAAATATGATTATGTCATACTAGACAAAGGTGCCAAAAACATTCACTGGAGAAAAGATAGCCTATTCAACAAATGGTGCTGGCAAAACTGGAAATCCATATGTAGCAAAATGAAATTAAACCTCTCTCTCACCCTGCACAAAAATCAACTCAAAGTGGATCAAAGACCCAAGTACTAGAACACAGACCCTGCGCCTAATAGAAGAAAAAATAGGCCCAAATCTTCACCATGTTGGCCTAGGATCTGACTTCCTTAACAAAACTCTTAAAGCACAAGAAGTAAAATCAAGAATCAATAAATTGGACGGATTCAAATTAAAAAGCTTCTTCTCAGCAAAGGAAACAATAACGTGAGGAGAGAGAGCCTACAGCTTGGGTGAAAATTTTTACCACATGCACCTCTGATAGAGCATTAATCTCTATGATCTGTAAAGAATTTAAAAAACTTAACAATAAAAAACCAAATAACCCAATCAATAAATGGGCTAAGGAACTGAACAGATACTTCACAGAAGAAGAAATACAATTGATCAACAAATATATGAAAAAGTGTTCAACATCTCTAGCAATTAGAGAAATGCAAATCAAAACTACACAAAACTTCATCTCACTCCTGTCAGAATGGCAATCATCAAGAATACAGGCAATGATAAATGTTGGAAAGGATGTGGGGAAAAAGGTACACGCATACATTGCAGGTGGCACCACAAATTGGTGCAACCACTATGGAAAGCAGTACGGAGATTCCTCAGAAAACTTGGAATGGAACCACCATTTGACACAGCTATCCCACTCCTCAGTTTATCCCCAAAGGACTGAAAATCAGCATACTACAGTAATGCAGCCACATTAATGTTTACTGCAGCTCAATTCACAATAGCTAAACTATGGAACCAACCTAGGTGTCCTTCAAAAGATAAATGGATAAAGAAGATGTGGTAAATATACTCAATGGAATATTACTCAGCTTTAAAGAGTGAAATCATGGCCTTAGCCAGTAAATGGATGGAGTTGGAGAACATCATGCTAAGCAAAATAAGCCAATCCCAAAAAACCAAAGGCTGAATGTTTCCTCTAATATGAGGATGCTAATTTACAATAAGGCAGGGGGCACTAGAGAAGAAAAGTGTTACCTTAGATTAGGTAGAGGGAAGTTAAGTAAGGGGAGGGAAGGGGATGTAGTGATAGGAAAGATAGTAGAATGAGATAGACATTATTTATATGTGGCTGCATGACCAATATGATTCTACAACATGCACACTATGAAAAAATGAGAAATTACATCCCATCTATGTATATCAAAGTGAATAAATACATTCTACTGTCATGTGTAACTAATTAAAACAAAATTTTTAAAAAATTTTTTAAAGTACAATTTAGAATCCATAATGTACGATAACAATAAAGACTGATCCGCATGGGTTAGCAGTACTAGCAAAACTCAAAGGATAGCCTTAAATCTCTTATACATTTAGGAAACAGTGTTAATGATCAGGAATTGACTTAGAGCAAACAGATATAAGACAAGTCTTCAAGTGACAGTGTGGCCCTTCTATGTCAGATACAATGTATAAAAGAGATCACTTACTATCTTGCCAGTAAACTTTCATTTTGTAAATTTTTACATAACACATAGACAAGGCTTAGACAGATATAGTTCTTGGATGTATACATATACCTAGTCACATATATTTAGGTTGTCAACTATATTATTATAATATAAGTAACAGTTGTTTGTTTAACCAGTTACAAAGTAAACATTTTTAGACTTTAAAATAGGTGTAAATCCTAATTCCTTTAAGACTTATTTTTCCCAAGTAATAAGACCTAACAAATACAAGAAAATTATCTTCATAGATGAAAGAAGATCAATATTCAGACTTTGCTTCATATCAGTGCATTAAAGTTCAAATAGCTTTTAACTGTCTGTGCTAATTATAGTCAATTTAATCACAAACAAACTTCTTGAGATTTACCTTCTGCAAAACTTCTACGACTTAAACTTCTTTTTTTTGGGAGGGGGTCACTGGGGATTGAATTCAGGGGCACTCAACCACTGAGCACATCCCCAGCCTTATTTTGTATTTTATTTAGAGACAGGGTCTCACTGAATTGTTTAGCACCTTGCTTTACCTGAGGGTGGCTTTGAACTCAAGATCACAACTTCTGGCCAGGTGTGGTGGCACGCGCCTGTAATCCCTGCACTTGGGAGGCTGAGGCAGGAGGATCGCAAGTTCAAAGCCAGCCTCAGCAATGGTGAGGCACTTAGCAACTCAGTGAGACCCTGTTTCTAAATAAAATACAAAAAAGGTCTGGGGATGTGACCCAGTGGTCGAGTGCCCCTGAGTTCAATCCCGGTACCACCAAAAAAAAAAAAAAAAAAAAAACCGGGGAAAAAGCGGCACTTTACATCCTTGTATTTTTTTTAGGGTCCTCTCTTTCATCTTGGACTTTTGCACAATATTACTTTACCAGACTTTTGCAAATATTACTTTACTTTCTTATCCAGAAACATTTCTTTGACCTTCTGATTTCCCATACTAAAATACTTCCATACCTATAACTTTCTTTTATCTTTTTCAGTTTCATACCTTTCTTAAATTCAGAGCCCGAAACAATCCTTATGAATGTTTCCTGTGCATGTAATTTCCACAACAAATTTTATCCCAGGAGAGGGATCAGACAATCTGGCACATACAAAAACTGTGCCTTAATCTTTTTCCTCCTGGTGGCTTTCAAGGGATTGGAGTTGAAGCACAAGATTTTTTTTTTTTTTTTTTTTTTTTTTTTTTTTTTTTTTTATACCGGGGATTGAACTCAGGGGCACTCGACCACTGGGCCACATCCCCAGCCCTTTTTTGTATTTTATTAGAGACACGGTCTCATTGAGTTACTAAGTACCTTGCCATTGCTGAGGCTGGCTTTGAACTTGTGATCCTCCTGCCTCAGCCTCCCAAGTGCTGGGATTACAGGCGTGTGCCACCACGCCCGGCTAAACCAACATCCATTTTATTACATGTAGTTGTTCATTTGCTTTTGTTGTTATATAATATCAATTTATGCATTTACTGAAAATTAGGCATTCTGCTATTGAAGGATATTTAATTTCTTTTCTAATTTTTTTTTTCGTGGTACCGGGGATTGAACTCAGGGGCACTCAACCACTGGGCCACATCCCCAGCCCTTTTTTTGTATTTTATTAGAGACAGGGTCTCACTGAGTTGCCAAGTGCCTCGCCATTGCTGAGGCTGGCTTTGAACTCGCGATCCTCCTGCCTCAGCCTCCCAAAGTGCTGGGATTACAGGCGTGAGCCACCGCGCCCGGCGAAGCACAAGATATTTTTTAGCCTGACCTGTCTGCCTTACCATTATCATGATGCCATCAACTTAAGTGAGTCCCTCCACCCACCCACCCCCCCGCTCCCATCAATTGTACCCAGAGGCTCCTTTTGGGCCTTTTTCTTATAATAGGCACATTGATGTGCAATGGAGGAGGCCGTTTCTACCCTTTTCTTTAGGCTTCCTTATAGAGTCCTTTGCAGAGGTTGGCCTTAGTTTCTGTCTTTTTTTATTTTTTTCTGGGTGCAGTTATTTATTTTGCCAATCTCCCCAGGCATTAAGTATGATGGGATACTGTTACAGCAAGAACTGTTTTGCCCCAGTGATGGATATCCCTTGGCCAAATGGGGTGTCCTGTCAGATCTTAAAAGGGGAGACTGGGGCTGGGGTTGTGGCTCAGCGGCAGAGCGCTCGCCTCGCACCTGCGCGGCCCGGGTTCGATCCTCAGCACCACGTAAACATAAATGCATTGCATTGTGTACAACTAAAGTAAATAAATAAATATTTTTTTAAAAAAAGGGGAGGGGGAGACTGTTCCTTTCCCTGGGTCATAAACTAACAGTGCTGAAACCTACCGCCACATCATTTGTGGCCAGTAGCCTCCACCCTCCATGGGCAAAAGGGCCTGGAAGGCAAGGCAAAGGCCAGGTTCTTGTTTCTTTGTTGTTGTTGTTTTAACAATATTTATTTATTTGTTTGTTTTAGTTGTACACAATGCCTTTTTATTTTTACGTGGTGCTGAGGATCTAACCCGGGCCGTGCACACGCTAGGCGAGCACTCTACCACTGAGCTACAACCCCAGCCCCAGGTTCTTGTTTTTATTTTTATTTATTTATTTATTTATTTTTTTAGTGATTCCAAAAGTTTACTTCCCTCAATGCACATGACACAAGGTGAGGGGTGGACTCACACATTCACCTTAACAAGACACAGGTCTGAGCACCACCTCATGGAGGACAGCATCCACTCACATCACACGCAGCCATGCCAGGATGAACCAGCCCAAGCAGGGCGAGGCCTCCCTCCGCACCAGTCTGCCTTGGCTCTGGGTTCCAGTCGGCATAAAGCAATAAATTCTAACAGGTGACATGCAGAAGGGAAGCCAAGGGGCCATGAGAGAGACTGGCTTGGGGTGTTTTCTCAACCGTCCAAGCACAGTGGTGACATTTCAAGTACTGCAAGGAAAACCACACGTTTTTGTGCACGTGGCATATGACCTCTGAACCCATACTGTGGGTACCACTGACCCACATTGCCTCAGTGGATGCTCAGGGATACGTTCAAGTAGGGCTGGGCAGAGCAGAGCGGAGCCAGGCCAGGGCAAACCAGGGAGGCCCAGGCAGGGCACCCTGAACATGCCCTACCCTAGATCCTGGAAGACAGGGCTCGGCCCAGCCCAGAGGCCACAAGACAGAGAAGCCTTGATGTCAGGACCAGCTGGTGAAGCTCTGTGGGGAGGGTTTTGCATATGTGTTATTTTTCCTGTTGCACAAAAAGTTCTCCCTCACCTGCCCACCACATTCAGGTGGGGATGGAGGCTAGGCACTGACCATCCTGTGGTCACACAGGGCAGGATAGTGGGGAGCAGCCAATCAGAAAAACACCCACATGGTAGCAGGGTGCCCAGCAAGTGGGCTGCACCAAGCCCCCGGCCACCCACCAGGCAACTCCTGCCCCCCATAGCGAGGCCAGGTTCTCTTTAGCCATTTTTCTACAGCCCAGGAAGCTTTTCTAGGGTTTGGATTTTTTTTTTTTTCCCCCCCAGTTTAGGGCTGGTGTCCTGGACCACAGTGAGATGATCGATGGCTGCCTGGGGCCAGGCTGGGAAACAGTGGTGGGGGTGCCAGCACTGGGTTTAAAAGATTTAAATCTTTTTAACCTTTTCTTCTGGTGTCCTGCTATCTTGCACACCATAGGTAGTGCCTTTTGGCACCTTCAACTTAATTCCTGACAATTCAGACCCCTTATCATGCAACCGCATAAATGCCTGTACATACAGAATCTCTCTCATATACTTTACCCCTGACACATCAACTTCAATGTCAATGATCCAGAAAAACCATTTAAAGGCCAGATTGTGTTACCCTAAAACTGTCTCTCTCTAGACAGGCTTATGCCTATAGGTGGCCCATTCGGCCAAGAGACTGCTGGTAAGATCAATACAGCATGACCCGTGTCTTAAAGGGCCAGTAACAGATTAAAAAAAAAAAAAAAAATAGTACTCAGATGAGAGAGACCCAACCCAGGGATGATAGATAGGAACCTTTAAACAGACAGACCTGCAGGTACAAATTTCTTCTACTTACTTCCATTTTTTTTTTTTTTTTTTTTTTTTTTTTTTTTTGGTACTGAGGATTGAACTCAGGGGCACTCAACCACTGAGCCACATCCCCAGCTATATTTTGCATTTTATTTAGAGACAGGGTCTCAATAAGTGGCTTAGCGCCTCGCTGTTGCTGAGGTTGGCTTTGAACTCTTGATCCTCCTGCCTCAGCCTCCCGAGATCCTGGGATTACAGGTGTGCACCACCTCGCCTGGCTACTTACTTTACTTTTGACAGACCAACTCCAACTGCAAGATTGTATAATAATCCAGAAAGCTCTTCAAAAGCCAGATCCTCACAGTAAAACATTATCTTAGACAGGCTTGTACCTTTAGGTGGTCCTTTCTTCAACTCACTTTACCTCTGACAGAGCAACTCCAATTTCAAGATTGCACAAAAAAGAAACGTTGAGAGACAACCAGAGAGAATCCCCCCAAACCTTGGCCGACAGATGGGAACCTTTAAATTGAGCCGCCAAGATCTTTTAGAAGAGTCTACCTATAGGATCAATGCAGTATTGGCCATGTTTCAAAAGGGGTAGTAACAGATACAAATAAAACAAAAACACAGACAGACATCAGTGGGAATTCCCAAGCTCAGGGTCAATAAACAGATGAGCACCTAGAACAGACCAGAAGGGAATACATATCCCTAGGTTCTCGAGTCCTATTTAACCACAAATCCTTCACCAGTGGATATGTACATCTACACAGATGTCCCCAGAAAGAGGGACCAGATGTGTGGAATCAAGGGTCTTGTCGTGCATACTGGGAAACCCCAAATGGCCAAGGGTTTGACTTTCTTGAGTTCAGTTTCCTTTTTCTCAAAGTGGACCATGCCGGGCGCGGTGGCGCACGCCTGTAATCCCAGTACTTGGGAGGCTGAGGCAGGAGGATCGCGAGTTCAAAGCCAGCCTCAGCAATGGCGAGGCACTTAACAACTCAGTGAGACCCTGTCTCTAATAAAATACAAAAAAGGGCTGGGGATGTGGCCCAGTGGTCGAGTGCCCCTGAGTTCAATCCCCCGTACCAAAAAAAAAAAAAAAAAAAAAAAAAAAAAAAAAAAAAAAAAAGTGGACCATGATGGAGAAACCTGTATTATTCGGGGAGAGAAGAAGGCGGGAGTTCCCCGAAGCAAAAGGAGCTTTGGCTGCTGCTGGGATGGTCCCTCAGTCCCTTCTTTACTCACCAGAACAGCTCCTCTGGCTTGACCTGAGGCAAACTCACCCATCTCCTAACTATCTTGCAGTTGGCTCTCAACAAGTTCACCAGCACCATGCATTCTCAGCATGGAAGTGGGTTTCCTTGGAGAGACTGTCCTGCCCAAGAAAGCTGGAGTGGGGGCTGCTCTTGGTTCCCACCTGGGGTACCAAATTGGTTGCCAGAAGTTTGGTCCTTGTCCCCAGTGCCAATCCAATAATGAGGACATGGTTTAGAGAAAAAGGAAAGAGAAGGTTTTTTGCTTTGCTAGCAAAGGAGAAACCCAGGGGACTTCTGTCCCAAAGGCTGTGATTCTGCCCATCAGCAGGAACAGGGTTTTTTTTGTTTGTTTTTTTTGTGGTACCGGGGATTGAACTCAGGGGCACTCGACCACTGGGCCACATCCCCAGCCCTTTTTTGTATTTTATTTAGAGACAGGGTCTCACTGAGTTGCTAAGTGTCTCGCCATTGCTGAGGCTGGCTTTGAACTCGCGATCCTCCTGCCTCAGCCTCCCAAAGTGCTGGGATTACAGGCATGCGCCACCGCGCCCGGCGGAACAGGGGGTTTTTAAAGAGGTGATTCAAAGGCTACATTCCACTCTCTGTTCTCGGTTGGAGTTGTAATTCACTTGTTAATTTGGGAGACAGTCATTTCTGAGATCTTCTGGTACCACCCCCAAAGTCTGGATTACTTATGATAGATGTGTACTCACTGACAGATAATTCTGCCTAGGATGGAGAAGAAAGGTAATCCAGTTTCCCCTGAGATAAGGGATGGGGAGAGATTAGGGAGAAGCAGGGAGAGAGGTAGAGAAAGAAACATGTCTATTTTTTTTTAAATTTATTTATTTGCTTTAGTTGTACACATGCAATGCATTTATGTTTACGTGGTGCTGAGGATCAAACCCGGGCTGTGCACGTGCTAGGCGAGCACTCTACCACTGAGCCACAACCCCAGCCCCAAGAAACATGTCTATTTTAAAATAAATCACTGTGGCAGAGCAGCAAGGAGCACTGTTACAATTTGAGAGCCTTAGGAATTAAGGGGACCTTCTGCTTCCAGTCACAGTAGACTAAGCAATGCAGACCAATTTCCTCACTGATGACAACTAGAAAAGCTAGAACATGCACAAGTGTGTACTTGCAAACATGTGTGCACATGTGCGCGCGCGCGCGCACACACACACACACACACACACACACACACCCTGTCTGAAGGTATCAGAAGGCTACCAAGAGAGTTGGGGAGGGGACAGCCTCCAAGGAGATTCCCAAAGAGCTCTGCCTCCAGGGATTCACACCTTTGTGTGTCCCTTAGCCACACTAGCCTTTGTCATCAACATGCACATAGTATATGCAATTTATGAGATTAGATAATAAAAGGCACATAGCTTCCTTCTTGGTGGCATTATCCAGTAACAGTGACCAAACATTTGGGAGTTGTCCTTGGCAAAGTTATTTTCACTTCCTCTTCATTTGTTTCCATTCCTAATCCTTTTGACGTCCTCTCCTAATTCTAAAGAGAAGCCCCACCTACATGGGTAAGAGGTTAATTGCTAAATCTCTTTCTTTAGATTTACAGAACCAGCACATCCTGGAAACCTTCAGATAACATCAGAAGGTGTAACTGCACTTCCAGGGTTTGGATTCATTTTGGTTTTGTTTGTTTGTTTGTTTTTGTTTTTGTTTTTTGGTACCAGAGATTGAACCCAGGGGTGCTTCACCACTGAGCCACATCCCCAGCCATATGTTTGTGTGTGTGTGTGTGTGTGTGTGTGTGTGTGTGTGTGCTGCTTCACCACTGAGCCACATCCCCAGCCATATATATGTGTGTGTGTGTGTGTGTGTGTGTGTGTGTGTATATAAATTTAGAAGCAGCTCTCACTGCATTGCTTAGGGCCTCACTAAAATGCTGAGACTTAGAACTCCCAGTCCTCCTGCCTCAGCCTCCAGAGCCTCTGGAATTACAGGCTCAAGCCACAGGCCCAGTATTGTAATTTATTTTTTAATTGTTAATTGTCTAAAGACGAAAGAAGGAGTCCATCTCTGTTGCACATACCTGTAATCCCAGTGAGTCAGGAGGCTGAGGCAAGAGGATCACAAGTTTGAGGCTAGCCTTAACAACTTAGAGAGACCCTGTCCCAAAATTTTAAAATATATAAGCTGGGGATGTAGTGGTAAAGAACCCCTTTGTTCCATCCCCTGCAGATTTTTTGCCTGATTCCAACTGTTCATAAATGGATTCGTTGGCATCAGCTTGAGTTTGTAGCCTGGGGCATTGAGTCCCAGCTTCCTCCTTCTCAGTCACCCATTAAGGAACGGGATGTGGTAAAACGTCGGGGGAACGTGAAAATGAAAGCGTTAGCCAGGGACGTGGATATGTGCAAAGGCTGCCTTCCCTCCCTCATTCCCCACATCCTCTGTTCAACGTGTGCTTCCTTGTCCGTGTTTAGCGACTGTTCTAGAGTTCTGAGAAACACAAAGAAAATATACTTTGGGGATCCCCCCCAAAAAAAAAAAAAAAAAAAAAAAAAAGAAAGCGCAAACGACTTCTTCATAGTCTATAAAAACTAATTTACCCTTTCAAGTCTACTTTTCCCCGTTAATTATTATGCTAACTCTTAAAGACCTGTTAGCGCTGGAGGCTGTGCAGCAGACTCTCAATCTGCCTTCTGAATATGCGCCTGGATCTGAAAACTAATTTTTCGAAATCCCAGGCTCCCAGCAAGCTGCTTTCAAAAGCTGCGGAAGGCACAAAAACACCTCCTGGACTACCCAGAGCCGCGCTCCCGGGGACTGTATCCCCTCTGATCGCCGCTTGGTCCTGGGCGCCTGAAAGAAGCCCTAGTCCTGATCAAGGCTTCTGGGTTCCAGACTGCGAGCCCGGTACCCGGTGCCCCCAAGCCGAATCCCATGCTCTAATTCTTCCACGATATGTTCCTGGCCACGAGAGGTAACCTCCATTGCAGGAGCCCTGTTTGGGGATTGACTTTAATTGCAGTTGACTATGAGCCGTGGAGATTTGGCCATTGTCGCCACCCGTGTCAGGGGATTTGTTGCGGGATCTCGAGTGACTTGGCCGAGATTGCTGATCGGGTCAGCGCCATTTTAGGGTGTGTTTTTGGCGTGTGTTAGTCGTTATGAGAACCAGAGAGAAAAGTTATCAGAATAAAAAGCTGTTTGTCTCCAGTTTGCTTCTGAAGTTTTTCCCGCGGCTCCGTTGCTCCAAGCGCTTCAGGCGGCAACACTCCATATAGAATTTTCTCACAGAAAAATCAGTTCCCTGTTCGTTCCTGCGGGGCGCAGCGTTGGGGACCCAACCCAGACTGCAACCGCTTCCGAGCGCTTCCGAGCGCTGTGCTGCTGCTGCTGCTGCTGCTGCTGCTGCTGCTGGTGCTGCTGCCACCTACCCGGGAGACGCGTTGGACTTACCTCGAGACACCCGCTCTTACTGCCCAGCACCTGCTGCCCCCAAGTCGGCTCCTTCCGAGGCAGTGCACCCACTTTTCTCTGCTCCGGGGACACTCACCTGTTGAAAGTCATCCCGAATCACGCCGCGCTCGGATGGCGGAGATCGTGGGGCGAGGCAGCTACTCCACCGACCGCCCCGCCGAGAGCTGGTACGGACTCCCCCAGGTTCTCTGGGGACCGGGCAGGTGTAGGAAGCCGCCAGAGCTTGGGGCGGTGCACGCCCAGGTCCTGGATCTTCCTGTGCGCCCAGGTTGTTCCTGGAGCGTCGAAACATTCACTGGACTTCCCGGTGCAAAGACCCCGCCACTGGCCCACGCCCGAAAGAACTCCGTAAGGTAATGATGACCTCCGACATTGTTTCTGGTACTTACTAGATAAGTAGAGAGCGCGGCCCTAAAAGCTTTGTCTACGTGTGTCGGCTATTCGTTACAACAGCCCTCAGCGGTGAGATATTAGATATTAGATATTAGCCCCACTTTTCACTTGAGGGAATTGAGGCTAGGTGGGATAACCAGCTAGCAAGTGGAATTCGAACCGAATCTGGTGGACCCTGAAGCCCTCAAGTCGAGCACATTCTGTCCCTCGGACCCAGGGCTAAGAAAACAAGACGCCTTCGCTCTGCTTAGTGGTCTGAGTGGAAAGTTCGGGGACTCTTTGCTGGGGACTGTGTATTCCAAGTATTTCCCAAACCTCGGGATCGAGAGGAGCTGGGGGAGACTGGGTAGGCAGCACGGTCCGGTCCCCACTTCGCACAAGTCACCGCCCTTCTTTTGTTGCTTCCAGGCGTCCACTCCAGCTTCGGCAGCCAGTCGCACCCAGCGGTTAACACCCGCGCCTATTCAGCTTCCTCACTTCTCCCGTGACCACCCTGCCTGACCCCGTATCTACCTTAGACTTCGTTCTCCTTTTCAATGGGTCAATGGGTTTCCCTTTCCACTTACAAAGAAACAATTCTGGCGCGCACTCCTGGTTTCTCTGCCACCGCGGCGCCTACCTGTCCTTACTGGCTAGGCTGGGTCCCTGCGCCCACCCATCTCTCAGCCTCGCCCACAGCCCAAATTCGTCCTTTGCCCTACCTCCACCCTCTTCGCCCTACACTTCACGGAAGACGCTGGGAGTGGAAGGCTGGAATGCGTTGGAATCCTTCTAACAAGGACCTGTGCAGCCACATAATGCCTACTATATGTCTGGAAGAAAAAGTGGTGAATCTCGCCGGGCGTGGTGGTGCACACCTGTAATCCCAGCACTTGGGAGGCTGAGGCAGGAGGATCTCGAGTTCAAAGCCAACCTCAGCAATGGTGAGGCACTTAGCAACTCAGTGAGACCCTGCCTCTAAATAAAATACAAAAAAGGGCTGGGGATGTGACCCAGTGGTCGAGTGCCCCTGAGTTCAATCCCTGGTACCGAAAAAAAAAAAAAAGAAAAAAAGAAAAAAAAAGTGGTGGATCTCAGGTGAAATTAGCATTTTCTCATTTACAATAAGCGGGAGAAGGGGCAGGGTGAAGAATAGAGGTATTTTGGACTAGACAGAGGTGAGGGAGGGGAGGGGACGTGGAGTAGGAATGATAGTAGAATGAATCGAACATTATTACCCTATGTGCAGTGTAGGAGCCCTTATTGAGGATAGCTAAGATGGCGGCTGGCTGAGAGCCATAAAGGTGTTCAAGTATTTTCACCTGATATTCATGCGTTTATCTAAGAATCTTTTTATGCCCGTGAACACTGTGTGACGCACCTGTAATCTCGAGCTGTTAGCACTTGTCCTTATTAAGGCAAAATGTATTTAACAAGGGTGAGGTTAGTTAGAGAGGTTGGTTGGAGTTGGAGTGGTTGGAGTTGGAGTTGGAGAGGTTGTTGGAGCCCAAGAGAAAAGTTAGAAGAGAGAAGAATAAAAGAACTTTTTCATTTCCATCCTGCCTCTGAATTTTCTCCTGTGGCGTCATTGCTGCAAGCGTCAATCGCTACAGGTGGCAACAAGTGGTGGCCCGTACAGGGATTTCCTCTAGGTAGTTGGAGATAAACCCTAATCAGAAACCCTGGAGTATGGGGGAGGAAAATGAAATTGAATCTGAAGGAGAGCCTGCTGGGGTATATCCTGCAACACTGGAAAGTATTCAGGTATCCCCAGTTACCCTAAAGCAAATAATTTTCTTTTGCATCACAGCCTGGCCACAATACTCTCCAGAAGATTTTATTTTTAATGACCGGAAAATTAATCTCTTAACTATAACATATTTCAGCTTGATTTACTTCATGAAAGGGAAGGAAAGTGAATCAAGATCCCTTATATAAGAACTAAAAAAGCAAAAAAATAATTTTTTTTCCTTACAATTATGATTCTGAGAAAGGACATTAATAAAATATTGTCTTCTTTTTTTATTTATTTTTATTTTTTATTCTAAGTTGTTAGAAATGACAGCAGAATGTATTACATTTCATATTATACTTGTAGAGCACATTTTTTTACATAAAAATATTGTCTTCTTTATTCCAAAATAAATAAATAAATAAGTAGATAGATAGTGGGATTAGTAATTATATAACCAAGCAAGTATAATAAAAGTTTAATAGTAGAATCTATTTGATGCATGCATATTTATTTACTATGAAACTTTGTAAGCTTGATAATTATAAAAATTAAATTTTAAGAAAAAAATCTAGTTTGAGCTGGAAATTAGTGTTCTATTATGTTTTTCATGAAATATTACAAAAAAAAAAAGATCCCTTATATACAGAGCGTCATGGCTATCTATCAGAATCAAGGTTTGCAGAAAAAATGAGGTATTAAGCTCAGAGTTTAAGCTGCCTATGCTGGAAAATCTTGTGAATAAGGAGGAACTTTTATATGCCAGAGGCAAAAAAAAAAAAAAAAAAAAAAAAAAACTCTGAATCTCAGGAAACAGCCTCTCTCTCTCACCTGTAGCACTACCACAGACAAGTGATATGGGGTAAACGGCCCCCACCTATTCCCCAGACTCTGCTGTCATACCCACGGCTCCTATAAATCTAACTCCCATGCAAAAAGAACCTAATCCTTTACTCTCCCTGCCAGCAAACCCCAGCCTAGACTCGAGGGTCACCTACCACCCCAGCCCTCCCCTGCCTGACAGTACAACTACAATAGGCACCAGGGATAAGTTAGGATCTGACTTCTTCCTTCTAAAACAGTACTGGATGCTGATAGAAATATAATCAAAGTGCTCTTGCCTTTCACCGCCTGAGATCTATACAATTGGAAAGCCCGGACCGGGGATCAAGAAAAAACCCTGAGGACTCCATTGCCCCGATAAAATCTTTTCCATTCATAAACCCATCTGGGCAGATATCCAAAGCCTTTAGATGACCCTCTTCAAGGCTTAGGAAATGTCAGCAGCTTCGGCAACAGCTAAGAAACTAGCATTTAAAGAGTGCTAAGGGTCTGAAATCAAAAGCATGGGTGATGGAGCAAGGAACTGAGACCAGTGCTTTGGGAGACAGGGAGTTACGAGAACATTACAAAGGGCTACTTCTCAGAGCTATGAGAAAAATAAGCAGATCTTGGGTAAATTTGAGTAAACCAAGGGAAATTCAATAAAAACTTGAAGAAAACTATTCTGCCGTCTTAGATTAAGGGAGCGTCTCCAGCAATACCCTTGTGCCTCAGGTAGTTGGGTGGTCCTCATCACCTACTTCATATCTCAGAGTGATCCATTGGGCCTGATAATAATTCTTCCCTGTTGGTGGAGGTGGCCCTTGAAGATTTTTAATAACAGGAACATAGATGAAGATAAAAAGAAAATTAAAAAAAAATGAAAAACCAGGCTTCCCTGTTGGCTGCTGCCCTCCAGACTACTCCAGGTGAGGGACAGGAGGATACCATGGATAAATAATCTGAGCCTCCAATGTGGGACCTGAGAACAACCAGCATGGCTGGTGTGTTCATCATGTGTTGTTGCTGTGTAACCAAAATATCTGCAAAGAACAACTTAGAGGAGGAAAAGTGTGTTTTACTCAGAGTTTCAGAGAGTCCATCCTCATCCAACGTAGACACATCATGGCAGAAAGGCATGACAGAAGAAATTTACTCAACTCATGGCAGCTGGGAGGGAGGCGGGGGGGGGGGGGGAGAAGCCAGGAACAAGATATAGTCCCCAAGGGCCCACACCCAGTGACCTACCTCAGCCATGCCCACCTGCTTATAATTACCAGCCAGTAGTCCATTCAGATAATTAATCCATCAAATGAATACACTCCCTGGTGAGGTTACAGCTCTCACAATCCAATCTTTTCACCTCTGAACACTGCTGCATTGCCTAAAGCAAGAGCTTTTCAGGGGACATTCCTAGATCCAAACCATAACAGTTGGAGGTCTCACCAATGTGCTTGCTGTAAACAAGAGGGGCATGGAAATGAAACTGTCCACACTGCCCCCAGAAAGGGAAGGAAGGTGCCAGACATGAAATTTACCAGTTGCCCCTGACATATCCAGATGACTGAAAGGTGATTGCCTAAGACCTATCATAATCTCTCCCAGATAGCCCCAGTTTAATTTGGATAAAGCTGGGGAGAAAATTAAATTCTTGCTTAATATAAGAGCCACTTATTCTGTGTTGGTGACCAGAAAGCCTTCTTTGACTGACGAGAGATGTAACATAAAAGGAGTATCAGAAAGAGGAGAGACCAAATAATTTGTGGAGCAACTGACATGTTGTTGTACCAAAAATGTTGTACCCAGCATAATGCCAATTAAAACTCCAAGCCACGTCACACTTGAGCCAATAAAAAGCCTTTATTAAGCTGATTAGCGGCCACCATCTTCACACATCACACAATGTGACAAGATGGCGCGCCGGCAGTGATTTTTCAAGGGTTTATAAAGAGCAAAATCACAGAGGGCGGAATATTCAATTGCAGGGTTTCAGCCAATGCGAGCAAGCCATGGTACAGAAGCTGAATCTAGGCAGTTAGCAAGACAAAGCAATGGGTACAATAATATTTCCCGGGGCTGGGGTTGTAGCTCAGCGGTAGAGTGCTCACCTAGCACGTGTGCGGCCCGGGTTCGATCCTCAGCACCACGTAAATGCATTGTGTACAACTAAAGCAAATAAATAATTTAAAAATAATAATAATAATAATAATAATAATATTTCCCACGGGACTTTCCAGGTTGGTATAGCAACGACCAAGTAGGAGGGAATGGGGTCAAGATGACCCTAGTTGAGTACATGTTAGAGAATGGTTACTAACATCTAGACAATCAATCTCTGACAAGGTATGTTGCCCAGGAAAAATGGAAACCAAAGAGAACAATTTTACATTGTATAGGAATTGCTATTTTTATGCTGTCAAGCATATGATGATAGGTGACAATTAATGGGTACAGAGGCAGGACTTTCTGTATTCTATTATTTCTGAGAAACAGAACTATTTCTCAGAACTCCTAAGATGGCTGCTGAAGAACAAGATGGAGTCCCTTTAGTTCTCTTATCACAATGTGAACTGGGAACTAGGACATTAATGCACTCTTTTTTTATTTATTTATTTATTTTGTATGTGGTGCTGAAGATCGAACCCAGTGCCTCACACGTGCTAGGCAAGCGCTCTACCACTGAGCCACAACCCCAGCCCTAAAGCACTCTTTTTTGTATGTGCCTGAGTGTCCAATCCCATGTTGGAAAGAGAGTTGCTGGTTAAAGTAGGAGCTACTGTAAAATTGCAACATAACAAGTTAGAAAGACAAGCGCCTACCAACAGGGGAGGCAAGTTTATGGTCCTCCTGCAAAGGAAATTCTCAGCCCCACCTCAATACTGAAGGAGATTTGGGGGGGGCAGTAATAGGGATTGAACCCAAGGGCACTCAACCACTGAGACACATCCCTAGCCCTTTCTTTGTATTTTATTTACACATAGGGTCTCACTGAGTTGTTTAGGTCTCACTAAATTGCTGAGGCTGGCTTTGAACTCACTATCCTCCTGCCTCAGCCTCGTGAGCCGCTGGGATTATAGGCCTGCGCCATTGTACTGGTTACTGAAGGATATTTTGGGTAAAGTTAACCCCAACATATGGTCACAGGGACAAGCATGCTGAGTCATAAGTGATGCTTAAAACATATAGACAAGCCGGGCGCGGTGGCGCACGCCTGTAATCCCAGCACTTTGGGAGGCTGAGGCAGGAGGATCGCGAGTTCAAAGCCAGCCTCAGAAATGGCGAGGCACTTAGCAATTCAGTGAGACCCTGTCTCTAATAAAATACAAAAAAGGGCTGGGGATGTGGCCCAGTGGTCAAGAGCCCCTGAGTTCAATCCCCAGTACCAAAAAAAAAAAAAAATATATATAGACAAATGGCCACATGTAAAATAATACCCTTATAGCCCAAAGCCACTAAGGGCGTTTTGCTTGTACTCACAGGTTGCTGGCATAAAGATTAACAAGAGGGCTGGGGTTGTGGCTCAGTGGTAGAGTGCTCGCCTAGCACGTGTGCGGCCCGGGTTCGATCCTCAGCACCACGTAAAAACAGATTGTGTACAACTAAAGCAAATAAATAAATATTTGAAAAAAAAAAAAAAAAGATTAACAAGACCCTGCAGATCCCCTATATTACCTCCATATTACCAGGAAAAAGGCCTAAAACAGAGGAATATGAGTTTGTGCAGAATTTTGGAGCTACAAATGAAACAACACGGGACATATACTCCAGGGTTCCCAATTCTTATACTTTGCTGGCCAACCTGCCTGGAGAAAGCTGATTTTATACTGTAATAAATCTGAAGCCTCAGCAATTTAGCGAGGCCCCAAGCAACTCAGTGAGACCCTGTCTCTAATAAAATACAAAAATAGGGCTGGGATGTGGCTCAGTGGTTGAGTGCCCCTGAGTTAAATCCCTAGTACCCCCCTAAAAAAAATATTCACACAACTAGTTCTTGTTAGAAATGGTCTCCAGAGCCTAAAGGCCGAACTATTATAGATTTATTGAACAAAAGAGGGTGTGGCCTGGGGTTGTGGCTCAGCAGTAGAGCCCTTGTCTAGCGCTTGTGAGGCCCTGGGTCGATCCTCAGCACCACATAAAAATTAATTAAATAAAGGTATTGTGGGCTGTGGTTGTGGCTCAGTGGTAGAGCGCTTGCCTAGCATGTGAGCAGTCCAGGTTCGATCCTCAACACCATGTAAAAATAAAAGCATTGTGTACAACTAACTAAATAAATAAATATTTTTAAAAAAAGGTATTGTGTCCAACTACAACTAAAAAATAAATATTAAAAAAAAGGGGGGGGGCGCTGGGATTGTGGCTCAGCGGTTGAGCGCTCACCTAGCATGTGTGCTGCCTGGGTTCAATCCTTAGTACCATGTAAAAACAAATAAAGGCATTGTGTACAACTAAAATAAATAAATATTTTTTTTAAAGAGGGTGTTTTGGCTGGGGCTATAGCTCAGTTGGTAGAGTGCTTTTTTTTTTTTAATATTTATTTATTTGCTTTAGTTGTATACGATGCGTTTATTGTACGTGGTGCTGAGGATCGAACCCGGGCCACGCACATGCTATGTGAGCGCTCTACCGCTAAGCCACAACCCCAGCCCGGTAGAGTGCTTGACTCGCATACATGCACAAGGACTGGGGTTCAATACCTAGCACCACAAAAAAAAAGAGAGAGAGAGTGTGTGTGTTCCAAGGTGAAGACATCCTGCCAAAGACCCTGGAGTGATCCTACTAATCACATCTATTATCCTTGATGTCACACCACAAGAGAGACTCTCTCAGTGAGACTGGGTCCCAAACTAGTGAGTGTTGTGAGAAGATGATAAACACACAGTATGTATGTATTCATGCTTGGCCTGTTCTTCAGTGCATAGAGGCAGCTATTGGAAACATGCAAATTAAAATAGCAAGACATAAATGCTAAAACATAAACATCCGGGAAACTGCATGATGGAACAGGATGTCAAGTCCAAAAGTCCCTTGCATTGTGCACCACTCAAAGGAGCTACAAACCTAGATTTGCATTTCCCGGAACCCCAGATGAAAATGGGATGGAGTAAGATATTCAGCATAGTGCCCTGAGCTGTGTCTCAGACCTGCACAGCTGAGGGCTGGCCCTTGCTTGGGAACACCTCTCTTGCCTGGGAAAATTGAGAAATTTCAGCTACTATTGAGGCAGATAGAAAAGAGTTGTATTTTGTCTTGAATAAACTGATGTTTTAATGTTTTAAATTTTGTTCTTTTTAGTTACACATGACAATAGAAGGTATTTTGACATATGATGTATACATGGAATATAACTTTAAAAAAAAAACAAAGATCCAGCCGGGTGTGGTGGGCGCACACCTGTAATCTCAGCACTTGGGAGTTTGAGGCAGGAGGATCGCAAGTTCAAAGCCAGCCTCATCAATGGTGAGGCACTTAGCAACTCAGTGAGACCCTGTCTCTAGTAAAATACAAAAAGGGCTGGGGATGTGGACCAGTGGTCCAGTGCCCCTGAGTTCAATCCCTGGTAACAAACAAACAAACAAAAAAACCCCACAAGATCCAACAGGGTACTGTGTTTGGTCAGAGAGCAGCATCCCATTTCCCATCTTAGGGCAGGACAATATCCTCTAACACAGGATCCCATCAGAGAATGGAACCAGACCAGCCAGCCAGCAGAATTTTATTAGAATTACCATCTATTCTCAACTCCAGATTTGTTAAATTTGAAGGACTCTAATCCACAATAGAAAGACGATTCACAGAAAATGACCAATTTGTTTATCTCTATCTTTGCCACTCACCACCCTTCCTGGGTGGATATCCAAGATCTTTTAAATGTTTTACTGACTGCAAATTATAGAAGGCTCATGTTAAGACATGAAGGCTTATATGCCCAGCATCTCCATCAAGAAGATCCCACAGGAACCCCTAACCCTGCAGGAGCTCTTCCATTAATAGCACTAATTGGAACCCAAAAGATGGAGGGATGATGATTCAATTTGATCATTATAAATGGTGTTTCCTGGCAGGATTAAGGAAAGGGGTGCCTAAGCAGAGAAGTTATAGGAACTACAAACAATCCAACAAAAATCAAATGAGGATCTTTCAGAATTTTTAGGAAGAATTTACTGGGCATATTGAAAGTACATAGATGCTGATCCAGAAGCCCCAAAGAACATAAGAATAGTTGTCATGACTTTTATAGGGCAAAGTGTCCTTAAGGTCCACCAATTACTTTATTGCCTATTCATACATAAATTATTCCTTGAATGTGACAAAGAAATATTAATACAATGTATTTGATTTATTTTATCATCACTATATTTAACTCCATGCTCTCCTGAGGCTAAATCAACTTAACTACTAAGAAAACAATTTCCCTGTACCCAGCAATAACTAGGGTGGCCATTTGAGCAGTGTGAGTTGCCTATTTTAGCCAGGGATTTTTTTTTTTTTTTTCTTTTGATGGTAGTGGGGATTGAATCCAGGGCCTCTCACACGGTAGGACCTCTGAATTTTTTTTTTTTTTTTTTTTTTTTTTTTTTTTGTACCAAGGATTGAACTCAGGGGCACTCGATCACTGGGCCACATCCCCAGCCCTTTTTTGTATTTTTATTAGAGACAGGGTCTCACTGAGTTGCTAAGTGCCTCGCCATTGCTGAGGCTGGCTTTGAACTCGGGATCCTCCTGCCTCAGCCTCCCAAGTGCTGGGATTACAGGCGTGCACCACCATGCCCGGCTGGACCTCTGAATTTTTGACTGGGATGTAAAACTTGATCTTCCCTCTTTCTCTACTGGGAATTGAACTTGGGGGAGCTCTCCCACTGAGCTTTTGGTCCTCAGTCCTTTTTATTTTATTTTGACAGGGTCTCACTAAGTTACCCAAACTGACCTTAAACTTGGGATCTTGCTGCCTCAGTCTCTGTGTAGACTTATATTGTTAAGACTCTACTCTCTAAAAGTTTCTTTAATGCTACTTCATTCACTTCTTATGTCATTCTATCATGATTTCTCTAAATGTACATTTTCCCCTTTCTTGTTAGGCCTGAATGCACCTAATGGAACCTGCATCTCCAAGGCTTTGCTTGGATTTACGCAACCCTGGAAAAAGCATTTCTCAGGGTAAGGTGAGGTTTATGGTATGAATCACAGAGTACAAGAGTTGAATGGCCCAGATTCAAATAACATCATTCGAGATTTTTCTACTAATATTCATGTCTAAACAAAGAATGAAATCTTCCTCAGAGGCAAAACAGACAAGGGATAAGAAGGTGGCTTCGGGGGCTGGCGTTGTGGCTCAGCGGTAGAGCGCTCGCCTAGCACATGCATGACCCAGGTTCAATCCTCAGCACCACATAAAAATAAACGCATTGTGTACAACTAAAGCAAATAAATAAATATTTTTTAAAAAAAATAAAGAAGGTGGCTTCCAGGATTCCAGCAACATCATTTTTCCGTTTAAAGCAAGCACTACCAGTTCTAACCTTGGGTCAGAATGTCTGAAATTGTTTGGAATCCTAGCTTGAAACATTCGCTGGAAAGTAAGTGCTCCTCTCTTTGTACCAGACATTTCCACATTGCTTAGCCTGAGGCTAGGGAGAAGCTTAAGAAAAGTGTGCTGGGGGCCCACAGTGAAAGATTCCCCCAGATAAGAGAGACCCATATGGTGATAAACCTCTGGCCCACTTTCCCCATCTGGGGACTTGTTGCCTTAGCCATTCTGCAGTGAAAAGAAACACCAGCCAGGGTGGCAGAGGAAAAACAGCATGAGCTTGGGTCTCCTGAAAGTCACTGACACCTTCCAAGAACAGGTTTCCCCAGCTTCAGGCAAAGCCCAAATCAGTGACCCAACTGTTCAGCTATTTTAGCAAGATGTTAATTGTAGATGAAATACACACACACACACACACACACACACACACACACACACATACACACACACACTTCATTTTTATGACCCTGCAGTCAGTCCAGCTCTGATAGGCCATCTATAGATGACACACTAGACATAAAGTAAATGAGGCACTTAGGAGCCTCCACAGTTTCTGATTGGGGCTATCAGTGATCAGTGTCAGCACAGTAAGTGTGGCAGAGCCCTAAGCCAAGATGTGAGAGACCCAACTCGGATTCCAGCTTCAGCTCTCCTGTCTCTGTGTGTCCTTGGGCAGGCCACTTCACCTCTCTGGGCCCCATTCTTTCCCTATAATATGCAAGGACTCTTTATATATGTACCTTTATTTTATTTATTTATTTATTTTTATGTGGTGCTGAGGATCGAACCCAGTGCCTCACACCTGCTAGGCCAGTGCTCTACCACTGAGTCACGACCCCAGCCCCATGCAGGGACTCTTAAAGTCTACACCTTCTCCTCCCATCAGCACTCAGAATTGGGGTAAAGATAAGAAGAATAAATGCATATTTGTGAGAATGTGTAGATGATTCCAAGACCAGAGACGTATCTGCTAGACTAGAAGATAAGAACAAGAAGAGTGTTGGCTCTGTCCAAATATGACTGAGCCTATTCTGATGAACTTCATAGGGGTGAATGTCCAGAGGGACACACAGGTGCTTGTTGATGCTCCAGGACAGGAGGAGGGACTCTGCATACCTGCAGTGAAGGAGATGGGGGAGCTCGTGTCATCTCAGAGGTCATCATGAGTCAAGAGTGGTGGGGCACCTCTCCTACTAACAGAACAAGTTTTACCTGTTTCCTGGTCTTTCCTGACTAGGCTGCAGGGATTAAAATGCTTACTAAATTTCACGGTGAAAGCACTGTTCAAACACGTTCACACAGAACATTAAAAAAAAAAAAAAAAATCCTCCCCAGTTCTTTCTTTGGCTACTGTTCTTCCTCCCTTCACAGCCAGATTTTGCCACAGGATTATCTGTCCTCATTCCCACCTGGCCTCCACCTGTCACAGTCCTCCTCTCCCCATATGGATTCTACTCCACTGAGTCACAAACACATTGATCTTCACATTGTTGACTCTAACAGTCCCTTCAGGTTTTTCTTTTTCTTTTCTTTTCTTTTTTTTTTTTTTTTTTTTTTTTTTTTGGTACTGGGGATTGAACTCAGGGGCACTGGACCACTGGGCCACATCCCCAGCCCTTTTTTGTATTCTATTAGAGACAGGGTCTCACTGAGTTGCTAAGTGCCTTGCCATTGCTGAGGCTGGCTTTGAACTCACAATCCTCCTGCCTCAGCCTCCCAAGTGCTGGGATTATAGGCGTCCGCCACCGCGCCCGGCTCCCTTCAGTCTTTATCTTTCTCAAATTCTGGGCAGTGTCCTGGCAGGCCAAATCCAGAGAATTGAATTTGCTAGAATTTGAAATACTTATTAAATACACATCTCTTTACTCTTAGCTGCTGATGACCATATCACAAAGAGTAGGTGGCATCATCGTTCCGGGTTATTCAACCTTCTTTGGACCTTTGCCTCTGTAATGTGACTTCGCGGCTCCTCCCATTAAAGGTGGCACGTACACCCCCCTCCACTGGTGTAGGGATTGGCCATATGACTTCCATTAGCCAGTGCAATGGGGGAAGAAGTGACCGTGTGCCCAAAGGAACCCAGGATTTCAGAGGCGCTGCGTGTTTCTGTTAGCTTTCTTTGTGCTACAAACATTGTCATGAGAAGAAAATACCCTGATTCCCGAAGAATGAGACTCACATGGAGCAGAGTTGCTCTGACCAACCTGTGAGCATGTGTGTGATAGTGAAGGCTTACTGTTGTAGCCCACCCAGCATGGGGTGGGTGGTCACACAGCACCATTGTAACAATGGCAGCCCTCCCCATTAGACAGTCATGGGCCTCAAAAAGCAATCAGTTGAGAAATCAAAGCTGTTGACCAATGGTTTTCTTAAGACTCTTTTTCCATTTCTCCTCTTCCTGTATCTTAGCAATGGAAGAAAACAGGAAGGTTCTATGAATAAGGCTTGTGAGCTGTGGGATATTTATTTATTTATTTACTATTATTTTATTTTATTATTATTATTTTTGGTACCTGGGATTGGACTCAGGGGCACTTAACCACTGAGCCACATCCCCAGACCTATTTTGTATTTTATTTAGAGACAGGGTCTTGCTGAATTGCTTAGGGCCTCCCTAAGTTGCTGAGGATGGCTTCAAACTCTCGATCCTCCTGCCTCAGCTTCCCAAGCCACTGGGATTATAGGCGTGTGCCACCATGCCTGGAAGCTTTTGAAATTTTATGATATTTCCACATTAGAATTTGAGATCTAGCCGGGCGCGGTGGTGCACGTCTGTAATCCCAGCACTTTGGGAGGCTGAGGCAGGAGGATCGCGAGTTCAAAGCCAGCCATCAGCAATGGCAAGGCACTTAGCAACTCAGTGAGACCCTGTCTCTAATAAAATACAAAAAAAGGTCTGGGGATGTGACCCAGTGGTCGAGTGCCCCTGAGTTCAATCCCCAGTACCACACAAAAAAAAAAAAAAAAAAAAAAGAATTTGAGATCTGGAATTTATGGGTCTGGGCCTCATGAGAGATGACTTCAGTGATTAACATCACAGTGTTTTGGTCCAGGAACCACCATCTGGAACTGCAGGTAACTGGGTTTTTGTTTTAGTTTTTCACACACGGGTATCCTTTTATTTCCTGGTTTATAATTCATGACCATAAATTCCCAGTTGTTGATGTTTATGAACATGAGCAAAGTTTCCTATACTTCTGAAAACAATAAAATTTCATTATTAAATTCTGAAACCCCATCCAACAGTCTCTGGTTTCTGAGTTCTACACCACCCTGGCACCAGCCTGGGAGTTTCATCAGTCAACAGCAGTTTCAGTCATAGTGCAATCCCAAACTAGTGTTCTTAGTGAAAGGATCTATATTTTTTATTTCTACATTATTCCATCTTTGCAATCCCAAACTAGCAATGGTTCTTAGTGATCTTTCTCTAATCTGTGTGGCCCATTCCTAAAAAATTATGAGGTAGAATTGAGCCAGCTTCATAAAGAAGTGCCCTTCCACCAGGCGTGGTGGCGCACACCTGTAATCCCAGCATTTGGGAGGCTGAGGCAGGAGGATCACAAGTTCAAAGCCAGCCTCAGCAATGGCGAGGCACTTAGCAACTCAGTGGGACCCTGTCTCTAATAAAATACAAAAAAAGGGCTGGGGACGTGGCCCAGTGGTCAAGTGCCCCTGAGTTCAATCCCCGGTACCAAAAAATAAAATAAAATAAAATAAAGAATGCATTATGTACAACTAAAGCAAATAAATAAATATTTAAAAAAAAAAAAAAAACATTAGCCAGGGCTCATCTGTCCCTTTATTTAGTCTTGTATATGCCCTGTCATGGCTTATACACACATCCTCAGGACCCCCAACTAACTTAGCCAGACCCTGTCTCAAAAGAAAAAATGGGGACTGGTATTGTAGTTCAGTGGTGGAGCACTCATATGGCACATATGAGGCACTGGGTTTGATCCTCAGCACCACATAAAATAAATAAAATAAAGGTATTGTGTCCATCTAAAACTATAAAAAAATATTAAAAAGAGAAAAAAAGAAAAAAGAAAAGGAGCCGGGCGCGGTGGCACACACCTGTAATCCCAGCACTTGGGAGGCTGAGGCAGGAGGATCACAAGTTCAAAGCCAGCCTCAGTGATGGCGAGGCGCTTAGCAACTCAGTGAGACCCTGTCCCTAATAAAATACTAAAAAGGGCTGGGGTTATGGCTCAGTGGTCGAGTGCCCCTGAGTGCATTTCCCAGTACCCCCCCCCCAAAAAAAAGGAAAGGAAATAATACTGATATGTTAGGAATTGAAATCTTCTGCAATTAACAGAGATTTGCAAAAATGTGGCTTGGACAAATTATAAGTTTTATTTAGCTCATATAACAACAAATTCAGAGAAAGGTAATCCAGAGCTAGGATAGCAGTTTTATAACATCAGGGAATCCAGATTTTGAAACCCAGGAGGGAAAGCTTTACTGCTCTTGCTCCGCTAAAACTATGGGAGGCAGGTTGGCAAGGGAACAGGTTTTATTCAAAGCCAACTTTGAGAAAGAGATCTTTTTCTTTCTCAAATCTCTATCGTCTAGGACTTTGGGTGTGGGACAGAAAGCAGTAAATATACATATGTAAATGTGGCTAGACCCTGTCCATAAGAAGCATGTCACAGTCTCAGGTTCCTGAGCCACACTCAGGGCCTGGGGACATCTGCTCAGCCTCCATTCTCAGTATGAGGGAGTTTGAAAGTTAAAACAATTGGGAGCTATTAATTTCAAGGAAGGTCTGTTTTAAATCCTCCCTGTTTAATTTATCCCTCAGGTTTTTTACTTTTATTTTTAGTTGTAGATGGACACAATGCCTTTAATTGTTTGTTTGTTTGCTTGCTTGCTTTTGGTACCGGGGATTGAACTCAGGAGCATTCAACCACTGGGCCACATTCCCAGCCCTTTTTTGTATTTTATTAGAGACAGGGTCTCACTGAGTTGCTAAGTGCCTGGCCATTGCTGAGGCTGGCTCTGAACTTGCGATCCTCCTGCCTCAGCCTCCCAAGTGCTGGGATTATAGCCACTGCACCCAGCTTATTTTGTTTTATTAATTTTCATGTGGTGCTGAGGATCAAACCCAGTGCCTCCCACATGCTAGGCAAGCGCTCTACCACTGAGCCACAACCCCAGTCCTTATCCCTCAGTTTTGAGAGTTGAGGCTTCTTGCCATCTGGCTAGCAGCTTATTGTTGGATGGGTGAATAGAACCATCAAGGAACCTGAATGCCTCGTACATTTGTGGGCCCTGGGGCATTGGGCCCCGTGCCCCATTTTTTGAATTTCTAGACAAAATGTTTCCAGCCCTGGTCTAAGTGGACTGTCCCGCAGTGACCATGCCCCCGTAAAGGCAACCAGCCCTCCAGCTCCTACCGGTGCTTCGGCTCCAACAACACCTCTCCAACTCCAACCAACCCTCTAACTAACCTCACCCAGTTTAATACTTTTTGCCTTAACAAGGACAAGTGCTAACAGCTCGAGCTTACAGGTGCGTCACACAGTGTTCACGGGCATAAAAAGATTCTTAGATAAATGCATGAATATCAGGTGAAAATACTTGAACACCTTTATGGCTATGTTTTTCTCTCCTTCTAAGGCATCCTTTTCCTTTTCCACCATTTTAACTCTGTTTAACTTCTCTCCTCTATGTTCACTTAATATTTCAACTCTCCGACACAAGACTTTATAGGTTCATTTAGCCGCCCACATTGCCATCTTATCTAAACCTATAAAAGTTGCAATTCCAATATTTTGTCTTTTAAGGAAGTTTACAAGCTCCAGTTCAGCGTCTCCTCCTAAAGTAAGCATTTGGTAATTTTCCTTTAATTTATTTGTTATTATATAAAAACCTGCCATAAATTCATTAAGCCTTTGTTTTTGAAGCTCTTCATAAGCCAGTCTAAAGCTATCTCTTTCAGAAGTTATTCTGTCCAGTTCTCCTACCCATTGACTCCCTTGTCAGAGGGACAAGAGGAAGTGCAGGACTAGACCTCTGTTCCACTGCCCGAATAGTGCTAACACCTGAAATGGGGGTTCAACTGATTCCCACGGGAGTCAGGGGACCTCTTCCCTCAGGGACTGTAGGACTTATCCTCAGGTGAAGTTCTAAAAGCTTATTAGGTTTTCAAGTAACACCAGGTGTTATAGACTCCGACTACCAAGGAAAAATAAAAATAATGCTTAGTTCACTGCAGGAGCCCTGTTTGGGGAGATGGCTTGAATTGCGGTTGACTATGGGCCATGGAGATTTGGGCATTGTCGCCTTCCATAGTCTCACGGGACTTGGCCCGGGATCTCGAGTGACTTGGCCGAGATTGCTGATCGGGTCAGCGCCATTTTGGTGGTGTGTGCGGCGCATGTTAGTCGTTGTTAGAGCCAGAGAGAAAAGTTATCAGAATAAAAAGCTGTTTGTCTCCAGTTTGCCCCTGAACTTCTTCCTGCGGCTTCGTTGCTCCAAGTGGCCATCGCTTCAGGCAGCAACAGGTGGCGGCCCGTACAGGGACTTCAGAGCGGAGAGGTAAGAACTGAAAGGTCTCTAAAGATGGGTTCGAATATAACTGAATCCCAAGTGATAGAGGCTATGCAAAGACTCCTTGATATACCTGACTCTGTTCTCAGTGAGGAGGATATAGAAAAAAGTGAAAGTGATCAAAAAAGCGTAGCTTCCACTGGGCCAACTAAGACCAGTAAAGAGAGTATTAGAAGAGTCCCAAAAATGACAAAAATCCAAGCTATTAGAGCTATTCGGGAGTTATTGGTGATAGCTGAAGGATACTTGCTCTTAATGGAACCTGGGCCTCAGGATATTGCTGTCAGTGAAATTAGCAGTGGTGAGGAATCTAGTAAAAGTGATCCTGAGAAAATGAGGAAAAAGAAACTAAAAAAAGACCGAGAAAAAGGACCGTCAAGTAGAGGAACCACTTGTGTCCTCTACTCCCCCATGGGTGGAATCCATTACAGAAAATATGAAGGGTATTACTAGGCATTTGCATACCCTAGAAACAGAAATAAAAAGTCTTTCTGATCGCTTATGCGCTCTCGAGGGCAACTCACAGATACATTGGGAACCGCCAGCATTTGAAAAGAAAAATGGACAGAGGGTCCATCAGTCAGTAGATTTCAAAACAATAAAAAATCTCAAAGAGCCAGGCGCGGTGGCGCACGCCTGTAATCCCAGCACTTTGGGAGGCTGAGGCAGGAGGATCGCGAGTTCAAAGCCAGCCTCAGCAATGGCGAGGCACTTAGCAACTCAGTGAGACCCCGTCTCTAATAAAAACACAAAAAAGGGCTGGGGATGTGGCCCAGTGGTCAAGTGACCCTGAGTTCAATCCCCGGTACGGTACACACAAAAAAAAAAAAAAAAAAATCTCAAAGAGGCAGTAATGACTTATGGGCCCCAAGCTCCTTTCACATTGAGTATGCTGGAGTCCCTTAACACCTTTAGCTTAACCCCTTCAGACTGGAAAAGTCTATGTAAAGCAACATTAAGTGGGGGGCAATTCTTGGTTTGGCGATCGCAATTCCAAGAACTTTGTATAGAAACGGCTAAAAGAAACGCGGCTGCAGGGTTTGGAAACTATAATATAGACATGCTCACAGGAGAAGGGCAATTTGCAGACTTACAGGCTCAAACAGATTATGACCCAGATGTATATGCTCAGATAAACACAGCTGCCATAGAGGCATGGAAAACTGTACAAGGACCTGGGGATCTACAAGGTATCTTGTCAAAAGTGATTCAAGGACCTAATGAGCCATATGCTGATTTTGCTAATCGACATTTGAGAACTGCAGGTAGTGTGTGTTTGCAGATGTTGACCAAGCTATGCCATTAGTTGTTCAATTAGCTTATGAAAATGCAAATAAATGGTGCCAAGCAGCCATCAGGCCATGGAGAACTAAAAAAGATCTTTCCGTATATATACAACTATGTAAAGATATAAATGACGCCTTTGTCACAGGAAATGTGATTGCAGCCTCAATGAGAGGTGCTTCCCCTCGAAATTTTACAAAGGCTAAACGTAGACATTATAATCAATCAGGATATTCCAGGCAAAATTATCATAATCAATCAGGCTATTCTAGGCAAAATCCCAAAAGAGAAATAAGACCAAGCTCATTACCGTGCCCCAGGCCGCTGCCCCAGGTGTAAAAAGGGAAATCATTGGGCCAATAAATGCCATTCAAAATTTGACATCCATGGAAATCCTTTGTTCAGGAATTCAAAACACGGGGCACGGGGCCCAATACCCCGGGGCCCACAAATGTACGGGGCATTGGAGGAGGAGTATCCTCAAGCATCCACTCAGATGCTTCCCCGACACACAATCCCTACTACCCATCCACTCCCTCACCAGAGGAACAAGAGGAAATGCAGGATTAGACCTCTGTTCCACCGCCCGAATAGTGTTAACACCTGAAATGGGGGTTCAACTGATTCCCACAGGAGTCAGGGGACCTCTTCCCTCAGGGACTGTAGGATTTATTATTGGGCGTAGTCCTAAAAGCTTATTAGGTTTGCAAGTGACACCAGGTGTAATAAACTCAGACTACAAAGGGGAAATAAAAATAATGCTTAGCTCACCCCAAAGTATAAGTTCTGTTAATCAAGGAGATAGAATTGCTCAGTTGCTTCTCCTTCCCAATTTACATAATTCATTTAAAATGGGTATGCCTCAAGAAGGGAACAATAGAGGATTTTGTTCCACTGACTCAAGACCCATGCTTGCTGGGTTCGAGACTGTTCAAGGAGGCCTATGTGTAAAATAAAAATCCAAGGAATAGAAATGGAGGGATTAATAGATACTGGAGCTGACTCTTCCATTATTAATTTACGCCAATGGCCCAAGCACTGGCCTCTGCAAAAAGCTTCAACCAGTTTAAGAGGCTTGGGATATAATAACCTCCCAGATAATAAAAGTGCGGTAATTTTAAAATGGGAGGATGATGAAGGCCATAAAGGAACATTTCAGCCTTATGTTTTACCTAATCTACCGGTTATTTTATGGGGAAGAGATATTTTGCAACAAATGGGAGTACACCTTGCAACCAAGCCTGCAGGTGTTAAATGTGAAAACCTACAGGGTAATCTTTTTTTTTGTGTGGTACCAGGGATTGAACTCAGGGGCACTCGACCACTGGGTCACATCCCCAGACCTTTTTTGTATTTTATTAGAGACAGGGTCTCACTGAGTTGCTAAGTGCCTCGCCATTGCTGAGGCTGGCTTTGAATTCACAATCCTCCTGCCTCAGCCTCCCAAAGTGCTGGGATTACAGGCGTGCGCCACTGCGCCCGGCCAGGGTAATCTTAACCATAAAAGAAATCATTATCAAAAAGTACAGAGTAGCCGGCCAGGGTAATCTTAACCATAAAAGAAATCATTATCAAAAAGTACAGAGTAGCCGGGCTACTCATGGTGGCTTAAACTTATTCTTCAAGGACTTAAGACTTCTACTAAAATATTTGGCATTCACCCTGCTACTATTATTACTCCCTATTCATCATCACAGATTGAATATTTATGCTTCAATGATAATGATTGGGCTATAGCTAAATGCTCTACTTCTGCAAATTTTGATAATCATCTTCCTAAGTCCCCTATATTATCTTTTTGTATTAATCATCCTATTATATTTCCACAGGTAATAAAAAATCAACCTATTCCTAAGGCATTTAATGTATTTACAGACGGGTCCTCAAATGGTACTGCTACAGTAGTCACTAAAAAAGAAAATATGACTTACATAACTGCACACAAATCAGCTCAACTAGTGGAATTGGAAGCTGTGGTAAGAGCTCTGGAAAATTTTAGGGACCAGCCCGTAAACATTTTTTCAGATAGCCACTATATTGTACAAGCCGTCCCAAAAATTAGAGTTAGCAGGACCAATAGCACCTCATACTCCAGCCTTTAAATTGTTTTATCAAATACAAAAACTTTTGTGGGCAAGAAAAGAACCTCTATTCGTAGGCCATATTAGAGCACATACTAATTTGCCTGGTCCCCTCCATGAAGGTAATCAAAAGGCTGATGAACTTACAAAAACAATATTTATACTTTCAGTGCTACAACAAGCTACTTTATTTCACTCCCAGTTTCATGTCAACAGCACCACCTTGCAACGTAGGTTTAAAATCACAAAGGAGCGCTCTCCAGGCTTGGGCCTAAGTCGCGGCAATATGGCTAAACGCACCAAGAAGGTCGGAATCGTCGGTAAATATGGGACCCGCTACGGTGCCTCCCTCCGGAAAATGGTGAAGAAAATTGAAATCAGCCAGCACACCAAGTACACTTGCTCCTTCTTTGGCAAGACCAAGATGAAGAGACGCACTGTGGGGATCTGGCACTGTGGTTCCTGCATGAAAACAGTGGCTGGTGGTGCCTGGACCTACAACACCACTTCTGCCGTCACGGTCAAGTCTGCAATCAGAAGGCTGAAGGAATTGAAAGACCAGTAAAAAGTTCTACCATTTGAGACATCCCTAGCCTATAATAAATGGGTTAATTTATATTAAAAAAAAAATCACAAAGGAGCAAGCCAGAACAATTGTAAAAGATTGTAAATCTTTTTTTTTTTTTTTTTTTTTTTTTTTTTTGGTACCAGGGATTGAACTCAGGGGCACTCGACCACTGGGCCATATCCCCAGCCCTTTTTTGTATTTTATTAGAGACAGGGTCTCACTGAGTTGCTAAGTGCCTCGCCATTGCTGAGGCTGGCTTTGAACTCGCGATCCTCCTGCCTCAGCCTCCCAAGTACTGGGATTACAGGCGTGCGCCACCGCACCCGGCTAAGATTGTAAATCTTGTATGACACATTTGCCCAATCCTCATTTTAGCGTTTAACCCTAGAGGGTTAATGCCCAATCATTTGTGGCAGATGGATGTTACCCATGAGCCAAGTTTTGGAAAATTGCGATTTATTCATGTTACCATAGATACATGCTCAGGCATGATTTTTGCTTCCTTACATTCTGGAGAAAAAGTTAAAGATGTTACATCTCATTGTTTGCAAGCTTTTGCTGCATTGGGCATCCCCAAAATGCTTAAAACAGATAATGGCCCTGCATATACGCCCTCATCTTTCAAACAGTTTTGCACAAAATTCAATATATCCCATAAAACAGGCATCCCATACAATCCTCAGGGTCAGGGCATTATTGAAAGAGCAAACCGAACACTGAAAATTATGTTATTAAAACAAAAAGAAGGCCGGGGCGCGGTGGCGCACGCCTGTAATCCCAGCACTTTGGGAGGCTGAGGCAGGAGGATCGCGAGTTCAAAGCCAGCCTCAGCAATGGCGAGGCACTTAGCAACTCAGTGAGACCCTGTCTCCAAATAAAATACAAAAAAGGGCTGGGGATATGGCCCAGTGGTCAAGTGCCCCTGAGTTCAATCCCCGCTACCACAAAAAAAAAAAAAAAAAAAAAAAAGAAGAAGGAAATTGGAAAAGTCCTAAGGACAGATTGGCAGTTGCCCTGTTTACTTTAAATTTTTTAACTTTAGACTCTAATGGTTATTCTGCTGGAGACAGACATTGGAATCCACACCAACAACATAAACCTTTGGTTTACTGGAAGGATGTTCTTTCAGGTACATGGAAGGGTCCAGATCCAGTATTAATTTGGGGAAGAGGATCTGTTGTGTTTTTCCAAAGCATGAATCCTCTCCAATATGGATACCATCTAGATTAATAAAACAGGTACCACATCAAAATGATCAAGATGAAGTTATTGAAGAATCAAGATTAATAAAAAAGGTACAAAATCAAGAGGACCAAGATGAAGGTATAGAATGATTCCCTCAAAAGAGTCCTTCAAAATATTTCACAACTTAAGTGTCATTCCTCCCGGCCGGGATGAGGAGATCTCTCTTTAGTGTGCACACAATTGTATTTTTTTTTATACATATCTTTATGTCTGTACATTTGTCTACATTTCATGTTAATGTGACGTCACAAAAATATATGTTTGTATGTTTGTGCATCTGTCCAGTGTGATGTCACAAATAACAAAGTGCTTATGAAAAAAAAAATATATATATATATGGATCCAAATAACTTTAATTCATTTTAGGTTAAGAGTATTCAATTAAGAGTAAATAATTTTATAAATGAAGGTACTTTCAATTTTGATTTATAGGTGTCCCTGGGACTTCTCTTTAGCAAACAATATGACTAGTGCTATATAACCTGATATTTTGGTGTTTTGACATAAGATTGTTTATTTGTTATTAACTTCATTTGTTTAATAGCTCATTAATTTCAATTATCTCATCAGGTAAAAGATTGCTCTGTATACAGAGACTCAAGGGTTCCAGCTAACAAATTATTTCTCCAAAGTGCCTTTACCTTTTCTTTAATCTATCTTTAATGCAGTTATTACCCTCAGTCTTTCTTTGTTTTGTTCTAAATATGATATTTTTCCAACTTATGTTTGTAGAAGCTCAACCAGCGATGTGTGTGAACAAAAATCAACTTTAATTTTCTAATCTAATTATTCTATTTTGTAGTTTGACAACTCGCCTCTTGACTCAGTGCTGCAATAGCACTGCCTTTCCTTTAATAATTGATGCTTGAGTTTCTAGGTAGCGAGCCCTGAAGATTTGCCGGTGGCATTGTCTAGACATAAAAAAGACGTCTGCTGCTACAGCTGCAGGGATCGCGGCCGCCGCAAGCATCCCTGCTGCTCAAGCATCAAACAACCTCACCAACAGTGTGGCCTCTGCTCTACATGCATGGGGCCTGCTACATCAACGTGTTATAACAAATGGACATTTTGAGCTTTCATTGTTTGGGACTTTACGGGACAATGCCTTGCGGGTATTTGTCTAGAGAATTCAGTGTGTTACTTGATGGAACTTAGGGCAGTTGATTTGTTTAAACAATTTGATATGCTATGCAATTTGGCTCATCACCAAAAGGCTTGTCGCCTTAAAGCCGCAACATCTCCTCACAATTGGATGGCTGTTAGTCATCATACACAGTCGATCCTAAAGGGCTCCATTGGATGGCTGGTTAGCCAATGACGGGTAAGATCCCCAGAGGGGGACAACCTAAGACAGGCACAGTTGCACGGGACAGTCTCATGTGGCCGACATATCAACCTAAGACAGGAGTCAAGGGCACAGCCTTGATTATCCGATGACGGGTAAGAATGTTGGTTGCACATAGACGTCCTAGAGCATCCCCTCTTTTAAAACAAAAGGGGGGAAATGCAGGAGCCCTGTTTGGGGAGATGGCTTGAATTGCGGTTGACTATGGGCCATGGAGATTTGGGCATTGTCGCCTTCCGTAGTCTCACGGGACTTGGCCTGGGATCTCGAGTGACTTGGCCGAGATTGCTGATCGGGTCAGCGCCATTTTGGTGGTGTGTGCGGCGCGTGTTAGTCGTTGTTAGAGCCAGAGAGAAAAGTTATCAGAATAAAAAGCTGTTTGTCTCCAGTTTGCCTCTGAACTTCTTCCCGCGGCTTCGTTGCACCAAGTGGCCATCGCTTCAGGCAGCAACAGTTCACCTAGAGGCATTAGCTCTGTTAACCAAGGAGATAGAATTGCTCAGCTGCTTCTCCTTCCCAGTTTACACAATTCATTCAAGAGTATGCCACAGAATAGGAACAATAGAGGATTTGGTTCCAGTGGCTCGGGACCTAAGGCTTGCTGGGTTCAGGATTGTTCACGGAGGCCTATGTGCAAAATAAAAATTCAAGGTATAGAGATGGAGGGGCTGATTGATACTGGGGCTGACTCTTCCATCATCAATCTACGACAATGGCCCAAGCACTGGCCTCTGCAGAAGACTTCAACCAGTTTAAGAGGCTTGGGATATACCAACACCCCAGCACAAAGTGCTGTAATCTTAAAATGGGAAGATAATGAAGGGCATGATTGGACGGCTGTTAGTCAACACACACAGTCGATCCTGAAGGGCCCTGAAGATTTGCTGATGGCATTGTCTAGACATAAAAAAGCTGCTGCTACAGCTGCAGGGATCGCGGTCGCTGCAAGCATCCCTACTGCTCAAGCATCAAACAACCTCACCAGCAGTGTTACCTCTGCTCTGCATGCATGGGGTCTCCTAGATCAACATGTTATAACAGGTGGACATTTTGATCTTTCATTGTTTGGGACAATACGGGACAATGCCCTGCGGGTATTTGTCTAGAGAACTCAGTGCGTTACTTGATGGAACTTAGGGCAGCTGATTTGTTTAAAGAAATTGATACACTATGGAACTTAGCTCGTCAGCAAAAGGCTTGCCACCTTAAAACTGCAGCATCTCCTCAATTAGGGCTCTTACAATTCCTGAAAGAGGCAAAGTCTGAAATATTTAACAGCCCTACCTACGAGGAGGACTTAAGTGTTCATTTAGGTAAGAACTCTCCATGTCGGTGCAGTGGCCTGTAATCCAGTGGCTCAGGAGGCTGAGGCAGGAGGATCATGAGTTCAAAGTCACCCTCAGCAATGGCGAGGCACTAAGCAACTCAGTGAGACCCTGTCTCTAAATTCTTTAAATAAAATACAAAATCGGGCTGGGGATGTGGCTCAGTGGTTGAGTGCCCCTGGGTTCAATCTTCAGTACAAAAAAAAAAAAAAGAAAGAAAAAAAAAAACTCTCCATAACCTCCTAGGCTATTATGGAAATGACAGGACTCTAGATTTGATCTCCTGGCTCTGAGCCTTCTTGCATTCTTTGATCTTGTTGGTCAGAATCTGAAGAGCCTACTTTAGCCAATTTTAAACAACAGGTTTTAGAAAGATTAGGCCAGAAAAATACAAAACATTAATAAAAGCAAAGCAATCCAGTCTGTATAGTAGATTTGAACTGATAAGTATAATCTCTTTAATTCTATCATTTTTAAGGAATCAAAGAAAACCAACTTGTCCATAAAATACTTCTGTCAAATTTTCGCTGAAGCTGGGCGTGGTGGCGCACGCCTGTAATCCCAGCACTTGGGAGGCTGAGGCAGGAGGATTGCGAGTTCAAAGCCAGCCTCAGCAATGGCGAGGCACTTAGCAACTCAGTGAGACCCTGTCTCTAATAAAAATACAAAAAGGGCTGGGGATGTGGCCCAGTGGTCAAGTGCCTCTGAGTTCAATCTCTGGTACCGAAAAAAAAAAAAAAAAAATTTCGCTGAAGAGTACCTGTTAGCTAGAGTCCTTCTTATACAAATCAGTGTTAATTGCCATCTGGGTAGAAAGCTCAACATCACATTTGATAACACCTTTAGAATTTAGGTACAGGGCTGGGGTTGTGGCTCAGTGGTAGAGCACTTGATAGCATGTGTGAGGCACTGGGTTTGATTCTCAGCACCACATATAAATAAATAAAGGTCCATCAATAACTAATAAAAATATTTTTTAAAAAAAAGAATTTAGGTACAGCCGATGTGGTAGCACAGGAGGATTGCAAATTTGAGAGCAGCCTCAGCAAATTAGTGAGGCCCTAAGCAATTTAGTGGGACCCTGTCTCAAAATTGTAAAAATTGAAAAGAACTGGGGTGTGGCTCCATGGTTTAGCACCCCTGGGTTCAATCCCCAGAACCAAAAAGAAAAAAAAAAAAGAATTTATGTACAAAGAACGACAAAAATTTTGAACAGTCTACAGGAATTAATGTCAATCCACTAATTAAAAAAAAATACTCATCTTGTACATGCAAATATACAAAAAAACTTTTAAAAATAAATGGCGCACACCTGTATCTTTGGGAGGCTGAGGCAGGAGGATCGCGAGTGTCAAACTAAGTCACTCAGCAAATAGTATACTTACAAAAAAACTTAAAAAAATAGCCAGGGATGTGGCCCAGTGGTCGAGTGCCCCTGAGTTCAATCCCTTACCCCCCCCCCCCCCCAAAAAAAAAAAAAGCCAGTCTTGGGCTGGGGTTGGGCTCGAGTGGCATGGCGCACTGGGTTCGATCCTCACACCACTGTAATCCACCCAGCCACTGTTCCCAGGGAGGCTGAGGCAGGAGGATCGCTAGTTCAAAGCCATCCTCAGCAATGGCGAGGCACTTAGCAACTCAGTGAGACCCTGTCTCTAATAAAATACAAAAAAAAAAAGGTCTGGGGACGTAGCCCAGTGGTCAAGGGCCCCTGAGTTCAATCTCCAGTACCAAAAAAAAAAAAAAAAAAAAAAAAAAAAAAGCCAGGAGCGGTGGCGCACGCCTGTAATCCCAGCACTTTGGAGGATCACGAGTTCAAATCCAGCCTCAGTAATGGCGAGGCACTTAGCAACTCAGTGAGACCCTGTCTCTAATAAAATACAAAAAAGGGCTGGGGATGTGGCTCAGTGGACTAGTGTCCCTGAGTTCAATCCCCAGTACCACAAAAAAAAAAAAAAAAAAAAATAGCAATATTACACATATGACAAGATCTTTAGATTTAAATTAATCTTAAAATAGAGGATGAGTAAAACAGGATTGTCCCTTAGGAACTACACAGATACTGCCCATAATATCTAAAATAAACATTTGAGGTATTATTATTACACAGAAAGCTTATCAACTTAGCAAAACAATTTAGTTACCTCTGCAATATGTTAAGTCAATAAGCCTGATTTACAGCATTACACTGGGACTATCAGACTTTTTAAAGATTTAGAGTATTTATATCCAGAAAACATTGATTATTGTAAAAATAATAATTTATTTAACAAAAGGAGACTTTAGAATAAAGATGTGAATAAACCATAACTCTTTTTTTTTTTTTTTTTTTTTTTTTTTTTTTGGTGCTAGGGATTGAACCCAGGGCCTTTGACATGCGAGGCAAGTACTCTACCAACTGAACTATATTCCCCGCTCTAAACTATAACTCTTGTAGGACTTAGTTTATCTTTTAAGCAATCAAAATCCTAACAAAATCAGAAGAAAACATAGGAAATTATCTTGATAAAACATAAAATCTTTGTTCTTTAAATCAGTTTTTTTGTAAACTTTCTTAAGAGCAGGTAAGTTATTGTCAGACTGTTGGAGGCTGCCTATAAATGTATTTTTAAAACTACTTTAAATTTTTCTAGGATTTAACCATTAATCAAAATACCAAAACTTATTATTATCATATATCTTTTTTTTTAGTTGTTGATGGCCCTTTATTTTATTTATTTGTTTGTTTGTTTGTTTGTTTATATGTGGTGCTGAGAATCAAACCCAGTGCCTCATACATACGAGGCAAATGCTCTACTAGTGAGCTACTACCCAAGTCCTTATCCTATATCTTTAAGTAATTAAAAATGGAGAAAATACAAGACTTTTAAAATAATATAGATCCTGAAGAAAAAACAGGCATGATGAGATATTAGAAAGAAACATCTAGGGCTGCGGCTGTAGCTCAGTGGCAGAGCGCTTGCCTAGCATGCGTGAGGCACTGGGTTCAGTCCTTAGCACCACATAAAAATAAACAAAATAAAGGCATGCTTGTCTACCTGCAACTACAAAAAAAAAATTTTTTTTTCAAAGAAAGATAGATCTGGGGCTGGGGTTGTGGCTCAGCAGCAAAGCGCTCGCCTCGCATGTGTGCGGCCCGGGTTCGATCCTCAGCACCACGTAAACATAAATGCATTGCATTAAGCATCTTGCTGATTTAAAAAAATGAAACCTAGGTAGTTGGTACAGAAACCATAAAGCAAAGTGTCTGAGTTACTCTATAAGCAATACCAACACCATATAAACTCACTTTTAATTCTAGGTTAACAAAGGGACTAATGTTAGCTTACAGAAAATTGAAAACAGGCTTTTAATCTGTTTTTATTTATTTGTTAGTGTATAATGAACATCAATTTTATTTTTAACAATCACAAATTTAGGACCGCTGTATTTCAACATGAACCTTTTTTTTTAAACAAGGGAGTGATGAAAAATAAAAATGGAAAACTAGTTTTAAAAACTAATGTCTAAACTGGGCGCGGTGGCACACATCTGTAATCCCAGCACTTGGGAGTCTGAGGCAGGAGGATCGCAAGTTCAAATCCAGCCTCAGCAAATAGCAAGGCACTTAGCAACTCAATGAGACCCTGTCTCTAATAAAATACAAAAAATGGGCTGGGGATGTGGCCCAGTAGGCAGGTGCCCCTGAGTTCAATCCTCACTAAAAAAAAAAAAAAAAAAAAAAAAAAAAAAGCTAATGTCTAAAAACTTATAAATCATTAAATTTCCCTTGTACACATATAAGGGAAATAGCAATCAAAATTCCAGAAGTAGGGCTGGGGTTATGGCTCAATGGTAGAGTGCTTACCTAGCATGCATAAGGCACTGGATTCAATCCTCAGCACCACATAAACATAAAATAAAGATATTTTATTATTATAAAATAAAGATATTGTGTCCACCTAAAACTAAAAAATAAATTAACAAAAAAATTCTAAAAGTAGGCTGGGGTTGTAGCTCAGTGCTGGGGCACCTGCCTAGTATGTGTGAGGCATTGGGTTCTAGCCATAGCACCACAAAAATAAATAAATAAATAAAGATATTGTGTCCATCTTCAACAAAACAAATAATTTTTTTTTCAAGTCTGTCAAGGTACATGACATTTAGGTTAATGAATGAAGGTAGACTGCTAGTCAATTTTTGAAAGTACTGATAGAATTTATGATCAATTTGCAACAACAAAAAATATAAAATTACACTATTCAAGAAATCAGAAACAGAAACCATCCCTAGGTAATTTGCATTTTAAAATCATCTATTATTTCATTTGGCTTATCTCAGGACTGAACAAAGAAATACCAAATAAAATAAAAATTTTTGAATTTTAAGAAGTCTTCCAATATTTTTTATTTTGTTTGTTTTTAAATATTTATTTATTTGCTTTAGTTGTACACAATGCGTTTATTTTTACATGGTGCTGAGGATTGAACCCGGGCCGCGCACGTGCTAGGCGAGCGCTCTACCGCTTGAGCCACAACCCCAGCCCTTCCAATATGTTTTTAATGACACTTAATTATAAACCCTTTTAGAACTCAGTCCAAACTTCAGTCTAGGCATTTTAGTGCATATACTCACTTGTGAATTTCAAAATCTATTGAACAATTAATATCTCAGGTAAACCATGAGTATTATATATGGATGCAAGAATTACACATTTATCAAAATAACAAAATATACTTGAGGTGTGAAAAGCCTAAGATTTTTTAGGTCTGAATCAAGTTTTCCAGGTCAAAAAATAAAATGTAACGCCTGTAATCCCAGCACTTTGGGAGGCTGAGGCAGGAGAATCGCGAGTTCAAAGCCAGCCTCAGCAATGGCGAGGCACTTAGCAACTTTGTCTCTAATAAAATACAAAAAAGGGCTGGGGATGTGGCCCAGTGGTCGAGTGGCCCTGAGTTCAATCCCCGGTACCAAAAAAAAAAAAAAAAAAAAAAAAAAATAAAATGTGTTACAATTTTTGAAGACAATTACCAACAAATTAAAATTAACTTATTTGTCACAGTTATGTGAATCCGAAATTCATTTAAGCTAACTTTAGTTTTAAGTTATGTGCTTACTTTTCTTACAAGCCAATTTGGCACCATGCAGACAAACAATTTATAAGCATACAGACATATAGGCACACACAATATAATTTCAAAGCTTAGATTTATCATTTGCCAGTTTTTTTTATTTTTTATTTTTGGTGTTTTTAATCTGTTCTTTTTAGATATACATGACAGTAGAGTGTATTTTGACATATTATACATACATGGAGCATAACTTATTCTAATTAGGATCCCAGTCTTGTGGTTGTACATGATGTGGAGTTTCACTGGTGGTGTTTTCATATATGAACACAGGAAAGTTATGTCTGATTCATTTGCTGGTTTTAAAAGCTAGACTGTTGCCAGGTGCAATGGTGCACACCTATAATCCCAGCCCTCAGGAGGCTGAGACAGGAGGATTTCAAGTTCAAAGCCAGCCTCAGCAAAAGCAAGGTGCTAAGCAACTCAGTGAAACCCTGTCTCTAAATAAAATATGAGATAGGGCTGGGGATGTGGCTCAGTGGTCAAGTGCCCCTGAGTTCAATCCCAGTACCAAAAAAAAAAAAAAAAAAAAAAAAAAAGAAAGAATAAAGAAAAATTACAACTGGAAGAATCAGGTCAGCAAACTTTAACCAGCTTTTCAGATTTTCAGAAAGAGGGGGGGATGGGGGGAGGGAAGGAAACCCTCAAGTAAAAAAAAAAAAAAATAGGATTAGATAAAGTTAATGATGTTAAAATTTTAAAAATTGATTTAAAAAAACCCTCAAGTAGATAGAAAAAATATATATATATTTTTGTACCAGGGATTAAACTCAGGGGCACTCAACCACTGGGCTACATCTCCAGCCCTTTTTTGTATTTTTATCAGAGACAGGGTCTCACTGAGTTGCTAAGTGCCTCGCCATTGCTGAAGCTGGCTTTGAACTCGTGATCCTCCTGCCTCAGCCTCCTGAGGGCTGGGATTACAGGCGTGCGCCATCGCGCCCGGCGAGAAAATGAAAAATTTTTTCATCAGGCAAAACAAAAACGTATAATGTAAGCATGCAAAATAAAAATTGAATTCACCAGAAAGGGGAAAAACCCCTTAAGCTCAAAATAAAGCAATCGCAGATAAAATTTGTCCATTTTTTGACAGAGGCTCATCTGATAACTGAAGCAAGGATCATTCTTGGGAAAATGGAATTCCCTCTCTATGCAGATAAATCTGTTGCTGTAGTCATTAAAATTTAGCCTGTTAAGCCAACTGTCAAGCTAACAAACACCGAAAGCAGTCGTATTAAACCAGAAATGCGCTTTTAGACATACAGACTATGTTGTATTAATTTTTTGGTAAAAGCGAAATCTAACATATCCCCAAATGAACAAATCAACATAATTTCCAGGAATGTTAGCCCTCTGAATTTTACCCTATACCCATCTGTACCCCCAAATCAAACGGCTTAGTCAAGCCCCAAACAGCACAGGGTGGGGAATCTGCAAAGTGCACCGTGCCGTGACACTCAGAGGAACCTGAGTATCCCCAGATATAAAGCCCTTTCCCCCTCACCAGCCAAGCATTTGTAGGTAGTTAATGCTACAGAGAGAAGGAAGCGGGGTGGGGGAACGGGATTTAAAATGTCTCTGAGCAGCTGCTGCTATTTTCCCCCCCACCCCGAAACCCACTGTAGGTTCAGCCCGCCGGGAGTGGTCCAGCCCGCTCTTTCTTAAGAGATCGCTGCTGGGGCAGACTCGACCCGCGAGCATCCCCAAACTGAAATGAGGTAGGGAAAGCTTTACCGCTTGTCACGCTCCACTAAAACTCTGGGAGGCAGGGTGGCAAAGGGAACAAATTTTATTCAAAGTTAAATTTGCGAAAGATAAAGGAGACCCTTTTCTTTCATCTTCCGGGACTCGGGGAGTGGAAAGTTTTTTTGAGGAGAGAAGGCGAGAAGACAGGAAACATACATATGTAGACTTGGCTAGAACTTATTCATCAGAAACATGTCACAGTCAGGGCTGGGGACAGCCCTTCAGCCTCCATTCTCAATATGAAAGTCGGAAGCTTGGTGGTGGTGTTGCTTTTTGTTTTTGTTTTGTTTTGATTTGGTTTGGTTTGATTTTTTTGGTACTAGAGATTGAACCCAGGGGTGCTCTACCACTGAGCTATATCCCCAGCGCCCACCTCTGCCCCTACTGCTGTCTCCCCCTACCCTGCCATAGAATCTGGTTAAATTGCTGATTCTGGCCTCAAATATATATATAATCCTCCTGCCTCAGCCTCATGAGTCACTGGGATTACAGGCATGTGCCACTGTACCTGGTAGGAGTTTTTAATTTCAGAAGGGGTCTTTTTCAGTCCCTCTAGTTCCCCACTCTTTCCTAGGGTGAGTCTTCATCCTCTTACATCATGGTTTAAATAGAAGCAATCCCACATTTCTAGCAGTGAGAAGGGAAGGAGGGAAGAAAGGGCCAGTAAAAAAGGCTGAGATTAAGATGGATACCGTGGTGCACGCATGTAATCCCAGAGATTCAGGAGGCTGAGGCTAGAGGATCACAATATGTCCCCATCAGGCTCAGCAATTTAATAAGACCCTAAGCAACTTAGGGAGACCCTGTCTCAAAGTAAAAAGTGAATAGCACCCCTTGTTCAGTCCCCAATACAAAAAAAAATTTTTTTTTTTAATTTAAAAAGTTGAGATTGCCAATTGAGCCTGCCTCAACCAGCCAGTGACTCCCACTGATATCTCTTTGGCCAGAATCATGTTACAAGATCGTCCCCGGCTTCAAGATAGGCTGGAAAGTGTGGTTCTTTTTTAGCTGGTCTTATTGACACCCTGAATAAAATTGAGATTCTCTTGTGAAGAGAAGAGAGGAGAATGGAGATTAGAAGACACACACAGTCCCTGCCACCTAAGAAAAGACTCTGTCCCTTGACTTGGGTTCTCACACACCTAAGAGGAAAAGCCCACTCTAATTTCCCTAAGAACTGCCTACATTTTGCCCAAAACGGGGCTTGAATTTGAGAATTTTATTGAACATTTACCTTTTTTTTCTATAAAGCCAACTATATAACTGTCTTTGATTATTTGCTTTCATAGACTATTTGTACACTGTTTACTTTTGAAAACCACAAACTGTCAAATTAATGTAAAAACTGACTCAGAACAGGCAGATCCTACATAACTCCAAAAGAGACAATCATAAAAAGGTACAATAAGGACATATTAATAACAGGATATTCATGGAACTTCCACCAGAAGAAACATTCAGATACCAACCCAAGATGAACTCATAATTAAAAATTATAGCCGGGCACAGTGGCACACACCTGTAATCCCAGCACCTGGGAGGCTGAGGCAGGAGGATCACAAGTTCAAAGCCAGCCTCAGCAATGGTGAGGCACTTAGCAACTCAGTGAGACCCTGTCTCTAATAAAATACAAAAAAGGGCTGGGATGTGGCCCAGTGGTCGAGTGCCCCTGAGTTCAATCCCTGGTACCAAAAAAAAAGCACATGAGGAAACACGATTCCATAAGAAATAATTAGCAAATGTAACAAATTGTGAACTAGAGCTACTAATACAATTTGGAATATATTTTAGAGTGTATTTTCATTTTTCAAAGATAATAAAGAAGAAATTGAATTGATAGAACAAAGTTGGAATATTATAGAAAAACATTTCACAATAGGCAGATCTGAAAAAGATTCAAATAGAAAGTCTATAAATGAAATATATCATTAAATAAAAACCAGTAGAAATATAAAAAAAAACAATTTGAACTTGGCCGAAGAGATTCCATGAACTGGAATATATCAGAAGAAATTCCCCAGAATGCCACATAGTGAATTTAAAAACTTGATTTTTAAAAAAATGCAAAAAAAGTAACTGAGCACAGTAGCACAGTCCTGTCATCATTCCAGCAACTTGGGAGGCTGAGACAGGAAGATCACAACTTTAAGACCAGCCTCAGCAACTTAGCCAGGCCCTAAGCAACTTAGTAAGAACCTGTCTCAAAATTAAAAAAAAATTAAAAGGGCTGGGAATATAACTCAGTGATAAAGTGCCCCTGGCTTCAAGCCCTAGTACCAAAAAAAAAAAAAAAAAAAAAAAAAAAAAAAAAAAAAAAAAAGTTAAAAGGCATAAAAAAAAATATATATATTTTTTAGTACCAGGGATTAAAAATGGGGGTGTTTTTACCACTGAGGTGCATCTTCAGTCTTTTTCTTTTTCTTTTTCTTTTTTTTTTTAAGTTTTCAAACAGTGTTTTGCTAAATTGCTGAGGTTAACCTCAAACTTCTGATCCTGCTGCCTCAGACTCCCAAATCCCTGGGATTACAGGTGAATCTCACCACACCTGGCAAGGCATGAAGATTAAATGAGAAGTTCCAGAAGACATCTAAGGGATGTTCCAATAGAAAAGAATAGCAATAATAGAGTGTATTAAGCCAGGCGCAGGGGCGCATGCCTGTAATCCCAGCACTTGGGAGGCTGAGGCAGGAGGATCGCGAGTTCAAAGCCAGCCTCAGCAATGGCAAGTCTCTTAGCAACTCAGGGAGACCCTGTCTCTAAATAAAATAAAAAAAAGGGGCTGGAGATGTAGCCCAGTGGTTGAGTGCCTCTGAGTTTAATCCCCAGTACCAAAATAAAATAATAGAGTGTATTAGCTTTGTATTACTATAACAAAATACCTGTGGAAGCCAACTTCATATATAGGAAAAGGTTTATTTAGCTTACAGTTTAGGGGTTCAAGATCATGGTGTCTGCATCAGTTCAGTTCTCATGAGGACTTCGTGGCAAATGGTAGATAACTGTGGCAGGAGTATGCAGGAGAAAGCAGGCATATTGCAAGTCAGGAAGCAGATAGAATGGAAGGGGCCAGATTTGCTTCTTTTCCCAAGAACTCAAAGGGCCACAAGAGAACTACCTTCCAAGGGCAAGCCCCCAGCCACCCAAGGGCCTCCTACTAGGCTCCACCTCCCAAAGTTTCCACCGCCTCCCACTAGCAACACCAGCAGACTAAACTTTTGATCACAACTGACTCTGTAGGGACACCCAGGCCATAGCAGAGAGTCACAATATTCAAAGAGTTAATGGCTAAGAATTTTCCAGAATTGAGGAAAGGAGTATGCACCCTCAGTTCAAAAAACATATACCAAGCCGGGCGCGGTGGCGCACGCCTGTAATCCCAGCACTTTGGGAGGCTGAGGCAGGAGGATCGCGAGTTCAAAGCCAGCTTCAGCAATGGCGAGGCACTTAGTAACTCAGTGAGACCCTGTCTCTAATAAAAATACCAAAAAAAAAAACATATACCAAATTCTGAGCAGGATAAATAAAAACACTTTAATGTATTATAGTGAAACAATAGAAGATCAATAATTAAATAAAAAACCTCACCAGAAAAAGGAAATACTAATGGATTTTAACAACAACAAAAAAGATGCAGAGTTGCAGTGACTGCCTGTTTATTAGAGGCAATTAATGTCAGAAGACAACACAATGGTATCTTCAAAGTGCTGTCAGTTTAGAATCTTCTATTTAACTTTAAAGATGGGGTGAAACAGACATTTTAGACTTAGAAAATGTAAGAAAGCTATTTTTTTTTTACTCCCAGATTCCCTCTGAAATACCTTAAGAAGTACTTAAGTGAAGGAAAATAAATCCATAAGTAACTTCAATGAAATAAAATGATAAATAGTAGGCACAGAAATCAATAAAACAAACTGGTACAGTAATTCCCCCCTTATCTGTGGGGGGAAACTTTCAAGACCCCTGCCCCATGGATGCCTGAGACTGTGGCTAGCACTGAACCCTATTTAGACTGTTTCTGCCTATAAATACATACTTATGATAAAGTTTTATCTACCAATTAGGCACAGAAAGAGAGCAATACTAATAATAGACCTATTATAAAGATACACTGTAGGGGCTGGGATTGTGGCTCAGCGGTAGAGCGCTCGCCTAGCACATGGGCGACCCAGGTTCGATCCTCAGCACCACGTACAAATGAAACGCATTGAATAAAACGCATTGTGAGCCGGGCGCGGTGGCGCACGCCTGTAATCCCAGCACTTTGGGAGGCTGAAGCAGGAGGATCGCGAGTTCAAAGCCAGCCTCAGCAATGGCGAGGCACTTAGCAGCTCAGTGAGACCCTGTCTCTAAATAAAATACAAAAAAAGGGCTGGGGATGTGGCCCAGTGGTCGAGTGCCCCTGAGTTCAATCCCCGGTACCAAAAAAAAAAAAAAAAAAAAAAAAAAAAAAACGCATTGTGTACAACCAAAAGCAAATAAATAAAAATATTAAAAAAAAAAAAGATACACTGTAACAAAGTTATGTGAATGTGGTCTCTCTCAAAATAACTGACTGCACTGTACTTTCTTTCCGCGATTCTGTGAGAGGACACAGTGCCCACTGGATGAGATGAAGTAAGATGAAGGCCATAGGCATTGTCACACAAACTTTCCATAACTGAAACAAACTCATCACTGAGATGGATAAGCAACATACAGTATGGCTACGCTGGACAAAAGCAAAGTTCACCTTCCATGAAGGATAAGGCAGGACAGTGTGAGATTTCATCACACTGGTCACAATGACACACAATTGAAGACAATAATTATTTATTTCTGGAATTCTCCATTCAATATTTTCAGATTACAGTTGATAGCAGGAAACTAAATCATGGGAAAGGGGACTGCTGTAATAATTATAGATCATAAATAATGATGAATTTGGGTGTGCCTAAAAACCTAAACCTAAAATATATAAATATTTGAAACTTAAATATTAGAAAACAAGAGCATAAAATATGGAAAGGGAAAGTTTGGGATGAAAATTTTTTAAAAAAAGAGCTAATAAAAAAAGCTTCTTTGATGGAAAAACTATAAGTACATTATGTTATAAAAGTAAGAGTAATAATTAACAGTATAGGAATAGATGTATATCTTCTAAGCCAATAGAGAAGGAGGAAATGGAAAAAAACTTTATCAATCCAGTAGAAAACAGAAACATTATAGGGAGCAGGGAAGTAAAAAGCAGGTGTAAGAAAACTTCAAATAAGAAGCTAAAATATGTGAACCATATTAGAAATGACGGTATATATGGGTGGACTAAATTCGTATAAAGGACAGTCCAAGCTGAGCGTGGTGACACACAACTGTAATTGTGGCATCTTAGTGGCATCTTCCTTAAGGACAGGGCCAAAGCAGTACAGCTTATGGTGGTCCGCCAATAATATGCTGCCCTCAGCAATGCTGATTGGGAGCCCTATGAACTAGGCCATGGTCCTTGACAGGATGTGGAAGTCTAAATCATCCATGGGAAGCCTTCCCAAAGGCGACTGTTCTGTCCCATGTCTTCCCCTCAGCCACGGCTTGCTGGCCTTGGGTAAGTCCACCTGAAGTGCTAGGGTGGTAGTCAATGACGGGTAAGATCCCCAGAGGGGGGCAACCTAAGACAGGCACATCCTTCCATCAATAAAACAAAAAGGGGAAAAAATGTTGGGGACATTAAGAACACATCAGCCAAAAACACAACTCTCTGGCTGTCTCTCACTTCCTGATACATAGACTTGGCCTAGCCCAGGGGTGTTGCCCTGACATATGATGAAAAATCAAACCACCACAAGGATAGGCTAGTGGCTGTTCCTCCAATGTGATCTGCTCATGTTCCCTATGCTCCCCTATAACCTTTCTGCTGATAAAACCCTCTCTTTTTTCATGAAAGATATCATGGTGCTGAAAGAGTTAACTTTGACTGTGTAGGTTCTCCTATTTACTTGCTGTTCTGTTCTTTATTCATACATGTGGCCACCTGGTATGGCTATTTCAATTACTTATAATGAGACTAATTCTATAAATTAATTTTTCTGGAATCTAGAGCTAAAAACACACAAAAAAAAACTTTTCTATGCTAAAATAACAGGTTCCTAATTAAATAGCTTTAAGAGTCTTTTTGTGATTGAAAATAAATCCTTCTTATTTTCAAAATAATTTAATGTAGCAATACAAATCTTTAGAACAAAAGTCCTTCAAAGCTGCCTCTCCCTTTCCCTGCTTCTTGTTATGAAAAAATAAGTGCCTTAAAATTCCAGTCAGACAAAATTAACTTTTATCAAACAAGTTCAAACAGTATGCAGAAAGAATGACTAAGTTAGAGATATGAGGTAAAAATTATAACATATGCAGATAGTTACATACAGTTCATGTAACTCTCCATCTGTACAAACCTTGATACGTATGTCTGATATGTAATCAGTATATGATTCAACCTCTTTCCTAAGTTTTATGATGTAAAAGAATGTGTAATACCAAGAAATGTTGCTTATATACTTGTACAAACTGAAAATAAACCAGAAGATTCCACAGCCTAACTCATGTCTGAGTGCTGATTTCTTCTGCCACTGGCTGACTCCTTTACTTCTTGCTACGTTGAGCACTGGCGTAGTACCCCCCGGCTGATAACCCACTTTGGCAGCCCCTGATAGATCATGCCACTCTGCACCTCCAGTGGAGACCACCACCCGACCTCTGCATGTAATCCCAGAGGCTCAAGAGGCTGAAGCAGGAGGATCACAAGTTTAAAGGCAGCCTCAGCAACTTAGCAAGGTCCTGAGCAACTCAGGGAGACCCTGTCTCAAAATAGAATATAAGGCTGGGGATATAGCTCAGTTGGTAGAGTGCTTTCCTCACATGCACAAGCCTCTGGGTTCAATACCCAGCACCACTAAAATAAAATATAAAAAGGGCTGGGGATGTGGCTTAGTGGTTGAGCGCACCTGGGTTTAATCCCTGGTACTGGGGGGTGGGGGAAATATATATATATATATACATACACATATATATATATATATATATATAAAATGTGTTTGTGTGTGTGTGTATGACAGTCCATCAGCCAGGGTGTGGTGTGCATGTCTATAGTCCCAGCTATTTGGGAGACTGAGGCAGGAGAATTGCTTGAGCCCGAGAGTTCCAGGCCAGTCTGGGCAACACTGGGCAACCCCACCAGCCCACTTCTCCAGGGGGGAAAAATAAAAAGGTAGTCCCTCAATTTGGATTTTTTAAATGGGCTATAAGATCTTTGTAAGGCACACCTAATAACAAAATTAAAACAAAGCAAAAGCTGGGCGTGGTGGCGCACGCCTGAAATCCCAGCACTTGGGAGGCTGAGGCAGGAGGATCGCGAGTTCAAAGCCAGCCTCAGCAATGGCGAGGCACTTAGCAACTCAGTGAGACCCTGTCTCTAAATAAAAAAAAAAAAATACAAAAAAGGGCTGGGGATGTGACCCAGTGGACGAGTGCCCCTGAGTTCAATCCCTGGTACCACACACACACACACACACACACAAAAAAAAAAAAAAAAGGGCTGGAGATGTTGCTAAGTGGTTAAGTGCCCCTGGGTTCAATTCCCAGTACCAAGAGGGAGAAGGGGGTGCAGAGAAGGAGAAAACATTTATTTTGGCTCACAGTTTTAGAGGTTTCAGTCCATTATTAATTGACCCATTGCTTTGGACTTGTAATGGTTCATTATGGTGGTAGTGCTTTTTTTTTTGTGTGTGGTACCAGGGATTGAACTCAGGGGCACTCGACCACTGGGCCACATCCCCAGCCCTTTTTTTAGTATTTTATTTAGAGACAGGGTCTCACTGAGTTGCTAAGTGCCTCGCCATTGCTGAGGCTGGCTTTGAACTCGCGATCCTCCTGCCTCAGCCTCCCAAAGTGCTGGGATTACAGGCGTGCACCACCGCGCCCGGCTTGGTGGTAGTGCTTTGTAGAGCAAAAATTCTCACCTCATGACCAGGAAGCAAAAGAGAGAAGGGAGCCAGGTGTGGTGGTGCACGCCTGAAATCCCAACACTTGGGAGGCTGAGGCAGGAGAATCACAAGTTCAAAGCCAGCCTCAGCAATGGTGAGGCACTGAGCAACTCAGTGAGACCCTGTCTCTAATAAAATACAAAAAAGGGGCTGGGGATGAGGCCCAGTGGTCGAGTGCCCCTGAATTCAATCCTCGGTACCAAAACAAACAAACAGGAGAGAGAGAGAAGGGAAGGGCCTGGAGAACTACTCTCCTCTTCAAGGTCATATGTCCAATGACCTGAAGACTTCCTTTTAGGCTACCTCTTAAAGCATCCACCACCTTCTGATAGCACCAAGCTAGGAACCCAGTCTTTAACACACAGCCTTGAGAGACATTTAAGCAATGGGTTAATACCATTATCATGGGAGTGGGTTTTTGATAAGAAGTAAAGGTCAGCCTGATGTCCTCTCTCTGTCTCTGGCATGCTCACTTGTCCTACCACATTATGGCACAACTAGCACCACACAGTGGACTTCCTGACCTCCAGAATGGTGAGCTCAAAAAAAAAAAAAAATTTTTTTTTTTTAGCTCAAAAGGTCAAAGCCAGCCTTTTTTAAAAAGACTTTTTGTCGTAGATGAACATGACACTTTTATTTTATTTATTTATTTTAAATAGTGCTAAGAATCAAACCCAGTGCCTCACACATGCTAGGAAAGCACTCTACCACTGAGCTACAGCCCCAGTCCTCCAGTTCTTTTATTTTTTATTTTGAAACAGGGTCTTGCTAAGTTGCTTAGAGCCTTACTAAGTTGCTGAGGCTGGCTTTGAACTTGCAATCCTCCAGCCTCAACCTCCAAAGCTGTCAGAAATACAGGCATGTGCCACTGTACCCAGCTCAAAAATCCTCTATTGTTTATGAGTTATCCAGTCTGTGGTATTTTGTTATAGCAGCAGAAAATGGACCAAACACAGTTTTGTGTCACCACCAGAAATAGGCACACCCTTGAGTTCAAGGAGTAGCTATAGGTCAGCTCTTTGCAGGGCATGTGAATGTAGCTTGGGATGTGACAGTCTGGGTGTTCATACAAATTTGCATAAAGATAAATGCAGTGGTTAGAAAGGGAAGAGTGGGCCATAGACTGCAGCATGGGCTGACTTGTGTCACAAAACTCAAAAACTCTGAATTCACATCTGGATTTCCAGTTTGTTATGAAAGTATGTTAAAGTAGGAAGGCAGAACATATGCTATTTGACTATTAGCCTGACTTATCACTTTAAAATATGTTAACAAGGCTGGGAATATAAATCAGTGCATGGCGTTCTGATTATTAATGTCCTGTATTTGAGATTTGCTTACATCTTTGTACTGATGCCATTTATATTGACATTTGGGCATTGAAATGATGCTATGTTTTTCTTCCCTTTTTTCACTTATTTTCACAAAAAAACATTTTTTCACAAATTTAGCCACTCTCTCTATCTCACTAAAGTCAAATTTATAATGTTATTTTAATGAATATTAAGGTGGTGTGTTTTAATAAAATTTTCAAAAAAATATTTACTTATTTGTTCTAGTTGTACACAATGCCTTTATTTTTATGTGGTGCTAAGGATCGAACCCGGGCCGCGCATGTGCTAGGCGAGCGCTCTACCGCTAAGCCACAACCCCAGGCCCTGTTTTAATAAATTTTTAAGATGTTAACCATTAAGAAAAAAAAAAAAAAAAAAGCCAGCCTCAGCAATGGCGAGGCACTTGGCAACTCAGTGAGACCCTGTCTCTCACAAAAATACAAAAAGGGCTGGGGATGTGGCCCAGTGGTTGAGTGACCCTGAGTTCAATCCCCGGTACCAAAAATAATAAATAAATAAATAAATAAAAATGCCAAGATGCCAAGACTTGTGATTTGTCTTCCTCTACTTATATTCTTGCCCCATAGAGATAGGAGTGGGCCTATGCACTGGGTGCTTTGGAATAAGCTATAAGGCATAGGGTGTTGTCCCTCCCCTTTGACCATTCTAGTGCTCCTCTAATCTTCCTATGTACCCCAACACCCAACACCACTGTGAATCTGCCTCCTTATATCAGAGAAAACATTTGGTATTTGGATTTTTGAGATTGACTAACTTCACTTAGCATTATATTCTCCAACTTCATCCATTTACCTGCGAATGCCATTATTTTATTTTCTTTTATTGCTGAGTAAATTCCATTGTGTGTATATACCACATTTTCTTAATCCACTCATCTACTGAGGGGCATCTAGGTTGGTTCCACAACCTAGCTATTGTGAGTTGTGCAGCTACAAACATTGAGATGGCTGTGTCATTGTAATATGCTGTTTTTAAGTCCTTTGGAAATAGACCCAGGAGAGGGATGGCTGGGTCATAGGGTGGTTCCATTTCCAGTTTTCCAAGAAATCTCCATACTGCTTTCCATAATGGTTGCACCACTTTGCAGTCCCCCCAGCAATGTATGAGTGTGCCTTTTTCCCCACATCCTCACCAACATTTATTGTCGTTTGTGTTCTTAATAGCTGCCATTCTGACTGGTGTGAAATGATATCTTAGGGTAGTTTTGATTTGCATCTCTCTAATTGCCAGTGATATTGAGCATTTTTTCATGTATTTGTTGAGTGATTGTATATCTTCTTCTGAAAAGTGTCTGTTCAGTTCTTTGGCCCATTTATTTATTGGGATATTTGTTTTTTTGGTGTTGATTTTTTTTTTTTTGAGTTCTTTATATATTCTAGAAATTAGTGCTCTGTCTGATGTGCATGTATTAAATATTTGTTCCCAGTTAGTTGGTTCTCTATTCACCTCAATGATTGTTTCTTTTGCTGAGAAGAAGCTTTTTAGTTTGAATCTATCCCATTCATTAATTCTTGATACTAATTCTTGCGCTACAGGATTCTTATTAAGGAACTTGGGGCCTAATCCAACATGTTGGAAATTGGAGCTTACTTTTTCTTCTATTAGGCGTATTGTGTCTGGTCTAATTCCTAGGTCCTTGATCCACTTTGAATTGAATTTTGTGCATGGTGAGAGATAAGAATTTAATTTCATTTTGTTGCATATGGATTTCCAGTTTTCCCAGCACCATTTGTTGAAGAGGCTGTCCTTTCTCCACTGTACATTTTTGGAACCTTTGTCTAATATAAGATAGCTGAAGCCAGGCATGGTGGCACACGCCTGTAATCCCAGCACGTTGGGAGGCTGAGGCAGGAGGATCGCAAGTTCAAAGCCAGCCTCAGCAATGGCGAGGCACTTAGCAACTTAGTGAGAACCTGTCTCTAAATAAAATACAAAAAAGGGCTGGGGATGTGACCCAGTGGTCGAGTGCCCCTGAGTTCAATCCCTAGTACCACACACACACACACACACACACACACACAAATAGCTGAAATTATATGTATTAGTCTCTGTGTCCTCAATTCTGTACCATTGGTCTACCCGTCTGTTTTGGTGCCAATACCATGCTGTTTTTGTTACTATTGCTCTATAGTATAATTTAAAATCTGGTATGGTGATGCCACCTGCTTCACTTTTCTTGCTAAGGATTGTGTTAGCTATTCTGGGTCTCTTATTTTTCCAGATGAATTTCATGACTGCTTTTTCTATTTCTTCAAGGAATGTCATTGGGATTTTGATTGGAATTGCATTAAATCTGTATAATGCTTTTGGTAGTATGGACATTTTGACAATATTAATTCTGCCTATCCAAGAACAAGGAAGGTATTTCCATCTTCAGAGGTTTTTCTATAATTTCTTTCTTTAGTGTTCTATAATTTTCTTTAAAGAGGTCTTTCACCTCTTTCGTTAAGTTGATTCCCAGGTATTTTATTTTATTTTATTTTTTGATGCTATTGTAAGTGAAGTAATTTTCATCATTTCCCTTTCAGAGGATTTGTCACTGATATACAAAAATGTCTTTGACTTACGGGTATTGATATTGTATCCTGCTACTTTGCCGAATTCATTTACTAGTTGTAAAAGTTTTCTGGTAGAGTTTTTTGGGTCTTCTAGGTGTTAGCTGCCTGATGTACAGCCACAAACCTCCTTGGGAGAAAAACTCGGAGGCAGAATGAAGATACTTCTACTTTTACTTCTACTTTCTTAGTGAGAGCTTAGAGAGAGAAAGAAAGAGATTTCTTTAGCTTAGAAAGAGCTTTCTTCTTTAGCTTAGAGAGAGCTTAGAGAGAAAGATTCTTCTTCCTTCTTTCTAGAGAGAGCTAGCTTAGAGAGAGCTTAGCTTAGAGAAAGATTCTTCTTTCTTCTTTCTAGAGAGAGAAAGATTAAGGCTTCTTCTTTCTTCTTTCTTCTTCAGCTTAGAAAGAGAGAGAGAGCTTGAGAGAGAGAGAGATTAGAGAGATTCTTTCTTCTTTCTTCTTTCTACTTCGGCAGCCTCGGCCTGACTCTGACCAGCAATTACTTCTTCTATCTGGTTTCTCTTCTGTCAGAACTCTTAACCTCTCTGACTCTTATTTCTTCTTCTGACTACGTTCTGGCCGCTCTGACTCTTTTCTTCTTCTCCAACCCGAACTCTTCTTCCGACCGACTGAGCGACTGCATGACTGACTGAATGAATTTCTTCCTTCTGACTCCGACCGCTTTCACCCGGTTATATCCCTTTAGCTTTGCGGGTGCCTCACGTGCATTTACAGGTGCGTCACGTACATACTTATTATCAGGTGGAACTTATGGCTTCCAGCTAACCATACTAGCCATCTCCCTAATTGGGGCTCCTTCATCTAGGTATATTATCATGTCATCAGCAAATAGTGCTAATTTGAGCTCTTCTTTTCCTATGTGGATCCCTTTAATTTCTTTCATTATCTAATTGCTCTGGCCAGAGTTTCAAGTACTATATTAAATAACAGTGGTGAAAGGGGGCATCCCTGTCTTGTTCCAGTTTTTAGAGGGAATGCTTTCAATTTTTCTCCATTTAAGATAATGTTAGCCTGGGGCTTTGCATAAATAGCTTTTATAATGTTGATATATGTTCCTGTTATTCCTAGTTTTTCTAGTGTTTTGAACATAAAGGGGTGTTGTATTTTGTCGAATGCTTTTTCTGCATCTATTGAGATGATCATATGATTTTTATCTTTAAGTCTACTGATGTGATGTATTACGTTAATTGATTTCCATATGTTGAACCAAACTTGCATCCCTGGGATAAACCCCACTTGATCGTGGTGCACTATCTTTTTGATATGTTTTTATATTTGATTTGCCAGGATTTTGTTGAGAATTTTTCCATCTATGTTCATTAAAGATATTGGCATGAAGTTTTCCTTTTTGGCTGTGTCTTTGCCTGGCTTTGGAATTAGTGTAATATTGGCCTCATAGAAAGAGTCTGGGAGAGCTCCCTCTTTTTCTATTTCTTGAAATAAGTTGAAGAGCAATGGTATTAGTTCTTCTTTGAAGATCTTGTAGAACTCAGCTGTAAAGCCATCAGGCCCTGGGCTTTTTCTAGCTGGTAGTTTTTTGATGGCATCTTCTATTTCCTCACTTGAAATTGATCTATTTAAATTGTGTATATCCTCCAGATCCAGTTTGGGCAATTCGTACAACTCTAGGAATCTGTCAATGTCTTTGATATTTTCTATTTTATTAGAGTACAAGTTTTCAAAGTAATTTCTAATTATCCTCTGTATATCTGAGGTGTTTGTTGTGATATTTCCTTTTTCATCACGGATGATAGTGATTTGAGTTTTTTCTCCTTTTCATTAGCATCGCTAAGGGTCTGTCACTTTTATTTATTTTTTCAAAGAACCAACTTTTAGTTTCATCAATTCTTTGAATTGTTTCTTTAGTCTCAATTTCATTAATTTCAGCTCTGATTTTAATTATTTCCCGTCTTCTACTGCTCTTGGTGTTGGTCTGTTCTTCTTTTTCTAGTGCTTTGAGGTGTGATGTTAAGTCATTTATTTGTTTTTGTTTTTGTTTTTTTCCTTTTGGGGAATGAACTCAGTGCAATGAATTTTCCTCTTAATACTGCCTTCATAGTGTCCCAGAGATTTCTATACAATGTATCTGTGTTCTCATTTACCTCTAGGAATTTTTTAATCTCCTCCTTGATGTCTTCTTCAACCCCTTGTTCATTCAGTAGCATGTTCTTTAGCTTCCAGTTGTTGGAGTAATTTATTTTATTTCTTGTTTTATCATTGATTTTCAATTTCATCCCATTATGTTCTGATAGAATGCAGGGTAGTATCTCTGCTTTTTTATATTTGCTGAGGGTTGCCTTGTGACATAATATATGGTCTATTTTGGAGAAGGAGCCATGTGCTGCTGAGAAGAAAGTGTATTTGCTTACTGAGGGATGAAATATTCTATATATGTCCATTAGGTCTAAGTTATTAATTGTTTTTTAATGTTTTTTAAAATATTTATTTATTTACTTTAGTTGTACACAATGCAATGCATTTATGTTTATGTGGTGCTGAGGATCGAACCCGGGCCGTGCATGTGTGAGGCGAGCGCTCTGCCGCTGAGCCACAACACCTGCCCTATTAATTGTTTTAATGAGGCCAAAATTTCTTTATTTAGCTTTTGTTTGGATGATCTATCCAGTGGTGATAGAGGTGTGTTGAAGTCCCCTAGGATAACTGTGTTGTGATCTATTTTACTCTTGAACTTGAGAAGGGTTTGCTTGATGAATCTAGGTGCTCCATTATTTGGGGCATATAGATTTATAATTGTTTATATCTTGTTGATGAGTGGTTCCCTTAATCAGTAAGAAATATCCATCTTTGTCCCTTTTGATTAACTTTGGCTTGAAGTCTACCTTATTTGTTATGAGAATGGAAACCCCTGCTTGCTTCCGTGGCCCATGTGAGTGGTAAGATTTTTCCCAGCCTTTCAACTACAGTCTATTGATGTCTTTTTCTATGAGGTGGGTTTCTTGGAGAGAGCATACTGTTGGGTCGTTTCTTTTAATCCAGTCTGACAATCTGTGTCTTTTGAATGGTGAATTTAGGCATTAACATTCAAGGTTATTATTGAGATGTGATTCGTATTGCCATCCATTTTTATTTGTTTATGGTATATAACTTGATTTTTGTTTCTCCTCTAGTTGGTAATTCCTTTAGTTTAATATCTCCCTCTGTTGATTTTTATTGCTATTTTTCTTTTCTTCTTCATGGAATATTTTGCCCAGGATGTTCAGAAGTGCTGGCTTTCGAATTGTGAACTCGTTTAACTTTTGTTTGTTGTAGAAGGTTTTTTGGTTTTTTGGGTTTTTTTTTAGAATCTTTTTTTAAAAATATTTATTTACTTTAGTTGTACACAATGCAATGCATTTATATTTACGTGGTGCTGAGGATCGAACCCGGGCCACGCACGTGCAAGGCGAGCGCTCTGCCACTGAGCCACAACCCCAGCCCTGTTGTGGAAGGTTTTTATTTCATCTTCGAATCTAAAGCTTAATTTTGCTGGGCATAAGATTCTTGGTTGACATCCCTTTTCTTTCAGAGTTTGAAATATGCTATTCCAGGATCTTCTAGCTTTTAAGGTCTGGATTGAAAAATCTGAACATAGTCTAATTGGTTTCTCCCTATATGTAAATCTCCTTCCTTTCTCTTGTGGCTTTTAATATTCTCTCCTTGTTCAGTATAGTAGGCATTTTCATTATGATGTACCTTGGTGTGGATCTGTTGTGATTTTGTACGTTTGGTGTTCGGTAAACCTCTTAGACTTGGTTTTCCCATTCATTCCTCAAGTTTGGAAAATTTCCTGCAATAGTTTCAATGAATAAATTATTCATTGCTTTGACTTGGAATTCTGCTCCTTCTTCTACCCCAATCACTCTTAAATTTGGACTTTTTGTTGTCCAAAAATTCTTGAATGTTTTGTTCTTGATTTTTGACCATTTTTACTGTGTTCTCTGCATTTTTCCCCCAGATTGTATATTTTGTCTTCATTATCTGAGGTCCTTTCTTCCAGATGGTCTAATCTATTGGTGATGTTTTCAATAGAGGATTTAATTTGGTTTATTGCTTCTTTCATTTCCAGAATTTCTGTTTGGTTTCTCTTTAGAACCTCTATCTCTCTATTGAAGCAGTCTTTTGCTTCTTGTATTTGTTTATGAAGTTCTTTGTCAGAGTTATCTTTTACTACCTGTACTTGCTCTCCCACCTCCTTCTTGAATTTGTCCTTGAGCTCCATAATCATTTGGATTATGTATTTCCTGAATTCCTGTTCTGTCGTTAGATCTACTGTGCTTGCCAAGGAATCTGCTAAGGAGGTATGTTGATTTGTTTGGACATTTTCTTCCCTTTTTTTTTTTTTTTTTTTTTCATATTGCTTATGTGTCTTTTCTTTTAGCACTGTGGAACCTTGACTTTTTTTTGTTTTTACCTTAAGGCCTAATGATGCTCCTATTGTACATTCTATCAGCTCCCCTTATATATACTTTACACCTTAAAACCAGACATTTTATATTCAGTTAATCACAATTTGGTCACAATTTACAGAGTTAGAGAATTTAGATATTGCCTCCAATATATTCTGAGTGATTGCAATGGAGTTTATAATTTCAGATATTGGGTACAAAGGTGATATGCTTAGGAGGAAGGAGGGAAGGATATTACTTTCCCCCCCTTCGGGAGTGTAATAATAGAAATCTATGGATGTAGTTTAATAGCAGAAGAGGGAGGAAAGGAATTGGAGTGTACAGTTAAGTGTGAAGACTGATGTGTATTTCAGCTAAGCTTATGCAAACGTTGAGAGAAATTAGAAAATGGCCAGGTAGTAAGAATTAATGAAAGAGAGAAGACAGGGTGAGTCAAAAAAGAAAGAGGAGACTATATAAAACACCCATTTGATGTACTATTCAGGTGCCCCAGTTTTAAGATTCCAAGTTCTTGTATACAACTTGTTTTCTTCTCTGTGGATAATGTAGGGGCAAGGTGTAGATAGGAAAGATGAGGGAATAAGGAAGGAGAGACAAGAGGGAATGAAAATGGGAAAGAGGAAAAAAGAAAAAGAAAGAAAGAAAAACAAAACAATACAAAACAAATACAACAACTATGACAATGACATCATCAACAACAACAAAAAACACACAAAGTCAAGTTCACAAGTCTCAATTAGGCAGCTTATTCTCTTCCTCTCTCAGTTTGTTAAATTAGCTGTTCAGCAGATTTGCCCTGGCTGATGCGGAGAATTTGTGGGTGGAGTCAAGTCTGTGTACCTGGTTAGTGAGGAGTGATGCTGGAGATGGGTCTTTGTGTGGATGGTCCTGAAAATCGATCCATCCAGCTGGAGTCTACTCCCCGTGCTCTTCCTCAGTTGAAGGGTCACAGAGGGTCGTCAGGCTGGACTCGCGTTCCCCCACTGTCTGTTGAAGTTCCTCCCAGTTGCAAGTTCCTCCTTGCCTGTTTCACCGGTCTCCACGCTGCTTTCTCTGGGGCTTTACTGCTGAGGGTCGCATCCGGCCCAGTGTGGATTTGAACTGGCGTTGTCGTCCCGAGGTCTCCCGTGGTCTCCCAGCACTAATCCCGCTGGCTGTTTTCGCTGGTTTCACTGCAGAAGATTGTGGCGTGCTGAGTGTGGCTGGGGTTGCAGTCGCGGCGTGGTCTCCCCGCTCTGGCTTTGTTCCGCACCGCCTGTGCTCCAGGGAGTGCCGCAGAAGCCACAGCTCTAGCCGCTGCAGACAGCTTGTCTCGCTCTCTCCCCGGTCGCAGTATTCAAACCATCCAGGAGATGGGTATTTTCAGCCTATTGATATATATGCTGAAAAGCAATTTATCTGCTTTGTTGGATTCTTTCCACGGAGCTGCCCTGAAGAGCAGCTTCCTCTAACCCGCCATCTTGGATCCTCTTCAGCCCTTTTTTAAAACAAATATTTAATTATCAATGAACCTTTATTTTTTATTTGTTTGGATGCAGTGCTGAGAATCAAACCCAGTGCCTCAGACATGCTAGGCAAGCAAGCACTCTGCCACTAAGCCACAACCCCAGTCCTCCCCTGTCGGGGGCCACTCGGGACAGAAGCTAGGTGCACACCTTCAAGTTCTGAGTAAAAGGGTACTGAACAGCTATTGCACCCCACAATATATTGAGCTTTACCTCCACTCAGATAAGGAAGGTGTGGCTCAAGGAGTGGGTGTCACCAATAGGGTTGAATTACACCCATCTGTTCCTTTGTAATTCTACCCCTTTGCCATTTGGGGAATAGAATATTCCATGGAACAGCCTTTCCCAATAAAACCCGGGTTTGAGGTGTGCTCTCTCTTTTTCTTGCCTGCCTTGTCTCCTTTTGGAGAGCTGGGTCAGAGGAGCCGTCACAGAACCCAAAGAAAAAGGTATTTCTCTGTCTGTTTTTGTGATTATTTTATGCCAGCCCAGTTCTCCTGGAGTGACCCTGACTGGGTTAGTCATGTGCCGTGACACTCCCTAGCCCTTTTTGTATTTTATTTTGAGATAGAGTCTCACTAAATTGCTTAGGGCCTTAATAAATTGCTAAGGCTGGCTTTGAACTCACAATCCTCCTGCCTCAGCCTCCTGAGTCACTGGGATTACAGGTGTGCACCCCCATGCCCGGCTTCATGATTTTTATAACCATTAACAAAACCCAACAAGCTCCACACAGATCCACTTTGGCCTGGATCTTTCAAGTGCCAGAACAATTGCATGATCCAGGGTTTCTCTTTCTACCTGTTTCCCATCCCATTCACCACGGGTGAGTTTTTGTCACTGTGGTGCTGCAGCAGACAAGACCTCACTGTCCTGCTCACCATCAGCCATGGGATCCAAGTCCAAAATTCCTTCCTGAGGACTCACTGCCAAACAGCCACTTCTGGAACCAGCTCTCTTACTTTGGGTTCCCACAATGCAAACTGTGAGGCAAGGATGTGATTGCATGGGGCTTATTTTGGAAGCAGTTACAGAAAACTGTGAGGAAATAGGGAGGGAAGACTGGGGAGGTTAGCTAAAGAAGGGTATGTGTTACTAGGGACCCTCTGAAAAAATGTATGCAACAAACTTCAGAACTGCACCGGACAGCACTGCAGGCTGTGTTCCTTCTGGATGTTCTAGGGGAGAATCTGTTCTCAGCCTTTTCTGGCTGCTAGAGGCTGCCTTTATTCCTTGTCTTATGGACTGAGCTGGGTTTCCTCAACCTGCAATGTTGAAGCCCCGATCCCCAATGTGACTGTATGGGAGTTGGGGCCTATAAGAAGGTAATAAATAGCCTGGCACATGCCTGTAATCCCAGTCTCTCAGGAGGCTGAGGCAGAGGATCACCAATTCAAAACCAGCCTCAGCAAAAAGCAAGGCGCTAAGCAACTCAGTGAGACCCTGTCTCCAAACAAAATACAAAATAGGGCTGGGGATGTGGCTCTGTGGTTGAGTGCCCCTGAGTTCAATCCCCAGTACCTAAAAAAATAAAAGGAAAGAAAGAAAGAAAGAAATTTCTGTTGTTCACACCACCCAGTGGCATTTGGTTATGGCAGCCGTAGCAGACCCATAAACCTTGGCTCATGGACCCCTTTCATCTTCAAAGCCAGCTGTCACATCACCCAACCTCTGCCTTCACCACCACATCACTTCCTCCCACTCTCTCTTTCCTACTCCTCCTTTCATTTAAAAGCACCCTTGTGAGCTAGCTGTGGTGGTGACTATCTGTAGCCCCAGGTGCTTGGGAAGCCCAAGTGGGAGAATCACCTGACCAGGAGTTCAAGACCAGCCAGGGCAACATAGTGAGGTCCTGTCTCAAAGAAAAGAAGCACCCTTGTGATTACATTGGACCTAACTGGCCAGGACAATCTCTCCATCTTCCAGTCCATTGCTTAATCACATTCTTCAAAGTCCTTTTCCGCATAAGGCAACATATTCACAGGTTATGGGAATTAGGATGTGGACATATTCTGACTTCTACAGAAATCCAACTGGGGCCTGTGAGAAGACTGAGCTCTCGGGGCTGATGGACCTGAGAGAGATGATCGCACGTATTCAGGCATCCTGGACCTGGTGCTGCATGTACCAATTTGATGGAGCTTTAGGAATGAGAGTGTTTCATGTAAGTGAGGGCACTTTTTAAAATATATGGGAAGAGCCAGGCGTGGTGGCGCACGCCTGTAATCCCAGCACTTGGGAGGCTGAGGCAAGAGGATCCGGAGTTCAAAGCCAGCCTCAGCAATGGCGAGGCACTTAGCAACTCAGTGAGACCCTGTCTCTAATAAAATACAAAAGAGGGCTGGAGATGTGGCCCAGTGGTCAAGTGCCCCTGAGTTCAATCCCTGGTACCTAAATAAATAAATAAATAAATAAAAATAAACGCATTGTGTACAACTAAAGCAAATAAATAAATATTTAAAATAAATAAATAAAGCAGAAATTGATCCCTCACATCCAACTGCCAAAAGAAACCCAGCCAAACATAGTCATGTCCTCCCACAAATAAGCATGTATACACATACAAACCTGATGCACAAAGACAAATTCCAGCCCAAGCTTGTGCAGGGTGTGGGGTCTGTCACCCAAAATTAGCCCACCACCAGAGTATCGCAGCAGAACAGGCTGCCTTAGGAACCATTCTAATGTGGGGTCAGCACTGATGTTGCCATTAAGACTCAATGTAGCCAGACATGGTGACACACACCTGTAATCCCAGCGGCTCGGGAGGCTGTGGCAGGAGGATCATGAGTTCAAAGCCAGCCTCAGCAACAGCAAGGCACTAAGCAACTCAGTGAGACCCTGTCTCTAAATAAAATACAAAATAGGGCTGGGGATTTGGCTCAGTGGTCGAGTGCCCCTGAGTTCAATGCCTGGCACAGTACCCCGCCCCCTCAAAAAAAAAGACTCAATGTATTAGTTCATTTTCTGTTACTATAATGAAATATTTGATGCAGGTTAACTTTATAAAGAAAAGAAGCTTATTTAGCTCACAGTTCTGAAGGATCAAAATCCAAGATCAGGAAGCCCCATTGTACAGCTTCTGGTGAGGGCCTAATGGTGGGAGTGTATGTAGGAACAAGATATCAAGTCTAAAAAATAAGAAGCCACAGTCATGTGCAGTGGTTCACACTGCAGAAGGATTGCTAGTTCAAAGCCAGCCTGAGCAATGTAGTGAGACCCTGTCTAAAAATAAAATTTAAAGGGTTGTTGATATATCTCAGTGGTAGAATGCTTTGCCTAGAAAGTGTAAGGCCCTGGGTTTAATCCCAAGTACCCACAAAAAGAAACATACAGCTGGGCGCGGTGGCGCACGCCTGTAATCCCAGCACTTGGGAGGCTGAGGCAGGAGGATCGCGAGTTCAAAGCCAGCTTCAGCAATGGCGAGGCACTTAGCAACTCAGTGAGACCCTGTCTCTAATAAAATACAAAAAAAAGGGCTGGGGATGTGGCCCAGTGGTCGAGTGCCCCTGAGTTCAATCCCCAGTACAAAAAAAAAAAAAAAAAAAAAAAAAAAAATCAAAATTTTGGCCCATTCCTGGGAAAAGATATGAATGTTCCTTCCCATTATTAGCCCATAATTTCCCCCACATTTCTTTTACCCCACTCATAAGCTCCCAACCCCCAAGGGACAGGAAGTTGATTTGCAAATTTATCTCCCATTTCTCTTATTCATGGTCAAGAGTAAAAAAGCCACCCCCCACCTTTTTTTTTTTTTTTTTTTTTTGGTATAGGGGTGGATTGAACCTAGGGGGCTTTACCACTGAGGTACATCCTCAGTCTTTCCTTTTTTTTTTTTTTTTTTTTTTCAAATATTTATTTATTTGCTTTAGTTGTACACAATGCATTTACGTGTTGCTGAGGATCGAACCCGGGCCATCAAACCGGGGCCTCACACGTGCGAGTCGAGCACTCTACCGCTGAGCCACAACCCCAGCCCCTCCTTTCTTTTTTTTTTTTTGAACACACACTCTCACTAGGTTGCTGAGACTGCCCTTGAATTTGCAATCCTCTTACCTTAGCCTCTCAAGTTTCTGGGATTACAGGTGTTCATCACCCCACCCAGGAAAGTCCCTTTCACTTCTCTAGTGATGCTCAGTCTTATTTTGAGTCCCACAATTCTGAGAGGGGAAAAGGGACCCAGCCTTTGGTAATGATAATATAAAGTTTAGTAGCTATAAATGTACCTAAACCATCTCATCCCTCTTCAAGACTGAGACGCCCTGATAGGTAGCTAAGGTATTTTCAAGAATTATAGGGAGCCGGGCATGGTGGCGCATGCCTGTAATCCCAGCACTTGGGAGGCTGAGGCAGGAGGATCGCGAGTTCAAAGCCAGCCTCAGCAATGGCGAGGCACTTAGCAACTCAGTGAGACCCTGTCTCTAATAAAAATACAAAAAAAAAAAGGGCTGGGGATGTGGCCCAGTGGTCGAGTGCCTCTGAGTTCAATCCCTGGTACAAAAAAAAAAAAAAAAAGAATTATAGGGACATTCTGCTGCCAACTTCTGCAATGTCCTGTTCCAGACTCCCTGGAGTAGCACCTAGAAATCTCCAGTCATTGCCCTAAACCTACAGTCACCTTGGATTCCAGGAACAGCAGAGCCTTGCAGACAGATGATCCTATAGTGAGGAATCATCTCATTGGAACTGAATTGCTCCCCTTCTAGGATTACAAACTGATAGGTAAACATCCTGAGCAGCAGATGGAGATTGATTGCACTCTGAGCAGTGGCAATTTCCTTGATACCAATAAGACCTTAGGACCCAAACTGAGATAATGATCAACCAGACCACAATTTGACTGAGACTGCTTAATTATGTCTATTTCTTGCCCCCCATCCCAATTATTCCCCCATAAACCTAAAGTTCATATCAGTAAAGTTCCTTTCCTGCTTCTCGCCATATTGCCAACCCTTTTTTATATATTTTTCAAAAATTTATTTATTTATTTATTTATTTATTTTTATTTATTTATTTATTTATTTATTTTGGTACTGGGGATTGAACTCAGGGGCACTCAACCACTGGGTCACATCCCCAGCCCTTTTTTTGTATTTTATTTAGAGACAGGGTCTCACTGAGTTACTAAGTGCCTCGCCATTGCTGAGGCTGGCTTTGAACTCACGATCCTCCTGCCTCAGCCTCCCAAAGTGCTGGGATTACAGGCGTGCGCCACCGCGCCCGGCAAAATATTTATTTATTTGCTTTAGTTGTACACAAATGCATATATTTTTACGTGGTGCTGAGGATTGAACCTGGGTCGCACACGCGCTAGGCGAGCGCCCTACCGCTGAGCCACATCCCAGCCCCCCTTTTTTTATTTTATTTAGAGACAGGGTCCCACTTTTCCCATTTGTTGTTTTGTTTGTTTGTTTGGTTTGGTTTGGTTTTGGTACCAGGGATTGAACTCAGTGGCACTTGACCACTGAGCTACATACTCAGCCCTATTTTGTATTTTATTACAGACAGGGTCTCACTGAGTTAGTCGCTTAGCGCCTCGCTTTTTGCTGAGGCTGGCTTTGAATTTGTGATCCTCCTGCCTCAGCCTCCCAAGACGCTGGGATTACAGGTGTGCATCACCACGCCTGGCTTCCCATTTGGCTTTTAGGGTGAGGGGCTGGACATCATTTCTTGGGACTCCCAGAGTAGGGTCTCTGGCCTTGGACTCCAGTAACAAGTGGTATAAGAAAGCTGCACCTGGTCCAGGCACAGTGGCACACACCTGTAATCCCAGCTGCTCGGGAGGCTGAGGCAGGAGGATCGCAAGTTCAAAGCCAGCCTCAACAACTCAGTGAAATCCTGTCTCTAAATAAAATATAAAATAAGGCTGGGGAATGTGACTCAGTGGTTGAATGCCCCTGAGTTCAATCCCCAGTACAAAAAAAAAAAAAAAAAAAAAAAAAAAAAAAAAGAAGAAGAAGAAGAAGAAGAAAGAAAAGAAAGCTGCAGCTGGGACTGCTGATTTCCGCTTTGTGGGGTCTCTCATCTTCTAGCAGCATCCTCACAAGTGACAGAAGGGTTCTTAGGATCAGCAAGAGAGGACAAGCCCTTCCCCTCAACCTCCACCCAACTGCTGGAGTTCTAACCCAGGGCCTTGCACATTCTAGGCAAGCACTCTACCATTAAGCTACATATTCTGCCCCTGCCAAACCCTTTTCCAGTCTCTGCTTCATTGACTTAGTTCATGTAGACTAATCTGGCTAAACCCAGATTAAAAGAGTGAGAAATGGAATGCATCTCTTATTGTAAGAATTGTTAGAATCACAAAGCAAAGGCGTGTACGTACGTACAGTGACTAGATGAATTTGTGGACACTTAGGCAGTATAGGATGTGGCTTTAGAACAAAGATCAAAGAAATGGGAGGCGTGGGTAACACACCTTTTAAAAAGCCTTTAAAAGGATTAAGGTGGTGCAGATAGATCTATTCAACTGGGCAAAAGCATTCCTGGAATGAATAACTCTCCGGTCCCACACAATCTGATAAGCCTGTAGTTAGGTACCTTATCTAATAGTAAGTTTAGAGAAAAAAGCACAAAAAAATCATGGGCATGGTATTTGGTCCAGGAACTTGTCTGAAATCAAATACATAGAAAATACTAAGTTTTGAGAGACTTATTTTAGCAAAGCACCTCAACATGAGCTGAAAGGGACTAAAGATGTCAAATAATCTCTATTTCCCAACTTGCTAAAGACAGGAAGGAGGCTAAGGAAACTTCTTAGCCAACACACTTAGTATATTCCTCTATGCTCTCTTCCAAAGTGACCAAGGAACAGGATGAAAAAGAAAGGACCTCGCAAATATTGAGGTAGACCTGACACAAAGGACACACTCAGTAGATAACCTGTCCAGAACTTCGTACTTTTAAATGCAAATGGCTAATTCCCTGGGTTTATGTTATTTGTCTTCTTTTAACTGGGTGCCTCCTTTGGAAAATTGTCCTTGGAAGAGTCCCCTCCCTAATCCTTTCCTAAGGCTTATGTCCTCTCCCTTTTACCCCATTCCAAGTCCTAAAGAAAAGTCCCACCTATGTAGTTCTGAATAATCTTTTTTTAGATTTATAGGACTCAGAACTTCTTTTTTTATTTTTTTTGGAACTAGGAAATTGAACTCAGGGGCACTCAATTACTGAGCCACATCCCCAGCCCTATTTTATATTTTTTATTTAGAGACAGGGTCTCACTGAGTTGCTAATTGCCTCCCCACTGCTGAGGCTGGCTTTGAACTCGTGATCCTCCTGCCTCAGCCTCCAAACAGCTGGGATCATCACAAGTATGTGCCACCACACCTGGCACCCAGAACATTTCTCTTTTTTTCTTTTTCTTTTTTTTTTTTTTTTTTTTTTTTTTTTTGGTACTGAGGATTGAATTCAGGGGCACTCGACCACTGGGCCACATCCCCAACCCCTTTTTTTAAAGTATTTATTTATTTACTTTAGTTGTACACAATGCAATGCATTTATGTTTACGTGGTGCTGAGGATCGAACCCGGGCCGCGCACGTGCGAGGCGAGTGCTCTGCCGCTGAGCCACAACCCCAGCCCCCCAGCCCTTTTTTTGTATTTTATTAGAGACAGGGTCTCACTGAATTGCTAAGTGCCTCGCCATTGCTGAGGCTGGCTTTGAACTCACAATCCTCCTGCCTCAGCCTCCCAAGTACTGGGATTACAGGCATGTGCCACCACGCCCAGCTCACCCAGAACATTTCTAATCATTACTCCTTAATCATTAGTCCTAATACAAAGCATATAAATTGCTGTGCAAAAATGTAACACGTCCATTTTAAGGAAATACAGGGAGGTAGGAAATGGAAAGTACTGGGGACTGAATTAGAATAAATTATATTCTATGCTTGTATGATTATGTCAAAATGAACACCAATATTACGTATAACTATAATACACTAATAAAAAAAATAAAAAAAATAATACAGGAACTTGCTGCAGGAGATTGAGGTCTATTGTGATGTTCCAGCCAGAGAAGAGAAAGAAGATACACACCCTGGGTAATGAGGATGTCACTCAGCACATAGCCTTCTTCATGCTCTGCCCCTTCTTTCCCTCCCTATAAAGTTCTTTGCACCTTGAGTCCTCCAAGGTAGAGCTTCAAATATCACCTCTATTTTCCATGATGCCAGCCCTTAAATAAACCTGATTCCTTCCTATCAACTCTTATCTCTCAAATATGGCTTTTTTTTTTTTTTTTTGGTACGGAGGTTGGGAGGGAGGAGGGAACTTGACCACTGAGCCATATCCTCAGCCCTATTTTGTGCTTTATTCAGAGACAGCCTCTCACTGAGTTGCTTAGCGCCTCACTTTTGCTAAGGCTGGTTTTGAACTGGTGATCCTCCTGCCTCAGCCTCCCAAGCCCTACCTCAGCCTCCCAAGCCGCTACCTCAGCCTCCCAAGCCGCTAGAATTACAGGCGTGCACCACCGAGCCGGGTTTGCCGGGTTTGGACCTTGATTCTGATAACATTCTCGAGAGATTTTAATACAGTTGGCTTTCTAGGAACACATTCTTCTTTTTTTTTTTTTTTTTTTTTTTTTTTCTTTTTGTGGTACCGGGGATTGAACTCAGGGGCACTCGACCACTGAGTCACATCCCCAGCCCTTTTTTGTATTTTTTTTTTATTAGAGACAGGGTCTCACAGAGTTGCTAAGTGCCTTGCCATTGCTGAGGCTGGCTTTGAACTCGTGATCCTCCTTCCTCAGCCTCCCAAAGTGCTGGGATTACAGGCGTGCGCCACCGCGTGCCCGGCGGAACACATTCTTCTTTAGGCTGCCACCCTACCACATCCTTCAGGTTCTCCCTCCTACATACCTTCTACCACTGCTTTATAGTCTCTTTATACTGGCCCCTTTTCTGCTTAACCTCAAAATGTTGGAGTGCCCCAAGGCCATTCCTGAGACTCTTTTTTTGCTACAGAAACGTCATGCAGACCATGGCATTATATTACCATTTCATTGCCAGTGACTATCAAATAGATATCTTCACCATTTCTCCTGAAAGAACCTCCCACAACACTGCAATTCAGTACTGACACTAACCAACCACAGTTAGTGCAGATTCGCAAGGTTTAAGGGCACGCACCCCCGACAAGACTACTCTTACTTCATATTCTCAGTTAGACATGCCCAGAATGTCACTAGAGGAGGTCTAGCAGAGACGAAATTGTGAATCAAAGAGGGGGACCTGGACTCAGAATGAGAGGGGTTCTTAACAAATGTCACAGAAACGAACTTAAAGGCATATCATTGACAGGTACAGACAGGGCTTTATTTAGAAAAGCAGAGACACAGTCAATGGAGAAAGTGGATCATCTCTAGGATGATACATGCTTTAGAGAGTCTCAGGCTCTTCTTATTTTTTTTTTCCCCACAATACTTTTATTTTATTTATTTATTTTTATGTGGTACTGAGGATCGAACCCAGGGTCTTGCATGTGCTAGGAGAGCACTCTACCGCTGAGTGGCAACCCCAGCCCGAGGCTCTTCTTTTAGTTTATAAATATTTTTTTAGTTGTTGATAGACCTTTATTTTATTTATACGTGGTGCTGAGAATCAAACTCAGTACCTCACATATGCCAGGCAAATGCGCTACCACTGAGCCACAACCACAGTCCCCCTCAGGCTCTTTTTGTAAAGGAAACTCGGTGAGGGGTGGGCATGAGAAGGGATGTAGAGATGACATCCTGGAGACCACAAGGTGGTTTATGGCAATTCTAAAGATCCTTAGGCCGACATGGTCCCCATGATCTGATCAATAGATAATGTTGCAAACTATCCTATGATAGAGGTTTCTTAGAAGATCATCTCTCTCTCTCTGCTTAATCTATTTATTTATTTTTTATTTTATTTTATTTTATTTATTTATTTTTTTTTTTTGTGGTACCAGGGATTGAACTCAGGGGCACTAGACCACTGGGTCACATCCCCAGCCCTTTTTTGTATTTTATTTAGAGACAGGGTCTCACTGAGTTGCTCAGTGCCTCGCCATTGCTGAGGCTGGCTTTGAACTCGCGATCCTCCTGCCTCAGCCTCCCAAAGTGCTGGGATTACAGGCGTGCGCCACCGCGCCCGGCTGCTTAATCTATTTATTATGTAGGCTAATTAACAGTGAACATCACTCACATTGCTAAGTCCACATTTGAAGGAGCCCCAATTAGGGAGATGGCTATTGCGGTCAGCTGGAAGCCATAAGTTCCACCTGATAATAAGTATGTATGTGACGCACCTGTAAATGCACGTGAGGCACCCGCAAAGCTAAAGGTATATAACCGGGTGAAAGCGGTCGGAGTCAGAAGGAAGAAATTCATTCAGTCAGTCATGCAGTCGCTTAGTCGGTCAGAAGAAGAGTTCGGGTTGGAGAAGAAGAAAAGAGTCAGAGCGGCCAGAACGTAGTCAGAAGAAGAAATAAGAGTCAGAGAGGTTAAGAGTTCTGACAGAAGAGAAACTAGATAGAAGAAGTAATTGCTGGTCAGAGTCAGGCCGAGGCTCCCGAGGAAGAAAGAAGAAAGAAGAAAGAAGCTCTAAAAGCTAAGCTCTCTCTCTCTCTCTAAAGAAGAAATCTCTCTCTTTCAAGCTCTCTCTCTTTCTCTCTAAGCTCTAAGAAGAAAAGCTCTATCTTTCTCTCTAAGCTCTAAGAAGATGAAGAAGAAAAAGCTCTATCTTTCTCTCTAAGCTCTAAGAAGAAGAAGAAGAAAAAGCTATCTCTAATCTTTCTCTCTAAGCTCTTTCTAAGAAGAAGAAAAATCTTTCTTTCTCTCTCTAAGCTCTCTCTAAGAAAGCAGAAGTAAAAGTAGTAGTATCTTTACTCTGCCTCCGAGAGTTTTCCTCCCGCGGCACCGTAGCTAGTCACGACAGGCAGCTTACACACATTATCCTATCATCTGGTCCTTCAATTTCTTTCCTTTTTTCCCCTTTAGCCTAAAGACATTTACCTTGGCCTATATCCAGTCTTCTGTTTCAGAGAGTTTGTTGCCTGGTTACCGAATTGTTTCCTGGATTTCATTTTCTTTGACAGCTTGGTGGTGCCAATCAACAACCCAGTCAATCTGACTCTGGGTGACTCTTCTCATCATCTGGGCATTAATGTGTTCCATTAGAAATTCAAACCAGGGGCTGGGCTTGTAGCTCAGTGGTAGAGCACTTACCCAGCATGTTTGAGGCACTGGGTTTGATCCTCAGCACTGCATAAAAATAAATTAATTAAATAAAGTTATTGTGTACACCTACAACTAAAATTTAAAAAGAAAGAAAGAAATCCAAGCCAGGATTAGAGTCACCCTAAGGGACGGGAGCACTGCCCCCGCTGTGGCCCATGGATATTCATCAGACAATAGAACCTCTTCTTGGGAAGGCTGCTCTATTTTGTGCATGTACAGACCTGTTGACTGCAATAAGCCCTGAGCAGTTGTTATGTTCTTCTCTATTATCATGTCATCAGCAAAGCAGATGTGGCCAGGCTGGCTCAGAACAGGGGTCAGTCATTCAGGCAGCTAAGCAATTTCCACTCCTTCTCATATAACACAACTAGTGTACTGAGGAACCCACCTCCCTGGACCCATTGGGCTTTTGCTCTAATTTTCCTCCTTTTCCACTTGTTGCAAGAGTGGACCTCAGGGGCTGGGGTTGTGGCTCAGTGGTAGAGTGCTCCCCTAGCACGTGCGCAGCCCGGGTTCGATCCTCAGCACCACATAAACATAAATGCATTGCATTGTGTACAACTAAAGCAAATAAATAAATATATATTAAAAAAAGCTCAAAGCACATAGATCAATTAAAAAAAAAAAAAAAGTGGACCTCAGTACGTCTCTGCGTAACTAACTGCCCTTAATGACTAGGAAATATTTATAGTCATGGCTAAAGGCTTTCCCGTGAGGGTGAACAACCACCACAGCATGCTTTTCTTAGCTTTATGGGGGGTCATTTTCCTTTGTCTCTAATTCTATCCACTAACATAAACCATTAGGCAAAAAAAAAAAAAAAAAAAAAAAAAGTAAGTATACACACACACACACACACACACACACACACACACATACACATATTTATGTATTTATATTTAAAGAGCTGGTGTTCAAACCTAGTGCCTCCAGCATGCTGGTAAGTGCTTTACCACTAAGCTATAAGCTACACCCTTTTACAGCAAGAGGAATAGGCCAGTTGGCCCTGTAATGCAATCCTGTAATCCCAGTGATTTAGGAGGCTGGAGACAGGAGAATCGTGAGTTCAAACTCAGCCTCAGCAATTTACCAAGGCCCTCAGCAACTCCGCAACACCCTGCCTTTAATAAAATATTATAAAAGGCTGGGGATGTAGCTCGGTGGCTAAGCGTCCCTGGGTTCAATCCCTGGTGGCAAAAAAAAAAAAAAAAAAAAAAAAAAAAAAGAGAGAGAAAGAGAGAGAGGAATAGGCCAACTTTGGCCAAATTTTGTGTTAGGAACACAGAATTTATTTTTTTTTTTTTTTTTTTTTAATATTTATTTATTTGCTTTAGTTGTACACAATGTGTTTATTTATGTGGTGCTGAGGATCGAACCCGGGTTGCGCACATGCTAGGCGAGTGCTCTACCGCTGAGCCACAACCCCCGCCCCACAGAATTTATTTCTTTGTAAAAGATTTTCCTTGACTGCCTGAGAAATTCAGTGTTGAGGATCCACCTACATTGTTTCAAAACACTCTACCTGGCAAGCAGGCCCTGAGTTTTGTTTGTTTGTTTTTGTTTGTTTGTTTTTGGTACCAGGGATTGAACTCAGGGGCATTCAACCACTGGACCACATCCCCAGCCCTTTTCTGTATTTTTTAAAAAATATTTACTTATTTGCTTTAGTTGTACACAATGCGTTTAATTGTACGTGGTGCTGAGGATCGAACCTGGGCCGCGCACATGGTAGGCGAGCGCTCTACCGCTGAGCCACAACCCCAGCCCCCCAGCCCTTTTCTGTATTTTATTAGAGACAGGGTCTCACTGAGTTGCTAAGTGCCTTGCCATTGCAGAGGATGGCTTTGAACTTGCAATCCTCCTGCCTCAGCCTCCCAAGTGCTGGGATTACAGGCGTGCAACACTGCGCCCCGGGAAGGCCCTGAATTTTGATGGAGCTTATGAGTGGCAGTTGCTCTGGCTGGCAGGCAGCCAAGCCCACTAAGAATGAGATCTTTATGTTGCCAACCAAGGAGACATTATAGAGTGAAAATGTTGGACATCAGAAGAATTTTCTGACACTTTGTACGTTCACAATGCAAACATGTAACCCATTTCAATATCAATTGCATATTTTTACATGTTTATACAATGAATGAGTTGGGAGTCCTACTTACAAAATTACTTATTCCTTCCCAGGTCCCCTTCTTTTTTTTTTTTTTTTAATATTTATTTATTTAGTTGTACACAATGCCTTTATTTATTTTTACGTGGTGCTGAGGATCGAACCCGGGCCGCCCTCGTGCTAGGCAAGCGCTTTACCGCTGAGCCACAACCCCAGCTCCCCAGGTCCCCTTCTTTGCAAGGTTTTTCCCTAAATAATTAGGTGCTTTGTTCTGTTTTGTTGTGGGGACTGAACCCAGAGCCTCCCCCATGCAAGGCACTGTTCCACCAATAAGCTACAATTCCATCCCCAGACCAAAGAGTTTTAACCCAAGAGGGTACTTCAGGAGTTATTTATGTAGGAGCTGGAAGGGGGGGTGGGGAGGTGACACAGACAACTTGTGCCAGTAAGCACAGCTTTGTACTGACTTTTGGTCTTGAGTGGCCATCAATTCAGCCTTAAACTCACTTCTAACCGGGTAAGTTTCTATATTAATCCAGTTTCTGTTGCTATAACAAAATGGCTAAATCTGGATACTTTTATGCCACTCACAGATGGGCAACCCCATCTCTGGTGAGGGCCTCCAGGACATCACGTCATATTGATGGCTTCATGGCAGGAATGAGTGAGAGAGGGAGAGATCACGTGGCAAAACAGAAAGTCAAAGAGTGAGTAGGACCTGTATTACTCTTTTTATTTATTTATTTTTGGTATCAGGGATTGAACTCAGGGGCACTCAACCACTGAACCACTTCCCCAGCCCTATTTTATATTTTATTTAGAGACAGGGTCTCACTGAGTTGCTTAGCGCCTCACCATTGCTGGGGCTGGCTTTGAACTCATGATCCTCCTGACTCAGCCTCCCAAGCTGCTGGGATTATAAGCATGTGCCACAGTGCCTGGCTTAAAATCCTTTTTTATTTTGGTGCAGGGGTAGAGGGGAAGTACTGGGGATTTAATTTAAGGGCACTCAACCACTGAGACACATCCCCAGCCCTATTTTGTATTTTATTTAGAAAAGTCCAGGCTCAGCTTGTCTCTAAATCAAATACAAAATAGGGCTGGGGACATGGATCAGTGGTTGAGTGCCCCTGAGTTCAATCCCCAGTACCCAAAAAAAAAAAAAAAAAAAAAAAAAAAAACTAGAGACAGGGTCTCACTGAGTTGCTTAGTGCCTAGCCTTTGCTGAAGCTGGCTTTGAAATCCAGATCCTCCCATCTTAGCCTCCCATGCCACTAGGATAAAATCCCTTTAAAAAATATTATCTGTGAATTCCCATCATAAGCATATTCACACATCCTATAGTTGATACTTTTAGAGTCATTTTGGGATTCTCGTGGATAAAATTAATTTTTTCTCTGATCTTATGTAATTTTGTTACAACAAACCTTTATTTATCTCTTGCAGTATTTCCTAAATTTGTCTCACTTCAATTTTTGTTCGTTTTGTTTGCAAAGCTGAAGATTGAGCTCAGGGCATTACACACACGAGGCAAGTGTTCTGCCACTGTCACCTCAAGCCCCAAAATGTTTTTCTTTTTTCTAAATTTATTTATTTGCTTTAGTTGTACACACAATGTGTTTTATTTTTATATGGTGCTGAGGATCAAACCTGGGCCGTGCTCGTGCTAGGCGAGCGCGTTTCCGCTGAGCCACAACCCCAGCCCCAAAAATGTTTTTTTTTTTTTTTTAAAAACATGAATCTTTTATATCTTTGAATGAGGATTTCTACTTTTCTTTACTGTCATACAAATTTCTCCCTAAGACTATTCCTGAGTTATCTAGTAATTTTTATTAGTATCATGAATAAAAAGGCTTTGTATAATTTTATGTGTATCTTTCTTTTTTGCTACTTTTCCTTAGGATGTTATATTTAAATGAGCCCTTAATTATGGTGGTTAATTAACTTTATGAATTTCCTGAAAATGCAATCGTATTAATTGCAAATAATACTTCCTTCTTACATTAAAACTTATTTTTCCCACTTAGTATCTCACTGTATTGCCCTGACTATAAACCTTAAAACGTGGTTAAGTAGTATCTTTGGGTTTTGTTCTTGAGCTTACTGTATCTATCCAGTAGCCACCATGGAGTATATTTAGACTGATGATTTGAATTAGAGTAGCTTAATCATGTTATTAAAGTACTTGTATATTTAGTGTTTTTATCGAAAGCAGATGTTAAGTATTATATTTTGGGAACATATTGGAATAATTTTTCTTTCTTTCTTTTTTTTTTTTTTTTTTTTTTTTTTGTGTGTGTGTGTACTGGGGACTGGACCCAGGCACTTTAACATTAAGCCACATAGCCAGCCCTTTTTATTTTATTTTATTTTTTTAGTTTTTGGTACCGGGGATTGAACTCAGGGGCACTCGACCACTGGGCCACATCCCCAGCCCTTTTTTTGTATTTTACTAGAGACAGGGTCTCACTGAGTTGCTAAGTGCCTCGCCATTGCTGAGGCTGGCTTTGAACTCGCGATCCTCCTGCCTCAGCCTCCCAAGTTCTGGGATTACAGACGTGTGCCACTGCACCCGGCCCCTTTTTATTTTTAAACAGGGTCTTTCAGTTGTTTAGGGCCTTGATAATTTGCTGAGGCTTAACTTGAACTTGCAGTCCTCCTGCCTCAGCCTCCCAAACTGCTGGGATAACAGGCATGCACCACCCCACCTGACTGGTATTTTTCTTATAAAAGATTTTCTAACTTTAAGCTTTCCTGAAAATCTTTATATAAATTTTATTTTATTTGAGTAGATTTTTCTCATTAAATCTCATTTGTTGTCATGTTTAAAAAATGCTATCTTGCCAGGCGCGGTAGTGCACACCTGTAATCCCAGCACTCGGGAGGCTGAGGCAGGAGGATCACGAGTTCAAAGCCAGATTCAGCAACAGTGAGGTGCTAAGCAACTCAGTGAGACTCTGTCTCTAATAAAATACAAAAAAGGGCTCGGGATATGGCCCAGTGGTCGAGTGCCCCTGAGTTCAATCCCCAGTACAAAATAAATAAATAAATGTAAAATATATATATATATATATATATATATATATATATATACTGAGATGAACACAATATCTTTGTTTTTTATTTATTTATTTTTATGTGGTACTCAGGATCGAACCCAGGGCCTCATGTGTGTGAGGCAAGAGCTTTACCACTGAACTACAACCCCAGCCCCAGATTTACTGGATGTTTGCAATACTGTATAATTTATTTTAATCTTACATTTTCAGCTCTTCAATAATTACCAGTATGCCTTCTTGTTTACTTCAAATTTGCTTGTGATTCTTTTCCTGTTTCCTGGTTACATTTTCCAGAATTCACCAATTTGCTGCAATTTCCTGCTTCAAAGCATTAATTCTTGGGTTTATTTGTTGATACCATTGTCTTTCAGTTTCCTTCTTTTGCAAGGAGTGGAGGTAGAAGTGGTGCTAGGGGAGTCGAATGGCGGGATAGGAGTGGCATTGAGGCCATCTATAAAATAGTTTTGTTCTGGAGATTAAATGAGTTAATGCATGAAAACTTCTAGAACAATTACCAGCATTTAGTAAAATATATGAATACACTTGGGAACTCAGTTCCCATTGTTTCACGAACCTCTTCATCTCTGTGTTCAAAATTGAACCCATTAGGGCTGAGGTTGTGGCTCAGTGGTAGAGGGCTTGCCTAGCCTGTGTGAGGCACTGGGTTCGATCCTCGGGTCCTAAGCCATCCTCTTCGGCCACAGCTTCTCTCCTCTGGCCAGCCACGGCACACTGCTCGCAGGTCCCCATGTGCCTTTCTTTCAATGTGTGCACCTCCTCCACCTGCAGACTCTGTGCTAAATTCCACCATTACAAAGACGAATCCCTCCCTTCTACTTCTAAAACACTGCCCACTTCCAGCTCTTACAGCCCACCTGCCCCATGTGGTGAACCACTCCCTCCTTTGTACGCAGCTTGGCATGGGCAAAGGTTTCCTTGGCTGCCCTCCCCTGAGACTCCCAGCTCCTCGTGGGCTCAGGAACCACATCTCTGGAATGATATCAACTGCTCAACGCAGTAGGTCTTCAAGCTATATCAGAGGAAGGCCTGAAGGAGGAGAGGAGAGAGCAAAAGCATCTTAGGAAGGTGTTCCCTGATGCAGATGTTCACAAGGTAGGAGACAGTAAGGCTACGCTGCTGCTGTACAAGGTAAGAACAGATGCCAGCATTCAGTCCCTGGAGGGCTTTCCCAACTGCATGGCAGTCAGTGACATCGTTGACTTCTTCCTGGCCCACACTAAGTGGCTGATTCCAGTAAGGAAATTGGGACACAGCGGGATCCTTTTTTCATTATTTCTGTTTATTTTTTAATATTTATTTATTTGCTTTAGTTGTACACAATGCTTTTATTTTTACATGGTGCTGATGATCGAACACGGGCTGCGCACGTGCTAGGTGAGCGCTCTACAACTGAGCCACAACTCCAGCCCCTTATTTCTGTTTTTTAATAATAGGGACCACTCAGCAAATTCTCTCCCTCTTTCTCTTCCAAAGGGTAGAGAACAACTGATATCTGTTGTGACAAAGCAACACCAAGAGCCAGTTTCATGCTCTGGAGGGAACACTTCACTTCCTCCTGATGGTTTCCAGAACTCTACATGACCAAAGAAACTTCCCTACTAACAAACTATAGAAATGATTCCTGTATAATCAGCTGGGTCGGTTTGTCAGCCACTGCTCGGGGCTTCCTCTATTTCCAGAGCACACTTTACATCACTTATCTTGATAGAAGAAGAGTTTATTGGTTTGGTGACTAACCGTTTTTATGATACGCTCCAGTTTAGTCATTCCCCAATTTCTTTGGAACAGTGGAGGGTATTTCCCTCTAGTCTCTGTTGAGATCTCCTCTTGTCCACCCTCAAGGTAAAACTGTCTACAAAGAGCACATCTTGCCCTTGTCTAGCTTAGGACCTACTCAAATGGCTCAAGGACAGACAATGATCCATACACCTATGACCTTTATAGGACAATCAGAAGTCCTCCTCTCACTTTTTTTCCCTTTGCAGACTATTTCACTGGATGATGAAGCCTGCTGGTGGGGTCAAGCTCCAATGGGAAAGTAGATCATCAGACTGAATCTGGCTGCAGGTCCTGACCACGAAGCCCTGTACAAAGCATTCCACAGCTTCCAGAACAGACTCCGCCATTTTCAGATGAGATTCAAACTGACTCTCCTTGTTTAACACCTGAAGCCCCCGACTCACAGTTATAGGAGTCAAAACCGTAGGAAGGATTGATAAGTAAGGAGCTCCAGGAACTAGCTAGGCAGTAGAAACAAAACCAAACCAAAAATAATTTTTTTAAGAAAGGATGTTTGAAGTGCTACTGTGTACAATAGCAAAGCACTGGATGGGACAACCTGTGGGAATAACAAATAAAGAAGACTTACCTGAGTACGCTTATGAGAAAACGAAAGACACATCTTTCAGGAGATGGCAACATTGACCAGATTCAAAACAAGAGGAAAGTGACCAATGGGTGGATTGGAACTTGGCCATGGGAAGCTGGGACCTGGAGGAAGGGTATGTAATCCCAGCACTTGGGAGGCTGAGGCAGGAGGATCATGAGTTCAAAGCCAGCCTCTTCAATGGCAAGGCACTTAGCGTGCCCCTGAGTTCAATTTCCGGTACAAAAAAATTAAAAAAAAAAAAAAATTGGGAAAAGCCAAATTAGGATCACAGCCTCAGCCACTCAGGGGAGCATTTATGAAGAGGGCACCTGGGGAGCCAAAAAGTAGCTCCTCAGGATCAAGGTGGCAGAAGTGAGAGCCATAGCACACTTGGCAAGTTCCCAGTTCAGCCCAAGTCCCATCCAGTAAGGCTTAGGTCCACTCCCTCCTCCTTGTAGACCATATTCTGTCATCTTCATAGTGACTGTTGAGTGAAGGCTAGAAGAGGGGTCCATCTCACTCACCAAGGATGGTCCTGTGATCCCAGATAGAAGCACACATACCTTGGGTATTATGTCTGAACTTCATTTCCTGAATAGTAAACCTATAGCAGAAAATGGGAGTTTGAAGTCCTGTCTCACAGAACACCAATGGAGCTTTCTTTTGCAGAGATACCGCCTAACTGAACTGTTACAGGTACAAGTTCTAGAATCTAAACCTGTGACTTTGGTTAACATAATCTTTCTAATTCTCAGCTCCTGTCTACAAAAAAGGGGATAGTTTCCCTGGAGTGGTAGTTTTATGGCACAATAAGTGCCTGGCATGTGCGAGGCCTGGGTTTGTTCCCCAGCACACAGGGAGAGAACATTTAAGACTATTGTGAGGATTAAATAAATAACCCATCCTGAAAGCTCTTACACATGTGGTGGAACACAAATATTTATCTTGATCAGTACTGGTTGCCATCAGGGAAGCATCTATAAGGTTCCATTCTCAAGTTTAAGACACCTTAATTATTTCTTTTTATTTTTGGGGGGTATCAGGGATTGAACTCAGGGACACTCGACCACTGATCCACATCCCCAGCCCTATTTTGTATTTTATTTTGAGATAGGGTCTCACTGAATTGCTTAGTACCTCGCTATTGCTGAGGCTGGCTTTGAACTCGTAATCCTGTCTCAGCCTCCAGAGCCACTGGGATTACAGGTGTGCGCCACCACACCTGGCCCACATTACTTATTTCTTAAACAAGGCAGGGAATAAGTGTTCATCTCCTACACAAAGCTTTCCATCAAGAGGTGTAAACCAGCCAGATGCCATTGGGCACACCTGTAATCCCAGTGACTATGGAGGCTGAGGCAGAAAGATCACAAGTTCAAAGCCAGCCTCAGCACCTTAGCAAGGCCCCATCTCAAAATAAAATATAGAAAAGGGGGAGGAAGGGGTTGGGGATATGGCTCAGTGGTAAAGAGCCCCAAGTCTAAATCCCCAGTACAAAAAAAAAAAAAAAAAAAAAGAGGTAAAAGTCTATGACCCAGCTATACTACTTCTTGGTATTTACCGTGAAGAATTAAATTCATCCTACTAACAGTGATCCATGTATACCCATGTTTACAGCAGCACAATCCACAACAGCCAAACAATGGAACCAGCCTAGGTGTCTATCAATGGAAAATGTGTTATACTTACATAATGGAGATTGATTCAGCCATAAAGGAAAATGAAATTATGGCATTTGCAGGAAAATGGGTGGAACTATAGACCATCATGTTAAATGAAATAAGTCCAAATCAGTGGGTTAAGGGTGGTATGTTTTCCCTCATTTGTGGAAGCTAGAGAGGAAAACGAAAAACAGGTGGAGGTAGGTCTCCTAAAAATCAAAGGGAGATCAGTAGAAGAAAGGGACTATGGGTAGGGAGGTAGAGAGGGAGGGGGAAGTGCTGGGGAGTGACATTGGTCAAATTCTATTGCTATATTTTGTGCATGTACCAATGTAACAATATGCAACATTATAGTTGTACTTATTGATGGGATATCAGTATGTACAACTATAATTCACCCATAAAAATGTGGATGAAAAAAATATGTGAAAGTCATTTTCCAACATTTACCTATTTGGGAAGACATAAGTAGTAACAGCACCAAATCTAATCCATGCACATTCATAGTGAAACTTCTCAAAACAAGAGCTGGAAGTAAAGTTCAGTGGCAGAGCACCTGCTTATCACACAAGGCCATGGATTTGATCCCCAGCACCAGAGAATAAATTTTTTAAAACACAAGACTAGGTTTAAAGGGTTGGGGAGCAGGGGAGAGAAACAGATGAATGACAATGAAGAAACAAGAAAAAGACAAACTGTATAACCATATTGTACCTCAGCAAATATCTTCCACTGTTCCCTGCAGAAAGGGACTGATCTGACTAATATCCAGGGCAGCCACAAAAACCTACAAGAGAGTTTTTAAACCATCCTTCCATACCACCCTCCAAGAAGCCACGATTGGTGCAAGGCATGCTTATTCCTCCACCAGATAACCTGGGACATTCCTTTAAGCATGTCATTGCCTAGCATCATCTGGTCTTTTTTTGGGGGGGTGGTGTGGCACTGGGGATTGAACTCAGGGGCACTCGACCACTAGGCCACATCCCCAGCCCGTTTTTCTTTTATTAGAGACAGGGTCTCACTGAGTGCCCCGCCATGGCTGAGGCTGGCTTTGAACTCGCAATCCTCCTGCCTCAGCCTCCCAAAGTGCTGGGATTACAGGCGTGTGTCACCACGCCTGGCTTCATCTGGTCATTTTTAAAAAGACAGATGTGGTGGAAAGACTGAATCAGGAGAGCCAAGTGAGAATCCAGGTTGTCACACGATGCTCTCTTTCCACCAATCTGACCTTCAAAAAGAGTTGGCATGGTCAAAATAGACCTTTCCCTTTCCTGGGTTATAAGGAAAACCAGAAACAGATCATTTGCACAGTTCTTATTAGTGGAAGTCCAGATAGTGGTCTCATCACTTCCAGAGAGGTGACTGATTTGCACAGCAGCTTCCCAACATCTTCTTTCCTGGAGTCTTTATTTTGAACATCTGACCTTCCAAAAACCTGTGAGGTTAACCCTTGAAGGTCTGACCATCTCAAATCCCGAACTCAAGAAACCCTCCCTGAGACACAGACACACTTGGCTTTCAATAGAAGTTTCTTTTTATTTTGAAATTGAAACAGCGGAATGAATTGGTTTGTGGCTAAATCAACCTTCATGGGCGAAGAAAACTGGAGCACTCATCCATTAAAAGAACAAACTCCAGAAATCTGAAGCCAGCTGCCCCGCCTCCCCCAAACAGAGTGAAGAACAGATTAAAGGGCGGGAGGAAGGGTACAATCAAATTTGGGGTGGTGATGGCTGGCAGAATTGCAGTAAAGTACAATTTTCAAAGTTGCCACAATTACAGAATAAGGTAGCACTCATTAAAAAAAAAAAAAAAAGTCACAAGCAGTAGCCCTCCAGCCCCTCCCCTGATTTGCATTCATAAAAATAAAATTCTTAGTTTCCTAAGTAATGCCTCAGGACTGCATACCAATCCACTCTGTCTCAGCACAGGGGACTCTTAATTAATGTTTTCTGGTTTGGGGAACCAGAATGAAGATTCTGGAGAAAGGGGAGAACCCAAATGGTAGTAGAGGATGTTTATTCATTATGGTAACTCATAATCTAGTGAAATTCATTTCAAACATCATTAGGTAGCAGTGGCTTACATAAAACTTCCAGGGAAATGTTACAAGTACTCCCCAAGCCCTGGTAAGGGGAAATGAGTCAAAACTTGAGCGCCCCAACACGTGGGCTTTTGATTAGGAGTGGTGGGGGGGGGGGGTAAAGTCACCTGACTGAGGAAGGTAGTGGGAACACAGGTAAGTGTCATTGGCAGGAATGGGTGAGGGATGCGGCAAGCCCAGGGGTAGGCTGGAAAGCTGTACCTGTGAATAGCTAAATCAGTGAGGAAGATTGCCAAAGAGTGAAATTTATGGGGGAAAAAGAGAAAAGTTTGGGAAGTTAAAACAGCCCAGAAGTTACTGGAAAATGTCTCCCTCCTTTAATTTTTTTTTTTAAATTTTTAATTTTTTGGAAAGTATTTTTAAGGTAATATTTTTTTTTCCTTTGGAAAAAGAAATCTTTCCCCTCCCTAACCTAAGCAAGTGGAGTTGCCACTACCTACTTTATCTCTATTGTTCTGCTAAGAGGTAGATAAAACAAAAGTGAAACGGGGCTTCTATGAGGAGGTCCATTAGAGGGTGGGGAGGGGCTGGGTCACCCAGAGAAGCTTCCCAACTACGAACCGGCCCTGAGCGAGTCCACCGGACAGGGCCTTCAGACTCTCCCAGGGCAAAGGATCACCTCTCCTCCTTCCAGAGCAAACTGTTCCCTTGAAGATGAAGGGGATCTACGGAGGTTGAAAATCTCAAAGAAACCCTGTTGAAGGGGCCTCCGCTCTGGCTTCCCCAGGCTTCGTGACTGACAGATTGCCAAGCCAAGCCTGAGCTCACCTCCAGCTAAGCCGGCCTGGAGGAATCCCTCACCATCTGGTCCAACAAAGCTAATGCAGGTGAGAGGAGCAAGCTGGAGGGGAGGGGTGAAGCACCGGCAAGGAAGGCAGAAAGGGGGGACGTAATGGCCAGCCCTGCCAACCCGACCAATGAGTGGGGATCTTGGCAGGCCTGCCTGGCCCCCAAGACCAATTTCGTGGCACAAGCCTCAACTCACTGGCTGGGACTCATACCCTCATGCACGAGTCCCTGCCCTTAGTTCCAATCTTACTGTTAAGGATTGAGGTAGTTAATCCATTTATACTCGTAGCATTCATCACCTGTGGTTACTCAAAACACGCTCACGAGGAGCTTCCTGCTATTTCACTTAAGGGGGAAAAAAATTCTTTTGTCAGTCCGGATTCAACCAAGACACCAGTACTGGTGCCATCACACTGTGACCCAAGGAGGTCCACAGGGCCAGGTTCAGGGCTGGGGCTGTTGCCCATCACTCAACCCATCTTCTATCATGAGGCCTCTTCTCTGCCCTGTACCCCCACTGAGTCAGTATCCAAAGGAAAGAAACAGAAGTTTCAGCTGGTGTTAACTCTACGTCTGAATATAAGAGAAAATGTTCTGCATCTAAACCATCGAGTATTTGGAAGAAAAATGGCTTTTATGTCCCCTGGCATCAATGAGGATTTTTTTCTTCAATCTTTCTGCAATTATGTGTCAGGCTGTGCTGTTTTCCTTCTATTGTTTTCCAACAGGTTAAACAGTCACGTGGTTTAAATGGCAGAGCCAGGATCTCCCCATGAACAACTTCAGGGGAAAGAAAGGAGGAGACCCCACCCCACGAGAGGCGGGAGGAAGGGTTGCCTAGAGGCGCTGGCTTCTCTGGGACTTGGGAAGGCTCAGCTCCCTCTGGGCTCTGTGAGGTAGTTCGCAGCACTGCTGGTTCCCAGTTTGGCAGAGGGTATATCTGGGGTGGGAGGAGGGGAAGGCACCCTTGAGAGCTAACTGAGGCCCCTCCTCACTGCCAGTCTGCCAGGCCTGAAAGGAACTCCACGGTGCCATCTCTGCAGTGGGGACAGGGGACGAGGGCACTCCCACAAAGAGGATGCCCTAACATCCTTTTTCCCCAAAGTGCAACCAGGAGCCAAAGAACCCCTTTCTCAGCTCCCTACCCCTTGGCAAGCACCACTCCCAAGTCCCCTCAGAAGGGAGGGGACTCTGTTTTAAGCTCATACGTTTCCAGGCCCCTCCCCCTTGCAGACAGCCCAGGGAGATGTTGAAATATGGCTGCTGCTTTGATTCGGAAATGGCCTCTCTCAGCCTCTGTCTGTCTGTCTTTGGCACAGAGGAAAATGGACACATAGAACCAACTGGAGTCCCCGTCCTCCAGCGTCCTCTGGGTTTCACCTGTGGTCTTTTCTGCCAACAGTGAGGCATAAATAAGAGAATGACTCCCAACTTTCCCCCAGAAGTGGGGAGCTCAGGAAAAATGAAAAAATAAATTGAGAAGGACTGGGAGGAGGGGCGCAAAGAGTAGAAAGGGGATATAACTCCCTGTCCTGAAGAATGGCTCTCTCCTGCCCAGACCCTTCCTAGGAGCCAAGTTCACAACCCAAACTACAAAAGGCAACAGGACCCTAGAGGGGATTAAAGCCATCAGCACGTAACTGGCAGATGCAGCTTCAAAGTTAAGTCAGTGAATCAAACCATTTTGGTTTTCTATGTGTTTCAAAGAATTTAAAAATATATCCTAAAAAGATGGTCCTTTCATAAAAATATACATGTAGTGCACACACGTTAGAGCACAGAAGCGTCTTTTTAAAAAGTCGCTTTTCTCAAAACCATCCAAACATCCCAAGTGCTTTTCGTGGTAGCTTGTTATCTTACCAAGGACTGGGGAAAGGAGATGCCCCAAGACCTGATCTTCAGGTCACAGAAGGATCCACCAAGACAGATCCTTCCTCCAGCTAAACCTTAACCCCCAAGCCATACTCCTTTTGCTTTCTGGTAGCCTAACTTCCACGATTTTCCTGCTGGGCAAATGTCAGTGATGAGTGGAGCCTTGCCTAATCCAAGTAAGTTTTCTGGTCCCTTGCCACACTTCCTGGTCTCTTCTGGGAGCTCAACCAGCCAAGCCAAAGGAAAAGGACTCGAACTTCCAAGGTGTGAAGGGAGCAGGCCCCCAAGGAACTGAACACTGCAACAATCACATTTCAGGTACTGTGGGTTTTTTTTTTCTTTTTTCCTGATGATCATTTGAACCAGATATCAAAGCATGCTTGCTGCTAGAAATCAGCTTTAAATCACTAAATGGCCGAAGTCTGAATGTTATCTACTTCATTTGGGGACAAAGAATACAGAGCCAGAGATGGAAAGCTGGGACACCCTTTTTTTTTTTTTTTTTTTTTTTTTTTTTTTTTTGTGGTTGGGACAGGTGGGAGGCTTAATTTTGTAGTCCTGATATCATCCCTAGGTGCTTTCTTGCTTTTCTTCTCTTGGGGCTAGAGACTGGGGATTGCGAAGGGATTTCATGGAAACAAAGTGATCAGACCACAGCAAGGCAGGAAATTGTCACAATCATGTGTCTCCATTTCCCCTGTCCCTCCTGGCCACCCACTACCCTAAATCAAGTATTCCTTAAGTATATGGGTCCATTTTTACAATCAGTCAGATCAATTTAAAGATAGGGAGTGGGGGAGGGGTGGTCATCTGAAGGTTTGTTTGCCCCTTGGTCTATGAACACAGACTAAGAAAAATAGCAAGTTATGGAAATATGAACGAACAATAACAAACAAACAAAAAAAAAAAACACCATTGTAATGACAAACCAGGTGGACCTCTCTGAGGCTGAGAGGGTGGCCTTGTCTTTCTCCCATGAACGGAATCTTGGCTCCCATACTTTTAGACAGAGAAATATAGATTTTTTTTTTTAAAAAAGGGTATTTTTTTTTATTTTATTTATTTATTTTTTTTAGTTATTTCTCTCCTCGATAAAACGGAGGCAATATTTTAAAATATCACAACAGCACCGCTGGTGGGAAAACCGGCTGGGAGGCCATCTAACCCAGGGCAGGAAGAGAGGAGCCCAAAGGCTTGCAGGTAGGTGGACACTGCTATTTTGCCCCAAGGGACCCAGGGCTCTGCTAGTACTTTCAATCCTGTCAGACAGGATATTTCAGCAGGGGATCCAAAGTCAGAGATCAGAGCTGGGCAATGCTCTGGGCTCCGCCCCTTTGGGCTCTCCAACCCGGGCCCTTCCCTCTCCACCCCAGCCTCCTACCAAGGGCCCAGCCCCTGCCGCCTTTCCCACAGGGCCTGTTCTCCATAGGGAGTTCCTAAAGGGTTACTGGCTCATGTTGTAAGAAATTATGAAACATAACTCTCATTTTTTTCTTTTCATTAAAAAAATAAAATATTCAAGACTATCAGCTTCTCTTTTGCTTTGCTTTTCTTTTTTATATAAAATATCAGCAAGCCGCAAAGAAAAAAAATCGAAAAAAATAATTAAAAATGGGGTTCAGGGGAACAAAAAGGAAAATAATTGCTGAGGTAACTTCATACCTTGAGGTAGTTTACTTCGCACACAGCATTGCCTGACTCCGCCCACATGTCATGGTTGTCTTGTTGTCACTGTTGTTGTTGCAATGTTGGAAGGAGGGAAACTCCATGCATGGGCTTTTCCACATGCAGAGAGGCCTTCCTTCCTTCCCAGCACACTTGATAGTATTGTCCAGGGTAGCTAAAGTGCATCACCTGGCTAATCTGCACTGACAATCAATATAGTATTAGGAGGGGAGGCCTAACCTCATTAAACTGATGGCTCCTGTTCTCCACAAGGGCTAAACTTCCAACGGGATCTTATTGAGCCTGGTAAATTTAATAAATTAAGCTTATTTATCCCTTTTGTGCATCATGCTGCTGGTATTCTGAATTTTGTTTTTAGGCACACCTTTCATCATTACAATAATAATTCATGGAGTCAAAAGCCGTCAGTTAAATACTCCTCTAGAATAAAAACAGAAGCAAATACTCTCCAATCTACTGATTTTACCAGATGATGGACTTTAGCTTTTATCGGGAGCTCAGGGTTGGGTTCCAAGTCCCACCACCGCCAAGGAAATAGTGCTGTGGTGGGCAGAGTCCCACAACCCCTGCCTCTGGGAACCAGCCCTTATGGGAGCACATGGGCTGGGATGAGGGCACCTTTGGGCCACTCAAGTCCTGCATGAAACTGAGACTTTATCAAGGGGAGTTCATGTCCCCTTCCCAGTGCTCAAATCCAATCATTAAAATAGACTTTAAAAAAATATAAAATCCGCCTGAGAGTGATGGGAATCAGGGACAGTGGTAAGCCCCTAACCTGCTGAGTGTTCAGTGCCACCCATGTGCACCTGGACATGATGTGGGACTCACAGGGTTAGAGGGACGTTGAGTGTCGGGGGAAGGCCCAACAGACTGAGGGGGGAATTTCAATTGTGCCAGATTTTTAAGATGGTGATCTGGAATAGACCACTTAAAAGAATCTTTCTTCTTCTTCTTCTTCTTTATTTTTGTTTGTTTGTTTTGTTTGTTTTTGTTTTCCTTTTCATTTTGGTACTGGGGATGGAACTGCACATGCTAGGCAACTGTTCTACCACTGAGCTGCATCCCCAGCCCAAGGGCACTTCCTTTTAAACGTGGATTACTATATATTATAATCATCTCTTTCCCTACTCCCCCTACCCCTGCTTTATTATTTGCTGTTCCTACTGGTTGGTTAGGGAGGGTTTGGAATCAAACTATAGATGAAGATGGGTCTTCTCTACACAGTCAATACAAAACAAATTAATGCATTAGTTCCCATTTTCCTGGTAACAGTTAAAACAGTGTGACTATAGGAAGAGGTCAGGGTATGAGAATGTCAGTATTTAAATCATTAACCAAGTAGGGGGAAGAAGGAAAGATTTTAGGGTCAAGAAACAAACCATCCTTTGAGGTTTTTATAAACCTGCAGGAAATTTTATTTCTCTTCCCCACTGGAGACTGAACCACCCTCTTGGTGGGATTAGGAGAACTTCCTTAAACAATCCACGTTTAAAAGCACCCTGAGCTAGAATTTGAATGGTGACACCCCAAGGTGTGGGCCTGGCTGGGCTGGTCGGTCAGGGGCTTGGGACGGAGAGATCAGGGTTCCTCACCGGAACATCTTTTTCAAGCAAGTGGGCAAACCTGATCTCTAGCCCAGCCCCGGGGGTCCCTGATTCCCACTCATTCTCAGGCCTGCCGGGAGAGCACACTCCCCAGTTCTGCCCAGCATCCTGAAGTAATCGGGACAGGAAGGTGCCGGTCACTTCCTCCTAGCTTGGGCTTGGTTGCTCTGTCCCTTCTGGTGCTGCTGCTTAACCTGAGCCAGGATGTCTCGGATCTTCCGCTGAGCCATCTGCAACAAGAACAGGCAAGCAGGTGGGGTGAGGACCTCCAAGGAGAGAGGCTCTAGGACTTAGAATATATAGCAGAATACTGAGGATCTGGGAGACCTTAGGTTTCTCTGCCTTCAAGTAGATGCTGAGCCTCCTCTGGGCAAAACAGCAAGTATAGTATGTGGGGACAGAGAGGATGGGCAAAGAAGGGAGCAGAGACACAGCAGAAACCTATTAATCAGAATTTTTTTTTTTTTTTTTTTTTTTTTTTTTTTTTTGTACCAGGGATTAAACTTAGGGGCACTCGACCACCGGGCCACATCCCCAACACGTTTTTGTATTTTATTAGAGACAGGGTCTTGCCATTGCTGAGGCTGACTTTGAACTCGTGATCCTCCTGCCTCAGCCTCCAAGTGCTGGGATTACAGGCGTGCATCAATGTGCCTGGCTTATTAATCAGAATTTAAAACTTGACAAAAGTTAACACTGTCACGATATTGACCCTAGGAAAGGGACACCTTAAGCTTCTTACCATGAAGTACATCCCATGGTGTCCCAGACTCATAAATTAGGAGAAACCATCACAAATACAATAGGCATATAATGCCAGAGGGAGGGGGGACATAGTGACCAGCTGTGGTGTAATAATAATAATAAGAAAAAAAAAAGTCAAACACATTCCATTGTGAACTGAACTAGATGAAATACCAAAGGACTCCCCATACCTTTACTCTATCCTACTTACAAGTTTTCTCCCTAAGAATAAAGTTTTGGAAGAGAAATCAACTGCAAAATGGAATTCATGTCTATAAACCTATCAGAATGTTTCCTTTCCATAAACCGAGCACTTGGTTTCTTGGTTAAAGAAAAAGTGGTTCTAGGTTGGGGAAAGAATGTGGACTTCAATAGCTAGGAGTTCAGATTCCATCAGCCTTGGCCTGATGGTTTTAATTTCATTTAATCCTCATGCAGATCAACTGAAACTGCTGCAATATTTAACACACCCTAGCGGTGTACATCCTTAGATCTACCCTCTTATCCTTGTTAGTAAAATGAAATTGTTATTGGGATTAAATTAGTTAATATACCAAGACAATGTGATACAAGGCTGGGTGTGTATCGTAAGTACCCACAAATTTTAGCTATTATTCCTGTGGTTCTTACTAATACTTCTCCAGGATTAATAAGAGTATGCTGCTAATCCAGGTAACATAGCACAGAGACTATGTGGGGCCGGAACTCAGTTTTCAATGCTGTACCAACTATGCTCAGAGCTAAGGGGACAGTTTTGCCCTGGACTGCCACACCCTGCTGATGAGAACCTGCATGAACTGTGTTCAGTGATCTCAGAGTCCAGGCTTTTTAGTGCTAACATGCAGACCATTTCAGATTTTCAAACTGCACTGTCACCTTTCCTTGCCTTGTTGAGGCACAGTTAAATTTAAACCTGAGTTTGACCTTGATTTCCAGTCTCTGGAGTCAACCCTAGCCCAGGGATGAAGAGGGATAAGGAGCTCCAAAAAAGGTATGGGAGGGCAGAAGAAGAGGAACCAGGGAGGAAGTGGTCGTTTTGGGAAAGGCAAAGGGACTGCATTTGAAAACAATCAAGGGTGTAGCTACTGGCCTTTATCATTAGTCCATAAGCAAGACTTGGCATTGGATAACTCCAACTTTTTTATATATACAGTGCAAGAAAGGGTCAGGGAAGGACTAAGGTTAGATAACTGGGAAGATTATTAATAAATAATTTATATTAATAGAATACAATAACAGAGGTCACCCTGGACATCATTTCTCTGGTCCTGGCCCCTGCAGCCCTCACGAGAACGGGGAGTCCCAGATGTACCTGGCTGGCATAGAAATGCCCGATGATCTTAACAATAACTTGATCGTTCTCATCAGGCGTCTGGTCTCTTGGCACTACCACCTCAGCTGCCGTGAGGTTCTGCAATTCATTTACCTGGGGGTGGCCAGAAAGGAGCTCAAGATGCTATAAAGAAAGCATGAGTGGGGGGCTGGGGTATAGCTCTAAGGTAGAGCACTTGCCTAGCATGCACAAGACCCTGGGTTCCATCACCAGCAAAACACACACACATACACACACACACACACACACACACACACACGCTTGGGTGGGAATGGAGCAAGAGATAAGAGGTGGGTTACTACCAGGGAAAGTCAGGCATTGAACTTGTAGAAAAAGAATCAAGCAGAAGGGCAAAAGGGGGGTACTGCAATTGAGTAGAACAGGGGTACAAGAGGCCAGAGAGGCCCTGTTGGGTTTGGGCTCCAAGGCCCAAAGCCTTTAACTTGGCCCTCAGGGCTCACCGTTTTGCCGCCTTTGCCAATGACCCGGCCAGCAGCCGAGGCTGGCACCCGTATATGAGTCTCCAGCTTTACTTCCTCCTTGGGACCAAAGAAGTTCTCCTCTTTGAGTTTTCCATAGATTCTTCCCTGAGCCTGGAGAGAGGAGGACATTGTTAATCATCAGGACATATATCTGCTGACAAAAGGGAAAAGTGGTAAACACCAAGATAAGCCCTACACTCCAGCCCGCCCTTTTTTGGTCTATGGCAGGGGGTGTGAAAGGCACAACAAGACAGTGTTCCCCCCACCTATCTCCAATACTGCAGGCCCTGGAACATTATTATGAATTTTGAATAACTGAATAAATACTTCCAGGAGGATTATAAGTCACCAGCTCCAAACCAGACCTATCAGATCTGGGATGACTGCATTTATTTGGATGTGGCAAGTCTAGCACATCAAGGCCCTAAACGGCAACTAATCAAGTCAAGCAGAGGGCAGCCCTGCATGACACCCCACGGGCCTAGAAAGCGGTCTCAGTTCTCCATCCTCATGTAGGTCAGGTTAAGCAAATCATTATCTCTGGCTGTCTGATCAACAACCTACAGATATGGTGGACACTAGGGAATTGGTGTCAAATGCAAAAGACCTCAGATTTCATTCTCTCTTAATCCTTTATGAACCTTCAAAGTGAAGTGGGAAGCAGAAGTCGACATTAAGTTCAATGCCACTTTGAAAGCAAAAGTGTTGCATCCTGCTGGAAAGGGTGAAAGATGTGACAAGAATGTGACAGCTAGCTGAAGCTGCTCCAGCCTTTCTCCTGCACACAAGGAGGTTCCCAACCTCAATTATCCCATTATTTGGTTTGGAAAAACAATATCAATCAAAACCTTGAACTGAGCCTCCGGGGGTCCAGTGATGATAACCATTCGAACTTTGGAGTCAGGTGTTTCCGGTGGAGCGATCTAAAAAAGCAAAACAAAGAGAGACCCTCTAGAGGAAGACCTTATAATCTCTACACCTTCCCATTCCCTTCCTATCACACTCACTTTCCACTGTCCATTCTGAGGGTTGGGAGAGGGAAGAACAAAGCACCTAAAGCCCAAGTCACTGCCCCGGTGCACCCAAACTGTGATGAGGGCACAGGTGGTCAGCTACAAGGCCCTGTTTTGGTGACATTTTCTCATTAGGGCTTCACTGGCCCTCCTCACTCAGCCTCTAGTAGAGTTTCACTGGAATCTGCCGAGGGGTGAGATGACCAGGGGAGCGACTGCATCTCACTTAGGGGAACAATCACAGCTTTTCCCAAAGCTTTTAAGGCAAATGAACACTTGAATTTGAGTCTGTCAAAGTAACAGCACCTTTGCTTCATGAGGACACATTCTCCTTCTCTCCCCTAAACTCCAGATCCAGGGAAAGTGAAAGACATAACATTCACTTAGTGTTACTGTAGCACAGAGTGAAGGTGGGGGGCGGTTTCCTAGCTGAATGGTTTCCTTGTGTACTGATGAGAAAAGAGAGAATCAGGTCCTATGGACCACTGTGGAGAAACAGGGTGGGCCTAGAACTGGAACCCAAAACAGTCTGAGGCAGAACCCAGGCTCTTTCCAGAATGCAGTCCTGCCTCCTATCCAGCCTGAAAACCCAGAAGCCCTGAAGGCAGGCCAGAAAGGACCAAGAAACGTTGGGGAGTAGGGGTGGTGGGGTACCGGTCCCTGACTAGAGATAGATTTCTCCAAAGCATATGGAACAAAATCTGGAGGAACACAGAGCAAATCACCTTGATGGAGGCACTGGCAAATCTGGAAAGTTGCTTGATGTGTTGCCCCTTCTTGCCGATGATAGCACCCACAGCCTGGGCGGGAATGAACACCTGCACCATCTCCTGCTCTGGAGCTTGCTGTGGGAGAGGGACTTCTTACCAAGAGCCCTGGGGACCCTCCACTCCCCTTCCTTGCAGCCTCAAGTAAGAGGAAGTGCAGGTACCCAGCAGTACCCCTGTGCTGCTCATGAATGCATGAGCCCTTTAATTCCTCCTAAGCCCAGCAGGGCTAAAGATGAGAGGCTGAGCAAGAGTGAAGGACAGTGTTCCGAGCATCGGGGCAGCATGGGGTGCTGGGCTCTGCTCAGTCAGCATTCTGGAGTCAGAACCCAAGGCTGGGAGCAATGCAGAGGAGGGCCATCTCAAAGACCTCCCCTCCTTCTCCTGTGGCACAGGGAGTTGAACCCCTTAGGGTAGACCACCCACAAGACTGGGGTCCCTAAGATAAGGTCTTCCACTTACCATGAATGAGCTGTAGGGAGCAGCACCAGTAACGCTGCTGGGAGGTGGGGGGACGGCACTGGACGAGGCCGGGAAAAGGCCGACAGCAGCCAAGTTTAGGCCAGGGATCAGGTGAGACTGCAGCTGGAGAAGAAAGGAAAGGAGCAAGTCAACTCATCCTGACAGAACCCAGCGGTCCCTTTGTGTGTGGCCCTGGCTGGAAAAGGTCAAACAACCCCAGAGGGAATGGGCCAAAACCTTGAGAACTACATGCTTTTGCATAAAAACCGCCTGACCTTGTGGTTTTCCTGTATTCTCACATATTCACTGCTACAGAGGTGTAGAAGAGCTAGCACCTCCAACCCAAAGAGCCAACCAGGCCAGGATGTCAGAGACCCTTGCTCTCTGGTGGGTCCTTCCACACCAATGGAGACAGACCAGACTCATAATGCAGGAATCTGATGTTCCGCAAGGCAACAGAGCTCCCCTTTGACTTCTAGAACTCAGTGGTTCTGTCATGTACCCCAATGCCATAGTAGGGATTTAACCCAGGGGCAATGACAAAGCTACATCCTTAGCCTCCTTTTCAAATTGAGACATAGGACCTCCCTAAGTTGCTGAGGCTGGTCTTGAACTTTTGATCCTCCTACCTCAGCCGAGTCACTGGGATTACAGGCCCACGCACCCAGCTCCACTCTCTTTTTTAAGAAAAATCGGATGGAAATTATGAGCCCTCTCTCCACTAAAGTGCACATAACCACAAAGTTTACAGGAGGATCACAGCCACCTGGCCCAAGATTGAATCTCAATTATAATCTATGACATTCAAGACTGGATTCCCCCCCCCCCCCCCACACACACACACCAATCTAGGAACCAGATGAAAGTCCCTGTTAATTAAATGTGGTGAAAAATTCATTTCTGGGGCTGGAAATGTTGCTCAGTGGTAGAGTGCTTGCTCAGGATGAGCAAGGGGTCTGGGTTTTATTTGCAGCATTGCAGAGGGGGGGAAAAAGCCATTTCCGATGAGTTGAAGTCCAAAAGCATAAAATGATGCTTTAAGGCCACACAGCACAGGGTGCATGTGATAGCCACCTTCCTGTCCATGGCCAGGAAAAAGAGCACAAAGGGGCACAGCCTGGCACTCACACTCATGGCAGCCACGTCATTCTCATAAGCCTCCCGAACTTTCTTCATGATTTCCTGCTCAGCCCTGCAGCAGTTCTCAATGGCGCCCTTCACGGTGATGGTCCTCTCTGGGTTGTAGAGGGTGAGATCCTGCAGCCTGGAGAAAGAACAGAGTGGTCTCAGGCTTTCACTGGCAGCCCAAGACCTGGCTGGGGATGAGGCCCAGAGACCAGGCAAATAAGTCCCAGGTCCCCATTTCTGTAGCCTGTGTAACTTATAGCAAATAGTTCTCTATTTCCAGCCATTGGGCCCCTAATTTTGTAACCAGCTCAGAAAGAGAGGTAGGAACAGGGAGATGAGATTGCTCAACTGATACCCTTCTATCAGAGGGGAGCCAATCCTCAGACAGGTTCCAGTCACCTGCCAACCCCAGCCAAGCCTGGAGCCTGGCCCCCACCTGTTAAGTCTCCAACATAGCCCAAGGCAATGGTTTTTTGGAAGAGAGCAGTTACATTGCCCACAGGCTAATAATTGAAGGAGTGAGGAGACATGGCACTTGACTTGCACAAAGCTAATTCACCCCTTAACTGGTTCTTCCAGGGAGGCTGCCACTACACACTTGTGGTTGCAGGCAGGCCTGAAGCCCCAATTCCTAGAAGGGGGTTCTCAACAAGATGCAGAGGATATGGTGGGAAGAGGACATGGAGAGGACCTCACATGAAGATGGGTGTAGAGGTGCTTGAGAAAACGTGCTTTACCACTGCCTCCCCATAAACAGGGCAATGAGGGTTGCAATGAGGGTTGCCTTACGAGGAGATGGTGATTTTTGTCTCTGTGTCCTGTTCCACCTTCTTCAGATTCCGCCCTTCCTTGCCAATGAGACGCCCCACGAAGTTATTATGGGCCAGGATCTTCAGAGGGACTTCATCAGCCCTGGGGAAGAAGTAGAAGAGCTCTTTCAGTGGTGATCATCATGCCACCCCCAATATGGGGTTTCTATGACAAGGCACAAGACAAAGTGTTGGAAGTTTATTTAAAAAAAATAATTATGGGGGCTGGGGTTGTGGCTCAGCGGCAGAGCGATTGCCTCGCACGTGCGCGGCCCGGGTTCGATCCTCAGCACCATGTAAAAACATAAATGCATTGCATTGTGTACAACTAAAGTAAATAAATAAATATTTTTTTAAAAAAAATTATGGGAGCCGGGCGCGGTGGTGCACGCCTGTAATCCCAGCACTTTGGGAGGCTGAGGCAAGAGGATCTTGAGTTCAAAGCCAGCCTCAGCAATGGCGAGGCACTTAGCAACTCAGTGAGACCCTGTCTCTAATAGAATACAAAAAAGGGCTGGGGATGTGGCCCAGTGGTCGAGTGCCTCCGAGTTTAATCCCGGTACAATAAAAGGGAAGGGGAGGGCTGGGGATGTGGCCCAGTGGTCGAGTGTCTCTGAGTTCAATCCCTGGTACCAAAAAAAAAAAAAAAAAAAAAAGGAAAGAAAGAAAGAAAGAAAAAATATTATGGGGACAGGAAAGGATGTGTGAGTGGGAGTAAGGTAGCATTCTCTGAAGCAAAGAAAAGCTGGAGCCTTACGTTTTGGTGTCCTTTGCCTCCTTATGCATGATCTCCAAAATCATCTTACAGGCTGAGGAGCAGCCCTCGGGGGTCGAGTGGACACTGATGGCCTTTTCAGCTGCACCTGCATTCTCTTTTCTGTGCACATCAATCCTGGGGACCACAAAGAAAAAGCCAGATAGTTGTCCCCAGTGACAGTGGTCCACAGGCTCCCACACATCTCAATCAACCAAAAGCATAGAACCCACTCTTCTTCCAACAAGGCCAGTCAGGTACAGAACTGAGAGGGGCCAGGGAAATGTGGCCAGGCTGTTACTCTGACAGCTGTCAGCAGGTGGCTGGGGACCAATATGTCATCTACAACACTGATGTCAGGGTTTGGATTACTAGGCCAGGCCTGTAAAAACTACAAATCCCCTTGAATTCTGCATGTCCCCCTTGATGCAATAAGAAGATATAGTGTACCAACCAAAAATAAGTAATAACAGGATTTATTATGAATAAGGGAATAATGTGACCTGCTCTTTCACATAAAGCATACTGATCAGCTATAAATACTAGAGAAAAGGGATAATTTACGGGAATGTGAGATGGGTCATAATTATGACCAATGACAGAGGGCTCTATCTTTGGCCAGGTTTGACCAGCCCTGTGGCCATCAAGTGGTCATGAAGGCATACGGCATCAAAAAGCAGCTGACTCATCATGCCTGCGTTTGCTCGACACTTTCTGTGAAACTTTATAGAACCCTTCTTACTAAAAGTGCAGGGCCCAGTCACTGCCACCAATGGTGCGTCCCAGATCCCTTGTCCCCTGCCATCTGCCCACCCCCACCCAGGAGGCAGGATTGGAAGAAGTGACCCCCGAGTATCCCAAGCAACTTGAAGAGGAAAATGCTGATGCCCAGGGTGCTTCCAGGAGGCTCCCCTAGGCAAGAGAGAGTTCCCTGCACCCAGCCTCCTTCCCCAGGAACCAGACTCACTTAGACTGGGTTTGTTTTGTGATGTTACGGATAGTGGCACCCTCCTTGCCGATGATGGCACCCACATATTGCGTGGGCACCAGAAGGCGAAGGGGGATGTCCACCTGCTGCTGCTTGGCTGGGGCCCCTGTTGCCACAGGTGAGCCCTGGCGGGGCTGACCCCGGGAGCCAAAGCCTCCTCGGCGCCCATTCTCAGGACCCTGAGCTATCTGCTCATCAGGAATGTAGGAGACCTTTAGGGCGTGATTCTCCAACTGGTGGCCGTTCAGTTTCATGATGGCTCTGGGAACAGAGGGAAAATCCATTATTGGTCACTCCAAACTATGCCAAACATACCAGGAGCTCTCTTTCTTCAAAAGCATTCTACCCAGTTACAGCATGAAACACACTGGGGAAAGGGAAGCAACCACCTCCCACCACCCCCACCTACTATTTAAGAGAGCCTTCCAGCTTACATGATAAGACATGAAAAGGCCTTCAATTTGCACTATCAGACAAGTGGCTTCTAGTCCAATGGGGATCATACAGCCAGGCTTAGCAGGAAAACAAAGGTCTAAAGAAGTCCATAGTTACTTGAAGAACCACATATCTGAAGTGGCTTGACAAAGCTGACACCTGCACTTTATGGATGGTACTCCTGCCAGAGGATGAGGAAACCAAGTACTAACTACTACAACACCTTGATATTATTGATTATGAAGCCAAGTTTTAAAATGTGTTAATCCTGTCCTGGCATAACCCATTGAGATAACTGAAGATACTCAACTGAGTTAAGACACTACTAGTTTGTGCACTAGGTAATTTATTACCTAGTCTATCCCAGAACTAGTCTATATCCAACCTAGTCTAGACCTAAGTCTCATCAGCTGCAAAGTGGAGGTTGTTGCCTGCCCGGTCTATCTTACATCTATGACATTTAGGTCTGTGATCCATTCAGGGTTAATTTGTATGTAAAGTGCAAGCTAGGGTCAAAATTCATCTTTTTGTCTATGTATATCAAATTACCCTGGTACCATTCTTTATAAAGATGAGTTCTTTCCCAATGAATTTTCCTAGCACCTCTTTTAAAAAACACTGGTGTTTACTTCTAGATTTCATTGATCTGTGTCTATTCTCACGCCCATAACTCATTGATTTGATTACTGCATTTTTAAAGTAAGTTTTGAAGTGTGTAAATTCAAGCTCAAGACTGTCACGGTTAATCTAGGTCTCTTGCTCAATTTAATATCAGCCTATCAATTTCAGTCAAAACTGTTTCTTACGGGATGCATGTGAAAGCACATGATAAAATAAGGAGTTTGTTTTTACAATTAAGTCTGGCCCGTTCCGTAGTTCTTCATGGGAAAGAATTAGGAATTACTTGGAGCCGGGATCCTAAGCATATGTGGGAGGTCTGGAAAATAGGTATCAGTATCGGACTGAAAGGAAGTGATGAGCATCATCCACTCCTAAGGCTAACACTGCGTAGAAATGGTAACGAGCAAGACGTGGTATGATCTGTAAAGCTGGAAAGTTCCTGGATGGCCAAAGGCAGTAGGAAACTCTAGCCCAGAAGGCACTCATCTTTAAAAAAAAAAAAAAAAAAGTAGGTACTTGACATGGTGGGACTTTGCAAGATATCACTAGATTGGAGAAGGCAGCATGTTGAAGCAGCTTAAAAAAAGCAAATTGTAGTACAAAAATAGGGTTGAATACCAATATAAATATACAATGCACAAAATGTGCAAATCTTGTGTGATTCTACATCATGTAGAACCAGAAGAATGAGAAGTTATACTTCATTTATGAAGTAGCAAAATGCATTCTACTGGGGCTGGGGATATGGCTCAGCGGTAGAGCGCTCGCCTAGCACGTGAGCGGCGGGTTCAATCCTCAGCACCATGTAAAAATAAACGCATTGTGTACAACTAAAAGCAAATAAATAAATATTTTTTAAAAATGCATTCTACTGCCAGGCGTGGTGGCGCACGCCTGTAATCCCAGTACTTGGGAGGCTGAGGCAGGAGGATCGTGAGTTCAAAGCCAGCCTCAGCAATGGCGAGGCACTTAGCAACTCAGTGAGACCCTGTCTCTAATAAAATACAAAAAAGGGCTGGGGATGTGGCCCAGTGGTCGAGTGCCCCTGAGTTCAATCCCCAGTACCAAAAAAAAAAAAAAAAAAAAGCATTCTACTGTCATGGGTAGCTAAGTTAGAACGACCAAAAAAAAAAACCATTAGTAGAAATCACATCTTAATGTCAATCTGAAATTAAGATGCTTACCATAAGTATATTAAGAGTTTAGAACATTATTTAAAACAAAACACATCTTGACCTCTGTGTTTCCAGCAGGACATTCCCTTGACCACAGAAAAAATAGAAGTGAGTTCTGACAATAACTAGAAAACAGAATTCTTTTGAAGTTTATGTGATTTTCTGGTAAAATGTAACCCAAGGTACAGCCTCTTCCATCATGATGCCACCATTTTTATTCATTTATTTTTTGGTTGTGGGTACCAGGGATTGAACTCAGAGGCACTTAACCACTAAGCCACATCCCCAGCCCTATTTTATATTTTATTTAGAGACAGGGTCTCACTGAGTTGCTTAGAGCCTCACTAAGTTGCTGAGGCTGGCTTTGAACTCACACTGCTGCCTCAGCCTACCAAGCTGCTGGGATTACAGGCGTGCGCCACCATCTTGACACAAAAAACCCCAGCTTGTTAGCAGTTTAAAAAAAAAAAAAGTGCAATCTGTACCGGTGGTTGAGATGCATAACTGTTCAACCATGCTAGGGAGCTAGAAATTTTGGTTGTGATGAGACTGGAAGAATCCTAACAAAACCTTTAGTTAGGCAGCCTCCTGACCATCAAGACAATAAAATGTCTAGTGGGGCAACACTATTATAATCTTTTGAATCCAGCAGTTCCCCTATTCACCACTTGGTGACGCCATCGACAAAGAATCCTGCAATTTCCTGGGAACCAGTCCTATCAGAGCCAAAGGCTTTTCCCAGACTGAACACCTTCCCTGATGAGAGTTTTAGGTTCCTTCCTTCAATGTATTTTTGCTATCCATCCTAAAGAATGTCTGAACCTTTGAGACCCCTGAAACAGGATATGAGAATATCTGCCCTGAGAAGATCTGTGGAGGGAATCTGAGGTTGATTAGGTCAATATTGAAAAACAGAGCTAAGGACACCAGCCTGCCTAGGATTCCCCACAGAGATGGCTGGTCCCTTTACCCAGACCACTTGTACTGTCACATCAGAGGGATCAGATGACCACTGCCCCATAAAGACCCTCTGCCAGGGTACTTACTGCCTGGTCTGCTCCCGGTTGGAATAGGTGACATTCACCACTGCTGTCTCACTCTCGGTGTTCACTGCAAAGACAACAGGCCAGGGTTAGCGTGGAGATATCTGCAAGCCCTCCAGCCCAGCTTACCATGTTTTGAGGTCAAGAAAACATCCAGCTAACTAAAGGAGGTTAGGAGCTTATGAAAGACTCCAATGAAAGGTAAAGTTTCTGGCTAGGCCCCTTTCACCAGAGCTACTGGAAAGTTCAAACTAACTTTCTTGCATTCCTCCTCTCCTTTGATTTCTCCATCCAAGCTCCCACAAAAGCAGGCATACAATTGGTGCAGGCCCCACATCAGCAGCTATGCAGAAAGGCAAACATGCCCCCCACCCACACACACCTGGATCTAGGAAACAAATTTACCAGTGGAACGTTAAACTAGTTAAAAATCAACACACAGAGTGAGATTAGCAATTTGCAGAAGTAAACATCCCAAGGTCTGTTAAGATATGGTTGAGGAGACTTGGGAACACCCAAATCCATTCTAGAATCCTACAAATGTTCAAGGACACACTCAAAGTGTATGAATATCCAGCTACATGGGATCAACAGGAGTGGATGTTGTAGAGTCTAGAAGAAAATCTCTCTGCATCTTTTCCAGGAGAGGATTTCCTGCCCGGAGTATTCTAATCACCTTAGCAGTAAACTAGACACAGTGGGTCATCACAGCCTCAGAACACTGGCAACGAATCCCATCAAACTCAATCTTTCGGTTTTTCTTTGATACCCCATACACTTTTTCAAAAGAGTGGACAGTGAGATGGCCAGCTGATAATAAAATTCCTAGCAATACAGCTGGGCGTGGTGGCGCACGCCTGTAATCCCAGCACTTTGGGAGGCTGAGGCACTTAGCAACTCAGTGAGACCCTCTCTTAAAAAAAAAAAAAAAAAAAAAATACAAAAAAGGGCTGGGGATGTGGCCCAGTGGTCGAGTGCCCCTGAGTTCAATCCCCGGTACCACAAAAAAAAAAAAAAAAAAAAAAAAATTCCTAGCAATAGAGACACATATTTCTCACCTTAATAGCATTAATCTTCTGTCTTACACATCAGTGCCTTTGGGTCCCTAGGCCAGCTCATCCCTGTGTAGGGTTACTGACTAGATAAATACAAATCTCTGCCTTCTGAACCCTGATAAGGCACTCACAAAACAGCAGTACAAATCCCTCTAAACCCTTCTGGCCTTCAACAGTGCTTTCCCAACTCCATGGTGAGGGACATTCTGCAAGAATGATCCTTCATGACCGGACAAAGAGAAGTGAGCCAACAAGACCTCTGCATTCATGGGGCGCACATTCCAGAAGAGGGGAACAACAGTAAGTATAAGAAGCCAATTTTATACATACTAGAAAGTGAAGAGTGTCATGGAAACATAAATCAGAGTAAAGAGGCTATGGTGAAGAGGCAATTTAAGAAGGAGACAGAATAGACCCCACTTAATAATATCTGACTAGAGAATTTTCTCTATTGTCCAACAAAATCAAACATTTTCCAGACTGTTCTCTCCAGGTGGCTGACACCTTCATTACAAAAATCTAGTGGGCCTAGAATAGACTAAACCAGCTCTCCTGCTGCAGCCCCCAGTGGCTTCTGGCTGCCACACCAATGCTCAGTGTTACTATTGATTTATCCAGGAGTAACTTATTAGTCTACCCTGTGAACACTACTGGGCAACCTACCCTGGCATTTATAATGATAAAGGACAAGCTACACATTTACAGCAGGATAGAACCTGTTGAAAAGATTCAATGGTTGTAAAGATTTTTAAACAGTTATAATCACTTATAGCTTGCCCCTTTCCACAAAGAATATGGAAATCAATATTTAAATCTCAAAGTGACCAAAACCAGTGTTTTTCTCTAAACACCTAAAAATGCCAAGCACGGTGGAACAAGCCTACAACTGCAGTGACTTGGCATTCAAAAATTCACTTGTAGGGGCTGGGGTTGTGGCTCAGCGGCAGAGCGATCCTCAGTACCACGTAAACATAAATGCATTGCATTGTGTACAACTAAAGTAAATAAATAAATATTTTTTTAAAAAAAAAATTACTTGTAGCCAAGCACATGTCTGTACAGATACATGGGATTTGGGTTTGTTCCCTAGTACCAAGGAAAATAATAATTAAAAAAAAAAAAAAAAAACTGACCAAAGACATGTAGCTATAAGAGTTCTGAAGAGAAAAGACCAATTAATTATTCTAGCCATAACCCAAAAATGGGGAAAACTACAAAAAAAAAAATGGGTGGTGGGCAGGTATGGACATTGAACCCAGGGACAGTTTACTGCTGAGCCACATTCGCAGACCTTTTTATTTTTTATTTTGAGACAGGGTTCTCACTAAGGTGCTTGGGGGCCTCGATAAACTGCAGGGAAAAGCCTAGAACTTGTGATCCTCCTGCCTAAGCCTCCCAAAAAGACACTGTAATTACAGGCATGGGCCACTAGTGAAAGTTGAAAGTCTATTATATTAAAAGGGTTGCAAACCAGGCGTGGTGGCGCACTCTTATAACCCCAGAAACTCAGGAGACTGAAGCAGGAGGATCACAAGTTTGACACCAGCCTCAGAAACTTAGCAAGACCCAGTTTCACCAGGCGTGGTGGCCTGTAATCCCAGCATTTGGGAGAATGAGGCAGGAGGATCACAAGTTCAAAGCCAGCCTCAGCAATGGCGAGGCACTTAGCAACTCAGTGAGACCCTGTCTCTAATAAAATACAAAAAAAAAAAAAAAAAAAAGGGGGGGCTGGGGATGTGGCCCAGTGATCGAGTACCCCTAAATTCAATCCATGGTGCAAAAAAAAAAAAAAAAAAAAAGTAGAACTGAGGTATAGCTTGGTAGTAAAGCACCCTTGGGTTCAATCCCCAGACACCCAGCAGAAACTTGATAAGGTAAAAGGCCTGCAGACTTTCTATCTCCCTCTATATCCCATTCTATCTGCATCTTCCTGGTGTATTTGATCATAGAATGAGAAACAGAGCAGACCCCCAACTCCTCAGATACCCACGTTTCACCCTGACCCGCCTTACCTTGCTCACAGTTCTCTACTGTACCATACTGAGCCAGCAGACTGTCCAGTACCTGGGAACATGGAGAAAGGGTGAGAAGGCAATCTGAGAATCCCAGGCAAGGATACCACTCACCCCAAAAACTCCAGGGCACAGGCAGAGCCATAGGCCAAGGACTGGGCATTATTACCTTGTTAGAGATATCCCAAAAGGTGGAATTCAAAGTGAAGGAGACTCAACCAATCCCAGAACCAGGAGTCTCCTCCATTCAATTCAAGCCAAACCGGTCATGCTGCCCTGTCTCCACCACCTCATCCCCCACCCCACCCCACCCCATCCCACTAACAGCTTCCCCCAACCACTTACTTCCCATCGGAGCTGAGGTGGAATATTTCGGATCTGGATTTTCCGACTCCTGAAATTAAACAGAAAATAAAGAGTCAGAGAATGCTCTGGGTGTTTTAACTGAGACCCTGTGAGAACTAGTAGTTTTCTAATCTTTGTCCCAGTTTTTACCAACCTACTTTCTGCTCACCAAAACAAAGTCTTAGAGTAACTTTTTGGCAATTGAGCTTTGGAGATGGGGGTGCCTCAAATTAGACCAAATTATCATCAATAATACCACAGAGTGCCTGGGCACAGTGGTGCATGCCTGTAATCCCAGGGGCTCAGGAGGCTGGAGCAGAAGGATCACAGGTTCAAGTCTAACATCAGCAGTTTAGTGAGACCCTCAGCAACTTATCAAGACCTTTTCTCAAAATAAGAAATAAAAGGGATTGGGGATGTGGCTCAGTGGTTAAGCACCCCTGGGTTTAATGCCACAAAGAAGAATGCAGAATCAAATGCTGGGATCAGTTAGGTAACAAAATTCCCCCTAAAAAAGTCAAAATTGTGTTCTGTCTCAAACTACTTAGTATTCTCACTCCATTCGGGCAATGTCTGTTACCACAGCCAGTCACTACAATGTCCAGGTAAATAAGACAAATTAATTCATTAATCTAACAACTATCTACTTCATGCTAGATTTTATTCAAGAGGCTTGAGGCACAGCAATAAACCATACTCAAAACTCTTGGCCTGAGGTGCTCACAAGGTACTAGGGGAGACAATATATGCAAACAAATTACAGCAGATAATAACCTGGTTAAGCCCTTGGCAAGGATATGGATTTAAACCACGTATTAGCACTGATCTTGAAAAGATTATTTAACTTCTTTGAGGCCCAGTTTCCTCCCCTGTAAAGCAGGGATAATACCTATTCACAGGTGGTAGGTGGTGTTAGATATTTGTAAAGAGCTTAGCAAAAGGTTTGGAGTAAGTACTTACCCTGTAACAATAGATGCATCTGTGAATGCTAAGGTGGCAGTGATCAGCACACACCTCCCAGACTCGTGGCCACCATCGCCCTCCCAAGCAATGGTACCTTCTCCATCCCATCTTTCAAATTCCTCTTAAAAATGTCATTTTCCCTGAGGAAAGCTTTCAGGTTCAGGGTTGACTCCCAGGGCAATTGCTCACCACTCAAATCAATACCCTAATCCCTGAGTTTGAGACATTTAAATTGACTTGATGTGTTAGTCAATTGTCATTTAGTCTTCGTATATCCTTGATCACAAAGTCTTAGTTCAAGAACAAGGTCCAACAAACTGCAGCAGTTTGTAGTTAAACTGGACTAGAAAGCCAGATTCCAGTTCAAGCCCCTAAACTGCCCCAATTGGGATGTTGGTTGATTGAACCTCTTAGCCTCAGGCCTCAGTACCCTATGGGATATGCAATGGGGACCATAAGAAATAGGCACTGTGTCAGCTCTTGTCCAGCTGGAGAAAAGAATGCTAAATTCTAATTGTAAATGTGACCACTTTGGCTATCCTGGTTCTGCTCACACCATTCCCCACTGGAAACAGAAGGGTCTCTAAGACCCCATTCTAATTCTGCAATTCTGAGCATGGGATCTTTTTCTACAATACATTAAGAACATCCCTTTCTGAAATGAAATAACTTGGGGAAAAGAGAATAGGTGTTGAAGAAAATCTGTGGTATTCTACTTTGGTTAGTTCATGGAATTGACTTAATTACAGCAAGAAAAAACAGTGAAGATCAGAAACAAATGCAGTTCCATGTTCTCAGATTCTATCAGGCCAACCAGTGATTTAATTCATTGCCCAAGAGCAAGCTCCGCATCTGCCCTTGTGAGCAATTTCCCACAACTCTTTTGATGACCAAATGGACAGACTATTTTCAAACTGTTGGAAAACTGGAGAAATAAGATGATTACAACATTTTATGATGGAGAAAACTGACCTAGCTTAACAGATAACAGGACAGCCCAGACCCAGGATGCCTCCCTTAACTGTATAGCCTCTGGATGAAGGGCAAGGAGTTGGGGGACTGTCTGCATGAGAGTTCAAGCCAATAAGGACCTAATGTAACCCAACTGCAGGAGCCTAATTTGAAGTAAGCTTTCAAGATTGTCCCTTGCTATATGCTAAGGTCAAAGGTCAAAACTTCCTTCTTACTTCAAACTGTTTTAGGGACTTTTTTTTCCAGGGCGGGGAGGGGGAACGGGAGGGGTGGTGGTAGTAGTGAAATCAAATCTTTGCTGGGATGTTAATCCATATCCTGAAAGCAATGGCAGGCAGTTTGTCTGGAATGTCTGGAATGTTCCAGGAGAGGGAGGGGGAGGAGGGCAGGGCCACACGGCCAATGAAAGAAAAGATATCCTGGCAGCCCTCCCCCACCCCTCTAGGGCACATACCCCACCCACCCTGGGAACCCACTCCAGGCCCGTCCCAGGCCTCCTTTCAGCAAAGCCCCCAGCCCTGATTAAAACACAACTAGGAGGGCCTGGAAGAACTGAGGCCTTGAAGAACCTTTGTCTTCTGGGCCCTTGGACTGGTTTCTATTAAGTATGATGCTACCTAATTTATTTCAACCCCAAAGCTCATGGGGCCATGCTGAAAGTTGTAACCTGCATCCCCTTGCCTGGGACCTTTTAGGTAAAAACTCATTCATTCCAGAAACAAGTACGGAAGGCCCAGGATAGATTGGGTCAAAGCACAGTTCTGAGGGCCTGGGGGGATCCTGATGGTGGAGAAGAGGCACTATAAGTCATTTTTTAACTCCACCTGTGTTTTCTCCTGTAGAAACTGGCAAGGCCTTTGTAAGCACTAAAGAGAGGAAAGTGAAGGAAGCAGGGTGCCTGCCATGTGGTAAGCCTCCATGCATGTCCCAGTCCCCAGGAGGCTGCAGGTATCCAGACCAGCATGGAAAAGGGTCAGGAAGTAAGGCTGACAAAGAGCTAATGGGTGAGAGGGATGGTGACCATTGATTTAAAAAAAAAACTTCTGGGATGATGGGAAAATAATGGAAAACACTACTACTGCCTAAAACCCCACTCCTGCTCCTCCACCTCCCAGGCCAATGGACTCCTCCCTCTCCAGTAACCAGTATAAGCCAGGGCAAGATGAGCTTGTTTTTCTATACCAGACAGATAACAAGGCCCCCTACCAGGAGAACCATCTCTGTACCTGGAGTGCCTAAACTGCAACACCCATTATTCAGAAAAGAAAAGAAAACTCCCAGGGCTCAATTGCCCCAACCTCCAGGGGCTGAAAATCTGTTGAATGAAAGAATGAAGTTGCCTGTCCCAAGAAGGCAGAAGACTGCACCAGCCCAAAGGCTGAACTGCATGCCCATATCCTGTGACTTGCAGTGCCCTCTGCTTGCCCTGCCCCACAGGACAGTTATACCCCTAGAGGGCTATTCACCAAGTACATAGCAATTAGAGAACCCACCTCTCAAATGCTGTTGGGCCACGGACACAGTGGTCATTCTTTGGGAAACACAGGGGACAATAGAGAATGTCACTGCAACATAGGAAAGCAAGGGATTTGGGAAGCTCAGGACCTGGTGCCCAGAAAGGGATACATAAGTGGGGAGCTCTGTGGACAGGAAGGTCTCATCCTTTTACACTCTAGTGGGAATTCACAGAAGTTTCACTAACTTGGACTTCAGGAAAAGGGAAATGGTCACAATTAGGGAAGAGCCTGACTTAAATTTTAAACAAAGAGAACTTTTTTTTTTTTTTGGTACCAGGGATTGAACTCAGGGGCACTGGACATCCCCAGCCCTTTTTTGTATTTTATTTAGAGACAGGGTCTCACTGAGTTGCTAAGTGCCTCGCCATTGCTGAGGCTGGCTTTGAACTCGCGATCCTCCAGCCTCAGCCTCTCAAGTGCTGGGATTACAGGCGCGGTGGCGCACGCCCGGCTCTGTGCTACATTTTTGATGGCATAAAGAAACAAACACCTTTTGCCATAGTTCGGTCATATTAGGCTTGAAGACCAATTATTAATACTGAGAGTTCACACATTGAAAAGCAAGGCCTGCCACAAGGGTGCTGCTTTCCAATAAGCCAAAACATCCCACCTAAGACTCATTAAGCTATTAACTTCTCTTCCCAGCTGCACATTTCCACACTTTGTTGAAAAGTGATTTAATGGCATATCCTAAGCTAATTAGTTTGATGACATTAAGACATTATTGTTATTCTTTTAAAATCATATTGTGATCTGGGAAGTTCTTTGTCTCTGCCAACCTGCTCCTACCTCTTTCAATCCCCAAACCCACAGGGGAGGGGTGCCACCTGCCATGCTGATTGCCTGCCCTTACAAGACTGAGGAGCTCCTTTAAACCAGGACAGAGCAAGCCGGTTACAGGTAGTGAGAGGTGGAAACAGCAGGTTTTAGAATCTTATCAGGTTTGGGCCCCAATTCCCAGAAGCCCTTGTCCTGTCCTGAGTCAAGCCTGGACTTTCACCTCCTGTGGAGGTAGGATTAAAATGGGATCTTCAGATTAGATCCTTCACCTCCACCCACCACAAGGCCATGCTCCGGCCTCAACCTATGGTCTTGGGCAAGTCAAGCTTTCAACTCTCTGGACCTCACTCAGTTTCTTACATCTAGGAAACAAGGAATGGATTATTCTATCTCACAAGGCCTTCTGTCCTGAGACAGGTATCAACCCTGTCTATCAACAGAAGAACTTTCCTGGGGCTGGGGTTGATGCTCAGTGGTAGAGCAGCACTGGCCTAGCATGGGTGAGGCACTGGGTTTGATCTTCAGCACCACATAAAGATAAAATAAAGATACTATGAGCCAGCGCAGTGGCGCACGCCTGTAATCCCAGCACTTTGGGAGGCTGAGGCAGGAGGATCTCGAGTTCAAAGCCAGCCTCAGCAATGGCGAGGCACTTAGCAACTCAGTGAGACCCTGTCTCTAATAAAAATACAAAAAAGGGCTGGGGATGTGGCCCAGTGGTCGAGTGCCCCTGAGTTCAATCCCCGGTACCACAAAAAAATAATTAAAAAAAAAAAAAAAAAAAAGAATTATGCCATCTACAAAAAAAAAAAAAAAAAAAAAGTAGAACTTTCCCAATTTGAGATTATCTGTGCCTTAATGGTATGAATAATTAATTGACTGTTTGCTTTCCTTTTTTGTCACCAGGGATTGAACCCAGGGTGTATAGCGACTGAGCCACATCCCCAGTCTATTTTTTTATCTTTTTGGTTACTGCAGATTGAACTCCGGGTCACTCGACAACTGAGCCACATCCGCAGCCCTGTCTTATATTTTATTTAGAGAGAGGGTCTCACTGAGTTGCTTAGCGCCTCACTGTTGCTGAGGTTGGTTTTGAACTCCTGATCCTCCTTTCTCAGCCTCTGGAGCTGCTGGGATTGCAGGCACGCCCCAACGTGCCCACTCTTTCCAAACCCACCAACAAAATGAAAAACAATTTGCACATAATTTCAAGACTTTAAGGGGTTAATGAACACCTTGGAATCCATCCATAAGCCCAAAGTTAAGACACACATTCACACCTTCAGGTAGAGCTTCATTTATATGATGTCCAAGTCTCAGTCAAGCCTTAGCGAGAGAGTAAATAAGAAGAAGCAATTAAAAAAAGAAAAGCGGGGCTAGGGTTGTGGCTCAGTGGTAGGTAGAGCGCTCGCCTATTACGTGCGTGGACCAGGTTATATCCTCAGCACCACATAAAAACGAAGGCATTGTGTACATCTAAGTAAATAAATATTTTTAAAATTAAAAAAAAGAAAGAAAGAAAGTGAGGAGGCTTAGGTGTGGCTCGGTGGCAGAGTTCTTGCCTAGCATGCAAGAGTCCAAGTTCTATCTGAAGTACCACCAAAAAAATATAATAACAACAACAACAATAATAATAAAAGCTAGGGGCTGAGGGCTCAGCGGTAGAGCGCTCATCTAGCACGTGCACGGACCGGGTTTGATCCTCAGCACCACCTAAGAATAAAGGCATTGTGTACAACTAAATCAGATAAATATACATTAAAAAATAATAATAAAAGCTAGACTGTGAGTGCGTTTGGTGTTACAATTAAGATGCTGCAAGAGTGAGGAGAAAAAAAAAAAAAAAAAGATGTTCCAAACCTGTAGGAATACACCACACTCACTTACTTACCTAACAGGTACCAATTTCATTGAGTCAAGAAGCTGGCTACTATGGCTTCTCTCCCAGTTTCTGGAACAAGTCCAGCTGCTGGGGCTATCCATTCCACAGAGGTTATCTTGGTAACTACCACAATCCAGGCTTATGCTATCCATCATGGTTGCCACCAACCACATGTGGCCTCAGAGCACTTACAATGTGGCTAGTTTAACTGAAGAATAATTTTAAATTTTATGTCAAGAGTTTATACAATTTTTTAACTGAAAATTTTATGAAATCTAAATACTAAATGGGTATCTCCAATAAAAACACAGCATCTGATTTTGGGATGGGCTAAGTAAAAAATTATACACACTGGGGGCTGGGGTTGTGGCTCAGCGGTGGAGAGCTCGCCTAGCACGTGCGCGGTCTGGGTTCGATCCTCAGCACCACGTAAACATAAATGCATTATATTGTGTACAACTAAAGCAAATAAACAAATATTTAAAAAAAAAATACACACTGGATTCCTAAAACTTGACTACTCCTCTCCAAGATAAAGAAAACAATCTCATTAACCGCTATTTATATTGGATGCATACTGGGTTTTTACGGGGTACTAGGGTTTTAATCTAGGGGTGCTTTGCCACCTAGCTACATCCCCAGGCTTTTTGTATTGAGACATGACAGGGACTCATCAAGTTACTGAGGGTCTGAGTGTGTCTGCTAATTTGCTGACACGGGCCTCTAACTTATGACCCTCCAGCCTCAGTCTGGGATTACAGGTTTGTGCCACAGTGGCCAGCAGAGATAATTTTTTTATATGCTAGCTTTAAATTTTCTTTAAGAGTAATCTCAGCCAAGTGTGGTGGCCACATGCCTATAATCCCAGTGGCTCTTGAGGCTGAGGCAGGAGGATCAGGGGTTCAAAGCCAGGGCTGGGAGCCGGGTGTGGTGGCGCACGCCTGTAATCCCAGCACTTTGGGAGGCTGAGGCAGGAGGATTGCGAGTTCAAAGCCAGCCTCAGCAATGGCGAGGCACTTAGCAACTCAGTGAGACCCTGTCTCTAATAAAAAAATACAAAAAAGGGCTGGGGATGTGGCCCAGTGGTCGAGTGCCCCTGAGTTCAATCCCCGGTACCACAAAAAAAAAAAAAAAAAAAAAAAAAAAAAGCCAGGGCTGGGGAGGGGAAATAGCTCAGCTGGTAGAGTGTTTGCCTTACATGCGCAAGTCCAAGTCCCTAAATTCGATCCAACACCACAAAAGACCAAGAGTTCAAACCTAGCCTCCCTACCTTAGTGAGGGCCTCAGCAACTCAGCAAGATGCTGTCTCACAATAAAATTCTGGGGATGTTTCTTAGTGGTTAAGTACCCCTGGGTTCAATCCCTGGTACCAAAGAAATATTTTCACTTGTTTCATTTCCAGTATGGCAACTGGAAATTAAGAACTCACTTGTAGGGGCTAGGGATATAGCTCAGTTGGTAGAGTGCTTGCCTCGAATGCATTGAATGCATAAGGCCCCGGGTTCAATCCCTAACACCACAAAATAATCATCATCATCATCATCATCATCATCTCATGTATTGCTCATGCCATACTGCATAGTGCTGGGTGCTATCTGCATGCTGAGCACAGAGCAACTGGAAAGACTCCTGCTTCCGTGCAATTTCTTTCTTCCTTTCTTTTTTTTTTTTTTTTTTAATATTTATTTATTTGTTTTTAGTTGTACACAAAGCCTTGGTTTTTATGTGGTGCTGAGGATCGAACCGGGGCAGTGCACATGCTAGGGGAGCGCTCTACCGCTGAGCCACAATCCCAGCCCCTTCTGTGAAGTTTCAGTCCAGTAGGGAAGCCCAGTTTGAACAGGAGGGATAGAACAAAGCTGACTGGGGAACAGAGGAGGGCTGTCCATTGGGTGCCTGCCTTCAGACAGGGGTGATTCTGCAGACTCTTCAACAAAAGAGTCCCAGTGAGGCTGATGTGGGAGTGGAAGGGTCCTCCCAAAGCTGGAGCCCTCCAGGTTGTTTCTTCAAGCTGGAAGTTGCCCTAAAGGACCCAGAGCTCTGCTTTTTCCAGAAGATCACTGGCTCAGTCCTTCCTCCCCATCCTCCTCATCCCTATATACGGGATGGAGAAGTGGCACACACACAAACAACAACAAAAATTTGCCCAGGAAAACTTCTGAAGGGGCGAGCCTGGCACGCTCCAGACAGGGCTGTAGTTGAGAAAGGGGGCGGGGCCGCAGAGGGAGGAGAAGCTGGCCCCATGCCCAGGGCTCTGTGCCAGGCTGATCCAGAGGCAGGGCAGCCAGACAGGCGGGGATGGCGGGTGGCTGGCGCGTAAGGGCTAGAGGTTGGAAAACGGGGACCTACTAGGTGGTGTGAGACTGAAACAGAGTAGGTCTGTCACTGAGAAGAAATAGTGTGGAGGGACTGGAAGACGGGGACACCACCAGAATGCAACTGTAGCAGGAGCGTGTGGTCCTTTAAATAAATGTGGCACATACACAGAGTCTCATGTGTCCCCTGATCCCAGCACTAACTCTGAGGACAAGAAAGTAGGAAAAGCACATCTCCAGGGTCTCCTCTGGCTCTCTTTACGAGGGCTCTTCTGTGTGTAATAACAAGTCAGAGGAAAAACAGAGATCGCCCAGATTCTTACAAGACCAGACACACCACACACACACACAACCCCTTAACCTATCACCAAGAATCTCCAGTTGAAAGGAATCAGATTCATAGTTTGAGGAAAGGAGGAAGCGCACACGCCTGATCTAAAGTCACCCTTATTTCATGGGAGAAAGGAAGCCTCTGAGAAGGAAAAGGCTTGGCCAATTTGGGAGTGGAACTAGAACTCACTCTCCAAGCTCGTCTGTGTTCATTTTACCTAACTACGCTGCCTTCCCTCCAAAGAGGAAGAGTGTTGATACAGCAGAAGCTCGTAGAGCCTGACGTCAGGAGCAGGAAAAATGCCCATATTCTGTATGGCTAAATGCGTGCCAACTGGCATTTGCTGCATGCGGCTCTAATTTGGGCAAAAGATTTAATTTGCAGAAGAGCTAACTACCCTATAATACGGCTGGATGGCTGTCAGAGATCTGTTAAAAGGGGAAAGGGTAGTCACCAGAAGTTCTTATCTTGCACACAATGCCAGCTAGGTCTAAGGTAGACAAGGAAGCATAGGTGTGAGCTGAGGGAGAGGTGCTAGGGTGCTGACTGGGGTAGAGAGCAAGCTGCAGCCTCAAATACTGAGCTCAATCCACTCATCTCAGGAATAAATGGGTTGACAAGAAAGCCTGAAGATTTTCTTTCTCTTGCCCATCTGGGCAGCGCCAGAGGAAGCCAAAACAGAAGCTCTGGGACAAGCGATCTGTTTCCAGACAAATACTGAGTCTGCCTGGGCCAACTGGCATCCCCTCCCCCCATCTTGCTCTTGCTCACTGCCTAGAATCTTGCTCTTTAACCTCAGAGTAGCTCTGCAGGGGACTGACTGGCCATGTGGGGAAGAGGGAGACAAGAGCATAAAAAAATCTGAGGTGTGAGAAATGTGTGGGAGAAAACTGGGGGGGGGGGGGGGGGGGAACCTGAAGTACGTGGACATGTGGAAAAGAGGTGACCAGTGTAGCCAAGCCTTTCTGGTGGAGGCAGAAATGGTGCCCTGGAGGATGCTGCTCCCTATCCTTCTCAGAATGGTGGCGGGAAGTACCTGGGATTTTCCCTGGGGGTGGGGAAGGTTAATAAGCTCTGAGAGAGGCAAAGACCATCTCTGGCCCCAGCTACAGATCACCAGAGAGGCTGGGTTAGCTCTCATCCCCCAGTGCAGATGTCAGCATCTCTCCAGGAAGCCTAAGAGCCAAATGGTCTGGCACTCTGGGGCCCAGAGACCTAAGGATGGAGCTGCCACTCAGTGGTTGGTGACATAGGAGATGCCTTGGAAATGGAGAGAAGGAGCCTCTCCTCAGGAGGAGTAGCATGTGTGGAGGGCACAAATTATGGTGAGGATTTTCAAGCGGAAATCTCAGAAGCAAGGAAAAGGAAACAGCTCACTTTTTGCAACTGATGTCTTGGCCCTGTCAAAAAGACCCTCTAAGAATGAGCTTAATGTTTGGAATAAGTGTTCCTGTATAAGGATGAGAGTGTGTCCTGATGTACATTAAATAGTAATCATTTAATTTATCTTATTAGTGGAAAGGAACTCTGGTGGCCTCCCCTCCAGGTGCCAACAAAGACCTGTAGGTGGTGGGACACTTCAGGAAGCCAGGTGTTTGTTTCTTCCTGGTGGGGCAGTTCTCAGAACAACTCTCCTCTGACAGGGATGTCCATCTGATTTCTGCCTGGCTTGGCGTAGGAGGAAAATGCCCTCTCCATAGAGGCTTTTCTTCCTCGTTCAGGATTCTGTGCGGCAGGATGGATGGCACCTTCCAAGATGGTTCTCAACGCCCTCAGCCAGGAGAAGGCTCCCGCAGCCTGGAGGACCTGGTCCCTAGGCCCGACACCCTTCCCCGGGAGGGTTGGAAAGCCCAGCAGTCTGGGCAGCTGAAGAGAAAGAGGTGCCTGGGAAGGGCGGCAGCAGCTGAGGGTGGGGGAGGGCTGGCAGCAGCTGGGGGGAGGAGGGGAGTCCTGGGAGCCCGCAATTGAGAAGGTCTGAGCAGCTGAGAGGCCAGGCCGTGCCCCATGGGGCGGACCCTCCCCCCAGCCCCTCTCACCTAACCCAGGGAAAGCTGAGCACTGACTCTCCCACCCCAACCTCTGGGTGGGCTTCAGCTGCGGAGCTCCAGGAGGAGGCAAAATGATGCCCCCCCACTACCCCCCCCTCATCAATCTAGAATGTTCTCCTGCCAAATCACCCTCGGTGCCCGAGTAGCTCCAAGCCGGTCCAGCAGGGCCCAGCCGGCCCTAGGCTACCAGTGCAGGGCCCAGAGGGGGAGGGGACCTGCGCCAGGGGCTGCTGGGTGGGGGTGGGGACCAGGACTTTGCCCTTTGTGTGTGTCAGTCTCTCTCTCTCCCTTTCTCTCCCCACCGGCAGAAATCCGACCCCATCGGTGAGCCAGGCAGCCAGCGCGGGGCAGGCTCCCCCTCCGGGGTCCTTTAGTAAATCCAGACCCGACCTCCCTGTGGTCAGGGCTGTGACTGAGGTGGTCCTGTGGGGGGAGGGGGCTTTCCGCCTGCAAACAGGCCTGCAAGCATTTAAGTGGGAACCGGTTGGGGGTAGGGAGCCGGGGAAGAGACTGGAAGTGGGGCCGCAGAAGCTGGAGGGGAGAAAATGGCCCGGGAGGCGGCATTCCTTAGAGACCTCGGCTGGGCTGCGGGAGGAGGCAGGACCCGGCTGGGGAGGCCTCCCACTGAGAAGGCTGGAACTGGAGCCTGGGAGTGGGTGGGGGAGGAGTGCAGAATTTAGGGGCCTTCCCACCCCAGGAGAGGCCAGGTCCCCATGGCCAACCAACCTTAAGTCATCCAGGCTCCCATGCAGAGTAGGGAGAATGACCTTATCTGCCAGCCCTTTTGGAGTGTCAATTTATAATCTTATTAATAATGTACCTAAGGCATGGTACTTCAAAGTTTACAAAGTACCTCTTTTATGGCTTTCTCTCTTATGAACCTGGAATAACAAAGAGATGCTGGTCTGAGGCCCTCAAGCACCAAAGACAGAATATTATTTCTATTCTGCAGGTCCAAAAGAGGCTCAGAGGTAAAGTGACTAGCCCAAGGTGACACTAGCCAGCAATTGTCACCACATTGTACAGCCTACTCCTGATTACCAGATAATATTTTAAATGAGTTCTTGCTGAACATGTATCTCCCATCAGCTCAGGAGGCTGAGGCAGGAGGATCGCGGGTTCAAAGCCAGCCTTAGCAACTTAGTGAGGCCCTAAGCAACTTAGGGAGATCCTGTCTCAAAATAAAATATTAAAAAAAAAAAAAAAAAAAAAAGAACTGGGGATGTGGTTAAGTGGTTATGTGCCCCTGGGTTAAATCCCAGATACCCCCCCCCAAAAAAAAGATACTGCTATCAACTATGAATTGTGATTCTGTAAACCCTGTAACAAAGGTCACCTCTTTGTCCCTGCAGCGGGGAGGGGGAGAAGAGAGATAGCATCTCAATCCCTGCCCTTTCCTCCAAGGACCTATAAAAAGGAGAGGCAGGGGACTGGGGTTGAGCGCTCACCCAGCACGAAGGAGGCCCTGGGTTCAATCCTCAGCACCACATAAAAATAAGTAAATAAAATAAAAGTATTGTGTCCAACTATAACTAAAAAATAAATATTAAAAAAAGAGAGGCAGGAATTAGCTAAAAGTCCAGCCTTGGTGCCTTCTAGAAGTGTGGAGGTTCTTTCTTATAACCCAAAATATTTATTCAGTTTGTTTGATGATGTTTCTGGAGATGGCAAGTAGCCAGGTGAAGAAACAGAAACCTGGGAAAAGACAATGACCCTAGATATCACAGCTGACACATCTGGGGGAAGGGAGGGCTGGTCAGAGACTGACATCTGCATGTGCAACCCACTCAGGTCTTCCCTCCACTTGCTTCAGCTCCCTCTCTGTGGCTATGACACTCCAACAGCAGAATCCCCTTTCCCATCTTAGGGGCCCAGGCAGGGGGAGAAATTTTGGATCCATTATCTCACTTGAGATGCCCTAAAAATCCCAACAGGGAAAGGAAAATGCAATGCAGAGCTGGTGGGACTGCGAAGAGGAGGCACAGAGCAGGCAGTCGTGTGATTTCGTGTGGGGTTGTAGTTATATTTGCAAAGCTAATGCTCCCCCAACAATGTTAAAAAGAAAACTCAAACTTGTTAGAGAATCACCTGGCCCCACCTCCAAGAGAGCTTGGCCTTAAAGACAGAAATGCCGGACTTGAATCCCAGCCCTACTTATTAGTTCACCACTCAGCTTCAGTTCTTTCTATATTATGAAAATAATGCCTTTGGGGTTCTTGTAGGGCTTCAATGAAGTAACAGTTCTTGGAGTAGATATTCAATAAGCTTCCTACAATTATAGAAAGACCATTTATGGGGACTGGGGTTGTGGCTCAGCGGTAGAGTGCTCGCCTAATATGTGCTTAACCCAGTTCTATCTTCAGCATGAGGTAAAAATAAAGGCATTGTGTACAACTAAAACAAATAAATAAATAAATAAAACACTATCTTTTGACCTTCCTTGCTTCTCACAATGCTTAGGAGCAAAGCAGATAGTTCAATGAGGGAAATAAACAGGGCGCCTGCCCTACCTACCTCTAACTTGTCCCTACTGAATGCTGCTCCCCCTCATGAGGATGAATTACTTTGCCAAATACCACCCTGTCCTGTTGTCCTCCAGGCCCTCCTTAATCCAATCCTCTATTTTTTTTTCCCTGCCTATCCTCCAAAACCTAGTTTAGCTACTGCCTCCAACCTCTGTGTTAGTCCTGAGATGGCCTACCCCTATTTATGTGCATAATCCCCCAGGCCTCTGTGCTGTTCCATAGCTTTCCTGGATCTAACCTGGCAACACTGGAGGGCAGGAAGGCTCCCTCCCAACCCCCATGCCTGCCTTCCCCACCCAAAACAGGAGATATAATACTACTAAATATAAATTAAATGACTGAAATAGTCAATACAGGGGAGGAGTCAGGTAAAAAGATTCCCACATTGGACAGGCTTGGTGGCACACACCTATAATCCCAGTGGCTGGGGAAGCTGAGGCAGGAGTTCAAAGCCAGCCTCCTCATGAGTTTAGCAAGGCCCTAAACAACTCATAGAGACTCTGTCTCTAAGTAAAATGCAAAAATAGGGCTGGGGATGTGGATCAGTGGTCAAGTACCCCTGGGTTCAATCTTTGGTACCAAAATAAAAAAAAAAAAAAAGATTCCCACACTGTCTAGAAAGAAGAGTCGTTTCCACGTGGGTAAAAGCAAAACCAGCATTGGTTTTAAAATAGCAATTTATTTGTGAGGCAATGTTGCAAGCCTGTGGTCCCAGCTACTATAGAGACTAAGGCTGAAGGATCGCAGGATCACCTAAGCCCAAGAATTCAAGACCAATGTGGGTAACATTGCAAGATTCCCATTCCCAAAAAGAAAGGAAAAATGAAAACTTTCAGAGAAAAAACGTACCAATAAATTATAGTTATTTACATATCCACTTATTCCTTGTGTATTTCTAGTATCTAGCAAAGGGAATGTCATGTAGTAGACTCCAAAAAAATAAGCAAATGTGGATAAATGTATATGCTGGTGAACGATTGCATGATTAGAGGTACCAATATTTGCAGCAATATGCAAGCTATCACAAAAGGTACCATCTTAGCCGGGCGCGGTGGCGCACGCCTGTAATCCCAGCACTTTGGGAGGCTGAGGCAGGAGGATCGCGAGTTCAAAGCCAGCCTCAGCAATGGCGAGGCACTTAGCAACTCAGTGAGACCCTGTCTCTAATAAAATACAAAAAAAAAGGGCTGGGGATGTGGCCCAGTGGTCAAGTGCCCCTGAGTTCAATCCCCGGTACCACCAAAAAAAAAAAAAGGTACCATCTTTTTTTTTAAAATATTTATTTATTTGCTTTAGTTGTACACAATGCGTTTATTTGTACGTGGTGCTGAGGATTGAACCCGGGCCGCGCGGCGTGCTAGGCGAGCACTCTACCGCTGAGCCACAACCCCAGCCCAAAAGGTAAACTTTTGGGATGCTTGGAGGTTTGTTTCCTGTGGAACTTTTTTTTGGGGGAGGGGGGGTACCAGAAATTGAACCCAAGGGCACTTAACCACTCAGCCACATCCCCAGCCCTCTTTTAAAAAAATATTTTAGGGCTGGGGTTGTGGCTCAGCGGCAGAGTGCTCGCCTCGCACATGCGCGGCCCGAGTTCGATCCTCAGCACCACGTAAACATAAATGCATTGCATTGTGTACAACTAAAGTTAATAAATATTTTTTAAAAATAATAATATTTTATTTAGAGACAGGGTCTTACTAAGTCACTGAGCCTGTCATTGAACTCGTGATCCTCCTGACTCATGCACCTGAGAACTGATAATTATGAGTGTGCAAAAGCTCCTCGCAAAAGTCAGTACCATCTTGCTAAGTATGGATTTTGGTAATTTTTTTTATTATTATTTAATGGCCAATGGTTGAACAGCAAATGCATTCCGCAGACCCTGACCAGGCAAAAGATGCTGACATTTTTTCCCCCTTTTTAAATGAGAGAGCTTGGACTAGATAGATAGGGGGCACTCCTCTTCTAGTGAGAAGTTGAAAGGAAACTACTCGTTTAAGATGGCCAGAGAGAAAGGCAAGGGTAGAAAGTGAAGCAAAGATTATCCCTCACAGATAGATGGGGTTTGTGAAGATCATTCTGCCTGGCCTCCAGAGCTCATTTTGGACAGGACTCTCTCCACTCTATTCCAAAAAGCCAGCAGCAGCAAAATGGTAGTAAATAGAGGAGAGCCCTCTAAATAAGTCAGCCTCTGTCAGCTAGATCTTCCTTTTTTTTTTTTTTTTTTTTTTTTCCCCACATGAAATAAAAAGTTGCAAAACAGACATTTAGGAGTGAACCCTGGCTGGGTGCTGTGGCCCAGACCTGCAATACCACTGGGGAAACTGAGACTGGAAATCACAAAAGTTCAGGCCAGCTGGGACAACCTAGCAAGACCCTCTCTCAATAAGAAATAAAAAAGAGCCAGGGATGTAGCTGAGTTGTACAGTGCTTGCCTAGCACATGCAAGATGCTGGGATAACAAGTGTGCACAAATACAGGGCAGGGCGTGCCCCTTCCTGCTGCCTCTCCAGTCAACATCCCAGTACTCCTTGCTCAGAATACACTGGCTGCAGACACCAACAGCCACAGCTCTCTGTGAAGAATGTCTCTGCCCTCTAATTTAGGGCTCCATCTCCAAATCCTGGCAAAGCAACTGGTCTCCATTACATTTGGACTTCTCCTCCCAACCAGCTTAGAGACCTCGAAGAAGTAGAAGAATAAATATTTCTAACTTTCAACAGACAGCCTCAAAAAGTTTCCTTTACCAGCAACCCCCATTTCAGTTCCTGTCTCCCCTCGTTTTCTCCTCAAGAAAACTAATGGGAAGATGACGAGCCCCAAGCAATCCCAAATGCAACATACATCACTCTGCATAAACTAATTGTGAAACCCTTTATAGTAACTGATTAAAGTCACAATCCTGTTAAAGGGCCAGAAAACCACATCCGTATTGGAGGCCATTCCCCTCTCCATCCCAGCAAGAGAAGGTTCGATTAGTCCCTGGCTGGGTCCATGGGCATTGGTATGAACACATTCAAATACCCCCCAAGTGTGCCCAGGGTATGGTGTGTGTATGTTGAGGAGGGCCAGCTGAAAAGAGGAAGTGGTCACAAAGTTGGGTTCTGAGTACATCTTTGGGAGCTGTTTCCAGACTAGCAGACCAGGGAGAAAAGGAAAAGCCACTACAAGGGAATAGGAAGGAAGAAACTCACCTCCTGGGCCTCCAGGAATCCAATATACCCATCTCCCACCAGGTATCCTCAAAACCCCAAAGTTTTTTTTTTTTTTTTTTTTTTTTTTTTTTTAAACCGGGGATTGAACTCAGGGGCACTCCACCACTGGGCCACATCCCCAGCCCTTTTTCTGCATTTTAGAGACAGGGTCTCACTGAGCTGCTTAGTGCCTCGCCATTGCTGAGGCTGCCTTTGAACTTGCGATCCTCCTGACCTAGCCTTCCAAGAGGCTGGGATTACAGGCGTGTGCCACCGCACCCAGCCTGAATTCTTAATATACTTTCCTCATTTGCAGATTCAGATGGACCCACACACACCAATGTCCCTTTTCAATATGCACCTTTGATAGTGCTCTAAAGTGTGAAATTTCAGCTAGGAACCTGGCCCAGGTTCAGAGAATCAGTCAAAAAGGCTCATTTCTCCTAATGAACAACCTAGGATTCCCACCACGCTGATGAGGTTTCATGATCTGGAGGTTTCCCTAGTGAGTTTCCTCTCCTCCTCCCTCCTTTCATCACAGAGGCAGAGTTATCAAAGAACCCTACACAGATCCCCTTCAACATGTTCCATATAAAATACAAGCCAGGGGAGGGGGCAAAAGGGTGAAGAAAAAAAGATGGTAGAATGAGATGGATATCGTTATGCTAAGTGCATGTATGAAGTCACGAATGGTGTGAATATACTTTGCATACAACCAGAGATAAGTAAAAATGTGCTCTATGTGTAATGAAATGTAATGCATTCTGCTGTCATTTATAACTTAGAATAAAAAATAAATTAAAAAAAAATACAAGCCAAGAGGCTAGGGTTGTGACTCAGAGGCAGAGCGCTTGCCTAGCACGTGCGTGGCCCGGATTCGATCCTCAGCACCACATAAACTTAAATTCATTGCATTGTGTACAACTAAAGCAAATAAATAAATATTAAAAAAATACAAGCCAAATTCACGTAAATATACTTAAACACCCCAACCCAATGCCTAAGATATATACCCCACACTGCCACACTCTCACAGACACATTTTCAAATGCCAATACATTTGATCATTTCTAATTCTCTTGGAATTACCCTCAGCTCTACATGGCAGAGCAGAGAGCTGCAAAGCTTGAAAGGAAGACTGGACAAAACAGGAGGCAATGAGGTCAATATCCAAAACAAAAGAATACTATAACTATAATAACTACTGCATATTACTGTTAGGATCACTTTATAGTTATAGAAAGATTTCTTGCCTTTAAAACACTATCTCCTGGAAATAAGAACATAGCTCAGTGGTAGACAGATGCTTTCCTAGCATGCACAAGGGCTATGTAACCCTGCCCAACAACAACAACAACTTTATATACCATACCCTGGGAGAACGAACCTGTATAGGTATGGAGGATGATCTAAGGTGGTCCTAAAACTCTGCTCTAAAACTCTGCTATTATAGAGCTGAGCATGGTGGCACACGCCTGTTATCCCAGTGGCTTGGGAAACTGAGGCAGGAGGATCAAGTTCAAAGTCAACCTCAGAAGCTTGGAAACACTGTCTCAAAATATTAAATTTTAAAAAATGGGTTTGGAATATTGTTCAGTGGTTAAGCATCCCTGGGTTCAATCCCTGGTACCCCTCCGCCCAAACAAGAAGAATTATTTAATGATTCCTATCCTCTTCATCCCTCTTCTCAAAGAACCTGGACCCCACAACCTGTACACATACTAACATTTTAAAATTTCTGATTCTGACTTCCCCTTTTCAAGATTCAATCTCTATCCAACTACACCAAACTATCCAACCAAATTTCATTCACTTATTTCCAATTTAAAGTAGCCAAAATAACCCTGGTGAAAAGCTGGCTTACTGAGGGAAGCTTGCTCTGGGATGGAGGCAGTGGCCTTGGAACTCCCACTGGGCTAGCCAGGTCTGCCCTAGAGGTCTCCCTCTCTCCCCCACTGGCCTGGTGTTGGCCATTTGTCCCTGTTTCTGAACCCTGCCTGTGCTGAGTAACACACTGGCCTTCTCAGGTACAGGTGGTGTCATTCATGCAGAACTGAGCTCAGAAGTTCTTTAAATTTTTTTATTTATTTATTTGCTTTTAGTTGTATGCAATGTGTTATTTTTACATGGTGCTGAGGATCGAACCCGGGCTGCACATGTGCTAGGCGAGCGCTCTACCGCTGAGCCACAACCCCAGCCCCAAGAAGTTCTTTAAATTTTTAAAAGTTAAAAAAGTTAAGGGGCTGGGATTGTGGCTCAGTGGCAGAGCGCCTGCCTAGCACGTGTGCAGCCCAGGTTCGATCCTCAGCACCGAGTAGAAATGAAGGCATTGTATACAACTAAAACAAACAAATAAGCATTAAAAAAAAAAAAAAAAAATGTTAAGTAAACCTGTGATCCCAGCACTTGGGAGGCTGAGGCAGGAGGATGGGGAGTTCAAAGCCAGGGAGTTCAAAGCCAGCCTCGGCAATGGCAAGGCACTTAGCAACTCAGTGAGACCCTGTCTCTAGTAAAATACAAAAAAGGACTGGGGATGTGGCCCAGTGGTCAAGTGCCCCTGAGTTCAATCCCCGGTACCAAAAAAAAAAAAAAAAAAAAAGTTAAGTGGCCAAAATATCTTGATGAATATTTTGTAACTGAATTAATTCACAATGAAAAAAAATTGAATATTCCCCTCAACCCTCTGAAGACAATGTGGAAGATTAACTACAATGCACAGAATCAACATGGTAAAAGAAAAGAGAACATGGAAAGATTCACCCACTTCTTGTGCCTCTGCTGTTATTTTTTCATCCACAACCCTAGTCCAACTGAGCAAAATTCCCAGCCATCTCTTTCAGACAGTCCCTATATGCCTTCCAGTTACCAAAATCTCACTTGTCTAATAAGATTTGTGCCAAGGAGTCTTGATATCTGGACAATCTAGCCAAAAATTCGTTTAATCATCCTGCTGTTTACTCTGTATTTCATTCAAAAGCAGTTTACTAATGTCTAGCATACTGCTGCCGGGAGCTGGACCTCTGCAACAGGACTGAATTTCTCATGGTGTTTGTTCTGCATAGTTATATCTGAAGGTAGCACAATCAGATTTTTCACAACTATATTAAAATCATGAAGTGCAGGGCACACTCATACAATCCCAGCAATTTGTGAAGCTGTGGTGGGAGGATTTCAAATTCAAGGTCAGCCTGAGCAATTTAGTGAGACCCTGTCTCAAAATAAAAAAGGGCTGGAACGTAGTTCAGTGGCAAAATGTACCTGGGTTCAATCCCCTGTACCAAAAAAAAAGAAAAGAAAAAAACCTCCTACTTTTCCCCAAGATTTATCTACAAACAACATTTTGTATCAGCTGTTTGTGTTTAGAGTAGTAGCTCATTCTATTCTATTTATTGCAAGCCTACTTGCAGTGCTATAAGGGTAGAAAACAAGTCTTACAAAGCTGGATATGCAACATACTTCAAAACCAGAATCACCCTTTCTTACCTACTAACAAGTACATAGTCCCCTTTGATCAAAGCCTCAAAAACCATCCCCGTTATTCTACTAGAGAGAACAGTTACTACTGAACATCTTCCTGAGGGCAGTCCATTCTTGCAACCATGTATCACCTATCTTACAGGATCATTCCTAACCAAATCAAACTTTACCAATAACTAAATGGGTGCGCACATTTTCTTCAGTGCATGTTTTTTGTAAGTCCTTTCCTTGGGGATGAAAAGTGGAAATGGGCAGGGAGCAAGTTTTCTAATAACATGAACTCAAACATGAGTTTGAGAATGAGGCTGAGACCCTGAATAAGATCCTCAAAGCCTCACCTGTGGCCAGCTGGACAACAGGCATTGCAATCAGGTTTTCTCCAACTTCAAAATGATGAAGTCCAGGACAACTTTGCCCCCTGATTTGTTCAAAATCAACATACATTTTATATCAGCAGTGTTTAAGGTTAAAACCGGCTCTAAGCTTTGAGCAGTGGCAGTATTGTAGCTAACGAGGTTTACCCCAGGCACAATTATTGCTAATTGAAAACTTTTCCCAATAATACCCCGCCATGAGGACTTGAAATACAGTCAGCATTGGCCAAAACAAAATTTTTAAAAACTTGCTCTACCCTAACATGTTAACACTTTGAAGTGTTATCTACACACAAAAACTATCATTACTATTTACTCCCTGTATTGTTGTTTCTGTCAGTGTTCAGGACATGCAGTCAGGCAGTCCATTTTATAAAGAATACAGATTATCTGCCTGGAGCCTTGGGAGTCTGAGGCAAGAGAATCACAAGTTTGTAAGGCCAGCCCCAGCAACTTAGGGAATCTCAATCTTGAAAAAATAAAATAAAAAAGGGCTTGGGAAATAATTCAGTGGCAAAGCACTCGAGTTCAATCCCCAGTACCAGAAATACTTTTTTTTATTACAAATTATCTGAATTGACAACCGTCAACTCTTAGAGGTTTGATTCCCCAGTCGAAGGACCTATGGTACCCAGAGAGAACAGCAACTACCTCATCTCCATTTTCTTCCACTTTCATGTTCCTTTACCCACTCTTTTCCTCTGTCCTCTGCCTCTTTTCACTTCACAACGACCTCCTGGCCTCTTGCCTTAGAATGGAAAAATCTCGGAAGGGGACTATACCCCGCAGCAGAACTTGGGGAAGTCACAGCAAGGTTAGGGCTCTGGGGGTGCCAAAAGCTGCAGCCTGGAGGACCGTGGGAAGCAAGTCCTCAAAGATGCACACTGGGGATGTTCTCTGCTAGGGAGGAAGGCAAGGCGGGGGGGCCCCTCGCCAAGCAGACCGCGACTGCCGGTCTGGGGCTGGCGGAGAAGGGTTAGGGCAAAGGAGCTCGGGCGGGCGGGTTGGAGCTCTCCAGAAAGCCCTCCAGCGCCTCTGCTACTATCCTCTCCCTGTTTTTTATTTTAAAGGGAAAGGGAAAGGAGTCAACTCCAAAAGCAAGCGTAGCGCCTTGCCCTGCGCTAAATCAATCAACCACGGTCTCCTGAATCTGATGTCTGAGAGTAGCTGTGAGCCTCCAGCAGTTCCCCTAAAGGCAGGCGGGGAATCCACCCCATCCCCAGTGTGTGCCGGTCAGTAGGTCTGTTTCTTTCTCCAGCTCCCACCCCTCTACAACATCTCATCACAATTTAATCTGCATTTGGGAAAGCCATTAGAAACATTTTAAAAATCTTTTAAAAGGATGGGGTGTGAACAAGAGCGAATTTAAATTTAATTTTTAATTCAAACAGTTGAAAAAATGAGTTCCTCAAACTTTTCCTTTGGTTCATTCATTTATTCTAAGACACCACCACTAACACACACACAAACACACACAGAGAGATATGATCAATAAAAAAATCTCAACTCAAATATCTAAATCTTCAAAAAATAGCATTTGCTTGATCTCCCCCTTTTCACAATAAAACCAAATCTGTACTTAAAATTTTTTTTTCAAAGCATATACTCATTAGTCTACCTCAATACTATCTTTGTCAACTAGCTGTTACCCTTTGAAATGTACAATAAACTTTTAAGTCTTATAAGAACCCACACACATAAAACCGATTAAAATGATATGTATTAAGGTAATTTCAGAAGATTAGAAAAGCTCAGAAACTTTGAATCAAGATTCTTCCAATTGCTAATGTTATGTATTTAATCTCTGAAACATGATTATAAGAAAGAATGTTTTGCTTTTTCCATCAACAGCTGTGTCATAACTACACATTTGCAGTAGTTAACTACACTCTGAATCAGATAGTAATGGGAATTGCAATTTTTTCCCTTCATTACTACAGTCCTCCATCTGAGAAACCATCAAGAGTAAAATTTCATCTTTCTAATTTGGGTCAGAAAATCAGGGGTTATGGAAACTTCTGCTTCCAAGGGACAATCAAATACCACTGTTTTTAGGAAAGTCTCATCTTGAAATACTGACCAAATTAACACACTAAAGATTTTTCTCGCAAGTAAGAAAAACTCTTACACATTCATAAATTGATTTAAAATCTAGGAGGAAATTTAAATGAGGGGGAACCAAATTTCCACCTTCACTCCAGTAGTGCAGCAAAATTTAACATTTTTTTTCTCACTTATTTAAAGAAAGAAAACGGGAACCTAATCAGAAACCTTTTTACTAAAAGAATCAAATTGTTTCAGCTTTAAACTTGTTGAATACTATCCATGTATCTTTCACCTTCTGTAAGTTGTTAACTTTTTGATTTGGAGGCTAACTCATATTACAATCATTAAAGTAAAAGTGCCTAGAAAAAAAAAATTAATCCTACTCTGGTATCTTTCACAAACTCCTTTCATTTCAGCCCCTAACTACAAGTTGTTATGTTGTTATTGTTGTTTTTATTAAATGTAAAACTATTTCTAAAGGTAAAAAATTTAAGCTTTTTGAGAACATTCAGCTATCCAAGTTATTTCTTCAGAACCTCTAAAAATCATTTTAAATAAAAAATTTTTGCCACTTACAAGACAACCCTTCAGATTTTTAAAGCTGTAACATCAGAAAATTAAGCTGTAAAATAGGAAACAAGTTACAACATATTCTTTTGAGAATTTCCATGCTTTTATGAATGGATAAGGGACTAATTTTCATTTTAATAGTTAAAATGAGGAAAGAAGCAGCATTAACCTGCCTAAAGAAACGAAACTTCAAGATATTTCACCTTGTAAAACACTGTGCATTTTTTAACAGTAACACCTTTTATTTTGATGACACCCGTTGACAGTAAACATGCCCATCCTTAGGTCATAGTCCTATAGGTATAAACAGTGGCAAGTATAACAAAAGTTGAATTCCTTCAAAAAACAAATAATTTCCTGAAGTAAACAAGTCTCATTAAGATGGTAGCCCTTCACCTCAACTTCTTTCATGTCTCTCAAAAGAACACATACAAACTGTCCACAACTATTTTTTAAAATGTCTTGGGTTTTTCTCTTTTGTACCAATATTTGACAGCAAATATAGAAATTCTCAACAAAAAGCCAATATTGTTAACCAAATTCCAACACAGGCCAAACAAGGGTTTGAGAAGAGGGCAGAGAAACTTAATGTCATTTATTTTAAAAATTCAAATTAATTGCTCTTTTCCGTTTAAGATCGTGTTCAGTCTCTTCGGTTCTCAAAAGGCATAAATTGTATGAAAAAGATTCAAAGTAAAAACAAAATATATGAACACTTTTAAATGAGAACTGCTCAGTTGTAACTTCTATAGCACATCTTTTGTTTGACTTCCCCTTCTCTAAAACATGTACACAGAGGTACATTTAAGTTGTTGGGGGTTTTATGAGTCTCAGAAATTTAATTCATAATTCATTTAGTACTGAGTGTTAGAGAAAACACTTTCTATTTTAGATAATGAAAGCACAAGTGTACATACACATATGTATACATAGTATATATGTGCAGTTGTTTATTTTGCTTAGAATATCATAATTAACTAGTTTCTCTTCTGTACATGAGATTGAAAGTCAGTAACCAACCCAAATGAAGAAATACTTTCAGACTAAAGAAACATACCACAACATGCTTCCTCAAAGAACACAAAATGATAGAGCAATCTGACTTCATGAAAACAAACTTTTTTAAAATCTGAGACTTCAAAAAATTGATTCATGCTAGAAAAATGAAGTCCCTTCTCACCACCACTACCCCCCTCCCCCAAAAAAGACAATTGACTCAATGTTTGGACTCAAAAATTATTTCAGAAAGGGGGAGAACACACAAAAGATCTAATTGAATATGGGTGTGGAAAGGCAGATTTTTACCCAGTCTTCTCACAAACCCCCTCCCCATTCCAACTCAAAAAGAGCCCTTAGTAATGCATTTTGGAGGGAACAAGAAGGAGCCTAGAAATAAAAGCAAGCAGATGGCTTGAGAAAAAAAGATCCATAAATATAGGGCACCATGAAAATTAAAATATAAATGTTTTGAGTTCCATTTCATCACATTTTGCTATTTCTCAAGCTTTTCACTTCATTCCCTTTAAAATGTAAACCATCCTCAAGCAAAAAAAAAAAAAAAAAAAAAAAAAAAAAGTCCACATATTTCAAAATTCCAGTCATTAGGGATATTTCTCTGCAACATTCGGCTTTCAATTCAAATATCCATAATCTCAATAAATCTACTGGTGTCTATGTATTTGCTTCTTATTCTCATCTTCAGAAAATGTTTCAAAATAATGAGACTTCTTTTCTTCCAATTTTATTGCCTCTTTACTCCTAACTCTAATTGCCTTTCCAATAACAGTATTTCAAGCATTTGAGGTTAAATCACAAGCTGTACAAACAGAGTAACAAGCCATATTGATCATCTATAGATACAATAGTTGGAAGTAAAATATTTTAAGCTAAACCACTGCACACATTCTCCCATTAAACTTTCTAGATTCTTGAACTGCCCCCCAAAAAAAACACAGCCACCCCGTCACCTTCTTACCCAGGAAAAGTCCAGAGACTATGCAAACTTCCAGTTTTGAAATGGAGGTTGAGGGGATCAAAGACTTACTGGGGGTTGCTTCCAACCAACCACAAGAGAAAACTCTGTACTGTCAACATGTTTAAAGTCTGATGTGAGAAAAGTAGAAAGCCTGCCTGCCCTACACTCCCAGCCAGAGTGCAACATAAGATTTGAGAATTCAATGAAGGATCTGAAATCCACCTTGAATTTTTGGAAAGCACGATAAGAGATGACCCATTTTGCTGAGAGAGAGGATAGTGGGTACTGGAACACACCACAAAACACACACACACACACACACACACACACACACACACACACACAACCATTCATCCACGGAGTTCTAGACCCTCCAAAGAGCCCCAGCTCACAGCCTGAACACAAAGCTCTCACCCCAGATGGTCCCCTTGTAACAATGGGCTGAAGGAGTGGGGGTGGGGGGGCTAGCAAAGGATAGTACAGCCAAAGAATATTCTGTGGAAAATCCAGTTGGGGAGAAAGGCGATGTAAGATCTGAGGGACTGTGGTAGGGGGTCTATGGGAAAAAAATGTTTTGCCTCTTACAGAAATATAAATAAAGCACAAACATAAGAGGATTCTTGGGGGAGAAGAGGAGAAGCTCATTCCACATCCCCTAGGGAGTAGAAAAGATGCCCCCCAAATCCACTTAAGAATTATGGTGTGGGAAGGTGAGAAAACAGAAAATGAGGCCTGCTAGGAAGTTGTAGAAATCGCCTTCGCCATGAATCCAAACTCTTGAAGAAAGATTTCAAGCTTCCCCACAAACATGGCCCCACACTTTGAACAAACTCCACAAGGTTCCCCCCCATTGATTTTTCTCCGTTTATTTCTGCTAGTAACATCTTTAGCTCACCCCCTGCCCCAACTTTTTTTTTTTTAAACAAGCTGTAAACCACCCATTACAAGATCTTGGCCTATCTTCCCTCCCAGCCCCCAACATCCGGAGTTGGGGGTAGGAAGGCCAGTAATGGGTTTCTTCCACTGGAGACATTTATGAACCCCTGAACAATCTCAGACCCCATTAGAGAACTTTCCTACCTTTGTTTTTTGGGAACCGAGTGTTCAATCTCCAGGCGTTTTCCTTGCAGTTCGACTTTGCCTAAAGATTAAAAAAGGAGACCTGAACATTAGAGATTTGGGGAGGGGCGGGGTTGGGAGGACACACACTTGGGTAATTCAAGAGTTACTGGGATTTGAGATCTACATAGGAATCCAGGCAGTGGCTTCCGAAATCCAATGGGAAAAGACTGGACTTGGAATGGTGGAATCTATAAATTCGTTATTACGTTTTCTCAATTTTTAATTTGTTTTGTTTAATCACAAAAGCTACTTGAGAGGGTCGTTCGGGAGAACCTGATGCCGGAAAGGTGCGAGGGCATTTGTGTGAGCGTGCTGTGCTGCCTCTGCGGGGATGTGGGGAGTAGGTGCCAGGAGAAAAGGGCTCCCCGTTTCCCGGAACGTGGGGGTCGGGGGGGTGCAGAATGAAACTTTTATTTTCTTCTGAGGCGTGGGAGAAGGGCTTCGGGCGGCGGGGCGTCACCTGTCGGGGCTGGTCCGCAAGCAGAGAACCTGAAGGAGACAAGCGGGGCCTCGCGGGGAGGGTCCCTTGCGGCCACAGCGTGCGCCTCTTGGCCCAGCCTCGGCGTCTCGGGAAGCAGCATGGCGACCCGGCGCCGCCGCCGCCGCGCCACCCCGCTCACGCCCCACTTTCAAATCAAAATGGCTCAAGCCCCAAGCCCTGCGCGGAAGGCGGGAGCCCCTTCCTCCCATGCCCAGCCCGAGGGCTACAGTTCCCACCCAAGGAAGGGGGTATCCGAGACGGTGTGGGGGCCCCTTCACGACTGGAAAGGCCCGAGGAATGGGAGCTGGGGGTGTTGAAGCTGGGGGGCCACCCAGCGACGGACAGGGAGGGGACTGGTCGTGGAAATAACGCCCAGACTGGGTGGTCGGAGCCCTTCAAGCCACCACCCCCACGACTGCCAACGGGGGCTCTCGCCCCGTCGGCGGGGAGTAAAGGGCCCCCAGCTTCCCATCTCCGCTGGAAGAAGAGGGGCAAGGAAATCCCTACTGTTTCTGCTCCGGGGTGGGGTTGGGTGAAGGGATGGGGGCGTCGGCGGCCGGTCGAGTGTGGGTACTGAAGCCGAGCCCCACAGGCCCGGGGAAGAGTTAGAGTTAGCAGGCAAGGAAAGAGGAGGTGAGGGTCGCCGTTGTTCCGGATCTCGATGTGGATTTTCCGGGGAGGTGGCTGCGCTCTTACCCGAGAAAGTTTCGATGGCCTTCATCGCCCAGTGCTCGTCGGGGCAGTCCACGAAGGCGTAGCCGGATTTTACCAAGAACTGGCCGCTGTAGGAGATCTTGTGCTCCGCAAATACTTTCTCCAAGTCCGCGGGGGTCACGCTCTCATTGAGGTTACCAATGTACAGCTTGTTCATGGTGGCGGTGTCGGGGCAGGACGCGGTCCCAGGCAAGGCCGTACGGGCAGGCGCTGGCGGAAAACCTCCTAGGCCCAGAAGCGGGGAGGCTGGCGTCAGGAGCCGCAAACTTTCTTTGCACCCCACTCCTGAAGTTGTCCGGAGCCCAGGGCGGGAAGGGCGGCGTGAGGGCGCGCGGAGGTCGCGGGAGAGTTCGGGTAAAGCCGGGGAGAAGTGCCGCTGGGGCGCTGGGAGACGGACTACGCAGCGCGGAACCTTCCCTTCGGTCCGAAACCCCTCCGAGCGGGCTGGTGTGTCACGTTTTCTCCGCGGCCGCCCTGGCGCCGCCTCTAAATAAAATCGACTTGAAAAAAAATGGAGCGGAAAAAAAAAAAAAAAAAAAAAGGATAAGCCACGTGGTGACAGCCCCCACCCACCCTGCAGGGGAAGACCCCCGACGCAGCAGGGCTTCTCAGCCCTCCAAATCCGCCAAACCCCACAACCTTTCTTCTTGGAGGGAGGGGTCATTCAACTCACCCCCAGGGTAAAGTGGGACGGTGGGTGCGGAGTCCTCAAAGCTCTATTCGCCCCCTCCCCTTTTACTAAAACCTGGACCCTAGAGAAGCGCCCCGCCCCCACCCCTCCCCCTACCACGGGCTGAACTGGGGGAGGGGGTCCGGCTCCAAATCTCTTCTAAGAGTAAAACGTACGGTTATTTTTTATTCGTTTTTGGGCCCTGAGTTGCCCACCCCACCCGGGTTAACTGCTAGCGACTGACAGGCGGGGGACGGCCGAGAGAGACAAAGAGAAGCCAAGGACTCTGGGGTCTTCAGGAGGGGGTCGCACGAGCCAGCGATTTTAAAAGGCGCCTTTTCTCTAGACATTTAAGTAGGGGTCTCCACGTTTCCCGACCCACCCCCACAAGACTCCCTGTCTCCCGAGGTCTAGGACTGGGGGATCCTGCAAGCACGGCACTGGGAACCTGGAAACATTGGGGATCGTGGTTGGGAACGACAGATCGCAGGAAATCGTGTTTCGGGAGCCCCAAGAAAGAACGAGTGGCTTACACACCCAGTCCAGCGGTTACATTAACATTCTGGGGTTCTGGGGGAAACCGCAGCTCCGACCCGAGATGACCCCAGGAGCGAGGCAGGGTGAGTGAGAAGGTAGAGGGGTGGTCGCTATGGCTAACACGAGCAATCCAAAGGGGGGAGGTCTTAGAGAAGGAGTGACCGGGTGGAGATTCAATTGGTCCCCTTTTCCCTCCCGGATGCAAGGACAGACAGGTGGAATCCCCTGCGCCCGCTCCACCCAGGACAACGAGAACACATCTTTCAGCGTTGGGTTTGGGTCTCCGAACTTTGTTTGGGGTGCAAGATTCGTTAAGGCGGGAGAGGGGCGGAGGGCGGGGGCCGAGCTCGAAACCCCGCCTACGTCCCCAGGTCAGACCCGCGGGGGGAGGGCGTAATTTCCGCTCCGCGCTCGGGGAAGCGTGGGGAGGGAGCTTAGGGGAGGGGGCGACAGCCCCTCCCCCGTCCGTTCTTGGGGAGGGTAAAGAGGATCCGCCCAGGTCCCCTCCCTCGGCTTTGACCAACTCGTTCCGGATCCTCAGTCTCCCGGAGCCCGAGGGAAAGACCCGACTGGGCAAGGGGCGACACGTGGGCGGTCGCACCCGGTCTGGGTGGTGGGGGAGGGGGCAGCTCGCCGCGCGCTTCGGAGTCCCGGATACTCGGCGGAGCGCGGGACGCGCGCGGCACGCGCAAACCCCGGATCCCCGGCAGAGCGGCGAGGGAGGCCAACGAGTTTCTAGTGTCGGAGACAGGGATGGCCCCAGGGGGTGACGGAGAGCCCTGCCGGGGTACCCCCAGTGTCCCCTTCTCTAGCGAATCTGTAGAAGAGGGGCGTCGACCCCCAGGAATGCCTGAGTCCCCTGAACTGGGCGGGTGAAGGGTCTTACTCAGGGATTTGCGGGAGGGAGAATAATTCCGTTTGGGGCAGGCATGCTGTGAGGACAGGTGAGGAAGGGGGTCACTCTCGTTCCCCCGTTCCGACCCCATTGTCTCAGTCCCCTGCAGCCCGGGCCGATTCCGTAACACGTGTTGACTACACAGATATGAATGCCTTGTAGTTTTTATTGTTAATATTTTTCGTTTGCAGGGTCAGTGAGCCAACTCCCACTTCGGCCCACCGCCCTTCTGCCGGGTGATTTTTGTGCCGCTCGAAAGTCGGGAGTCAAAAGACAACATCCAGCACCTTTGTCCCCCCTCCCATTTTTCCCTTCGCGCTGAAAAGAAATGGGGCTGGGACGTGGGCGGAGGATTGCTTCCAACTCGGTTTCTCTATCTCCTTCACCACCTTCAGAACCCACCCTCCCAAATGAGCGTTTTGTTCCAGCCAGACACGTGTTTGTCGAATTTGTATTTTTGTGACATTTTTCTTCCCCCGAAGCAATAGGGACTAAAATACTATAAGCTGTTAGTTGCTGAGTAGAAAATGTTTTCTGCACAAGAAGGTGGGAGACTTCTGTGTCTCAGCTCCCACACCTCCTCGGACCCTCCCCCTTGGATCTGATTCTTAATAGTTAGCTCTTTATCCCAAACATAATTTTAAAACAAAACAAACCAATAAGCTGAAAATGATGCCGGCCACATAGTAGGCACTCAATAAACACTTTCTGAATGGAAACCAAATAGAACAGCAAAAAGAATTCAGAAAAATTAGTCAGGGGGTGGGGGTAGGCAGAGGTAGGAGTTCTTTTGGCCAGAAAGTATGGGTCTGTTTGCCTGAGGACTTTTCTTGGTGATGTGTGAATTTTTGAAAGGGCTAGAGATGATCTCCTTGGCCTTTTCCTAAATAGTGGCTCCAATCCTCTTAAATCTATTTTTTTTTTTTTTTTTCTGTTGCACTGGGAAACAAAGAAGATGCCCTAGGCAGAGCATCATAGTTCCCAGAAACTTTAATTGCTGTTTCCTTCATTTTGCTTAAATCTTCAGGAGTTGATAAAAGCACCTCTCAGATTTCCTCCCCAGGGAAACATATCTACTCTATCTCTTCCTAAAACAAAAGCAAGTTACCCCACCAAAAAGAAAACACTCCATCCAGACCTTCAAAATACAGTCCACCAATTACTGTCCTAGAGTTAAAGGAAACAACTAAAAATAATAATAATTGAATTCAGTTCACTTTTAGATTGACTTTTCCATTTAAAACAGTATAATAAAAAATACAGCCCAAATATTAGCTGAAAACACTTAGTTTTTAAAATATATTTACAACAAACAGTACAGAAGAAAATATAAAGTGATTTTAACAATCTTCAAAATCCTTTAAATTATTTAACAATGTAGCAATTATTAAGTCTATTGAAACTGATTGATCCTTTTTTTAAATCAGCTGTTCCACTGAATTCTAATCCTTTCCAACCCCCACCGTCCCCATCCTGGGGCTTCTGTTTGTATAGTTGGAGGCTGTAAAAGCTGCAAGAACGCTGGAGAGGAGGCTACTGGGGTTTGAGACAGTTCTTGGTCCCCACATCAGTTTTGACTCAGTGACCTGGCTATTTCAGGCTGGAATTAGGGGTACTAGATGGTGTTGATTGGTGCTTCAACTCTCCCCTCTGCATGAGCCCAGCATTAAAATTAACCTAAATAAAGGGTTCTTTCTTGTCAAGACTCACATTCCTAGGTTAGGGTGGAAATGAGTAGGCTTGGAGTACCATACCTTACCATCTTCCTGTCTTTTTTTCTTTCTTTCTTTCTTTCTTTCTTTGTTTTGTTTATATTAAAGACAGCAAGCAAACATTGTATTTATTTTCAATTTTATTCTGTGTTGCCTTTCTGGAATAAATGAATCTTCAGTACAGAGTTTAATTTTAGTTGTGTAAGAGTCAAACTACAGCTGCCAGAAAAATTGTTCTTTAATAGTAATTTTTTTTTAATGTACTTTTTTTCCCCCTGTCATTGCTGGGCTCCTCTTCTTCCTCCTTCATCTTTCCTAGAAGTGTTTGGTCTACTTATGGAATTCAACACCCCTCTGAATTAAGAAACACTGAAACTTGACTCCATTTTAAAGATAGGATTCTGATCCATTTTCCTCCAGTGTGAACATACAAATAAATGCAGATTTAAATATATATAAATATGTATATATATATATACATATATATATACATATACATAAGAGAATAGGGCTGGGGTTGTAGCTTAGTGGTAGAGCGCTTGCTTAGCATGTGTGAGGCACTGGGTTCGATGTTAAGCACCACATAAAAATAAAAAAATCAAATAAAGGTATTGTTTCCATCTACAACTAAAAATTTTATTTAAAAGGAGAAGAAAACAGCTTTAAAATTTTTTTTTAGTTGTGGAGGGACACAATATCTTTATTTTATTTATTTAATTAATTTTTTTATGTGGCGCTGAGGATGGAACCCAGTGCCTCACACATGAGAGGTAAGCACTCAATCACTGAGCCACAACCCCAGCCTTAAAACGGCCTTTTAAAAAAAAAAATGGAAGCCGGGCGCGGTGGCTCACGCCTGTAATCCCAGCACTTTGGGAGGCTGAGGCAGGAGGATCGCCAGTTCAAAGCCAGCCTCAGCAATGGCGAGGCACTTAGCAGCTCAGTGAGACCCTGTCTCTAAATAAAATACAAAAAAGGGCTGGGGATGTGACCCAGTGGTCGAGTGCCCCTGAGTTCAATCCCCGGTAACCACAAAAAAAAAAAAAAAAAAAAAAAAAATGGAAATAAAAAAATTAGCAATTTCCACTATTGTCATATAAAATTGATTGTATTCTTAAATTTCTTAAATGTCTCCATCTTCATTTGCAATAGTTTTACATTTTGTCATCTTATTTTCCTATCTTAAATTTTCACTTGCTATTGTACCATAGCACTTTCCAGTGCTGCCTCAATTTTTTAATAACTCATTTTCATTCAGTACAATACATGTAAATCATTAATCATTGTTTTTAGATATGTACATTACATCAAATTTTTAACTTATGAATAGTGCAGAACAATTTTTTTTCCTCTTTTGGATTAATTACTTTGGTTGAATATCCAGAATATGTATTGCATTTTCAATTTAACATTCAATTTAACATCAGTGACTTTTTTATTTTAAAATTTTATCATGATAGAAAAGAATAAAAAATGGAAAGTACATTAAAATAAAATTTTTATTTTATATTTTCTAATTAATCATAATCAATTTTAAAATATAATATGATCTTTGTGACATACAGACAAAGAAAAATTCACATTTCTGAACAACTTTGACTTCAAAGGTTTGGGGGTTTTGTTTGTTTATTTGGGGTTTTATTTGATTTATTTTTGGTTGTTTGCTTGTTTTTCATTGTTATTACCTTGGAATGTTTTGTTTCTTCCTGCAATTTGAAGTCTTAGTGTGGTTCTTTTAAATGCCTATAAACTTTGAGAAAGTGTAAATTAGTCCCAGTTTAAAAGCACATACAGCATTTTCTCCTATCAAATCAAAAAAAGGATAATTATGTGTTTAGGATGTCTCATAAAATGTAGGAGAACCATAACTAAAAAAAGGAAAAATCCCTTCTTCAAATTATCATTTATTCAAAAAGGATTCAAGGTGTTTCAAGCCTTAAAAATAAATGCATTACAGAGATAGAAGACTCAAGGGGAAAACCTAACTTTAAAAGACAATTGTTTGTTTTACTGAGGGTCACACAGCATATGTGACAAAACCTCTCAAATTTTTGTTTTGGCTTAGGTTTACAATGTAGAAACATTAAGGCTAGGAAAGACAAAATTTATTATGCTAACTTTTTTTAAATGGACATTTCCAAATTCATTTTGTGAGTAAATCAAACTGTTCCACTCAGTCCCTATTAACAAATGTAGAATAGTCAAGAACATTCTCCACATTATACTAACACTGCCTTTTCCGTTTTGTTTAACTCTAAAATCATTTGATTAAATGATAATGAACAATTTTATTTGGTTCTTACAGCACAAAATGTAAAATAGATCACTAGTTCATTTGAGGGAAACTGTACAATTCAAGAAAAGACAAATGTTTTTCAAAAATAAAACAAAATATAAAAAGCAACAAAAGAGAGGGAATCCATACATAAATATTAAGATGGAAATACTAACAAAATAATTTTGTACTTGAAATGGACATGTCTTCTAAGTATTTGAATTATTTTAATTCAAAATGAATCATTTATAACATCAAACTACGTTAATTCAAATTTATCTATACAACACATGTGCCTAAGAATTTTTCTGACTTTTTGAAAAGAAAATTATTTTTGTTTGCTCTTTAAATGTTTTACTCCTGTTAAAATTCGTTGATTTTACTCTTGTTTCTAGTTAGAATTTTTTTTTCCAGGCTGCCAAGAGTTCTTAAGAAAAAGATGCTAAGGCTTTTTACTTTTTCATCTTTAATAAATTAATACAAATATTGTTTCACAAGTATTTCATTACCACAAAAAGAAAAAAAAATTAAAAACTTCAGTCTCTCTTCATATACAAACCAGTTTTACAAACAAAAGAGATCCAGCCTAATAATAGTATGCTATTGTTTTTGAAACTGGTTGTTTGACTAAATTTGGGTACAATTTTTTAAAGTGATTTCTGGTTTTCATTAGTTAATCTAGAATTAGTTTTGATTCACCCACCTCTCCCATAAACACTTCAAAATTTTTAAGAACTTCTATTGTAACAAATAAATTAATTTCTACTCTTAAACATAACCTGAAAATAGTTGCTCAGCACTTCCATGATAAATTACTGAATACTTTTTTATGATTTTCTTTTCGTTTCTAAAACATGTCTATAAGGTGTGTAGGAAACAAATATTGGAGTTATTTCTAAATTGCTTTCAAATGAGGTTCCTAATCCCATCTCTTTCCCTTCCTCTTCCACCCAGCCCCTCCTTTCGCCCCTCCCCTTTCTCCCCCCCCCACCTCCTTTTGTTCCTCCATTTTTCTTCCTGCTCCCGACACTGTCAATTCCTCTCCCCCTCCCCCTTTACCTTTATCCTCTTTCCAATTTTTCTTTTTTCTTTGTTGCTTCTCTTCCCCCTTTAGTATTCTCCTGCTCCTCTGCCCCTCAACTCATTTCTCTTTTCTTTTTAATCAATGTTTATTCCCACTTCTATCCTTTTTTTCTCTCCTTCCCTTTCCTTCTCCCTTTCCCACTATTACAAACTTGTTATCATTCAGCCTGTTATTTCTGATGAAGGGGAAGGATGCAAAGATGCTTGAATTATTTTATACACCAAAATAGGAAACTTGTTACATTTTTTAAGAGAACTCCGGGATGATTCAGACTCCAGAGCTCCTCCACGCCTGTACCCCCAGTGTTTATTCTCTGAACATTTATTAGACACTTTTACTTGTTTGTATCATTGTGTGTGTGTGTTTGTCTTATGTTCTTTAAAACTAATTTTGTTACCAGTATTTTATGTATTAAATCCTTGGATGCAAAGACTATTGTAGCTCCCAGTGAGTCTAACACAGTGCCAGAGATGTGTCCAATAAAAATACTTTGAATAACTATCGTTTGATACTATCTGAGAAAACATGACCATTATGATTAGATAAAGTACTGTTCAGCCTGTTAGTGCCTCTAAAAAAATCTTAATAAATAAGATACACCACAGTCGTCAGATGAAGTACCATTAATGTAGTCACTTAAAAGGCTAATTGGTCTACATCAAGAATAGCAACCAAGGGACATCTCTTGGGCTTGCCACTCCCCAGTTCTGTGCCTATGACAGTCTTGTATGCAGTGTCAACTGATCAGCATCCTCTTCCCCCTCTGTCTGATCATACAGACTTAGAATTCTCAACTCAAGACTTCAGGTAGTCATTAGCAACCATCAGAGTTACATACTGCCTCCCCTTTGCCTCTCTAGTCTCCCCTGATGCCATGCAGCCAAGATGACATTTCAAGGGGGATATCCACATACACCTTTTGCTAAGATCTGTCTAAGGGATTTCCATCTGGGAAATCAAGTTGCACCCCATTAACCATGTCAAGATTTGTTATTTTGTGTGTCACTCAAAGCCACAGTTTCACTCCAGACACTCTTTTTTTTAAATGATTCCCTGGCCCTCTGGTACGGCCACTTGTCCATATTAGATGCTTACTGAGTGTTCTAACTATCAATACTAGCTGTGAACACTCAGAAGGCAAACTAATTTTTATAGAGATAAAACAAAAGTGAAGCAGGTCATGAAAATAGAGTTGGGTTTTTTAAAAATGTTTCTAATATTCATTGCTAGCAAGAATATTGTAAAATAAAACATTTTATATAACTGTGTGGGAGAAAAAATTGTTTTAAATTTTTGGTGCATGAGCCAGGAAGAAAGAATGATTTTAAAACAACAAGAAGCCGGGCGCGGTGGCACACGCCTGTAATCCCAGCACTTTGGGAGGCTGAGGCAGGAGGATCACGAGTTCAAAGCCAGCCTCAGCAATGACGAGGCACTTAGCAACTCAGTGAGACCCAGTCTCTAATAAAATACAAAAAAGGGCTGGGGATGTGACCCAGTGGTCGAGCACCCCTGACTTCAATCCCCGGTACCAAAAAAAAAAAAAAATAGGATAATTTCAAGTAACTTCTATTAGTTGATGAAATACTATGTTCAAAAAGATTTAGATACCCTTACAAAAAAAGATTATCAACAGTGTATAGCACAGAATTCAGTATTTGTGTTCATATATTTTTTTTAAAAAATTTTTGTTCTAATTAGTTATGCATGACAGTAGGTGTTCATATATTGATTGGAAACTTTTTTAACTACATGAGCATAAAAGACTAGAAAAACAATTATTCTAAAGAAACTTTTGCACATTGACCTGGAGAGACATACACAAGAATATTCATAGCAGCATTGTTTATAAGAAAACTGGAAATCATACAAATGTCCATCAACTGGAGAAGGTAGAAATAAAACCTAGTATTTTTGTTTGTTTTGTTTTGTTTTTTGGTACCAGGCATTGAACTTAGGAGCACAGTACCACAGAGCCACAACCCCAGCCCCCATTATATTTTTATAACAAACTACTAAAAATAGCAAATGAAGCTGGGCATGGTGGCACACAACTGTTATCCCAGCGGCTCAGGGGGCTGAGACAAGAGGTCCATGTGTTCAAAGCCAGCCTCAGCAAAAGCAAGGTGCTAAGCAACCCAGTGAAACCCTGTCTCTAAACAAAATACAGAAAAGGGATGGAAGGTTGGGATGTAGCTCAGTGGCAAAGTGTCTGCCTTGCATTCACAAAGCCCTGGGTTCAATCCCCAGTTCAAAAAAAAAATGGGGGTCTGGGAATGTGACGAAGTGTTTGAGTACCTCTGAGTTCAATCCCCAGTATCCCCCTCAAAAGAAGACAATTCAATGGAGAAAGGGCAGGCTTTTTAACAAATTAAGTATTTATATGCAAAAATTTTTGAAATAAATAAAACATAACAGAGAAAAATTATAAAAGAAAAAGATAAGCTTCCATTCACACCTCACCCTGCTGTAATCCCAGCAGCACTCGACGCTGAGGCAGGTGATCACAGGTTTAAAAACAGCCTTAGCAATTTACCCAGGCCCTAAGCAACTTGAGACCATGTCTCAAAATAAAACATAGAAAGGGCTGGGGATGGGGCTTAACGGTTTTAAGCGCTCCTGGATTCAATCCCCAATACCAAAAAATAAAAAAATAAAATAAGATTGCTATCATGACAGAGAAAGACTGAAGTACTGATTAAAGACAAATTAAAGAGACATAAAAATTAAATGCAATACAGGAGCCTAGAATGGATCAAATCATGGAGGGAAATTCTCTAAAGGACTTTACCGGGATAATTGAAAAATAATTATATTATGGACTCCATATATCAAGGTTACATTTCTTAAGCCAGGTGTGGTGGCGCACACCTGTAATCCCAGCACTTGGGAGGCTGAGGCAGGAGGATCCCGAGTGCAAAGCCAGCCTCAGCAATGGAGAGGCTCTTAGCAACTCAGTGAGACCCTGTCTCTAATAAAATACAAAAAAGGGCTGGGGATGTGGCCCAGTGGTCGAGCACCCCTGACTTCAATCCCCGGTACCAAAAAAAAAAAAAGATTTTAAAAATCCCTAGGAACTAATTAGAACAAATTTTTAAAAATAAAGTTTTTAAAAAAAATCCCTAGGAAGGACAGGCTCAATGGCACATACCTGTAATCTCAGTGACTGTAAGGCAGGAGGATGGCAAATTTGAGGCCAGCCTCAGCAACTTAGTGAGGTCCTAAGCAACACCCTGTCTCAAAATAAAAAGGGATGAGAGTGTGCCTCAGTGGTTAAGCATCCCTGGTTCAATACCTGGTACCAAACACACATACATACCTCCCAAAAAAGGGGGTGAAGTGGCTGGGGTTGTGGCTCAGTGGTAGAGCTCTCACCTATCACATGCGAGGCACTGGGTTTGATCCTCAGCACCACATAAAAATAAACAAATAAATTAAAGGTATTGTGTCCAACTACAACTAAAAATATATTTTTAAAAAAGGGGGCGGCCAGGAGCGGTGGCGCGTGCCTGTAATCCCAGCACTTGGGAGGCTGAGGCAGGAGGATGCGAGTTCAAAGCCAGCCTCAGCAACGGAGAGGCTCTTAGCAACTCAGTGAGACCCTGTCTCTAATAAAAATACAAAAAAGGGCTGGGGATGTGGCCCAGTGGTCGAGTGCCCCTGACTTCAATCACCGGTACCAAAAAAAAAAAGATTTTAAAAATCCCTAGGAACTAATTAGAACAAATTTTTAAAAATAAAGTTTTTAAAAAAAAATCCCTAGGAAGGACAGGCTCAATGGCACATACCTGTAATCTCAGTGACTGTAAGGCAGGAGGATGGCAAATTTGAGGCCAGCCTCAGCAACTTAGTGAGGTCCTAAGCAACACCCTGTCTCAAAATAAAAAGGGATGAGAGTGTGCCTCAGTGGTTAAGCATCCTGGGTTCAATACCTGGTACCAAACACACATACATACCTCCCAAAAAAGGGGGTGAAGTGGCTGGGGTTGTGGCTCAGTGGTAGAGCTCTCACCTATCACATGCGAGGCACTGGGTTTGATCCTCAGCACCACATAAAAATAAACAAATAAATTAAAGGTATTGTGTCCAACTACAACTAAAAATATATTTTTAAAAAAGGGGGCGGCCAGGAGCGGTGGCGCGTGCCTGTAATCCCAGCACTTGGGAGGCTGAGGCAGGAGGATTGCGAGTTCAAAGCCAGCCTCAGCAACGGCGAGGCACTTAGCAACTCAGTGAGACCCTGTCTCTAATAAAAATACAAGAAAGGGCTGGGGATGTGGCCCAGTGTTGGAGTGCCCCTGAGTTCAATCACCGGTACCAAAAAAAAAAAAAAAAAAAGAGGAGGGGAGGGTGAAAAGAATCTTTAGGTAGCAGGGCGAAGTGGTATGTATCTGTAGCCCCAAGTACTCAGGAGGCTGAGGAAGAAGGATTTCTTGAGCTCAGGAGTTTGGAGTCAGCCTTGGGCAACATAGCCAAAACCTAGTATTTTACAAAAACAACAACAACAACAAAAAATGTTTTGAAGCAGGCATTGTGGGTGCAGACCTATAATCCCAGTGATTGGGGAGGCTGAGATAGGAGGATCCCAAGTTTGAGGTCAGCCTGGACAACTCAGCAAGACCCTGTCTCAAAATTTAAAAAAATAAGAATAAAGAAGGGAAGCTTGGGATATAGCATAGCACCTTTGGTTCAATACGTAGTAATACTAAATCACCCTACTCGTAAACACAGTTAGGTCTCTCTCCAAAGCCATTTCTTCCAAAATAAACTTCCATAGCCTTCTGTGTCCCAGGTACTGGGCTGAATCAGTGGCTTCCTAATTTCATTTTATTCAATTTCAATGAGGAAGCCCAGCACAGTGGTAGAATCCCAGCAACTCCAGAGGCTGTGGCAGGAGGATCACAAGTTCAAAGCCAACCTGGGCAATTTAGTGAGACCTTGTCTCAAAATAAAAGGAAAAATAAGGCTGGGGATGTAGCTCAGTAGTAAAGCACCCCTGGGGTTGATTCCCAGTTTCTTTCTTTCTTTCGTTCTTTTTTTTTTTTTTAATATTTATTTATTTACTTTAGTTGTACACAATGCAATGCATTTTTTATGTTTACGTGGTGCTGAGGATCGAACCCGGGCCGTGCATGTGCGAGGCGAGCGCTCTGCCGCTGAGCCACAACCTCAGCCCCTATTCCCAGTTTCTTTTTAACGAGGAGGGGAGATGTTCTTGCCAACACTCTCAGGCTACCTTCAAGTAAACAAGACATTAATTTGACACTTATCTATAAAGCAGGAAGGACAAGTTTGGGTTTTTTTTTTTTTTTTTTTGTACTAAGGATTGAATTTTCGATGCTCAACCACTGAGCTACATCCCCAGCCTTTAAAAAAAATTTTTTTTTTTAAATTTTGAGACAGGATCTTGCTAAACTGCCCAGGGTGGCCTCAAACTGTGCAGTCCTCTTCCTTAAACCCACCCCCACTCTACCCCTGTCCCAGTAGCTGGGATTAACATCCTTGCACCACCATGCTGGGTGAGGAAGGGTAAATTTTGATGTTCCTTTCAATTTAAGGACAAACTAAGCAAAACCTAACTTTAAAAGCTGGGGCTCCACCTAATCTTCTTTTCTTGCTCCACCAAGCTGTTCCCTAATCTAATTAATAAGGGGTTTGTTTTCTGGAGCTGCAGATGTGCCTACCCATTGCAGGAGTGGGGAGTTCCAGTAGAGACTTTGGAAATTGCTCCAACCTCCAAGCTCCAAGCGAAGGAAAGGAAGGGAAAGACTTTCTTCTCATCCCTCCCCTCCTTTCCCTGGGATGTGTTCCCATGAGGGAACAGAGGGGCTCAGAATTCCATTCTCTCTGGGAGCCTCAGCCCTTTGGTCTTCTATCCCAAATGGTTAAGGTGGCTCCCAATTATCTCTTGCCTCTTGGTATACACATCTGTGTGAAACCCTTTCCTCTAATAGGGTTCCCTGGAAGTGAGGATCTGGTGGCCACCCCCTCCTAGTTCTAACTCTTAACTTCTTTTCTCCTCCTAGGGATTAGGCAGCAAATGCTAAAGTTTTGAGCTATTTCCCTGACAAACAAAAGTCTTTGAAAACAGCAAGAGCGATTGGGATAAGATCTGAGAGAGGACTTCCAAACTGATTGCTTTAGCAAATGGCCAGGAAAGACTTGAAGACCAATCTGGAAAGTAGCTCTCTTGACCTAAGTGGTGGTGGGGGTTGGTATGGTCAAAAATGTTTGGGACCATGACTGTCCGTGTGGTGTAGCTGGGAAGGAAAGCAGGAGGTAGTCCTTCTAGGAATCAGGATAACCAGATGACTCGCGGCCATGTCACTTATTGTCTCCTGGTCTGCAGGAGTGGAAGAGGGATCAGAGGGGAAGTTGACTTTCTGAGTCAGCCAGTGAGTTTGAAAACCAAGGGAACTTCAAAAGTAGTGTCCACGCAGGGAGGCTGAGGCCAGCACTCTGAGTCAGGCAGTCTGGCTTTGAGCTGGGCCTGGAATGTCGGCAGTGGCCGTGGTGGGAGGTGGTGGTAGTGAGTCACCACTGGGGCCTGGAAGAGCCAGCAAACACCAAATGTTTTTCTGCTGTTCAGTTCTCATTCCGGGGCCTTCATCTCAGCACCCATGAAGGACTATGTGTCAGTCAGATTTTAATCACTGTGACAAAATAACCTTGAGCAAATCAACTTAAAGGAGAAAAGAGCCGGGCGTGGTAGCACATGCCTGCAGTCCCAGGAACTGGGGAGGCTGAGGCAGGAGGATCACAAATTTGAGGCCAGCCTGGGCAACTTGGTGAGATCCTGTTTAAAAAAAAAAAGTCTAGGGATATAGCTCAGTAGTAGAGAGCCCCTGGGTTCAATCTCAAGCACTGCAATTTTTTTTTTTTTTTTTTTTTATGAGCCACCTCGCCCAGCTTTCAAGCACTGCAAATTTTTAAGAAATTTTTTTTTTTTTTTTTTTTTTTTTTTTGGTACCAGGGATTGAACTCAGGGGCACTCGACTACTGGGTCGCATCCCCAGCCCTTTTTTGTATTTTATTAGAGACAGGGTCTCACTGAGTTGCTAAGTGCCTCGCCATTGCTGAGGCTGGCTTTGAACTCGCGATCCTCCTGCCTCAGCCTCCCAAAGTGCTGGGATTACAGGCGTGCACCACCGCGCCCGGCTTAAATAAATATAAAAATTTCTTAAAAGCCGGGCGCGCGTGGTGGCGCACGCCTGTAATCCCAGCACTTTGGGAGGCTGAGGCAGGAGGATCGCCAGTTCAAAGCCAGCCTCAGCAATGGCGAGGCACTTAGCAACTCAGTGAGACCCTGTCTCTAATAAAATACAAAAAAAAAAAAAAGGGCTGGGGATGTGGCCCAGTGGTCGAGTGCCCCTGAGTTCAATCCCCGGTACCACAAAAAAAAAAAAAAAAAAAAAAAAAAAAAAATTTATTTATTTGTTTGTTTTAGTTGCACACAATGCCTTCATTTTTACATGGTGCTAAGGATCGAACCCGGGCCACGCACGTGCTAGGCAAGCGCTCTACCACTGAGCCGCAACCCCAGTCCCAAGCACTGCAAGTTTAAAAAAAAAAAAAAAAAAAAAAAGATAAAAGATCTGTTTTGGCTTATACTTTCAGAGGATTAAGTTCATGGTCACTTGGCCCCCTCACTTTGCGACAGTGGTGAGACAGAGAGCATGTGGCAGAACAGAGCTACTCTCCTCATCACAGCCAGGAAGCAGAGAGTAAGGAAAGGGCTAGAGACAAGACATACCTTTCTAAAGCATGTCCCCAATGACTTGCTTCCTACAACGAGTTCCACCTCCTATAATTTCTACCATCTCCCAATGGTCAGTTCAGTTATGAGCCCATCAATGGTCTAATCTATTGATGAGATCAGATCTATCCAGTCACTTCCCAAAAGCCCCACCACTGAACATTGCTGCATTGGAGACCAAGCTTTCAACACAGGAACCTTTGGGGGACATTCCAGACCCAAACCGTAACACGCTAGGAGGCAGGAGCCTGGGTTCCCTGCCCATCACTCCTTCCTCATCTTACCTGTGAACATCTGACTTTTGTGACTTCACCACCCCCACCCCATACACTCCCTCTACTTATCTGGATTTGGGACCAATTGGGATGTCTCCCTGCCTCCGATCCCGTGTCCTCTGAATCCTCAGATTCTGGAAGTTCTCTGTAGTGGTACAGGGGGGAGAGATGACTCTGCTCCCTCCTGAGTTTCCCATCGGCAGCCCACCCCGAAACTGAACAGGACTCTGCACACCAAGGCCCTGCTCTTTATGATGTGGTCAGGTTGGTTGAGCTGCCAGTGGATTTGTTGAACTATTTTGATCAAGTCCAGCAGGCCCTGGATGGGGGGGTGTAGCTCAGTGGTGGATGGCAAGCTTAGCATTCTTCAGGCCCTGCCTGTAGCCAGAAACTTCCCAAGGTCATCTTTTCCATTTTCTTGTCTCTCCAGTTGCTGTGGTGGTAGGGGGCCTGTGGGCACCCCAGGGGAGAGCATTTGGCTTCTTCTTTGATCTTCTCCTCTGGCCCTCCCCATGTTCATCTCCAGGAGTCTGAAGCTTGCCAGCTTGAGCAGGAGCTCTGGGCTTGGCGGCTACTATATCCCCAGCCCTGCCCACCCTGCCCCTCCCAGGGCCCAGGCTATATCTTCCCTAGTCTGTCCACTTGGGGAAGAAGGGTCCAAGATCAAAGGGAAACCAGGCGATGGTTGTGCAAGGTACTGGGATGGGGACTGATGGCACAAATAACCTTGAGAGCAGCCATTCCCCAAACACACCCAGAGATAGAGGTGGGGCTCACAGCCACTGGAACCCACTGTAGAGACTTCCTTGACTCTGGTTTGGCACCAGACTTGGAGGTCCCAGGGAATGACATCTTGTTTCTTGGATACTCTCTGCCTTCAGGTAGGAGTGCCCAGGTTTTGACACATCCTTATGAACCCATTAACTGTTGCTCAGCAGAAAGCAATATTGCAGGGACCCCATCCCCTCTGGAGGTTGAATCTGAACTGACATCTAATATCTGCCCATTCGTAGCTGGGAGATGGAATTTAAGGAGCTTGCTCTGGGAGAAGTTTTTCTACATGGTGAGCAATAAATGAGTGGGCAGGTTAGGTTTCTAGGAGGCAGAGGTGAGCAACCTTCCTAGTCCAGGGACTTAACATCCCACACAGGCACTTAACTTCATGCTAGATCTACTCCTAGGCCAGCAAGTACACCTGGGAAGCTAAGTGACCTTTCAGCCCTGGGGCTAATAAGCAGAACAGGAGAACAACTGTTTATGGTTCCAAGGACTCAGGTTGAGTGCGCAAGGGGGAACCCAGGAAGGATGCCTTAGGCGTTTTCCAAAAATGCAGTCTTCACCCTGCCCCTGCAAGACTGAGTCCCTGTAGGCAGAACCAAGTGCTAGGTATGTGGAGAAAAGCCCAGAAAGCATTCCAAGGACATAGGACACAGCCTCTGGCTCTTGTTGTTCTTCTCAGAGAGCCCTTAGTCTTAACAGGAACAAGAAGCCCCTGCCCTGGAGAGCCCAGTATGATAGAGGGCACAGTGTGACCTCAGAGGGCCTAGTGCTGAGGGAGGAGACAACAGGACACACCTCTCTCATACAGACACGTAGGGCATTGAGGAGGGGGCTTGGGTCTCACAAACCTTTACAGACCAAGTTGTAGTTGTCCCATCTTCCTCCCAGTTCCCAACTGTAACTATACCTCTTTTTTTTTTTTTTTTTTTTTTTGTGGTACTGGGGATTGAACTCAGGAGCACTCGACCACTGGGCCACATTCCCAGCCCTTTTTTGTATTTTATTAGAGACATGGTCTCACTGAGTTGCTAAGTGCCTCGCCATTGCTGAGGCTGGCTTTGAACTCGCGATCCTCCTGCCTCAGCCTCCCAGAGTGCTGGAATTACAGGCGTGCGCCACCGCGCCCTGCACTACACCTCATTTTAAACTGGGCACAATGGCGCGTGCCTGTAATCCCAGTGGCTCAGGAGGTTAAAGCAGAAGGATCGCAAGTTCAGAGCCAGCCTCAGCAACATAACAAGACCCTGTCTCAACACAAAATCTAGGGCTGGGTTATGGCTCCGTGGTAGAGCGCTCACCTAGCATGCATGAGGCACTGGGGTTGATCCTCAGAACCACATGAATATAAAATATTGTGTCCACTGAAACTAAAAAATAAGTATTTAAAAAATAAAATAAATAAAATAAAATATAAAACTGGCTGGGGATGTGGCCCAGTGGTTAAGTCCCTCTAGGTTCATCCTGCCTCTAAGCAATAGACAGCTTGCTTGTAAATTCGGTTTGTACAACTATCAGTGGAAAACCTCAACAACATTCTCCAGCCCTTTCCCCAGCCTAGTTAGACACCCCATAGAAAGTATGATGAGGGCATTGCCATAGTGCCAAGCCATGGCCCTCTATTCAGAGCAGGGTTCCAATGACTATGGCCTCTTCTTTTCCCCAGAAGTAGCCGATTGCTTTGCAGAAGTGTCCCCGCACCACAAGGCAGTGCCACTGTACCCCAAGTCTGCCCTCACCAAGCTAATCCTCCAATTGAGCTACCCATACAGGAAGTAGGGCAGGGCAGAATAGTGAACCCTGTACCCAGAAGGGAGGAGGGAGAAGAGAAAAGAGGGTATTTGGGGTACCCTGCCCGTGGGGCAACCCCAGATTGCAGCTGGAGATATCCAAATGTTAATCACCAATTAGCTCAGTCCAGGTAGAAGGGCAATGTCATTATGTGTAAAATGGATTTAATGTGGTGGGAGCTGTGGGTTTAATTTCTTGAGATAAGATGCTTTTAGGCTAATCAGCAGGTTCCTAATGCCTGGATATAAAGGAGCTAGGGCAGACTTTCTTGAGGCAGGCTCCAACTGGCCAGCAGGTAGGAAGAAGGGATCCCATCCTGCCCTTCTTCTGGAAGAGCCAGAAAGGAAGTCAGGTAAGAGAAAGGCTGGGATAGGGATGGAAGAGATGACCTGAGAGGAGGTAGATTCTGGCTACTTGAGATGCTGGGCTCCCGGGCATCTCACTCTCCTCCTCTGAGAAATAGGAAGGCAGCTCCTGTGTTTTTTAAGGAAGGTCAGGTCTTGCTGTCCACACCTCTCCAGGTCTAGCTTTGGTTTTCAGAGAGAGTGTGACAAGTTTCCTCATTTCTCGTCTTTTTTTTGGGTGGGGGGGGCACTGGGGATTGAACTCAGGGGCACTCGACCACTGGGCCACATCCCCAGCCCTTTTTTGTATTTTATTTAGAGACAGGGTCTCACTGAGTTGCTAAGTGCGTTGCCATTGCTGAGGCTGGCTTTGAACTTGTGATTCTTCTGCCTCAGCCTCCCAAGTGCTGGGATTACAGGCGTGCGCCACTGCGCCCAGCTTCTCATCCTCTTAACTGAAGAACCACCATGAAATGGATCAAGAAGGGGACAGGTCAGACTGACTTCAGGATGAACTTTCCTGAGTCACTGTAGTTAAGCCTGAGAAGGGAGATGGTTCTGTGCGTGGTTTTCATTTAGGGCAAGAGGGCTACAGGGCTGGGGTTGTGGCTCGCCTGGCACGGTGCGCGGCCTGGGTTCGATCCTCAGCACCACATACAAATAAACCCATTGTGTACAGCTAACACAAATAAATATTTTTTTTTTTTTTTTTTAAAAAGAGGGCTACAATGATTTGGGTGGCAGTTAATTAGAAATCAGGAAGACTGGCTCCCATGAACCTGGGAGATTCTAAACAGAGAAACTTGCCTAACCCCATGTCTATGATGTCTGGCCCCTGGAGCCAGGGAAGAAAGGCACACAGGCCTTCACTGCTTTACTCTGCCTAAGTCTTCCTACCATTGCTTTTCTCCAGCCCTTTCAGAGTCCACTTAAAACTAAGCACATTCACCTCTTGGTCAGGCCCCACTGACCCTTCTTGTCACTACCTCTAATCCCCAGCAACTCTACCTTCCCAAGGTATTGCCCCAACCTCTTAGAGTCATCTCTCCCCAGCTTTCAGCACCTGCACAGGCCCTGCCATTGCACAGCCTCCTGGCTGTTCCCTAATCCTCTTATCCTGGCCCTTTTCTTTCTCAGAGTGGAAACTAACCCCTTGGAAGATGATGGCTGTGAAGACCTGCTCTCTGCTGTGGGTGCTCTTGTTCCTGGCAGTGGGGCTGGCAGAGAAGGAAGAGGCTTCCTCTAGGTACGGGTGGTAAGAAGGCAGAAGGCTGAGGGATAACCAAGTTCAGGACTTGGTTCAAGGGTAAGGTGAGAAAGGGAGGAACCCCAAACTAAGAGGAAAGAAGTTAGGAGAAAAGACTGCCAGCAGCCCGGGTACAGAATGGAAATGGAACCAGAGTCTAATGAGTGACAGCTGCAGTGGGAAAGTCTGTTTAGATGGTTGGATTTCTGGAAGGATTTCTCAATGTCTGAGTTCTCAAGAAGATGGCATCATGTCCTGTTTTTTTTTTTTTTTTGTAACAGGGATTAAACCCAGAGGTGATTTACTACTGAGCCACATCCCCAGTCCTTTTTATTTTTGAGACAGGTCTCCCTGAGTTGCTCAGGACCTTGCTAAGTTGTTGAGGCTGGCTTTGAACTTGCAATCCTCCTGTCTCAGCCTCCAGAGTTGCTGGGATGACAGGCATGTGCCACCTCACACAGCCAGCTTCTCCCTTTCTTTCTTTCTTTTTTTTTTTTTTTTTTTTTTTTGGTACCGGGGATTGAACTCAGGGACACTTGACCACTGGGCCACATCCCCAGCCCTTTTTTGTATTTTATTTAGAGACAGGGTCTCACTAAGTTGCTAAGTGCCTCGCCATTGCTGAGGCTGGCTTTGAACTCGCGATCCTCCTGCCTCAGCCTCCCAAAGTGCTGGGATTACAGGCGTGCGCCACCGCGCCCGGCTGCTTCTCCCTTTCTTATAAAAGCTTCAGCCACTCATTGATGCATGCCTTCATTCAGCTCTTACAGAGAGCCTCCAGTGCTCAGGCACAGGGGATATGTGAACAGTGACCCACCACTGCCTCCTGTCTTCAGGGAGACAGAAAAGAAGCACTTAGGTCTATTGCAGATTGTCCTGAGTACTGGGATGAAGAACCGGCAATATGGTGAATATAGCAGGGAGCTCTGGTGGTGCTTTCAAGGACTGAGAGAGATTCATCTAAGTAGGGTTGGGCCTTCTCAAATGCAAGGACACACTATGTGTCCATGTCAATTTGGCACATGTAGAGTTGTTAATGTGAGGGAAGCTGTCAGAAACACATACAAGGAGAGAGGCATCACGTAGATGTTAAGAGTATAGACCAAGCCGGGCGCGGTGGCGCACGCCTGTAATCCCAGCACTTTGGGAGGCTGAGGCAGGAGGATCGTGAGTTCAAAGCCAGCCTCAGCAATGGCCAGGCACTTAGTAACTCAGTGAGACCCTGCTTCTAATAAAATACAAAAAAGGGCTGGGGATGTGGCCCAGTGGTCAAGTGCCCATGAGTTCAATCCCCAGTACCAAAAAAAAAAAAAAAAAAAAAAAAAAAAAAAAAAAAAAAAAAAAAAAAGAGTATAGACCAAATAAATAAATATTTAAAAAAAAAAAAAAAAAAAAAAAAAGAGTATAGACCAGGGCTCAGGTTGCCTGTGGTGATCCTGGATCTGGCGCCTTGGTTTCTTCACTCACACAATGTGGGTAGGGGTTGGTGTACAGCTCAATGGTAGAGCACTTGCAAAAAAAGGGCTGGGGATGTGACTCAGTGGTCAAGTGCCCTTGAGTTCAATCCCTGGTACAAAAAAAAAAAAAAAAAAAAAAAAAAAAGAACTGAATCAGACAGGGCCAGGGCAAGAGGAATAAATCAGGGAACTGAGTTGGGCATGGTGGTGCACGCCTGTAATACTAGCAACTCCAGAGGCTGGGGCAGAAGGATGAAAGTTTGAGGCCAGCCTCAGCAATTTAGCAAGACCCTGTTTCCAAATAAAAAATAAAAAGTGTCAGAGATGTAGCTCAATGGTTGATTGAACTCTTTGGTTCAATAACCAGCATTTAAAAAATATCAAGAAAATGTGTGATTCAGTCATTTGCCTAGAATCTAGACACACACAGGATGCAGGAAGAAGGTCCTTGAATTGGGGGAAAAGCCCCAGGGAGCCGAGGACTTTATCTTCAGTTGTCAATGAATTGACAACAGGGTGTCTCAATAAAAACTGGCTACCTACTAACAGAAGGCAGACATGAAAACAAACCAGCCCTACTAAACTACTAAATTTCTGGCACACCTGTAATTCCAGCACTTGGGAGTCTGAGGCAGGAGGATCACGAGTTCAAAGCCAGCCTCAGCAATGGAGAGGCACTTAGCAACTCAGTAAGACCCTGTCTCTAAATAAAATACAAAAAAAAAGGCTGGGGATGTGGCCCAGTGGTTGAGTGCCCCTGAGTTCAATCATCAGTTCCAAAGGGGAAAAAAAGAAAAAGAAAAAACTGGCTCCCAAGAAATGGGGCTGGTTTGTTTTCATGTCTGTCTTCTGTTAGTACCAATCCAATCCTTTACCCCCAAATTATGACCTCTGGTCCTTGCCTCTTCCCTGGCATCCTGGTTTCCATCTCTCCTCCCTCAGATCCCATGCTAAGGTTGGTGGCTCCCGACCTCGAGGCCCAAGGTACGCAGAGGGAACTTTCATCAGTGACTACAGCATTGCCATGGACAAGATCCGCCAACAAGACTTTGTGAACTGGCTGCTGGCTCAGAAGGGGAAGAAGAACGAGTGAGTCATTCTGTACACCCACTCCTCTTCTACATGCCTGGCCCTTCTGTGTTCAGATCTTCAGATCAGGTTGCCATACGTAGTCACATAGGCAGTGAGGTCACAAATCCAGTGGCACCTTTCACTAGATAAGGAGGGGGAGCTGGAAAAGGAGGTCCTGACTGGCAGCAGTCCAGTCTAGGGGCTGATCAGGGCTGGTTACCAATAGCTTTACTACTACTCCTTCTTTTTCTCCTTTCTCCTCCTCCTCCTTCTTCTTTTTCTTCTGCCAATCCTTTACTACTACCACTACTTCCTGTTCTTCCTCTTCCTCCTCTTTTTCTTCAAACACTTTTCTTCTTCTTCCTCCTCCTCTTCTTCTTTCTTCCTCCTCCTCTTTCTCTTCTCCTTCTTTTCCTCCACCTCCTCCTTTTTTCTTCTTCCTCCTCCTCCTTTTTATTTTTCTTCCTCCAACTCTTTACTACTACTACTTCCTCTTCCTCCCCTTCTTCCTTCTTTTCTTCCTCCTCTTCCTTTTCCTCCTCCTCCTCTCCTCCTCCTCCCTCTATCTTCTCCTTCTCCTCCTTTTTATTTTTTCTTTTAATTATTTATTTACTTTAGTTGTACACAATGCAATGCATTTATGTTTACGTGGTGCTGAGGATCGAACCTGGGCCGCACACGTGCGAGGCGAGCGCTCTGCCGCTGAGCCACAAGCCCAGCCCTCCTCCTTTTTCTTTTTCCTCCTCTGCCTCCTCCTCCTTCTTTTTCCTTCTTTTTGTTAGAAGAATAATTTGTTGCATCGATTAGTATAGCAAGGTGGCTATCCCATAGGCAGAGTTCTAGCCCTTTACTTCTAAAAGGAGGAATTGGGGAAATATGTGGAAGCTCAGAGAGGATCCCCAGGGGGCTGTGGATGCAAACAGGAGGCTGGGCTGCTGCCAATGACTGGTGGTGACCACTTCAGACTTTGGAAATAAACTGCCCTTGTACTTCCTTACTACAAGTCTGTTTCCATGCTCTGGCTATTTGGTCAGCCTTTTAAATTCTGAAGAGGTGTCACTGGTAGAAACAATTAAACATAAATGGTGGGGAGGCTGAGTGGAGAAAGAGGTTCCCTTGTTCCCAGAATTGAGGTACCAAAAGATTCAAGTGTCCTTAGATGGGGAGCATCTGCAGTCTCCCCTAACCTACCTGCTCCCTAATCTGCTTACTAGCTGGAAACACAACATCACCCAGAGGGAGGCCCAGGCCCTGGAATTGGCTGGGCAATCTCAAGGGAATAAAGAGGCAGCAGAGCAGCAGAGGTGAGTGCCCCATGGGGAAAGGGAGGGAACAGAACCTCAGAACTTCCCAAGCCATCCCACCTCACTTTTATCTCTCCCACACTCAGAGAACAAGCATCCTTTTCCTCCCAGAGTTCAAAGAGGAATCTCCATCCAGACACAGTGGTACACACATGTAATTCCAGTGATTCAGGAGGCTGAGGCAGAAAGATTGCAAGCTGGAGGCCACCCTGGGAAACTGAGTGAGACCCTATCTCAAAATAAAAAAATAAAAAGGGTGGTCAGGGGTTAGTGGCAGAGCACTTGCCTAGCATGTGTTAGGCACTGGGTTCAATTCTTAGCACTGCAAAAAAATAAACTAATAAAGACATTTTATCCATATAAAACCACAAAAAATTTAAAAATGCATAATGTAAAAGTAAAAGACATAGCCGGGCACAGTGGTGCAAGCCTGTAATCCTAGCACTTTGGGAGGCTGAGGCAGGAGGATTGAGAGTTCAAAGCCAGCCTCAGCAATGGCCAGGCACTTAGCAACTCAGTGAGACCCTGTCTTTAATAAAATACAATAAAGAGCTGGGGATGTGGCCCAGTGGTCCAGTGCCCTGAGTTCAATCCCCGGTACCACACACACACACACACACAAAAAAAAAAAAAAAAAAAAAAGTAAAAGACATTATTTCCAAAACTAAAAATAAATAAAAGGGCTAGACAGGGCTGAGGTTGTGGCTCAGCGGTAGAGTACTTGCCTCATATGTGTGAGGCACTGGGTTCAATTCTCAGCACCACATATAAATACATGAATTTTTTTGTTGTTGTTGTTTTTTTTTTTTTTTTGGTACTGGGGATTGAACTCAGGGGCACTCGACCACTGGGCCACATCCCCAGCCCTTTTTTGTACTTTATTTAGAGACAGGGTCTCACTGAGTTGCTAAGTGCCTCGCCATTGCTGAGGCTGGCTTTGAACTCGCGATCCTCCTGTCTCAGCCTCCCAAAGTGCTGAGATTACAGGCGTGCCACCGCGCCGGCTTGTTGTTGTTTTTTTTGTGGTACCGGGGATTGAACTCAGGGGCACTCGACCACTGGGTCACATCCCCAGCCCTTTTTTTGTATTTTATTTAGAGACAGGGTCTCACTAAGTTACTAAGTGCCTCACCGTTGCTGAGGCTGGCTTTGAACTCGCGATCCTCCTGCCTCAGCCTCCCAAAGTGCTGGGATTACAGGTGTGCGCCACCGCGCCCAGCTAAATACATGAATTTTTAAAAAATATTTATTTATTTGCTTTAGTTGTACACAATGCAATGCATTTATGTTTACGTGGTGCTGAGGATTGAACCTGGGCCGCGCACGTGCTAGGCGAGCGCTCTAAGGCTGAGCCACAACCCCAGCCCCAAATAAATGAATTTTTAAAAAATGTTCATCAACAACTAAAAACATATGTTTTTAAAAAGGGCTAGGGATGTAGTTCAGTGGTAAAGCACCCCTGGGTTCAATCCCCAGTTCCCCCAAAAAACTCCTGGGGGCAGGCCTAGGTATTGGGCGCCTCTGGAGGTTAAGGTGGGAGGATCTCGAGTTCAAAGCCAGCTTCAGCAAAAGTGAGGCACTAAGCAACTCAGTGAGACCCTGTCTCTAAATAAAATACAAAATAGGGCTGGAGATGTGGCTCAGTGGTTGAGTGACCCTGAGTTCAATCCCTGGTACAAAAAAAAAAAACAAAAACAAAAGCCAGGCGAGGTGGCACACAACTGTAATACCAGCACTTGGGAGGCTGAGGCAGGAGGATCACAAGTTCAAAGCCAGCCTCAGCAATGGTGAGGCACTTAGCAACTCAGTGAGAACCTGTCTCTAATAAAATACAAAAAAGGGCTGGAACCCAGTGGTTGAGTGCCCCTGAGTTCAATCCCCGGTATCAAAAACAAACAAACAAACAAACAAACAACAAAAACAACACACACACAACACACACACACACACACACACACACACACACAAATCTCCTGGGGGTCAGACCAAACTCACAGAGGAGGGGTTCTGCAAGTTTCTGGGATAGGATTTCTTTTTCTTTTTTTGCAGTGCTGGAGATCAAACCCAAGGCATTGTGCATGCTAGGTCAGTGTTCTACCACTGAGCTACACTCCCAGCTCCTAGGAACAGTTTCTAAGATCCATGGGGTGACTCCTCCCAAGCCCAGTCCCTTTAAATCAGCTACCTGCTCTCTGAGACAGTGAGTACTGTGTGGCACAAAGATTGAACATCCCCCAGGGAACCTAGCATCTTTTTTTTTGGTACCAGGGATTGAACTCAGGGGCACTCGACCACTGAGCCACATCCCCAGACCTTTTTTGCATTTTATTTAGAGACAGGGTCTCACTGAGTTGCTAAGTGCCTCGCCATTGCTGAGGCTGGCTTTGAACTCACGATCCTCCTGCCTCAGCCTCCCAAAGTGCTGGGATTACAGGCGTGCGTCACCACGCCCGGCTACCTTACATCTTTGAGATGCATTAAATGTGGGTTGGCTATCTTGCAAAAAGGTTTCATTCTTCCTTCCTTTTTTTTTTTTTTTTTTTTTTTTGTGTGTGTGTGTGTGGTACTGAGGATTGAACTCAAGGGCACTCGACCACTGGGTCACATCCCCAGCCCTTTTTTTGTATTTTATTTAGAGACAGGGTTTCACTAAATTGCTAAGTGTCTTGACATTCCTGAGGCTGGCTTTGAACTCGCGATCCTCCTGCCTCAGCCTCCCAAAGTGCTGGGATTACAGGCATGCACCACCATGCCCGGCTTCTTCCTTCCTTTTTCTTTCTTTCTTTCTTTTTTTTTTAAATATTTATTAATTTGCTTTAGTTGTACACAATGCAATGCATTTATGTTTACGTGGTGCTGAGGATCGAACCTGGGCCGCGCACGTGCTAGGCGAACGCTCTACCGCTGAGCCACAACCCCAGACCTCTTCCTTCCTTTTTTTTTTTTTTTTTTTTTTTTTTTTTTTTGTGGTACCGGGGATTGAACTCAGGGGCACTCGTCCACTGGGTCACATCCCCAGCCCTTTTTTGTATTTTATTTAGAGACAGGGTCTCACTGAGTTGCTAAGTGCCTCGCCACTGCTGAGGCTGGCTTTGAACTAGCGATCCTCCTGCCTCAGCCTCCCAAAGTGCTGGGATTACAGGCGTGAGCCACCGCGCCCGGCTCTTCCTTCCTTTTTTAAAAAAATTTTTAGAACTTATTTTCTTCATTTACTTACATGCAGTGCTGTGAGAATTGAATCCAGTGCCTCATACATGCTAGGCAAGCACTCTACCACTGAGCCACAACCCCAGCTCCTTTTTCTTTTTCAGTACCAGGGATTGAACCCAGGGATGTTTATCCAGACAGGGTCTTGCTAAATTGCCTAGGGCCTTGCTAAATTGCTGGCTTTGAACTCAAAATCCTTGTGCCTCTGCCTCAGCCTCCTGAGCCACTAGGATTACAGGGGTTCACCACCATGCCTGGTTTGCAGCAGCAAGGTTCTATTTTTGGTACTGGGAATTAAACTCAGGGATGCTTTACCACTAAACTACATCTCGTCTTTTTATTTATATTTTATTTTGAGACAGGGTCTTGCTTAATTGCTGAGGCTGGCCTCAAATTTGCAATTCTCCTGCCTCAGCCTCCCTAGTCGCTGGGATTACAGGCATTCACCACCATGCCTGCTTGCAGTAGATTCCTGTTTGACCTTGCCTGTACCAAAGAGCTCCTATTTCCTAGGCAGGCAGAACTGGCTGGGGCAGGTGGAAAGGAGGCTCAGGGACTGAGAGCAGAGATAACCAAGAGGCCCCTTGGAGTCCTCGGTTCTGTATTTGCTTTCTCTGGTTGAGGCCCAAACTCAAGCAGGATCCCACAGGCTGTCTTCTATGCAGCTCCCCACCCAAGAACCCTGGTGATGAAGATCTACTAAAGGAGTTGTTGATTCAAAAGCTGCTGGCCTGGATGGTGGACCAGACAGAGCTCTGCAGACTCAGGTGAGGGAGTACAGTGGCTTTGGGTATGTTACACAATGGTTAGAAGCTTGGGCTTCCGGGTTACATGTGAATTCAGATCTCCTCACCCCCAGTGCTAGGGATGGAACCCAGGGCCTGGGGCTTGCTAAGCAAGCTGAACCACGCCCTTAATCAGATCTCTGCCACTATACACAATGGCAAATTACTTAGGCTTTCTGAACTCAGGTGTTTTCATTAAAATAAGAGCTATTTAAACCATTTCATGGAGGGGGAGGCTGATGAGTACCTCTGTGGTAGAGCACTTGCCTAGCATGCCATTCTCAGCATGGGTCTGGGGGTGGAATGGGAGGATCATTTAATGAAATTTATATAGGATAATGCAAGTAATGAGCTGAGGGCCACACCTGAGGAGTAATGAGAGCTGAGAAGTATTAGCAGTCCTCCTTACTACTGGGATTTCCTTCTCATCCTCCTCAGGTCCCAATTCCCCCACAGAGCTCAGCTGCCCATCCCTATTTTCAGATTTCCCTCTGGACCCTGGGGCCATGACACCTTCCCAGTGATGGAAACCTCTGTAGTTGGAGGCCATTTGCCCTGTTCTGTAGACACTGATGGTCTCAGCGGTTACCAGCTAGAAAATCCTTCAATCTATGTATTCCATTCTAGAGAAAGGGACTAAAGATTACAGACTCAGGCACCTAAGGATGAGTCAGGACACTCATCGAATAGGCAGGCACCAAGCAAGGGACAGAAACTGATCCACATCTAGACTTTAATACTGGGAAACTGGGAAGGGATGGAAGGGACAAATCTGGGAAAGCATCTGTCAGAGAGTAAAAAGGGAAAAGGGAATGTGACCAACCTAATAGAAAAGAGATATGAGAGAATCTCCATCGGAAGGTGGGTAACTGTCTCTGTAGTTTTGTGAGTTATTTTGATTATTTATCATTAAAAAGGTCATTTGAAGGTAGGAGTGGTTTGGCTACTGCAGAGTGCCAGGATAAATAAATTTGTTGAGCTGACTCCTAGTTGATAATGACCCCCCCCCTCTACCCCTCCTCTGGTTTCTCCACTTTCCCAGGTCTCAGTGACTGACCAAACCCAGTTTCAGGATTGGACTCTGCCATTCACTTACTCAGCCCTTGCGTCCGCCCTACTCCAGAGTCCCAAAGAGAAACCAAGCCAATAAAGTATAAGCTGAAATAAATCATGTGTGCATTGTGAAAATTTATTCAAATGTCAACTGAGGGCTGGGGATATAGCTCCTTTGGTAGAGTGCTTGCCTCACATGTACAAGGCCCTGGGTTCAATCCCCAGCACCACCACACACACACACACACAAATTGTCAACTGAGCACTAACAAATTGTGTTTGTGGGTATCTGTGTGCTTATGCTTCCCAAAAAAAAGGACACACATCTGTTCATTCATCCATTCATTCTATACACATTTATTAGAAACAGCATAGGCAAGGACTATGCTAAATACTATATGTAAAAACAGCAGTGAAGGAAATGGACACAATGCTTGTCCCTGAGGATTTTCAAGTCTAGCAGCAGATGCTTTAATCTCCCCTCCCACCCCGTAAAGCTGTAAAGCGATGGAGCCCAGGGGTGTTCTACCACGGAGCTACATCCCCAGTCCTTTTGAGACAGAGTCTAGTTAAATTTCCCAGGCTGGTCTTAAACATGGGATCCTTTTGCTTTAGCCTCCCCTAGTCACTAAGATCATGGGATTCTACCATGGTGCCTGGGTGTTTTTCTTTGTTTGTTTTTGTTTTTTGGTAGTGGGGATTCAATAAGCCAGAGGTGCTTTACCACTGAGACACATCCCCTGTACTTTTTATTGTCTTGCTTAAATTGCTTAGGGCCTTGCTAAATGGCTGAGGCTGCTTTTTTTTTTTTTAATATTTATTTATTTTTCAGTTGTACACAACGCCTTTATTTATCTTTACACGGTGCTAAGGATCGAACCCGGGCGGCCGCACATTCTAAGATAGCACTCTAATGCAGAGCCACAACCCCAGCCCTGAGGCTGCTTTTGAATTTAGGATTCTCCTGCTTCAGACTCTCAAGTCACCGAGATCACGGTGTGGGCCACCATACCTGGAACCCAGTACTATTTATTTATTTATTTTTTTGGTACCAGGTATTGAACTCAAGGGCACTCAACCACTGGGCCACATCCCAGCCCTTTTATGAATTTTATTAGAGACAGGGTCTCACTGGGTTTCTAAGTGTCTCACCATTGCTGAGGCTGGCTTTGAACTCGTGATCCTCCTGCCTCAGCCTCCCAAGTGCTGGGATGACAGGTGTGCGCTACTGCGCCCGGCTTTTATTTATTTATTTTTATTCTGAGACAGGATCTTGCTAAATTGACTAAGCCAGCCTCAAACTTGTGATCCTCCTGTCTGAGCCTCCTGAGTCACTGGGATTACAGGTGTTCACCACCATGCTTGGTTCTGGCATTTTAGGGTCTCCCTATGTCACTTGGATGGGCCTCGATTTCCTGGGCTCAAGTGATCCTCCTGCCTCAGCCTTCAGAGCAACTGGAACTACAGGCATGTGCCACCACACCAAACAGACCTTGACTTTCTTTTTTATTTTTTTATCTTTTGTACTACTAGGGATTGAACCCAGAAGCTCTCCCATGCTAGGCAAGCACTCTACCCAGAAGCTCTCCCATGCTAGGCAAGCACTCTACCACCAAGCTACAAGCCCCCTTCCCCAGCCCTTTTTTTTTTTTTTTGGTACCGGGGGTTGAACTCAGCGGCACTCGACCACTGGATCACATCCCAGCCCTTTTTTGTATTTTATTAGAGACAGGGTCTCACTGAGTTGCTAAGTGCCTCGCTATTGCTGAGGCTGGCTTTGAACTCGCGATCCTCCTGCCTCAGCCTCCCAAAGTGCTGGGATTACAGGTGTGCGCCACCACGCCCGGCTCAGCCCTGGCCGGGGATTGAACTCAGGGGCCCTCGACCATTGGGCCACATCCCCAGCCCTTTTTTGTATTTTATTAGAGACAGGGTCTCACTGAGTTGCTAAGTGCCTCGCCATTGCTGAGGCTGGCTTTGAACTGGCGATCCTCCTGCTTCTGCCTCCCAAAGTGCTGGGATTACAGGTGTGCGCCACCACGCCCGGCTCAGCCCTTTTTATTTTGAGACAGAGTCTGGCTAAAATTGTCCAGGCTGGCCTTGAATTTCGGATCCTCCCACCTTAGTCCAAATTGCTGGGATTATAGGCGGTGTCACCGCGCCCAGGAAATTTAAAGTTCTTGAAAGAGTTCAAGGAAGGGCATATCTGAGAAGACCGTTTCCATTATAGAAAAATCACTCCTAAAACGAAGAGGATTATATTGAGATGAGTGGGGGATGGAGTGGAAGAGGAAGAAAAATTCAGAGGCTCTTGCAATATTTCTGGAAGAAATGGTAATAGCACAGATCAGGGTGGTGGTAGTTAAGGTGAAGGGAAGTAGGCAAATTGTTAAGAATCCACATGTAAGGACTGGGGTTGTGGCTCAGTGGTAGAGCACTTGTCTAGCATGTGTGAGGCAATGGGTTTGATTCTCAGCACTGCATATAAATACATGAACTAAATAAAGGTCCATCAACATCTAAAAATAATTAAAAAAAAAAAAAGAAGAAGAAGAATCCACACATTTATCCTCCAGCAGTGAAAGCCTTCCCCATTGCAGTGTGCTGCCCTCTCTCAATGCTTTCCACTCAAAAAGGGCAGGAAGCTCTCCTTTTCCTTCTTGGCTAATCACTGGACTAGAGTAAGAGGAGAGGGAAGGGATTGCTTACATTGCCTGGAATCCCTCCGGTCTCCTCTTACTCTAGTCCAATGTCAGCCTAGTAGAGTAAAACACACTTAGGGATTCCAATCACTTCATAGGTTTCAGGCTTGGCAAATTCTTTTTTTTTTTTTTTTTTTAATATTTATTTATTTGCTTTAGTTGTACACAATGCAATGCATTTATGTTTACGTGGTCCTGAGGATAGAACCCGGGTCGCGCATGTGCTAGGTGAGCGCTCTACCGCTGAGCCACAAGCCCAGCCCAATTCTTTCTTTTTATGACCGCTAATCTCTCTGTGGTGGCACACACCTGTAATCCCAGCAACTAGGGAGGCTAAGGCGAGAGAATCACAAATTTGAGGCCAGGCTCAGCAATTTAGTGAGACCCTGTCTCAAAAAAAAATTTTTTTTTTCCTGTCTCAAAATTTTAAAAAAGGACTAGGATTATAGCAAAGTGGTAAAGCACCTCTGGATTTAATCCTCCAGTATTGGGGGGTGGGAATCCTGTTTGTAAAAACACGATTATGGCCGGGTGTGGTGGCGCATGCCTGTAATCCCAGCACTTGAGAGGCTGAGGCAGGAGGATCACGAGTTCAAAGCCAGCCTCAGCACTTAGCAACTCAGTGAGACCCTGTCTCTAAATAAAATTCAAAAAAGGGCTGGGGATGTGGCCCAGTGGTCGAGTGCCCCTGAGTTCAATCCCCATTACAAAAACAAAACAAAACAAACAAACAGAAAACCATGATTATGTTCAAGTGGGACACAGCAGTGGCACCTACCTGTAATCCCAGCTTTTTGTGAGGCTAAGGCAGGAGGATTGCATCCTCCTCAGCAATTTAGCAAGGCTCTGAGCAATTTAGCAAGATCCTCTCTCAAAATAAAAAAATAAAAAGGGGACCTGGGAATGTAGCTCAGGGGTAACGCATACTTATGTTTAATACCCAGTTTTTTTTTTTTTAAAGTAATCTTCATAGGGTTGAAATCAAAGCTAATGTCCTGTAACAGGGGTTCACTTGACGCTTTGACTATATCCCTTGTGGCTTTAGAACCTACAATTTTTTCATTTTTCCAATCTTCTTTTCCCTAAAACTTCTCGCTGATCTTCCATTCCTTAAACTTCTCCCTGAACTTTCATTCTCCTGATCTTCTCCTTCCTGATCTCTTCTCCCCGATCTCAATTCTTCTAAATCACCTCTTAAAAAAAAAACCCTGTTCCCCATGATAAGCAGAATCACAGCCTTTGGGACAGGAGTCCCCTGTTTCTCCTTTGCTAGCAAAGCAATAAACCTTCTGGTTCCTTTTTCTCAAAACATGTCCTAGTTAATGAATTGGCATTGTGGACAAGGACCAGTGTTTTCAGCAACAAAAGTGGCACAAAGTAAAAGTAAGTAGTCAATAAACATTGTTTGGTTATTATAATTGTCACACTTTGGCTTGTTTCATTTTAAAATAACAAGAGCAGAGGCGGGCGTGGTGGTGCACACCTGTAATCCCAGTGGCTCTGGAAGCTGAGACAGGATTGCGACTTCAAAGCCAGCCTCAGCAACAGTGAGGTGCTAAGCAACTCAGTGAGACCTTGTCTATAAATAAAGTAGAAAATAAAGCTGGGGATATACCTCAGTAGTTGAGTGCCCCTGAGTTCAATCCTTGGTACCCCTCCCACCCCACAAAAAAGAGCATTAGTTTAGAATTAGGATGTGGCAAATTGGATTGGCTGAAGGGTTGGGTTAGGTAGGCAGAGAAAAAGCACTCTGCCACTTGAGCTACACCCCAGCCTTCCAGTCAACTTCTAAAGTTTCTTCCAGCTCTAATATTCTTGATTTCCTTTCCTCTAAACTTCTAGAGCTCCTTATCTGGAACACATACAATTTAGGGCACACCTCTGCTCAGAGGATAGATTTTATTTGTACTTATTTAAAAATTTTTTGAGCTGGGGGTCTGGCTATGTTGCCCAGGCTGGCCCCTACTAACATCTGAGCTGAAGTGATCCTCCCACCTCAGCCTCTTTAATAGCTAGGACTAGAGGCCTGCACCACTACATAATGCTAAAAATTGGTTTCTAGAGGACATATTACAGTGATTCTTTGGAACTGAATGTCTTGGGGCTGGGTGCAGTGACACACCACTGCAATCCCAGTGATTTGGGAGGCTGAGGCAGGAAGAGGGAAATTCCAGGCCAGTCTGGGAAATTTAGGGAGACCCTGTCTCAAAATAAAAAATAAAAAGGACTGAGGAAGGGGTGGGGTTGTAGCACAGTGGTAGAGTGCTTGCTTAGCATGTTTGAGGCATTGGGTTAGCTCCTCAGCACCACATAAAAATAAATAAAATAAAGGTCCATCAACAACTAATAAACAAACAAACAAACATTAAAAGGCTGAGGATGTAGCTTAGCAGTAAAGTGCCCCTGGATTTAATCCCCAGTACAGGAAAAAAAAAAATCTTGGAGAAGTTTGGATCTACATTTCTAGGGTCTTTGGTGTCTGGGGATTATCAGTGAATCAAAAAGGAATAGTTCCCCACCTCCCCATTTATACAATATTCTTATTTATTTATTTATTTATTTTTTTTTTAAAAAATATTTTTATTTATTTGCTTTAGTTGTACACAATGCGTTTTATTCAATGCGTTTTATTCAATTCGTTTTATTTGTACATGGTGCTGAGGATCGAACCCGGGGTCGCCCACGTGCTAGGCGAGCGCTCTACCACTGAGCCACATCCCCAGCCCCCAATATTCTTATTTATTATGCACCAAACATATATGTGTAATTTGTGAAAAAAAAATTTTAAAGAAAGGCTCTAGGAGCTGGGGATATAGTTCAGTTGGTAGAGTGCTTGCCTGCCTCGAATGCACAAGGCCATGGGTTCAATCCCAGCACTGCAAAAAAAAAAAAAAAAAAAAAAAAAAAAAAAAAGTCTAATTTGCTCAGGCTGGCCTTTAACTGGTGATCTTCCTGCCTCAGAATCCCTGAGTAGTTGGGATCACAAGCATGCACCTAAATTCCTGGCTCAAAAAGCATTTTATAAACATCATATTTTCTTTTTTTTTTTTTTTTTTTTTGGTACTGGGGATTGAATTCAGGGGCACTTGATCACTGAGCCACATCCTCAACCCTATTTTGTATTTTAGAGACAGGGTCTCTCACTGAGTTGCTTAGTGCCTCCCTTTTGCTGAGGCTGGCTTTGAATTCGTGATCCTCAAACCTCAGCCTCCAGAGCTGCAGTCATTACAGGCGTGTGCCACCCCGCCCCACTTCTTTATTTTCTTCCTCCTCTCTCTTTCTCTTTCTTTAATCAAAATGACCTTAGTTGAAGCCTTAGCACAGCTAGGTGTGATGTAATTCCAACCATTTGATGCAGAAGGATTGCAAGTTTGAGGCCAGCCTGAGCAACTTAGTGAGATCCTGTCTCAAAATAAAACAGACTGGTAGCCAGGTGCGGTGGCGCACGCCTGTAATCCCAGCTCTTTGGGAGGCTGAGGCAGGAGGATCGCGAGTTCAAAGCCAGCCTCAGCAATGGTAAGGCACTTAGCAACTCAGTGAGACCCTGTCTCTAAATAAAATACATAAAAAAAGGGCTGGGGATGTGACCCAGTGGTCGAGTGCCTCTGAGCTCAATCCCCAGTACCACAAAACAAAAAAAAAACAAAAAAAAACAACCCAGACTGGCATATATTCAATCCACAATACCTCAAAAAAACAAAAACAAAATAAAAAAACAAAAACAAAAAACCCCAGCGCCTCAAGACAACCTTTTTTAAAAAATATTTATTTATGGGGCTGGGGTTGTGGCTCAGCGGTAGAGCGCTCACCTAGCACATGCATGGCCCGGGTTTGATCCTCAGCACCACGTAAAAACGCATTGTGTACAACTAAAAACAAATAAATAAATATTAAAAAAAGAAAAAAGCAAATAAATAAATATTAAAAAAAAAAAAAAAAAGTAAACGAGCGCTCTACCGCTGAGCCACAAACCTAGCCCTCAGGACAACCTTTTAAGGTAAATTATAGATGTTAACTGTGTACTCCACTACCTTTTTAAGGTAGAAAATTAAAAATCCACACAGTCAACAACCCTGCCACACGGTCAATGAGTAATTTAAAGCAAGTAAGGAAATCTGGGACGGTCAGCATTCAATGGTGTTCTGGAACAGAGGGTTTGGAAAAGCCAGTGTTAAATCCTCTGGAATTCTGTGAACAGGTTGTGAAACCTTTGGTAACTTGAAACTGGCCATGGTCAGGATGTTTACATCATAGGTATTGGCAAAGGCTACTAATCAGATTTCTCTCCTCTCCCAGCCAGGAGAGGTGCTTGTTAAACATTGACCAGCATATAGTACTGGTCAGTATACTTTCTCTAACATTATAAAAGGGAAAAATGTGTCTAAATAAAGAGAAGAGCACATCTGCTTAAGGGAGATTAGGAGTCACATTTATTGAGGGTGACTGTATCTAAAGGAGTGTGCAGAGTGTATACTTGAGGGCATGAATAGTTAGATGAGAGCATGGATGTGAGTGAGGGGCTGGGAGTGTATAATTTAAGGAGTTGACAATGGGAGTCAGGGAGTAAGGGAGGAAGCAGGTAGTTTAGGTATTGTTGCCAAAAGCTGGGTCCTTGTTCCCAATCCAATAACCAGGACACAGTTTTGAGGAAAAGGAAAAAGATGGTTTATTGCTTTGCTAGCAAAGGAGAAACAAAGGGAATCCTCTCCCAAAGGCTGTAATTCTGCCCATCATGGGGAAACAGGGGTTTTTTAAAAAGATGATTAAGAGAAAATGAGATGGGGAGCGGGGAGAGATCAGGAAGGAGAGATCAGGAAGGAGAAATAAGGGAGGAGAAATTCAGGGAAAAGAAGATGGGTGGGGGGAAACATTTAAGTTCCAAAGCCACAGGGATATAGTCAAAGCATCAAGTGAACCCCTGTTATAGTGTCAGTAAATAACCGAGGGACTGTGTTTCTGTGTTCGGGTGATATAAGAGTATGAGGTTATGAAATCAGAGGGTATAAATGAAGAGGGTTCACTAAAAATTATAGGAGACCAGACTGGCACAGTGGTACTATACCAGGGGTTCACTTGATGCTTTGACTATATCCCTTGTGGCTTTGAGACTTACATGTCCTCCTCCCCCGCAATCTTCTTTTCCTTAAACTTCTCCCTGATCATCTTTTCCCTAAACTTCTTCCTGATTTTCTTTTCCCTAACCTTCTCTTTCCTGATCTCCTCACTGATCTTCTTTTCTCTGATCTTCTTTTCCTTAAACTTTTTCTCCCTGACCTTCTCCTTCCTGATCTCTCCTTCCTAATCTCATTTTCTCTGAATCACCTCTATAAAAATCCCCTGTTCCCAATGATGCACAGAGTCCAGCCTTTGGGACAGGAGTCTTCTGTGTTTCTCCTTTGCAGCAAAGCAATAAAACTTCTTTCTCCCTTTTCTCAAAACCATGTCCTCATTATTGGATTGGCATCATCCGGGACAAGGACTGATGCAACAGTACAAGACTGTAATTCCAGCAACTTGGGAAGCTGAGGCAGGAGGATTAATAAGGTTGAGGCCAGCCTCAGCCATTTGGCAAGGCCCTGTCTCAACAGAAAAAAAAAAAAAAAAAAGTTTGAGGATGTAGCTCAGTGGATAAATGCTCCTGGGTTCAATCCCTAGTACCCCTTCCCACCCAAATGAAAATTACAGGGGCCACAGTTTTTTACTAAACTCCTGTACTAGGTTCCAACAAATCAAGCTAAAAATGAAATTGGAGTTACTCATGATAAAGTTTCATATTATGAAGGTGAAACCTGGCTGTTTATCTAACTTGAGAAATCAGGATTAGGTTGATAGTAGCAAAAATTACCCAAAGGCCAGGTTTACTTGGACCGATAATGAAGTTCCCTATGTTTTTTTTTTTTTTTTTTTTTTTTTTTTTTTGGTACTGGGGATTGAACTCAGGGGCACTTGACCACTGGGCCACGTCCCCAGCCCTTTTTTGTATTTTATTAGAGACAGGGTCTCACTGAGTTATTAAGTGCCTCGCCATTGCTGAGGCTGGCTTTGAGCTCGCAATCCTCCTGCCTCAGCCTCCCAAAGTGCTGGGATTACAGGCGTGCGCCACCGCGCCCGGCTTGGGTTTTTTTTTTTTTTTTTGTGGTACCGGGGATTGAACTTAGGGGCACTTGACCTTTGGGCCACATCCCCAGCCCTTTTTTGTATTTTATTTAGAGACAGGGTCTCACTGAGTTGCTAAGTGCCTCGCCATTGCTGAGGCTGGCTTTGAACTGGCGATCCTCCTGCCTCAGCCTCCCAAAGTGCTGGGATTACAGGCGTGCGCCACTGCGCCCGGCTTGGGTTTTTTTTTTTTAAAAATATTTATTTATTTGCTTTAGTTGTACACAATGCATTTATCTGTACGTGGTGCTGAGGATCGAATCCGGGCCACTCACAAGCTAGGCAAGCGCTCCACCACTGAGCCACAATCCCAGCCCTTCCCTCTGTTTTAATCCTTTTTCCTCTCCTCCTTCCCCTTCCTCTTTTTTTTTGGGGGGGGGGTACTGGGAATTGAACTCAGGGTCACTCGACCACTGGGCCATATCCCCAGCCCTTTTTTGTATTTTATTAGAGACAGGGTTTCACTGAGTTGCTAAGTGCCTTGCCATTGCTGAGGCTGGCTTTGAACTCCTGATCTTCCTCTCAGCCTCCCAAGTGCTGGGATTACAGGCATGCACCACTGTGCCCGGCTCTTCCCCTTCCTCTTACCCCCACCCGCCCCACTTTACAATCTTGGGTATCAAACCCAGGGGCACTCTACCTCGGAACTACATCTCCAGCCCTTTTTGTTTTTGAGACAGTCTCACTAAATTGTCCAGGCTGGCCTGAATTTGAGATTATCCTGCTTCAGCCTCAGGAGCTGCTGTGAATACAAGGCTATACTACTGTGCCAGGCTCCTTCTCTGCCTTACCTCTACATGGCTACAAGGGAAATATGAAATGACCAATCTGCTTTTTACTTTAGCTTCTGTCTGTAAAACCAACCTCCTTAGGTTGTGACCATCAGCAACACTTTATTTTACAGGATGAAGAGTTGCCCAACTCTGGAATTGAAAATAGTCATTTATAATCCTTATAATTTTGTTCTTTGACTAAGGCCAAGTTTTTTTTTTTTTCCCCTTCCTTTTTTTGGTAGCACTGGGGATAGAACCCAGGGGTGCAGTACTACTGTGCTACATCCCCAGCCCCTCCCCTCTTTTTTTTTTTTAAATATTTTTATTTATTTGCTTTAGTTGTACACAATGTGTTTTATTCAATGCATTTTATTTGTGCGTGGTGCTGAGGATCGAACCCGGGTCGCCCACGTGCTAGGAGAGCGCTCTACTGCTGAGCCACAATCCCAGCCCCCCTCCCCTCTTTTTGAGACAGGGGCTTACTAAATTGCTAAGGTTGGACTCAAAACTTTTGACCCTTCTAGAGCTTCAGCCTCCCAGTCACTGGGTTTACAGGCATTCACCACAGTGCCTGGTTAAAAAAATTTTTTTTTTTTTTTTTTTTTTTTTGTGGTACCGGGGATTGAACTCAGGGGCACTTAACCACTGGGCCACATCCCCAGCCCTTTTTGTATTTTATTTAGAGACAGGGTCTCACTGAGTTGCTAAGTGCCTCACCATTGCTGAGGCTGGCTTTGAACTCACGATCCTCCTGCCTCAGCCTCCCAAGTACTGGGATTACAGGCGTGCGCCACCACGCCCGGCTGGTTAAAAAAATTTGATCTTATTACTCTCTGGCCTAGAGTTCTCCTTGGCTGGGCAAGGTGGCCTATGCCAGTACTGGAATGAGGCAGGAAAATCACTTGAACCCAGTGCAGGAGCCCTGTTTGGGGATTGACTTGAATTGCGGTTGACTATGAGCCGTGGAGATTTGGGCTTTGTTGCCTCCCGTAGTCTCACGGGACTTGTTGCGGGATCTCGAGTGACTTGGTGTGTTGTGTTTGTGTGTTAGTCGTTGTTAGAACCAGAGAGAAAAGTTATCAGAATAAAAAGCTGTTTGTCTCCAGTTCGCCTCTGAAGTTTTTCCCGCGGCTCCGTTGCTCCAAGCGCTTCAGGCGGCAACAACCCAGCAGTTCAATACTAGCTTAAGCAACATAGTGTAACCCTGTTTCAACAGCAACAAAAAGCATCTTCTTTGTTAGACTCAGTAATGCTATCAAAATCACCTATGCAGTCGAGCAGGGTGGCACATGCCTGTAATCCCAGCACTTGGGAGGCTGAGGCAGGAGGATCGCGAGTTCAAAGCCAGCCTCCGCAATGGCGAGGCACTTAGCAACTCAGTGAGACCCTGTCTCTAATAAAATACAAAAAAGGGCTGGGGATGTGGCCCAGTGGTCGAAGGCCTCTGAGTTCAATCCCTGGTACCCCCTCCCCCAAAATAAAATAAAATAAAATAATCACCTATGCAGTCTTTTAAACACAAAAAATGACAGAATCCCCCCCGAGATGATGAATAATAATAACTCCTATTTTTGTGCTGGGCATTGTACTTAGCGCATTGTTAATTTCTCACTGTCCTCACAAATTAGGTCTTATTCTATTTTTACACAAGAAATAAAGGAATTTGCTTTGAGTTTCTGAACCTTATGGACTGGAACTGAGCTGTGGGGCTAAGCAATCTGACTCCAGAAGTCAAGTTAACTGTAAGGCCCTCCCAAATCAGAATTTCTGCGTGAGATTCCAACAGGTTAAATTCCACGAAAGTGTAATGGCTTCTGGCTTTTGCTCAGAATGGAACCTTGGAAGGTCCACACAGTACCTGGCATGCAATAGTTGGTTCGGGAGTATTTCTTAAAACCAGGCGCACAGCCGGGCGCGGTGGCGCACGCCTATAATCCCAGCACTTGGGAGGCTGAGGCAGGAGGATCGCAAGTTCAAAGCCAGCCTCAGCAATGGCCAGGCACTTAGCAACTCAGTGAGACCCTGTCTCTAATAAAAAATACAAAAAGGGCTGGGGATGTGGCCCAGTGGTCGAGTGCCCCTGAGTTCAATCCCCAGTACAAAAAAAAAAAAAAAAAAAAACAAAACAAAACAAAAAAAAAACACAAAAAACAAAAAACAAAACCAGGCACACGCCTGTACTTCTAACAACCCAGAAGGCTGATGTAGGATCACAAGTTGGAGGCCAGCCTAAACAACTGCGCGAAGCACTGCCTCAAAAAATAAAAAGGGCTGGGGATGTCGCTTACTGGTAAAGCGTCCCTGGGTTCGACCCCCAGCACCAGAAAAAAAAAAAGTAAACTTGGTTCATTTATAACTTTATCACCTATTTTTAAAAAGTCAGAGGAAGATTTATCGACCTCCGGTCAGTGGCGTGTAGTTGCGGGAACACCAGGACCTGAGGCGGCAACACGCGCAGGATGAGAGGAGCAACAAGGCAGTGGTCGGAGTGTTCGCCCTGCCGCTCGCCAACCCCTCCATTTAGTCGGGGCTTTGGGGAGTTTTGCCATCAGGGTAAGGCGGGGCCGGGGCAGTGCCGGAGGGAGACCCTTGGCGCCGCGGAAGGAAGTGGGAGCGTTACTTCCGGCGCACTTGGATGACGCGTTGCCGAGGTTTTTCGCGTTGGGAGCCCGCGGCGGAACCCAGGACTAGTAGACCTGGGGTCCCGTTAGCGGGGCGGCCGGCGGGCCCAGGGCGGGTATGCACCGCCGCGGCGTGGGAGCTGGCGCGATCGCCAAGAAGAAGCTTGCGGAGGTGAGGGCGAAGAGGTCGATCCCCAGCCCACTCCTATCCCGTGAGAGACTGAATTTTCCCAGTGCAGAGTTCTGTACCCTTAAATTGCCTTGCAGTAGACGCTAAGACAGGCTTCTTGGGCGCTGGGGAACTGAGTCTCTCCAGCTTCTGGTGGATTGACGTGTCAACATCCCCAGGTCCACTAGTCTTTTCCCGCGTTTCTCAATTTGACGACAGACAGAAGCCGTCGACTCTATTCCCTCACCCTGCCCTTCCTAAAAACACCAGACCTTTCTCTTTTCAAAAGTGGAAGCCCCCAGAGCCCACTTCCTCATCTCATGCTGGTTTCTTTGTCTGACAGGCCAAGTATAAGGAGCGAGGGACTGTCTTGGCTGAGGACCAGCTGGCCCAGGTGAGTGAGTGGAGGGCTTCAGCCAGGAAGGAAGACATAAAAGGGCTGGTCATTGATGTAAACTACATTTTTTTTTTTTTTTTTTGGTACCGGGAATTGAAACTCAGGGGCTCTCAACCACTGGGCCACATCCCCAGCCCTTTTTTGTATTTTATTAGAGACAGGGTCTCACTGAGTTGCTAAGTGCCTCGCCATTGCTGAGGCTGGCTTTGAACCCGCGATCCTCCTGCCTCAGCCTCCCAAAGTGCTGGGATTACAGGCGTGAGCCACCACGCCCGGCTTAAACTACATTGTTTAGATTGAAGTAAAAGTAGAGTGTCTGGCAAATCCGGATTTCTGGGCTGCTGTGACTTTTAGGTGGCTTGCTAATAATACTAGCTAACATATTTGAGTAATTAAATGCTTATAAAGTTCCAGGCACTTGTCTCTTTATTTTATTTATTTGTTTGTTTCGCTTCTGAGGATTGAACCCAGGGCCTTGTAAATGCTAGGTTAGCCCTCTCTACCACGGAAATACATCCCAAGCCCTTGTCTACTTCTTTATATATGCCATTTTATTAGTCCTCATTACAATTCCATGTCAAGCTAAAAAGAAAAAAAAATCTGAAAGAGATTCTCCAAAGAATACATATATATATATATATATATATATATATATATATATATATATATTTATTTTTTTTTTTTTTTTTTTTTTTTTTTTTTGTGGTACCGGGATTGAACTCAGGGGCACTCGACCACTGGGCCACATCCCCAGCCCTTTTTTGTATTTTAAATAGAGACAGGGTCTCACTGAGCTGCTAAGTGCCTTGCCATTGGTGAGGCTGGCTTTGAACTCGTGATTCTCCTGTCTCAGCCTCCCAAAGTGCTGGGATTACAGGCTTGCGCCACCGCGCCCGGCTAGAATACTTATATTTATTGGGACTAGCATTGCATTGGAAATATACGTGCCACAGTTAATTATGGCCATATACAAACAGATTGAGGCAAAGGGAAGTTTTGTTTTGTTTTTTCTTTGTTTGTTTTGGTACCAGGAATTGTACCCAGGGGAACTCAACCACAAGTCACATCCCCCCCCCCCCAATTTTATTTGGTACTGGGGATTGAACTCAGGGGCACTCGACCACTGGGACACATCCCCAGCCCTTTTTTGTATTTTATTAGAGACAGGGTCTCACTAAGTTGCTAAGTGCCTCACCATTGCTGAGGCTGGCTTTGAACTCACAATCCTCCTGCCTTAGCCTCCCAAGTGCTGGGATTACAGGCGTTCCCCACCACGCCTGGCTAAAAAAGGAAGTTTTTAAAGATGAAAATGAAGAGGAGGATTACATCCTATATTTTGAAACAATAGTCTTGGTCCTAATGATTAATAACAAGAGTGGCATCAGTCTGAGGTTGAACAGACAGCTGTTGGACAGATGTTTTTGTAGAAGTAGTTTTCACAAAAGTTTATAGTGGCCTCTGTGCAAGTTTGTGGTTCTGACAACCTTTTGTGATAGTTTCAATCTTGCAGTCATGCGTGAATCTATAGATGAATCTAAGAACCCTTCCTTCATAGGCTCCCAGCTTTATTTACTCTTTTGGGGATAGGGACACAGTGACTCCATTTTGATTCTGACAACTCAGATTTCATTCATAAAGAAAGAAATCAATTATTCTTAGTAAGAATTAAAAACATAGCCGGGCGCGGTGGCGCACGCCTGTAATCCCAGCACTTTGGGAGGCTGAGTCAGGAGGATCGCGAGTTCAAAGCCAGCCTCAGCAATGGCGAGGCACTTAGCAACTCAGTGAGACCCTGTCTCTAATAAAAATACAAAAAAGGGCTGGGGATGTGGCCCAGTGGTCTAGTGCCGCTGAGTTCAATCCCCGGTACCCAAAAAAAAAAAAAAAAAAAAAAAAAAAAAAAAAAAAAAAAAAGAAATCAATTATTCTTAGTAAGAATTAAAAACATAGCCGGGCGCGGTGGCGCACGCCTGTAATCCTAGCACTTGGGAGGCTGAGGCAGGAGGATCGTGAGTTCAAAGCCAGCCTCAGCAATGGCGAGGCACTTAGCAACTCAGTGAGACCCTGTCTCTAATAAAATACAAAAAAGGACTGGGGATGTGGCCCAGTGGTCGAGTGCCCCTGAGTTCAATCCTCAGTACCAAAAAAAAAAAAAAAAAAAAAAAAAAAAAAAAAAAAAAAAGAATTAAAAACATTAAGACATTGAGTAATTTATCCAATGTTACATGGGTTGTAAATGCAAAAGCTATTTATTTTTTTGAGATGGGGTCTTGCTCTGTTGCCAAGGCTGGTTTTGTATGCCTGGGCTGAACTGATCCTTCTACCTAAATCTCCATAGTAGCTGGTGCTACAGGTGTGTTCCCTCATGCTTGGCTTGTAGAGCTATTTGATTTAAGTCTTTTGGGGCTTTTACTAGATTATTTTTTTATGGTGCTGGTCCCTAAAACCTTGAACATGTTGAGCCTATGTGCTATACCATTAAGTCACATCCCCAGTCCTTTTTAATATCTATCTATCTATTTATTTATTTTTACCGTGCTGGGGCTCCAACCTAGGGCTTGTGCATGCAAGGCAAACACTCTACCAGCTGAGCTAAATCCCCAGACCCAATTTTTTATTTTGAGACAGGGTTTTACTGTTGTTTAGGGCCTTGCTAAGTTGCTTTGGCTTACTTTTGAACTTGTGATTCTCCTGCCTCAGCCTTCAAGCAGCTGGGATTACACGGATGTGCCACTATGCTCAGCTTCTGATAGTATTATGTTGCAAATGAGTAGATATTGGACCAGGAAATTTTTTTTTTTTTTTTTTTTTTTTTTTTTTTGTACCTGGGATTGAACTCAGGGGCACTCAACTGTTGGGCCACATCCCCAGCCCTTTTTTTGTACTTTTTTTTTTTTTTTTTTTTTTTTTTTGTGGTACCTGGGGATTGAACTCAGGGGCACTCGACCTCTGGGCCATATCCCCAGCCCTTTTTTGTATTTTATTTAGAGACAGGGTCTCACTGAGTTGCTAAGTGCCTCGCCATTGCTGAGGCTGGCTTTCAACTCGCGATCCTCCTGCCTCAGCCTCCCAAAGTGCTGGGATTACAGGCGTGCGCCACCGCGCCCGGCTTTTTTTTTTGTATTTTTATTAGAGACAGGGTCTCACTGAGTTGCTAAGTGCTTCGCCATTGCTGAGGCTGGCTTTGAACTTGGGATCCTTCTGCCTCAGTTTCCCAAGTGCTGGGATTACAGGTGTGTGCCACCATGCCTGGCTTGTGGCTATTTTTGGTAGAATAGAAAATAGTCTTTGTGTTTGGTGCAATGGTGCATACATGTAATTCTAGTGGCTTTAGGCTGAGGCAGGAGGGTTGCAAGTTCAAAGTCAGCCTCAGCAACTTAGTGAGGCCCTGTCTCTTAACTAAAAATTAAAAAGGCCTGGGGCTGGGGTTGTGTCTCAGTGGTAGAGTGCTCACCTCGCATGTATGAGGCACTGGGTTTGATCCTCAGCACCACATAAAAATAATGATATAGTGTCCACCTAAAACTAAAAAATAAATATTAAAAAAAAAGAAAAAAAATCCCAGCAAAAAGGATCGCTTCAGCAATGCCGAGGCACTTAGCAACTCAGTGAGACCCTGAATGTGGCTCAGTGGTCGAGTGCCCTTGGGTCCAATCCCGGTACCACAAAAAAAAAAAAGAAAAAAAAAAAAGAAAAAAAAAGGCTTTGGAATATGGCTCAGAGTTCAATAGAAAGAGAGAGAGAGAGAGGAGGGAGGGAGGGAGGGAGGGAGGGAGGGAGGGAGGAAGGAAGACAGGTTGGGGTTGACGGTCTTCTTTAATTAGGGAAAATGAAAGAGGGGGTAATATAAATAAAAATTCATATTTGGGGCTGGGGTTGTGGCTCAGTGATAGAGTGTTCACCTGCCATGTGCAAGGCACTGGGTTTGATCCTCAGCACCACATAAAAATAAATAAAATAAAGGTGTTGTGTCCAACTGCAACAACAACAAAAAAAATTTCATAGACTCCACAAACCTTATTGTGTTTGCTCTGATATTCAGCGGCTCCCACTCAAGTGCCTCGCCATTGCTGAGGCTGGCTTTGAACTTGGGATCCTCCTGCCTCAGCCTCCCATGTGCTGGGATTACAGGTGTGCGCCACCACGCCCAGCTCCCCACCCCCATTCTTTATGTGGAGTTGATCGCCAAGGAGATCCATGACTCAGGTTAAATAACCACTACAATCCTAATTCATGCCGGACTTCATTTTTTCCTACCTAGCTTTTCCATCAGTGGCTGAAGATTTCCCAGTGTAGGAACACTGCATTCCCCCCCCCCCCTTTTTTTTTGTTTGGTACTGGGGTTTGGACTCAGGGGTACTTGACCACTGGGCCACATCCCCAGCCCTTTTTTGTATTTTATCAGAGACAGGGTCTCACTGAGTTGCTAAGTGCCTTGCCTGCCATAGCTGAGACTGGCTTTGAACTTGCGATCCTCCTGCCTCAGCCTCCCAAGTGCTGGGATTACAGGCGTGCCCCAGGCTTGCATTCCCTTATTTCAAGGACAAAATGGATTATTAGAATATACCTTCAATTTATTAACAGTTCTTTTTTTGGGGGGGGGATAAAAATGTGACATTAGATATGCCTGTTTGATTATTATGGGATGCATCCTGATTTTAGAACAGGGATACATGAAAAAATGTGTAGTTTAGAATTGAGGAAAAGTACAGCAACTCACTTTTGGTGACAACTATGCAGGAAAAGTAGGGATATTAAGAAGAGACCGTAAAGAGCATAATGGTAGGCCTGAAGGAGACAGGTTATTTCAGCTTTTCCCTTGCCACTGGCCAGTAGCTTATTTGGGGCAGCTAATTATCACCTGAACTGCTCCTAAGCTCCCCCTTGTCCTTCCAACAGATGTCAAAACAGTTGGACATGTTTAAGACCAACCTGGAGGAATTTGCCAGCAAACACAAGCAGGAGATAAGGAAGAATCCTGAGTTCCGTGTGCAGTTCCAGGACATGTGTGCAACCATTGGAGTGGATCCTCTGGCCTGTAAGAAATGGTGGTCCAGTATCCTCATAGGGCTGTTAGGGACAGAAGCTTATCTACCTTCTAACCCATTAGAAGGGCCTTTAAGAAGAGCCAGAGGATGTCATCTTTAGGGAGTACCTAGCAGGATGGCTAGTACCTATTCTGCTAGGAAGATGGAAAGACTGGAGTGCAGTCTAAGTAGCCAGGGTCCATGATTCTCCCTTGAATGATCTGTAGTGGAGGGTTTTTTTTGTTTGTTTGTTTTAATGGCATTTTCCCTTATTTAAAAAAGAAACAAACAAAAGCTACTTTTAATGAAGGTACTATGTGGTCATATAGTCAACAAAGAGCCATATATATATATATATATATATATATATATATATATATATATATATGGAAGTGGAAGTATCCTGACTGCCCTATAATTTTGGGGCCAGGGGATGTGGGAGATTGAACCTAGGGTCTTAAGCCTGATCCTGTCTTGTAATTGCAGAGGTAAGTAACACTAATAGTTAAAAGATACAGATACAGATGGGGGCTGGGGTTGTGGCTCAGTTTTAGATTGCTCGCCTAGCACGTGCTCAACCCGGGTTTGATCCTCAACACCACGTAAAAATAAAAAGGCATTGTGTACAACTAAAACAAACAAAAAAGATACAGATGGTCCTTGTTGTAGGATGGTTCATCTTGGCAGTGCTGCAAAAGCAATTGGCATTCTCCAGAAACCATACTATGAATTTAGATCTTTTCCTGGGTTAATGATATGTGAGTAAAATACTCTTGTGATGCTGGGTAGCAGGAGTTTGATCAAGCCGGGCGCGGTGGCGCACGCCTGTAATCCCAGCACTTTGGGAGGCTGAGGCAGGAGGATCGCGAGTTCAAAGCCAGCCTCAGCAATGCGAGGCACTTAGCAGCTCAGTGAAACCCTGTCTCTAATAAAATACAAAAAAAAAAGGGCTGGGGATGTGGCCCAGTGGTCGAGTGCCCCTGAGTTCAATCCCTGGTACCAAAAAAAAAAAAAAAAAAAAAGGAGTTTGATCAAAAGGGTAAATAACTGATATTCTACAGTGTAATGTGTTTCTAACCTGTGATGTTCCATGGATTAGGTATATTAAATGTATTTTATTTGTTTGTATGGAAGACTGAATGCAGGGGTGCTTTACCATTGAGCTGTATCTCTAGCCCATTTATTTATTTATTTATTTTTGTTACCAGGGATTGAACTCAGGGGCACTTGACTACTGGGTCATATCCTTAGTCCTTTTTTTGTATTTTTATTTTATTTTATTTTTTAATTATTTTTTTAAATATTTATTTATTTGCTTTAGTTGTACACAATGCAATGCATTTATGTTTATGTGGTGCTGAGGATCGAACCTGGGCCGCGCACATGGTAGGCGAGTGTTCTACCGCTGAGCCACAACCCCAGCTCCTGTATTTTTATTAGAGACAGGGTCTCACTGAGTTGCTAAGTTCCTCACCATTGCTGAGGCTGGCTTTGAACTCGTGATCCTCCTGCCTCAGCCTCCCAAGTGCTGGGATTATAGGCATGCGACACCGCGCCTGGTCTAGCCCTTTTTTATTTTTTGTTTTAATAAGCCTGCAAACCAGGCTTATTAAATATTATTATTATTTTAACTGGGGATTGAACTCAGGTTTACTTCATATCCCCAGCTCATTTTACTTTTCATTTTAGTGTCTATCTAAGTTGCAGAGGCCAGTCTCGAACTTGCAGTCCTCATCTCAGGCTCCCAAGTATCTATGATTGCAGGCATGCTTAACCTGCTTGGCTTCAGTGGATTTTCCAATGCCAACTTTGTTGGTTTTTTTCTCTTAGCCTGTCCAGATCATATCTCCCACTATATTTCACTGTATGCTTTGGGAAAGGAAAACCACTGAACTATAACCTCAGCCCCGCAAAGGGCTTTGACATTGGCCCCCCCACCCCTTTGGAACTGTCTGAGCCTGTTTTGGAGCAGTTTTCAAGAGGCAGGTTGTCACAGAGGATCTTGAGTAGCAAGTAGAGCAGGACTTAAAGCTAGGCAACCAGATTTCCTGCAAAGTAGATGTTTCAATCCACTATTGGAAGAACAGAAATGGTGAAAATTATTGAATAACTTAGCTTTTTTTTTTTTTTTTTTTCTCTTATAGCTGGAAAAGGATTTTGGTCTGAGATGCTGGGTGTGGGGGACTTCTATTATGAGTTGGGTGTCCAGATTATCGAAGTGTGCCTGGCTCTTAAGCACCGGAATGGAGGTGAGGGCGGTTGTTAGGTTATGTAGATTGGGCTTTGAATTTCTCTGAGGAGAAACCCTCAAAAGATTATCTTTTCCATCTTGTAGTCTGCAAACCTGCAAGGTCTTGAGATACATCTTAGCTGTTTTATGCAGTTGAATCCATGGCATGTCTCAACAGCCAAGGGTAACTAGAACTATCTGAATGATCATTTCCAACGCCCCCATCCCCTTTTCCTTTTTCTAGTACATGGGTGCTTACAACTGAGTTACATCCCAAGTGCCTTTTCTTTTTTCTCTCTTTTGGAAGGTATTCGGGACTGAACTCAGGGGCACGTGGCCACTGAGCCACAACCCCAGCCCTATTTTCTATTTTATTTAGAGTAAGGGTCTCACTGAGTTGTTTAGTGCCTCACCATTGCTGAGGCTGGCTTTGAACTCTTCGATTCTCCAGTCTCACCCTCCTGAGCCTCTGGGATTATAGGTGTGTGCCACTGTGCCCGGTGCCTTTTCTTTTTTTTGAGACAGGTCTTCCTAACATGCTGAAGCTGGCATCAAATTTGTGATCCACTTGTCTCAGTCTTCCAAGTTGCTGGGATTACAGGTGTGTGCCACTGCACCTGGACAATTGTCTCTATTCTCTAAAGATCTTTGGCTGGGAATATCCAGTCTTGTCTCATTACAGAAAACCGGAGTGAGGTAGGAAGTAGGTTTTGTCCCATGGTGTGTGATGCATCTGGGTTATGATTTTTTTCATTAGTAACTATTGGCCTGCCCTGCCTGTTTGAGGTTTAGGGATGCCAACTCAGTCTGCATTCCTGAAAATGTGATGTTACAAATAGTCTTCTGATGGTGCTGGGGTTGTAGCTCAGTGGTAGAGTGCTTGCCTAGCATGTGAGAGGCACTGGGTTCAATTCTCAGTACTATATATAAATAAATAAATGAAGTCGGGCGCGTTGGCGCACGCCTGTAATCCCAGCATTTGGGAGGCTGAGGCAGGAGAATCCTGAGTTCAAAGCCAGCCTCAGCAGTGGAGAGGCACTTTGCAACTCAGTGAGACCCTGTCTCTAATAAAATCCAAGAAAGGGCTGGGGATGTGGCCCAGAGGTCAAGTGTCCCTGAGTTCAATCTTCAGTACCAAAAAAAAAAAAGTCTATCGACAACTAAAAACAATTTATTAAAATTTTTTTTTTTTTTTTGCTACCGGGGATTGAACTCAGGGGCACTTGACCACTGGGCCACATCCCCAGCCTTTTTTTGTGTTTTTAATTAGAGACAGGGTCTCACTGAGTTGTTAAGTACCTCAGCCATTGCTGAGGCTGGCTTTGAACTTGTGATCCTCCTGCCTCAGCCTCCCAAAGTGCTGGGAATACAGTCGTGCGCCACCGTGCCCGGCTATTAAAAATTTTTTAAAAAGTCATCTGAGGGCTGGGGCTGTAGCTCAGTGGTAGAGCACTCGCCTAGCATGTGTGAGGCACTGGGTTCGATCCTCAGACCACATAAAAATAAATAAATAAAATAAATTAAAAAAAAAAAAGTCATCTGATTTGGGTGTGGTGGCACATGTCTGTAATCCTAGCTACTCAAGAGGTTGAAGCTGAGGAACACAAGTTCAAGGTCAGTCTCAGCAATTTAGCAAAGCCCTGAGCAACTTAGACCCTGTCTCAAAATAAAAAAATTTGAAAAAAAGTTATAAATCATTGGGTATAAACAGACACGGCCCTTATATCAAGAACTTTGCAGCCATAAAGGTAATTTCTTCATCTGCTTTCTGTCTCCCTTTCCAACAGGTCTGATAACTCTGGAGGAACTACATCAACAGGTGTTAAAAGGAAGGGGCAAGTTCGCCCAGGATGTCAGCCAGTAGGTCTTGCCTTCCAACCCCTTGTTAAAGGTCTTTAAATTCAGATGGAAATAATTTATTTATTTATTTATAACAAAATTTTTTTTTTGTACCAGGGATTGAATCCAGGGTGTTTTAACTACTAAGCCATGTCCCTAGCCCCCCCCTTTTTTTTTTTAATGTTTATTTATTTGCTTTAGTTGTACACAATGCAATGCATTTATGTTTATGTGGTGCTGAGGATCGAACCTGGGCCGCGCACGTGCTAGGCAAGTGCTCTACCACTGAGCCACAACCCCAGTCCCCCTAGCCCTTTTTATTTTGAGACAGAGTTTCATTAAATTGCTTAGGGTCTCACTGAGTTGCTGAGGCTGGCCTTGAACTTGCCATCTTCCTGCCTCTGTCTCCCTAGTCTCTGGGATTACATGCATGTGCCGCTATGCCCAGCCCTAGATGGAAATCTTTTCTCCCTACTCCTCATATATATATATATATATATATATTTTTTTTTTTTTTTTTTTCAGTACTAGGGGTTGAACCCAGAGGAGCTTTACCACTGAGTTATATCCCTTTTCATATTTGTGTGTGTGTGTGTGTGTGTGTGTGTGTGTGTGTGTGGAACTGGGGATTGAACTCAGGGGCACTTGACCACTGGGTCACATTCCCAGCCCTTTTTTGTATTTTATTTAGAGACAGGGTCTTACTGAGTTGCTAAGTGCCTCGCCATTGCTGAGGCTGGCTTTGAACTCACAATCCTCCTGCCTCAGCCTCCCAAAGTGCTGGGATTACAGGCGTGCGCCACCGCGCCTGGCTCCTTTTCTTTTTTTTTTGGTACCGGGGATTGAACTCAGGGGTACTGGACCACTGGACCACATCCCCAGCCTTTTTTTTTTTTTTTTTTTTGTATTTTATTTTATTAGAGACAGCGTCTAAGTGCCTTGCCATTGCTGAGGCTGGCTTTGAACTTGCAATCCTCCTGCCTCAGCCTCCCAAGTGCTGGGATTACAGGCGTGCGCCACCGTGCTCGGCCCTTTTCATTTTTTGAGACAACGTCTTGCTAAGTTGCTGAAGGTCTTACTAATATGTTGAGGCTGGCCTCAAACTTTTTATCTTTCTGCCTCAGCCTCCAAAATTGTTGGGATTCTATGCCACACCACTGTGCCCAGCTACGAACTGTTTATTGCTCTGTACGATCAGAAAAACAAATATATATTCATATTAGAAAACTACAGAGACCTATTTTTTAAGAAAGGAGCTGGGGATATGGCTCAGTATTCCACCATATTCTTAGCACGTGTGAGACCCTGGACTCAGATCCCTAGCACTGAAAAAAGAAAAAGATAAAAACACCCTATTTTGGACAGCCACAGTGGTGCATGTCTGAGTTACCCCCAGCTCTGGAAGCTGAGGCTGGAGGATGATGAATTCAAAGCCAGCCTCAGCAATTTAGTGAGATTTTGTCTTCCGTAAAATACAAAAAAGCCCTTAACCGGGCTGGTGTTATGGCTCAGTGGTAGTGTGCTTGCCTATCATGCATGAGGCACCGTGTTCAATTCTCAGCACCACTTACAAATAATTAAAATAAAGCTCCATCAACAACTAAAAAAAAAAAAAAAAAGCCCTTAACCTAGTACTTAATCTAGATGAAGTGCCCCTGTATACATTTTGGGGTATTAGCATTTTTCACACATACGTTTTGGTTTTTTTTTTACATGGCTTTGAGATTATTTGAAGCCACAGAGACAGGTGTGGGCTCTTAGAAATGATGGGCACAGATGGGCTGGGATTGTGGCTCAGCGGTAGAGTGCTCGCTTGGCATGTGAGCGGCCTGGGTTCAATCCTCAGCACCATGCACAAGTAAACGCATTGTGTACAACTAAAGCAAATAAATAAATATTAAAAAAAAAAAAGAAATGATGGGCACAGAGGTGGGGGTGAGATAATGGGGTACATTGGCCTGGTTCACAAGCCTCTGTGTTTGAGTCCAATTACAGAAAAAAAATGCATTGTTGTTTTAGATGTAGCTCCTAAAGAGCCATCCCAGAATGAGATCATGAAGACCAGGAATATTCAAAAAGAAAGTGATGACAAGATTATTAGCCATACTCTACAAATTTAATTCCTATGAAGAGGAGGTGAACTAGTGCATTTGAGAGGGTATTTTGTGGGGATTACTGGGGATTGAATACAGGGGCGCATTACCATTGAATACATCCCAGTCCTTTTTAATTTTTCTCTAATTTTGAGACAGTCTCACTAAATTGCTGAAGATCTGGTTAAATTTCTGGGGCTGACAGCCTCAGCAATGGCGAGGCACTTAGCAACTTGGTGAGACCCTGTCTCTAATAAAATACATAAAAGGGCTGGGGATGTGGCCCAGTGGTCGAGTGCCCCCGAGTTTGATCCCCAGTACCAAAAAAAAAAAAATTTTCTGGTGCTGACCTTGAACTTGCAATCCTCCTGCCTCAGCCTCCCAGGTTGCTGGGATTAAAGGTGTATGTCATCATTCCTGGCAAGACAGACCTGAATCTGCTCTTCTAAGGGGTTGGAAAATGGGTTTCAATCTACCTAAAAGTTCTCTTTCCCTGGCTGGTTAGGTGATAACACTTCTGGGCTTTGGCAGAGCTTATAAACCTTCATTTTGTGGGCTAGTTATGTGACCTACTCATTTTGTGGCTTTTTTCCTGAGTTTGTTGTCAAATGAGAAATCAGAAAATCTAGTAGTCCTGAGCTTCAGTTTCTAAAGGATTAGGAATGTAGGTTAGTTTTACAAGATTGCCTAGCATGTGAAAGGCCATGGGTTCAATCCTCAACATCACCCCCCCAAAAAAAAAAATTCTCCACAGTTCATACTATTCCCTATTGTTTTAGCTGCCTTATCCATATTTCCTGATATGCTTCAGTACGCTTATTCCTTTTGTAAAAATATTTATTTGTTCTTTTTAGTTATATACATGACAGTAGAATATATTTTGACATATCATACACACATGGAGTAGAATTCCCATTCTTATGGTTGTACATGATGTGGCGTTACACTGATCATGTATTCTATTTTTTTTACCTTTGTTGGGGTGTTGGAATGAATAGTTTGCTAAGTGTGCAATCTGACTTCTATACTATCTCCCTCCAGTGTCCAAGCACTATTTGGTGCTGTTTAACCTGCCATTTTACTGACATAGTTGAGTGTTGTGTGCCGTTTGACTCTTCTCTCAGGGTACCCTGCCCCGGGCAGAGCTGAAACTGCATTGTTGTCAGGTCTTATCTGCCAAGGGTCTTTAAGCTGCTCTTCCTCACCTCAGAGACGACCTGATCAGGGCCATCAAGAAACTAAAGGCATTGGGCACTGGTTTCGGCATCATCCCTGTGGGCGGTACTTACCTCATTCAGTCTGTTCCAGCTGAGCTCAATATGGATCACACCGTGGTGCTGCAGCTGGCAGAGGTAATGGTGCACCCTTGGAGAGTGTGTGAGCTGTTCTCTCTTTCTCCCCACTGCTCAGGTTCTTTTGCGTAGACTGTCTTATGGATGAACTACTCAGTACTGTGCTCATTCAGCAGACATTTATTGAGCAGCTACTGTGCAAAGCACTGGACTAGGCTGTAGGGCAGATATAGAGGTCCAACGTAGTCCCTGCTCTCAAGGAGCTTACAGTCTAGTCAGGTAGACAGACATGCAGACAACTAACTATATTTCTTGGGGCAGAAAGACTCTCTGATGTCCTCTTAAGCTACTTTGTGGATTCTTCAAAATAGATTTTAATTTTTGTTTGCCTATCCCTTCATTCCTTAATATGCCTGAAGCATATACCATCTTCCCCCAGAACCCTATCATGTATTTTTGGGAAGACATGTTCATTTCCTTAATTCTTTAATGCAAAACAAAACTAAGGAAGGGACTTTTTATTTTTTTATTATTTTTTTTTAATTTTGGGGAACAGGTAGGGTGAAGCAGGGCAAGGGCTGAATATTTAAATATTTTAGATTATTAACAGGTGATTATCACCACTCCTTCCTATTTGTTATAATTCTGAATCTTCCCTTGGCATACATTAGAGTTTTCTGGAAGTCTAAATATCTTATTACCTGGGACCCCACATATTAAGATCGAACCCACGAAACTACCCCTATCATCCTGAAAGTCACTCCTCTAATCCTTCTTTTCCCATACTCTCTCAGGATTGGCCCAAGAGCAGCTCTTTCTCCTGTTTGGATAAAGGTGCTGCTGTTGGGCAGGTGTTGGGCTCTAGGGGAGTGCACTCTTAACTCAGTCCCCACTGCTCCTTCCTTCAGAAAAATGGGTACGTGACTGTCAGTGAAATCAAAGCCAGTCTTAAATGGGAGACGGAGCGGGCCCGCCAAGTGCTGGTATGTGATTTTGGGAATGGCCCAGAAAAGATGGGTTCCTGGTTGGGAGGTGGGTTTCACACAGGCAGGAACTTTAGTCTTGCTCTGCTTACTCTTGCCTTGAAGGCTACAGTTTCCACCCTAGGAGAAGCCCATCATCTCTCTCCTGATGGTATTAAAAAGATAGAACTCATTAAGGCAAGCCTCTGACCATGGGGTGCACTAGTAGCAGCTGCCCTTGCTACTGGGGAACCACAGAATGCCCACTTAATTTCCTGGACATATTGAGCCTGTAGTTGCTGGTCAGGAGCTTAATAGTTTCTGCTGGAAGTATGTACAGAATGAAGGGAATTATTACTTATAATTATGTATCTATAAGTATATGCTAAGCAATATATTGCATATTATATAACAATTTTATATATATATATATATACACACACACACATATATATTCATGTATTGATGTAAGACTGTTGTTGTGAAGAGGAAGCAGCAACATGAGAATGTAGGAGCCCTGGCTTCAGTAGCTTTTCTCTTACCCAGGCAATTTAGTATCTAGACTTTTCATCTGTAAAGTGGGAGAATGTAAATATCTGCCTTATGGTTTCAGAGAGTATCAGGCAATCTTGAGCATATTTCCTGCTTAGGAATAGGAACTGTGAATCCATTTTAGTATAAATGTGGTTCCTCACATTTGTTCCCAGCAAGTTAACGCATAGCTAGAACAGTGATCTCCACTTTTCTGCAGGGTAAATGGAAGCAGTGATTTGCTTAAAACCACAAAGTAAATATTGGAGCCCTGTGTTCTTCCCACTACATCCCACTTTACTCAGGCTCTACTGTTCACTAGCAGCACAAGTTAAATGACTTGGTGGTTATTTTCACACTTCAGGCAAACGAGGCCAAGCAGCATCCCAGTTTGGTTGTGTAATTGTGCGAAGGCACATAGAAGCTGTTTGAAAACCTTGCTGAAGCCAAAATAGGTTTGGAGATCGCTTAGCTACCAGACTTTCATCCATGGAACCTCCCCTCTCAAGTCATTCTTTCTTTTCCCCCCAGGAACACCTGTTGAAGGAAGGGCTGGCCTGGCTGGACTTGCAGGCCCCAGGGGAGGCCCACTACTGGCTGCCAGCTCTCTTCACTGACCTCTACTCACAGGAGATCACAGCTGAGGAGGCCAGAGAAGCCCTCCCCTGATTCAGTATGGAGGGATGCACAGTAGCAGGCAGGGAGAAGAGGGAGGAACTATTGGTGAATAAACCTGGACAATTTTGTTTATAAAAGAAAGGTTCTAAGTTTTTCTTTCTTCCCCCAGTATTTTATTTTTTAAAATTGCCTTCACATTCCATCTCTTTTGGAGGAAGCTTCTTTATCCAGTAAGGGAACCTGAGTAACACAAGTATAGCAAGCACATGACTTGTGCAGGTCATCTACAAAGTCATGGAAGAGCTGGGCCTAGAACACAGGCCATATCCTGGCTACAGGGTCTAGTTTTTCTGTAGCCATAAAGCAAATAACCAGTCTAATTCAGAACTCTAAATTATTCCATGTTCCTTATCACATACTAGCAGACCCTTGTGAACTAGTCAGTCAGTTACTCCGATTCAGTCTCTTCTAGCTTTCTCTGTAGAATATCTATGTTATGACTGATTCAACTCTGAGTGTGAAGGAAACGTGTTAAATGGTGGCTAAGGTGGAGGAAAGAAAACAATTTTGAGGAGAATCAGACAATAGTGAACACTGTATTTTGGTCCTTAAATTCCCTAGTTCTCCCCCTTGACTGATTACCAGGTTGCTCTAATCTCAGTGCTGGGAATCTTACTGAATACCTACCCTGTACTATCTTACATACACATTTAATCCTTGCAGCATTAATCAAAATAGGTATCCCTTAACTTCACAGATGACAAATCAAAGTAATTTACCAGAGGCTACCCACTTAAGCAGCACCAAAGAGCTAGGTCTATTAAGCAGAGCCCATGCTTTCCCATATCACTGCTTTGCACAGTACAGGCAGGCAGAACATAATGTGTGTACAATGCCTTCTACACACATGGCCAACCAAGAGGAAAAGCCCATGTGCCCCAGGAAAGCAAGGCTCCACTGTAGCAAGGATGGTGATGAGGGACAAGGCCAGAGTTTACAGCTCCCAGGGTAAATGCTAAATTCTTCGGAGTGCTTATTTAGTACTAGAAAACTAAAAATTCCAGTGGTCTCTCCATGCAGACATCGTTCAGTTATCAGCTGTAGCATAGGCCCATCACTACTTCTACCTCTTACAGAACATTGCTCACTCCTTGATGCTTTTGGAAGCCAGTGAGGACAAACTGGCCTTCCACTCAATGACTACCTGAGCCACAGCCACCCTTGAAAAGCCCTGCCTTCTTAACAGGTAGAGAACTAATCACCAATAGTTCTTCCTCCACATGTTACCCAAGTCTTTAGCTTCAAGACAATTCACTGAGCAGTTCCTCTCCTGACAGATTCAGGCCCAGGTGTGGTGGTTGAGATGATCCCATTCTTCCTTGATAGAACCCCCCCTCCCACACCCATAGGCGCTTCCTCCTTCTGCCAAAACAAACTTTATTGCACCAAAAAAAGAAAAAAGAAAAAAAAATTCATTTATGTACAGTCAGATATAAAGACATCTCTTTTGACTCCTGTGCATATATTTCCTCAACTCAAGATTAGGGCGTAAAAGTCAGGCCACTATGCCAGACATGCTCTGCCCCATGGCAGGGCCAAGGAGAAGATTGTCACTTCAAAGTGGGAACACTTAGATGGATAACAGACAACACTGGACCCACAGACCAAGGGCATTCTTCTCGGCCCTGGACTAGCTCTGGGAATGGAAGAGGAGGGACATTGGAAGCAGGGTCCCTTTTTGAGTCTCCATGTTGAGACCTAGCCTTCAGACAGCCAAAAATAAACTTCTGTTCCCCAAGTGTACCACTCCCTCTCCAGTTCCTCTTCCTGCCCTTTAGGACGCTTTTCTTTTGTGCCCTATTCTCCTTCCCCACGGTCCCCACCAGGGGAGTCCCATGATCCATGAGGCAGAGACATCAAAAGCAGTGGGTAGGGCAGGTACACCTTATCCTCCCTTCTGCCCATGGCTGGATACTGACTGGGCCCTGTTTCACATGGATCACCAACACTCCATGGGGGGTCATAACAGCAAGAATCTGGAAGTAGGGGAAGAACACATCAAAAAGGGGAAGGAGGAATTCCCTTGATGCCCAGTATTATTGGGCGCCTAGAACACTTTTCTGAGCCAACCAGTTAAAGGATCACTGCAGCTAAATACAAATAGAGAAGCAACACAGCCAGGCAAACACCCACTGGAGCCAGTGACAAGGAGCAGCTGGGGGGTGGGGGGAAGAGAAGGAAAGGAGTCTCTAGAGTCCCAGCCCAGATCCCCTTCTGCCATTGGCTACTCCTGCTCCCCGGGGGTTGAAGTGAGGTAGGGGACTACAGGCTGGGGTGAAGATACACAAGGTCAGCCAAACAAAATACAATAAGGACTAGCATCAGTCTCCCCTGCTTATCCCACCCCCAAGAAAAAATATCCTCATTTTGACTAGTACTTAAGAAAATCTTTAAGAGACTATTCTATGTAGTGGCTCTAATCCCATACACACTGCAGCTGCCTGTGTTGGGAACTTTTCAAATCAGTGATTGCGGGAACACACAGTACTTCCGGCTTCTCATGGTGCCTGCGCAGGCTTCACCAAGACCTGGTTCAGTCCTGGTCCTGTTTACGTTCTGTCTGAAACCTAAAAGGGCAAGGGAATGAGGGGTAGGGGAGAAAGGTGCTCAGGTGCTAGGTAAAGCTTACTGATCAGCAGCCTAGACTCCACCACTGTTCCTTCTCTTTGGTCTGTCTAGAACAGTGACTATAAATTAGGAAAAACAAAATTATGCTGGCCCATGGGAAATAATGGGGATGCAGGTAGGAAAAGGGCAATGGGAAGCCCTGTTAAGACTGAAGACAGACACAGACAACCACCCAGACTGCTTAAGTGTCACAAACAGCCCCTTACCCCAAAGATTCCTTCCAGATACCCCATAAATCATTTGAGCACATTCCCTCTTGGAACTGAAATTTCTGTCTTTTAACCCTAAGGAGCTGGCCCTGCAGAGAGGTGTGTTTGTTGTTTTGTTTTGCCAGAGGCCCTTGTCCTAGGTGATCCTGTAAAGGTACCTTGGCCCTGATCCAGGATGAACACAGCCCCAGGTGCTCCAGCGCCAAGGAGGTCAGACTGGAATAGCCCCCCACTCCCACAACCTGGGATCCAAAGCTTGCTTGCTTCTTGCCATCTTGCAGAATGACGTCACGTTTGGAGGGAGATACACAGTGCCTCTCCATCCCTGGGGTGGGGGGAAGGGACTCTGCTGGGACTCTCGAGTGGGGGGGGGGGGGGAGGGGAGCAGGGTCTAAACCCTCAGGCTCCCGTGCAGATCTGTCTCTGTCCCAGATGAGCTGCTATCAGAGTCCATTTCGGCGTTCTCATTATGGAGCCTCTCCAGCACTTTCTGACGAATCAGTCCCAGGCGCATCAACAGGGACTGGTAGTCAAAGTGGCCCCGCTTCTCTCCAAAAGGATCCTGTGGGGGAAAGGAGACAGGGGGATAGAAGATTCAAGTCTGGGTTACTCAGCCTGGAGAGCAGCTTTGGGCCCATGTGAAATGGAAACTCACCTTCTAAGTCATGGGAATAGAGGAGGGCACCACGCAGTACAGGGAGACCCAATCTGTCCTAAATGCTATGGCATATTTACTAACCCAAACAGGTCTAGCTTGGGCTGACATTAAAATGTGTTTGCATTTCTTGAAAGTAAGCCAATATGCAGAAAGAGACATGGGACACATTCTATGAGAGGTGTGGATGTCACTCTTGTGGGGGTATTTTATACAATCTTCTACAGGGCTTCTGGAATTAAATAGTTAGGGAAGAGAAATTCAAGACCAGGACTGTAATCACTAAGTGAGCCTGTGTTTTCAACCAACTTCTAAAAACCAAAGGGGGAACAACTGTCTTTCATTCCCCATAGTCAAAAAGGACATTTTGTGGTGGGCAGAGTGGCTGCATGCCTGTAATCCCTGGAGGGTGAGGCAGGAGGATCAAGTTCAAGGCCAGCCTCAGTAACTTAGACCCTGTCTGGGGCTGGGATTGTAGCTTAGTGGTTAAGCGCCCCCTACGTGTGTGTGTGTGTGTGTTTGTGTGTGTGTGTGTGTGTGTGTGTGTGTGTGTAAAAGGACTGGGATGTGCTCAGTGATAAAATATGCCCCTGCCCAGCACTTGGGAGGCTAAGGCAGGAGGATCGAAGTTCAAAGCCTCCATGGAGAGGCACTTAGCAACCCAGTGACCCTGTCTCTAATAAAAATACAAAAAAGAGCTGGGGATGTGGCCCAGTGGTCCAGTGCCCCTGAGTTCAATCACCGGTACCCCCCCCACCCCCCCCCCAAAAAAAAAATTGCCCCTGGGTTCAATCCCTAGTTAAAAACAAAAAAGACACCTTGCTTTTCTAAGGTCAAAGACAACTCTAGAATTCAAGACTTCTGACTTCCAGATAAGCACAGGTACTCTTCCCCAGAGACTCGTCAGAACACTGATGTCAAGGTTTCTGGGCATCACTCCAGGGCTACCCAGTCCTTCTCATTCTAGATCAAAGACCTCTAAACACTTCATTGAAAGGTGTAACTATCCTCAATCTCAAACATAATATGGTTGGGACAAAGGACATAAATGTGTATGTGTACACATACACACATTGGAGTTTAATGCTATATAGGGACTTTGGCAGGAAAACAGTATGGCCAGGCTTCAAATAAGTACCGATTTTTCCTTGGTAGTCACAACAAAAGTTACACAATTTAGAATTTTCACTCCTGTTTTCTCCTCTCACAAAAATCCCTTCCACTTTTTTTTTTTTTTTTTTTTTTTTTTTTGTGGCACTAGGGAGTGAACACAGTTTCATACATACCACTCAAGTGCTCTACCACTGAGTTATACCCCAGGTCCTGTTCCCACATTTCTGTCCTATACATTACCCTCACCAGCAGGGTACCATTGGGTGCTAGTTACAGTCACTAAGACTATAGCCTACCTTTACACTCATGAAGGCAAAGTTCCACTCTTATCCTGGATCTGTCAATTCTCCACATCTTCCTTCTTTTGTCTTTGGTTCCATTTCCCCCATTCCCTTCCTCCCTAGATACAGCCGTTCCTATCCCATTCCTCATCAAGAGCTGTTTTTCCTTCAGAGACTGAAGGTTGGTAATGTTGCTGGACACCAGCAAAGAGAACTCCTAATGGGGAACAAACTAGGGCAGACATCATAGTATATATTCTCAAAAAAGGTTCAAGAAATGTGTTAACTCTGAACCTGCTTTGTCCTTTGTACTTAAGTAAGGTAGGTGAGTGGGAAGTCCTTGAAAGCAGAATAGGGAAGCTACAATCTATGAGCAGCACTGAGGAAACAAGACATCTATTTCTACTATTGTTGGTGTTAGTGGATAGAAACAGCACAAAAACTGGAGAAAGCCTAAGAGATCTTAGTTACCCAAGTCATCCATTTCTAAGCAAGACCACTAGTGAATAACCCAAAGACACAAGAAATGCTCTTACAGGACAGGAGGGTTCTCACCTTCTTACCAACCAGGTGACTCCACCTATTACTCGATCAGTAAGAATCTCTTCATTAAGACAAGCCTGAATCTACTTTCTTTTTAAAATTGTAGTTGGACACAATACCTTTCTTCTTCTTCTTCTTTTTTTAATATTTATTTGCTTTAGTTATACACAATGCAATGTTTACGTGGTGATGAGAATCGAACCCTGACCGTGCATGTACTAGGCGAACGCTCTACAGCTGAGCCACAACCCCAGCCCCTACACAATACCTTTCTTTTATTTATTTTTATGTGGTGCCGAGGATCAAATCCAGGGACTCGCACATGCTAGGCGAGCGCTCTACTGCTGATCCACAACCTCAGCCCTTGAATCTGCATTCTTACTGGAAGCCAGAGCATTTCCCCAGTAAGGGAGAGAATGAAAAACTGGCTACCTACAATCTTTGGAACAGGAACCTCAATATGTGACACTGCACAGCCATTGTTATCTCTTAAGATAACAAATTTATTTACTTTAGTTGATGCAATGCATTTTTATGTTTATGTGGTGCTGAGGATCGAACCCGGGCCGCGCACGCGAGGCGAGCGCTCTGCCGCTGAGCCATAAACCCAGCCCAATAGTGATTTTTTTTTAAAAATATTTATTTATTTATTTTAGTTGTACACAATGCAATGCATTTTTATGTTTATGTGGTGCTGAGGATCGAACCCGGGCCGCGCACACGCGAGGCGAGCGCTCTGCCGCTGAGCCACAACCCCAGCCCAATAGTGATTTTTATTATCCCTAAAATTCTGAGAGGGTTGAATGTTCTTGGGTTGAAAAAAATTGACCAAGAAGGGAAGAAGTTTCAGCCTAGAAGGTAAGACAATGAAGATCCTACCCTGAGTACCTACTTTATGCCAGGAACTAGGAACCAACTCCACTTGACTTTAAGCAAATCAGTCTCCTCTCTGGGCCAAGGTTCCTCAAATGAAACAGGTTCCTTTTAGCTGTGACATTCTACGAGAAGTGAATGTCACCTTTGGGGAGGAGGGTGTCCATAGTCTGGTGTGGGGCTTCTAGAATTATTAGCAGAGGCTGTTTTACCTGCATAGTCTGGCCTTGAAGGTGAAGGCGATCTTTGCAGGCCACCTCATAGAAGTCATAATACTCCAGGAAGGACTTCTCCATCACCCCTCTAGAAAACAAGTAAAGAAGTTAGAAACCTAGAGGTACAGGTCCCCTTTTGTGACCTAATCTTTTTTTTTTTTTTTTTTTGAACCAGGGACTGAACCCAGGGGTGCTTAACCTCTGAGCTACATCCTCAGCACTCTTCTGAGACAGGGTCTTACTAAATTACTCAAGACCTTGCTAAGTTGGCTGAGGCTGGCTTTTAACTTGTGATCCTCCTGCCTCAGCCTCCCAGGCTGCAGGGATTTCATATGTGCACCACTGTGCCCAGTTCACTGCCTAATCCTAATACCAAATTAAATAGCTTGAATTTCTAAGACTGGATTTGGTTTCCCACGCAGATTTTTTTTTTTTTTTTTTTTTGTACCAGGGATTGAACTCAGGGGCATTCGACCACTGGGCCACATCCCCAGCCCTTTTTTGTATTTTATTTAGAGACAGGGTCTCACTGAGTTGCTAAGTGCCTCGCCATTGCTGAGGCTGGCTTTGAACTCACGATCCTCCTGTCTCAGCCTCCCAAAGTGCTGGGATTACAGGCGTGCGCCACCGCGCCCGGCTCCCACACAGATTTTTAAATGGAAAAATGGGAAGCCGGGCACGGTGGCGCATGCCTGTAATCCCAGCACTTTGGGAGGCTGAGGCAGGAGGATCGCGAGTTCAAAGCCAGCCTCCGCAATGGCGAGGCACTTAGCAACTCAGTGAGACCCTGTCTCTAATAAAATACAAAAAAGGGCTGGGGATGTGACCCAGTGGTCGAGTGCCCCTGAGTTCAATCCCCAGTACCACCAAAAAAAAAAAAAAAAAAAAAAAAGACAAATGGGAAAAGGAACAGGTGACTGCCATGGCTGATTTCCCTTATACCTCAGAAAATACAAAGAGTGTCTGTAATACTCACCATTGGATTTTTTTTTTTTAATATTTATTTATTTGCTTTAGTTGTACACAATGCAATGCATTTATGTTTTTGTGGTGCTAAGGATCGAACCTGGGCTGTGCACATGCTAGGCTAGCGCTCTATCACTGAGCCACAACCCCAGCCCCTCACCATTGGAATTTTAACTTGTTACATTTTCTTTCTTTTCTTCTTCTTTTCTTTGGGGTGTGTGGGGGGGAACCAAGGATTGAACTCAGGGGCATTTGGCCACTGAGCTACATCCCCAGCCCTATATTGTGTTTTATTTGGAGAAAGGGTCTCAATGAGTTGCTTGGCACCTTGCTGTTGCTGACGCTGGCTTTGAACTTGCAATCCTCCTGTCTCAGCCTTCTGAGCCACTGGGATTACAGGCATGTACCACCATGCCTGGCTCAACTTATCATATTTTCAATCTTTACTGTTTCTGTAAGCCATACCTAATCCCAAACCTTACTCAAAATCCTCTGAAATTAACTCTTTGTTAAGTTTTAGCACTTAGAAATAAATTTTAACACTAAGAAATAGCTTTACTATGAAGTGTTCTACAACTGTAACTCACTTGCTTGTAGAACAGTTATATGTTCAAGCCTTCATTAAAATTGGGCTCCTTGAAGGCACAGACTGCCTTTCCTACCCAACTTTGCACTCTCGAAGAACTGGGAAACTCTGAACATTCTCATGGGTAACCTGCAATGAGTTGTTTTTTAAAAGCATGAGCCACATCGTTTCTTCTTTTCTCTCTCTCAACAACACACTCTGCCCCAAAGGTCCTCAAATGTACAAATCATCTAAATACCCAAAAGAGGAATGAATGCCCAGTGGGCCTTCTTGACACATACCTTAGGGGTTCAGGGCAGGGACACTTTCCTTCCATCATGTCACAGACTGCAACTCTGATGGTCTCATGTCGGATACATTCATTGTAGTTTTTGCTGTCTCCTGGATGTCTCTCCTATAATTTGACAAATGTCATAGTAACCAAATACAAAATTTAGGCACATTGAAGTCAATGAGAAGAGACTTCAGGATTAGTATGGGTATAAGAAGATACCCTTTAAAATGCAGACCCAGCCGGGCGCGGTGGCGCACGCCTGTAATCCCAGCACTTTGGGAGGCTGAGGCAGGAGGATCGCGAGTTCAAAGCCAGCCTCAGCAATGGCGAGGCACTTAGCAACTCAGTGAGACCCTGTCTCTAATAAAAACACAAAAAAGGGCTGGGGATGTGGCCCAGTGGTCAAGTGCCCCCGAGTTCAATCCCCGGTACCAAAAAATAAATAAATAAATAAAAGATAAAAAAATAAATAAAATGCAGACCCATGAAGAACAACTAAGCTTTTTTTTTTTGTATTTTTATTTTTTGCACTACTAGGGACCAAACTCAGGAGTGCTCTACTACTAAGCTATACCCCAGGTTCTTTTAAAATTTTTTTTGGTAGTGGGAATTGAACCCAGGGGCACTCAACCACTGAGCCACATCCCCAGCCCTATTTTGTATTATATTTAGAGACAGGGTCTCCACTGAGTTGTTTAGCACCTTGCCGTTGCTGAGGCTGGCTTTTCACTTGTGATCTTCCTGCCTCAGCCTACCGAGTTGCTGGGATTACAGGTGTAATTTTTTTTTTTTTTGTACCGGGGATTGAACTCAGGGGCACTCGACCACTGGGTCACATCCCCAGCCCATTTTTGTATTTTATTAGAGACAGGGTCTCACTGAGTTGCTAAGTGCCTCGCCATGGCTGAGGCTGGCTTTGAAATCTCGATCCTCCTGCCTCAGCCTCCCAAGTACTGGGATTACAGGCGTGCGCCACTGCGCCCGGCTACAGGTGTAATTTTTGAGGCAGAGTCTCACTAAGTTTCTGAGACTAGCCTCAATCTTGTGATCCTCCTAATTAAATCTCCCAAATTGCTGGGATTATCAGTATGCACCACTGTGTCTGACTTAACTCTTTTGAGATTTTCCCAATATATACCAACACCCATCCTGATACAGAAAATTATATCCTATAATCAGCAAACTAGATCTATCAAATTTTCCTGAACCCAAAGCAAAAGGACTATCAGGAAAAGATTAAATGGGAAATAACTACATGTAGGAATAACAGTGGTTGCTGGGGATATGGCTCAGGATTGAGCACTTCCTTAGCATGGTTAAGTCCATGAGTTTAATCCTCAGTACATCACCAAAACAACAATAAACAAACAAACAAAATTAACTTCCTATACCCCACCCCCTACAAGCCAGGCATGGTGTTAATCCCAGCAGCTTGGGAAGCTGAGGAAGGTTCCAAGCCAGCCTCAGCAACTTAGCAAGGTTCTATGCTAAGTGAGATCTTGTCTAAAATTAAAAATACTTAGCAACTCAGTGAGACCCTGTCTCTAATAAAAATACAAAAATGGGCTGGGGATTTGCCCAGTGGTCGAGTGCCCCTGAGTTCAATCCCCAGTACCACAAAAAAAAAAAAAAGCTGGCCGGACATGGTGGTGCACGCCTGTAATCCCAGCACTTGGGAGGATGAGGCAGGAGGATTGCGAGTTCAAAGCACAGCCTCAGCAATGGTGAGGCAATTAGCAACTCAGTGAGACCCTGTCTCTAATAAAATAAAAGGGGGGGGGCCGGGCGCGGTGGCGCACGCCTGTAATCCCAACTTTGGGAGGCTGTGGCAGGAAAACTTAAAAGTGAGACCCTGGGGGGGGGTCAGTGGTCGGGTATATGGCCCAGTGGTCAAGTGCCCCTGAGTTCAATACCAGGTAACAAAATCAAACCAACCAACCAACCAAATAAATAAGTAAGTAAGTAAGTAAGTAAGTAAGTAAGTAAATAACCCAAAAGGGCTGGAGATGTGGTTCAGTGGTTAAATGCCCTTAGGTTCAATCCCTGATACCAAACAAATAAGTAAATAATAGAAATTAAATAATGGTGGGACAGAAAAGTATAAGTGACATTAGGAGTCTCAGTGTGGAAAACCTTTAGGGATCAACCAGTAAAGGATACTTTTGGTTAACTCCTTTCTATGTCTGTAGGGTTCCACTATCATTTGAACCCTCCATTATAATAAATCTATCAGGAATAAAACTGAGATTCTGAAAAACTCCAAATTTGGTCCAGAAAGCTCCTATAAATTTTAAGTACAAATGAAAGGGAGCAGGACCTCTTTTCCTTTAATTTTTTTTTTTTTTTTTTTCTTTTTGGTACCAGGAATTGAACCCAGGGGCACTCCACTACTGAGCCAATCCCTTTTTATGTTGAGTCAAGATCTTGCTAAGTTACCTAGGGCCTCAATAAGTTGCTGAAGCTGGCTTTGAGTTTGTAATAGTTCTTCCTCAGCCTCCTGAGCCACTGGGATTACAGGTGTGCACCCCTGTGCTCGGCTCTTTCTTTGCTTTTCAAGACTTCTCCCTCCCCCTTCCTCAGTCATTTAGAGTCTAGGCCTTTGATAAAAACACGATGACTAGGAAAGTGACATATACCTTCAGCCTGCTATCATGGTGGTTTCTAAACTGCTCTAATGTGAAATCAAAGGGGCAAAGATTTTTTTCTTTTTTGTACCAGGGATTGAACCTGGTACAGGTTCACTCAACCACTGAGCCACATCCCCAGCCCTTTTTATATTTTATTTAGAGACAGGGTCTTGCTGAGCTGCTTAATGCCTGGCTAAGTTGCTGAGGCTGGCTTTTCACTTACAATCCTCTTGCCTCAGCCTCCCAAGCTGCCGTGGTTATACCCCATCTCAAAGAAAGACATTTTAAACTTCTAAAGTTAACTACAATATTCAACACCTATCAAATACCATGTTAAGTACTAGCTTAAGGTAGGCAGCTGAGTTTTTTTTTTTTTTTTTTTTTTTAATATTTATTCATTTGATTTAGTTGTATACAATGCGTTTATTTTTACGTGGTGCTGAGGCTCGAACCCGGGCCGCGCGCGTGCTAGGTGAGCACTCTACCGCTGAGCAACACCCACAGCCCAGGCAGCTGAGTATTTTTTTTTTTTTTTTTTTTTTGGTACTGGGGATTGAACTCAGGGGCACTCGACCACTGGGTCACATCCCCAGCCCTTTTTTGTATTTTGTTAGAGACAGGGTCTCACTGAGTTGCTAAGTGCCTCGCCATTGCTGAGGCTGGCTTTGAACTCGCAATCCTCCTGCCTCAGCCTCCCAAAGTGCTGGGATTACAGGCGTGCGCCACCGTGCCCGGCTGAGTATTTTTGTTTTAATTTTTTTTCAGTTGTAGGTGGACACAATATTTTATTTATGTGGTGCTGAGTATTAAATCCAGGGCCTCACACATGTGAGATGAGTGCTCTACCACTGAGCCCCAGCCCAGCCCCAGCCCTGAGTTCTTTTGTTTGTTTAGTAGTATGCATACTCCACCTCCCCACCTTTATGTGCCCTCACAAAGATACCAAGGCTGGCCTTGAACCTGAGCTCCTCTTGCCTCAACCTTCTGAGTTGCTGGGTTACAGGTGTGTGCCACTGTGCCTGGCCAGCCCTGACAATTTATCTTTGTGAAACTGGATTTTCAGACACTGCTTTGAGAAAAAGCAAATACCATATAAACATAGCAGGGAATAGGAAATGGGAATTATGAGGTCCAATCTGACTCCAAGATTTTAAAAGCTGTGCAGTGCCTAACAGGTACACACATCCTACTAAACAATAGTTATTTAACAAACAAGTTGTTTGGATTTAAGTAATTAAGACCTAACTACTTAATAAATGGAACAATAAGTGGTTTTCCCCTGGGAAACTGCAAAGAACCTACTAAGGTACTATGGGTGACATGACCCCAAAATGTTTCGGAGTACTAAAAAATTCATAGCGAGGCACAGTGGCATGTGCCTATAGTCCCAGATATTTTGGAGGCTGGGGCAGAAGGATCACTTGAGCCCAGGAGTTTGAGGCAGCCTGGGTACCAGAGTAAGACCCTATCTCCAGAAAAGAGAAAAAGACATTTCTTGAATTTTCAGACAAGGGAAAACCCAAAAATCTGTGTCTTGTTTAGCCAAAGAGGTTCATTTCCATTATTATGTACTCCTAAAATGAAATACACTGGAAAGAATGGTTTAGTGAATAATTTTTGTTCATTCTTTTTTTTTTTAATATTTTTATTTATTTGCTTTAGTTGTACACAATGCGTTTTATTCAATGCATTTTATTTGTATGTGGTGCTGAGGATCGAACCCGGGTTGCCCACGCGCCAGGCGAGCACTGTACCGCTAAGCCACAATGCCCAATTTTTGTTCATTCTTTTTTTTTTTTTTTTTTGGCGGGGATTGAACTCAGGGGCACTCGACCACTGGGCTTTTTTGTATTTTATTAGAGACAGGGCACTGAGTTGCTAAGTGCCTCGCCATTGCGCTCATGATCCTCCTGCCTCACCTCCCAAGTGCTGGGATTACCGTGCGCCACCGCGCCCGGCTTTTTGTTCATTCTTAAAGGAAATTTATTCCCTTTTGTTCAGGTCTGTTATCTCTGTTTTAATGGCTGAGGGTGTAGATCAGTGGAAGAGGACATGCTACAAATGTGAGGCTCTGGGTTTGAGTAGTTAAAAAAAAAAAAATCAATTAAACTATCTTAATCACTGAAATGGAATTATTTTCTTTTAAGAACTGGAAGTTTTTTCCTGTGTTCATGAGTGATTGAACAGAGATAGAACTTGGGCTCTAGTGTAAATTTTGAGTCCTACAGTGATTTGTGTCTTTGTGAAAATTAAATACTCTCTCTAAGCCACTATTACTTGACTTGAAAATGGAAACAATACATGCCTCAGGGTTACCATGAAATTTAAACAACTGGGCTGGGGTTGTGGCTCAGTGGTAGAGTGCTCGCTTAGCACGTGCGCAGCCCTGGGTTCAATCCTCAGCACCACGTAAAAATAAACGCATTGTGTACAACTAAAGCAAACACATAAATATTAAAAAGAAAAAAGAAATTTAAACAATTACTTACCTAAAATGCACAAGGCCCTGGGTTAGATCCCCAGCACCAAATACACATGTACATGCATGCATAGATACACACACAAACAAAAAACAAAAGCTATAAACAAGAAATTATATATAAAATCTTGTCAGTGTCTAGCAAACAGCACACACTTGGAAAATGTGTTTTCTGCCTTCTCTTTAGCAGTGCTGACAAAAATTCTTGCCCTTTTTTTTTTTTTTTTTTGGGGGGGGGGGGCAAGTAGGGGGCAGTACCAGGGATTGAACTCACAGGCACGACCACTGAGCCACAAACCCAGCCCTATTCTGCATTTTTATTTTTAGAGACAGGGACTTAGTGAGTTGCTTAGTGGCTCACCATTGCTGAAGTTGGCTTTAAACTCGTGATCCTTCTGTTTCAGCCTCCAGAGCTGCTGGGATTACAGGCATGTGCCACCATGCCTGGCTAAAATTCTTTAACTAATGATTAGCTCTTTTGGCCCCAAAGGTAACAGTACTTCACAGAATAACAGCGGGCTCGGCAATAGTCACTCAGGAGTACCTTAAGGGGATGCTGCAGGATGTAGATATACTGAATAATCCACTGGCTTCAACAGCCCCCAAAGCAGGCTCAGAATTAATTCCAAATGACTCTACTGTATAGACTAATATAAGTCAAATACTTAAGAGTATCACTGTAATTCTTACAAATGAAATAATTCATTACTGAGACCTTGTCACCTTTTTCTCCTACCATGACAAGTGCAATGCATAAGGTCATGCCAGGTAAAAAGAAAGAGAAAAGACTCAAACAGATTTCTCAAATATCTTATTTTTTCTGGTACTAGGGATTAAACCCTGGGCTTTGTGCATGCTAGGCAAATGCTCTGAACTATCTTTTACATTTTTAGGTACTGGAGATTGAACCCATGGGTGCTTAACCACTGAGCCATATCCTCAGAATTTTATTTTATTTATTTACTCATTTTAGTTGTTGATGGACCTTTATTTTTAGTTTATATGTGGTGCTGGGAATCAAATCAAACTGTGCCTTACCCAATCAAGGCAAGCAATCTACGACTGAGCCACAACCCCAGCCCATCCTCAGATTTTTTATGTTTAATTTTTAAAAAATATTTATTTATTTATTTGCTTTAGTTGTACACAATGCAATGCATTTATGTTTACATGGTACCGAGGATCGAACCTGGGCTGCACACGTGCTAGGTGAGCGCTCTACCACTGAGCCACAACCCCAGCCCTTTTATGTTTAATTTTTTTTTAAATGTTTATTTATTTACTTTAGTTGTACACAATGCAATGCATTTATGTTTACGTGGTGCTGAGGATCGAACCCGGGCCGTGCACATGCCAGGCGAGCGCTCTGCCGCTGAGCCACAACCCCCGCCCTTATGTTTAATTTTGAGACAGGGTTTCACTAAGTTGCTTAGGGCCTTGCTGAATTGCTGAGGCTGGCCTTGAACTTCCAATCCTCCTGCCTCAGCCTCCCTACTGGATTATAGTCCTGTTTCACCATGCTTGACTACATTTTTCATTTTAGACAAGGTCTCACCAGTTGCCTCCGATGGGATTACAGGTGTGTTCCACCATGCCTGGCTTCTCAGATCTTTTAAAGCACCCAATATAGCACACCCCAGAGTTGGGCCCACCTAATCTTACCTGTTCAAAGCCAGGTTCATTGTGGTAGGGGTTCTCGGTCATCAAGGATTGGATAGAGATGAGCACAGAAGAGATGCTCTGGGCTGGGCTCCAGGCAGGGCCAGTCCATGTACTGCAAACACAGCAGAGGAAAAGGGTGAGGCAGAGAATAACCAAGTAATACTGACAGCAACAGCACCATAGTAGTGATTCAGCATGAGTTTCTGTTTCACTATTAATATTCTGGAAATTCCTAGCCTCTTTCTCAACCTCATTCACCAAAAATCAGTAAACTGTCTAATCCTCATATCAAATGGGACAGAACAGAAGAGGGTAAAAAAGCAAGCAAGGTAACTTTGGGCTAGAAAGGAAACTGTAGCCAGGGAAAGCTACCATATCAAAATGAAAGAAGTTAAGAAAATAACTCTAAAGGTGTTTAAATAACTAATAACTCTAAAGGTGTCTGTGGACTACAAAGAGCTTATTTATTTATTTACAGGTAATGATGGAGTCAATGAGGAAAAGCAGTTGAGCAAAGAAGCACACAGGTGACTGAAACCATCTGGTTAGAGGCCATATGGTAGGACTGATGATCAGGAATCCATTTCTGTATCAAGCACTCAATGAGTGTTCTGAAGACCACATGAGACTACCAAAGGAGAAAGAGAAAAGGGACATATGTGGAAAACAACTATATGGAAAACAATTTGACCATGATGATAAATACCCAAACTGCTTCTTTTATAAACCTAATCGAGTATTAAGAAGTCAGTTAATAACGTTTAGTTTTAGCTTTTGACAAGATGGCACTGGAGCTGAAAGGTGAACAAAATCTCAGCCAGGACTGGCTTGTTCAAGTTAACTGGCCACTGTCCTTTCCCTGATAAGCCTTGCTTAAGTTAGTAACAAGCACCTGTAACCTCAATGGAGGCTGCTTTTAAGTGCCTCCAGACTGCTTTCTTCTAGCTCTGCTTCCCAGGAACTCTACCCCTGCCCTCCATGACTTTACATTTTCAAAATTCAAATCAATAGGGTCAATTCTCACTCCCCCAACCTTTTTTTTTTGGTCAACCCAGTATTTTTTCTAGGTAGGGAGGGAAGCAATAAGGCTGATGACAATATAGTCAACCAAGAACATGTGGGGATTTTTGACTCCGTGATTCTTCATAGCAAAATTTATTTTTTTAAAAAAAAATATATATGCACAATATATATATGTATATATATATAAAAAAACATACATATATATATGGGTTTTTTTGGGGGGGTTGTAAATGGACACAATGCCTTTATTTATTTATATTTATGTGGTGCTCAGGATCGAACCCATGTGCTAGGCAGGCACTCTGCCACTGAGCCACAACCCTAGCCCCTCTTTTTTTTTTTTTTTTTTTTTTTTTTTGTGGTACTGGGGATTGAACTCAGGGGCACTCAACCACTGGGCCACATCTCCAGTCCTTTTTTGTATTTTATTAGAGACAGGGTCTCATTGAGTTGCCAAGTGCCTCTCCATTGCTGAGGCTGGCTTTGAACTCGCAATCCTCCTGCCTCAGCCTCCCAAGTGCTGAGATTACAGGCATGCGCCACCGTACCCGGCCCTAGCCCCTCTTAAAAACAAAACAAAACAAAACAAAACAAAACAAAACAAAAAAACACCGCAAAGGGGGTTGAACTCAGTGGTGATCTACCACTGAACTACACCCTCCTTCAGACCTTTTTAAAAATTTTTTAAGCTTTTGAAACAGGGTCTAAGTTGCCAAGGCTGGCCTTGAACTCATGATCCTTCAGCATCAGCCTATTGCCTCCTGAGGCTATGGAATTAAGGCGTGTGCCACCGTGTCTGGCTTGGCAGAATTTCAATTTCAGGGTAACTTCTCTTTTTCCACAGCACAATTCTGCTGCTTTCACCTCACCACCTTACTTTCCCTGTTTCTCTTATGAACTGGTGTCTGCCCAAGGAGCTTCATATTGGCCTAATGAGGGGAGAACCTATTACAAACACACTTTCATGAACAAACTTCATACAGAAGCCATGATTAAATTTCCTTTCCACCATGGGGGAGATAGACACACACACGCTCAACAATTCCACCAGTACAGACAATTATGTACTCTAATAAGATTAATAACTTCTGTAAGGACAACCTCATTTAAAGGATTGCCTCACTGCCATAATCACAGCAAATCCTTGGATTTGAGAAAGTTCTAGCTAGAAAAACGAATCATATCTTCAGTATGCTTCAGCTTTCTTTCAAACCTCACACAAACCTGGAAATGTCTTGACAGGAATAAAGAAAACAGGATCATCAGTTTAGACAACTTTCTCAATCTTCAACCTATATTTGTTCTCCACCCCAGAAAAGTTCAGACCACAACAAAAAGAGCAACCCACAATACGCTAGAAGTCTTTTTTTAAAAAATTTTTTAGTTGTAGGTGGACACAATATCTTTATTTCATCTTTATGTGGTGCTGAGGATCAAACCCAGTGCCTCACGTGTGCTAAGCGAGCACTCTGCCATTGAGCCACAGCCCCAGCCCCCTAGAAGTCATTTTTATTCTGAGCTTTTAACTCACAAAGGCAATAAACTGGAATAAATGGGAACTCCATGAAGCAAAATCTTCAGGAAGAAGATATAAAGTTTTATTTCATATCTGACATGATTTTCAATGTCAGATATTTTCATTCAATTGTTAAATTATAACCATTATCACCACCACTGCTGCTGCCTCCAAAGCCACCCATTGAGAGACTCAAGTAAAACAACCACAACCTTGAATGGCACAGATTTGCAGCCTTTCTCAACTTGTTTGGGACAGAATAAGGCCCTAGTCCCATAAGGGAGTGGTTCTCAAACTAGAGGATGAAACAAAGACTGCTGGTACCACCCCAGAGTTCCTGATTGAATAGATCTGGGGCAGGGGCCCTGAATCTGCAGATGCTGCTGCTGTGGCTCAGGGACCATGCTTTGAGAACCATTTCATAAGATATCCTTTGTATGTAATAATTTAACTTCCCTCCTTTGCATCTAGTATAATACCAGTGATGTTACCACCTTAGGGAGAATTGATAAAGGGTGTCCCTACAGTAATTGTTTTCTAACAACCACTTTGGCCACTTAGAAGTCTCCTCTTACCCTAGAATACTCAAGCAGACTTTCCCATTGCGGTAGAAGTTGGGGTTAAACCTCACTGTGTTATTGCCCGTTGTCATCAGTTTGACCCGAGGTGGGTGGATGGGATAGTCGGGCGGACACCGAAACACGAACAGGAAGAAACCCCCTTCATAAGGAGTGTCAAATGGGCCTGTGATCAATGCATGAATCTGCAAAATAAAACCCCATCTCAAAATTGTGAGGTGATGCCCGACCCCAACCCCTCCTGGCTTCCAACTGCTACCCCTGGCAGAAGCAGGGCTCGCAGTCTGGTGTCCATATTCCATATCCTCACTATGCAGAAGGAACATCCTGTATTCACATACATATTGAAATTTTTTAAAAATCACATTACAGTGGAGTAGCAACTGAGTCAGTGGTCACGTTCTAAAGTTAAAACCAAGGTGAAAACTGAATCTATTCAAAAATCACCCCTAGTGTCCCTCCCTTAAAGCATAGTTTTTGTTTTTGTTACCAGGGATTGAACCTAGGGGTACTTAACCACTGAGCCACATCCCCAGGCCTTTTTTTTTTTTGGTGGTGGTGGGGGTGGTTTATCAGAGATTGAACTCAGGGGCATTTGACCACTGAGCCACACCCCTAGTCCTATTTTGCATTTTATTTAGAGACTGCTTAGTGCCTCACCATTGCTGAGGCTGGCTTTGAACTCGCAATTTTTTTGCCTCAGCCTCCCAAACCACTAGGATTACAGGCTTGCACTACCATGCCCAGCGATACATGGTTTTTCTATGGACCTCCCTTATCAATTTTACACACAACAAATGGACAGAATATCAATTTGTAAAATATAGTAAGGGCCTGTAAAATGTAATGTTAGCATTTTTAAGAAACCCATGCATATTTTTACTGAGTATATATGTTTGCATTTACCTAGGTTAAATATGCATATGATGCAACTCCACCCCACATTTATATTGCATGAAGGGGAGGTATGATGAATGGAAAAGAGGAAAGGAATTGGAGGCCACGGCACCACTGCCAGTGCCAGTGTAGACCTGAGGATTGCAATGATGTCTACAGCGTTTGTCCACATGCTTTCTCTACAGAGGATCAAACCTCCTGTGGAGGATGTGACTCAGACAGCATCCAGCTAAGAAAAATGGGGAAAAACTCAGCTTCCACTCAGGGCATTAGGACCATTCCCAGAACTTTCCCTAACACCATTGGTTAAAATATAAAATAAGTAGATAAATAAAATCAACATTCCTTAAACAGAACACTAAATTCTCTTCTTCCTGAAGCCCTAATTATTGAACATGATTTTCCTTCTTAAAGGGAAGAAAACCTAAACTGACTCAGTTATATTTCAATTTCAAAGGTTCCTAAATAATTAAGTCTGCTCAGAATTCAAACAGCAAAGAGGAAAAGGACATTGCAACCAATCCCATGCCTCAAGCTGTAGTCCCTACCTTTCCCTGGTAACACCTTGGGTTATATTCTAGCCCCCAATCATTTGGAATATCAAACTCAACTGGTTTCAACATGACATCAATTCTGGGACCCCAGGAAATAGCATATTAACACTAGTATTTGACTGGAGAGTCAAGATGTCCCAGGAAATACATTCCCAATCACATAAAAACAAAAAAAAAAATCAATTTACAGGGAAACTTATTCAAAACGAGAAAGAAAACACCAAAAATATAAAAAAGTGATTTTTTACTTTAAGAAATTTGAAACTGAGTTTTCGCTTAACACTAGATTTAGGGAATTTAATTCCTTCCCAACATCAGTTTATATGAGAATTCACTCCTGAGGTTAGAGCATTCAGTAAGAGAAGACTAGGTGTCTATGCCAGAGGAATTTTAGACATTATATACTAAGCTTTCTATCTGTGTGGAGGACAAGAGAGGAATGGTCTTTGGGTGGCAGGGACATTCAATAACAACCAATAAGGACAGGCACCTAAAAAGGGCTCTTTGACCACAAATACTTCAGCCAAGCTGGCCCTATCCCCAACTTTCCTTTGATCTGACTTGCAGTACCACAGGTAAGTCAAGAGTGGCAAGATCGGGAAAGAGCTGTGTAGTACAACGGATAGGGTGATCATATAATTTATCAGCCAGACTAGAACATTCTGAGAGGAAAAAAGTGGCCTACTAATAGTTAAGCTGGGACAACAGGCATAAACCAGGATTTTCCAAGCCAACCAGTTTTTATGTGCACCCTGATAACAGACACCTGCTCAAGGCTCTGGTCTACCTCGATATGCAACCTCGGGCAAGCCACTTATCTTCTTGGGGTCTCGATTTCTTCATTTATAACCACAGGGGTAAGCTGAATAATCTCTTTTAGGCTCTCCCAACTTCACGGGCCCCATTTCCCAGTAACCCCCAACCCCCCATCAAGTTACATACCTTAGTCATGTCAACAGTATCAGGTACAACGAACATTCCTGGAGGAGGCTCCTTATAAATGGACATGATATCCCTGTATAACACCAAGAGGAGGTGGGGGAAGGAGTGAGGGAAGAGGGAAAAAAGGAATCCCCTGAGTAGGACAGCTATTATCACCTCAGTAAAGCCCAGGTTGGAGAAAGTGGTACTAGGTACCACAAATGTTTGTACTGCCTTGTTGGCTGAGAAATTTCAGTACTTGTCAGGCAGGCAGACAGCAAATTATTATCAAAGGGGCATTGTTTCCTTAGGGGGAGGGTAGGAAGAGTTAGGGGGCGGAATCAGAGATCCCAATGGCATCAGATATCACCCTCCCTGGAAAAGCCACATCCCATTTACTCTCACTTCCTCCCACATGGCAACTCATTCACTTCCCACCTCCAAGATTCCCAGGTACTATGCCAAATGCAAAATAAGGATCATTTTTAGTAACTGGGAAGGCATAATTAACTCCACTAAAAAACTAATTCCATAAACCATACAGTGGACCCCTCATTGGTAAGGTAATTTTATGAACAAGGAAGCCACAGGAAGCAAGATTATTAGTGATCTTACCCAGGAGACTAATAGGGTAGAGATCTTATCAGGCTGGGGAGGGGAGGATCCTCTGATATCGTTTGAATCTCACATCTGGAATATAACACATGGTGACTACTACAGATGAGAGGATTTCTAGATCATACCTCACCAACTGGAAGGGATCAGTTGAGACCAACAGGCTAAAGGGGGAAAAAAATTCTATACAAGGAAATATCTAGGGACTTGCTAGGGTGGGTAGGGGCATAAAAAGTGTAAAAAGGTGACAGATCAGAGCCAAAGAAGTATGGGCCAAACTGAAAGGTTTAACAGGAATGAAATGGCTGAAGGAATGTAAGAGTTGAGTGCTGAGTTTAAGTAAGAGGTGGCAATCCCTATGAAGTTGGCATTCTGTGTCAGGCACTGTGCCAGGTACTTTACACACACTGTAATGTTTAATTTTCATTACAACCTTGAAAAGTAGGTAGAGAGACATATTAAGAAATTTGGAAAGTGGGAAATAATACCCAGATTAGGATTCTGTCATGGGGGCATGGGATTAGTCTGGTCATGAGGAAACAGATTTTAGTATTGGTAGTACTACCCTTTTCCTATTTGATAAGTACTATACTAAACATTTTTACAAAACATATTACCTACTAAATGATATGATCTGAGATCAGTCACCCAACAAGTAAGTACAGAAAGGACTTAGGCCTTTGTTCCTATATTTAAATTGAGTACATTCACTTCACAAAAGTTAACCAGATGACCCTGGCGGGGGTGGGGGTGGGGGGGGGTGGGGGAATACAAGAAAGAAGGTTCTGAATGGGATATTACAATCCAGAGTGACACTGAGGGAAAGGGAACCTGAGTTTCTGGAACAGGTGAGAGTGGACAGCTTTGGAATACCAGAAAAAGGGTTAAAGGGAAGATCTGGGCGAGTGAGGGCAGCAATTTAGACCAGGGGAAGGGACTATGCGGTGGGGGATTTGAGGAATCGGAGGGTAAAACCGAGGCTGGCTCGAGTGTAAGGCAGGGCAAAGCAAGCAGAGTGTGTGTTACTAACCGGGCTATAGAAGAGACCAGGGGGGACCGATGGGTGGGGCCTGCGGGCAGCATCTAGGTAGTGTGAAGAGAAGAGGGAAGAGGGGCGGCGCGGAAGGCGGGAGGGGTGTTACTGAAGCGCGAAGGGGTCGGGTTTCGGGCGAGAGGTGGGGGCATGGGGGAGGGTGTCCGGAACAGAGCCTGAGGGCTCACTGGAGGTTGCCGAGGGGCGGGGTCGACCTGGACAAGCGAGGAGAGGTTTAGGGGTTGTGGTGCTGGGGGCGGGGTGGGAAGGGGAAGAAGTGACTGGGATTCCGGCGCACTGGGCAGGCAAGATTTAGGCTGTGAACCGGGCCGCGGGGTAAGCTGTAGTGAGGAAGGGTGGGGGGCAGGGAAGGTCGAGCCCCGGAACTCGGGGCTGGGGGAGGAAAAACCCCGGCTCACCGCTTGATTCGGAGTAGACACTGCGGCGCTGTTCGTTCGCCGTCCCAGTCAGAGCTGAGCGTGGGGTCCCAGTGGCTAAGCAGCGCGGCCCCGTGGGCAGCGGCAGAGGGCGGGAGCCCAGGCAGCGGAGCCAGGCCGCTCCCCGGCCCCCCGGCCCCGCCCGCCGCCGCCGCCGCCGCCCACACATCCGGCAGGAAAGGCGGCCCGAACCCGCCGCCGCTGCCGCTAACACCGACCACACCAGCAACGCCGCTTGCCCCGGGGCCCGCTGCTCCGGCACCCGCCGTCGCCGTCGCCGCCTCTTCAGTCGGACTCTCCGCCATCGCTGCTTCGCTTCCGGGACTGCTCGGCAGCACGTCCGCCGACCAGAGCGGCCGCTGCTCCCGCCCGCTCCCGCACCACCGAGAGCCGGGCCAGAGTGTCCCCACCCTCTGCTTCCCTAGCCTGGGCGGCACTGACTCCGCCCACCCCCGCCCCGACCAGCGAGAGGCGCTCTGCAAGAGCGTCCACCCACGGTCCTCCAGGGCGGGGGAGGGGGAACTAGCGGGCCAGTGAGGGTTCTGGGCCCGCGCTAGTACTGCGCTGTGCGGGAGGAGCTGAGAACCTGGCTCCGTGGAATGTGTCATTTTTGAGTGTTGAAAGGGGAAAAGAAAGTTAACAGGGGAGGGTGGAGAAGCCATATCCTCCCTTAACTAGAGCGACCCTCCTTCAGACGTGTCCCAGGGGGTAGGACTGGGTATCCTATTCTCCTATAGGACTCTGAAATAAGGGTGGAAGAGTTGACTCCTTAGCGTCCTCTATGATTGATTCTCCCTCCCGGCGCGGTCGTCCACCAAGGGCAGGCTATCATTGCCCCCTGCCTGGGGCAGAACCTGGATAGAGGAAGGAATCAGAACCTGCGGATGAAAAGCCACCTCGGTTCAGTTTATTCAACATATATTTATGAAGGACCTACTAAAGGCTAGACACTGTTACTAGGCATTGCCCTGGTGATAATGTTAACAGACCTAGAAGAGCTTGGTAAAAGGGAAGAAAAATCGGGCCTGACTTCTAAACTCAGTACTTTTTTTTTTTTTTTTTTTTGGTACCGGGGATTGACCTCAGTGGCACTAGACCACTGGGCCACATCCCCAGCCCTTTTTTGTATTTTATTAGAGACAGGGTCTCACTGAATAAGTCCTCGCCATTGCTGAGGTTGGCTTTGAACTCGCGATCCTCCTGCCTCAGCCTCCCAAAGAGCTGGGATTACAGGCGTGCGCCACCACGCCCGGCTCTCAGTACTTTTTCTTCCCAGAAAATCCTTTAACCTACAGGAATCAAGAACTGAAAAAATCCTGCGAGGATTCCTTAGGCTTTCCGGAGAGCTGTAAAGTGAAAATAAATGGACTAAGAAAAACATAAAAAGAAAGAGAATAGAGAGATATATATAGAGAGAGAGAGAGAGAGAGAGTGTGTGTGTGTGTGTGTTCATAATGTCTGGAAACCAGAAGTGCCAGATGTGTTTCAGAATTTAAATGAGATACTCAGCAGGCGTGGGGCAGTACCCAGTAAACAAATATACTGATAACTGCTGCAGCGAAGTGTAGGAATGGTCATTCTAGTATGGGTACATATATGAATGGTAAGATTAAGATGAGGGCTGGGGTTGTGGCTCAGCGGTAGAGCGCTCGCCTAGCACGTGCGCAGCCCGGGTTCGATCTTCAGCACCACATAAAACACAAATGCGTTGCATTGTGTACAACTAAAGCAAATAAATAAATATTAACAAAAAAGATTAAGATGAATAACCTCACTTTGGATTTGCCACCAATTTTTTTTTAATCTGTTTTTCAGAGTATTGTTAATTTCTGATTATGGACTGTGGACCTGAAGGTTAATGGCCGATATTTATTGAGAGAGAAAAAAAATCATTTTTTTTTTACATTATTGAATGCTTAATGTCATGTTCTTTTTTTTTTTTTTAATTTTTTTAGTTGTTGATGGACCTTTATTTTACTAATTTATTCGTATGAGGTGCTGACAATCGAACCCAATGCCTCACACATGCTAGGCAAGTGCTCTACCGCTGAGCCACAACCCCAGCCCTAATGTCAGGTTCTTTATCCTCTTTGTCTTATTTCTTTCACCAACCCTATGATGTAAGGACTATTATTAGTCTGTTCTGACAGATGGAAAAACAGGCTTACTGAGGTTCAGTCACTTACATAGGTTACTCTGAGAGCAAGTGGCATAATGATTGGGGCTATAGGCTACATTTGTCTGATTCCAGAAAACAAATTTAAACCGCTGTGTGACATTGTCACTACTTAGAACTCTTCCACACTTACTATATTTTACCTTGTACTAATTATGGTCCTTTGGTGTTCTTTGCCTCATACCACTTTCCACCCCTATCATATACACATATCTTTGAGGCGCTAGGCCATGTGCTTGTTATCCATGAACCCAGTACAAGGCTTGACACAGCTTAAGTACTTAACATGAAGTAAAATGAACCAATATACTAGTTTATACAGATTTCGTGTTTTCTTGCCATAACATTTTATTACTATAATAAAGATGCCAGAGGCCGGGCGCGGTGGTGGCGCACACCTGTAATCCCAGCACTTTGGGAGGCTGAGGCAGGAGGATCGCGAGTTCAAAGCCAGCCTCAGCAATGGCGAGGCACTTAGCAACTCAGTGAGACCCTGTCTCTAAATAAAAATACAAAAAAGGGCTGGGGATGTGACCCAGTGGTCGAGTGCCCCTGAGTTCAATCCCCAGTACCAAAAAAATAAAAAAATTAAAAAAATAAAAATAAAGATGCCAGAATATTAATAAAAAAATAAAAAGAAACTACCAACAGTGGTTGCCTCTGAATGGTGTGGTTGCTGACAAATTGGGTCAAAGGAAATATACCTTCTCATACCTTTTGAATGTTGTGCTGTGCATCTATGCCTATTCAAACTATATGGTATATTTGCTTTTTTGTTTTTTTTGGTCGTGGTAATGAGCACTGAATCTCAGGGGTACTCTACCACAGAGCTTCCCCTATGTCCCCAGCCCTTTTTATTTTGAAACAATTCTCACTAAATTGTCCAGGTTGCCCTCAAGTTTGTAATCCCCTTTTTTTTTTTTTTTTTTTTGTTACCAGGGATTGAACTCAGGGGCACTCAACCACTGAGCCAGCTTTGAACTCTTGATCCTCCTGCCTCAGCCTCCAGAGCCCCTGGGATTACACACCAGCACCTGACAAACTTGTAATTCTGCTGCCTCAGCCTCCAAAATCATTGGGATTATAAGTATGTGCCACTGCTCAGTTCTGAAATCCTTTAAAAGTGAATAAAACAAGTTGGGGACAGTGGTGCAAACCTATAATCCTGGTATTTGGGAGGCTGGAACAGGAAGATCATAAATGTTTTGTGTCCAGTCAGCATCTTAACTAGACTCTGTCTCAAAATAAAAAAATTAAAAGGGCTGGGGATGTAGCTCAGGGTTCAATTACTAGTACCACAAAAAAATACTCCATAGTAGGCGCAGTGGTGCATGCTTGTTGTAATCCCAGCGACTTGGGAGGTTTAGGCAGGAGGATCTCAAGTTCAAAGCCAGCCTCATCAGTTTAGCAAGGTCCTAAGCAGTTTAGAAAAACCCTGTCTCAAATAGGGCTGGAGACATGACTTTGGAGTTAAGTGCCCTAGGTTCAATCGCTGGTACAAAAAAGAAAGAAAGAAAGAAATATACCATAGCTCTTTCATGGCTACAGACTACAGATGCCCCAAAATGGCCTGTAGTGTGAGAAGATCCCTCAGTGTGTCTCCTCACTGCTGCACCACTGTTTTCAACTGCAAGGTGTGGTAGTGATGAGGCATGACAGATTCAGAAGAAAGAGGTTCAAGTTTTTAATCTGAACTACACTCTTTCCTTCTTTGCCGCCTGTTGCTGCATCTATACAATGGTGATGATTCCCACCTCTCAAGGTTTTCCTGACAATGAAGTGTGACATTTCCAGAAGTGCTTTGTCAAGTGGCAAGCACTGTACAAATAATTGACCCTCACTTGTCCATCTCCCTTCTCTTTCTGGGCCTTTGTTCCTTTTTTTTTTTTTTTTTTTTTTTCCGGTACCATGAATTGAACCTCAGGGCACTTAACCACTAAGCCACATCCCCAGCCCTTTTTTATATTTTATTTAGAGACAGTGTCTCGCTGAGTTGCTTAGGGTCTCCCTAAATTGCTGAGGCTGGCCTTGAACTCACAATCCTCCTGCCTCAGCCTCCTGAGCCACTGGGATCACAGGCGTGTACTGTCCACCATCTGTCCGGCCCTTTGTTCCTGTTTTTTTTTTTTTTTTTTTTTTTTTTTTTTTTAACTTGCAATAATCTTCCCACTACAAAGAAAATCCTAGTTATTTAACCTCTCTGAACCTCAGTTCCTCTTTAGTAAAACTGGGAAAATAACACTAGTTACTAAAAAGGGATAATGTGATAATGAATGGGCATAATGACTGGCCAAGGTAAATGCTCGTTAACTGTTTACTCTTATTATTCTTACTTATCCTTCAAGGCTGGCTGGAATACATTAATGTTAATATGCCTTTAACACTTCCAGGCATATTATTATTAATTAGTCATTTTTAATTACTCCCTCCTTTGGTTCTTAGAGCTGATTACTCATACCTTTATTATAGCAAATACCACTTTTTATTTTAGTGATTTACTCATCTGTCTGGCCACTCAATGACCTCCTCTAGGGCTGCAAGAAGGGGTACCTATCTTCTAATCTCTAGGGCCTGCCATTCAGTGAAATAAGGACGTAGTTGCCAGTTACCCTTCCCCTGGCCATAGGTCTTTTTAGGATGTTTCCTCTACCTCTTTCTCCTCAGCTATGCCCCTTTTCTTTTTGAAGGGCTGAGCTAAGATTGCACAAAAAACTTGAGTTAAGGCCTGAGAAGGACTATAGGGGATGGCAGCTGCTTAAAGGACCAGCTCACCATCAACCACAGGAATTTGAATCTGGGGCCTTGAAGCTGGGGGAAAGGAAGGGCCAGAGAGAGTTAAGCACAAGGTAAGCTGGCAGCGCTTCTAGTGCTCACTGACATTTCCAAGGCAACACCTGGCTGCTCTCCACTGGCAGCTTGGCCAGAGTGCAAGAGTGTGCTTCCTAGAGCTATACCTGTGGCCTCTGAAGGTTGATATCTGAGCAGTCTTTCCAGAGGAAGCTGGATCAAACTCTCCTTTACTCCCCAGCTTGGGTCTACCCTGCATTGAGCCATTTTTTGGTGCCACAATATTTGGTAGCACCTTGCTTGTGGCACTTTGGGGAGGCAATTGCTCTCCCCAAAGGATAGATTGACAAGCGTCCTGGAGTTCAGATCACTGCTGTCCCTCAACACTCTTACTATTTTGTTGGGGCAGTATTGAACCCAGGGTTTCTCTACTACTAAACTACATTCCCATCTTTTTTTTTTTTTGTACCAGGGATTTAACTCAGGGGCACTCACCCACTGAGTCACATCCCCAGCCCTATTTTGTATTTTATTAGAGACAGGATCTCACTGAGTTGCTTAGCACCTCACCACTGCTGAGGCTGGCTTTGAATTCACGATCCTCCTGTCTCAGCCTCCCCAGCTGCTGGGATTACAGGTGTGTGTCACTGCGCCCAACCCTAGTCCTTTTTTGTTTTTGAGAAAGCGTCTCACTAAGTTGTCCAGACTAGCCATGAACTTGTGATCCTACTGCCTCAGCATCTAAAGTTGTGGGGGTCACAGGTGTGTACCACTGTGCCTGGCTTCATGCTGAACTCTCAAAGTGGTGGTTTCTAATTAGTTTTTGCCCTCTGAGAATAAAAATAAGACCCTCTCCCAAGAACAATACATTTCTGTATTCACTTACCAATATTTTGTACAAGGAAAATGGTCCCATCCTTGCACCAACCTATAGATCATAGAAGCTACATAAAAACCTTATGTTATGGATAAGGGAGTAGCCTACCTGACCCTCAAGGGCTCCTTGATCCTACCAACCACACTTGCATTTTTTTTTTTTTAACATATTGATTTCTTTGCTTTAGTTGTACACAATGCGTTTATTTGTACGTGGTGCTGAGGATCGAACCCGGGCTGCGCACCTACAAGGCGAGCGCTCTACCGCTGAGCCACAATCCCAGCCCGCATTTTTTTTTTTTTTTTGGTACTGTGAATTGAACCTAGGGGCACTTTTATTTTACTACTGAGCCCTTTTTAATTTATTTTATTTTTTAGTACCAGGGATTGAACTCCAGGGCACTTAACTACTGGGCCACATCCCCAGCCCTATTTTTTATTTTCTCAGACAGGGTCTCACTAAGTTGCTTAGGACCTTGCTAAATTGCTGAGGCTGGCCTGAACTTGTGATCCTCCTGCCCCAGCCTCCCAAGTTGCTGGGATTACAGGCATGCAACAATGTCTGTAATTTGGGTTTTAGATCTAGGAATTCCAGGGCTGTTTGGAGTCCCAAAGGGAGATTCTTACTGGCCTCTTGGTAAAAATAGGTTCCTGGCACTTCACAGTAACAAAAAGGCAATTGCTTTCCCTAGAGGCTGTTCTTTGATTACCTCTAGAGCAAGTGACCTCACAAGGATGCCAATGTAATATCCCAAAGGGTTATGGTGTTCTATTTGTGTAACAGCATTGCCAGTTAATCCATTGCTCCCTTGATAATACATCAGCTGCCACTCTTTTTTTTTTTTTTTTGGTACCAGGGATTGAACTCAGGGGCACTCGACCACTGGGCCACATCCCCAGCCCTTTTTTGTATTTTATTAGAGACAGGGTCTCACTGAGTTGCTAAGTGCCTCGCCATTGCTGAGGCTGGCTTTGAACTCGCAATCCTCCTGCCTCAGCCTCCCAAGTACTGGGATTACAGGCGTGCGCCACTGCGCCCGGCTAGCTGCCACTCTTAACCTCAGTTACATACCTTCTCTTTGGCCTTGAGATTCCTGGGCTCTGTATGTAAACTTGAGTTGAGTAATTTAAGGTGAAGAAGCCAACAGAAGCAGTAGATTGATAGACCACTAATTTTCACTGGGTGTGAATTTGCTGCTTAGCCAGGGGATATCTGTTAATACCTGACATTTGTCAATTGGTTGTCACAACTTGGGGGTGGGATTAGTTGCTATTGGCATCTAGTAGGTAGAGAATTGGGATGCTGCTAAACATACACTGTGTAGGGGACCACTTCCCCTTCAAAAGCGAATTATCTGGCCCCAAATATGCCAAGGTTCTCAAGTGGAAAGGCATGATTGTTGATTAAATATCAAATGGACTTGGATTGAAATTGCTGGCCTGCTGTATGACTTTGGACGTGTCACTTAACTTGGGCAAATGTCAAATGAGTCAACAGTGATAAGAAAACAGGTTCTGGAGTTTGAATCCCAGCTATACTAGCCAGCTGTGTGACTTTAGGCAGGGGTGCTTCACCTCTCTGAGCTTCCCCTTCGTTTTTTAATAAAATGTCTTGTTCATTAGAATGTAAAGTTAGTCATGGAAAGTGCTTTAGCACTGTGCCAGACAAGTGCTCAAATGTCAGCCCATGTTATTACACCTAATGCTAACCTCCTAGCTTTCTCTTTTTGAAACTCCCATAAGCACATAGCTTCTGTACTCACATATTTGATAATGTAGGGCATTGTTTCCAATCTGTTGATGCCCCAAATGAGAGCAAGAATCTTTTACATTTCTTTTCCTCTCGCAAGGCCCCTAGGAAGCAGCTTTGGGCCTAAGTACCTGTAGGACTATCTTTTTATTTTTTTTTAAATATTTATTTGCTTTAGTTGTACACAATGCAATGCATTTATGTTTACGTGGTGCTGAGGATCGAATCCGGGCCGCGCACGTGCTAGGCAAGCGCTCTACCGCTGAGCCACAACCCCAGCCCAGGACTATCTTTAAATTGCATGTACATTAAATCCACTTTTTTTTTTTTTTTTTTGGCAGGGAGGTGGAGGTTGCTAGGGATTGAATCCAGAGCCCTGTGCCATGCTACGAACATGAAAGCAAAATCTATCACTGAGCTAAACCCCTTTCCCTAGTCTTTTTTGGGGGAGGTACTGGGGATTGAACTCAGGAGCACTTGACTACTGAGCCACGTCCCCAGCCCTATTTTGTATTTTATTTAGAGACAGGGTCTTACTAAGTTGCTTAGCACCCTGCTTTTGCTAAGGTTGGCTTTGAATTTGCAATCCTCCTCCCTCAGCCTCCTGAGCTGCTGGGATAAAGGCATGTGCCACTGTACCTGGCTTATCTGTAGTCTTTCTGTGTATTTTAATTCTTCTGGTACTGGGGATTAAACCCAGGGGCACTTTACCACTCTGAGCTATATCCCTAGTCCTTTTTATTTTGAGACATGGTCTAAGTTGCTAAAGCTGGCCTCAAATTTGCAATCCTTCTGCCTCAGCCTCCTGAGTCACTGGGTTTACAGGTATGCACCACTGGGCCCAGTTTGGAAGGTGTTCTTAACACTAATTAGAAAATTCCTTGGTTTCACAATTGGACACAAATCATGTCCCCAAGCCCCTCTGCATTATTTTTTCTATGGTTTACTCCTGCTAGGACCTAAAAGAGCTAGCTAGGCATGGTGGAGTGTACCTGTAGCCCCAGCTACTGGCAAGGCTGAGGCAGGAGGATTGCTTAAGTCCAGGCCAGTGTGGACTAGAGTGGGATCCTGTCTCAAAACCAACAATCCAGCAGTTGTTGATATCAGTTTAGTTATACCTTACTTGCTGGGTACAGAGGTATATGCCTGTAATTCCAGCAACTTGGGAAGCTAAGGCAGAAGGATCACAACCTCAAGGAAGCTTAGTGGGACCCAATCTCAAAATAAAAGGAGGACTGGGGATGTAGCTCAGTGGTAAAATAGCCCTGGGTTCAATCCCAAGCACCATCTCCTGCCCATCCCACCTCCCCAAAAGCAAAGCTAACTAATTAATAATGAAAGAGTCAGGCTGTCTTAGGGAGAATTGGGGATTCTGCCTCTTATCAACCCTGTGACCTTGCTTCTCTAAGCATGGGTCTCTCATTTATGAAACTGGTTTAATGGGTGTGCTATTAATTCATAAAACTGTTGTTGTAACACTTAGTACAAGCTGGGCGTGGTGGCATGTACCTGTAACCCCAGGGGCTCGGCAGACTGAGGCAGGAGGATCACAAGTTCAAAGCCAGTCTCAGCAAATTAGTGAGGCGCCAAGCAACTTAGTGAGACCCTGTCTTTAAATAAAAATATAAAATGGGCTAGGGATGTGGCTCAGTCGTTAAGCACCCCTGGGTTCAATCTCTGGTACAAAAAACAAACAAAAAAGTACTTGGTACAGAGCTTGGTGCAAATTAAGCCCCTCAAAAATGTTACATATTAATATACTAAATCTGAAGAAAAGGCACCATTATTACTTGGACAAATCCACATTCCTCAGTGAGATGAGAATCTTCCATGTTGCCACTGTTGTGGCAGTGGTGATTCTCTAGCCTTATGGACTTCTTAACTACCAATGGCTGACCCAAGTCCTTCTTCCCACTTTCCCACCAAGGTTCTCTCCAAGGTCAAAGGACAGAGGCAGAGGCATGGGTTTAGAGAAATGTCGTTTAATGGTACAGCTCAGCACACTCCAGCACCAGTGGAGTCAAAGCAGCAGGGATGTATGGGTGACCCCCACGGAGCCTCACATGGCAAAGAGGATGAGGAAGGCGACCATCAAACAGAACAGCCCCATGGCTTCAGACAGGGCAAAGCCCAGAATGGCATAGGAGAAGAGCTGTTGCTTGAGAGACGGGTTCCTGCCAGGGAGAGGAAAAAATGAGTGTGGGTAAGGGTGGAGGGCACAGGAAGTTGAGGTGAAGGGGTGTGCTATGACTGGGAGGGCCTAGCCTGCACGTATTCTGGGAATTTGGTAGACAAGTAAAGCAACAATTTGGCAAGTCCTAGTGAACCAGGCTGGACACATATTTAGATTTGGTTTAGAGGTCACTGGAAAAAGTGGGAGGTAGATGAAATCAATCTGAAGGCTCCTGTAGGGAGCACCTCCTGCTGAAGCTTTGCCTGAACAGGGTGGAACTTATAGTGGGAGATGCTTTGGGCCACCCCAAACTTACCTGGCATAGCCAATGATCAAGCTGCCAAACACGGTTCCAATGCCAGCCCCTGATCCGGCTACACCAACTGTGGCAGCCCCGGCACCAATGAATTTGGCTGCTGTGTCAATGTCCCGGGAGACAACACTGGTCTGGAACTCCCGTCTGGCCACTTGGAGTGGGGAGCTGCTGCTGTAGGAAGGCTAGAAGGAGGAGAAAGCAAGGAGAGTGATGGCTGAGAGAGATGGCTGACTCTACTCCTCACACCACCCACCTGAGCTCTGAAACTGCTGGCAAACTGTTTGACAAGTACAGAATCCTCTGAATATACAAAGTATACACTGGGAATTAGTCTTATGGTCTGTTTTCAGATAGGACCAGCGAAGTGTTGTGGGTTAAGCACACCCCCATTGTTCTAAGTTTCTAACCTACAATGCTCATTTTTGGTGCAGCAGAACTATAAGAGCATAATAGTCCCTTAATTCTCCTCCTTAGGCCTAAAAGCAAACCAACCTGAAAGACCTCTGCCTGGGGAGATCTCTAAGAGGGGCCTTACTTCCTCACCTGTTTAGATGAATCCTCTGGTCTACTCAGGAAGGAGGCAGACACAGGCCTGATCAGACCCCTGGTACAACAACGGATCTGTAAAATCAGAAAGACATATGCCTCCAAATCAGGCAAGAAGAAAAAAATAAAAACAAACCTCACTGATGAGCGTCTCTCAAAAATGACCACAAAGTCAAAACCAGATAAAACCCAATGTACTTCAAGGTCAAGTAATTTATTTTTGTTTCTACCAGGCAAGCCTGCACCAGAGCTGCCCTGAGAGCCTGGTGTAGTTGGCAGTGGCAACCATCACAATTTGGAACCATGTACCAAGCTAAGGTGCAGCTCAGTGGTATAACACATGGTTAGCATGTACAGGGTTCTGGGTTCCATCCCCAGCACTAAAAAAAAAAAAAAAAAATCAAACCAAACCAATCCAATACATGTGCCAAAGTTCACTTCTATGGGAACAACCTCAGTTTCCCTGAATACAACAAGAATCCACACTAATATCAAATCAGGTCCAAGAAGGGTTTGTACCTAGATCACCAAAGGAATCAGAGGAAGGAAATTTGTTCAAATCAATCCATTGCTACACATTTCCAATGGTTTGGCTCCTGGAACAGCCATCTAAGGAGATCCCTCTGTAACACCACTTACTTAAAATATTCTTTAGTGCAATGGTTCTCAGACTTGGCTGAACATTGAAATCACCTGGGAAGTTCTAAGAAAAAATCCTAGGGTTCCAACCCCCTCCCAGAGTCTGATACAATTGGTCTAAGGTGCAGTCTGGGCATTAAGATTTTTAAAAAGCACCCAAGATGATTCTAATGCTCAAAGTGAAGAATCACTAATTAGTGGACAGTCTGGCTATGGCTATGGCTGAGCCAGACTGAGGGTAAAGGTCGGATCTAAACTCTCAGAGGACACTTCAGAGCCAAGATAGCTTGGTTTACAGGCCCAAATAAACAGGGGTTACCTGTTTCACATCCTACAGCCTCCCCAAGGAGCCAACATCATCAGGACGCCATGCTCCTTTCAGTCCATTCATTAAACACCGATGACTCCCACACCATACATGGCACTACAGGGCACCCCGGAGCCGCAGCTTACCAGAGCCGGAGAAATGAGCAGTGCCCCGGTGGTCTGCATTTTTTCAGTCTGCATAGACAAAAAAAAAAAAAAAAAAAAAAAAAAAAAGAAAACTAATTGAGAACCATGTTTTTGGATATAGTAGCGGCCTTCTTGTCTCCTTCACCTCCAACCCCGTCCTCCCGGACCTTCTCTTCCGTGCACCGTGCCCCAGCTGAGGGCATTAGAGGTCAGAGGGCGGACTCCCGGGTCCATCACTTTCTGCACAGCGGGTTTGCAGAAGGAAAGTGAGGGAGCACCGGGAAAAAAAAAAAAAAAAAAAAAAAAAAAAGGAAGATCAGGCCCCAGGAGAGAAATGTTGCGAAAGGGGACTGTCTCCCGGGAAGACTGGAGGCGGATACTGGGCAGACGCCGAACGAGGTCCTTCTAGCCCAGGTTACTCAGTGTCTACTCACCCCACCAGTAGCCGTTTATCGCTCATTACCGTTGGTTATTAACATTAATTGACAAAACTATAGATTCCCCATCGTCTCTCCCAGCCCCGGGGACAAATACCCCTCCTCTCAGGGTCCAGCCTGAAACCCTACGGATCGCTTGACTCCCGGCCCCAAGTCACCTGCACTCCCACTGCCCTGCGGCCTCTGCTTGGCCCACAGCGCTCGCCCTGCTCAAGGTGACTGACTCACCTCTCAGCTTTAGCCCTAGGTCCCAGCGCTCAGCTCCCCCACCCACGTGTCCCGGGGTCCCTCCACTTTCATTGGTCGCAATGCCCCTGTACCCCCATTGGTTGACGTCATCGACTCCTCCTTTCTTATTGGCTTTCGGCAGCTTCTTCCTCTCTCTCCACAGGAGCTTCGTGGCAATTCCCGCCTCTATGCGGGTAAAGGCGGGGCTTTCCCCTGAGATCTGGGTTATGATTGGTCGATCCCGGAAATGCTCGACCATAGAGTCGGCGGGATCGGAGATTCCAGAACCTCTCACACAAAATGGCGACCAAGGTGGAAGCTGAAGAAAAAGGCGTGGGAGAGATGACCGGACGCCTGACGCAGGAGAACACGTGGCCTTGGTCCGGGCCTTCATTTGGGCGCGTGGGCTTCGTGTGGCGTTGTATATTGGGATCTGTAGTCAGGCCGGAAGCCCCCAAGGAGTACTGAAATCCCGCGAGACGTTGCTCCCGATACGTGGAGAGCCCACGCCTTTGCAGCAATTCCCACCCCAGTGATTTGTGAAAATCTCTGTTTCCGCCTTGGGGAGTGAAGGCAGTCTGTAAAGTTCCCAAGTGGTGAGCGCGCTTTTGTGGGCCTCTGCCGGTGTTCGGCAGTTATGGACTAACAACCCGAGATTTATTTTATTTTATTTGTTTAAATAAATAAAGCTTATATTGTAAAACCAGCTTTCTAGGAATAAAACTACCCCGGTAGAAAGATGAGAGCAAATGAGTAACCGGCAATCCACTAAGGAAGAAATATGCATTGCAGGAAAGAACGTTCAGCTTTACTAATCAAAGAAATAGAAGTTTAAACCCACCATTTCGTACTTATCCAAAGAGAAGATTTTGAAAGGGGATATTCTGGGGAATGATATATGGTATGCATGTACGAATATGTAACAACGAATTCCATTACTATGTAGATTCATAATGTACCAATTTTTTAATTTTTTATTTTTTTTAGTATTTTTATTTATTTGCTTTAGTTGTACACAATGCGTTTTATTCAATGCATTTTATTTGTAATGGTGCTGAGGATCGAACCCGGGTCGCCCACGTGCCAGGCGAGCCGCTCTACCGCTGAGCCACAATCCCAGCCCCACCAATTTTTTTAATGGGAAAAAAGCAGTTTAAAAAAAAAAAAATTAATGTGAGCCAGGCACTCTCTCACACTGCTGGTGAGTTATGAATGAGAAATCCTTCCTTGAAAGCAGTTTGGCAATGTTTATTTTTATTTGGAAAACTTTGAATGGGCTATCCTCTTTGACCCAATATTTCTTGAGTAATTGAGAGCCTTTAAGCGCTCCGTACTCTTTTGACCCAGTAATATCACTTCTAGGAACATATCCTGAAGAAATAATCAGAAGCACAAGATTCTGTTAAGAGAATGAACACTGCAGAGGTTATTGAAAATGAAAACAGCCAGGTGAAGTGGTGCATGCCTCTAATACCACTGACTGGGGAGGCTAAGGCAGGAGGATCTGATGTTCGAGGCCAGCCTTGGCAATTTAGCGACATATCCCTCTCTCTCTCTCTCTCTCTCTCTCTCTCTCTCTCTCTCTCCCTCTCCCCCCCCCCCTGGGGTGGGGGTGGGAAATAGAAAGGACTGGGGATGTAGCTCAGTGGTAAAAGCTCCCCTGGGTTCAATCTCCAGTTTAAAAAAAAAGGGAAACAATTCGTGCCTTAATTTAAAACAATTTTTTTTTTTTTTTTAATTTGGTACTGTGTTGAACTCAGGGGCGCACTACAGAGCTACAACCCAATCCCCAACCCTTTTATTTTTTATTTTGAGACAGGGTCTCACCAGGTTACCAAGGCTCACCTAAAACTTGTGATCCCTACTGCTTCAGCCTCCCCAGTTGCTGGCCACTGTGCTCAACTGCTTTTGTTTTTATTTAAGTGCTGTGGAAACCCAAGGGTGCTTTACCACTGAGCCACACTCCCAGTCCTTTTTATTTACTTATTTTTTATTTTAAGACAGAGCTCCCGGGCTGGGGTTGTGGCTCAGTGGTAGAGCACTTGCCTAGCACGTGCGCGGCCCGGGTTCGATCCTCAGCACCACGTACAAATAAAGGCATTGTGTACAACTAAAATAAATAAATAAATATTAAAAAAAAAAAAAAAAAAAGAGCTCCCTAAATTGTCCAGACTGGCCTCAAACTTGCCATCCTCCTGCCTCAGTCTCCCCCTTCATTGGGATTACAGGCCTTCCTCACTGTGCCCACCTAAGATAATGTTTGAAGAGTATTAAATTGAGAAAAGTTTCATGATGTAAGACATGGAAAATGCAAAACTAAAGCATTGTGAAAAAATATAAATGGAAAAAAGACTGGAAGAGTCTAGTATAGTGGTGCAAGTTTGTAATCCCAGCTGCTCCAAGGATTGCAATTTTGAGGCCAGCCTTTGTAAGGAGACCCTGACTCAAAATGAAAATAAATACCTGGTAATATACCTCAATGGTAAAGGGTCCCTGAATTAAGTAAATTCCACAAACAAACAAATAAACAACCCCAAAACAACAACAAACAAAGCTGAAAGAAAAAAATATAAACTAATAGGTAATTCTGGAGAGTATAATAAAGTTGATTTATATTTCTATGAGTATACAAAATACACTTAAAAAATATATATAATATATATATTTATTTTTGGTACCAGGGATTGAACTCAGGGGCACTGGACCACTGGGCCACATCCCCAGCCCTTTTTTTCTTTTTTTGGGGGGTACCAGGGATTGAACTCAGGGGCACTGGACCACTGGGCCACATCCCCAATCCTTTTTTGTATTTTATTTAGAGACAGGGTCTCACTGAGCTGCTAAGTGCCTCGCCATTGCTGAGGCTGGCTTTGGACTCGTGATTCTCCTGCCTCAACCTCCTAAAGTGTTGGGATTACAGGCGTCCATCCCTTTTTTGTATTTTTATTACAGACAGGGTCTCACTGAGTTGCTAAGTGCCTCGCCATTGCTGAGGCTGGCTTTGAACTCGTGATCCTCCTGCCTCAGCCTCCCAAGTGCTGGGATTACAGGTGTGCACCACTGTGCCCGGCTAAAAAATATTTATTTTTTAGTTATAAATGGACACAATATTTTATTTTTATGTGGTGCTGAGGATCGAACCCAGTGCCTCACACATGCTAGGAGAGTGCACAACCCCAGCCCCACACACGCAGTTTTTTTTTTTTTTTTTTTGTACCAGGAATTGAACCCAGTGGTGCTTAACTGAGCCATATCTCCAGCCCTTTTAAAATATTTTATTAGGGGGCTGGGATTGTGGCTCAGCGGTAAAGCGCTTGCCTAGCACGTGGGCGACCCGGGTTCGATCCTCAGCACCACGTACAAATAAAATGTCTTGAATAAAACGCATTGTGTACAACTAAAAGCAAATAAATAAAAATATTTAAAAAAAAAATATTTTATTAGGGACAAGGTCTTGCTGAGTTTTTGGGGCCTCACTAAATTATTGAGGCTGGCTTTGAACTCATGATCCTCCTGCCTCAGCCTCCCTAGCTACTGGGATTACAGGTTTGTGTGACCACTCCTGGCTGAGTATATTTCTGTAAGTATTATTAAGTTTGTAATAAGAAAAAATATTAAAATTTACATTGATCTGGAAAGTCACAACTCTGGTCTAGCTGGGCATGGTGGCATACTCCTATAATCCCAGAAATTTGGGAGGCTGAGGCAGAAGGACTGATCATAAATTCAAGGGCAGCCTCAGCAATTTAGTGAGATCCCATTTCAAAAAAAAAAAAAAAAAAAAAAAGTTTTCTGGGCATACCTGTAATCCCAGTGGCTTAGGAGGCTGAGGCAGGAGGATTGTGAGTTTGAAGCCTGCTTCACCAAAATCTAGGTGCTAAACTGAAGGGCAAAGCATCACACCGGGGACAGCCGTGCAGCCAAAAGATTTATTTAACAGCCTTCGTAGCTGGTAGCGAAAACCGGAGAAGAGGTGCTCTGGTCGAAGGTCGAAGAGGTGGGAGAGGGGAGTCAGGGAGAAGGGAGTGTGCAAGCTCTGGTGGGAGAAGGGAGTCAGGGAGAGGGGAGTGTCCAAGCTCTGGACAGAAGGTGGGTGCTTGGTTGCACCGGCTGGGATCTCTGGAGCTGTCGGCTAAAGCAGCTGCTGTCTGGCTGGAGGCTGGAGCTGTCAGCTGGGAGCGGCCGTCGGGCTGAAGGTGGTCGGTCTGGAGCTGTCGGCTGGAAGCGATGGGTCTGGAGCTGTTGCAGTGGCTTCCTCTTCTCTGCAGCGATGAGTGAGTCGATGTATCTGTCTTCCTCCTCTCAGCAGCGACGAGCCGATGTTGTGTCCGTGTGTCTCTCTCTGTCTGCGTCTCTCAAACAGGGCCTTATATAGGGATTTCTGGTGGGGGGTGCACTAGAGCAACCCCAAACACCATTGGCTAGAACAGGGTGTCCTTTAAGTCTCTTGGCTCTTGCCTGGGGAAAAGAAACATTCGGCCCGGGGAAGGAACATCCTGTCTGGAACATCTTGAAACAAGGTTGCTTCTCTTAGGGTGTGGAAAACTCTGAGGGGGCGGGGGAGGGTAACCTATCTATCAGGCTGGAGCAGCTGCCATCGGCTGGAGGCGATGGGTCTGGAGCTGTTGGCTGGGGCAGCTGCCGTCGAGCTGGAGGCGATGGGTCTGGAGCTGCTGCAGTGGCTTCCTCCTCTCTGCAGCGATGAGCCGATGTATCTGTCTTCCTCCTCTCAGCAGCAACGAGCCAATGTTGTGTCCGTGTGTCTCTCTCTGTCTGATCTGCGTCTCTCAAACAGGGCCTTATAGAGGGATTTCTGGTGGGGGGTGCACTAGAGCAACCCCAAACACCATTGGCTAGAACAGGGTATCCTTTAAGCCTATTGGCTCTTGCCTGGGGAAAAGAAACATTCTGCCCCGGGAAGGAACATCCTGTCTGGAACATCTTGAAACAAGGTTGCTTCTCTTAGGGTGTGGAAAACTCTGAGGGTGGGGGAGGGTAACCTATCTATCATAAACAACTCAGTGAGATCCTGTCTTTAAATAAAATAAGAAAATAGGGCTGAGGATATGGCTCAGTGGTCAAGTGCCCCTGAGTTCAATGCCCAGTACCAAAACAAAACAAACAAAAACCAAAAAAAAAAAAAAAAAAGAAGGAGAAAAGAAAGAAAAGAAAAAGGGTTTGGGGGAATGTAGCTCATTGGTAAAGAGCCTTGGGTTCAATCCCCAGTAGTGCACAAAATAATATATAGAGAGAGACTTAAAATATTCTGCTGGTATGGTATAATGGAAAGTAATGGAAAGAGTGTGGAATTTTGAAATCACACCATCTCAAATTCCCACTAGTGCTCTACCACATAACTGGTATATACTTCTGAGCAGATTATTAAGTGTCTCTTGCTTTGCAGTTATAAACTACTTTTCATTGAGACTTCACTATATGAGAAGCTCTGTGCTGTGTGCTTTCACCTATTATGGTAGTCCCCCTTATCCTTGGTTTTGCTCTGTAAGGTTTCAGTTGGCATGATCACCTGTTCTGAAAATATTAAATGGAAAATGCCAGAAATAAACAATGCATAAGTTTTAAATTTGTATGCTACTCTGAGGTGTGTGATAAAACCTTGTACTGTCCTACCTTGCCCTGACATGGACGTGAATAATCCCTTTGTCCAGCATAGGGTAGTCCAGTATAGGCTTTCCCTATGTTGGTCACTTAGTAGCTGTTTAGGTTATCATAACCAGATTGACAGTTGTGATATCCAAATCTTTTTTTTTTTTTTTTTTTTTTTTTTTTTGTGGTACTGAGGATTGAACTCAGGGTACTTGACCACTGGGTCACATCCCCAGCCCTTTTTTTTTTGTATTTTATTTAGAGACAGGGTCTTACTGAGTTGCTAAGCGTCTCGCCATTGCTGAGGCTGGCTTTGAACTCACAATCTTCCTGCCTCAGCCTCCCAAAGTGCTGGGATTACAGGCGTGCGCCACTGCGCCTGGCTCAAGTCTTTTTTTTTTTTAAATAACAAAATTTTTATATTTATTTATTTGCTTTTAGTTATACACAATATGTTTATTTTTACGTGGTGCTAAGGATTGAACCTGGGTTGTGCACGAGCTAGGCGAGAGCTCTACCGCTGAGCCACAACCCCAGCCCCCCAAGTCTTTATATATTGGGTTCAGCACTCTCTAAGATTTCAGGCCTCCATTGGGGAATCTTGGAATGGATCTCCTGAAGATAAGGGAGGACTACAATATATTATTATTATTATTATTATTATTATTATTATTATTAGGTACCGGGGATTGAACTCAGGGGCACTTGACCACTGGGCCACATCCCCAGACCTTTTTTGTATTTTATTAGAGACAGGGTCTCACTGAGTTGCTAAGTGCCTCGCCATTGCTGAGGCTGGCTTTGAACTCGCGATCCTCCTGCCTCAGCCTCCCAAGTGCTGGGATTACAGGCGTGCGCCACCGCACCCGACAGGACTACAATATTATTTAATTCTTATAATAATCTTTGAAGTGGGAATTATTATCCATATTACAGATTTCCCCACTTTGTAGAATAATCTTTTACAGATTAGTATATTTGGTAGGAGCTAAAGTTAGCATTTGAACCCAGGTTGAGTTCAAAGCACAAGCTTTCTTTCTTTTTTTTTTCTTTGGTACCAGGGATTGAACTCAGGGGCACTTGACCACTGGGCCACATCCCCAGCCCTTTTGGGTATTTTATTTAGAGACAGGGTCTTACTGAGTTGCTAAGTGCCTCACCATTTTGAGGTTGGCTTTGAACTTGCAATTCTCCTGCCTCAGCCTCCCAAGTGCTGGGATTACAGGCGTGCACTACCGCGCCCGGCTCTCAGCTCCCCCTTTTTAAAAAATATTTATTTATTATTTTAGTTGTACACAATGCCTTTTATTTTTAGGTGCTAAGGGTTGAACCTGGGCTGCGCACATGCTAGGTGAGCGCTCTACCACTGAGCCACAACCCCAGCACCAGCCCTTTTTTGTATTTTATTTAGATACAGGGTCTCACTGAGTTGCTAAGTGCCTCACCATTGCTGAGGCTGGCTTTGAACTCGCAATCCTCCTTCCTCAGCCTCCCAAGTGCTGGGATTACAGGCATGCCACACTGCACCCAGCAAAGCACATCCTCTTTACCGTTCCATAAAACTGGGAAACCCATAAAATAAGAAAACTGGGAAACCCATAAAATAAGATTAATATCTGTTGCTGTCTGAAGCGATCGCCGCTTGTAGCAACGAAACTCGCGGGAAGAAGTTCAGAGGCAAACTGGAAACAAACAGGCTTTTTATTCTGATAACTTCTCCCTAACACACACCACACACCACCAAAAAAACCCACAAACAAAATGGCGCCGACCCAATCCGATCTCTGCTCAAGTCTCGCGAGATCCCGGGCCAAGTCCCGTGAGACCACAGAAGGCGACAATGTCCGAATATCTCTATGGCCCACAGCCAACCACAATCTCAGCCATCTCCCCAATCAGGGCTCCTGCATTTCCCCCCTTTTGTTTTAAAAGAGGGGATGCTCTAGGACGTCTATGTGCAACCAACATTCTTACCCGTCATCGGATAATCAAGGCTGTGCCCTTGACTCCTGTCTTATGTTGATATGTCGGCCACATGAAACTGTCCCGTGCGACTGTGCCTGTCTTAGGTTGTCCCTCTCTGGGGATCTTACCCGTCATTGGCTAACCAGCCATCCAGTGGAGCCCTTTAGGATCTACTGTGTATGATGACTAACAGCCGTCCAATTGTGAGGAGATGGTGCGGCTTTAAGGCGACAAGCCTTCTGCTGACAAGCCAAGTTGCATAGCATATCAAATTTTTTAAACAAATCAGCTGTCTTAAGTTCTATCAAGTAACACACTGAGTTCTCTAGACAAATACCTGCAAGGCATTGTCCCGTAAAGTCCCAAACAATGAAAGATCAAAATGTCCACTTGTTATAACACGTTGACCTAGGAGGCCCCAAGCATGTAGAGCAGAGGCCACACTGTTGGTGAGGTTGTTTGATGTTTGAGCAACAGGGATGTTTGCAGCGACCGCGATCCCTGCTGTAGCAGCAGCCGTCTTTTTTATGTCTAGATAATGCCACCAGCAAATCTTCAGGGCCCGCTACCTAGAAAGTCAAGCATCAACTATTAAAGGAAAGGCAGTGCTATTCTGGCACTGAGTCAAGAGGCGAATTGTCAAACTAAAAAATGGAATTATTAGATTACAAAATTAAAGTTGATTTCTGCTCACACACATTGGTGCTTGAGCTCTCACAAACATAAGCTGGCAAAATATCATATTTAGAACAAAACAAGGAAAGACTGAGGGTATTTACTGCATTAAAGATAGAGTAAAGAGGGCTGGGGTTGTGGCTCAGCGGCAGAGCGCTCGCCTCGCACGTGCGCGGCCCGGGTTCGATCCTCAGCACCACGTAAACATAAATGCATTGCATTGTGTACAACTAAAGTAAATAAATAAATATTTAAAAAAAAAAAGATAGAGTAAAGAAAAGCTAAAGGCACTTTGGAAAAATAATTTGTCAGCTGGAACCCTTAAGTCTCTGTAACCTTCCATGAGATTATCTGTTGAAATAACTCAAATTAATCAGCTGTAAAACAAATAAAGTTAATTAAAAATAAACATTCTTATGTCAAAACACTAAAATATCAGGCTATACAGCACTAGTCATATTCTTCGCTAAAGAGAAATCCCTGGGACACCTATAAAACAAAATTGAAGGTACTTTCACTTATTAAATTATTTACCCAAATTGAATACTCTTAAACTTAAATGAATTAAAGTTATTTGGATCCATATATATATGGATATATATATATGGATATATATATATATATGATTTTTTTATAAGTGCTTTGTTATTTGTGATGTCACACTGGACAAACACACGGACCTACAAACATATATTTGTGACATCACAATTACATGAAATTGAGACAAATGTACAGACATAAAGACATATATAAAAAGAGGAAAAAAAATACAATTGTGTGCACACTAAAGAGAGATCTCCAGCCGGGAGGAATGACACTTAAGTTGTGAAGGACTCTTTTAAGGAACTCATTCCATGCCTTCATCTTGGTCCTCTTGATTTTGTACCTTTTTTATTAATCTTGATTCTTCAACAACTTCATTTTGATCCTTTTGATTTGGTACCTGCTTTATTAATCTAGATGATATCCATATTGGAGAGAATTCGTGCTTTGGAAAAACACAAACAGATCCTCTCCCCCAAATTAATACTGGGTCTGGACCCTTCCATGTACCTGAAAGAACATCCTTCCAGTAAACCAAAGGTTTATGTTGTTGGTGTGGGTTCCAATGTCTGTCTCCAGCAGAATAACCATTAGAGTCTAAAGTTAAAAAATTTAAGGTAAACAGGGCAACTGCCAATCTGTCCCAAGGATTTTTCCAATTTCCTTCTTTTTGTTTTAATTACATAATTTTCAGTGTGCAGTTTGTTCTTTCAATAATACCCTGACCCTGAGGATTGTATGGGATGCCTGTTTTATGGGATATATTGAATTTTGCGCAAAACTGTTTGAAAGATGAGGACGTATATGCAGGGCCATTATCTGTTTTAAGCATTTTGGGGATGCCTAATGCAGCAAAAGCTTGCAAACAATGAGATGTAACATCTTTAACTTTTTCTCCAGAATGTAAGGAAGCAAAAATCATGCCTGAGCATGTATCTATGGTCACATGAATAAATCACAATTTTCCAAAACTTGGCTCATGAGTAACATCCATCTGCCACAAATGATTGGGCATTAATCCTCTAGGGTTAACACCATAATGAGGATTGGGCAAATGTGTCATACAAGATTTACAATCTTTTACAATTGTTCTGGCTTGCTCCTTTGTGATTTTAAACCTAAGCTGCACGGTGGTGCTATTGACGTGAATCTGGGAGTGAAATAAAGTAGCTTGCTGGAGCATTGAAAGTATAAAGATTGTTTGGGTAAGGGCATCAGCCTTTTGATTACCTTCATGGAGTGGACCAGGCAAGTTGGTATGTGCTCTAATATGCCCTATGAATAGAGGTTCTTTTCTTGCCCACAAAAGTTTTTTGTATTTGATAAAACAATTTAAAGGCTGGAGTATGAGGTGCTATTGGTCCTGCTAGCTCTAATTTTGGGACGGCATGTACAATATAGTGGCTATCTGAAAAAATGTTCATGGGCTGCTCTGTAAAATTTTCCAGAGCTCTTACCACAGCTTCCAGTTCCACTAGTTGAGCTGATTTGTGTGCAGTTATGTAAGTTATATTTTCTTTTTTAGTGACTACTGCAGCAGTACCATTTGAGGACCCATCCGTAAATACATTTAATGCCTTAGGAATAGGTTGATTTTTTATTACCTGTGGAAATATAATAGGATGATTAGTACAAAAAGATAATATAGGAGACTTAGGAAGATGATTATCAAAATTTGCAGAAGTAGAGCATTTAGCTATAGCCCAATCATTATCATTGAAGCATAAATATTCAATCTGTGATGATGAATAGGGAGTAATAATAGTAGCAGGGTGAATGCCAAATATTTTAGTGGAAGTCTTAAGTCCTTGAAGAATAAGTTTAGCCATCATGGAGGTATAAGACTCAATTATACTTTTAGGAGAGATGGGCAAATGTATCCATAATAAAGGCCCTTGTTGCCAAAATACTCCTGTGGGTGTATATTGTGAAGAAATAATAATCAATATCAGTGGTTGAGTTAAATCAAATCTATCACAATGAGCTCCTTCGATGGCTTTTTCTACTAACTTTAAAGCTTTCCTAGAATCAGGAGTCAATGTTCGTGGTGAAGATGGATCAGTGTCCCCGCAAAGGATGTCAAATAAAGGTTTTAGTTGGCCAGTAGTGAGGTTTAGTGTAGGGCGAAGCCAATTAATGTCTCCCAGTAGTTTTTGGAAATCATTGAGGGTGGTCAAATGTTCTTTATTTATTAAAATTTTTTGGGGTCTAGCAAAGGTATCCATGATTTTAAATCCTAAATATAATATGGGTGATCTGCTTTGAACTTTTTCTTCTGCTATGTATAATCCATATATTTTTTTTAATTTTCTGCCACGTCACTAAATATATTAAATAAGATTTTTTGATTAGGGTGGGCCAGTAAAACATCATCCATGTAATGTAGACATATGAGGTTTGGATATTTATTTTTAATGGGTTGGATTGCTTTGTCCACATATATTTGGCATATGGTGGGGCTATTAGCCATTCCCTGTGGTAGCACTTTCATTGATATCTTTTATCAGGGCCATTATTATTGATAGAAGGAACTGAAAAAGCAAACCTGGGGGCATCCAGAGGATGTAGGGGAATGGAAAAGAAACAATCCTTTATATCAAGAGTAATAAGATGGAAATTTTTTGGAATAGCTACAGGATTAGGAAGTCCAGGTTGAGTAGGGCCAATGATTTGCATGGTTTTATTAATTTCTCTAAGATCATGTAACAATCGCCATTTTCCTGATTTTTTTCTTGATCACAAATATGGGGGAATTCCAGGGAGAGGTGGAAGGTTCTATATGTCCTGCTTCTAGTTGTTCCTGAACTAGTAGGTGGGCCACTTGTAATTTCTCTTTAGATAGGGGCCACTGAGGGACCCACACTGACTTATCAGAAAGCCATGGTATTTTCAAAATTATTTTCTCAGTGGCCCCGAAGAAAAATATCTTTTTCCTTTATGATAATGATTTCTTTTAGGGTTAAGCTTACCCTGTACTTTTTGATAATGATTTCTTTTAGGGTTAAGATTACCTTGTAATAGCCAGGCGCAGTGGCGCACACCTGTAATCCCAGCACTTTGGGAGGCTGAAGCAGGAGGATCGCAAGTTCAAAGCCAGCCTCAGCAATGGCAAGGTACTCAGCAACTCAGTGAGACCCTGTCTCTAAATAAAATACAAAAAAGGGCTGGGGATGTGACCCAGTGGACAAGTGCCCTTGAGTTCAATCCCCAGTACCAAAAAAAAATATATATATATATATTACCTTGTAGATTTTCACATTTAAACACCTGCAGGCTTCGTTGCAAGGTGTACTCCCATTTGTTGCAAAATATCTCTTCCCCATAAAGTAACCAGTAGGTTAGGTAAAACATAAGGCTAAAATGTTCCTTTCTGCCCTTCATCATCCTCCCATTTTAAAATTACTGCACTTTTCTCTGGGAGGTTATTATATCCCAAGCCTCTTAAACTGGTTGAAGCTTTTTGTAGAGGCCAGTGCTTGGGCCATTGCTGTAGATTAATGATGGAAGAGTCAGCTCCAGTATCTATCAGTCCCTCCATCTCTATTCCTTGGGTTTTTATTTTACACATAGGCCTCCTTGAACAATCTCGAACCCAGCAAGCCATGGGTCTCGAGTCAGTGGAACAAAATCCTCTATTGTTCCTTTTTTTTTTTTTTTTTTTTTTTTTTTTTTTTTGTGGTACCGGGGATTGAACTCAGGGGCACTTAACCACTGGGCCACATCCCCAGCCCTTTTTTGTATTTTATTTAGAGACAGGGTCTCACTGAGTTGCTAAGTGCCTCGCTTTTGCTGAGGCTGGCTTTGAACTCGCGATCCTCCTGTCTCAGCCTCCCAAAGTGCTGGGATTACAGGCGTGCGCCACCACGCCCGGCTACTATTGTTCCTTTTTTGAGGCATACTCATTTTAAATGAATTATGTAAATTTGGAAGGAGAAGCAGCTGAGCAATTCTATCTCCTTGTTTAACAGAACTTATACTTTGGGGTGAGCTAAGCATTATTTTTATTTCCCCTTTGTAGTCTGAGTTTATTACACCTGGAGTTACTTGCAAACCTAATAAGCTTTTAGGACTTCGCCCGAGAATAAGTCCTACAGTCCCTGAGGGAAGAGGACCCCTGACTCCTGTGGGAATCAGTTGAACCCCCATTTCAGGTGTTAACACTATTTGGGCAGTGGAACAGAGGTCTAATCCTGCATTTCCTCCTGTTCCTCTGGCGAGGGAGTGGATGGGTAGTAGGGATTGTGTCGGGGAAGCATCTGAGTGGATGCTTGAGGATACTCCTTCTGCAATGCCCCGTACATTTGTGGGCCCGGGGCATTGGGCCCTGTGCCCTGTTTTTTGAATTCCTGAACAAATGATTTCCATGGATGTCAAATTTTGAATGGCATTTATTGGCCCAATGATTTCCCTTTTTACACCTGGGGCAGCGGCCTGGGGCATGGTATGAACTTGGTCTTATTTCTCTTTTGGGATTTTGCCTAGAATAGCCTGATTGATTATGATAATTTTGCCTGGAATATCCCAATTGATTATAATGTCTAGGTTGAGCCCTTGTGAAATATTGAGGGGCAGCATCTCTCATAGCTGCTACAATCATATCTCCTGTGACAAAGGCGTCATTTATATCTTTACATAGTTGTATATATATGGAAAGGTCCTTTTTATTTCTCCATGGCCTGATGGCTTCCTGGCAGTATTTATTAGCATTTTCGTATGCTAATTGAACAACTAATGGCATAGCTTGATCAACGTCTCCAAACAATCTACCTGCAGTTCTCAAAAGTTGATCAGCAAAGTCAGCATACGGCTCATTAGGTCCTTGAATTGCTTTTGACAAGCTACCTTGTAGATCCCCAGGTCCTTGTAAAGTTTTCCATGCCTTTAAGGCAGCTGCATTTATCTGAGCATATACACCTGGGTCATAATGTTTTTGAGCCTGTGAGTCTGCGAATTACCCTTCTCCTGTGAGCATTTCTATATTATGGTCTCCAAACACTGCAGCTGCATTTCTTTTAGCCATTTCTATACAAAGTTCTTGAAATTGTGATCGCCAAACCAAGTATTGCCCCCCACTTAATGCTGCTTTACATAGACTTTTCCAGTCTGAGGGGGTTAAGCTAACGGTGTTAAGGGACTCCAGCATACTCAACGTGAAAGGAGCTTGGGGTCCATATGTCATTACTGCCTCTTTGAGATTTTTTTATTGTTTTGAAATCTACTGACTGGTGGCCCCTCTGTCCATTTTCATTTTCAAATACTGGCAGTTCCCAATGTATCTGTGAGTTACCCTCGAGAGCACATAAGCGCTCAGAAAGACTTTTTATTTCTATTTCTAGGGTAAGCAAATGCCTAGTAATACACTTCATATTTTCTGTAATGGATTCCACCCATGGGGGAGTAGGGGACACAAGTGGTTCCTCTACTTGATGGTCCTTTTTCTTTTTTAATTTCTTTTTGTTCTTTTTACTGGAGACTGTGCTCCCAGAATCACCTTTTGATTCCTCTTCACTACTATCACTTTTACTGGTATCCTGAATTTCAGCTTCTAAGGAGAGATTCTTCAGCTAATTTCAATAAGTTTCTGATGGTTTTTGCAGCTCTTACTTTTGAATTTACACCACTACTCTTCTCACTCGTATTAACCGACTCAGAGGCTATGCTTTCTTGATCACTTTCCTCACTATCCACTGAGTCCGTGATATCGAAAAACTCATCCATGGCTTTTATTATCCGACCTTTTGTTATTTTCGCTCCCATTTTCAGTTCTTACCTGCCAAGGGCACCCTCCTCCTCACCGGGAGCACTCGAGCCGACTGCGCCGTGCCGGGCTGGGCGGCTGTTCGAGCCGACTGCGCCGTGCCGGGCTGGGCGGCTGTTTGGGCCAGGCGGCCGCTCAGGCCGCAGGAGCCTGATGTCTCCGCGCGCCACAGCCGATCCCCGCGCAGTTCGCCTGCGCTGTGCTGCTAGAGCCGGGACGGGACGTGCCTCTGCACTCCTCGCCGCCTGCTTCCCCGTACGGGCCACCACCTGTTGCTGTCTGAAGCGATCCCCACCTGTTGCTGTCTGAAGCGATCCCCACTTGTAGCAACGAAGCTGCGGGAAGAAGTTCAGAGTCAAACTGGAAACAAACTGGCTTTTTATTCTGATAACTTCTCTCTAACATGCACCACACACCACCAAAAAACCCACAAACAAAATGGCGCCGACCCGATCCGATTGGCTCAAGTCTCCCGAGATCCTGGGCCAAGTCCCGCAAGATCCCGGGCCAAGTCCCATGAGGCCACGGAAGGCAGCAATGTCCGAATATCTCTATGGCCCACAGCCAACCGCAATCTCAGCCATCTCCCCAATCAGGGCTCCTGCAAATATCACCTACCTGTCAGAAATAGATAAATGCCAGGCACAGGTTGGTTGTCTCTGAAGTTTGCCCTTTTGTTACTGCTCTTGATAAGTTTATCTTCATGTGGATCCTTCTTGAATTTGTCTGCAAGCATTGAGTTTTTTTTTTTTTTTTTTACATACATATTTGTCACAAAGTCTCTGTATAGTGTACATTCAAAATTATCAAATTTAAGCCATGCACAGTGGTGCACACTTGGGAAACTGAGGCAGAAGAATCTCAAGTCTGAGGACAGCCTCCGCAATTTACTAAGACCCTGTCTCAGGATTAAAAAAAAAAAAAAAGGACTGGGGATGTAGCTCTGGGTTCAATTTCCAGTATCACAAAGAAAAAGAAAGAGCTGGGCGTGGTGGCATACACCTGTAGTCCCAGTGATTTGGGAGGCTGAGGCAGGAGGATCGCAAGTTCAAAGCCAGCTTCAGCAGCAGTGAGGTGCTAAGCAACTCAGTGAGACTAAATAAAATGCAAAATAGGGCTGGGCATGTCGTTCAGTGGTTGAGTGCCCCTGAGTTCAATCCCTGGTTACCCACCCACACCCCCCCAAAAAAAGTCAGTCCTGCGGGGGCGCGGTGGTAATCCCAGCACTTGCGAGGCTGAGGCAGGAGGATCGTGAGTTCAAAGCCAGCCTCAGCAATGGCGAGGCACTTAGCAACTCAGTGAGACCCTGTCTCTAATAAAATACAAAAAAGGGCTGGGGATGTGGCCCAGTGGTCAAGTGCCCCTGAGTTCAATCCCTGTACCAAAAAAAAAAAGTCAGTCCTTAGGCACTACCAGCAAAGAGGGAACCTAAAACGAGCAGTAAACATCATATATTAAACTGAGGTTACCATGGCTGAAACATGGTCGGATAGAGAAAGAAATGTCAGAAAGACATAAAAAAATTGGCCCTAATAAGACTGGTCCAAAACCATGAAGCAAAAGCTGAAAGGGGAAAAATAGACAACAATAATGTTGGTTAAGTATTCTGTATCTGAAATGCTTAGGACCAAAGGGATTTTGGATTTTATGTTTTGGAATATTTGCATATGTGTAATGAGATAATTTAGGAATGGGACTCAAGACTAACTACAACATTTATTTATATTTCATAAACACTTTGTACACATAGCCCAAAAGTAATCTTTTGTTTGGGTGGTGGTACCGGGGAATGAACTCAGCAACACTCGACCACTGAGCCACATCCCCAGCCCTCTTTTGTATTTTATTTAGAAACAAAATCTCACTGAGTTGCTTAGCACCTCACTTTTGCTGAGGCTGGCTTTGAGCTTGCAATTTTCCTGCCCCAGCCTCCCAAGTGCTGGGATCACAGGCATGTGCCATTTCACCCGGCTGCCAAAAGGTAATCTTTTACAATATTTTTAGTGTACCTGCATTTTGACTGATGGTACCTTTGAGCTATGTGTTGAAGGCGTAAGTGAAATACAAACATGAGGTCAGATGGGGAATTTCTCAACGTGGCATCACATTAGTTCTCAAAGTTTTGGATTTGGAGGTTTTCAGGTTAGATATGTTTCATCTGTAGTTGATTTCTTTTTATCTTCCTTGCTTCCCTCCCTTTCTTCCTTCTCTCTCTCTCTCTCTTTTGGTACTGGGGGTGGAACCCAGTGTGCTGTACCAATGAGCTATATCCCCTGTCCTTTTACTTTTTTTTTTGGTACCGGGGATTGAACTCAGGGGCACTCGACCACTGGGCCACATCCCCAGCCCTTTTATGTATTTTATTAGAGACAGGGTCTCACTGAGTTGCTAAGTGCCTCCCCATTGCTGAGGCTGGCTTTGAACTCATGATCCTCCTTCCTCAGCCTCCCACATGCTGGGATTACAGTGTGCACCTCCGTGCCCGGCTCATACTTTTTATTTTGAGACAGGGTCTTGTCAAGTTGGTGAGGGCCTCACTAAATGACTGAGGCTGGCCTCAAATTTGTGATCCTCCTGCCTCACCCTCCCAAGTCACTGGGATTACAGGTGTGTGCCACCCTTTCTTTTTTATTTATTTATTTTCTAGCAGGGTTCTCGCTACATTGCCCAGGCTGGCCTCAAACTCCTAGGCTTAAGTCATTCTCCTGCCTTGCCTCTGGAATAACTGGGACTACAGGTAGACGCTATGATGTCCAGATGTAGTTGGTTTCAGTATCCCATGTTTTTTTGTTTGTTCTTTGGTATGGGGAATTAAACCCAGGAATGCTTTACACTGAGCTACATCCCCCAGCTTTTTTTTTTTTTTTTTTTTTTTTGGACACAGGGTCTCACTGAGTTGCTTAGGGCCTCAAACTTGTGATCCTTCTGCCTCAGCCTCCTCAGTTGCTGGGATTACACATACACACCACCATGCCTGGCTTCTTTAAAATCATTAACAGTATTAGCAAACCTTTACCTAGATGAACCAAGAAAAACAGAAGACTCAAATTACTAAAAATAGGAGAAAACATTACAACTGTCCTTATAAAAATAAAATGAATTATGAAGAATATTATGAACATTTGTATGCCAAGAAACTAAACAACTTGGATGACATGGACAAATTCCTAGAAAGACACAAACTAGTACAAGTGACCTGAAGAAATAGAAAATCTCAACAGATCTGTAGCAGAAAAGAGGCTGGATTAGCAATCCAAAATCTTCTTGCAAAGCAAAGTCCAGACCAATAAGGCTTGTTGTAAATTCTACCAAACATTTAAACTTTTCCTTCTCCTGGTTCTGGGGATCATACCCAAGGCCTTGCACTTGCTAGCAAGTGCTCTACTACTGAGCTAGAACCTCAACCATTCTACCAAACATTTAAAGAAGAATTATTGGGCGTGGTGGTGCATGCCTGTAATCCCAGTGACTCCGGAGGCTGAGGCAGAAGGATCTCAAATTTGAGGCACTAAGCAAATGAGTAAGACCCTGTCTCAAAAAACAGAAAGGTGAAGGAGCCCTAATAGGAGATGGTTAATTGTGGTTAGCTGACGGCCATAAGAGATGTTCTGGTTTCCACCTGAAAGAATCTTTGTATGCCCGTGAACTATGTGACGCACCTGTGGTCCTTGTTAAAGCTAAAGATATATAACCGGGTGAGGAGTCAGACTAGGAGATAGAGAGAAGAAGTAGTTGCTGGTCGGAGTCAGGCCGAGGCTGCCGAAGAAGAAAGAAGAAAGAAGAAGCTCTCTCTCTTCTTGCTGGTCTCAACTGAGTCAGAGGTTATGCTTTCTTCTTTGCTCCCCTCACTATCTTTTACTTTTTGTTCTTATTTCTTATCTTATCTGCCGGCTGAAGGGAGCCACCATTTGTTGCTTCCTGACTTGGAGCAACAACGCCGCAGGATAAAAACTCGAAGGCAGAATGAAGATGAAAGAAGGTTTTTTTTAATTCTTCGGCTTTAGCAATCTCTCAAAACTCTAACACTGGCTCTTTCAGCAACCTCTCTGACTCTTTACTTCTTCTGACTATTGACTCTTTACTTTACTTCTTTACTTTACTTTCTTTTACTTTTTACTTTCTTAGAGAGAGCTTAGAGAGAGAGAGAGAGAGCTTCTTCTTTCTTCTTCGGCAGCCTCGGCCTGACTCCGACCAGCAACTACTTCTTCTCTCTATCTCCTAGTCTGACTCCTCACCGGTTATATATCTTTAGCTTTAACAAGGACCACAGGTGCGTCACATAGTTCACGGGCATACAAAGATTCTTTCAGGTGGAAACCAGAACATCTCTTATGGCCATCAGCTAACTGCAATTAACCATCTCCTATTAGGGCTCCTTCAGAAAGGGATGGGAATGTAGCTCAGTGATAAAGTGCCCTTGGGTTTAATTCCTGGTTTTAAAAAAAAAGTTATCGGGGCTGGGGTTGTGGCATAGCGGTAGAGCACTCGCCTAGCCTGTGCGTGACCAGGGTTCAAACATCAGCACCATGTAAAAATAAAGGCATTGTGTACAACTAAAACAAATGAATAAATATTTTTAAAAATTATCATCAGTCCTTGGATTACAGGCATGCACTATCATGCCTGGCTTTCACAAACTCTTATAAAAGGTAAGAGTGTGTACCTTGTAATTCATTCTGTGATGTTTTATTACCTAGATACAAAAACCAGACATTAACATCAGCAGAAAAGAAAACTACAATCCAGGCATGGTGGTTCAGGCCTGTAATCCCAGATGCTCAGGAGACTCAGACAGAAGAATATCAAGTTTGAGAGCAGCTTTGGCAATTTAGTTGAAACCCTGTCTCAAAATCACACAAAAAGGGCTGGGGATGTAATTCAGTAGTAGAGCACTCCTGGGTTCAATCACCACACACACACACTAAAAAACCCCCACTAAACTAAATAAATGCAACTTTATCCCATGGTTATGAATTAGAAAACTTAATATTGTTTGGATGACAATATTCCCCAAATTGATCTATAAATTTAATGCAATCATGAGATCCCAGCTGGATTCTTTGCAGAAATTGAAGAGCTGATAACTAAAATTCACATGAAAATTTAAGGGATCCAGAATAGACAAAATAATCTTGAAAAATAGAAGAACAGAGTTGAAGGATTCACACTCCCAATTTCAAAACTTATTACAAACTATAGTAATGAAGACAGAAGTGTGATATTGGCATATGCATAGACACATATGTCATAGATGTGGGAGTCCAGAAACAAACTCTCACGATTACGGTCAATTCATCTTTCTTCCTTCCTTCCATACTGGGGATTAAACCCAGGACTTTGCATATGCTAGGCAAACACTCTACCTCTCAACTACATTCCCCAACTATTCAATTCAATTTCAACAAGGGTTCCAAGACAAACTCAATAGGGTAAAGAATAGTCACTTTGTCACTTCAACAAGTGATACAAAAGGATGGGGTTAGACCCTGACCTCAGACCACATACAAAAACTAAGTCAATCAAGCCAGGCGCGGTGGCGCACGCCTGTAATCCCAGCACTTGAGAGGCTGAGGCAGGAGGATCGCAGGTTCAAAGCCAGCCTCAGCAATGGCAAGGCACTTAGCAACTCAGTGAGACCCTGTCTCTAATAAAATACAAAAAAGGGCTGGGGATGTGGCCCAGTGGTCCAGAGCCTCTGAGTTTGGTACCTCCCTGGTACCAAAAAAAAACAAAAACAAAAACAAAAAAACTAACTCAAAATGAGTCACAGACTAAATATGAGCCAAAACCATAATACTCTTAGAAGAAAATACTAGTGTATATTTTTGTGACCTTGGACTAGACTATGCTTTCTTAAATATAACACCAAAGCACAAGCAAAAAGAGAAAGAAAAGAAAAAAAATGGCCATCATCAACGTTACAGACTTTTGTGCTGGGAACTACAGTGCACAATCTGTAATTCCAGCTCTCAGGAGGCTTAGGCAGGAGGATCACAAGTTTGAGGCCGACTTGGGCAATTTGGGAAACCTATCTCAGAAGTATTAGGGCTGGGATGTAGCTCAATGGTAAAGGGCTAGCCTAGTGTTTACAAAACTCCGGGTTCAGTCTCCAGTACTGCCAGAAAAGAAAATCATCAAGAAAGTAAAAGGACAAAGCAAAAGAAAGCCCAGTAGAGTAGAGGAAGGGTAGAGTGGGAGGAAAAAAAAGGGGCAATTATGGACTAAAATTGATTTCCAAGCATGTCTGAGTTTGTCAGCCGTAGATGGGCTACCCTCCCCCTCAGAGATTTCTGTGTCCTGAGCAAAGCAACCTTCTTTCGTTTTCCCCGGGCAAGAGCCAATGGGCTTGGAGGTCGCTCTGTTCTCCGGGCAGGAGCCAATAGGCTTAAAGATCAGCCTGTTCCATGGGCAAAGAGCCAATGGCGTTGGGGTTGCTCTGGTGCACCCCCACCGGAAATCCCTAAATAGGTTCCTGTTGGAGAGACTCACAGACACAACTGCTGGTCCATGCTGAGAAGAGGAAGCTACTGCACCAGCTTTAGACCCACTATTTCCAGCCTGACGGCAGCTGCCCAGCCAACAGCTCCAGCCTTTAGCCTGACAGCAGCTGCCTTAGCCCACAGCTGCCTTAGCCCACAGTTCCAGAGACCACAGCCAGCACGACCAGGCACTTGCACACTCCCTTCTCCCTGACTCCTCTCTTCCACCAGAGCTTGCACAGTTCCCTCTCCCTGACTCCCCTCTCCCAGCACCTCCTTAACCTTCCATCAGAGCACCTCTTGAACCTCTGACCAGCCACAAAGGCTGGTAAATAAATCTCTTGGCTGCACGGTTGTCACCGGTGTGCTTTTTGCCCTTCAGTCGGGATGAACCCTAGCTACTATGTCCATAAAGATCTAATAATTAAAAGAGAGAGAGAGAGAGAGAGAGAGAAGGACAGAATGAGAAATACTTTGCAAATTATATATCTGAAAAGGGACTTTTATCTTGATTATGTGAAGAACCACCACAACTCAATAATACTAGAAAAACATATAAAACAATTTTTTAAAAAAATGGATGAAGGGGGCTGGGGTTATATGGCTCAGCGGTAGAGAACTTGCCTAGCATGTGTGTGGCCCTGGGTTTGATCCTCAGCACCACGTAAAAATAAATAAATAAAATAAAGGTATTGTGTCCAACTACAACTAAAAAAAAATTTTTTTTTTTTTTTTTTTTAATGGATGAAGGGCTAGGGGTGTAGCTCAGTGGTAGAGCACTTGCCTAGCATATGCAAGGCCCTGTTTTGTTCCCACTGCTGCCAAAATGAAAATGAAAAATAAAAGATCTGTATAGATAAGCACAGGAAAGGATATTCAAAGTCAACCTTCTGGGAAATGTGATCAAAATTTCAATGAGGGCTGGGATTGTGGCTCAGTGGTAGAGCGCTCGCCTAGCACGTGCACGGCCCAGGTTCGATCCTCAGCACCACATACAAATAAACGCATTGTGTACAACTAAAGCAAATAAATATTTTAAAAAAAATTTCAATGAGATACCACTTCACACTCACTAGGGTGACCATACTTAAAAAGACATTTAAACCAGCTTGGTGGCACATGCCTGCCATCCCAGCAACTCAGGAGGTTAAGGCAGGAGGAATGCAAGTTAGAAGCCAATTTAGCAAGGCCCTAAGTAACTTTGCAAGACCCCGTCTCACAATAAAAACATCATAAAGGAGCTGGGGTTGTGGCTCAGTGGTACAGCATTTGCCTAGCATGTGTGAGGCACTAGGTCCAATTCTCAGCACCACATATAAATAAATGAACAAAATAAAGGCCCATCAAGGGGCTGGGGTTGTGGCTCAGCAGTAGAACGCTTGCCTAGCATGTGCGCGGCCCAGGTTCGATCCTCAGCACCACATAAGAATAAAGGCATTGGGGCTAAGGTTGTGGCTCAGTGGTAGAGCGTTCGCCTAGTTCGTGCAAACGCATGTGCTCGGCCCGGGGTTCAATCCTCAGCACCATGTAAACATAAATGCATTGCATTGTGTACAACTAAAGCAAATAAATAAATATTAAAAAAAAAGAATAAAGGCATCGTGTACAACTAAAACAAATAAAAAAAGAAAAGAAAAGAAAAAAAAAGGCCCATCAATGTCTAAAAAAATATTATATACATATGTAAAACAGATCATAAAAAGGGCTGGGGGGCTGGGGTTGTGGCTCGCCTCGCACGTGCGTGGCCCGGGTTCGATCCTCAGCACCGTGTAAACATAAATGCATTGCATTGTGTACAACTAAAGCAAATAATTAAATATTAAAAAAAAAAAGGGCTGGGGATGTAGTTCAGTGGTAAAGTACCCCTGGGTTCAATCCTTGGTACCAGCAAATTAAAAAAAAAAATTTAAAAAGATAGTAAATAAGTATTGCTGAGGATATAGAGAAATTAGAGCCCTTAAGGCATTTATGGTAGGAGTGTAAAATGCTCCTGACACTCGAGAAAATAGTTTAGCAGTTTCTCAAAATGTTAAGCACAAAACCACCATACATATCTAGGCTAAAAATGTAAGAGAAATAAAAACATATTTCCATGAGAAAACTTCTGCACAAATTTCATAGCAACATTATTCATAGTAGCCCCAGGGAGAAACATCCAAATTTTCATCAACTGAAAAATAGATCAATGAAATATGCCAAATTCATACAATGGAATATTATTTGGTTATAAAAGGGAATGAAATACTGATACATGCTGCAACACAGATGAACCTTGAAAACATGCTTAGTAATAGACGACAGACACAAAAGGTCATATATTGAATGATTGTATTTGTAGGAAATGTTCCGAATAGGCAAATCTATAGACAGAAAGTCTGTTAGTGGTTGCCAAAGGCGGGAAGGCAGGAAGGGAAGGTTAATGAGTATGGGGTTTCTTTGGGGGATAGTAAAATGTTCTAAACCAATTGTGGTGATGGATGCACAACTCTGTAAATATACTAAAAAACTTTTATTGTACACATCAATGTGTAAATTGTATGGTATGTGAATTATTAAGTATTTTAAAAAGATTTAAAAGTATGTATCTTCAGTTATAAAACAATGTGAACGTATTTAATGCCACTGAACTGTACACTTAAAAATGTTAAAATGGGGGCTGGGGTTGTGGCTCAGCGGCAGAGCGCTTGCCTTGCACGTGCACGGCCCGGGTTCGATCCTCAGCACCACATAAACATAAATGCATTCCATTGTGTACAACTAAAGTAAATAAATAAATAAATATTTAAAAAAAATGTTAAAATGGTAAATTTGTTATGTATATTTTACTACAATTTTATATATGTATGTATATATGTATTATATATATGTATGTATGGAAGAAAACATATTAAAAATAATAAAAACATAAATACTTTCTAATGGCAGACAGAAAAAGACAGAAAGAGGAACAAAAAAAATTTTTTTTTTTTTTTTGTGGTACCTGGGGCTGAACTCAGGGGCAGTCAACCACTGGGCCACATCCCCAGCCCTTTTTTGTATTTTATTTAGAGACAGGGTCTCACTGAGTTGCTAAGTGCCTCATCATTGCTGAGGCTGGCTTTGAACTCGCGATCCTCCTGCCTCAGCCTCCCAAAGTGCTGGGATTACAGGTGTGTGCCACCGCGCCCGGCTCAAAAATCTTAAAAATATATCTGAGAATGGTTTCCTCTGAGTTTTTAGATTATAATGTATGAAATGATTTTTTTCCTTTGTGCATTTTCTGAATGATATATAGTGAATACATGTTTCATTTACTTTGACGAATTAAACATACATTTACGATAAAGGTATATATTTTGGTTCAAGTTTAAGGGTAGAAGCCGGGTGGCGCACGCCTGTAATCCCAGCACTTTGGGAGGCTGAGGCAGGAGGATCGCGAGTTCAAAGCCAGCCTCAGCAATGGCGAGGCACTTAGCAACTTAGTGAGACCCTGTCTCCAATTAAAAAACACAAAAAAGGGCTGGGGATGTGGCCCAGTGGTCGAGTGCCCCTGAGTTCAATCCCTGGTACCACAAAAAAAAAAAAAAAAAAAAAAAAAAAGTTTAAGGGTAGAGAGAGGAATCAATGTATATAGAAAAGTCCAAAGAAGGCTTGCTGCATGTGGTGGCACATGTTTGTAATGCCAGTGACTCTGGAGGCAGAGGGAGGAAGATTGCAAATTTAAGGCCAGCCTGGGTAACTTAATGATACCCTGCCCCAAAACTTTAGAAAGGTCTTAGAAAGGTCTTGGGGTGTCACTAACTCAGTGGTAAAGTGCCCCTGGGTTCAATCCCCAGTAGTGCCAAAAAAAAAAAAAAAAAAAAAAAGGTCCAAGGAGGGAGATTTGGGCACCTGTGTGTGATACACACACACACACACACACACACACACACAAATATATAACATGTATATATGTGTGTATAAATTTAAATATAGACACTTAAATTTATTTTAGCATTGGGATTTGAACCTAGGACCTTGCACATGTTAAGCAAGAACTCTACCATTGAGTTACAACACCAGCCCAGGTGTCCCAAAATTAAGAAGTCAGGGAAATGAGGGCTGGAATCATGGCTCAGTGGTGGAGTGCTTGCCTGGCTTGTGTGAGGCACTGGGTTCGACTCTCAGCACCCCATATGAATAAATAAATAAAACAAAGGTCCATCAACAACTAATATATACATATATATTTTATATATATATGTATAGTATATATATATTTACATATATATAACTATATGCATAGTATATATATATATATGTATGTATAAAATATTTTTTTTAAAAAAGGGAATAAATGAGAACTAGCAAGGGGATCTGAGATGGAATAGCTAGCTAGTGAAGGAGACAAGGTGGTGACTTGAATGACAAATGCACAAAGTGTTTCAAGGAGGAGGGAGTGATCAACCACCTCCAACACTGCTGATAGGTCAAGCTGTGTGAGAACTAGATTTGACTTCTAGATGCTTTGGTGAACTTGACAAGTTCACAGGAGCAGCACTTTACCACTGAGATACATCCCTATCCCTTTTAGGTTTTTATTTTAAGACAATGGGTCACTAAATTGCTGAGGGTCTCACAAAATTTCTGAGGCTGGTCTCAAGTTTGAGATTGTCCTGCCATGGTCTCCTAAGTCACTGGCATTACAGGCATGTGCCACCGTGCCCAGATAAATATTGTGTTATATGTGAGTTGTGATATAAAATATACAACATCATTTACCAGCTATGCTATGGTCTGAACATACAAGTCCTTGGCTCCAAATTCATCCATTGAAACCTAACCCCCAGGTGATGGTCTTAGGAGGTGGGGACTTTGGGGAAGTTGTTAAGTAACGAGGGTTCTGTCTTTAGGAATGGGTTTGTTGAAGGCTGGGCGTGGCTGTGCATGCCTGTAATCCCAGCAGCTCGGGAGGCTGAGGAAGGATTGCAAGTTCAAAGCCAGCCTCAGCAATTTATCCAGGCCTTAAGCAATTTAGTGAGACCCTGTCTCAAAAAATAAAAATAGGACTGGAGATGTGACTAAGTGGTTAAGTGTCCCTGGGTTCAATCCCCTGTACCAAGCCAAACAAAAAAATATCTAACCAGTTTCTTTGAACAAATTAGGGTCATGAAAAAGGAGACAATGCGAGAAGACCAGGTGTATATATATGTATGTATGTATGTATATATACACCTGTATATATATATGCCTTAGGTTGAATACTGATATGGACATTTCTGGTATCATTGGGAAAAACTAAATATGGTATAAGTGTTAGATCTTATATATCACATGAAAAATTTCTAATTTGAAAATGAAGAGATAATTATTTGATAAAAAGAGGTTATAAAGTGGCATTACAATATAATCTTAGGTTGATTTTAAAAATCCCATGCATGCTTAGGGATGTAGCTCAGTGGTAGAGTGCTTGCCTAGCAGCTGTGAGGCCCTGGGTTGGATCTCTAGCAGCACCGTCCCCCCAAATACTATCCATTTAAAAATACCAATATATAAATGATCCAGTTATTCCTGAAGTACTAAGTTATTAACATTGATATTCTCAGCATGATGAGAATTTGATATTTTCATTTTATTATTTTTGCTCATCTAATTTTCTACAGTACTTATGTATTGCTTCTGAAAAAAATAGCAGGTTATTTTAAAATATAATATAAAATCATAAATAAAAACCTGAGAAAGAGAAAAATCCAAGAATGAGAGGAGATAACTGAATACCATTCTTTTTTTTTTGTTGTTACCGGGGATTGAACTCAGGAGCACTTGACCACTGGGCCACATCCCCAGCCCTTTTTTGTATTTTATTAGAAGCAGGGTCTCACTGAGTTACTAAGTGCCTGGCCATTGCTGAGGCTGGCTTTGAACTCGCGATCCTCCTGCCTCAGCCTCCCAAAGTGCTGGGATTACAGGCGTGAGCCACCACGCCCGGCTAATACCATTCTTTTTTAAAAATATTTTTTAGTTATAGGTGGACACAATATTTTATTTTTATGTGGTGTTGAGGATCGAACCCAGTGCCCCACTCATGGTAGGTGAGCGTTCTACCTCTGAGCCACAACCCTAGCCCTGAATATTATTCTTTTGAGGAATTTTTTTTTTTTTTTGTACCGGGGATTGAACTCAAGGCCACATCCCCAGCCCTTTTTTGTATTTTATTAGAGACAGGGTCTCACTGAGTTGCTAAGTGCCTCGCCATTGCTGAGGCTGGCTTTGAACTCGTGATCCTCCTGCCTCAGCCTCCCAAGTGCTGGGATTACAAGCGTGCGCCACCGTGCCCGGCTCAGTGAGAGGATCTTAGTCATAATCTTCCTCCCTCTCTCTCTTGTGATTTAAAAATTTGTCAAGTGGCACAATCTGTTTTTTAATCATTTGTACATTTTTCTGACCAAGGCATGTTCATCTAACTTTATTGATTCATTGAATTTTTTCTAACATCAAATGTTCCTAAATATCCATGCATACAGATAGCATCAGTTGTAAGATACATTTCCTTGTATATTTACTAACCATAATAATTTTCCAATTTTACTTGATTAGCAATACCTACCACTAATCACTATTCACATACAGTAGTGGGAAAGAAAAACAAAAAGACAATTACAGGACCTGGGGTTGTGGCTCAGCAGTAGAATAGCTCGCCTAGCACATGCACTGAGCTCTGGGTTTGATCCTCAGCATCACATAAAAATAAAATAAAGGTATTGTCCAACTACAACTAAAACAAAATAATAAAAGAAAAGACAATTACAATGTTTACCATTAAGAAAATGGATGCTGCCTCTAGGAAAGCAACATACTTGGCCATTGGTCCAGGGGCTGTGCTATATCTTGCTGAACAAGTCTATACAGGTAAATGACCACACCAGCAAATCTTATGGGCATCATTGTGTAACTTACTTCCTGGACAATGAGCTCCATGCTTCCCCTGATCTATCTGCCTGGAGCACTTCCTTTGTATCATAAGCATCCTTCAGAACTCCACAGAAGAGTAGTGGGTAAGGGAGCTGTTTAGGCAAGCCATATACTTCCTACTATTGCTGGTATCTTTTGTGTGTGTGTGTGTGTGTGTGTGTGTGTTTCTGGGGATTGAATACAGGGCCTTGTGCATGCTAGGAAAGCACTCTACCAACTGAGCTATATCCCCAGCCCTGCAGGTATCCTTTGTATGTGAGTTTGGGAGTGAGTGATTGATCCTGCATCTTTGCTCAAGAAAATCTCAGGCCTCTGTTTGCCAGCATTATTTATTTATTCATCCATTCATTCTGGTATTGTAATACCTAAAAGATCTTGACAGCTGAGCCAAAAAAGTCCAAATTAAGCCGGGCACTGTGGCACAGTCTGGAATCCCAGCAGCTCAGAGGCTAAGGCAGGAGGATCGCGAGTTCAAAGCCAGCCTCAGCAGAAGTGAGGCACTAAGCAACTCAGTAAGACCCCGTCTCTAAATAAAATACAAAGTATGGCTGGGGATGTGGCTCAGTGGTTGAGAGCCCCTGAGTACTCCCCCCCACAAAAAAAAAAAAAAAAAAAAAAAGTCCAAACTAAGAATATTTTCTTTGTTAATTCTTAAGCCTGGTAAAAATTCAGAGCTGAGCTTGCATAGGAGGTTCTGCTCATTCATACCAATTCCTCTCCCACTGAGGGCCTTAGCCTCAGGATGTGGATAAGAAATAATGGAGGTGGAGGTATTTAATGGGAACCTCTCTTCTCTAAACTGTTTTGCAAGGTTAACACACCCTTGCTGCGTTCTGCAACTATTGGTAAAGGGAAGCAATTGCATGTTTGTCCAGCAGAGGGGGCTCAATAGGAGATAGAGATCGGAGGTTAGTTGTTTTGTTGGTCCTTTTTTTTTTTTTTCTTCACAGTACTGGGGATTGAACCCAGAGCACTCTACCACTGAGCTTCAACTCCAACCCTTTTCATTTTTCTTTCTTTCTTTCATTCTTTCTTTTTTTTTTTTTTGTGGTACCGGGGATTGAACTCAGGGGCACTCGACCACTGGGTCACATCCCCAGCCCTTTTTTGTATTTTATTTAGAGACAGGGTCTCACTGAGTTGCTAAGTGCCTCGCCATTGCTGAGGCTGGCTTTGAACTCGCGATCCTCCTGCCTCAGCCTCCCAAGTGCTGGGATTACAGGCGTGCGCCACCGCACCCGGCTTGTGGCCTGTCTTACTTTTACTTATTTCCTTCTCATCCATTCTCAGCTGAGAAGTCAGAGAGATCCCTTTAAGATATAAATATACTATATCACTCTTGTGCTTAAAGTCCTATAATGGCCTCCCATTTCTCTAGGAGTAAAAGTCAAAATTCTGCTTATTCCCCATTGCTCTTGACCTCCTCTCCTACAACTTTACACCGGATATTCTGTTCCTTCCCCCTTCACCTGTTAACTGTGAATGGAATGCCCCAGGCCTGTTCTTGCTCTTCCTCTTCATAACTGTGTGGCTCACTGGTTGCTTTCACATCTTCATCCAATCTTGCTCTTTCAAGAAGGCCTGTCCAATCTCCCATATTTAAAACTGCAATCACCACTTCCCTACTCTCCCTAAACTTCTTACCCTGCTGTATTATTTCCTCCAGAGCACTGTACTTAGCACTTTTTAGCATACTGTTCTATTCCACTATAACTAACAAATGTAAGTATTTATTATGTTTCTTATTTTATACCTTCTACAATATAAGCTCTTTGAGGGATCTTTGCCTGTTTTGTTCTCTGTGCTTAAAAAGTTCCAGGCACGTGGGTGCTTGCTCAGTAAATATTTGTTGAATCAATACACTCATTCCACCAGCTAAGATCTTACAGCTTTCTAATCAATACTCTAATTTCATTCTTTGGAGTGGAGGAAGCTTTGACTTGGAAGTTTTCTCACCAGCTGGTCCCACCTGCCCCCTAGATGGGTCTTGATTGTGTGGTACTATGACTTCTCCAGCTTTACCACACCTCTTATTGCACCCCCTCAATAAGCCTGCACTTCTATAGTGGTGTTCCCCCACCCAGAATGCCTTTCCCCTCCAGCACTGCCTGGAAAACGCATATGCATCCTTCACAGCCCAGCTTGAACCTTGTCACCTTCCCATGATGCCTCCCCCATTTCCCCAAATCTGGTCTCTTTTCCCTAGTGCTCCTATAGGTCTTGGCGCACACATGTATTTCAGTGGTCTGAGCTCTAATCATGTACTTAAGTGTCACTGTTGCTGCTCTCAAACGGTGACCTCCTAGAGGTATTTATTTACCTGCTGTTCCCAAAGCATGTATGTGATTCCGAGCATAGGTAGATGTTCAAGAAACGTGAGTGAGCCAGGAATGGTGGCACACACCTGTAATCGAGTGGCTTGGGCGGCTGAGGCAGGAGGATCACAAGTTCAAAGCCAGCTTTAGCAACTTAGCGAGGCCCTGTCTCAAGATAAGATATAAAAAGGACTGGGGATGTGGTTCAGTAGTTAAGCACTCCTGGGTTAAATCTCTGGAAGAAAGAAGGAAGGAAGGAAGGAAGGAAGGAAGGAAGGAAGGAAGGAAGGAAATGTGAGTGATTAGTAGGGGGTTGATCTTAGCCCTGGAAGAAGAGGGCCCTTCCTTCTGCCTGCACATTCACAGAGCAATCTCTAGAGGGCAGTCTCACCCCATGCTTGGCTCTTCTAGCCTCCACCCAACTTGCTTTTTTCTACCCTAGCAGCTTGGATGGATGGATGGATGGATGGAGGGAGGGACAGAGGATGGTTGGATGGTTGGATGGATGGAAGGATGGAAGGTTGGATGGATGGACAGACAGTGGCAGTCCAGGGGGCACAGTCCAGATGGCTCTGAGTTGACAAGCTCTGGGACTAGGGCATCTACCCAAGATACCTTGAGCACTGGAGGCACGGCTGGCCTAGCTCTTAGACAGAGCTTCAGGACCTGGGGATCAGGATGAAAACCTGTAGAAACGTTATTTGTTTCAAAATGCAAAAAGAAAATTGCAATATGGAATTATATAAATATTAAAATAAATAACCACAGAACAAAGTATCATCCAATCAACTACTACTCAACTTGTATATAGCTTAAGTATAAATTACATTTCATGTGGGATGTGAGTGCATTTTAATATTTTTTGACATGATGAGGGCACCCTTAAAGCCTTGAAAAGGCTCGAGGGGGAGTGGACAGAATGGAGTATTAAGTTGAACCACAGATTCCCCACCAGAGGGCTCAAGGCACCGCTCTGGATTAGCTCAAGCACGTGAGTCTAAGGCTGTCATCCCCCTCTTCCTGATGGGGGCCAGGAGCCAAGTTCAGGAGGCTGCCCTTGCTGCTGTCTTCCTTGATCTCAAGGTAAGATGGGAGGGGAGTGGTATTTCATTCGTTAAAGCTCCAATGCTGGAGAGACACTGAATGTCCTCTGGATCTCCTGGTTCAGGGGATGAAATGGAGAGGAGATGAGAGCAGACTCACTGAAGTCTGAATTCAATCACAACCAGTCAGGGACTCTGATGTGCTCGTGGGCACCCAGGGAGACTCCTGGGAAGAGTCAGAATTTTGAGGGAGCCTCGTGAAGTGAGTCAGTGTGGCATAGGGAGCAGAGTAGGTGGCACATCCTGAAAGAGTAGGAAAAAACGAAAAAGAAATTAGGTGGCATTTGCTTCCAGTCTTACAGAATTCCTGGGGTATTACTGTCTCCTGTTTACACAGAAAAGGACTGACGTTCAAAGAGTTGATCGTGATAACAGCAAGGGCCACTTACTGAGCGTCCACTTGGAGCCGGACATTGTGCCTTTATGTGTATTGTTTCATTTCATCCCTTTAGTAACCCTAATTAGCAGTCAACGTTATTAGGCTCATTTTACAGACCAGGAGACTGAGGTTCCGAGAGATTAGGCAAGTTATTGAATGAGAGTCAGGATTGAAGGGCAAGGCTGTCTGACTTTGAACTCAATGCTCCTAATCACAACCTCATACCTTCTTTCAAAATGGCCTGCCCAATTTCACAGCGCTGTTAAGTAAGTGGCTAAGTGTTAGGCATTGTTCTAAATGCTTTATATATTTTAATTCATTTGGCTAAAATAGGGGCTATAATGATTACTGTGATTTTATGAATGGGGAAACTGAGGCCAAGAGAAGTTAAGTAGCTTATCTAAGGTGACATCAGATAGATAGTCTGGTTTTATGCTTTGGGTTCTTGACCAGGATGACTTTTATTACTAACCTGTCCACTCTATGGAAAGACAAGGTGGAACATGGAAGATAACCCAACTGAGGTTCATAGTATTTCCTCTGATGTTCCCTTAGGAGAAATTCAATGTTAAGTTCCTATCAATACTACTGACAGCATCATAGAACACTTAAAAAGATTTTTGTTTTTTGGTCTGTATCCGGGATTGAACCCAGGCCCTCCTGTATTGTTAGGCAGGTGTTCTACCACTGAACTACACACTCCTAGCCTCCTCAGTCCTCCAGTTAGGATTAGTATCCACTTTGTTAAAAAAGATATGAGCAAGACAAGGTTGAGGTCCAGTGTGGAGTTGGTTAGAAATTATATCAAGTGATGGAAAGGTCACCTTCTATGGCTCTGGTCCCTAAAAGAATTTAGAGTCTTTGGGACCAGTTCTAGGACAGGCTTTTGGAAGTAGAATTAGCCCTTTTGGAGAAAGGAAACCTGTTAGGGAACACATTTATAATTAGGCACATGAACTCTGAAACTGTACAGCCTGAAATTGAATTCCAACTCTGTAACTATATGACTTTGAGTAATTTACTCAACCTCTAAATCTTGGAGTTCCTCCTGTATAATGGATATATTAATAATGTCTTTAATGGTTACTCATAATTTAGTGATTAATATTTGTTACAGGGACCAAAATGACCAAAGTACTTTTCCACCCAAGCACTTAATGTCTATTATTTTATCCAAATTAAAGGATATGTTGGGCTTAAAATTTTAAGACAGTAGATCATGTTAAATATTCTTACCACAATAAAAAAAAGTGAACTCAGAAAAATAATAACACAATAAAAGGAGATTTTATGCAGTGGTTGGGGAATAACCACAAAAATAATCTTGCTGTTCAGGATGAATTAACAGAGACTGAGTTGGCTCTTGGAGAATTTCCCAACCATAAAGGGTGTGGAATTTTGAGCACCCGGTGAAAGCTTCTCACTCTGTTCCCAAGAGAGGATTTCATCTGGGGTGTGGGGTCATTTCTGGAGGAAGGTCCTGGGTGAGAGGACCTGGCCACAGGGTGATCTGTTTGCTCTCTTGCAATCATGACAGTTGATGAACACCACCAGACAGAGTGCTGGCCTTTCCAAGATCGCCACTTACAGTTGTTTCCTAGACTTGAGTACATTTGTTTTAAAACAATCTCCTGGACTCGACTCAACTTTCCCCACTGCTTAACACAAACAGTTGCTTCTGTGGCTGAGCAGGAGCTGAACTGCAGAAAAACCTGGAAAGATGGAAGGAAGAAGAGGAGGAAGAGAGGTGAGACTGAGTGAGGCAGCAGGTTTGACTTGGCTGGGTGGTGGGGGGTGGTCTTGTGTTCTCTTTAATATGTCCTGTCCTGAGGGTAGGGAGGTCAGGACACTGGCAAAGAAAGAGTTACTGAATATTAGTGGAAGAGATGGCCAGTGGTGAGAGAGGCTCTGGCTAAGCAATTCTTATCTTCAGGGAAGTGTAAGAGTCATTGTCACTTGCAGAGAATTTCCTGGACTATGAACTTTACTGCAGAGAGGACAGAATGGCTGAGTGGGTGGAAGTTAGCCTCAGACTCCACACCCATCCCTCCACAGCTGGTATTGCCATTTCCCCAAATGGTACAGTGCTACTACCCTCTGCATGCTGGTCCCGCCTGGCCTCTACTAGCTGTGCAACCTCCACTGAGTCCTTAGCCTTGCTCAGCTGTGGCTCCCTAATCTATAAAAGTGGGTAATACTTACTTATAATAAGCATTTACTTATAGTAAGCTATCAATATATATTGGGTTTAAACATTGATAATTCCAGGGGCCACAGATTTATATTGAGGGGAGAACAAAGTCTGTTCCTATTTTTGGGAGATGGTTAAAGGAACAAGGCAGGCAAACATCAAAAAAGAAATAAATACTGCTGGGCGTGGTGGCTCATGCCTGTAATTCTAGTGATTTGGGAGGCTGAGGGAGGAGAATTGCAAGCTGGAGGCCAGTCTGGACTGCTTAGTGATACTCTGTCTCAAAAATAATAAAAAAAATAAAGGGCTGGGGATATAACTAAGTGGTAAAGTGCTCCTGGGTTCAACTCTCAGTACCAAAAATAAAAATAAGCATTTGGTTGCCTTGATTAGTCTAATGGTGATGAGTAAAAATACCAATCTTGGGAACAATGTCTAGTTACCCTTCATGGTACATTTTGACGTCTTTTTGCATTGTTTTTTTTTTTTTTTTTTTCCTGGTCTGTGTTGAGATGGTATTCAAATAAATGTGTGTCCCCAGGGTTCCACAGGCTGACAACAGAAAGCAGGAGTTGGGTAACACAGGGTGGCAGCCAGACATTCTGACCCCATTGGCAGATCCTGGGTAATTGGCTATTTCATTATGAAAGCACAGAAGGGAATGGCAGGGACAGGATTGTACTGGCTGAAGACCAGGCCAGGGTCACTGAATTCAAGGTGTGGCAGCCAGGTTTACCAGGCTCCTGTATGTTCAGGAGCCAGGGAAGGAGGCTTCCAAAAGGAAGCGGCTTCCACTTGTAATTTGAGATTACTGGCTCAAACAAAGCTTAGAGGAATTTTTTTTTTTTTTTTTTTTTTTTTTTTTGGTGCTGGGGATTGAACTCAGGGGCACTCAACCACTGGGCCACATCCCCAGCCCTTTTTTTTTTTTTTTTTTTTGGTGCTGGGGATTGAACTCAGCGGCACTAGACCACTGGGCCACACCCCCAGCCCTTTTTTGCATTTTATTAGAGACAGGGTCTCACTGAGTTGCTAAGTGCCTCGCCATTGCTGAGGCTGGCTTTGAACTCGCAATCCTCCTGCCTCAGCCTCCCAAGTGCTGGGATTACAGGTGTGCGCCACCATGCCAGCAGGTTAGAGGATTTAAATAGGAGAAATGGATAAGTACCAAGAAGGGTCAAGGCAGAGAAAGCCCTGGGGAGCCCACAGTGCTCCTCTTTTAGGCAAAGAACATATCTCAGGGAGCAGATGTGGACGATGGATCAGACCCTGACAACGGATGTGAAATATTGACCCAGTGAAAAGAGCCTGGTGTTTGCACAGGCCAAATGGGTGCAGCAGCTTCCGAGGGAGGTGCCATAGGACGTGACCCAGGTCTATAGGTTGCCCTCTACACATGCTCTCCACAACTCACTCTCCCTAACTGGGAACAGAGCCTCAGGGAGGTTTTAGGGAAGGATGTTTGTGTTGGAAATCAAGGCAGGCAGGCACAGACACACAGAGACACACACACACACAGACACACTCTTTTCTTTTCTCTGAGGGTGCTGGGGATTCGTATATTCTTTCTTTTCTTTTTTTTTTTTGGTACCAGGGATTGAACTCAGGGGCACTGGATCACGGGGCCACATCCCCAGCTCTATTTTCTTTTTTGTATTTTATTAGAGACAGGGTCTCACTGGGTTGCTAAGTGCCTCATCATTGCTGAGGCTGGCTTTGAACTTGTGATCCTCCTGCCTTAGCCTCCCAAAGTGCTGGGATTACAGGCGTGCGCCACCGTGCCCGGCTTCTTTTTTTTTTTTTTAAGCTCACCTATTTTTTTTTTTATTGTCATTTTTCCCCCTTATCTATTGTTTGGTTGATGTAACTAATTTTTTTTTTCTTTTTTTTGTTACCGGGGATTGAACTCAGGAGCACTTGACCACTGGGTCACATCCCCAGCCCTTTTTTGTATTTTATTAGAAGCAGGGTCTCACTGAGTTGCTAAGTGCCTCGCCATTGCTGAGGCTGGCTTTGAACTCGCGATCCTCCTGCCTCAGCCTCCCAAGTGCTGGGATCACAGGTGTGCACCTGGCTCCTGTTAGTTTTGACACTACTAACTTCATTTTCTGAAGTTATTTTCTCACTTGGCTTTGTAAATGCCAATTTGCTTTTTTTTTTTTAATATTTGCTTTAGTTGTACATAATGCCTTTATTTTTACGTGGTGCTGAGGATCAAACCTGGTCCGTGCACATGCTAGGCGATTGCTCTACTGTTGAGCCACAACCCCAGCCCCTGCTCCTGTTTTTTTGTTGTTGTTTTGTTTTCCGCTGCCCCTCTTGGATGATTTTTGCTTCCTTGTATGATTTGGGGTCTGTCCTCAGCCCACAGTCTCTCTAGGTTAGCTCATTCACTCCCATGGCTTCAGCTATTTCACTTATGTCATTGAAACTTGCAGCTCCAGACTAGCCTTTTGCTGAAATATTTATCCAGTTGCCTACTATGCCACCGCTGAAATTCCCTCAAATTTGACGTGCTTAAAACTCCTATTCTAGGGGCTGGGATTGTGGCTCAGCAGTAGAGTGCTCACCTAGCACATGGGCGACCCGGGTTAGATCCTCAGCACCACATGCAAATATAAATGCATTGAATAAAACGCATTGTGTACAACTAAAGCAAATAAATAAAAAATATTTAAAAAAAAACTCCTATTCTAAAATCTCTTCCCATTGTGTCTATCTTGGTTGCCTGAGTCAGAATCCTAGTTGTTTTTTTTTTTTTTTGGGGGGGTCTCCAATTCTTGCATAAGCTTCCTGAGTAGCTGTGATTACAGGTGCAGGCCACCATGCCCAGTTAGTAATCATTTATTCTTCCCTACCTCTCTGTAGTGGGATGAATGGTGGTCCAAAAAGTGATATCCCAAGTCTTAATCATCAGAACCTGTAATCATTATCCTACATGGCTAAAGGGTATTTATCTAAGAGTACATGTCAAGACAGGCATGGTGGTGTCAGCCTGTAAACTCAGCAACTGGAGAGGCTGAGGCAGGAGGATCACAAGTTCGAGGACATTCTGGGCAACTTAGTGAGACCCTGTCTCAAAATGAAAAATAAAAAGGGCTGGGGATATAGCTCAGTGGTAGAATGCTCCTGGGTTCAATTCCTACTGGGGTGAGGGGAAGAGTATATGTCAAAAGATGTGATGAGGTTAAGGATCCCCACTACCCTGCCCCATACTGGGATTGAGCCCAGGGGCACTTTACCACTTTACTACATCTCCAGTCTTTTTTTTTTTTTTTTTTTTTAATTTTGAAACTGGGTCTTGCTAAATTCCTAAGGTTGGTCTCAAACTTGCCATCCTTCTTCCTCAGGTTTCCAAGTAGCTGGGCTTACAGGCATGCACCACCACACTCAGCACGTTAAGGATCTTGAAGAAAAGTACTTATCCTAGATTACCCATGTGGTTATTACAGTCAATGACAAGTGTCCTTTTAAGAGAGACACAAGGGAGGGCTGTTGTTGTAGCTCAGTAATAGAGCGCTTGCCTAGCATGTGTGAGGTACTGGGTTCAATTCTCAGCACCATATAAAAATAAAGGTATAAAAAAAACCCACAAAAGCATTATAAAAGTATTTTTAAAAATATTTATTTATTTACTTTAGTTGTACACAATGCAATGCATTTATGTTTACGTGGTGCTAAGGATTGAACCTGGGCTGCGCACGTGCAAGGCAGGCGCTCTGCCGCTGAGCCACAACCCCAGCCCCATAAAAGTTTTTTTTTTTTTTTTTTTTTTTTTTTTTTTTGTGGTACCAGGGATTGAACTCAGGGGCACTCGACCACTGGGCCACATCCCCAGCCCTTTTTTGTATTTTATTTAGAGACAGGGTCTCACTGAGCTGCTAAGTGCCTCGCCATTGCTGAGGCTGGCTTTGAACTCGCAATCCTCCTGCCTCAGCCTCCCAAAGTGCTGGGATTACAGGCGTGCGCCACCGCGCCCGGCCATAAAAGTATTTTTTAAAAAATATTTATTTGCTTTAGTTGTACACGATGCGTTCATTTGTACGTGGTGCTGAGGATCGAACCCGGGCCGCCTACATGCTAGGCAAGCACTCCACCGCTGAGCCACAACCCCAGCCCTATAAAAGTATTTTTTTAAAAAAGACACAAGGGGCTGGGGTCGTGGCTCAGCGGCAGAGCGCTTGCCTCACACATGCGCCGCCCGGGTTCGATCCTCAGCACCACGTAAACATAAAATGCATTGCATTGTGTACAACTAGAGTAAATAAATAAATATTCAAAAAAAAAAAAAAAAAAAAAGACACAAGGAAGAAAGCACACACCAAAAGGAGGTGGTGACATTCTGACCACAGAAGCACATTTGAATTGATGTTACAAATTAAGGAATGCTAAAGCCACCAAAAGAACAGGTTGTCCTGAACAGGGAGCCTTTCTCTCACTGTGCCCCAGTAGGAACACCATACATACTCTGATCTCACAGTCACAACTCCCTCATCTCAATATGCTCTTTGAAGCAGTTTGAAGAGCATGCTTTTTTTTTTTTTTTTTTTTTTTACAAATATGGACAGAATATTTTTATTTTTATTTATTTTATTTACTTATACGTGGTGCTGAGGATCAAACCCAATGCCTCACATGTGCGAGGCAAGTGCTCCACCACTGAGCTATATAACCCCAGCCCCTGAAGAACATGTTTTAAAATAAAACTTTTAAACTTTCAATTTTGAGAGAATAGATTCACATGAAGTTGTAAAAAACGGTACAGAGATCTCACGTACCATCTATAGTTTCACCCAATGGTAGCATCTCCAAAAACTTACCTATGATATCAAAACCAAGAGGTCAACATGGATATGATTCATAACTCTTATTCAGATTTCTCCAGTTTTACTTGTTCCTATTTGTGTGTTTAGTTCTATGCATTTTGGTCACATGCATAGGTTTGTTTGTAATCTGGATACAGAACAGTGCCATTTCCACAAGGATACCTTGCACAGACCTCCTATAACCCCTCTTCTTGGCTCATGTTTACTGTTAGAAATCAAAAAGTAAGCCGGGCGTGGTGGCGCACGCCTGTAATCCTAGCACTTGGGAGGCTGAGGCAGGAGGATGGTGAGTTCAAAGCCAGCCTCAGCAATGGCGAGGCACTTAGCAACTCAGTGAGACCCTGTCTCTAATAAAATACAAAAAAGGGCTGGGGATGTGGCCCAGTGGTCGGGTGCCCCTGAGTTCAATCCCCAGTACCAAAAAAAAAAAAAAAAAAAAAAAGAAAGAAATCAAAAGTAAATGCTTACTTTATTCCTACAGTTCTGAAATTTCAAAAGTATTACATAAATAGAATATGTGGTATGCTATTGGTTTTTTTTTTTTTTTTTTTTTTTTTTTTTGGTACCGGGGATTGAACTCAGGGGCACTCAACCACTGGGCTATATCCCCAGCCCTTTTTTGTATTTTATTAGAGACAGGGTCTCACTGGGTTGCTAAGTGCCTCACCATTGCTGAGGCTGGCTTTGAACTCGCGATCTTCCTGCCTCAGCCTCCCAAGTGCTGGGATTATAGGCGTGCGCCCCTGCGCCAGACTTTCAATTTTCTTGACCTAAGAGGGGCCAGTGTATACCTCCGGCCACAGCTGACTTAATGAGCGAGCACTGGTCCACTGTAGTTGGGCCAATGAGTCCCTTCATCAGGGAATCTAGAATTGGACTGAGAGATTATTCTTTCAAAACCTGGTGTTTTGAGGGATAGGGTAACTTAAAAATCCAGAGCTCTTGGCAGCAATCATTTTACTTCATGTGGTCCAGGAGACAGAGAAAGTTGGCCTGCAGTGAAACAAAAGGAATCAGAGGCAGAGAGGCAGGATGAGAGGTGTTACCTAGTGCTCCAGCCCCTAGTGCTGGGAATCTTGCAGGCTGGGATTCTGTATACTCCTTTATCACCACCACCATCCTCCCCCAATCTGTCCCTTGTCCACCTGAGCTTCTTAGATGACTCATCTAGATAGAGTCTCACTTAGGACTGAAATGGACTATTTAAAATATTTTAGCCCTGAAAAGTCCTTTGTATTCTGGGTCTGCTTATTCCTTTTTCTCCCTCTCCCTTTGCAGAGACCATCAGAGTATTCTTACCCTGTCGACTATCTCTGTCCCTCCATTTCTTCCAAAGTACACTTCTGTAAGAAGGTATTAACTTAGGTTGAACCTGTATAAAATTGAGATCCCACAGCCCTTGTGTCCTCAGTTAGAGAATGAATTTCCTTATCTTTGGATTTTTAAATTACTTCAATGGTGGTTATCTCCTTTTCCCATTAGACTGGGAGACCCCTGAAAATTTAGATTCCCTCAGCATTTTCAGAGTTCATCTTCATTAATCTTACAGATCCCTCAAGGGAAGAACTTTCCTTCTTCCTTTTTAATCTTGGCCTGATACTAGCTCTGCACACTGTGGGTGCTCAATAAATGTTGATTGAGTAAACAATAAACTTAGTCCCATATAGTGTCATATTCTTTCTTTCCACAGGGAGAAAGTAATAACATTAGGCAGAGCAGGCTGGATCTCTTAATGTGATTACCTAGGATTTGTGGGCTGATGATTCTTTCCCCTAACTTTATTGGGTACATCCATCTCCACAGAATAGATATTCCCAAACAGAAACCACTAATGCTGCTGGCCAAATGGGCTACCACTGATTGCCCTGGTCCTGTTAATCTTGATTCCACTGCAACTGAAACTGCAGCCTGCTGCCAGCCCAAAATAGGGGAGAATCCAAGATGGTTGTGGCAGTGGTTATCTGAACTAAGAGTAATATGGCCAAGTTCAACAGTGTCGCTGTGCATGTATAATCTTAGTCAAGTCCCCCCACCACCACCACCAGGGGGTACCAGGGATTGAACTCAGGGCACTCAACCACTGAACCACATCCCCAGCCCTATTTGGTATTTTATTTAGAGACAGGGTCTGAGTTGCTTAGTGCCTAGATTTTGATGAGGCTGGCTTTGAACTCACAATCCCCCTGCCTCAGCCTTCCGAGCTGCTGGGATTACAGGCGTGCACCACCATGCCCGGCCCTTAGTAAGTTGTTTTTTAAAAAATATTATTTTAAGCAGGAAGTGCTGTTGTCTATCTTTATTTGTGGTGCGAGGGATTGAACCCAGGGCTTCATCCATGCCAGGCAGACACTCCACCATGGATCCACATCCCCAGCCCAGTAAGTTATTTTTTTTTATTTTTTATTTTTTTTGTGGTACCGGGGATTGAACTCAGGGGCATTCGACCACTGGGTCATATCCCCAGCCCTTTTTTGTATTTTATTTAGAGACAGGGTCTCACTGAGTTGCTAAGTGCCTCGCCATTGCTGAGGCTGGCTTTGAACTCGCAATCCTCCTGCCTCAGCCTCCCAACCCAGTAAGTTATTTTTTAAACTTTAGATATATAACAACTTGATGGGCTGGAGATGTTGCTCAGTGGTAAAGTGCTTGCCTGGCATGCATGAGGCTCTGGGTTTGATCCCCACCACCCTACACACATATACCCCAACAACGTGAGACATAATCCACATAACATAAAATACATCTATTTAAAATGTACAATTCAATGTTTTTTCGTATACTCAGAGTTGTCAATTTTACATTTTCTTTATTCCCAAAGGAAACTCCATACCCATTAGTACTAGTCACTTCCCATTTTCCCCTAACCCCAGGATACCATTAATCTATTTTGTTTCTATAGATTTGCCTATTCTGAACATTTCATATAAATTATACAATATGAAGTCTTACATGACTGGCATCTTTTACTTAGCATGTTTTCAAGGTTCATTCATATTGTAGTATATATCTATTTCATTCATTTTTATTGCCAAAGAATATTCCATTGTTTAAATACACCATGTTCTATTTATCAGCCAATGGACATTTGAGTTTGTTTTTTGGTACTGGGAATTGAACCTAGGGGTGCTCTACCACTGAGTACATCCCCAAGCCTTTTTGAGATAGGGTCTTACTAAACTGCTGAGGGCCTTGCTAAGCTCACCTTGAACTTGTGATCCTCCTGCATCAGCCTCCCCACTCACTGGGATTGTAGGTGTATACCACCATGCCTGGCTTGTTTCCAATTTTGGCAAGTTATTTCTCCATATTTCAATTTATTAATCAATAAAGTGAAAATTAATAGCTGCACTGGCTAGGAAGATTATGGGAGGTACACGGGGAATATATAAAATACATTGTAAACTATAAATTACATGAATGTAAAGACATCTGAATATTTATGAAATCAGCTGAAGAGGGCATGGGGGCCAGTGTAACTTTCCTGAGCTTATGGCCTATTATTTGCTAACTTAGGGCAATTAAGTGAATATCTCTTTGGGTTTCATCTCCAATAGAGTCCACTTTGCTATTTTCCTAGGTAATGGGCTGTAACTCTTAGCCCTGACCTATTTCATTTATACTTGTTGCTAGGAGACTAGGTTAGATAATGCCTAGCTTAGTGCAACCCACTCCCGTGGTAGAAAAATCACTCAAATAATATTTGAAATGTGACATTTCATCCCAGTTTTTAGCAAGACCAGAGAAAAGGGGTTAAAAGCAGTAGGTGTTCTTTAGGCCTAGGTTTACTAAATATCTTGCCAACTCTTTCTGATGTAGACTAGCTTTCTTTCTTTTTTTTAATTTAAGTATTTATTTACTTTAGTTGTACACAATGCAATGCATTTATGTTTACATGGTGCTGAGGCTTGAACCCGGGCCGCGCACGTGCTAGGCGAGCACTCTACCCCTGAGCCACAACCCCAGCCCCTAGACTAGCTTTCTTTTACCACTCTTTCACACTCACATGTGCCAGGGTGACTTTCCACTGTACATCAAGTATGTATGATGAGGGAATGCAAGAATATTTTAATAATAGACTGGGAGAAAATCAATTTGGAAGGAAAACCTGTTGCAATAAAAACTAGAAAGATTTTTAAAAAATCCAATTTAGATATAAATATTATTTGCTCCCAAACCTTCCTGCTGTTTTTGCAGGTATTCCATAGCTATAAAACATGTGGGGGCAAAGGGGACAGTGGAGGAAGGCTGGAAGGTGGGGATGGGCAGTGGATTATGTAAGAATGATTATTTCCTTTACTACTAGTAGCTGCCTGGAGCATAATTTCCCTTCACAGCCTTGGTACGAGCAGCTGGGGATAATGAACAGTGGTTAAAGATGCTTTGTTTTACACTCGGCAAAAAGGATCATTAACACCTCGACTGTTTTTTCACCAAGCTTGTGGAAGGGCTCCTGCTGCTGTTGATAATCATGGTAACCCTCAGGGTAGCAGGGGCAAAGGGTGGGTAATTCACCAGAAAATGATAATTCACTGATTTGGATTATGTGCACCACTGCTCCTCTCCGTTCATGTGCTTAATTAAGAGCTGACTAGTACAAAATAAATGAAACTGCAATTCTTCACAGGAACTATCTGGGGAGCAACAGAAATTTTGCAGGGAGGAAGAGTATGCTCCAGACAAACTCCTTTATTTCCATCTCCCCATTGTATTTCTGTTGTAGAGCTGGGGCTGGGGTTCATGTCACATCTGATTCTTAAGGTGACAAAAGGCTTATGAATGCAAGAGACTTCTTGCTGAAATGATGATACAAGGGAAGTGGCATAGCTTTATTTTCATTTTATCAAGGAGAAATCAAAGCAAGTAGCTGTGATTAGAACAACTGTTTGTCTAGGACACAACTCCAATCATATCAGGAAAACCCCAGTAGGAATGCTGAGGTAGAGTTGGCTCAACCTTATGCATTACATCATGTTTCACATCATTCAAAAGTTTTTGTAAAAGTCTCTATGGTGACCAGCTGGTTGACTGCCTGGGAGTCATTTCCATTTGTTCAGTTCCTGAGGGGAGAGAAAATGGAATTGCTTTCTTATAGTTCAATTAGGCAAATCGGGATGGAGGGCATTGAACTTAGTCCACAAAGGGTGCCAAAACCCACAATGCTTTTTTAAAAAAATGCATGGAAAGTTAGAACAAGAGGGCAGGGCCCCAGATTTCTCAAACTGATGCTTATCACATCCCTTCCCACCTCAACATAACTGCCAGGACACTCTCACTGAACAGTTAAAACAGGTAAAGAGAAATCATTTGTGGGGTTTTTCATAATCCTTTTGTTTAACTCAAAAACTTAAAAATAAAAGACCATAAACTGAAGGTTTATTTTAAATTACCTAAATCCCTTAAAGAAATTTATTTTTAGTACTAAGGAGATTAACAATAGTAGTCTCATTATTTTGACATTCATATTTAAACTTAACTGTTCAGAAAGTTGTAAACCTACAGTTTCTAACAACTCCTAACTAAAGAAAGACAATAATAAAGTAGGTATGATGGCGCATGCCTCTAATCACAGTGACTCAGGAGACTGAGGCAAGAGAATCCCAAATTCAAGGCCAGCCTGGGCAACTCAGCAAGACACTGTTTCAAAATAAAAAGGGCTGGGGGCTTAGCTCAGTGATAGAGCATCCCTATGTTCAATTCCAGTTCCTAAAAGAAAGAGAAAAAAAAGGGCAACAATAAAAGTTATGTGCATAGGAAGATTAAAGATTATAGATAGAAGGCTTTCTGGGATTGAAGTAGTATTTCCTGTCCATGTTTCAGGAACAAAATGTTTCTTTTGGGAGTTATCTCTGATAGGGCAGGGCGAGGTGGCACATGCCTGTAATCCCAGCACTTGGGAGGCTGAGGCAGGAGGATTGAGAGTTCAAAGACAGCTTCAGCAATGGCAAGGCACTTAGCAACTCAGTGAGACCCTGTCTCTAATAAAATACAAAAAAGGGCTGGGGATGTGGCCCAGTGGTCAAGTGCCCCTGAGTTCAATCCCCAGTACCAAAAAAAAAAAAAAAAAAAAAAAAAAAAAAAAAAAAAAAAATCTCTGGTATTCAATTGGACATCTGAATTCTTGTTGTGCCATTTTTGGGTAGTTTAATCAATCAGTTGGAGAAAGAGGCCTGAGGAGGAGGCCCTCAGAGTTAGGACTAAAGACTGAGTATAAATACACTCAAGGTCAAACCTTGAATGGCAATGGGAAAACCTGGAAGACAATCACTTAGTATCAACTCAGGCAGGTCAGCTCTATCCTGATACCCTTGAACTGAGGTCCCAAGGAAGAATGGGCACCATAGGTGAGAGGCTGATAACAGCTAGAGCTATGTGACTTAGGTAGTCACTCACAAGAATGGAGGAAGAAGCTCTTAACACCATCCTGTAGATAATGGACATGGCTCCACCTTTACAAGCAGCAGGGTTATGTAGATCCCTAATGATTTCAGGTTAGAAGGATCTTGACTCATATAACTCATAGTAGAAGCTATACGTTCTACTCTAAACTATGTATAGCATAGATCCAAAAAGCTCGGAAGCTTAAAGAGAGTGGCAGAATACATGGTCTTCAAAGATCTGCTTCTCTCTTGCTGGGAAGATCTTGTCACAAATTGGACAATTCAAACAAAGGGTCTGCATTTGCTGTTGCTCCAGGGTGTGATCACAGATTTCATCAGCAAAGCCTGATTTGCAGGTTAAGCATTTCTTCATGGAGAGCTGGGAGGAAATACAAAGAGGTTAGCAAAAATGTGGGTTCTGTGTGGCAGAGACAGAGCCATCTTGTTTTCCATGTATCCTGAGTGCCTTGCATAATGATTAGCACATGATAGGGGCTCAAGAAATAGTGAATGGATGAACAGATTCACATTTGGAGATACTCCCTGGGGCTTTCTTTCTCTAATCCCAAAATTGAAAAGACCTAATACAGGGCTGGGGCTGGGGCTGAGTGGTAGAGCGCTTGCCCAGCATGTGTAAAGCCCTGGGTTCAATCTTCAGCACCACATAAAAAGATAAATAAAGGTACTGTGTTCATCTACAACTAAAAAAAAAAGAAAAAAGAGAAAAGAAAAGACCTAATACTGCTAAAGCAATCAACGTAGCTCCAGCCAAGAAGATGCACTGAATGTGCCTTGTTTGGCTAGCTATGTAGTTCACATCTTCCTAGTCATGCTACCAAACTTAACTCACAGGTGGAGATCATGAACAGAATACTGATGGATGAAATGTGCTTTCTTTTCCCTACCTCCACAGGCTGTCTCAGAACATACTGATCATACTGACCTCTGGAGTTATCAAAATGAACCGCTCTCCCTATGGTTCTTCCACGAACTGGAGCAGGAAGGGACATTTTCTTAAGGATTTGATATTGACATTTGATGTATGGACATGGACATCTCAAATACTTACCAGGCTAGGGGCCGAACTTTCTTGAATACCTGAGGAGAATAAAAAAATTTCCTTCAATTAAAAACAAAAATCATCCCTTGATTCTCAGCTGTGTTTTACTAGACATTTTCTGTAAAAACCCTGTTTCTTTTCTCCTCACTGCCTCTGATTCTTTCTCATATATACCATTTACTTCTGAAAGAGGAATTTATATGAGGAAAAAATAATGAAATAATGGCATTTTCAATAACTATGTTCAATAATATGTTCATAAATTATATTATAACTATATTGATTATATAACTGTCATATAATGAGAAAAAAAGCAATAAACCTATTTTCAGAGTAAGAAAAACGACATTTATACATTTTTTTTTTTTTTGGTACCAGGGATTAAACTCAGGGGCATTCGACCACTGGGCCACATCCCCAGCCCTTTTATGTATTTATTAGAGACAGGGTCTCACTGAGTTGCTAAGTGCCTCCCCATTGCTGAGGCTGGCTTTGAACTCATGATCCTCCTGCCTCAGCCTCCCAAGTGCTGGGATTATAGGCATGCACCACCACGCCTGGCTCTACATTTTTTTTTTTTTTCTTTTTGGGTACTGGGAATTCACCCTTCTTTCCTCTATTTGCTAATGTGATCATCTATAGAGCACATAAGAAACTAATTTCATAGGCTATTATCACCTCTTGTAGGCAGGCATTCATTAAAAACTTCTTTTGGCAAGATGGAACCACCAGTCTCTGTTTTGTCAGAATCCTGATTTCTACCTCAGCCAATAGAATGATGCCCCATCTTTATTCTGTGCGTGATCAGCAACACCCACTTGAATTCTCCTGCTACTTAAAGACTTTTCATTGAGATTCAAGGCACTGAGCAGGGAATCCAGGGCCTCAAACTCAGCATAACCCAAACCTTAAACCTCTATGGATTGCTGGGTTCATGCAGTAAACACACTGTATGGATATTTAATCCTCTAAAGATTCCTTAAAGGGTCTGGACACAGTAGTGCACACCTATAATACCAGCAACTCAGAAGGCTAAGGTGGGAGGAGCTCAAGTTCCAGGGCAGCCTCTGCAACTTAGTGAAACTCTGTCACACACACAAAAAAGGGGGGGGGGGCTGGAGACATAGCTCAGTGATATAGAACCCTTGGGGTCCAATCCCTAGCACATCATAGGCAGTTTCTCTAGAAAAGAGTGTTGGGTGGTGACTTAGGAAGACAGGAGATACTGGATTCCCAAGCAGCCAATGGAGCATTGGGAAGGATAGAGCAGTCAACTTAAGGGGCCTTACACATGTCATCATCATTACTGTGCCAACCAGTGGAAACATCTCTTGCCAAGCCATCTGTCTCACAAGCCCAGCTGACTGTTTTTTTTTTTTTTGTGGTACTGGGGATTGAACTCAGGGGCTACTCGACCACTGGGCCACATCCCCAGCCCTTTTTTGTATTTTATTTAGAGACGGGGTCTCTCTGAGTTGCTAAGTGCCTCGCCACTGCTGAGGCTGGCTTTGAACTCGCGATCCTCCTGCCTCAGCCTCCCAAAATGCTGGGATTACAGGCGTGCGCCACCGCGCCCGGCTCCAGCTGACTGTTTTAAGAGATACAGGTTCTTCTTCTACTAGTCCCCTCATCCCCAGCCAGAAAGTCTATTAGGGAAATAGTCTTTCACTTCTTTTTTATTCTTTTTTTGCTGAGGTTGCCATACTGGGAGAAGGAGAGATAATGCAAAGATGCTTAAAAATATTTTTAAGCAATAAAATAAACCTGTTCTCTGTCTATTGCAAAGATTTGGTTGTGACTCTTACAATACCATTACTGCTTTAAAATATACAACAAAGTCTTGCATTGCTTTTGGAAACAAAGGAGAAAAGCCCCCTGTCTGGCAGGAACATGTTACCCTAAGTTCTCAAGTAACTATTGGTTTCCACCCCTATTTCCTGTCCTACCATTCAGGAGTCTCAGTGAAGCATACTCCTGGCTCCCCTTGGTTGGAACATCAGTGAGCTGTCATAACTGCCACTTTCTGGGCAGCATAACCTGCTTTTTCAAACCTTAATTAGCATCCTCCACTTTGTATGTGTATATCTTCTACACAAAGACATTTCTCTGATTTATACATTTGGAATATTGCCGTGGGACTCAATTTGTGTCTGCTGCCTCTAGGCGAATGATCTGATTTGCGTCTTCTCAATTTAGATTTATTTCTCAATTAACACTTCTCGTCTGGCAATCTTTCTATTGGGTCCTCAGATTCTGCCCAGCAAGTCTTAACAATGAGATTGGTCTTAATTAGCCTCTCAGGCAAAATAAATAAATAAATATTAGTGATCGGGGATGCAGGCAAGGATTTTCCAGTTAGATTGGCAAAATCGTCTTACCAGAATATGGGTTTCCATAGACAAGACCTGGATTTTGTCCGGCACCTCCTTGATCTGAAGTAGGCACTTGACATGGCAAAGAGTCAAAATCCAGACCCATGTAACTCAGCAATCTGTTGTTCTCTTTCTTTAAGAGCTAAGGATAGAAGATTTAAGACATATTGAAAAACAACAACAAAGAATGGTTAGCAGGAACCCACTAGGAGATATCCATTTAAAGTAGTTCTCAAACAATGTGGAATTGTGAAGCCCAATAAATAATAATTTTCCAAAAAGGGAACAGCCTCAATAGTCTAAAGATCTGAGCTCTTTATGTATGAATTTAAATATATTTACTGAATTTCATTTATATTAATACCAAAAGAATTTTAAATCTCTAATATATCCCAAAATTAAAAGATAAAGTGCAAATGTCTTCAGACATATGAGGGTAGCAGGAGCTATATATTAATTTTTTTTTTTTTTTTTTTTTTTGTGGTACCGGGGATTGAACTCAGGGGCACTCGACCACTGGGTCACATCCCCAGCCCTTTTTTGTATTTTATTAGAGACAGGGTCTCACTGAGTTGCTAAGTGCCTCGACATTGCTGAGGCTGGCTTTGAACTCGCGATCCTCCTGCTTCAGCCTCCCAAAGTGCTGGGATTACAGGCATGCGCCACCGTGCCCGGCTAGGAGCTATATATTAAGATTCAAACTGTTATATTTTATTGGGAGCAGAATGTTTCTTTTAATTTCCTTCTTAGAACAATTTATTTACATAATGTAAATATTCATCTGATATACTTTTCCCTTCTTCATGTTTTATCTCATCAAATGGACAGACCAACAGAGAGAATGAAAAGGAAGAAGGGAAGATGGGAGGAAGGTAATGATAAAGACCAAGAATGAGAGCGGAGAAGAGAACAAGATACATGTGGCACAGACAGCATGTGGTTTTTAGAAAAAAGAAAGTTAATAAACTTCCCAGTTCTGTACTACAGAACTACAGTTCTATACAAAGCTTCCAAATACCAGATCTCCCTCTTCTTGTTGATTGAGTATATAACCTGACCCCTGACCATCAGACTAACCCATGAAAACAGGATTTCAAATTCAAAGTATAATTATCTAAATCAAGGGAATGAAAATGATAAGACAAGAAATAGACCCCAAGGCTCCTCTACTATCATTAAACACATTGGCATAAATAATATAATCAAAAGTAGAAATTATCAAGGGGGAATTAGTGTTTATGGTATTACAAGATGAAAAGTTCTAGAGATCTGTTACACAATATGAATATACTTAAAATTGTACACTAAAATTATTAAGACAGTACATTTTATGTTATGTAGTCTTTTAGCCACAATTTTAAAAAGACAAAAAAAAGTATAAGTGGTGACCTGGAGGCATAGCTCAAAAGGATTACAAAATTACAGAGATGTAGGAGGTAGGCATGGGGGCACATGCCTGTAATCCCAGGTTCTCAGAGGATATAGCAAGTTCAAGGTTAGCCTCAGCAATCTAATGAGACCCTGTCTCAAAATAAACCTGGGGGTGTGGCTCAGTGGCACAGGGCTTCTGGGTTCAGTTCACAATACCATCCCCTCCCCCCAAAAAAGATATAGGACCACTGGAACTGCAGATCTAATAATAACAGTGAGAATGCATGAATAGCTGGGTCTTTGATGCTGGGCATGAGGATGACTTCAAGTATAATCAATTTATTTGCTGTCACTACAATCAGTCAATCAAATAAATCAATAATATTAACAACAGTGTTTAACACACAAAAGATAAGCAATATTGGTTGGATGAGTGAATGAACTGATAAGTAAATAAATGCACAGCATCTGTAGGGGCCTACCATGGGTCCAGCACTGGCACAGACAACCACTTCTCCTGGTTTGGCAACAGAGAAAAAGGAAAAAGTCATGCTAAAGGAAAGGGGTCCCCTCGCTAACATAAATTTGATGTAGGATATCACACCCCCCCTCCCAAAGACAATACTTATAACATTTATGAAGTTAAAAGCAGTAAATTAGGTCTTCAATAGGCCTCTTCTTTCAAGATGACTACTGCCATGCCAAACAAGTTTCACTTTTAGAACAAAGAGATGGTTTTGTGGTAGATAAGAAAACTAAATTCTGGAACAGTTTCATCCACTGTTTATTCAACTTTCTACTTTATCACTACATCTTTGGGCCACCCTACTCCTTCCCCTTAAAACTCTGGGTTTTCCTACCTTTTTCCAAATACTTACATCATTTTCTCTTTCCATTCTCTCTTTCTCTCTCTGCAGAACATCACATATAATCTTGTTCTCACTCAGTCTTCTTGACAGGTCAAAATTCTCATCCTGTCAATAATTTAAAAATTAGAGTTAGGATCACATATTGCAATCTGGGTCCCTGGTGGGAGACTGTAGAGGATCTGGCCTTCCAAAGGGGGTGGGACTGAGGTGGAGGAAAAGGGACTGCAGAGAAAGGAGTGGTACTATGGACAGGGTATTGACTTACAAAAGTCACTTAACCAAATGCTGGCATCAGGATGCCAGGGTTTATTTGGTGTATCTGTAAGTAAGCAACTAAAGAAAAAAAGTAAGCTTGGGGAAAACCCCAAGACTGACATATCAGAATCAGGGTTAAAATGGAGCTTGTTTAATCCCACCCAACCATGAAACAACCCTGTTTATTTTGAATAAACACCTCACTCCATGAAACCTATAGCACTTAGGTTTAGGTTGGTGTGATTCCCTCCCAGGGGGAGGAAAGGTATCTGGGCTCAAGTTCTACTGAGGAAGAAGGAACACTGGAAGGCACCTGTCCCAGGCTGCAAGGAACCCAGACTGGGATCTTGGGCTCCCCAAAATGATGGGTTGACCTAACTAGGTTCATACTCAGTATTTTCCATCTCCTACTTGTATATACACACATGCGCGTACCTCACAAACACACTTAAGCTAATCCTACTAGTTGTGGTTTTTGTTCCAAGATTTTTTATTTGAATGCTGGTGCCCAAACTGCTGTGCGCTTCTAGCCGACCCTGAGGTAGTAATTCGAGAGGGGGCTACCCGATGACAGTGCTGACTGTAGGCTCCTTGCTCCCCATCCCCACTGGCTCCTGCTGGCTCTTCTGGTCCTGCTTCACTTCCTCAAAAGGCAGAAATAAGAAAGGACTGAGTCTGCACAAAACCGGCTCAATGGTTAAAAAACTTATGCTGAGACCCATGGCTAGGCTGAGGCCTATATTTCCAGGGACACCCCAGGCTGGCTTCTGGTCTCACACTCCATCCCTCCCTTTCTAGTATGAAATTTTTCTCCTTAACAAAGGTGTACATTTTGGGGACTTGGTCTAAGAATCACAAAACTTCAGACCCCTTGCTTTCCTGGGCCCCTTATCTCTGTCACCTACCAGTGCAGCAGCCCTGAGTTGCCTGATCTGTTTGTGGAGTTGATGGCACTCTTTGTACTTCTCTAAGAAACAGGCTTTCCCGGCCTCTACCTTTGCCTTTAGGCGTTCCACCTCTTGTACTAACTGCTCCTCCACTGTTGTTTTCTTGTTCCTAGGCTCCTGAAGTATAAGACACATAGTCCTAATAGTTAGAGGCCTTTCTGGATGCATGAGAAATAAAGAATTTCGAATGAACAGGTGGAGAGTCCTTGGGTCTTGAAAAATATTCCATAAAAACCAAGGCAGGGGCTGGCTAGGGTTGTGGCTCAGTGGTAGAGCTCTTGCCTAGCATGTGTGAGGCATTGGGTGTGATTCTCAGCGCTGCATATAAATAAATAAAATAAAGGTCCATTGACAACTAAAAAATATTAAAACAACAACAACAAAAAAAACCCCACAGCCGGGCGTGGTGGCGCACGCCTGTAATCCCAGCACTTTGGGAGGCTGAGGCAGGAGGATCGCAAGTTCAAAGCCAGCCTCAGCAATGGCAAGGCACTTAGTAATCAGTGAGACCCTGCTTCTAATGAAATACAAAAAAGGGCTGGGGATGTGGCCCAGTGGTCAAGTGCCCCTGAGTTCAATCCCCGGTACCAAAAAAAAAAAAAAAAAAAAAAAAAAAAAAAACCCCACAAGGAAACCCAGACCTGTCATAGGGAACTTCCAATCTTTGAATGACTATAGATTAAAACTAATTTCTTGAGAGACTTTCAGGGATTGAGAAGGGGGTCTGGAGGAGGTAAGAGAGAGGGGAGGGAGAGAGGGTAGAAAGGAGGATAAACATGATCAATGCATAATATATGCATGTATAGAAATAGCACAGTGACACTCATTAATTTGTACAATTAGTAAGTATTAACAAAAACAAAAAATAATAATTTCTTTGCCAAACCAGACATCACACTAACTCAAATGTGCTTAAGGGACCAGGCAAGTGGGGAAGTGAATGAAAAAACTGAATGCAACCAAACAGTGAAGACTGAGCTGGGGTGAGGCTCAGTGGTAGAACACATGCTTAGCATATGTAAGATACTGGGTTCAACACCCAGCACCAAATAAGTAAATAAATAAAAAACCAGTGAAGCTGGGTGTGGTGCCTCACACCTATTATTCCACCTACTAGGAAGGCTAAGGTAGGAGAATCACAAGTTTGAGGCCAGCCTCTCCAACTTACTGAGATCCTGTCTCAAAATTTATAAAGGGCTGAGGATATAGCCTAGTGGTGGAGCACTTGCTTAGCATGTGCCAGGCCGTGGGTTCAATCACCAGTACTGCAAAAAGACAAAACAAAAAAACCCAGTGAAGACCGTAGTCAAATGAGTACATGCAAACTATCTAAAGTGAGTGTAGCTCCTAAGCCCCAGATAATGCTGAAGTGAAGGAACGTGGGCTCAGTTTTGACAGATACTCTAATTTTTCAAAAGAAACTAGAAACATAATTTTTTTTTTTTTTTTTTGGTACTGAGGATTGAACCCAGGGGAATGTAACCAGTGAGCCACATCCCCAGTCCCCCTTTTTAAAAAATATTTATTTTTTAGTTATAGGTGGACATAATACCTTTATTTTATGTGGTGCTAAGGATCGAACCCAGTGCCTCACGCATGCCAAGCAAGCACTCTACCTCTGAGCCACAACCCCAGCCCCTACCCAGCCCTTCTTATTTTTAATTTTATTTTAAGTTGTTTAGGGCCGGGCTAAATTGCTGAGGCTTGCTTTGAACTTGCAATCCTCCTGCCTCAGCCTCCTGAGTTGCTGGAATTATAGGCATTTGCCTGGCAAAATGTAACTTTTTTTATGAGAAATATTCCAAATTTTGGTAACCAATGCAATTTCTAAAAAGGTACCACCTAAGCCAAATAAAATACTTTCCTTTCTCTGTTTTTTTTTTTTTTTCCCTGAGATGGGATCTTGCTATGTTACTCAGGTTGGTTTTGAACTTCTAGGCTCAAGTGATCCTCCTACCTCAGCCTACAGTATCTTATGTATAGTAGGTACTCAAAAACTGACTGAATATACTTGACTTATAAATGATGTATTTATGATGTGAGTTACATTGTAATAGTTGTACCCTCAAGCACAACTTCTCACTACCTAATAGCAATTCAGAAAATACAGCTTCCAGGTACCTGTTGGCATCATGAGGCTTCTTTTCTAACAATATATTATAGGAAGTGATTAGTTAGTTATAGGAAATTATTAGTCAGGTTTTCACTATTATGTTGCTGTAACTCAGAATGATTTATAATGATAATAATTGCTATATATTAATTATAACAAAATTTGCTTTGAATTGTTGTAGTTACCTGTTATAGAGCTATTTATAATCATTAATTTGTCTGTCCCATAATAATCCTATAGGAGGGAATAGGAGTTAATTTATGTGATTCCTAGCCCAAGGATCTATTTACTGTAACTTGTCAGGATGTTTAATTCTCAATATTCCTTTATCACTCATCACACGTTATACATGCCCACCTCTCCTAAACATTTTGTAAATGTCAGATTCTCTGTCCTTTTGGTAGCAAATAATCAAAAGTGAATGCTATTCTAATCCATCTTATTTATCCTCTTCAACATCTGAAAATAGACCCTCATTCCTCTTTCTTCAGACTCCCTCCCACATAGTCATGCAAAGACAGACATGCCATCAACTCCTGTTGTTTCTTCGCTGTAGTAGTTTCTTTCTGCTTCATATCCTCCACTATCTGCTGGAGATTCTTCTGCTGCTCTCTCTGCACAAGAAACAGATTTCAGCATCACTGCTAGGAAACATACATACACACACAAAATACACACACACACACACACACACACACACACACTGGGGAAGGGCCTGCTGAACCCATGAACAAGCAGGATACAGAGGGAAAGCTGTCTCTTAGTTGCCTAGTAAAGTCATGAGATAACCTTGTATAAGATGGCTTCCTCTGAGACCTTTCCCAGAGTCAGAGATATTCATGTATATGATAAAGAAAGAACAATGTATATTTTCTTATAAATGGCTAAAAATGCTATTTTCTTCCATGATTCTACCTGCTCGGTCAAACTGAGAAAGAGTTGGCCATTTTCCTTTTTCAGATGCTCCAACTGTTCTGCCTTATCTTGATCTCCCTGAACAAGCTTCTCCATTTCCTTCTCTTGAGTTGACAACTGGGCCTAAAGCAAAAATAGTGAATACAACACCAAGATATAAAAGGAAAACTAACCAGCAACAATGCTAAAACTTTAATATATAAAAACAAAGAAATGTGTTTTCCTAGTAACTCTCAACTGCCAAAAATCCCTTAAAACTCTTACTTTTAGGCTGGGCGCGGTGGCGCATGCCTGTAAGGGAGGCTGAAGCAAGAGGATTGCGAGTTCAAAGCCAGCCTTGGCAATGGTGAGGGCACTAAGCAACTCAGTGAGACCCTGTTTCTAAATAAAATACAAAAAAGGGCTGGGGGTGTGGCCCAGTGGTTGAGTGCCCCTGAGTTCAATTTCTGGTACCAAAACAAAACAAAAAACAACAACAACAAAAAAAAAAACTCTTACTTTTCAGCTCTACCTTAACTCCTAAGAATCTAGGACTCACCTGAGTGAAATAAAATGAACCACTCTTCTTTAAAGCACAGATTCCTAAAAATGATAGCAGTTCTGCTATCTGCTTTACATTATAGGCTCTGAGTAAGATTTTTCCTGAAAAGATTTTATAGCTAAAAGAAAAGAGTTTGAAAACCATGGTATAGATGACCATCATCCTAAGAGTTTATGATACATAAAAATTGAATGAGTTATTCAGTTCCTTGTAGGCTATAACTAAAAAATGTGTATGGGAGTCACCTGGTTCAAGAATGGAAAACACACATAACTTGAAACTTTAGTTTGATGCTTTGAAAGGCATGCCCTTTGGCACTTAATGACAATGAAATGCATCTTCCCAGGCCACCAGATTAGTGTGGTGGCAAAGCTAAGGAAACATCCTTTGGCAAAGCTATGACATTACTTACCTGAAGCTGATCCACTCTGATTCCCATCTTCTCATTTTCTGAGGACACCTTCTGGTTATGTTCTTTTAGTCTGTGGAGATGAAGATAACTATGAGAAACATTTACTGATTCTAGGTCAGCTCCCCCTGGCTTAAGTGATTTAAACCTGGCTTGGCCCTAAGCCTGTAGAATTAATCACATCTATCATTGTCAATAGATATCTAACAAATTCCAGAAATCTGATCTGACTCTTCATGAGGGTGCCCATTATACAGCAGCTCCTCCTCCAAGAATTATAAGACACACTCACTGAAGCAGCTCAGTCTCCCAACAGGCTTTCTGCTCTTTCACTTTCTGTTCCAATTTCTTATTGATACTCTGTAGAGTTTCCAGCTCCTCCTGTAAATTGAAACATCATCAAAGGGACAGATCATTTCTAAGACACTTAATTATCTTAGGTAGCCAACAAATATTTATTGAGCACTTACTATATATTAGGCATAGCATGATACAGCAGTAAATGAAATATCCAAGTAAAGACATTTCCATATGAAAAAAATTTTTTTTTATTCTTTTTGGGTACTGGGATTGAACCCAGGGGCGCCTAACCACTGAGTCACATCCCCAGCCTTTTTTTTTTTTTTAAATTTACAGACAGTATCTCATTGAGTTGCTTTTGAAGTCATGAACCTTCTGCCTCAGCCTCCCAAGCTGCTGGGATTACAGGAGTGTGCCACTGAGCCCATGATGAAAATATTTTTAGTTACATTCTATCTCTCTCTTCCTATAATTATGATGTGTGTGTATATGTACATAAGTACATCTTAATTTTTTGTGTGTGTGTGTGGTTCTGGAGATCAAAATCAAGGCCTCACACATGTTAACCAAGTGACCTACCACTGAGTTACATCCCCAGTTCTGTTCTTTCCAGATTAAAAATGCACCTAGCTGGATGTGATGGCACATGTCTGTAATCCCAGCTACTGAGGAGGGTGAGGCAGGAGGATCATAAATTTTAGGCCAGCTTGAGCAACTTAGCCAGAATTTGTCTCTAAAAATTAAAATTGTGGGTATAGCTCAGTGATAGAGTGCCGTGGGATTTAATCCAGGTACTAAAACAAAACAAAACAAAAACAAAAACAAAAAACCACCTTAATTTTATATCCACTGGAGGTTATATCTTTCCATTAATTCATTAGACAAATATTTATTAAGTGCCAGTTACATACCATATACTGCTGCAGTGGACAAAACAGACAAAGTTGCTTTTCTTCTAAAACAGTGCTATCTTATAAATTAATGACAGCTACATATGTAATTAAAAAATTTTAGTGGTCACTAAAAAAATTAAAAAGAAATAGATGAAACTAACTTTAATAATAATATGTTAAATCCAACATACTAAAATATCATTTAATTATGTTGACAATAAAAAGAAGATATTTGGGGCTGGGGATGTGGCTCAGCGGTAAGAGTGCTCGCCTAGCATGTGTGCGGCCTAGGGTTTGATCCTCAGCACCACGTAAAAATAAAGGCATTATGTATGACTAAAACAAATAAATAAATATTTTTTTAAAAAAGGAGATATTTTCTATTTTTTCATACTAACTCTTTGCAATTTGGTGTGTATTTTATGATCACAGCACTTCACAGTGCTTAAAACTTCTCAAGTGTTTAATGGTCAAATGTAGCTAGCTGCCACCAAACTGGTCCTAGACATTTGTTTTTTCTTTCCTAGTTTCCTTTTGCACTAAAGTCAATCTCATACATCAATATTAACTTTCTGCTTTTAGCTCCAAGCTTCTCAAAGTTATTGCTTATGGCCTTTAGAGAAAAATTTCTTTTTCTTAGCTTCTAGCAATATCAACTGTCATTCCTTGCCTGCTGATTTGGAGGATAATTCAAAGAAGGAGAAACAGCAAAGAGTTTAAATAATTTATAACCTCACCTGAATACTAACTCTTCTCCCTCTTAATGTTTACATTGTAGTTAATCAAAGAAAACATTTCAAATTATAAATATGCAAAGGCAGAAAAAGACTGAGTTTGAATCTGGGTTCCATCACTGATGACTTACCTCTCCGAAATCTCAGGTTATGCATCAATAAAATTGGGATAATAATAGTGCCACAATTTTGTTATGAGTAATCTCAGGTTTAGGAAGGTTAATTTTAATTTTTATTATAAATAAAATAATCCATATAAAACCTTTAACACTGTGCCTATTCAAAGATTGGTATAAGGGATTGAGATCACAAGCAAAAGAGAAAATAGTGTTGGGCAAGAGATACTATCCAATTCTGATCTCCATGTTCCAAGTTCACCTTTAACTAGCAGCCACACCTGCTTCCTTTGGAGCTCAGCCTGCATGCCTGAGTTCTGCTTCTGGAGGCTGGCACAGCTGTCCTTCAGCTCCTGGTTTTCTTTGCAAAGCTCCTTGTTGTGCTGCTCAATCTCTTCCACCTTTCCCTACAAAAGAAAATTCCACAAACTATATTCTAGTAAAAATCCCCATATGTTGGGATGGTGAAGGTCTGACTAATTCCCACTCACTGGAATGACATTTATGTACCCCAATGGGAGCAGCTCCTTAGTATGTATGCAAGCAAAGGTATGTCTGTATAATTGCAGCATTATGCCTGCCACTATCATGAAAGAAAGATAAGCCAAAATTAGGGCCATAAAAAGTTACAATTGGAAATAAGAATGCAGATTCTCTGATAGGTACATAGTATTATTTGTCTTTCTCAAAGGACTTGAGGCCAGGTACAGTGGGCTTTTTGTGTGTGTCAAGGATTGAATTCAAGGGTGCTTAACCACTGAGCCACATCCCTCCTCACCTCTTTTAATTTTTTATTTTGAGACAGGGTCTCAACTAGGTTGCTTAGGGCCTTGCTAAATTGCTGAGGCGCCTCAACCTCCTAAGCCACTGGGATTACAGATGTGAGTCACTACTCCCAGCTGGTATGGTTTTTGTTTTGTTTTGTTTTTTGGGAGGGGGTGGAGGGGGTGCAGGGAGTAGCAGGGATTGAATTCAAAGGCACTTGAACACTGAGCCACATCCCCAGCCCTATTTTTTGTATTTTATTTAGAGACAGGGTCTCACTGAGTTGTTTAGTGTCTCGCCATTGCTGAGGCTAGCTTCAAACTCACTATCTTCCTATTTCAGCCTCCTAAACTGCTGGGATTACAGGCATGCACCACCTCACCTGGCCCAGCTAGTTTTTTTTTTTGTCCTTTGGTAGTAGGTATTGAACCCAGAGACACTTAACCATAGAGCCACATCCCCAGCCCTATTTATTTTAATTTTTTGCATTTTATTTAGGGTTTCACTGAGTTTTAGCTCCTTGCTTTTGCTGAGGCTGGCTTTGAATTTGCGATCCTCCCGTCTCAGCCTCCCGAGCCACTAGGATTGTGTGTGTCAAGGATTGACATGCGCCACCATGCCCAGCCCCCAGCCCGTTTTTATATTTTATTTTGATACAGGGTCTTGTTAAGTTGTTTAGGGTTTTGCTAAATTGCTGAGTCTGGCTTTGAACTTGAGGTCCTCCTGCCTCAGTCTCCTGAGCCACTGGGATTACAGGTGTGCTCTGCAGCACCCAGCACCGTTACAGTGTTTGAACCGGTTTTTCATAGCCTCCCTAGTGTCTACCACAGTGCTAGATGAAAAATAAGTGTCCTGATAGATGAGTAAGTAAATGAATCTAATAATCATGTATGATAGGCTCTGGGTCAGAACTGAGAGAGATACAAAGACTATTTGGTGCTTCTCTCCTTGGTGGAGCTTTTACATTTACTGTGGTCTAAGGATACTCAGATGACAAAAATTAAGTACCTAGAAAAGTTAAGGGAGCCGGGCGCGGTGGCACACGCCTGTAATCCCAGCACTTGGGAGGCTGAGGCAGGAGGATCATGAGTTCAAAGCCAGCCTCAGCAATGGCGAGGCACTTAGCAACTCAGTGAGACCCTGTCTCTAATAAAAATACAAAAAAGGGCTGGGGATATGGCCCAGTGGTTGAGTGCCCCTGAGCTCAATCCTCGGTACAAAAAAAAAAAAAAAAAAAAAAAAGAAAAGTTAAGGGAATAATAACTGAATGCCAACTAAGTTACAGAAAGTTCTAGAGATGGGAGAATTCTCTTACAGTTATGATTCTTTTTAATATTCCTTGGTAGGTTAAAGTAGGTACTACATAGGTTTTTCCCAACAGTATCTATTAAATATTCTTTAAAGCCTTTCGGGGCTCAATGGTGCATGCCTATAATCCCAGCAGCTCTGGGAGGCTGAGGCAGGAGGATCACAAATTCAAAGCCAGCCTCAGCAACACACAGTGAGATCCTGTCTCTAAATAAATATTTAAAAAGGGCTGTGGATATGGCTTAGTGGTTAAGTTACCCTGGGTTCAATCCCTGGTACACCCCGCACCCCACAAAATTCCATAAAGCCTTATTGATTTGCCAGGTATAGTGGCATATACCTATAATCCCAGTGTCTCAGGAGGCTAAGGTTGGAGGATCTCAGGTTCAAAGTCAGCTTCAGTAACTTAGTGAAGCTCTAAGCAACTTGGAGAACCGTCTCAAAAATAAATAAATAAATAAATTAATTAATTAATTAATTAATAAAGAGTTGGGTGGTGGGGGCTAGGGTTATGGCTCAGAGGTAGAGGGCTTGCTTAACATATGTGAGGCACTAGGTTCGATCCTCAGCACCACATAAATATAAGTAAATAAATAAAATAAAGGTGTTGTGTCCATCTACAACTAAACAAATTTTAAAATTAAAAACAACAACAACAAAGAGGGCTGGGGATATGACTCAGTAGTTAAGCACCCTTGGGTTCAACCCTGGTCCCAATAAAAAAAGATAAGGCCTTATTGACTCAAATTCTAACCTATCTCAATTATTACTCTTATGGCAGGAAGGGCTTAAGATGATTACAGACCTTAGTAGTAACAACCAGGATGTCCTCCTCACTTTCTGGACGGAACTGGAAAGGGATACTTGCTCCCCGGACCACACCATCCTGATCCACATAGCAGAACTGGTAATACTCATCATCCTTAGGCAGGTAATAAGCTGAAAACACAGCAATCCAAAATAAGGTTTATTCCAAATGTTTAAATCTAGAAGTAGTTTTACTTGCCCCAGCAAGCTCAATTCAAGGGAATTAATTAGTCTTGGCTGCTGTTTTCAACACTTTGATCTAGTATTTTTCTCACCTTTGAATTGGACTTCCTGCTGTTTGGCTGATTCGTTGTTTATGTCACTAGGCAAAGCAACCCACATGAAGGTATAATACTCACGGGTTGTCTTCCATCCCACCTGCAATGACAAGAGAGTCTCATTTGGCACCTGATAGGCCTTGGAGAAAAAGCCTTACCTGAGCTATGCCATCTTAAAATGCACCCATTTTTTTTACTTGCATATGTTAAAAATAAAATAGATGGGCTGGGGTTGTGGCTCAGCGGCAAAGCACTCGCCTCGCACGTGTGCGGCCCGGGTTCGAACCTCAGCACCACGTAAAACATAAAATGCATTGCATTGTGCACAACTAAAGTAAATAAATAAATATTAAAAAAAAAATAGAATAAGTTTGTTATGACAAGATTCACGTTATTGGGGCTGGGGTTGTGGCTCACTGGCAGAGCGCTCGCCTGTCACATGTGAGGAACTGGGTTCAATCCTCAGCACCACATAAAAAAATAAATAAATAAATAAATAAAATAAAGCTATTGTGTCCATCTTCAACTAAAAAAATATTTAAAAAAAAGATTCACGTTATTTGACTTACGACAACTTTATATGGAAAAATGTTTGAATACAACTAAAAATTGAGATGCATATAGAGTTCAAAATACCAGTTTAGAAGGATAAAAACTGACTCTTCAAGACCCAGGACATAGGGTCCAAACTCTATTTCCAAGTCAGACACAGAGCTGAGAATGATAGGGTAAAAAGGTTCTGGGATTGTGAACCTAGATCCTGCTACCTTCTTGCAAAGGTGCTCTTAGAACTTCTAAATCAGAAAGCACTTCTAACTTGCCTTCTCATTTGTTTGTCTTCTACTGTGTTCAATTCAGCCTCTTCACATAGCTGGTATTTTTAAATGCATTTAAAAAAAAATGTGTGTGTTGTGGGCAGAGGGGCAAGAGTAAAAATGTTCTTAGATTATGAGACAACAGATAAGAGAGTCTAGATCTATAAAGCTTTGTCTTCAGTGTTTTTCTTAATGCATGCTCAGTGAAAGCTTTTTGGTGATAAAAATAATAAAAATCTGGTAGTCATAATGGCTTTTTCTAGGTACTGAATACAATAAATTGTATGACATAAGGATATAGCAAAAGATGCCTTAGAGCAGAAAGCTGGCTAAGTATAAAATACTCTTACTAAATGTGAAGAGGTGTAAAAGATGGCTCAAATCTTATCTGGAAGATAAAAGGACACTAGAGAATAGAAAAAGAGCCATTGTATTTTTAAGTGGAGAACGCTCGGCAAATGAGAAGCAAAATCACTTTTATTGCCATATTTTGACCCTGCCTGTGCCCAGTGGGAAAAGAAATAACTAAAAATAAACTCCATTTTTATATGTCAAGGAATTGGAACAAAGTTGAAAAGGCTATACCAAAAGCTCACCAGAACATACTAGGGCATATTTTAGAGTCTTGTTAATATACACCCCATTGCTGTAAATAATGCTGTAAACATCTCAGAGCTACTGCAGCCTGCGGTGGTACAGGAAGCAGGAATTTTATAGAGTCCTCATTCACATCCTGGAGTTTCTTAATGCACTGTGACCGAAATATCATTGGGCAGGCCTAAGAATTATGGCTGCCTTGGAACAAGGAAATAATTTCTATCTACCTACATTTTCTGTCCTTGGCTCTTTTACTTGAATAGTCGTAGTCCCAGCCTGCCCTTCATGATATGCTAGTTCCCTTCTCTGGAACCTTGGAAATATTTAAATGTTATGGTCAAGAAGAGTATGGGCCGGGCGTGGTGGCGCACGCCTGTAATCCTAGCACTTGGGAGGCTGAGGCAGGAGGATCGCAAGTTCAAAGCCAGCCTCAGCAATGGCGAGGCACTTAGCAACTCAGTGAGACCCTGTCTCTAATAAAATACAAAAAAGGGCTGGGGATGTGGCCCAGTGGTCGAGTACCCCTGAGTTCAATCCCTGGTAACAAAAAAAAAAAAAAAAAAAAGAGAGAGTATGGAGCACAGAAGTGATTATATCCCACTCCCCAACCCCGCCATTATATCTTAAAGGAAGGAGAGCTGACTCTTACCTGCTTCAGGCTCTATCATTGGTGGTAGCTGTTACTATATAATTAGAAGAAGTAACACACTGCATGCATCAAAAAATATTTACTGTGTACCTACTTGGTGCCATGGACTACCAGGATTAGGGGTAACAGACTGATTAAAGCTACAGTGAAAGAACACTAGGGAGAGCTTTAGAAATGACATGTGAGGGACAAAAATATACAAGAAACTCTTTTATTCTTTTATTCATCATCTGTTATTCAAAGGAATTCATCAGAATAGAGGAGAAAAAGCAGAGGCTTGGGAGTCAAACAAACTTGCTTTACCACTTTGTTAGTTTGAGACCTGGAGAAAGTTTATCTCAAGAATATTCATTTTACTCATCTGTGGATTATTAAACACCATTCACCTCAAGAGAGACTCCTGTGCTGTAAGGATTAGCACACATAAAGGTCTAGCTCATAGTGTGTCACCAGGATAGTGCTCAAGTCAATAGCTTTATGGACAACAAACATTAGAGTCCCTTCTTTGGATTAATCATTACTACTTTTTTTCTTTTGGTTCTAGGGACTGAACCCAGGGGCACTTTACCACTGTACTAAGTCCCCTGCCCTTTTTGTTTATTTTGAGACAAGGTCTTAATAAGCGGCCCAGGTTGGCCCTGAAATTGTGTTCCTTCTGCTTCAGCCTCCCAAGTTGCTGGGATTACAAACCTACACAACCTTGCCTGGCGACAATTACTTCTTTATTGAGGTAAGGTAACACCTTTGAAGTGCACAAAGCATCCCAAATATAGATTTTTTTTTTTTTTTTTTTTTTTTTTGTACCAGGGATTGAACTCAGGAGCACTCGACCACTGGACCACACCCCCAGCACTTTTTTGTATTTTATTTAGAGACGGCCTCACTAAGTGCCTCGCCATTGCTGAGGCTGGCTTTGAACTGGTGATCCTCTTGCCTCAGCCTCCCAAGTGCTGGGATCACAGGTGTGCGCCACTGCGCCCGGCTTAGATGTGTTCTGAGGCAGAAGGATTGCAAGTTCAAAGCCAGCCTCAGTAACTTAGCAAGGCTCTAGGTATCTTAGCGAGACCCTGCTTCAAAATAAAAATAAAAAGGGCTAGGGATATGGCTCAGTGGTAAAGTGCCCCAATACTGTAAACAAACAAACAAATAGCATAAGATTTTCATTTGGTTTATAATAAAGTCCTCAATGGCAGTTGCTGAATGCTTGGGGAATATAACCAGCCTGAGAAATATAACCATGTTGCAACAAAAAAGAAATTATGTTACCTTACCAAGCCTAGTAAGTTATTTTTAAAACATTCTCTTTTTTAAATTATCTATACCTATACCATCCAATATAATAACTACTAAGACATAAGGATGCTTAAATTTAATTAATTTACATTAATTAAAATTTAAAAACTTGCCAGGCGCGGTGGCGCATGCCTGTAATCCTAGCACTTGGGAGGCTGAGGCAGGAGGATCGCAAGTTCAAAGCCAGCCCTCAGCAATGGCGAGGCACTTAGCAACTCAGTGAGACCCTGTCTCTAATAAAATACAAAAAAGGGCTGGGGATGTGGCCCAGTGGTCGAGTACCCTGAGTTCAATCCCTGGTACCACAAAAAAAAAAAAAAAAAAAAAAAAAAGAGAGAGTATGGAGCACAGAAGTGATTATATCCCACTCCCCAACCCCGCCATTATATCTTAAAGGAAGGAGAGCTGACTCTTACCTGCTTCAGGCTCTATCATTGGTGGTAGCTGTTACTATATAATTAGAAGAAGTAACACACTGCATGCATCAAAAAATATTTACTGTGTACCTACTTGGTGCCATGGACTACCAGGATTAGGGGTAACAGACTGATTAAAGCTACAGTGAAAGAACACTAGGGAGAGCTTTAGAAATGACATGTGAGGGACAAAAATATACAAGAAACTCTTTTATTCTTTTATTCATCATCTGTTATTCAAAGGAATTCATCAGAATAGAGGAGAAAAAGCAGAGGCTTGGGAGTCAAACAAACTTGCTTTACCACTTTGTTAGTTTGAGACCTGGAGAAAGTTTATCTCAAGAATATTCATTTTACTCATCTGTGGATTATTAAACACCATTCACCTCAAGAGAGACTCCTGTGCTGTAAGGATTAGCACACATAAAGGTCTAGCTCATAGTGTGTCACCAGGATAGTGCTCAAGTCAATAGCTTTATGGACAACAAACATTAGAGTCCCTTCTTTGGATTAATCATTACTACTTTTTTTCTTTTGGTTCTAGGGACTGAACCCAGGGGCACTTTACCACTGTACTAAGTCCCCTGCCCTTTTTGTTTATTTTGAGACAAGGTCTTAATAAGCGGCCCAGGTTGGCCCTGAAATTGTGTTCCTTCTGCTTCAGCCTCCCAAGTTGCTGGGATTACAAACCTACACAACCTTGCCTGGCGACAATTACTTCTTTATTGAGGTAAGGTAACACCTTTGAAGTGCACAAAGCATCCCAAAATATAGATTTTTTTTTTTTTTTTTTTTTTTGTACCAGGGATTGAACTCAGGAGCACTCGACCACTGGACCACACCCCCAGCACTTTTTTGTATTTTATTTAGAGACGGCCTCACTAAGTGCCTCGCCATTGCTGAGGCTGGCTTTGAACTGGTGATCCTCTTGCCTCAGCCTCCCAAGTGCTGGGATCACAGGTGTGCGCCACTGCGCCCGGCTTAGATGTGTTCTGAGGCAGAAGGATTGCAAGTTCAAAGCCAGCCTCAGTAACTTAGCAAGGCTCTAGGTATCTTAGCGAGACCCTGCTTCAAAATAAAAATAAAAAGGGCTAGGGATATGGCTCAGTGGTAAAGTGCCCCAATACTGTAAACAAACAAACAAATAGCATAAGATTTTCATTTGGTTTATAATAAAGTCCTCAATGGCAGTTGCTGAATGCTTGGGGAATATAACCAGCCTGAGAAATATAACCATGTTGCAACAAAAAAGAAATTATGTTACCTTACCAAGCCTAGTAAGTTATTTTTAAAACATTCTCTTTTTTAAATTATCTATACCTATACCATCCAATATAATAACTACTAAGACATAAGGATGCTTAAATTTAATTAATTTACATTAATTAAAATTTAAAAACTTGCCAGGCGCGGTGGCGCATGCCTGTAATCCCAGCACTTGGGAGTCTGAGGCAGGAGGATTGCGAGTTCAAAGCCAGCCCTCAGCAATGGTGAGGCACTTAGCAACTCAGTGAGACCCTGTCTCTAAATAAAATACAAAAAAGGGCTGGGGATGTGGCCCAGTGGTCAAGTGCACCCGAGTTCAATTCCCGGTACCCACAAAAAAAAAAAAAAAAAAAAAAAAAAAAAATTTAAAAAAATTTAAAATCCAATTAAGTTACACTAGCTATATTTTAAGTGCTTAATAGCCACGTGTGGCTAGCAGCTACTGTAGTGAATAACTAAGATATTGCAGAAAGTTTTATTAGATAACACTGCTGTATATGCTTTGTTACATATGGAGAAGAAAAACAACAGTTACTACTACTTCCTTTCCAAGGCAGAAAACATGGAGTGTCCATTTTCTGTATTGGAATGCCTCTTAGTCTGATGACAATGTCCTGTTGGTTGTTTACCGTCCCTACCTCCAAACATCAGTCTTGTCTTGGTCTTTCAAACAATTAAGAAAAAAAAATCGAACAATTAAGGAAAAGGAATTCACTGAAGGATGTAAATAAACCATAGTTCTTTCAGACCATAGTAAAAAATGATGTCTGATTTCAGGATGAACAGCACTGGCAAACAGGCACATGACATAGTAAAGTGCAAACCAAAGGTCATTGATGTTGGAAGTTAGTAATGTAAATTACTTAAAATTTGACCTGTATCTCATATCTCTGGAAATTGGAAGATTTGTTATTATGAGGAATGTATGTATATGTGTGTGTGTGTGTGTGTTGTTATTATGGGGAATATATATGTATATATGTATATGTGTGTGTGTGTATAAGAGAGGCATACACACAGACATGAGAGATAAAGAAGGGAGGGGGAAAGGGATATATATAAAGACTAAGTTTATAAAATCTTTTTTTTTTTTTTTTTTTTTTTTGGTACTGGGGATTGAACTCAGGGGTACTCAACCACTGGGTCACATCCCCAGCCCTTTTTTTTATTTTATTAGAGACAGGGTCTCACTGAGTTGCTAAGTGCCTTGCTGAGGCTGGCTTTGAACTCACCATCCTCCTGCCTCAAGCCTCCCAAGTGCTGGGATTACAGGTGGGCGCCACCGCGTCCGGCTTATTAAAATCTTTAAAATACCATTTCTATACTTGAACTGACAGGGTGATTAGACACTGGAAGAGGTCACTGAGGAAGCTCATAAACTTTTGTCCTTGGAAAGAAATAAGACACACTAATTCAGGAACAAACTTTTTTGGATGCAAGATTTCAAACCATGTAATTTATCAACCTTTTCAAATTATTAATATTCTTATTAAAACAAATTAAATACTATACCAAATAAGGCATGGATAAAGTAATATTTAAAGTCACAAAAATTACATAAAAAGGTCACCCAAGTAGTCAAATCATAGATGAATATTTCAAAATGGGATCATTTAAAAAAAAGCATTTATATTTGGTCTTTGGCATAATAAAACTTGAGGATTGTAGGATTTCCTGTTATTTTTATTTTTTCGGTACCAGGGATTGAACCCAGGGGTACTCAACCACTGAGCCACATCCCCAGCTCTTTTTATTTTTTATATCAAGACAGGGTGTCTCACTAAGTGGCTTAGGGCCTCACTAAGTTGCTGAGGATGACTTTGAACTTGCAATCCTCTTGCCTCAGCCTCCCGAGTTGCTGGGATTACAGGCATGCACCACCATGCCTGGCTCCCATGTTATTTTAATTTGAAATTAAAATTAAAGTTTGGGGCTGGGATGTGGCTCAGTGGTAGAGCGCTCGCCTAGCACGTGCATGGCCCGGGTTCGATCCTCAGCACCACGTAAACATACATGCATTGCATTGTGTACAACTAAAGCAAATAAATAAATATTAAAAAAAAATTAAAGTTTGAGTCCCATAGAACACATTGGTGTGTTACAAGGGAAATGCTAGGGAATTTAATTTAGGATTTTAAAATTAGCCAGACATGATATACAAAGTGCTCGTAATAACAGGGAGTCACACCCTCAAGTAAAAAAGATTCACCTCTAGTTCCTAATTACTTGGTACTAACTTAAACACTTACTCTAAAGATGCCAATCCAGTCCTTTCGACGGGGGATGAAATGCTCGGTGAAGGTATAATAGCATGTGATGTCCCCTCCAGGGACATAGAACTTCTCCACACTGTTAAAGATGACCTGAGAGAAATGACAACGATCGAGCAAGACAGCTGATGTCGGGGGATCTTCTATTGTTTTTTTCCATGGTGGGGGTCCTGTTATGAGATACAGAATAGAGTAAGGCTCAGAAAGGTTTTCTGAAATGCCAGAGATTTCTGGGCTCTCAGCCAAGAACATTCTGTTCAAGGCAATCAGGAAAAGCAAAATTCTGACAAGTATTGAGTTCACACAATTTGCTTTCTGTTTCACTTTGTGCCATTTCTCATCCATAACTTCCCATGCTTTTAAGAATTTTCAGAGAATTTATCTTTGACACTTTACCATAGGCATCACCACACTCATGTTTTTTTTTTTTTTTTTTTTTTTTGGTAACGGGGATTGAACTCAGGGGCACTCAACCACTGGGCCACACCCCCAGCCCTTTTTTGTATTTTATTAGAGACAGGGTCTCACTGAGTTGCTAAGCGCCTCGCCATTGCTGAGGCTGGCTTTGAACTTGCGATTCTCCTACCTCAGCCTCCCAAGTGCAGAGATTACAGGCATGCGCCACCGCGCCCGGCTCCTCTTTTTTTTGTTTTTAATATTTATTTATTTACCTTAGTTGTACACAATGCAATGCATTTATGTTTACGTGGTACTGAGGATCGAACCCGGGCCATGCACGTGCAAGGCGAGCGCTCTGCTGCTGAGCCACAATCCCAGCCCCCTCTCACTTTTTATTTTTTTATTCTGAGACAGGGTCTCACTAAATTGCTTAGGGCTTCACTAAATTATCGAGGCTGACTTGGAATTTGTAAATCCTCCTGCTTCAGACTCCTGAGTCACTAGGATTACAGGGTTGTGCACAGTATCCTGCTATTTCTATTTCCCTTTACTAAACAAGACAATTTAGAGAAAACAGCTTAGGGAATATGGAAGACCTAGATTTTAGATTTTTCATATCCCAATAAGCCCTATGACTTTCCTAAGTCAATCTCTCTAGATTTCAGTTTCTTCATTAAATTCCATCTATAATTATTGGGCCCTTCCATATAAAAGACAGTATGTTTTGAGAGGTTAAGGCAGGAGGATCACAAGTTTGAGGCCAGACTGTGCAACTTTGAGAACTTGTCCCAAAATAAAAAATTTTAAAAAAGGGTTGGGGATGTAGCTCAGTCATATATGTCCCCGAGTTCAATTTTTAGTACCACACACACAAAACTAGGCTATGTGACATGCGGTGGTGGGAAACATGGGTTTTGAAGTCAGAATGGTAATATTAAAATCACACTTTCCCCTCCTTGTAAAGGGATAACATTTGGGCAATTAATCAGTTAGGCTCTGTGACTGTTTCCTCATCTGTAAAATGGGGCCTATAACATTATTTACTCCAACTGTTGTTGTTTTGTGAGGCTTAAGTGAAATAATAAAAAGTGTCCAGCCATTAAATCAGCCTGCCACCGGGCGCAGTGGCGCACGCCTGTAATCCCAGCACTTTGGGAGGCTGAGGCAGGAGGATCGCGAGTTCAAAGCCAGCCTCAGCAATGGCGAGGCACTTAGCAACTCAGTGAGACCCTGTCTCTAAATAAAATACAAAAAAGGGCTGGGGATGTGGCCCAGAGGTCGAGTGCCCCTGAGTTCAATCCCCGGTACCACACACACACACAAAAAAAAAATCAGCCTGCCACTAAGCAAGACACTTCAAGGTAGAATCATGCTGACAGAATAAAGAATTTAATAGAAGCTGGGCGCAGTGGCGCACGCCTGTAATCCCAGCACTTGGGAGGCTGAGGCAGGAGGATGGCGAGTTCAAAGCCAGCCTCAGCAACGGTGAGGCACTTAGCAACTCAGTGAGACCCTGTCTCTAATAAAATACAAAAAAGGGCTGGGGATGTGGCCCAGTGGTCCAGTGCCCCTAAATTCAATCCTCAGTACCAAAAAAAAAAAAAAAACAAAAACAAACTACATAAAAGAAACCAGTGCTCTGAATTGTTGACACTTCATACTTCCTGTTCCTCAAACAAATCATATGCATTGTCTTCTAAATAACTCTGTCAGTCTAACATTAGTAACTCTATGATTCTTGACCTACTGAAAAAAATACTGCAGCTGTTATATACAAATACTAAATGATACAAGCACAGTTGTTGGAACGTGTTGGAAGATGATATACACATACAGGCTCACACACAGTTAAAATAAATTATTACAATGACTAAAAGACAAACTACTTGGGCTGGGGATGTAACTCAGTAGTATAGTAATTGCCTGGCATGCACAGGGCTCTTAGTTTCATCCCTAGTACCATGAAAACAGAAACAAAAACAAAAAAAACCCACTATTGCTCTTTCAACCCTGCCCTGCCCTACTTATTTCTTGGTTTTACTTTGAAATATATGCAACCAGGCCTCTTCTTCAAACTTCCCAGTAGTCTGTTTTTTTTCCTTTTTTGTTTTTTTTTTTTTTTTTTTTTTTTTTTTTTTCACAGAGAAGGCAAGGGGACTTTGGGGTACTGAACTATTCTTGAGATTAAGCTAAATAACTAAGAAATCTGCTGGGCGCACGCCTGTAATCCCAGCACCTGGGAGGCTGAAGCAGGAGGATCTCGAGTTCAAGCCAGCCTCAGCAATGGTGAGGCACTTAGCAACTCAGTGAGACCCTGTCTCTAATAAAAATACGGAAAAGGTCTGGGGATGTGGCCCAGTGGTTGAGTGCCCCTGAGTTCAATCCCTGGTATCAAAAAAAAAAACAAAAACAAACAAACAAACAAAAAAAAAAACCCTAAGAAATCACTGGCTTTTAAAAATTTTTTAGTTGTAGATGTGCACAATAAGCCGGGCGCGGTGGCACACGCCTGTAATCCCAGCACTTTGGGAGACTGAGGCAGGAGGATCGCGAGTTCAAAGCCAGCCTCAGCAATGGCGAGGCACTTAGCAACTCAGTGAGACCCTGTCTCTAAATAAAATACAAAAAAGGGCTGGGGATGTGACCCAGTGGTCGAGTGCCCCTGAGTTCAATCCCCGGTACCACACACACACACACAAGAAAAAGATGTGCACAATAACTTTATTATAACTTTATTTATTTATTTTTATGTGGTGCTGAGGATGGAACCCAGTGCCTCACACGATCTAGGCAAGCTCTCTACCACTGAGCCACAACCCCAGCCCCAGCTTTCTGGTTTTTGACATAGTCTAGCCACATCCTCAACCTCAAACCTCAGAACGATTTTTCTTTTTTCAAAGTGGAGCGGGTGGGATCCTATTCAGGTCTTTTATTTCCCCTATAATAAACTGTTGATCTGTGTGATGAGGGTTTCTCTTGGATGGTATGGGAAGATAGGCAGGGAGGTTTATCAGCTTGCAGACTCTTTCTCCCTAGGAGTCTCCAGTCATTCTGAGGTCAGCAAATTTCCTTCCCTTTGTCCTAAGCCAGAAGCACCAATTTATCTGAGCATACAAAATGACTTAATTTGTCCTTTGCCTACGGATCAAGAAGAACATTTAGGTAAGAGTGATTTCTGAGGTCTGCCCCTCAATTAACCTCAGCACCTCACTTCTAGTTCTTTTCTTTATGATTGTCATCACTGTATATACAACACAATGCCTAATGCAAAATAATCACTAATTAGGTATTTGTTGAACAAGATATGCATATTGATATGCACATCAAACAGTAAAAAGGGAAGGAAATTTGCAGGTGAATAATGGTAAGGGTAGGCTGGTAAGGGTAAGGTCTGGTAGAGAGCACTTGCCTACAATTTGCAAGATCATGGGTTCCATTCCTAGCACTGCAAAAAAGAGAATAAGTAATTAATGATGACGATGACGATGATGATGATGATGATGATGATGATGATGATGATGGTGGTGGGGCTAAGTTTTTTTTTTTTTTTTTAAGCTCTACTCTTAAATTTGTGGAATACCCGTGGGGAAGTTGATATTTCCCAGCTTTTTCCTGTCTAAAATCGGGTGAGGATGTGATAATATCTAGGTGCAATGTCAATTCTTGCTGTGGCTGGTTCAGCTGGCATGGCTGGTTCAAGTTGCATGGTGCCAAAAAATAAAAGGCACTGATTTCTTTAAGAACCCATCCAAGGGCTGGGGTTGTGGCTCAGCGGCAGAGCATTTGCCTCGCACGTGCGCGGCCGGGTTCGATCCTCAGCACCATGTAAACATAAATGCATTGCATTGTGTACAACTAAAAAGTATAATATATATATATATATATATATATATATATAAAGAACCCATCCAACTTACACTCCATTACCCACCTTCTACACAAATTCTTGCAAGCTGCTATACAAATGGTAAGCTACTCTAAACGGTAAGACCATGGGTAGGGGTGACCTCTCTTCTTACCAGAAAAACCACCAAAGTAATTCATGAACCAGGTGTGGTGGTGCATGCCTGTAATCCCAGTGGCTCAGGAGGCTGAGGCAGGAGGATAGCAAGTTCAAAGCCAGCCTCAGTAACTTAGTGAGGACTTAAACAACTTAGTAAGAACCTATCTCAAAATAAAAAGAGCCAGGGATGTAATGTAGCTCAGTGTTTAAGCGCCCCTGGGTTCAATCCCTGGGACACCGCCCCCAACAACAACAAAAAAAGTAGCTCATGAGCAGAACTCTGAAGAAAGGATAGGGCATACACACATGTATACACACAAAATGACATTACAGAGCTCATGTTTTGAGGCTTGAGTGCACTTCTGGAGGAAATTCTGTCTCCTTCATTCATTTTAAAACCCTATCAATCTGTCTGGAAAAGTCAACAGTTTTGGTTCTGTGCTTATCAAAAATGTAAGATTCCATGAAGTTTCTCATTTCAGAAATCTCATTATGTTCCCAGCAGGACTCAGGGTATTCAGAAGTCAATCATTCTTTTAACGTTTTAAATTTTTATTTTGAGACAGGGTCTTGCTAAGTTGCTCAGGTTGGCCTTTAACTTATAATGTTCCCTGCCTCCCCAGCAGCTGAGATTACAGGTACATGCCACTGCACCCAGTTTAGATTTAAACCATTCTTGAAATAAAGCATAAAATTCTCCTCTCCCAAGACTGGCTTCCCTTCTCTCCTTTACCAAAGTTTAGGACAGCACCAAGCAAACCTCAAGCATAACTATACCAATTTGAACAGTGGGGAAGTCTATCAGTGAGGAAGGACTCCAACTTTTCCTAGAAGGAAGGCATCTGTTGATTTTTTAAAAAAATATTTGTTTTAGTTGTACACAATGCCTTATTATTTTTATGTGGTGCTGAGGATGGAACCTGGGCCGCGCACATGCTAGGTGAGCACTCTACCGCTGAGCCACAACCCCAGTCCCACATCTGCTGATTTTTTTTTTTTTTTTTTTTTGGTGGTACCGGGAATTGAACTCAGGGGCACTCGACCACTGGGTCACATCCCCAGCCCCCCTTTTTTTTTGGTACCGGGGATTGAACTCAGGGGCACTCGACCACTGGGCCACATCCCCAGCCCTTTTTTGTATTTTATTTAGAGACAGGGTCTCACTGAGTTGCTAAGTGCCTCGCCATTGCTGAGGCTGGCTTTGAACTCGTGATTCTCCTGCCTCAGCCTCCCAAAGTGCTGGGATTACAGGTGTGCGCCACCGCGCCCGGCCCACATCTGCTGATTTTTAAGATCAGTGATCCCTAAAATCTTTTCTTCCTTCCAGTGATAAAATCCCTTGGGACAAATGAGCTCCAACAATGGCTTGGGAACTTACCTCTCTGACAAAGCAGTTTAGAGGTGAGTGTTTGTGGAGCGGTACTAAAGAAAGGATATGGAAGGAAAATTGGAATGATTTACACATTAACTTCCCCTCCTTTAACTATTATTCTCACTGAAGAACCTTTCTACCATCCACTTCTAATTCTGGCAATAATTTATAGAAGCAAAGGAGAAGAAATATTAAGAAGAGCAAAAGTTAAAATTAGAAGCCTTGAGAGCTACCGAATCATGAAAAAGCAGTAGGATACATTAGGTCCCCTAGAAATTGTGGAATGGTATTCTACCTAATTCCTTAACTCCTACCCCCAAATTAGACTGGCCACATAAGAAGTGACCAAGAAAAACAAATAAGAACTTTAAAAAACAAAACCATCAAGCATGAGAAAATAATGCACAGATGCCACAAACTATCATAGGCACTTTACTTGGCCTTCTTTCCCCTACCCCTCCTCTCCAGCTTGGTTACCAAAAGGATTAGAGCCCTCGGGAGCTGGCAATAATAGGAATGTATTTTAAAACAAGTCCCCTGAACTGACTCCTAAGAAAATATGACATATTTTCATCTAATGAGCTTTTTAAGCCTAATATACTACTCCCAGGACTGTTCCATGAAGGCATAGATCCTTTTATCCTGAAGCAGGGCAACAATGACCAGTTCTAATTCTGTTCTAAGTGAATCTGCAAAGTACACTGATATGCTTTTTAGCAGAAAAATAATTTTAAATGCCCAGCACTTTTTTTTTTTTTGGTACTGAGATTGAACCCAGGGGCACTATATTCCCAGGGACACTATATTTTTTGAGACAGAGTTTTACTAAATTGCTAAGAGTGGCTTCAAACTTGCCATCCTCCTGCCTCAGCCTCCTGAGTCACTGGAATTAGAGGTGTGCACCATGGTGCCCAGCACAACATTACATTATTCTTTTATACAAGTGGGGGCATGTTTTAAGAGACATATAGCTACATAGGTAGCTTCTCTGGATTAGTTCACAAAAGGATATCAATACTTAGATAGCTGACACATGCAAATCTATTCTTCATTTGGGAACAGTAAAAACAAAAGTTACTAAAAGTCAAATCTACATTTAATGTAATTGCTTCATCCTTATGCTTACTTTCCAAAGCTAATAACAATTGGCAAAATGAATGAACTGATTTGAATCCCATTTCTCCCTGACCTTGGTAGATGCATACATATAATTAACCTTAGTGAACACTGGTAGTATGTGGCCCTGAGATAGGTACGAAAATCAAAACCAGAAATCATGGCTGCTCAGATTACTGAGCCACTTGCTCTAGTCCAAATTTCCCAAGTCTATCCTAATTTCTTACCTAAAATGTTTTAGAGTGCCTTAGAAAACTTTTATAATCCCAAAGACCTTTAAGACCACTCATTGACAACTATTTGAATTGGCTGCTCAGCTTATTCTAAGCAAGCCATTATTCTACATATCACATCAACCATAGTGCGAGCACTACTAGAGAAAGCATAAAAAAATAGTTCTGGGACGCAGGCAACCAGAAAAGTCTGTGAAAATCTTAGTCTACCCGCACTTTTTTTCTTGAAATGGATGATTCTGCTATATCATGTCACAGTGAAATGGGCAGATACAGCGTTTGAAGAGTACTGGAAAGGGGACTAGGCCACCAGTCAAGGGACCTGGGTTCCTGTCTTAGTTCTACCACAATCTAGCCTGAGATCTTGGCCAAATCACACCACCTACATTTAGGCTTCTGTTACCTCATCAGTAAAGTGCATGGATCATGTTAGAAAATCTCTAAGGATATATAAGGCTACAATGGTAATCCTTTTTTTTGGTACTGGGGATTGAACTCAGGGGCACTCGACCACTAGGCCACATCCCCAGCCCTTTTTTGTATTTTATTAGAGACAGGGTCTCGCTGAGTTGCTAAGTGCCTGAACTCGTGATTCTCCTGCCTCAGCCTCCCAAGTGCTGGGATTACAGGCGTGCGCCACCGTGCCCGGCTCTACAATGGTAATCCTAAGAGAAAGAAAAAGAAAGTGAAAGAGTTCATTTTAACTTTCTCGTCTAAGAAAATCGGGAGCATCATGACACTGTGTCAGCAAGTACAGCCACATTTTTCAAAGAGCCCAGATGTACAGTGTGATTTTAAGTATACAACGTGTTAGTTCCAATTAACTCAGCATTACCGACTACCCTTTTAAAGGTTCTTTCCACTCCACAGCTGTCAAGTCTGCCAAAGGGTAGAGTTTCAAAGCCCCCTGAAATTATCTGGGCAAGTGAGCCATCCAGTTACTCCTAAATCATGTGTTCTGCATAAGAGACAAAGACCTATTGCATCACGTCCATTGTTTCATACGGACTGGGCAAACCCTAAGAGACGAGTTATAATATTTATCATCCATACTATTCTACTCGGCTCCAACCACGGCCACTTGTTGGCCTGCAACTGTAGCAAAGAATCCAAGCGACGGAAAAAAAGTTAACAGAAAAAAAAGTGAACATGTCCGGGTGGGGCTGAAATCAAATGTGAGTGGGAACATTGGCCCCCAAACTAAATCGGGCTAATGGCGGTAGGGAGGGGGCAACGGAAAAGCCACGGTGAAGGAGATAGGCACTACGCCTCCTTTTTCTTCTCGACTGCTCTGAAAAAAAAAAAAAAAAAAAATGAGAGGAGGCTTCAGGTAGGAAACCTCCTATTCGCAAAGGTGTAAACTGAGGCCTAAGGAAAGTAACTTGTCGGGGTGACGCGGCCCCGCCTGCGCCGGGCAGCAGTCCTCGTGACGTGGGGGCGAGGCGGATTACGAACCCCCAGGAGGCGGTGGGAGGGGGCATGACGCCAAGGACACGTAGGGAGGCTGCGGCGTCACGACCCTCGCTCCTGTCAGCGACCGCAAGCGTCGCGGCCCTGCCCTCCTCAGGAGAAAGCTGCCCCTTAACCCTCCAAGGCCGCGGAAGGAGCGCCAGGGCCTCCGCAGTCTTAACTTCCACTGACGATCACCTGAGGAGGTGGCGTGAGGTGGAAGCTGAAACCGCCGCACCTCTACCCGTCCAAGTCCTGGAAGTCTGAATCTGGGGAACCCGAGGGCCCAGCGGCCCCCTTTCACTTCAGGGACTCACCAGGGGCAGCAGCCGGCAGCCGCGCAACAGCAACAGGGCAGGGAAAGGGGCAGGGGCAGGACTAAAAGCCCGAGGGATCGTTGATCCAGCTCGGCCCCGCCCGCGGCGTCATAACGGTCAGCAAGCCCCGCCCCGTCGCAGGGCTGGCTGGGACTTGTAGTTGTTCGGAGTGGCCCTTGGGTTTTCCTGGTCAGGAGTAGTGATGTCTCCCTCAGGGGTCTATTTCATCCCCTAGAACGAACTGTTTTACGTAAGTGCATATGTAAAACACATTTTTTTTTTACTTTAATTTTTCAGTTTTGACTGAGAAATCTCCATACCTTTGAAGGTTCACTGAGAGGTCATTTTCATTTTCATTTTTCCTCTTGTCACGTAATACTTCACTAAGAGTCCTATAGATGAGACTCTGGCATTTAATAATGTGATATTCCAACCACCTTATGACCCAGCTATCCCACTCCTTGGTCTTTACCCAAAAGACATGAAAACAGCATACTACAGGGACACAGCCACATCAATGTTTATAGCAGCACAATTCACAATAGCTAAACTGTGGAACCAACCTAGATGCCCTTCAGTAGATGAATGGATAAAGAAAAATGTGGTATATACACACAATGGAATATTACTCAGCAATAAGACAGAATAAAATCATGGCATTTGCAGGAAAATGGATGGAGTTAGAGAATATAATGCTAAGTGAAGTTAGCTAATCCCAAAAAGCCAAATGCCAAATGTTTTCTCTGATATAAGGAGGCCAATTCACAGTCGGGTTGGGATGGGGAGCATAGGAGGATTAGAGGAATACTAGAATGGCCAATGGGGAGGGAGGGGAATGGAGGGGACAAAAGGGTGAAGAAAAAAAAAAAGATGGTGGAATGAGATGGATATCATTACCCTAAGTGCATGTATGAAGTCAGGAATGGTGTGAATATACTTTGCATACAACCAGAGATTTGTAAAAAAGTGCTCTATATGTGTAATATGAAATGTAATGCATTCTGCTGTCATTTATATCATCTTAGAATAAAAAATAATTTTAAAAAAAAGTGAAGCAAAAAAATGCGATATTCCTGAGTCTCTTAATTTCTGTGTTTTGTCATTACTTTCTATGAACAAATTATTCTTTAGAGATAATTCTCTAAGGTAGTGCTCTTTCTTCTTTTTTTTTAAATATTTATTTATTTGCTTTAGTTGTACACAATGCAATGCATTTATGTTTACGAACCCGGGCCGTGCACATGCTAGGCGAGCGCTCTACCACTGAGCCACAACCCCAGCCCCCAGTGCTCTTTCTTTAATTAAGAACAAACTTAGGACTGAGGATGTAGCTCAGTGGTAGTACTCTTGCTTAGTATGCATGAAGCCCTGTGTTCAATTCCCCAGTACCATAACAAATAAACGCAGCAATAAGCTCCTTATGTGAGCAGGAATATCATCCTTGATATCTTTTTTTTTTTTTTTTTTTTTTGGTACCGGGGATTGAACTCAGCGGCACTAGACCACTGGGCCACATCCCCAGCCCTTTTTTGTATTTTATTAGAGACAGGGTCTCACTGAGTTGCTAAGTGCCTCGCCATTGCTGAGGCTGACTTTGCACTCGCGATCCTGCTGACTCAGCCTCCCAAAGTGCTGGGATTACAGGCGTGCGCCACCGCGCCCGGCTTCATCCTTGATATCTGATCTCCCTGGCCTTCCTACAACAGGAATCTTGTTAACTTGGGTTTAGTAAGAATCTCCCTACCATGATGTTGCCTCTTAGAAATTTTGCACCCATTGGCCCCTCAGTCTGTTTTTGTTGACTATAAATTTCCACTTATCCTTATTCAATCCCCGGTTTAAAAAAAAAAAAAAAAAAGTAAGGAAGACTTTATTTAGGAGTATTGAAATAGGAACAAAGTGGTGGGAGGGGTCAGTAGATAGAAAAGTACTGAGAGAGGCTGGGAAGGCGCGCGCGCGCGTGCGCGCACACACACACACACACACACACACACACACACAATTACCAAAGAGAGACATCTAGAGTAGGGAAGCTGTAGTACATACTTGTAATCCCAGCAATTTGAGAAGCTGAGGCAAGAGGATTTCATGTTCAAGGGCAGCCTTAGCAATTTAGCCAAACCTTGTCTCAAAATTGGAAAAATGAAAAGGGCTGGGGATGTAGCTCAGTGGTAAAGCATCGCTGGGTTCAATCCCCACTATCAACAAACAAACAAACAGAAAAAGTAGGGGAATTCTTACTAAACTAACAATAGGATTCTTGCTGAAGGGAGACCAGGACAAGGAATGATGAAGAGGAGAAATTTGATCAAATATTGAGGGTAATCAGATATCAAGGATAAGGGATTCTCTCTAAACTACCTTAGGATTTCTGCTAAAACTGGACTCCTAAGAACAGACATGGAAGCCCAAAGTCAAGGCCCAACTAAGAGAGTTTAGAGGAGCCTAGCTAAATCTTGATTGAAGAGAGAATCTTTGTTAGAAGATTTGACAATGGATTTACTTGAATAAGAAGCTTGGCAAGCAGAAAAAGGGATGGGAGAAAATTCAAGATAGAGGGAATAAATGGTTATACAGCAGTGCTGTCTGGGAGAATTCTCTGCTGTGATGGAACTGTTTGATATCTGCACTACCAGATCCAGTAGCCACTAACCACATGTGGCTATTGAGCATTTGAAATGTGGCTAGTGAGACTGAGGAACTAAATTTTCATGTAACTTAAATTGAAATAGCTGTGGACAGGTGTCCTCCTAGTGCAGATCTACAGTATCTGGTAACACAGGCATGGATTCTGAGAAGGAGGGAGAGCGGGAGGCAAGTCAGAAAGAAAGTGCCCAAGCATCAACTTCTACTTGCACCTTCACTTGCAGCACGAGCCCTGCCCTGTCCAGGGGCAATGACACGGGCATTTGAACTTTCAGCTCCATGGAAAAAGAGGGTGAAAGGGATTTCCTCCTTGAAGCTTGTTGTCTCTGTAACCACCTAATCCTTCCACAGTGCAGATTGTTTCAATGTCTAAATTTGAGAAAAAAGAGGACTCAGTCATCAATGGGAAGAAGGAGACTACTAATTAGGCTGAGATATGACAGAACTTTTACATATATGCAGGTCAAGTGTAGTGTTTTGTAAACTTCAGGAAAAACAGGGTCCAGGGATACCTCACATTAACCACATATTTCTAAAATGTGTGGGCAAACCAAATCACCTATTAAACATTTCAGAAATTACTAATATTTACTGAGTTTTTCCCAGCCCAAAGTGCTAACATTTAAAGGCACTTTGCAATGGTCCCTTTAAAAATTTGGCATAGTTTTGTTTTTTGAAAAATTATACCAGGGCTGGGGTTGTGGCTCAGCGGTACAGCACTTGCCTAGCATGTGTGCAGCCAGGGTTCAATTCTCAGCACCACATAAAAATAAAGACATTGTGTACAACTAAAACAAATAAATAAATATTTTTTAAAAATTATACCAAATAATAAACTGATATTAAAAACTGCAGGAGCCCTGTTTGGGGAGATGGCTTAAATTGCGGTTGACTATGGGCCATGGAGATTTGGGCATTGTCGCCTTCCGTAGTCTCACGGGACTTGGCCCGGGATCTTGCGGGACTTGGCCCAGGATCTCGAGTGACTTGGCCGAGATTGCTGATCGGGTCAGCGCCATGTTGGTGGTGTGTGTGGCGTGTGTTAGTCGTTGTTAGAGCCAGAGAGAAAAGTTATCAGAATAAAAAGCTGTTTGTTTCCAATTTGCCTCTGAACTTCTTCCCGCGGCTTCGTTGCTCCAAGCGGCCATCGCTTCAGGCGGTGACCAATATTTTCAAGTCCCTTGACTATAGAGAAAATTAGTCTATAGGACAGCCTTCCTTGAATTAGCTGATTCCAGTTGATTCTATGGGGGTTATTTTATAACTCTGTAAATTGTAGATCAGTTAGTAGAGAAGTAAATTCTGTCTGGTCTGATAGAAGCTTAATTGTTTTTTCTCTATTCTGGGAAAAAAAAATTTTTTTACCTCCATTTGCAATTCCTTTCAATATTGTTTTTCTCAAATTTTGTGCAGCTTCTTTTTGGAAAAATCTAACCATCAGAATGCTTACCTCATTTGAATGAGTCAAATAAAGTCTTTAACACATTCATTTTTTAAAGATCTGTATGAGAGAATTGTGGTTCTCTTTATATAAATATTTCAGTTGTATTTGGATACAATACCTTTATTTTATTTATTTATTTATTTATTTCTGTACCAGAATTGAACTCAGGGGCACTTTTTTATTTTATTAGAGACAGGGTCTCACTGAGTTGCTAAGTGCCTCGCCATTGCTGAGGCTGGCTTTGAACTCGCAATCCTCCTGCCTCAGCCTCCCAAGTGCTGGGATTACAGGCGTGCGCCACCGCGCCTGGCCTATTTATTTATTTTTAATGTGGTTCTGAGGATTGAACCCAGGGCCTTGCACATGCTAGGCAAGCGCTCTACCACTAAGCCACAACCCCAGCCCCACATGGTTCTCTTTCTCCCTTCCCGCCCCCACTGCTTCATCCCCTTTTTGGAAAATTCTCTCACCATTTCTTCTAATTTTTTTTTTTTTGCATATAAGTATGTGTTTGACATAACCGTAACCTTTACAAAAGCTTTTTTCACATTATTAGTTAAAAAACTTTTTCACGTTGCTATAAAACCTCATATTTACTGGTTTCTATTTTGTTACAAGTGATTCTACCATGATTTACTTCACCATTCTCTAACCATTAAGTATTAAGTTGTTCATTAAACAACAACAAAAAAGTATTATTATAGAGCTGGGGGCGGTGGCGCACGCCTGTAATCCCAGCACTTGGGAGGCTGAGGCAGGAGGATCATAAGTTCAAAGCCAGCCTCAGCAATGGCGAGGTATTTAGCAACTCAGTGAGACCCTGTCTCTAAATAAAATACAAAAAAGGGCTGGGGATATGGCCCAGTGGTCGAGTGCCCCTGAGTTCAATCCTCAGTACCACAATAAATAAATAAAGGTCCCCTATAATAAAATATTTTTTTTTAATTTATTTATTAATTTTGTGATACTGAGAATTGAACCCAGGAGCACTGTACTGCTGAGCTACATCCCCAGTACTTTTTTTAAAAAAAAAATATTTATTTATTTACTTCAGTTGTACACAATGCAATGCATTTATGTTTACGTGGTGCTGAGGATCGAACCCGGGCCGCGCACGTGCGAGGCGAGCGCTCTGCCCCTGAGCCACAACCCCAGACCCCCAGTACTTTTAATTTTTTATTTTGAGAACTGGTCTCACTAGTTTGCCAAGGTTAGCCATGAACTTTAGATCCTCCTGCCTCAGCCTCCTGAGTCACTGAGATTACAGGTGTGTGCCATTGCACCCACTTCCTTTTCTTCATGTGCTGGGTTTATATGTCTTCCATGGCACACAGGACAGTCTCAAGGAATAAGCTTGTTATTTCGCTTGTAGTAGAGGCACTTTCTCTGGGACTTGTTCCCAGGTGCCACCCATACCAAGGAAAGGATGCATTCAAACAGCCATGAACAACTACTCTTGGGAAGAGCTGTTTTCCTAGAAGGTGAAGGAGGAAGAAGAAGACAGGCAAGAGAAAGCTAGAAACCTGAAATCTCCATGCTTATGGCTGAACAGCCCTATTTCCAGAGACTCTTTTTTTCAATCTCATTAAATACAGCTACGCATCAAAGTATGGACAGCTTAAAACAGGTGTTGGGCAGCGATTTCCATTTTTTCTTCTTCTTTTTTTTTTTTTTTTTTTTCTTTCTTCTTTTGGTACTGGGAATTGACCCTAGGGGTGCTCTATCACTGAGCTACATCATGGCCTTTTTTAAAATTTATTTAATTTAATTTATTATACATGCTTTTAGAGTGCAACTCCTTTCATATTACATATAAAGAGCACAGTTTTCCAAGTCATTGGTTTTACACAAAATATTTTCAACCATTTGAGTTTTTATACATGCACTTAGTATATTGATGTCAAACTCCTTCTGTCATTGTTTCTATCCCCTTGCCCCTTTCCCTCCCCTCCCCGCTTTTTTCTATTTAACATTCCTTCATTCCTCTCATCCCCCCTCCCTTGCCACTATAATTCAGTATCATCCTAGCAAAGGAATTAATCTATCTTTGGTTTTCTGGGATTGGCTGACTTCACTTAGCATTATTTTCTCCAACTCCATCCAATTACCTGCAAATGCCATAATTTTATTCTCTTTTAGTGCTGAGTAATGTTCCATTGTGTATACATACCAAAGTTTCCCTATCCATTCATCTGCTGATGGGCATCAGGGTTGTTTCCACAATCTAGCTATTGTGAATTGTGCTGCTATGAACAGTGATGTGGCTGTGTCCCTGTAGTATGCTTTTTTTTTAAGTCCTTTGGGAATAGGCCAAGGAGTGGGATAGCTGGGTCAAATGGTGGTTCCATTCCAAGTTTTCCTAGGAATCTCCACACTGCTATCCAGATTGGCTGCACCAATTTGCAGCCCCACCAGCAATGTGTGCCCTTTTCCCCACATCCTCGCCATCATTTATTGTTGTTTGTTTTTTTTGATAGCTGTCATTCCGACTGGTGTGAGATGAAATCTTAGAGTGATTTTGATTTGCATTTTTCTAATTGCTAGAGATGTTGAACATTTTTTCATGTATTTGTTGATTGATTATATATCTTCTGAGAAGTGTCTGTTCAGTTCCTTAGCCCATTTATTGATTGGGTTGTTTGTTTTTTTGTGTAAAGGTTTTTGAGAGATTTATATATCCTTGAAGTTAATGTTCTGTCTGATGTGCATGTGGTAAAGATTTGCTCCCATTCTGTAGGTTCTCTGTTCACCTCACTGATTGTTTCTTTTGCTGAGAAGCTTTTTTTTTTTTTTAATATTTATTCATTTGGTTGTACACATTGCTTTCACGTTTATGTGGTGCTGAGGATCGAACCCGGGCTGCACTTGTGCGAGGTGAGCATTCTACCACTGAGCCACAACCCCAGCCCCCAGAGAAGAAGCTTTTTAGTTTGAATCCATCCCATTTATTAATGTTTGGTTTTAGTTCTTGCGCTATAGGGGTCTTATTGAGGAAGTTGGGGCCTAATCCAACATGTTGGAGATTTGGGCCTACTTTTTCCTCTATTACGTGCAAAGTCTCTGGTTTAATTCCTAGGTCCTTGATCCATTTTGAGTTGAGTTTTGTGCATGGAGAGAGAGAGAGGTATAATTTCATTTTATTACATAAGGATTTCCAGTTTTCCCAACACCATCATGGTCTTTTTTTATTTTTTATTTTGAGACATGGTCTTGCTAAATTGCCAAGGCTGGCCTCAAATTTGTGATCTTCCTGCCTCAGCCTCCCACCTCCCTGGGATTACAGGCCTGCACCACTGTGTCCATTATATATATGAAAGCTCGACCGCGATCCGAAAATGCAGCAGACAACCAATGACCGTTCAATATTTTATTCGGCAAGGTAATGGGGCTGGCTACAGTGGCAGGGTGGCTGTAGCAACTGGGGAAAGAAATGTTGGGGTTTTAAAGGGTACTGTATGGGGAGGGGGTGGAGAGGTATTCGGTGGGGAGAGCTAGGGTGTTCTTCTCTCATTGGGGCTAGGTTACGTTACCAGGTAAGAAGGATAGCAAGGCCCTCAGGGATTGGTCATGCCACCTACCGCCACCCCGAAAGTCAATAGCGGGGAGCCCTCCAGTTTTTGAGCCCGCCAATTTTCAAGCCCGCCAGTTTTTCTCCCGGAAGAGAAGCGTCCTGGGCGCCATCTTTTACCAACTATCTATCTATGTATCTATCTATCTATCTATCAGCACTGGGAATTGAATTCAGTGGCACTCTAACACTGACCTATGTCCCTAGTCCCCTTTTTATTTTTTCTTTTGAAACAGGATCTCATTAAGTTGCCCAAGCTGGCCTTGAACTTGCAGCTCTCCTGCCTTAGCCTCTGGAGTAGCTGGGATTACAGATGTGTCATACTGTGACTAGCTTTCAATTTCTATTTCTGTTTTACTAATATCACTAGTAAGAGTGTAGATGTGGAACCCCCCCCCCCTTTTTAGTCCCATGCCTCTTTTTAGTTTAACCGCTCTTTTTGCTTCTGTAAAATGCTTGGTTTTAGGATAATAGGAGTGAAACTGCTGTGACTCCATTTTGTAATCAGCTGCCTCCATTTTGTCAGCCTCAAGCTGTTGCAAGTCTCCGGTCATGGGGGACAAGGAGAGAACAAGCCCAGGCATGTTAAGCAAGCCCGTGCACAATAAGACCTCATAAGGTAAAAGCAGGACCCTGCAGTGAGCTTGAGTAACAGTCAGCACATTCCATTGCTCTGAGGACAGCCTCCATCAATGAGAACCCCCTTAGTCATTCCCCAATCAATTTAAAATATGCTTGTCATGCGCGGGCTCCCCTGGCCAATTGCCATGTGGCCAGACACCCTAACTGTAAGGATGGCCAATCATGTGAACTCCCTCCCTCTCCTTGCTTCAACCCCAGTAAAAGGATCACCCCTCCTGAGTTCCGGACTCTCAGTATGGATCCACTGTGTTGGTGAGGTCTGAAAGTCCGAGCTTAAGCCCAAATAAAGGCTCTTTGTTTTTGCATACACTCCGGATTCCCTGGTGGTCTTTGGAGGGTCTGTTCTCTGGGCATTACAGTAGATATAATACCACTGGTTGCTGATGACAAGTTCTGCTCCCCCAAATATTGAAGTCTGAACATTAGTGAAGCACGCAGAGGCAAGCATATAAAGCAGGGTTTATTTAAAAGGGTTAATATAGGGGCTGGGGATATAGCTCACTTGGTAGAGTGCTTGCCTTGCATACATAAGGCCCTGGGTTCAATACCCAGCACCAGAAAAAAAAAAAAAAGGGGGGGGTAACATAGACTTCTCCTGGGAGGGAGAAGGGGGCCATTGCCATCCCCAGAAGTGATGTGTTCTGCCCCCTTTTTTTTTTTTAATATTTATTTATTTACTTTAGTTGTACACAATGCCACTGAGCCACAACCCCAGCCCTCTGCCCTTTTTATATGTCCCAGTTTTCCTTTATTCTCCTGCCCTCTTCCCCTTATCTTTCTCCTTCCTGTGTATGTGACTAGGCCCAGGAATGCTGGGTGGGCTGGCCAAAAGGTGGGAAACATGTGGGCTGAAGGCGGAAGGGCAGGATGGTGCAATCCAGGACACATTAACAACTTTATAGCTCCCTGTAGGGAGGGGCAATTCCTGGAACAGGTTACCTTAGCAACTGGTTGGAGCAGGGGCTGGTTCTTGATAAGCATGGGGGAAGGGCTCTGAAGGAATTAACATTTAAATCCCTCAGGGGACAGTCTCCAACTTCCCGGGACTCACTCAAAATTGGCTTCCTTGATCTGACCTGACTGGATTTACCTATCTATACTGACTGCCTGTCTAATTCTGGCTTCATAGAGAGAGGAATAGTGGGCTCTATGAACCCCCTACAAGACCTTGGACAGGCCATCTCACTTCTCTAGGCCTTGGTTTCCTCATCTGAAAGCAAGAGGTGAGGGAGGGGTCTCTAAGTGTTGTGTACATATTTCTACCCATTCCCTAAAAGTTCACCTTACCATTCTTGCCTCATTCCCACTCCCTATCCTTAACCCATCCCTGGAACATATATCTAGACTTTCCTTCTGCAGGACTGGCACTGGAAGAAAAGGCTTTCAGGAGGGACCTGGGTTCAGAAAGCAGAGGCAGGATCTTTCTTTCTGTAATTAATTACATGAAAGAAGAATCCCATGCTGAGAAAAAGTCTGTGTGTCAACTATAAAAACAAGCTTCTGAGGGTTTTATTGTTGTTTTACCCTTTATTTACCAAGTCACATGGGTACTTTAGGAACAGAACAATGAAAATAACGTCTCAGACTTGGTTTTTTTTTTTTTGGTACAAAGGATTGAACTCAGGGGCACTGGACCACTGGGCCACACCCCCAGCCCAGGGTCTCACTGAGTTGCTAAGTGCCTGGCTTTGAACTTGCGATCCTCCTGCCTCAGTCAGACGATCCTCCTGCCTCAGTCAGACGATCCTCCTGCCTCAGTCAGACTTGTTTTTTACCCGCCTCCCCCAATGCCCGGCTTTTCTCTGAGTTGGAATTCAGAGAAAGGGATGCAGTCGACACTTTTTTTTTTTTTGCTTTGGTTGTACACAATGCATTTTACTTTTACGTGGTGCTGAGGATCGAACCCAGGCCACTCGCGTGCTAGGCAAGCGCTCTACCCCTGAGCCACAATCCCAGTCCCTAGTCGACACTTTTTGACCTCTGGAAAGACCCTCCAACACTCTGCTTCCACCTTTTATGCCCAGTCCAGAAAGTCCCTCAGTGTTTGCCATGTGGGGTTTTCTGTTTTTGGTTTGCCTGGCACAAATCACTGATGTTCTTTGATTTCCTGGCTGTCACTCTGGCCCTGGACAGTGTGCCTGACCATGGAAGCCTGCTTTGGCCTACATACCGGGGTCGCTCACCGTTCACCCTGTAGGCTCCTGTCATCACCCCTGAAAGGACAGCGGCGCCAGGATCTGGCCTATTAGCTGCCGTTGCAGCCAACTCTCTCTCATAAATAACCAGTTGTCAGGGATTTTAATGGAAACCCTCTGGAAGCTGTAAATCTTTGCTGCTCCCTTCTGCATCCTCTCCCTCATTTCCATCACAATATCACTCCTGTGGGACGAGAAACCGAAGTGTAAGCCTGGTGGAGCAGATTGGTAGGACACTGGGGAGAGAAAAAGGTGGGATGGGGGAGGGGAACAGAATTAGGACTGTTTGTCTTAGGGAAGCATCTGCTGGGGGACCAGTTGATGGTGGTCACCTGGGCGCTTAGGGCCCTGGAGAGGGGGAGGGGCAGTACAGCTTGGGCCACCTGCAGGGTAGAGGGAAGAGGACTACCTGGCAGAGAGGTTTCTGGGAGCAGCAGATGGGCTACTGATTCCACCTTGGGCCTCTCTATTCACTCCAGGGTAAATGTAAGCTTCATGTGACAGGCTTCTAGTATCCAGGGGGCTAAGCTACACCTTTGCCTGTAGTCTCCTGCTCTTGCAGATCAGCAGGTAAAGGGGCAGTTTCCTAGGCTGGCAGAAACTTAGGTTACCAACTTAGGTTCAAATGCTGACAACATTCATATGCATGTAGGGTATTCAGTAGTAAGTAACTCCCCAAACAGCTGGGAATAAAGGCTTATATACCAGCTTTATGGGGGGGGGAATGTTTTAGGGCTTCAAAGGATGGAAGATTCTGATGAAGCTATCCACAGAATTTTTTTTTTTTTTTTTTTTTTTTTTTTTTTTTTTTTTGGTACTTGGGATTGAACTCAGGGGTACTTGACCACTGGGCCACATCCTCAGCCTTTTTTTTTTTTTTTTTTTTTTTTTTGTATTTTATTAGAGACAGGGTCTCACTGAGTTGCTAAGTGCCTCCCATTGCTGAGGCTGGCTTTGAACTCGTGATCCTCCTGCCTCAGCCTCAGAAGTGCTGGGATTACAGGCGTGTGCTACTGCGCCTGGCTTCCACAGAATTTTTTTAAGAGTGTCCAAGGAGGGATGGGGATGTAGCTGAGTGGTAGAGTGCTTGCCTAGCACATGTGAGGCACTGGGTTTGATCCTCAGCACCACATAAAAATAAATAAATAGCCGGGCACAGTGGTGCACGCCTGTAATCCCAGCACTTGGGAGGCTGAGGCAGGAGGATCATGAGTTCAAAGCCAGCCCCAGCAATGGCAAGGCACTTAGCAACTCAGTGAGACCCTGTCTCTAATAAAATACAAAAAAGGGCTGGGGATGCAATCCAGTGGTTGAGTGCCCCTCAGTTCAATCCCTGGTACCATAAATAAATAAATAAATAAATAAAAATAAAGATATTGTGTCCAGGGCTGGGGTTGTGACTAAGCGGTAAAGCTCTTGCCTAGCACATGTGCGACCCGGGTTCAATCCTCAGCACCACGTAAGAATAAAGGCATTGTGTACAACTAAAACAAAAAATATATATATTTTAAAAAAGATATTGTGTCCATATACAACTAAAAAATATTTTTTAAAAAAGTGTGTCCAAAGAGAAAGTCTCCCTGAGAGACACCTTCCCCCAATAGAGGGTTTGTGATGGGTGCTTTATTTATTTATTTATTTATTTGGTACCGGGGATTGAATTCAGGGGCACTTGACCACTGAGCCACATCCCCAGCCCTTTTTTATATTTTATTAGAGACAGGGTCTCACTGAGTTGCTAAGTGCCTCCCCATTGCTGAGGCTGGCTTTGAACTCCCGATCCTCCTGCCTCAGCCTCCCAAGTGCTGGGATTACAGGAGTGCGCCACCGTGCCCGGCTCGGTCCTTTTTTTTCATTTTGGGTTTTCCAGGTTGTTTTAAACTTTTGATTCTCCTGCCTCAGCCTCACCAGTAACTGGGATTGCAGGCATGCACTTCCATGCTACACAATTTCTTGTTTTTGATTTTCAAAGCTCCCTTCACCTGCCATTTCCTCCATATTCCATTATAGCACAGCATGAAGTGCCTGGAACACACGTGGCACAATACTCCCAAAGAGTTCTCCAGGAAGTTTCCTGGATTAACCCCCATCAGAGATGTGGCTTCTGCCTCTTTTCTTAGAATTTTGGACTGTAGCTTTCCTGAGAAGGTTCTGTTTTTCTTCCTCCTTATGTCTCTCCTCAAGTGACCAGCAATGGCTCTATTCTCAGGGGAAAGGCTCATCCTTGAGACTAAACCTTTCCCACAGAAGTGACTGCATTTCAGTGGCATTGCATCAAATCCTGGAAAATTTCTCAAGACTGATGAAGTAAGGACACTGACAACAAGAAAGCCTTGTCTAAAAACACTACAGTTGCCAGACGTGGTGGCACACGCCTGTAATCCCAGCAGCTTGGGAGGCTGAGGCAGGAGGATCACGAGTTCAAAGCCAGCCTCAACAATGGCGAGGCGCTAAGCAACTCAGTGAGACCCTGTCTCTTAAAAAAAAAAAAAAAAAAAAAAAAAAAAAAAAAAAGCAAAATAGGACTGGGAATGTGTCTCAGTGGTCGAGTGCCCCGAGTTCAATCCCCGTACCCAAGCCCCGCAAATAGATAAGATAAAAACACTACAGTTCATGCACTTATAACCGACCCTTTGACCTTTCACCAAATCCTGAATTAATCCAGGCAGAAAGACCTCTTCTCTGCCTGCCAGTCCTTTATTTGAATCCAGTCACTACCACGGTTTCCCACTCTGAGGACAGAGTGGTTGTTGCGAGAAGCCAAGACCCCTAACTCCTTAAGCCTCACTGACTCCTCAGTCGGTCTGGGCGGCACTATTACTAATCAGGTCGATGGCATGATTCAGAAAGTCTGAGCGGTACATTACTGATTTGCAATACCCATTTTACTGTGCAAGAAGCTAAGCCTCAGAGAGGTTGGACTGCCCAAGGTTACATAGGCAAAATATGCCTGCGATCCTGATCCAATGCTCTCCAGCTTCTGGTTCCCGCAATTTGCCGTCGTTGGAGGGCTTAAGTTCAAGTTCAAGTCCTTCCCTCTCCGCGGCAGGTGCAGATGGAGCTCGGGAGCTAGTCTTTCTGACAGCGCCTGTGCACTGCGCTCCGAAGGCGCCGGCCAGGGTGAACCTTCGCGGGAACTGTGCTCGCTGGGCGAGGGCTTCAGGGAGGAGCCCCGCGGAGGGCGAGGGGAAGTAGCGCCCCTTTGCAGTAGGGAGCTGGTGCGTCCCCAGCGTCTCCCGGGACAACCTCGGCGCTTCCCTCTACCTGCTCTGGGACGGTTGATTAGATTCGGGAGGGAGGGGCCAGGGCCCGCTACTGCAGGGGCCAATCGGAGGCCTGAGACGTCCTGTATGTAAATAAGAAGGACGGGCGGACCCGGAGTTAGGACCGGAGCGGGCTGGATTTGGGGTTGTCTGGCAGCCAATGGGAGCGTGTCTCTTTGCTCCTCCCGGGAAGCCTACAGGTGTGGCTGTGAGCGGTACGGGCCGTAGAGCTCAGGCGCGACCGAGTAGAAGGAATCGCGGGTAAGAGCGCCCTAAAGTCCGGTGCTGGCCCCAAACCGCGGCCTCTTAATGCCTCCCCACCACCGAAAACCTGACTCGACACGTCCCCTTATCCCATCCGAGACCCAGTTCCCCAGGGCTACCCCTCTGCCAGCCACTCACCCTCACTGCCCCTCAGCTCTGCAGCTCGTCTCTCTAAGCCTCTCCTGTTAACGCTCACTTCCAGCTTCTCCCGATTTCCTAAACTCGGTGCCACCAGTGAACTGTCCCTTATATACCAGCGATCCCTGGGACTCTTAAACAGCCCATCATCACCTCCTTCTTCACTATCATGGGTCCTTCTCTTTATCACTCTTCTTCCTTGGCTTCGCATTTTCCCTGCCTCTTCCCCGCCCCCACCCCCCAGTTGTTATTTCTCACCCTTTCTGAGGGAATACTCTTCCAGGTTTGAGAAAATTCTTTTCTGGGATTTGAATCCTAGGGAAAAAAAAAAAAAAATCACTTACATTTGGGGTTGAAATGGGAAAGGGGCTAACGTTTATTAAGCACTAATATGTGCCAGGTGCTCCAGAAAGTTATTTAATATTTACACCAACTGTATTTTCATTTTTATGATATGGCGCATATTTTGAACCAAGCTCTGCTTTAAGAGCATTAGAAATGTTGACACAATCTTTAGAACGGTCCCATTACCTGACTGATATTATCCTTATTTTATTTATATGGAAACTGAGGTACAGAGCTGTAATCTGTTTTTTGCTAGTATTGCCTTGAATATTATGGAGAAAATGACTGGACATGAGCCTAACCTGAAAATTGCATCTTCCAATCTTGCAGGATTCCTAAATTTCTAGCAGAATAAAAGATGGCATCAGAGTTTGCAAGATTCTTATCTTTCCCAGTGAATGTGGCCTGTCATTCTCAGGACTTCTCATTGGCAAAGCCTTGAGCAATTGGATTCCCCATGCCTTGTTGTTAGTTTATATTTTGCTAAACTTCAAAGGGTGGCTAAAAGTAAAGAAGGTGCAAAAGGCATCTTATTTTATCCTGTCTGGATCAAAGCTCAAACTAATGTTCTGAATGAGACATTTTTAACCTCTTGGTCCTGTAAGAACAAAGAAGATAAGGAATGAAAAAAGAAAACAATAACTCGGCTCCTATGCCATATGGAGTCATAAGGACCAAGCTGAAAGCTAGATCCAGACGTCTCTCCTCTACACACTTTTTTTTTTTTTTTTTTTTTGTGGTACCGGGGATTGAACTCAGGGGCACTCATTCACTGGGTCACATCCCCAGCCCTTTTTTCTTTTTCTTTTTTTTTTGTATTTTATTTAGAGACAGGGTCTCACTGAGTTGCTAAGTGCCTCGCCATTGCTGAGGCTGGCTTTGAATTCATGATCCTCCTGCCTCAGCCTCCCAAAGTGCTGGGATTACAGGCGTGTGCCACCGTGCACTCTACACCGTGCACCTCTACACCCTTTTGTACCCACTCCATTCAGCGTTTTCCAAGAGCTGGTCACTGGAGGCTTCAGATGGATCCTTCTAATAGGGAAACAAGAGGGAAAACATGAAAGGGTGTGTGTGAATGAAAACCTATGATTTGGGGATTTGGGAAAAGAGAAGGAAGTCTCAGGCAGACAAAAGAGGGCAGTTCTTCAGTGATATATATATATATATATTCCTACAGACTGGAAGAAAAGTCCAGGCTATAAATGGAAGGAATGAAAGAATTTAGCTAACCTTTAAAATGTGTTCCCCTATCATTCTCTTCTCTCTCTCTCTCTCTCTCTCCCTCCCTCCCTCCCTCTCCCTCTCCCTCTCCTTCCCTCTCTCTCCCCTTCCCTCCCTCCCCCAGTGCTGCTGTGGATTGGACCCAGGGACATCCTACCACTGAGCTACATCTCCAGCTCTTTTTAATTTTTATTTTGAGACAGGGTCTTTCCAAGTTGCTTAGGGTCTCCCTAAATTGCTGAGGCTGGCCCTGAACTTGTGATCCTCCTGTCTTAGCTTCCCAAGACACTGGGATTACAGGCATGCACTACTACCATGCTTCCTATCATTCTTATTATTTTTTAAAATATTTATTTATTTACTTTAGTTGTACACAATGCAATCCATTTATGTTTACGTGGTGCTGAGGATTGAACGCAGGTCGCACGAGTGTGAGGCGAGTGCTCTGCCGCTGAGCCACAACCCCAGCCCTATCATTCTTATTTTAATCACCCACCAAATTATTCTTTCCTCCCATTTAATGGACACCTGTATTCATTCAATCTTGGCAAAAGAAAGCACTAAACGTCTTCCCTGTTAGAGTGCTCAACATGTATAGTTCTTCATAAGTGGAAAGCAGACATGGACTCTCAGTTTTTTCCAAATAACCTGCAGTGAGTTTGCCTGGAGCCATCCCAGTGCTCAATTCCTCCCCCTGGTGGCCAGTGAGTATTTTTATGCTCCCCAACTAGAAATGAAGTTGACAGTCTGTTTGGAAGATCTCAAGATCAAACCCATACTTAAATGGAAGGAAATATCAGTGTTTTTTTTTTTTTTCACCATCTTTTTTTTTTTTTTTTTTTTGTGGTACCGGGGATTGAACTCAAGGACACTCGACCACTGGGTCACATCCCCAGCCCTTTTTTGTATTTTATTAGAGACAGGGTCCCACTGAGTTGCTAAGTGCCTCTCCATTGCTGAGGCTGGCTTTGAACTCGTGATCCTCCTGTCTCAGCCTCCCAAAGTGCTGGGATTACAGGTGTGCGCCACCACGCCCAGCATTTTTTCACCATCTTAATATCCTATTTGGAAAGATGAACTGAATGTTTCTTGCATCATTAAGAAAATCTGGGCCAGCCTGGAAAACTTAGCAAGACCTTGTCACGAAATAAAAAATAAGAAGGGATTGTTGATGTAGCCCAGGGGTAGAGCACCCCTAGGGTTCAACTCCCAGTACAAAAGGGGTGCAGTGGGGAAAGAAAGAAAAACAAAAAAGTGCAACTGAACATGCTGTTTACTGTGTTTTGTTTGTTACATTGGTAACAAAGCTCTTAGTCTCTTTTTCAAACTCTCCAAAGTACTTAGTCCACTTTGCCTGTTCTCCTGGCACAATTTTTTTTAAAACCAGGGATTGAAACCAGGGTTGCTTAACCACATCTCCAGCCCCTGGGCCTGGGCCCCCTTATTTTTTGGAGACAAGTTCTGGCTAAATTGCTTAGGACCTCACTAAGTTGCTAAAGCTAACTTTGCACTCACAATCCTCCTGCCTTAGCCTCCTGAACCACTGGAATTACAGGCATGTGTCATCATACCCAGCAGTGTCCTGGCACAAAGCGAAGATAATTAGGCAGGGCAGGAAGCAGAGGTTTTGGTCCTGGCTCCAATGACTTGCTCTTGAGCTCTGCGCATCCCCTTTTCTAGAGTCCAGACCACTGACAGTACTGGGGTGGGGAAAATTTCAAAATCTCCCCTAAGAAGTAAATGGTTGAACTAGACATTCTTCAAAATCCCTCCAAGATCTAATATTCAGGAATTCCATAATATCTTAGAAAATGTTCTAATTCTACCCCTAATAAGAGCCCTGGTATAATGCGCATATTGGTGAAAAGAAGGGAAAGGGTGAAAATTAATACAAAGCAGAAACAACAGAGCTATTCCCAGGTTATGAAAAATTTGGGGAGATCTGAACCTCTCATTGGAAATTTAGGAGCAGTTGCCTTTAAGGGATGTGGGGACAATTTATTTATTTATTTTTGGCAATGCTGGGGATTGAACCCAGGGCCTCATCTACTGCAGAGCTCTACCACAGACTGAAATTATTTATTTATTTATTTATTTATTTATTGGTACCAGAGATTGAACTCAAGGGCACTCGACCACTGGCCACATCCCCAGCCCTTTTTTGTATTTTATTAGAGACAGGGTCTCACTGAGTTGCTAAGTGCCTCACCGTTGCTGAGGCTGGCTTTGAACTCCCCATCCTCCTGCCTCAGCCTCCCAAGTGCTGGGATTACAGGCATGCGCCACCACGCCCGGCTTTAATTTTTATTTTTATTTTGTGGTACTGGGGATTGAACCCAGGGGAACTCAGGGGCACTCTACCACTGAGCTATACATCTCAAGCTTCCCCCACACCTTTGTTTTTGAGACAGGGTTTCACTGAGTTGCTTAGGCTTGCCTCAAACTTGTGATCCTCCTGCTTCAGCTTCCAGCGTCACTGGGATTACAGGTGTGCACCAGCATGCACAGCTTGGCAACTACTTCTATCAACCACAGCAATAGCAACACACTACTGGGCGAAGTGAATGCTTCTACAGGCTAGGTTCAGGATGGAAGTCTCCAGCAGGCAACCTTTGAATGAGATATTCTCTTTCAGGAGCCTTTGGAGAGAAGCCAGCAGGTTTCAGCCTTATAAAGTGAACAGGGAGGAGAAAGGTGGGGAGAGAGAAAGGAGAGAAAGACAAAGCAAAATTTAATCACATGTGGCAAGGACTGTTGTCTGCCATTTTGCACCTGTCTCAAGTGCCACCCAGGTACTTTTGTCATAGGCAGCCTAGAACACAGGCAAGAATGCCATGGTGAACCCGTTCCTTTGAAAGTGCATGGGCACTTTCCTTGCACTATGGGCCTGAGCCCTTCTCACAAAAGGACAAGCCATTTGACCTTTTTGTTTGGTTGGTTGGTTAGTCTCTTTGACTAACCATAACATAAGCAGCCATGATTTGTTCTGACCACTTGGGTAAGGATTTGAAAAAGGGCAAAGATAACTTCTGACTCCAGAGGTCAAATTCAGAGTCAGTAGTTCCCCAAGTTAACATTAACCTTTAGGTAAACGAGCCACTCCTCCTTGAGGGCTTGGTAAACAGGAGCCGTTGTGGAGGGATAGGGGAGTGGAGCTGGCCGTTTACCTGGAAGGAAGGGAGCAGCCCAAGGTCAAGATTCATGTTCCTTAGTTCTCTTGAACTTTGCCAAGTATATGCCCTGTCAATGAGAAAAATCGACATACAAGGCTCAGGTTTTATCTGTCAGTTACATAGAATACAACTCTTTCTCCCTCTGCGGTCACCAAAAAGGGACTTGAGTACAAATGACAATGAGAGAGAAAATAAGTGGTAATCCTTGGTCCATGTAATAATTCTGCCTGTCTTTCTCCCAGGGGTGATTGTAAGCATTCAATGAGAGTATGCGTATGAAAATTGTTGCAAAGCCCAAAGAACTATCCCACATTAGGGTTTATTATTAAATTATTCATGGATAGCTTTCCTAGTTAGAGCTCCCACCCTGACACCAAATTAGTCTTGGGAAAAGGGCAGAGAGAGGTAGAAGGGTATGATAATGTTAAAGACTTGGCTGTAGGGTATAAGAGTTGTCTAGAATTAGCAAGTTTAAGTGCAGAGGGGAGGTGATTCCCAATTGTGTACCTCTGGAGAGCCTGCTATAATTGCATGTTGCTGGTAGTAGTTAGTAAAAATTGTTGAAATCCCTCTGGGAAACAACATGGTAAAAAAGAAAAAAAAAAATGTATATGAGAAGCTACACAATTTTCCTATAATTAGCACTATAATCTCCAGTTATTAATTTAAGAAAATAATCCCAAAGAAGTAAAAGACCCTTTCTAAAAGTATGGGGGTGGGAAATTGTTTGTATTATTTTTCCTTTGGCATCTTACTGTTTTGTCCAGGCTAGTCTTGAACTCCTGGGCTCAAGCAATCCTCCTCTCTTAGCCTTCCCAGTAGCTGGGACTACAGACTCACACCACCAAGCCCATTTTGAAAATGTGTATTTTAGAGTTATTCACATAAGATTAAAACTTGGAAGCAACTTAACACTTCCAACAATAAGACCATTTGACTGGTTAAATATAGGCACATTCATTCTATGGACTATTGCACAGCCATTAAAAATTAGGAACCTGCAAACTTTGTCACCACTAAAAGGATGTTTACAGTATGATGTTATGTGGGCAAAAAGCAGATACAAAGTTGACTACAATAATTATGCTCAGAAATTAAGAATAAAAGAAGGCACAGATGAGTCAAAGTTGCTCTGCCCCATTTCTAAGAAGTGTGCTTGCAGTGAGCCCAGGGCCTTCAGCATGCTAGGCAAGCAAGCGCTCTACTACTGAACTACATCCCCAGCCCACCCTGCCCCATTTTTAAAGTCTCTCTCTTTTTTTTTTTTTTTTTTTTTTTTTGGTACCAGGGATTGAACTCAGGGGCACTTGACCACTGGGTCACATCCCCAGCCCTTTTTGTATTTTATTTAGAGACAGGGTCTCACTGAGTTGCTAAGTACCTCGCCATTGCTGAGGCTGGCTTTGAACTCGCAATCCTCCTGCCTCAGCCTCCCAAAGTGCTGGGATTATAGGCGTGCACCACCGTGCCCGGCTAAAGTCTCTTTTAATGTATTCAATAATAATAATAATATATAATAAAGATTTTTTTTAAATCCAAAGAGTGTGTGAGGGAGGAATAGATAGTAAATAGCAAAATAACTATGGGTATCAAAAGAGAGGGGCTAAAATGGTGAGGAGCTTGGCAGGATTTTAGGAGGTAAAGAGAGGAAGGGAGAGCCCTGGAAAATTGGTCTTATGGCCACAGGAACATTGGATGTAAAGGAATTCGCATTAATTGGGCCTGGCATATCTGGGTTACCCAAAAGCGAACTAAGTACATTCCTAAGGTGTATTGAAGCAGGAACATTAAAGTTCACTTTTAAAAATTTGATATTTGAAAATTCAAGCAAACATCAAAGATGTCTCATGGGGATAAGGAGGATGAGAACTTTGCTATACTTCCTTATATGTGTTTTATGATTTGGTGTTATTTTTAATTTGGAGTGGATGGTGAAGGAGATGTTATAAACTTTTCTGTAGTTGGCATACTTAAAGGTCTGCATTTGACCCTGGACTTGAATCTTACAGTCAGCTACAAATCAGCACTGTAGTCCATGAGTGATCGTTGCATTTATTTTCAGGCCTGAAGATTACTATATGGGGAGTTGGATGTAATACTGAAAGAGTTAAATGAACCTCTACAGAACCCTTGGGGACAAGCTCCCTCAGCTAGGAAGGCTTCAGGCTTGGTTCTGAAGCTGTCTCCAGATACTCACTCACTTTAATAATAAGATTGTTTACCAAGTAGTATCATGCATAGCATCTCAGCCTGCTCCGGAAAACCCCAAGAGGCAAAAACCAAGGCCAGGGTTGGCTGGGTTAAGTCCCCAAGGACTTAACATAGGCAATGGCAAAAGGTGAAATCAACTCCTTCCCAGAGCTTGCACCAACTGGGGAGGTGGGGTGGCATTTTATAAACTACAACCTGTTGCCTTGTCTTGGAACTCTAGTTCACCACCCACATGCGCAAGGGAAGGGGTCCCCCTGCAGTTGGGTCCGTGTAAGTACCATTCCTTCTGCTCTTTCTCCAGGGGGAACTGGTATTTCCCCAGAGCCTCCTTCCAAGCCAGGAAGATGCTACAGTGCCTGACTTCTGAAGGTGAGGAAAGAACAGACTCCAAGGAGATGGAGACCCGTTCCATAGAAGATATAAAAGAAATCATCACCCTGGCTTTTGTGAGAGAGAACACACAAAAGGGGTTTCAGGATGCCCATCAGCAAAGCAAGAAGAAGAGGAAGAAAAAGAGGTTAGGATTGAAAGATGGGGAATGGGGATCCATGTTGGAAGCACAGGAAGGACCTGGAGGGAAGGAGGCCTGTTAGAGTAAAGGAAAATTGTGGGCCGAAGCTGTCAAACCCACTTTGCTTTCAGTTCACATATGAAGAAGGCACTTTCGATGGTCTGTTTTATAGAATCAAATAATCATGTGTAAAATTGCACCTGGTTCTAATTTTCATCCTATTTATGTTTAGAATGCCTTTCAAAAAGTGGGTGAAGAGAGATAATTTCCTTGCATAAGTATAAAAAAGGGCGTATTTGGGCTGGGGTTGTGGCTCAGTGGTGGAGCACTTGCCTTGCACATGTGAGGCACTGGGTTCGATCTTCAGCACCACGTAAAATAAATAAAATAAAGGTATTTTTAAAAAGTGCTTATTTGTTCTGGGAAATTAATACACTTTAAATATAATAGAATCATGCTATTTTAAAAAATATTTATTTATTTAGTTGTACACAATGCTTTCATGTTTATGTGGTGCTTAAGATCAAACCCGGGCCACGCATGTGTGAGGCAAGCAATCTACCACTGAGCCACAATCACAGCCCCTAGAATCATGCTATTTTATTAGGATCTGACTGTAGCTTGTGGATTCCAGTTCTTGTTTAATATTTTGCCAGGTCTTGCTCCATTCAGACTGATTAATGTCTGAAAGCTTGTCTGCCTTCTCACTGACAGCTTCCCTTAATGAGCAGAAGAAGAGAGAGACAAGTATTTTGGCCAAAAATATTTTAAATTCCTGCCCCTGATGGACCACTGGAGTAAAAGGACTAAGACAATGATGTTAATATGAAGCTGCATGCTAAATTAGCTATAATTGCAATATAGAATCTATCCCCCATGGACAGAGTAAGAGTACTGATTCCATGTTTTCTGCCACTCTGTGCCCATTCATGTCCTCAGTGATGGGAATGTTTGAACCAGGCTTAGTGTGACAGCTCCACCTGGGACAGGACAATTCTGGGTGCAGTCTGTCTCTGTCTTGTGCTTTCCTTTTTCTCTTTTCCAGATGATTGGTGATTAATCTATCCAGCTGCCGGTATGAGAGTGGTGAGCATTTCAATGCAAAGGATTGGCGACAGGGACCCACCATTCCCCCCTGCATCATTGGGAAGGGTCACTCTTGATGTTGAGGGTATTCTTGAGGAGAAAAAGGGATGTCTTCAAAGCCCATTCCTTGGTTCCTCTGGCTCCACAGACTATTTGAGGGAGTTGGGAATCTCATTCCAAGAATCATGGGGTTTGATCCCAGTGGCACGTCCTTCAGCTATCTGTAATGCTTAAATATAGTGACTGGGCCTGGGCATGGTGGTGCACACATGTAATCACATTGGCTCGGGAGGCTGAGGCAGGAGGATCACAACAAGTTCAAAGCCAGCCTCAGCAAAAGTGAGGCACTAAGCAACTCCATGAGACCCTGTCTCTAAATAAAATACATAATAGGGCTGGGGATGTGGCTCAGTGGTCAAGTGTCCCTGAGTTCAATCCCCAGTGCCCCCCTCCCAAAATATACATATGGTGAACGGGGATCTTATTGTAGAAGAGGCAGCTGTTGCTGCAGTCAATGGACCTGTTTTAGAACATAAGTCACAATCCAGCAGTCTGTGGGCTAACCCTGGCCTACAGACTTACTTTGTACTACAGAGCACAGTGTTGTTGCCTTTGTATTTGAGTTCAAATTCTAATGTCCTGGGCTGCTCTTTCCCTCTCCTGGTTACTGCAGGCCTTTCTTCCTTCTTAGGCCTAGGAAAGAAGGCATCTGGCCTGTGTTGAAATCAGCTCCCAGCTATTAATAGTAACAGGGTCAGGAAAGAAAGATGTGATAGTGTATACGTGGTTTTGAAATACATTGTCCAAATTTTTTTTTCCTGCCAATTTACCTCACTAATTAAGCTTAGCTCTGCTTGATGTTAAGGATCAGTTTATATTCTCTGAACACTCAGGGCTTGGTGTTTAGGTGAAAGCCAGAGGCCTGCTTCCTGGCAAGGGGAAGCCAGGGTGGATCAAACATTCACCCCAGATAACCTTCTGTGGCAATCATTGCATACTTGCTGTGTTCTTCAACAGCTTTCAACTCTCCATTTTCCTTTCTGGGTAGTAGTACATCCAGACAGGGCAAGATGGCTTACAGTCCTAAGGAGCTGGGCTCCTTGGGTCTGGAACTACCTAGAAAAGGAACCTCCCCATCCCATGCTCCTCCTTTGCTTCCTGAACGAACAGGCAATTTCTTTCTTCAATTCCATTGCAGTGCGTAGGGTGGCCCAACAGTATGGCCTGCGAGAGGGAGGTGACAATGATGACTGGACTCTGTACTGGACGGACTACTCGGTATCACTGGAGAGAGTGATGGACATGAAGAGCTACCAGGTATTTTCCTCAATTTAAGTGTGCCATATGCCCAGTGGGCACCCGCCCACACGCACACACCCTTTATTTTTTATTTTTTTAAAACATTTTTAAAGTATTTATTTATTTGCTTTAGTTGTACACAATGCATTTATTTACGTGGTGCTGAGGATTGAACCCGGGTCGTGCACGTGCTAGGCGAGCGCTCTACCGCTGAGCCACAACCCCAGCCCCACCACACACCCTTTATTTTATTTTATTTTTTTGTGGTGCTGGGGATTGAACCCAGGGCCTTGTGCATGTGAGAGGCAGGCACTCTACCAACTGAGCTATATCCCCAGCTGGGGCCCCCATTTTTAATCACTGACTCTTGAGAGGAATCTCAAAGTACTACCATGTCCCCCCATTGTTCATAAATTACTGCTTCCCTCGTAGAAAATCAATCACTTCCCTGGGATGAGTGAAATCTGCCGCAAGGACTTGCTGGCCAGGAATATGAGCCGTATGTTAAAGATGTTCCCTAAAGATTTCCACTTTTTCCCTAGGACCTGGTGTCTTCCTGCTGAGTGAGTAAACCCATATTTCCTTCTCTTCCCACCCCCTATTTACATTTACCTCCTGCCCTGATCCCCTGGTTGCTACTTTCCCTTCCCATAAGATCTCCCATCTCTCTATATACTGTTCAGGAAGAGAAAGGATAAAGGGTGTGTCCAAGGTTGAGAACACACAGGGCTCTCCCTATAAAATGAGATGACAATTAAGGGCCGGGTGCCTTGGAGCCTGTACCTGCAGTTGGATGAGAGTTTGTTCTGACCCTGAAAAATGTTGATCTTGAACTCCTTCCAACCATTTAACTATGCTGTTTCTGAATTTTTTAGGACCAGGAGCTCCTCTGGAAATAGTGGGGTTGTGGTTGGTTAGCACCTAGGGTAGGAGCAGGGAGGACTGCCTGGCCTCTGTCCCACGCATGTAGTGCCATGCAGGGCAGGCAGTCCTTTTCCTTTTTGCTCTCATTTTATTCATTTCAAAGCTGGACCTTCATTCCTGATAGGCAAAATGCTGTGGACCCAGCCAGGTGTGGTGGTGCACGCCTGTAATCCCAGCACTTGGGAGGCTGAGGCAGGAAGATTGCGAGTTCAAAGCCAGCCTCAGTAATGGTGAGGCACTTAGCAACTCAGTGAGACCCTGTCTCTAATAAAATACAAAAAAAGGACTGAGGATGTGGCCCAGTGGTCGAGTGCCCCCGAGTTCAATCCCCGGTACCAAAAAAAAAAAAAAAAAAAAAAAAAAAAATGCTGTGGACCCCACCACCAAGTCGATGGAGAAACATGAGATGGCGTGAGCATAGCCAGGGGTATAATCTGGTGGTTGAGATAAGGCAGGGGTAGTATGAAATGCCACCGTCTGTTTTACACTCACATGGCTAGAGCAGAAGAGGAATCCCACCCTCCCCTCTCCTCACAAGACTTCCCCAAACCAGGAGATCCCAGACTTTCCTTAGGTTTGTCTAGAAAAACTTCCAAGGCTTAGCAGCAACTTAGGAGGAAATGTATGCGCCATCCAGTTAACAGGAGCCTCCACAAGAACATTGTAGCTCAGTGATTTTCCCAAGAATCATAGATTCCTTTGAGTTAAAATGCAAAACAAGAAGTACAGCAAGACTGAGACATATAATCCATTAATTTAGTTTCTTTCTTCTGAATACACTGTCTTAAAAGCACATTCAAAGGTTTTATTTGCCCCCCACAAACTCTGGCTGGAGTGGCGGCATCACAGATAAAACACTAAAGCCCAGAAAGGGTAAAAGACCTATTGATTCAATGTCATATCACTTGTCAGGGCTTGAGCCAGATCAAGAACTCCAAATCTCCTATCTGTAAATCCAGAATGCCAAAATTACCTGGGTCATGGCCACCTTTGGGGGGTGGGTAGCACAGATCATCACTTTGCTGCATTATGTCATGTTAACTAACTATTGCATGAGATGGGTTTCATTATCCACATTGCCTAGATGATGAAATGTAGACTCAGATAGGTCATGTCCTTGTACAGGGCACACAACTGGTGGGTGGTGTTGCCTGGGCTTGAATCCAGGCCTGAATTCCTGCCGAAGCCCACACACACTCTCCACTTTGTCAGTTCTACTATTTTTCTCATTGCTGGCCTCTGGGCATCTGTCTATCAATGCCAGGACTTTGTATTTCAGATACCTTTACTCTTCTGTTTTTTCTTTTTTTTTTTTTTTTTTTTGTTTGTTGGTTTGTTTTTTCATATGGAACTGGTCTTCCTTTTCATTGCTCTCCAGCTAATGGTGTATCTTGTTCCTTCCCTGTCTGGTAGCTGGGGAGATTTGCAGACCTATAGCAGGTCAAGAAAAAATAAGACATACATTTGTAAGCCGGACACGGGTTGCCAAGGGAGAGGGATATTCATCACCCGGACTGTGAAAGAAATCAAACCAGAGGAGGATATGATCTGTCAGCTCTATATTTCAAAGGTACTTCCTTATTGTGATTATTTATTTATTGCCCATAGCAGCCTCGGGCTCTAGCTCTACTGGATAGAATGTGAAATGAGTCAATGGAGGATGGAGGTGGGGATGAAGCTGAGTCTGTCTTCTGTCTTGGGCTTTGTCAGACCAAATTTCCTGACCAGAGGTGCTGCCATGTGCCAGGGCTAGAGTGTTCCTTGCCCTTGTATACTTGTCTGTTGGTCTGACCTCACCAGGTTAGCCCCTTTGCTCAAGTAGATGAGAGCTGGGAGAACTCCTTAGTTTGTGGAGACCCTACCTTGTTTGGGAGACGGGAATCATCCTGGAGGGATTCATGGTAAACAGATTCCCTCCCTGACTGAGTGCCACAGGTCATAGTTGCATAGCCTGCTGCAGGGAGGGAACCTTCTAGAAGTTCACTGCACCCCCTACCCAAGGCAATATGACCAAGAGATACATTACGCATTGCAGGAAATCTCTTACAGAACCACAAGTATAACTCAGCCCTGGATGAGGACCACATGTCCTTTCATCAAAGGACTTTTACTGTTACTTTGTTTAGTGGCCAAGATATCTCTTGGTGGTAGTTGTTTGTGCCAATGAAGAGATCAGGAAATCAAGGCACGGTGTGGTTTGATGACCTCCTCAAGGTCACAAGTCAAGTCACAGAGCCCAAGTTTCCTTATCTTGCTCCCCAGCCCTGGCCAAGCCTTCACTTGGCAACACTAGACAATGTTGGACTGACTCCACGCCACGAAAAACGAGATGGGGGCTGGTGATTTTTATATGAGTTTCTCCTCTGGTGCTTGCGTGACTTCTCTCCTCTCCTCCCAGCCCTTTATCATTGATGGGTTCAAGTTTGACCTACGGATTTATGTGCTGGTGACATCGTGTGACCCTCTCAGGATTTTTGTGTACAATGAAGGACTGGTCCGCTTTGCTACCACTTCTTACTCTTACCCCTGCACAGACAACCTGGTGAGCTCAGGGGACATGATGCCTCCCCTTCCACCTTAGCATGATTAAAAAAAAAAAAACCCTTCCTCAAGACATCGTGGATCTGGCTGTCATTTGTTGAGCACTACCTATGTGTCAGGTTGCGTATGTTCTTTAGTCTAAGCCCTCCCAGGAACCCTCAGACATAGGGATTATTATTCCCTTTTACAGAGAGGGAGATTAAAGCCCAGAGAGTAGAAGGGACTTGTCCAAGGTCACACAGCTAGCAAGAGGTGAGTCTGGGACTTGTGGCCAAGTCTGCCTGACTCCAGCACCAGATCCACAGTGCTCAGGAGAGAAGGTCATGAGTGAGCTATCCTGCCATCCCCCCACTCTAAGTCCCCTAGGACTCCTGAAGTTTCCCTTGGGCAAGGCTGCACTCACTCTCAGGAGGAGCTGGAATTTCTTATACTCCAGGCTCTAAGATTCCCCTTTTTATTGCCTTTAGTTTGCCAGTTTAAGCACGTCCTAAGATTTCCCTTTCTTTTCCATCCAGTTAATCCCCAGGGGCCATGGGAGGGCACTGAGAGAATGCAGGAGGCCTTCACGTCGCCTGACCCCACATCTTGTGTTCTCTTTCCCAGGATGATATTTGCATGCACCTGACTAATTATTCCATTAATAAGCACAGTTCCAACTTCATTCGAGATGCTTACTCTGGCAGCAAGAGGTAAGGGAGCAGCTTCACTCTTCTTTCCAGGATTCTACCCAAACCCTGTCAGTCTCCGTCAGTGTTTCCATCTTGGGTCAAGTGGTCTCAGAAGAGACTTTGCCTCTCAATCCAGAACTCATCTCAGCGCTCTGGACTGTTAATCATTAAAAGGAGGCCACATCGTAAACCCTAGGAGGCTGGGAGGAGGAGAGATAAACATGAACCGTTTCCCCAGCAGAATACATACACACACCAAAACATAGCCTTGTTACAGTTGCCCTTCTGACATCTTCAAATCAATAGACGTTTATTGATTGCAAGCCTGCCATTTGAGAAGGTCTTGCCAGGCTGTGGTTTCTTGGTCTGTGGTTCCCTGGGGTGTTGCTCCATTAGAGATTCTCAAGTGATGTGTCATGATGCCCTGGTGCCACATGACGTGTGGCTAGCTGGCCTTAAGATTCCCCAGAAGGGGGGACACGAAAGGAATTTATGAGTCTCATCATGAGCAGCTTTTCCATTTGTGTTTGAATTTGAGCCTGAATAGCTCTCACTTGAGTTTTAAGAGAAAGGAAGACCGAGGAACCTAGTTTGGCCAGGCAGAGGGCCAGGCAGTCTCATAGGGCCCCTGTGAGACTCAAATGACTCATTGGCAGTAGTACAGCATTCTGGTACTTCTAGTGGCCTCAGAGGTGCTGTGTGCCTGGCACCTATGTGTAGTTTTTGTTCCTGAATTTTCACCATAATACTATGGCAAAGACACTATCATCTGCTCTTTGTAGGTGGAGAGCCATGAGTTAGGTGCCATCTCCATTTTACAGATGAGGAAGCTGAGTCTCTGCAGGGTTAAGTTGCCCAAGGTCACCCAGCTCTGAACGCTAGTATGGGCCAAGAATCTGGGTCTGTCATGCTCTGAGACTCACACTCTTTCTACTGAACCAGGTCTCAAAGGACTGAGGAAAAGGCAATCCATTTGGTGTCAGAGAAGCAGAGAAACGGGTGGCATTTCAGCACATGGCAAATCTCTAGGTTAAGCCTGCTGGAGGGGATGTGTCAGGCTGGGAGGAGGCAGTCTCCCCCTTTTCAGAGGATGTCAGCCCCTCTGTATTGCCTGTGTCCCCACCCAGACTTTGGGTGCCAATGGAGCCTCCTGCATTGGTGTATGTTGAACGTCAGTGCTCAGAGAGGCTTGCTTCTCATCCCTGCTCTGCCACTTGCCAGCTGAGAAAGCTTGGACAAGTTACTTCCTCTCTCTGAGCCTCCATTTCTGGGTCTGTAAGATGAGGGCCATGAGGCAGCCTGCCCTCTCCTGCCCACCTCGTAGGGCCTCTGTGAGACTCAAATGACTTGTTGGCAATGCCGTGCTCTGGTTACGTTGTTTTTCCTTAGTCTCAGGGCCCTCATTTCCCTTTTATGAGAATTGATATCTCAATAACAGACCTCAGGCCCTCAGCCCATGATTGAGGCAGTGTTGTTGGGCACAAGACTAAAAACAAGGGTGTGAAGATTTCTAGTATTATTCTCTTTTCATTTATTTATTTATTGGTGCTGGGATGGAACCCAGGACCTCATGCAAGCGCTCTACCACTGAGCTACACCCGCAATCCTCAAATAAAAGAAAAAATTAAAAAGCTGCCCTAGCTTCCCCCCCTCCTTCCTCTTCCTTCTCTTCTCCTCTCTCTCGCTCCTCTATTCTCTGTGTGTCCTCTCTGTGGAGCAGTCTTCTGCCCCCGTGTCCCTGGGACTGTGCCCTCTCTTGGCTCAGCCTCCTTCTCCTGGCAGCCCGTCTCCTCAACAAGTGTGCCAGCAAGAGCTTGCTTCATAACAAAGTCACTCCCATAATAATGAATGGATTAATCCATTCTTGAGGACAGAACCCTCATGACCCAATCACCTCTCAAGGCCCTGCTTCTCAAACTGCTGCACTGGGGGTAAGATTACAGCACATGAACTTTTGGGGGACACAAACCACAGCATGTCCTGACCTTTGGTGTGCTTTCCATCTTGCCAGGTAGGGTTCTTCCTTCATTCTCCCCCTATTTTTTGCTTTCTTTCTTCTTGTTCCTCCTTCCAATCTTCCATCCATCTTCCTCCCACCCTCCCTCCCTCCCTTCCTCTCTTTCCTTCCTTTCCTTTCCCTCCCCCTCTCTCTCTTTCTTTCTTTTTAAAAAATATTTATTTATTTACTTTAGTTGTACACAATGCAATGCATTTTTTTTATGTTTACGTGGTGCTCAGGATCGAACCCGGGCCGCGCACATGCAAGGCGAGCGCTCCACCGCTGAGCCACAACCCCAGCCCCCCAGCTCTTTTTATTTGTATTTTGAGACAGGCTTCAAACTTGCAATCCTCTTGCCTCAGCCTCCCAAGTTGCTGGAATTACAGGCGTGCACCACTGCACCCAGTTCCTCCCCATCTTCTGGGAAAACCTACTCCTCATGCTGTCTCCCTTGCTCCAAAGTTGGCAGCTAAGGCCAACTGTTAAATCCTTTGGTTAGTTCCCCCAACTGGGGTGTAAACTCAGCCAGAAAAGTGCTCCATCAGAGTGAAAGAGAAGACAGAACTGCAAACCTGGCAGCACTCTGGGGCACACACCAGTTCTCTTCCTCTTCTGTGTGCTTGGCACATAGCTGTTGTTAAAGTGAGTTCACTAATTGCTGGCCCTCAAGAAATTGTACAATATTGTTGTGATGGGCCCTGAGTCATCAAAAGAAAGTTATGTTATGTTCTGTAACATCTGTTATAAGAAGTCAGGGAAGTACATGATCTATTTCAGGAAAATTTACATCCCAGTTAGGCAAATTAAATACATTTCTTTTTCCACTTGAAAGGACTGACTTCAGATGATCTGGAAAATCCACTTACGTGCACCACTTCATTCCCTGACAATGGCAAGTAGAGGAGGTGGTCTCTGTGTTGAGTGACCTTTCCTTTTCTGTCTTTATATAAATGCATCCTTGTTGTTTCGTATGTGTGTTGTTGATTTCCCAAATGGTGCTCAGGCTTCCCATGGCAGAGGTGGTGGTTTCTTCATATCTCCTCATTTCACCAAGCTTTGCATGCACAGCAGGTCCTTCTGGTAGACCTGCTTCCTTCTTTTCTGACCACATCAGTTGGGCTCCAGTGAGCTTTTTGAACTCCCTGGGAGCCAGGTCTCTTGTCTTCATTGTTCTCCTCTCAGGTCTCCATTCTCTTGCATATTCTCCTTCTGTATTCCTGCTTCCACTTGGGGTGTCTGGGGACATGCAGGTACACATGTGTGAAGGGTGAGTGTCCACCCCCACCACTGCCTCTAGGGTCTATTAGATTCATCCATTCTCTGTACTGCCCAGCTCAGAGTTAGCTTGAGCATCATCCACTCAGATATTTCCTCATGGGCTTCTCTGGTAGAGAGGTTCCTGATTTCCTTAGCAATTGGGTAAACAGCCATACGGGTCTGCCTGTGACTCAAGTTTCCTAGAATGTGGGGCTCTCTGTTCTAAAATAGGGACAGTTCAGTTAGCCTTGGACTATTGGTAACCTTGTTTGTGGAAATGTTCTGGGATTGTCTTTTCCCTGTGGGCAGCCCTGAAACACTGTGTTTTCAGTGTCCCCCAAATCCCCTCAGTATTCTTAAAAGACTCCCCAAGTGGTTCTAAAGAACACCAGGGGTAGAGAAACCATTGCTACGCAAGCACAACCATGATGTAGGGTTTTTTTTTCCCCCTTTTTTCCCATCCGTTAATCATTTTTCCTCCCATACTGGGATTGAACCTAGGGGCAATCGCTGATCCACAACCACTGATCCACATTTCCCGCCCTTTTTACTTTTTATTTTCAGATAGAGTCTCACTAAGTGGCTTAGGGCCTTGCTAAGTTGCTGAGGCTGGCCTCACCCTGGACTCAGCCTCTGGAGGTGCTGAGATTATAGGCATGTGTCCCCACACTTGTTTCCCATCCATTAATCTTTCCACCCAGATATCCAGTCCCTTCCCCAGCTCACAGGTGTCTTGTAGGCCACAGTGAAGGTGCTCAGGTCATGTCTTACTTGACTATAAACCTGTACCTACCCCAGGGCTCTGGACACCTGAGGGGTGTGGCCCTATGACTTCTACAGGCTCCCTCCCTTGCTGACCCAGCCCTGTTGTCACCTGGATCCTGGGTGTTCATCCCTACCAGCTCTAGGGCTTTATCTTCTCCAGAAGTTTCTGGTTTTCAACATGCCATGGCCTTGAATGGCCAGAGGCCAGCTGCCCTGCCTAGTGGCCTGTGGTTCCCTTCCAGGAAGCTCTCTACCTTCAACATGTACATGGAGAATAAGGGCTTCAACATGGGTCAGATATGGAGGACTATCGAGGATGTCATCATCAAGACAATGATCTCGGCTTACCCAGTCATCAAACACAACTACCACACCTGCTTCCCCAGCCATACACTTAACAGTGCCTGCTTTGAAATCCTGGGCTTCGACATCTTGTTGGACCACAAACTCAAACCCTGGCTGCTGGAGGTAGGGAAGTTCAGGCGAGGGGTGATAACTGTGCCCTGTTTCTAAAGTCAGCCAGTTTCAGGAACTCTGCCCTCCTGGCTCACCTGGATTGTTTTAATCAACTTCCCCTGCCACTTCCTCTCATGGTACTTGCTGCCTGTGGGGCTTCCCTCTTAGCTGAGAAGTGGCCACCAGAGGGGGGTAGACGGCTGGGAATTAGAGAATTCCTTGTGCCTTCTTGAGGTCCAGTCAGGCTTGCAAACAGACTTGCTGCCAATCTCAGACACCAAGTGAATCTAAAGATAATTCTATCATTTGTAACAGAGTTCTCTCCCAGAAAAGGAGTGTTCTTCATCAAAGCTGGGTGGATGAAGCTAAGTATCAGATCGGAGCTGACTCCCTTTGCTCCTGGGGATCTGCATTACTCAGTTCTAAGCACCAGCAGAGCGAACTGGTGTCTGCTGCCCTAGGAATGGGTGGCAGAGACACTCAATGAGTTTCCTGTCTCCCCAAGACCCATGGGGGAGTTAGGACGAGGAAGAGAATCTTTCTAAGTTGCTGTCTCTCTTCCTGGTTAGACTGGTCCTCAGGAAGTGTCCATTCAGCATGAATGATGAGGAGCAGAGTGTGCACGTGAGGTGACATCAGAGGTGCTAGTGCCAGGTACTGATGCCAGAGTCACACTTTAGAGTGGAGAATTCAGAACTGCAGATTGGATTCCTGGGGATTTGCCCTTCCTTCCTCCTTGTTCTCAGGTGTGAGGGAAATAGAGAGATGGCCATATAGAGCTCTTACCCCAAGAACAGAATGAGCCAACATGAGCAAGCCTTCAAAAACTACTGGAAATTCACAAATGTCACCCAGTGCTTCTGAACAGTATGGACTTTGCTGTGGGCAGGAATAAGTTCTCTCCCTCCTCCCACCTATTTTCCCCCTCAGCCTGATAAAGCTCCAGAAAGTGTCCCTCCTTTCTTTTTCCTACCTCCGAGCCAATCCTTGGGACCCTTCCTCTTGTTCTGCTCTGTGGAACACACACCATGCCTGTAAGAGAACGAACACACACCAGATGGGGGGAAACCAAAGAGGGGGCCCCCCTCATGCTTCCAGAGGAGAGAGGACTGAGATGAAACCGGCTAACCTAGAGGGAACACTGTGTCTCTGGGACAGACCCTTTGTCATCTCTCTTCTATTGGCCTGGGTAGCCAGGGCCCTGAGGTGGATGTTGGCAGCACCTGGCGGTAGCATCTACTTTACTCCTCACTTTTACCCTGGACAGCCCTGTCCCCAGCTGTCATCTTTTTTTTTAATGTTTTTTTAGTTGTTGACGGACCTTCATTTTATTTATTTGTATGTGGTGCTGAGAATCGAACCCAGTGCCTCATGCACGCTAGGCAAACACGCTACCACCAAACTACAACCCCAGCCCATCCCCAGCTGTCATCTTGCCCTCACAGGTCAACCACTCTCCGAGCTTCTCCACTGACTCCCGGTTGGATAAAGAGGTGAAAGACAGTCTGCTGTACGACACCTTGGTGCTGATCAACCTGGAAAGCTGTGACAAAAAGAAAGTCTTGGAGGAGGAGAAACAGAGGGGGCGGTTCCTGCAGCAGTGTCCTTCCCGGGAGGTCAGGTACAGCAGCAACCTCTGGCCCCAGGGCCCTCATTCTCTCACTTCCCTGTTCTCAGTGAGACTGGCTGTCCTGGTCCAAGTTATGACTCAACATCCTGCTAGTTATGTGGCCTTTCATCATTTCTTTGAGCCTCAGTGATCTTTCTGTGAAATGGGGCTAGTGACACATATCTATTAGAAGGTTGTTTATTTCAGTACTAGGAATTGAACAAAGGGGTACTCTACCGTTGAGCCACATCCCCAGCCCTTTTTAAAAAAAATATTTATTTATTTGTTTTAGTTGTACACAATGCCTTTATTTTTACATGGTGCTGAGGATCGAACCTGGGCTGCGCACGTGCTAGGCGAGCGCTCTACCGTTGAGCCACAACCCCAGCGCCCCCAGCCCTTTTTATTTGTTATTTTGAGACAGAGTCTCACTAATTTTTTATTTTGAGACAGAGTATCACTTTCTCAGGTTGGCCTAAAACTTGCAATACTCCTGCCTCAGCCTCCTCAGTAGCTGGGATTACAGGTGGGCACCACCATACTCAGCCTGTGGCACCACCATACTCAGCTTGTTAGGGGAATTAAATAAGATCATTCATATAAAGTCTTAGTATAGTGCCTGGCACCATAATTTTTTAAATTAAATATTTATTTATTTGCTTTAGTTGTACACAATGCAGTGCATTTATGTTTATGTGGTGCTGAGGATCGAACCCGGGCTGCGCACGTGCGAGGCGAGCGCTCTACCGCTGAGCCACAATCCCAGCCCCTGGCACCATAATTTTTAGAGGCTATCAAAAATTTTGCCTGGGAGGTGGGGTAAGGCTCAGTGGTTGCAAGTAAAAAGGGAAAAAGACAGAAAAGAAAATTTTAAAAAGACAAGAATGTTGCCTGGAGCTGATAGGGAAAGGGGTGGATTATTTCTAACAAATTATGATCCTATTTAGAAAGTGATAGTTTTGTTTTTTGTTTTTTTTGGTACCAGGGATTGAACCCAGGGGTGCTTAACTACTGAGTCACATTCCAAGCACTTTTCATATTTTATTTTGAGACAGGATCTCACTAAGTTACTTAGGGCCTTGCTAAAATGCTGAGGCTGGTTTTGAACTTGTGATCCTCCTGCTTCAGCCTCCTGAGCCTCTGGAATCACAGGTGTGCACCACCATGCCTGGCTGGAAAGTGAGTTTTTAGTTGTAGGATGTAGTAATTCAAACAGTTTGATTATGAATAACTTGTGCTCTTAGAAATAGGAGATTAAGTTATACACCTGTAACTATATATAATGGATACGAGTTGATTAATATGTGAAGATTTAGGAATTACCAATATAAAAAAATAAAATCAATATTTTATTTTTACTAAAATGAAAAGTTTGTCAGTCCTGTCTCTTGTTACTGTGTTGGCAGGGGCTAATATCTCCTGCTTCCTGAAGGACATCATTTGCATTGTCACTGGGACCTTCATTCTGCTGAGTGGTTCTAGTATCTTAAGACTCTGAGGCAGGTCAAAGAGGTGCCCTGGTTGCTTTTCGGATCCCACTAAGGACCCTCCCCCACCTCTGCCTATTTTCCTTCTCAGAAACAGAGCCAACCTGATCCTTTGGGACTGAGCTTCTGGAACAGGGGCAGTGAGTCGTACTGGTGTCCAGATGGCACTTTCATGTGTACCGTCTCCCCTGTAGGGAGGGAGGGAGGATGGAGTGTGGTGTGGTGCTGTTCTTGAAGCAGAGGAAACCAAGACTCCAGAAGGGGAACTGACTGCATGTCACCTTACTGGTGACATCTCTGGACCCAGAGGGTATGCCAGCTGGGATGCCAGGATACCTTTCCACTGTGCTATTGTCTCAACTCTTTGAGGAGGAGACATATCACTCCACCACACCCATCACACTGAGGGTGTCCTCTGCATCTCTTTCCCTCTCATTACTTGGTCCTCCATGTCTCTTGTTTCCCCTTCTATAGAGGGGGCTTATCATGCCTCCCTACCTGACCTCCATTTCCCCAAGGGGCTATGAGGAAGAATGAGATCATTACAGCTCATAAAGCTCATTAAGCTCATCCAAAAAGCCCTCAAATTTAGCAAAACACAAGCTGTCATTCTCCAGAGAAGAGTAATAAGGGTAATGAATGGGAAGGTGGCGACAGTCTGCCTGGTCAGACGAAGCCAAGGGGGAAATGGGTTTTACTTGTAAGGGGAGAGAATTTGGTGAGCTGTCAGAAAGGCTCTTCTAACCAGCTCTTAGTGCATTGTGACACTGGCTGTCCCAGGGGGGCTAGAATCTCCTTTTCAGGAAACATTTTTGCTTTTATTTAACAAATACTGATTAACCACTATTATGTGCAAGGCTTCCCTCTGGCCCTAGATGACATCCAGCTTGGACATGTCCCTTCCAAGAAAACTTAACTGTATCCCTGTGTTCTGCATCCCAACAGGATTGAGGAAGCCAAGGGTTTCCAGGCAGAGCGGTTACAGAAAACAGAGAAATATGAGAAGGAAAATTGTGGCGGGTTCCGGCTGATTTATCCCACTCTGAATTTGGAGAAGTATGACAAGTTTTTCCAACACAATAGCTCCCTCTTCCAGAATACTGCTGCTTCCAGGGCTCGGGAGTTGTATGCCCGGTAGGAAGGCTCCCAGGATGAGGTGGGCGGTGTGTTCTGGGGATTGTGCTTGACCTGCTGGGCAGCTGTCCTGGGGTGGCAGGGAGAGTCTCTGAGCTTCAATTCCCAGCCTTGAAGTTGCTTGGGGGAGCATTTGCTGTGGTCTCACAAGGACCATAAATTGGAAGATTTCCTAATGTGGGGTATTAAGTAGATAGTTGACTGTTTCTAGAAACTGACCATAGAGACAGACACCCCCACCCCATTCCAGGATGCACACCTCCTCAGAGCTGCTTCATGGATTCACACAGGTATAAAATCTAAGGGCTGGAAGGGAATTGTCCCATTGAGTATAGTCCCCACCAACTACCTCATTTTATGGAAGGGGAAGTTGGATCAGAGAGGGGAATCACATAACAAGATAATATCAGGAGAGGGATAAAACTACCCCATTGCCTGACTCACGAGACCAAGTTATTTCCACTACATTGTGTCACCTTTAAAGCACTCCCCTGATACATTGGCCAAAGAGCTCAGCGTATGAAATGGTCCCACATGGGAGCCCCCTGGCCATAGGCTCCAACCCAGACCCTGTTCCCAGCATCTGCCATGGATACAGATGGCTATTAGGAAGTAGGGAGGAGATGGGGTTGCGGTGGAATGGAACATGGCTCCCTTTACTGCACATTTCTTTTTGAGATGATGCCATTCCCCACACAGGATGACTGGAGAGATGACTCCTTACTTACCACCTTGCTTTTTGACCTTTAATCACTTGTGCAGACTGGACACACTGGGGGAGGGAAGTGGGGGCACTCCTCCTCTCCATCTTGTCTATCCCCCAAGGAGGATGCCTGCCTTCACCACCTGTCCCTAACCTCCATGACCATCACTTCTTCCTCAATGGGCAGGCAACTGATCCAGGAGCTGAGATTGAAACAGGAGAAACAATCCTTCCAAATGAAAGAGAAGAAGGTGGAGATTCAGGGAGAGTCAGAGACAGCCGGCGAGCAAGCAAGGGGCAAGAACACCAAGAACCAGCAGAAAAAACGACAGAAATGCAAGACCACCGCCCTCATCCCCAAACAAGTAAACCCAGATGGGAGGGGAATGTGCATACCTGGCACCCTTCCCAGGCTGGGGCCAGTCTGTGGGCAGGTGCCACGGAGACCACTACTCCGAGCCCAGACATACTAACAGGCTACTTGGAGGGCTGGGCCACAGGAGGGGAACCGTGGCAGCCACACAGAGCCAAGTGCCCATTAGAGGATCACTTCATTCAGGCAGCAGAGAATCCGCACTCATCTGTCCTTTTTCCTCCTTAGAAGTAAGAGCAGGCAGGCTGGGCATGGTATCATGTAGAGAGCAGGTTCCAGGACTCTGTGTACTTAGGTCCTCAACTCCAGCTGGGGTGGGAATGTCCTAATTCAGTGGGCCACTGGGAAGAGCTTCTGGAAGGCAGGACCCTCAGAACATTAACAGGGATGACTGGCCATGGTGGGGTCCTTCCCACCTGTTGTCTGCATGGGGTGGCCCAACTCCAGGCTTGTGGGTAGCTGCCCACTTGTCCTATGATCTAAGTTTCTGGCTTCTGCTTTCTCTGCCTAGTGCATTTTTTCTAGCTCAGTGGATAGATGACTTTTCAGCTTTTCAGTCCATCTCAGTTGACTTTTCAGCTCATCTCTTTCATCTTAAAGACTCATCTGGAAGGACAAAATTAGAGCAGAGTTTTTCTTTCTTTCTTTCTTTTTTTTTTTTTTTTTTTTTTTTTAACTTTAGGGTCACAGACCCATTGAGAATCTGATAAAAGCTTTGGAATATCTTGTGGTAAAATATACAATGCATTATTTTAAAACTGGTTTCAAGTGGCTCAAAGATACCCTGAAGTCATCCATGGGCCCTCTAACGGTCCCAGAACCCCAGGGCTAAGATCCTCAAATTAGAGAGACTTTGATACCAGCTATTTTCCTTCTCCTTATCTCCTTTGCACCTACTCTTGGGTGCAGATGAATCTGGAAGTGGTCAGAGCTGAGTTCCCACTGGCTGTGTGTTTGATTTCCTCCTTCTCAGTACTTCCGGCCATTGGCATTAGTGTCCTGCACACCTGACATGCTCTTAAGTGTCAGAGATGTAAAGAAGAATGAAACAGACAATAGCCTTGGCCAGGAGGCCCCAAAGAAGACTGATTCTGCTCCCTGCAAGCCTACCTCTGCAAGACACTGCAGCTCCGTACCTGACCTGAGGAAGTTAAGATTCAGATTCTCTGGGCAAAAGTGCTGTAAAACCAATCCCAGAATCAAGGTGGCCAAGTCAGCCAATGATGTGAACATATTTACTAGCACTATGGTAAGTAGAGGGCCAAGTGCAAGGAGGAAGTGGTAAGAGCTTTGCTTTCTGGTCCCTTCTCTACCCCTGACATGCTATGGCCCTTTGAGTAAGCCATTGACCCTCTCTGGGCCTCAGTTTCCCCAACTTGTGAAGACCATATTGTGGCATGGCGCACTTGCTGGGAGGATGGGGCTGGGATGGCTTTTAGGAGGGTCATTTTGTATACTCCTGTTCTTAGCAGGTTACCACCTATACCAGTTTCCTTGGGTGCTGTGGCAAATTGCTACAAACCTGGTGGTTTAAAACTGCACAATTTCTTCTCTCATAGAAGAATAGCCTATCTCTATTCCTGCAGAAACCAAGGTATCTGTAGGATAGGTTCCATCTGAAGGCTCAAGAGAGAAATTGCTTCCTTGGTAGATTCTGGTGGTATACTAAGTTGCCTCAAACTTCCAAGTCACTGGGATTATGGGCATTCACCACCACATCTGGCTACGTGGACCTCTTGAAAAAAATAAATACTCTTGGGGCTGGGCTTGTGGCTCAGTGGTAGAGCACTCGCCTCGCACATATGCGGCCCTGGGTTCGATCCTCAGCACCATGTAAAAATAAATAAATAAAATAAAGGTAAAAATAATACTTTTTATACTCCCATTGTAGACTTAAATTATTTTTACACGTCAGGCGTGGCATGTACCTATAGTCCCAGCTACTTGCTGGAAATTGTTGGTTTGTGGTAACATAACTCTCTGCTACAGTCACATGTTTTTTCCCTATGCATCTCTACATGGCCTTCTTTTTTTTTTTTTTTTTTTAATATTTGTTTATTTGTTTTGGTTGTACACAATGCCTTTATCCTTTTTTTTTTTTTTTTTGGTATCGGGGATTGAACTCAGGGGCACTTGACCACTGGGTCACATCCCCAGCCCTTTTTTTTTTTTTTTTTTTTTTTTGTACCAGGGATTGAACTCAGGGGCACTAGACCACTGGGCCACATCCCCAGCCCTTTTTTTGTATTTTATTAGAGACAGGGTCTCACTGAGTTGCTAAGTGCCTCGCCACAGCTGAGGCTGGCTTTGAACTTGCGATCCTCCTGCCTCAGCCTCCCAAGTGCTGGGATTACAGGCGTGCGCCACCACGCCCGGCTCCCAGCCCTTTTTTGTATTTTATTTAGAGACAGGGTCTCACTGAGTTGCTAAGTGCCTCGCCATTGCTGAGTCTGGCTTTGAACTCTCGCAATCCTCCTGCCTCAGCCTCCCAAAGTGCTGGGATTACAGGCGTGCGCCACCGCGCCCGGCTGCCTTTATTCTTTACGTGGCGCACATGCTAGGCGAGAGCTCTACCGCTGAGCCACAATCCTAGCCCAGGCCTTCTTTCTTTGTTTTTTGTTTTGTTTTGTTTTTTTGGTACTGGGGATTGAAACTAGGGGTGCTTTACCACTGAGCTCCATCCCCAACCCTTTCTATTTTTTAGAAACAGGGTCTCACTAAGGGCCTTTCCAACTTGCTGAGGCTGTCCTCAAACTTGGAATTCCCCTGCCTCAGCCTCCTGAGTCTCTGGAATTACAGGGATGCCTCACCATACCTGGCTCTACTTGGCCTTCTTGTAAGGACACCAGTCACTGGATTTAGGGCTCCCCTAATCCAGTATGACCTCATTTTAACTTGACTATATCTGCAACGACCCTATTTCCAAATAAGATCACATTCTGAGGCTCCAGGTGAATGTGAATTTTGGTGGACACTTTTCAACTTAGTACACCACCTAAATGGTGTTTCTCAAATTCCATCAATGTATGGACATTTGTGTGTGTGTGTGTGTGTGGTGCTGAGATTGAACCCAGGAGTGCTCTACCACTGAGCTACATCCCTGGTCCTTTTTATTTTTATTTATTTATTTATTTATTGGTACCAGAGATTGAACTCAGGGGCACTCGACCACTGGGCCACATCCCCAGCCCTTTTTTGTATTTTATTAGAGACAGGATCTCACTGAGTTGCTAAGTGCCTCGCCATTGCTGAGGCTGGCTTTGAACTCATGATCCTCCTGCCTCAGCCTCCCAAGTGCTGGGATTACAGGCGTGCGCCACTGCGCCCGGCCAAAAATAAATACTCTTATATTCTCATTGTAGGCTTAAATTAGTTTTACATGTGAGGGGTGGCATGCACCTATAATCCCAGCTACTTGGGAGGCTAAGGCAGGAGGATTGCTGGGGCCCAGGAATTCAGGGTGAGCCTGATCCATCAAAAAAAATTTTTTTAATAAACACATGCAAGCAAAAAACTAGGAATAAAATCTTTATACAATCAGCTGTCTGTATGCATATGTTCTGCATCCATAGATTCAACCAATAGGATATCAAAGAAAAAAATTTAATTGCATCTGTACTCATCATGCAGATTTTTTTCTTGTCATTATTTCCTAAACAGTGCAGTGTAATAACATAGCATTTCTATTGTATTAGGCATTATAAGTAATTTAGAGATGACTTAAAGTATGTGGGAGGGGGCTGGGGTTGTGGCTCAGTGGTAAAGTGCTCTCCTAGCATGTGTGAGGCACTGGGTTCGATTCTCAGCACCACATAAAAATAAATAAATAAATAAATAAAGTATATGGGAGGATGCATGTAAATTATATGCAAATTCTAGTCCTATTTATTTATTTATTTATTTATTTATTTATTGCTGTTCTGGGATTGAACCCAGGGGCACTCTACTACTGAGCTACATCCTGACTCTATTTATGTATTTATTTGCAGGACTGGGGATTAAACTCAAGGGCACTTTACCATTGGGCTACATCTCCAGCCCTTTTTATTTTATTTTGAGACAAGTTCTCACTAAGTTTTCCAGACTAGTCTCAAACTTGCAATCCTCCTGTCTCAGCCTTCTGAGTAACTGGAACTACAGGCATGTGCTACTGTGCCTGGCTACTTCATTTTATGTAAGGGACTTGAGCATCCTCAGATTTTGGCATTCATAAGTGGTCCTAGAACCAATTCTCCTACGATTAGAAAGGATGAGTGCACTTACAGATCTTCTGCAATAAAAGAAGGAAGCCAAAATAATAGTATCAATATAATTCAAATAAAAATATTAATTTAATGTAGCAGTTGCTCTCTCTTTTTTTTTTCTTTTGGTAACGGGGATTGAACTTAGGGGCACTTGACCACTGGGCCACATCCCCAGCCCTTTTTTTTTTTTTTCATTTTATCAGAGACAGAGTCTCACTGAATTGCTAAGTGCCTTGCCATTGCTGAGGCTGGCTTTGAACTCGGGACCCTCCTGCCTCAGCCTCCCAAGTGCTGGGATTACAGGCATGCACCACTGTGCCCAGCTTGCTTTTCTATTTTTGCAGAAACAAAGTTGCCACATGTCCCTTTGTGTTTATTACACTGAGGCCTACTGAGGGCCATATAATGACTTGACTCTAACTACTGGAACATAGACAGATAGCACTGTTGGGACTTTGTTTGGTCCAAGTGCAGTAGAAAGTAGTTCAATATTTTTCAAAAATTTTAATCATAACCCACAGTAAGAAATCGATTTTATTTTATAACCCATCACATGTACACACACTGGGGAAAAAAAATTTTCCAAAATGATGTTTAGCCATACTACATATGGTATAACTCATTAGGTATTTTCTGTTCTGTTCTATTCTATTCTTTTAAAAAATACCAATTGTAATCCACTAAATTAATTTCATGATCTACAAATTGGTTTATAACTCGTAGTTTGAAAAGCATGTTTAAGAGAATATGCCTTGGAGCATTACAACACTGGATTTGGCAATGATTTCTTGGGTACAACAACAAAAGCCCAAATAAACAAAAGCAAAATTAGACAAACAAGACTACATCAAACTTAAACCTTCTGCACAGCAAAGGCAACAATCAACAGAAAGAAAAGGCAGCCTATTAAATGGGAGAAAATATTTGCAAACCATACATCTGATAAGGAGTTTGTCTTAGTCTGTTTGGGCTGCTGGAACAAAATGCATTAGACTGAGCAGCTTATAAACAACAGTAATTTATTTCTCAGAGTTCTGGAAACTGGGAAACCCAAAGATCAAGGTTCAGGCAGATTTGATGTCTTCAAGGGCCCATTTTTTACAGAAGGCATATTTTCATTGTGTTCTCCTGTGGTTGAAAGAGCTAGCTACTTTTGTTGGCCTCATTTATAAGGGCAGTATTCATGAGGACTCTGCCCTTATCACCCAGTCATCTCCCAAAGGCCCATCTCTTAATACTATCACCGTTGGGGTGAAGTGATAGTATTAAGGTGATAGTATTAAGAGGTGGTATGAATTTGGGGATATGCAAACAGTCAGACTATAATAGCTTTACTATCCAGAATATATGAAGTACTCCTAAAACTCAACAACGACAAACAGCTGGATTGAAAAATGGGCAGGAGCTAGGGTGCAAATCAGTGGTAGAGTGCTTGCTGAGCATGTGCTGGGCCCTGGGTTCTATCCCCAGCACCAAAAAAAAAAAAAAAAAAAAAAAAAAAAAAAAAAAAAAAAAAAGAACAAAAACAAACAAACAAAAACTGGCAAAGGACTTGAGTGAACATTTCTGTAGAGAAGATATACTAATAGCCAATAAACATATGAAAACATTCAACATCACTAATCATCAGGGAAATGCAATCAAAACCACAAAATCTCTCTTAATCACTTCATATACATTTGTTAAGCTGGTCGCTATGAAATAAAAAAGGAGTCTAGTTCTTTGGTGGTGTTTTTTAAAAAATTTATGTATTCTGATTTGTTATACATAACAGTGGAATGCATTTCAATTTGTAGTACACATATAGAGCACAATTTTTCAAGTCTCTGGTGTACAGAAAGTATATTCATACATTTACTTAAGGTATGATGTCCATCTCATTCCATTTTCTTTCTTACCCCTATGCCCCCTCCCTACCCCTTCCTTCCCTTTGCCCTATCTAAAGTTCCTCCATTCTTCCCATGCTCCCCCACTCATCCCCATTATGGATCAGCATCCACATATCAGAGAAAACATTTGGCATTTGTTTTTGGGGGATTGGCTTACTTCACTTAGCATAATATTCTCCAACTCCATCCATTTACCTGAAAATGCCATGATAATATTCTCTTTTAATGCTGAGTAGTATTCCATTGTGTATGTATACCACATTTTCTCTGTTCATTCATCTACTGAAGTCTAGGTTGGTTCCACAATTTAGCTATTGTGAATTGTGCTGCTATAAACATTGCTGTGGCTGCATCACTGTAGTATGCTGTTTTTAAGTCCTTTAGGTATAAACCGAGGAGTAGAATAGCTGGGTCAAATGGTGGTTCCATTCCAAGTTATCCAAGGAATCTCCATACTGTTTTCCCTATTGGCTGCACCAATTTGCAGTCCTACAGCAATGTATGAGTGTGCCTTTTTCCTTACATCTTCGCCTATTGGCTGCACCAATTTGCAGTCCTACAGCAATGTATGAGTGTGCCTTTTTCCTTACATCTTCGCCAACACTTATTGTTGTTTGTAGTTTTTTTGTTTTGCTTTGTTTTGTTTTTTTGTACCAGAGATTGAACTCAAGGGCACTCGACCACTGGCCACATCCCCAGCCCTTTTTTGTATTTTATTAGAGACAGGGTCTCACTGAGTTGCTAAGTGCCTCACCATTGCTGAGGCTGGCTTTGAACTCGTGTCCTGCCTCAGCCTCCCAAGTGCTGGGATTACAGGTGTGTGCCACCACGCCAGGCTGTTGTTTGTATTCTTAATAGCTGCCATTCTGACTGGAGTGAGATGAAATCTTAGAATAGTTTTGATTTGCATTTCTCTAATTGCTAGAGATGTTGAACATTTTTTCATATATTTGTTGATTGATTGTATATCCTCTTCTGAAAAGGTGTCTGTTCAGTTCATTGGCCCATTTATTGATGGGGTTATTTATTTATTTATTTATTTGTTTATTTATTTATTGGTATTTAGCTTTTTGAGTTCTTTATATACCCTAGAGATTAGTGCTGTATCTGATGTGCGAGTGGTAAAAATTTGCTCCCAAGCTGTAGTCTCTCTAGTTACCTCACTGATTGTTTCTTTTGCTGAGAAGAAGCCTTTTAGTTTGAATTCATCCCATTTATTAATTTTTTTTTTTTTTTTTTTTTTTTTTTGTGGTACCAGGGATTGAACTCAGGGGCACTCGACCACTGGGTCACATCCCCAGACCTTTTTTTTTTTTGTATTTTATTTAGAGACAAGGTCTCACTGAGTTGCTAAGTGCCTCACCATTGCTGAGGCTGGCTTTGAACTCACGATCCTCCTGCCTCAGCCTCCCAAAGTGCTGGGATTACAGGCGTGCGCCACCACGCCCGGCCCATTTATTAATTCTTGATTTTAATTCTTGTGCTATATTAAGGAAGGGGCCTAATCCCATATGATGGAGATTTGGGCCTACTTTTTTTTTTTTTTCCTATTAGATGCAGGGTCTCTGGTTTAATTCTTAGGTCCTTGATCCACTTTGAGTTGAGTTTTATGCATGGTGAGAGACAGGGGTTTAATTTCATTTTGTTGCATATGGATTTCCAGTTTTCTCAGCACCGTTTGTTCAAGAGGCTATCTTTTCTCCAATATATGTTTTTTGGTACCTTTGTCTAGAGTGAGATAACTGTATTTATTTGGGTTTGTCTCTGTGTCCTCTATTCTGTACCATTGGTCTACAGGTCTATTTTGGTGCCAATACCATGTCATTTTTGTTACTATTGCTGTGTAGTATAGTTTAAGGTCTGGCATAATGATGCCACCTGCTTTACTCTTCTTGCTAAAGATTGCTTTAGCTATTCTGGGTCTCTTATTTTTCCAGATGAATTTCATGACTGCTTTTTCTATTTCTGTGAGGAATGTCATTGTGATTTTGATTGAAATTGCATTAAATCTGTATAGTGCTTTTGGTAGTATGGTCATTTTGACAATATTAATTCTGCCTATCCAAGAACAAGGGAGATCTTTCCATCTTCTAAGGTCTTCTTTAATTTCTTTCTTTAGCTTTCTGTAGTTTTCATTGTAGAGGTCTTTCGTCTCTTTTGTTGATTCCCAAGTTGTTGTTGTTGTTGTTGTTGTTTTTGAGGCTATTGTAAATGGGGTAGTTTTCCTAGTTTCTCTTTCAGAGAATTTGTCACTGATGTACAGAAATGCCTTTGACTTATGACTGTTGACTTTATATCCTGCTACTTTGCTGAATTCATTTATTAGTTCTAAAGTTTTCTGGTGGAATTTTTTGGATCTCCCAGGTGTAGAATTATTTCATTGGCAAATAGTGATAGCTTGAGTTCTTCTTTTCCTCTCCATATCATTTTAATTTCTTTCATCTGTCTAATTGCTCTGGCTAGTGTTTCAAGAACTATGTTAAATAGAAGTGGTGAAAGAGGGTATCCCTGTTTTGTTTCAGCTTTTAGAGGGAATGCTTTCAATTTTTCTCCTTTTAGAATGATGTTGGCCTGGGGCTTAGCATATATAGGTTTTACAATGTTGAGATATGTTCCTGTTATCTCTAGTTTTTCTAGGGTTTTGAACATGAAGGGGTGCTGTATTTTGTCAGATGCTTTTTCTGCATCTATTGAGATGATCATATGATTCTTATCTTTAAGTCTATTGATGTGATGAATTACATTTACTGATTTCTGTGTGTTGAACCAAACTTGCACCCCTGGGATGACCCCCACTTGATCATGGTGTACTATCTTTTTGATATGTTTTTGTATCCAATTTGCCAGAATTTCATTGAGAATTTTTGCATCTGTGTTCATTAGAGATATTGGTCTGAAGTTTTCTTTCTTTGATGTGTCTTTGTCTGGTTTTGGAATCAGGGTGATATTGGTCTCATAGGATGAGTTTAGCAGTGTTCCCTCTTTTTATTTTCTAATTTTATTTATTTTTTTAATGTTTATTTATTTGTTTTAGTTGTACACAATGCCTTTATTTTTACATGGTGCTGAGGATCGAACGTGGGTCGCGTACGTGCTAGGGAAGCGCTCTACCGCTGAGCCACAATCCCAGCCCCATGTTCCCTCTTTTTCTATTTCATGAAATAATTTGAGGAGTATTGATGTTAGTTCTTCTTTGAAGGTCTTGTAGAACTCAGCTGTGTATCTATCTGGTCCTGGGCTTTTCTTGGTTGGTAGGGTTCTGATGGTGTCTTCTATTTCATTGCTTGAAACTGATCTGTTTAACTTGTGCATATCATCCTGATTCACTTTGGGCAAATCATATGACTCTAGACATTTGTCAATGTCTTCAATATTTTCTATTTTATTGGAGTACAAATTTTTTAAATAATTTCTAATTATCTTCCCTATTTCTGTAGTGTCCGTCGTGATAATTCCTTTTTCATCACAGATGTTAATAATTTGAGTTTTCTCTCTCCTTCTCTTCATTAGCATGGCTAAGGGCTTATCAATTTCATTTATTTTTTCAAAGAACCAACTTTTTGCTTTATCAACTTTTTCAATTGTTTTTTTTTTTGTTTCAATTTCATTGATTTCAGCTCTGATTTTAATTATTTTCTGTCTTCTACAGCTTTTGGTGTTGATTTGTTCTTCTTTTTCTAGGGCTTAGAAATGCAATGTTGGGTCATTTCTTTGTTGACTTTTTCTTCTTTTAAGGAATAAACTCCATGCAATGAACTTTCCTCTTAGTACTACCTTCATAGTGTCCCAGAGATTTTGATAAGTTTTATCAGTGTTCTCATTTACCTTTAGGAATTTTTAATCTCCTCTTTGATGACTTTTGCAACCCATTGTTCATTCAACAGCATATTATTTAGTTTCCAGGTCTTGGAATAGCTTCTACTTTTTATTTTATCATTGATTTATAATTTCATTCCATTATGATCAGATAGAATGCAGGGTAGTATTTCTACTTTCTTGTATTTGCTAAGAGTTGCTTTATGGCATAATATATGGTCTATTTTAGAGAAGGATCCATGTGCTGCTGAGAAGAAAGTGTATTCACTCATTGATGGATGAAATATTCTATATATGTCTGTTAAGTCTAAGTTCTTGATTATATTGATAGAGAAGTGACTATAGTCTCTTTGTTTAGCTTTTGTTTGGAAGATCTATCCAGTGGAGAAAGAGGTGTTTTAAAGTCACCCAGAATTATTATGTGTGGTCTATTTGACTCTTGAACTTGAGAAGAGTTTGTTTGACAGATGTAGATGCTCCATTGTTTGGAGCATATATATTTATAATTGTTACATCTTATTGATGTATGTTTCCCTTAAGCAGTATGAAATGTCGTTCTTTATCCCTTTTGATCAACTTTGGCTTGAAGTCTACTTTGTTTGATATGAGGATGTAAATCCCTGCTTGTTTCCACAGTCCATGTGAGTTGTATGTTTTTTCCCAACCTTTCACCTTCAGTCTATGGATGTCTTTTCCTATGAAATGAGTCTCTTGAAGGCAGCATATTGTTGGGTCTTTTTTTTTTTAAATCCAATCTCCCAGTCTATGTCTTTTGATTGGTGCATTTAGGCCATTAACATTCAGGGTTATTTTTGAGACATGATTTGCTTTCCCAATCATTTTTGTTTATTTTTGGTATTTAAATTGACTTGGTTTCTCCTTTGATTGGTTTTTCCTTTAGTGTAATACTTCCCTTTGTTGGTTTTCTTTTATATATATATTTAGTTGTAGCTGGACACAATATCTTTATTTATTTATTTATTTATTGGTACTGGGGATTGAACTCAGTGGCACTCGACCACTGGGTCACATCCCCAGACCTTTTTAGTATTTTATTAGAGACAGGGTCTCACTGAGCTGCTAAGTGCCTCACCATTGCTGAGGCTGGCTTTGAACTTGCGATCCTCCTGCCTCAGCCTCCCAAAGTGCTGGGATTACAGGCATGCGCCACTGCGCCCAGCTTTATTTATTTATTTTTTAAAAATATTTATTTATTTACTTTAGTTGTACACAATGCAATGCATTTATGTTTACGTGGTGCTGAGGATCGAACCCGGGCCGCACACGTGAGAGGCGAGTGCTCTGCCACTGAGCCACAACCCCAGCCCCTCTTTATTTATTTTTATGTGGTGCTGAGGATTGAACCCAGTGCCTCATGCATGAGAGGCATGTGCTCTACCACTGAGCTACAATCCCAGCTCCACTTTGTTGGATTTTCATTGTTGTTTTTTGTTTCCTCCTCATGGAATATTTTGCTGAGGATGTTCTGTAGTGCAGGATTTCTAGTTGTAAATTCTTTTAACTTTTGTTTATCATGGAAGGTTTTAATTTCATCATCAAATCTAAAGCTTAATTTTGCTGGATATAAGATTCTTGGTTGGCATGTATTTTCTTTCAGAGCTTGATATATGTTGTTCCAGAATCTTCTAGCTTTCAGGGTCTGGGTTGAAAAATCTGCAGATATCCTAATTGTTTCCCCCCTACATGTAATCTGATTCCTTTATCTTGTGGCTTTTAAAATTCTCTCCTTATTTTGTGTGCTAGGCATTTTCATTATAATGTGCCTTGGTGAGGATCTGTTGTGATTTTGTACATTTGGTGCTTACACTCTTGTATTTAATTTTCCAATTTATTCTTCATGTTTGGAAATTTTTCTGATATTATTTCATTGAATAGATTGTTCATTCCTTTGGTTTGGAACTCTATGCCTTCCTCTATCCCAATAATTCTTAAATTTGGTCTTTTTATGTTATCCCATAATTCTTGAATGTTCTGCTCATGGTTTCTTACCATCTTCACTATGTGATCAACATTCTTTTCAAGATTATATATTTTGTCTTCATTGTCTGAGGTCCTGTCTTCCAAGTGATCTAATCTGTTGGTGATGCTTTCTACTGAGTTTTTAATTTGGTTTATTGTATTTTTCATTTCAAGAATTTCTGTTTTTTTCCCCCCCAGAACCTCTATCTCCTTATTGAAGTAATCTTTTGCTGCCAGTATTTGCTCTCTTATGTTATCCTTTAATTCACAGAACATTTTAACTATGTACATCCTGAACTCCTTCTCTGTCATTTCTTCTGCTGTGCTGGCCATGGATACTAATAATGTAATATCTTGGTTTGTTTGGGGCATTTTCTTCCCTTGTTTTTTCATGTTGTTTGTGTGTCTTCCCTTCTAGCACTGCAGATCCGAGCTGTTATAGTTTTTAACCTATAGACTTATAGGGTCCCTGCAGAGTTCCAATACTTCTCCTTGATATTGCTTCTAAGTCCCCGCTGGTGTTACAAGCTGGGGGTTGCCCCAAATAAAGATGGTCTCAAAGGTGTCCCAAGATGGAGGCAGCTGCTTTCAGCAACGGGTGTTGGGTCAGGTAGGGCTGGGCGGTGGCAGTGGGTTGGTGTGTTCAGAGATGCGGCTCTATGGTGCGCAGTGTTGTGACTGGCAGCTGTCTCCAGACCTGTGTGGTGTCCCCAGGTTCAGGCTACAGCATGTAAGGAACTATGGTAGTGGTTGCAGTGTCCCAAGATGGAGGCAAAGGGAGAGCCCACGTTGGTAGATGGGGGTCCACATGGGAGCAGCGGCTGGAGTTCCTGCACAGGAGCAGCAGTTGGGAGTCCTCTAATAACTTGCAGAGAAACAGTATTCCCACTACTTGAATCCCAGGTCACAGACACACACAGAATGTAGCCTCCCTCTAGCAGGCCATCTTGAAACCCCTCTGGTAGTGTTTTTTTTTTTTTTTTTTTTTTTTAATTATTTTTTATTTTTAATGTGGTGCTGGGGTTGAACCCAGGGCCTTAGACATGGTAGGCAAGCACTCTAACTGAACTCTATGTCCCATCCCAAAGAAAGAAAAATATAGGGCTAAGAGTGTAGTCAATAGTAAAGCACTTGCTGGGATTGTGGCTCAGTGGTAGAGGGCTAGCCTAGCACGTGGGCGACCCGGGTTCGATCCTCAGCACCACGTACAAATAAAATGCATTGAATAAAACGCATTATGTACAACTAAAGCAAATAAAAAAAAAATAGTAAAGCACTTGCTTAGCATGTGTGAGGCCTGAGTTTTATCCCTAGCATCATGCGCACACACAAAAAAGCCTTGTTTTGTGGTCCAGCAATTTGTTTTAGTGAATGTTTCAAGTGCACTTGAAAAAAAAATGTATATTCTTCAGTTATTGGGTATTTAAAGTCTCTCTCTTTAGACAGGTATAAGTAAATCTTGCTTTCTGTGTGACAAGCTCTACTTTTTTAATATTTATTTTTTTTAGTTGTAGTTGGACACAATACCTTTATTTTACTTATTTATTTTTATGTGGTGCTGAGGATCGAACTAGGTGAGTGCTCTACCCCCAGCCCCACTTTTTGCCTTTTTTCAGTGGTTGTTCTAGGGATTTCAATATGCATCTTTGGCTTATCAAATTGTACCTAAAGTTGTACTTAATTTTAAACATAGAAAAGTATATTTTGTTATCATACATTATAAATCATACAGTACAGTGTTAAAATTCTTGCTTTAAAAGGTTGTAATATTTTAAAAGGATGTATATTTTAAAGTTATTTTTTAGCTTGAAAATCTCTCTATTATTTATTATGGTACATACTTACCTGCTGGTGAAGAGTTTTCTATTTCTGTTTTTTCTGAAAATGTCTTTATTTAGACTTCATTTTGAAGGATATTTTTTTGGGGAGGGCAGGTGGACCTAGAATCGAATTCTAGGTTCATTTTTTTTTTCTTTCAGCTCTTGAAAGATGTTGTTCCATTATCTTCTGGTTTCTTTAAACATGAGAAGTCAGCTGGACCTGATGGCAAGTTCAAGGTCAGCCTGGGTAATTTAACAAGACCCTGTCTCAAAAATGAAAAGGGCTGGGGAGGGGGCTGGGGTTGCGGCTCAGTGGTAGAGCACTTGCCTAGCATGTGTGAGGCACGGAGTTTGATTCTCAGCACCACATAAAAATAAATAAAGGTCCAACAACAACTAATAAAATATTTTTAAAAGGGGGGGCAGGGGATGTAGCTTAGTGGTAAAGCATCCCTGGGTTCAATCCTCAGTACCAAAAAAATTAAAATAAAATAAATGAGAAATCAACTGTATTCATAACAATGCCCTGAATGTAATATGTCATTATCTGTGGATTTTAACAATTTGACTTTGATGTGTCTAGGCATAGTTTTTATTTGTATTTATTCTATTTGGGGTTCTTGATCTTGTTGGTTTTATAAGTTCATGTATTTCACCAAATTTGAAAAGTTTATGGCTTTTGTTTATTATTTAAATGTTAGACAGGTATAAGTAAGTCTTGTTTTCTGTGTGACAAGCTCTACTTTTTTTAATATTTATTTTTTAATTTATTATTTAAATATTTTTTCTGCCTTATTTTGTTTCTCTTCTTCTTTAGGAACATGTATTCTTTAAGAACATGTGTATTTTTTTAAAAAAGAACATGTATATTAAGCCGGGCGCAGTGGTGCACGCCTGTAATCCCAGCACTTTGGGAGGCTGAGGCAGGAGGATCGTGAGTTCAAAGCCAGCCTCAGCAGTGGCGAGGCACTTAGCAACTCAGTGAGACCCTGTCTCTAAATAAAATACAAAAAAAGGGCTGGGGATGTGACCCAGTGGACGAGTGCCCCTGAGTTCAATCCCGGGTACCACACACACACACACAAAAAGAACATGTATATTAAATCACATAATATTCTCTCACAGACTTCTTAGGTTCTATTTATTTTTTCTTCAGTCTTGCTTCTATTTAGTTCTTCAGAATGGATTTTTTTTTTCCAGCCCTGGGGACTAAACCCAGAGATACTCTACCATTGAGCTATACCCCCAGTCCTTTTTATTTTGAGATAGGGTCTCCCTAAGTTGTCTAAGCTGGTCTTGAACTTGTTATTCTCCTGCCCTAGCCTCTGAAGTAGCTGGGATTACAGATATGCACCACCACTCTAAATTATTTTTTAATTGGTACATTATAATTATACATAATACAAATCATTTTTATAGTTTGGGTTTCTATGCTTAGATTCACAATTTTTAAAAAATATTTTTGTTGTAGATGGACACAATATCTTTATTTATTTGTTTTTTATGTGGTGCTGAGGATAGAACCCACTGCTTCACACGTGTGAGGCAGGCACTCTACTACTGAGCCCCAGCCCAGATTCACAAATTTATGAAGATTTAAAAACAATTTTTTAAAGTTGTAGGTAGACCCAACACCTTTAATTTTATTTATGTGGTGCTGAGGATCGAACCCAGGGCCTCATACATGCGAGACAAGTGCTTTACCACTGAGCCATAGCTCCAGCCCCCAGATTCACAAATTAAAAAAAAAATTATCATGCATATGTTCCTTTAATTCTTTGACCATATTTATAATGCCTCCTTTAAAGTCTTTGTATACTAATGAACCAGTATTTGGGTCATTTCAGAGTCAATTTCTATTAACTGCTTTTTCTCTTGAGTGTGGATTATATTTTTCTGTTTCTTTGCATTTTTGGCAGTTTTATGTTTAGATGCTGGACATTATGAATTATATGTGATGCTGTGACTCATTGTAGAGTCTCTGGATTCTATTTGTTCCTCTAAAGAGTGATTTTTATTTGGATAGCACATAAATCCCAAATTCTGAATCTACTGTGATCAGCAGCAACTGAAATCTCTTTAATTATTTTAGTCTCCAATGCTTATTTATTGAAACTCCTGGAGTCCTTTCTTCCTCCTCATCCCCACCCCCACTCTCAGCCTGTGTAGATTATCAGACAGTCAAATTGCACATGAAAGATTTCCTCTTTTCACAGTTTATCCCATTTTTCTGGCTTCTCTATGTTATAAGACTGTGGCTTTCTGTTGTTCAAGCCACGTAGATTAAAGGTGTCCTTAGACAAAAGGATGCAAAGCTGCAAATAAGTACAGTTCCTTCCCCCCCACCACCAAGAATAATCCCCAACCATCAATTCTATCATATAAATTTTCCAAAGTAAGGACATGGAGGTTGCCTTTGATTCTGTCCCACTATAAATAACACTGAAGTGAATATCCCTGTGTTTTAAAAATTCTGATTAAATATATATAACATAAAATTTACTACTTTAAGCCAGGTACAGTGGTATATGTCTATAATCCAGCTACCTGGAAGACTGAGACAGGAAGATAAAAAATTTGAGGTCAGCCTTAGCAATTTAGTGAGACCTGTCTCAAAATGAAACATAAAAAGAGCTGGGGATAGGGCTGGGGTTGTGGCTCAGCAGTAGAGTGCTCACCTAGCATGTGCAAGGCCCTGGGTTTGATCCTCAGCACCACATAAAAATGAATAAAATAAATAAAAGTAGTTCAACTACAACTAAACAATAAATATTAAAAAAAGAGTTGGGGATATACATCAGTAATAAAGTACCCCTGGGTTCAATCCCCAGCACTCCCCAAACAAAAAACAAAACAAAACAAAATAACCATTTTAAGCACTATAATTGTACAATTCTGTGGTATTAAGGAGAGTCATGGGGCTGGGGCTGTAGCTCAGTGGCAGAGTGCTTGTCTAGCATGTGTGAGACACTGGGTTTGATCCTCAGCACTACATAAAAATAAACAAAGGCATGCTGTCTATCTACAACTACAAAAAAAAAAAAAAAAAGGGGGTAGTCATTAAATTGTACAACTGTCACTACTATCCATTTCTAGGACTCTTTCACTACCCTAAGCAGAAATTCTGTACCCAGTAAATATGGCTCTTCATTCTTTCCTTCCCCCAGCCCCTGGAAACCTCTATTTTACTTTCTGTCTCCATGAATATGACTATGCTTGCTACCTTATATAAGTGGAATCATATGATATCTATACTTTTATGTCTCAATTATTTCACTTACCATGATCTTTTCAAGGTTCACTGATGTTGTGGCATACATCAGAATACTCTTTAAGACTGAATAAGATTTTATTCTATGTACATGTTTTATTTACGCATTCATCTGTTGGTAGACATTTGAACTGTTTCCACCTTTTGGTGAAAAATGCTTCTGGGAACATTGGTGTACATGATTTTTTTTTTTTTTTTTTTTTTTTTTTGTGGTACCAGGGATTGAACTCAGGAGCACTTGACCACTGGGTCACAACTCCAGCCCTTTTTTTTTTTCTTTTTTTTTTTTTTTTTTTTTGTATTTTATTTAGAGACAGGGTCTAAGTTGCTAAGTGCCTCACCATTGCTGAGGCTGGCTTTGAACTCCTGATCCTCCTGCCTCAGCCTCCCAAAGTGCTGGGATTACAGGCGTGTGTCACCACGCTCAGCTGGTGTACATAATTTTTTTTTTTTTTTTTTTTTTTTTTTTTTTTTTTGGTACTGGGGATTGAACTCAGCGGCACTCGACCACTGGGTCACATCCCCAGCCCTTTTTTGTATTTTATTAGAGACAGGGTCTCACTGAGTTGCTAAGTGCCTCGCCATTGCTGAGGCTGGCTTTGAACTCGCGATCCTCCTGCCTCAGCCTCCCAAAGTGCTGGGATTACAGGCGTGCGCCACCGCACCCGGCTTCTTGTGTACATAATTTTAAATGAGCCATCTAATAACTTATTTAGTGTATAAACCTAGCAGCAAAATTGCTAGGTAACAGGATATTTGTATCTCATTATGCCAGTTATTTCTAAATGGTGTAAAATGGCCATTATCAGTCTACATTCTTAGCAGCAGAGGATTCCTGTGCATCCACATACCTACCAATAGTGGTGTTGTTTGGCTTTCTAATTTTTGCAAGTCTGATAGCAATAAAACAACACCTATTTTTCTGATCTATAATCTCTAGTATTTACAGTTTCTCATGTTTAAAGACCTCTACAAGAAGCTGTAGGTTTTCCCCACCATCTTATCTTCTGCCCTAGTGTTGAACCAATTCATGGTTAGAAAACTCTTCTAACCTAAATCTTTCTTGCTGTGGCTGAATCCCACTCTTAATTTACCATTTTAACCATTACTGTTTGTTTCATTCAAGAATAGCATAAGAAGGAGCCCTTTGCTTTCTACAATTTCAATTTAGACTGTTTTCTCTTTTAGCCTTTAACTTCAGTAGAAACTTCTCCTGAATCTACCACCTGGGGCTCAACCTCTCCAGAGTTGCTACCAAGCCTGAGGCTGAACACCAGCTCTGAATGCAGTAGCCCAGAAATTGTCAGGGTAGTATCCTTTAGATATAATCAGCAGCAGATCCCCCAGAAGCTCACCCAGGAGAACATATCAAAACCTTCTGTGCCTTCAAAATCCTGGAGCTTCTCACAGAATTTGAACCCAAGCTGGGCTTTACTAAAGAATGGCATGAAGGAGCAGCATCTGGTGACAGAGCTATTGACCAAGCTTCGGTTAAGAGGGAAGCTCTCCTTGTTCCCAGCTTACTGCAACCAGAAGCAGGTGCTGAGTGATGTGTCACGTGAGTGCCAATGTATGCAGGGGTGTGTCAGGAGCTTAGGTGTATTAATCAGCTTTCCTTTACTATAACAAAATACCTGAAATCACTAACTTATAAAGAGAAAAGTTTTATTTTTTTAAAGGTTCCAGTCCATGATCAGGCAGACCCATTGCTTTTAGACCTCTGGGTATGGGCATTGGAGGACAATGGTGGGGGGCAGGTGGTGGAGCAAAACTGCTCACCTCATGGCTAGAATGCAAAAGAGGAAGAAAAAGGGGCTAAAGTGGTACAGTCCCCTTCAAGGGCATGCTCTCAGTGACCTAAGGCTTTTCCAATAGGCCCTACCTCCTAAAGATTCTACCACCTCCCAATGGCAGCACCCTGGGGACCAAGCCTTTAACACATGGGCCTTTGGGGGACATTCAACATCCAAACTATAGCATTAAGGGAGAGAGAAACAAATAGAACCAAGTCTAGCTTTTTGGGATCCCCAGCTATGAGGGAAGGGTTCTAAACCTTGCCCTCAGGGAAACCCATCTGTTGGTGCTCTTAAGACAAAAGGATCAAATAGAACGCTGAGTCTGAGGACCCTCTTTGACACTTCCTGATTCTTGTTCAGATGGGTTTGTACCAATAATAGGGAAGAGGAACAATTTGGAGGAGAGGAGCAACAAGTGATTCTGGTTTGGAGAGCTTCAGTCAGTTTTAGGCCACAAGACCCCTAGTTGGAGGTGCATTTTGCCAGGAATTTGTGCTAAATCCAGCAGCACAGATTGATGATGCCAATGACTTTGCCTTTCCAGAAAACTCCTTCCTGCCAAGGAAGGGCTTCTCCCATAGCCACAGCCCTGGTGAGAAGACGCAGCTGGATGTGCCCTCCCTCCTCCTCTTGCAGAGTCCTCAAAGCCATGACTGTTCTCAGAAGGACCTTCTGGTGGTTGCCACTCCAGCCCGACTGGATCCAAGGCCTAGCAGAAGCCAAAGAGGTGCTATGAGGGGTCCCCATATACAGGAGCAGGAAGCTTACAGCCACTGCCTGATCTCTGGCCAAAAAGGATGTGAAAGGAACTAGGTAGGCTGCTCATATTCCTGGAGTATGTCAGTATCTTAGCAGGCATATTCTCACTCTTTCTGAAATGTCGAATATGTAGGAGGATAGATGGATTGATAAAGACATACAGGCAAATAAACAATCAAGACTTGCCTCTCAAAATGTGAGCCCCTTGCTTTGTATATTTCTGTTAAGACTGAACTGTCCTCATCACAAAGTGCACTTTGCTTTGCCTTTCACTTATGGCTAACATGGACAAAGTCATAAACTCAGGTCCAAGAAAGAGAGAGAACCATGCTAACTTTGAGGAGTTGCGTTTTATATCCTTCAAGCTGTACTAGCCTGGCTCCAGCCTACATCACTTGCTCTAAAAGCTAACCTTGTAATGGCAGGAGACAGAAAAACAGGACCTTGGAGCCTGCTTGATTCCATTGTGTGAAAAGACTGAGGAGGTAGTAAGAGGCTCCTTGTCTGAACTTTAGGGATTCTGAAGGAAGGTCCTATATAAAATCACAGGAGAACTCTATAAGATAGTGTTGCCCAGAGAAGAGGGATGGTGCTGCTTGGCTGTCTACAGAAGAAGGCTATGCATTTGAGTCATCTCTCTCTGTAGCCTAAAGCAGAATGTCACCAAACACTGACTTGGGCCCCTGGTGACCAGTAGCTCACACTGCAGGGGGGCCTGTGAGTAAATAGTAGCCCACAGGCATCACCTTCAATATTTGTAAAAATGCATAACACTGGACCTACTCCTTGAAATTCTGAATATGTAGGTCCTGAGTGACAGGCCCAGGAATCTGCATTTGAATGAAGCTCCTCTGATAATCCTTTCACCATGCCAGAAGAACTGGGTCTGTTCTTTTCCAAACTTCGCAGAGGACCAGAATCACGTGGGGAACCTTGTTATACCTAGAGTTTCCAAGCCAGACCCCTGAAAATTCTGACAAGAGGTCTGTAATGTGATCCCAGGAATTTGTCCTTTGAACAAGTATCTTGGGTTTGCATTGATTTATAAATGGATTTATAAATGGATCAGGATGAGACTTGAGAAAGGGGCTTCTGCATAATAAATGGTGGTTGAATGAAAAGAAGGAAGAGGCAGTAGAGAGTCCATGTGGTGGATTAGGGGTTTTCTTTGAGTGTAGTAATAATAGATCTTCCAAATAACAAGTTTACATACCATAGCTCAGGAATCCTCTGTTCAGTGCTGTGAGATTGACGAGGCAGAGGTTGTTACCCGATCTCCAATTTGCAGATGAAGAAAATCCGGGTTTGAGAATATTACATGTTTTGCCCAACCTCATGTGAGTTATACTCTGAACAAATCCTCCTCTTCATCACTCTGCCACAACTTAGAGTCTGTCCTGACTTACATAAGGAATGGAGTCCTGATAAATTCTTCCATTGGTCTGCTGAAATCACTATAATCTCATTATCCTTCCTTTGGATGCACTTTTACAATGGGTTGGTCACTGAGCCCAGGGTGCAGATCTGTACAAGAGTTGAACTCTAGGGCTTAAATAACCAATTTTGTGCCAGGTGTGGTGGTGCACACCTGTAATCCCAGTAGCTCGGGAGGCTGAGACAGGAGAATTGCGAGTTCAAAGCCAGCCTCAGCAACAGCAAGGCGCTAAACAACTCAGTGAGACCCTGTCTCTAATAAAAATACAAAATTGGGCTAGGGATGTGGCTCAGTGGTAGAGTGGTCCTGAGTTCAATCCCCAGTACCAAAACAAAACAAAACAAAAAAACCCAATTTTGTAAGATTTTGAGGATAACTGAGTTTTGGTAAAGAGGGTAGCTTCAATGATGATGGTAGTGGTGATGGTGGTGATGATGATGATGATGATGATGATGATGATATTGTGCTGCTGCTGCTGAGCCTTGCATGGATTGAACCAAGACACATTTACTTTTGGTGTCCTAAAAGCTTTGCACAATTATCTCAGTCCTCAAGGCATTGTTATGCCCTTTTTGCAAATGGGGGAGAGCAAAACTTAGAGAGGTTAAGTAGTTTATCCAAGGGCACACAGCTTTCTTTTTCTTTGATTGAGCTCAGGGGTGCTTAACCACTGAGCCATATCCCCAGCCGTTTTAAATTTTTATTTTATTTTGAGACAGGGTCTCAAAATTTATATTAAGATTTATATTGAGACAGGGTCTTGCTAGTTATTTAGGGCCTTTGCTAAGTTGCTGAGGCTGGCTTTGAACTTGTGACCCTTCCACCTCGGCCTCCCAAGCTGCTAGGATTCCAGGCGTGTACCACCGTGCCCTGCTATACACAGCATCTTAACCACTATCACATCCTATCTCCAGCCAGCCATCTTGGTTGCTCTCAAATGATCTATATCAAATGTTTGAGTTGGTAAGGCTGAAGGAAGGTAAATGCTATACAGGTAAAAGGAATTTCTGGTGATTGTGGACATGAATCATCTAAGCACATCCTGACCCACTAGGTAGGAATGGTGATGATGAGTTGATTGATTTTAACATTATGGAGGCCATTATAAAAGAAAATCTAAGAAACATCTTTTTTTTTTCTTCCAGAATCAGACTGGATCTCTCTACCATTTTTTCCTTTCCTACCTCTTACTACCAGGAAAATATTTGTCCTTCCCACAATGTATATAAAGTCTACAGAACTAACCCAAAGTTTCATTTCCTCATATAGAAATCCTGGTCTGATATATACCTCCCATTAGCACCACCAAGGCCAATAGCCTTGTATTTTGTATCCTCCCAGTGAGTTTACAGTGTTGCAGGACCATGACTTCTAGGGGTGATTGGTGCTGCCCCAGTTCACATCCCAGTTGCCCTTGCAGTGGCACTCCTCTGCATTCTCACATGGCACCTCATCCAGAACACTCCCCCAAGCAACATGTGTCAGAGGGCTCATGATCTCTAGAAGTCCAAAGCCCTCAGTCCTCCAACAGGCCTGTGCCAGTTTGTCTTCATCTCTAAAGATAAAAGTCAGGAACAGGGCTGAGCATGATGGATGACTCCTGAGTAGCAGAACTGGAGCAGTTGCTACCAGTGAAGGATCAGACCTCCTCCCACTCCAGCCAGCCCAAATCCCCACCACCTCAATGCCCAGACATCATCTTGCTACTTCCAGTTCCAACCCAGCTCAATCTTGCAGGCAAAGACAGAGGTGACGCCGGGCGCGGTGGCGCACGCCTGTAATCCCAGCACTTTGGGAGGCTGAGGCAGGAGGATCACGAGTTCAAAGCCAGCCTCAGCAATGGTGAGGCACTTAGCAACTCAGTGAGACCCTGTCTCTAATAAAATCCAAAAAAAGGGCTGGGGATGTGGCCCAGTGGTTGAGTGCCCCTGAGTTCAATCCCCAGTACCACAAAAAAAAAAAAAAAAAAAAAAAAAAAGACAGAGGTGAGGTGAAAGTGCCCTACCCGTAGATGTTTCTTCCACTGACTTTCAGAAATTATATGCCTTCCCCTAATGTATACATTAATAAAATAAAGCGTTGTGTTCTATGCCAGTACAAAGAGCCTGTTCCAGAGAGAGAATGGGAATGGGAGGTGGGTGGAAAGATAGTTCTTCTGATCACTCCTTACTAAGGAAGCTCCAAATCTATTGCAAATATGTCAGGAGCCTCTGAGAAATTCTTGGGATGGGAGCCCAGAGCCCAAGACAGCCTATCCTGGAGTACAATGGCATCTCCATTCTGCCCAGCACAAGCCTGGCTATATGAATTAGGATTCACTAGAGGGACAGAACCAACAAGATATATATATATATATATATATATATATATATATATATATATATACTTATATATATATATATATATATATATACTTATATACTTATATATATATATACTTATATACTTATATATATATACTTATATACTTATATATATATATACTTATATATATATATATACTTATATATATACTTATTTATATATATATATATATATATACTTAGTTATAATATGATATTTAGATGCTTGACTTACATGTTCAGAAGCTGGACAGTCCCACAATGGCCCATCCGCAGGCTGGAGAGCCAGAGAAACCAGTAGCTCCTCAGCCCAAGAAGCTAGAAGCCTCAGAGCAAAAGGGACCAATGAAGGCCTGAAAGTTCCCTGGAGAGTTGCTGGTGAGAATCTATGTTACAAGACTGAAGTATCTGGAGTCTGATGTCCACAGGTGATGATAGCAGCAATAGACATCCACGCAAGAACAACTGGGCTTCGCAAGAAGAATTAAGCTTGCATCTGCTGTGGATTCCTCTTTTGGTTTTTTGTTCCCCCCGGGGTGCCCAGCCTATTTGACAGTGCTTCCCACACTCAGGGTGGGTCTACCCCCTCAATTTGCTGTTCCACATGTCAGTCATCTTTGGAAACAGCCTCACAGATACATGCAGAAGTCTCTTAGGTGTTTCCTAGGCATCTCTAAACCCACTCAAGTTGACAATCCTGATTAATCATCACAAGGGCATAGGTATAACATCTCACCTTACCTGCTAGTTCACTTTCTGCCCTCTCCAGGTGTATGATTCAAGATGTTTGCCTCATTGATCTTTCTGAGCTAGGTCTCTGGTGAGAGCTTTGCAGGGGGCATATGGGGAGGGGTAGAGGTGAGAACTGAAGACTAGCACCTTCTTCACAGTGGTCATCCAGGTTTGCCTATGGATTCCCAATGAAATGAATGTCTGGTTTCAAGAATGTTGGGAGAGTCTGGGAAACTTGAACTCCACTAAACTCCTCAAGCAAAAGACTTTAATTATCCAAGGTGTGTAATACTATATAGTTGTCACAGAGCACAGCTTAGCCTAAGCAAAAGATGTAAGACTTGCTGAAATGGAACCTATTGAAAGTACTACATCTCTCCCCTTTCCTCCTTCATCACTAGTTTCAGCCAGCCAAGTACCCTGAACTATGAAAAGGAACTCTCTTAATAAAGTAAAATCACATTTTCCCCCCTAAGGGACATTTTGCTGCCTGTTTCATGGGCAGGCAATCTATGCAGTCATTCAGGAGCTCACACATAAAAGGGCCTTGCACTTGGTTTAATGTTCTATGAAATTCTTGAAATTCTGAATAATTTATGAACAAGAATCCCTGCATTTTCATTTTGCACTGGGCCTGCCAAATTATGGAGCAGGTCCTACCTGGAGATTCTTTTTTTTTTTTTTTTTTTTTTGTGGTACCAGGGATTGAACTCAGGGGCACTCGACCACTGGGTCACATCCTCAGACCTTTTTTGTATTTTATTAGAGACAGGGTCTCACTGAGTTGCTAAGTGCCTCGTCATTGCTGAGGCTGGCTTTGAACTCGCGATCCTCCTGCCTCAGCCTCCCAAAGTGCTGGGATTACAGGCATGCGCCACCGCGCCCGGCCTACCTGGAGATTCTTTTTTTATTATTATTTTATTATTATTATTTATTATTATTATTATTATTTGTGGTACCAGGGATTGAACTCAGGGGCACTCGACCACTGGGTCACATCCCCAGCCCTTTTTTGTATTTTTATTTAGAGACAGGGTCTCACTGAGTTGCTAAGTGCCTCGCCATTGCTGAGGCTGGCTTTGAACTCATGATCCTCCTGCCTCAGCCTCCCAAAGTGCTGGGATTACAGGCGTGCGCCACCGCACCCGGCTGGAGATTCTTAATAGCTCTGGTTATCCAATGAGAAGGCAAAATGTCTGGGTATCTTCCTAGCTCCACCCACCTGCTGTCTGCTGACCCAAAGGTCTGCTTTTGCTGAAAGCTTATGGAAGACAAAGGATGCTTGCAGCAGTTCTTGCTTTTGTGGAGTGTGTAGGTCCACAGATAACTAGCTTAAGCTAAGTGCCACTAACAGAGTGCCAGTACAGGAAAAGGAAACATTGTCCTATGCGGCTGATGACCTAAGTCCACTTCATTGGAGGAGGTGATATTCAAGGTCACAGGAGAGTATAAATGGGATTTTAAAAAGTGGATATGAAGTGTTGACTGGTATATAAAATAAAAACAGCCCTCAATGTGATAAAGACCTAAGATCTAGTCCAACTTAGCCAAATTAGAAAGGAAAATTGTGAGACGAAGATGAAAAGATGGTTTAAGAGACCCAGGGCCCCTTTTGATCACCACTATTGCTCCTTCTGATAGTTACTTGTTTGTGTCTCTCTTGACTGGAATGTATCATGTTTTTATATCTTCCTTTTAACCTAGTAACTGGTGCATAATAGGAATTCAGTAAATGTTTGCTACACAATATTCAGTTAATATTGTGGAGGATCTAAAATGCTATCCTGGGAAGTGACTACCTGATTCAGTGGGAAGTGGGAAACCACTGAAAGATTTTGAATGGAGAGACTTTATTTAGTGTTAAGAAGATGAGTCTGGGGGCTGGGGTTGTGGTTCAGCGGTAAAGCGCTCGCCTAGCACAAGCGCGGCCCCGGTTCAATCCTTAGCACCACATAAAAATAAAATACATTGTGTATAACTAAAGCAAATAAATAAGTTTATTAAAAAAGAAGATAAGTCTGTATAAATGGTGGAATGGCTGATTGGCAAGGGGGAGAGATCCAGGGTCAGAGAGCTGTTGGGAGGCTCATAAGGTGGTCCTGCCTTTGAGCGCTTGCAGCACCTAACAGGGTAGCCAGCTAGGAAGAAAAGGAGGCAGAAATGTCACAATAAATCAGAAAAAGAAAAAGAGAAGGACAAAGAGGCAGATGACAAAAACATCAGAGAGCTGGGACATGGCAGCTGAGTGGAAGGGTGGAGGAAAAGGAAGGGCTTCAAAAGAATGGAGCCCCCTGAAAGAAAACATGAACTTTGGGAGAAGGAACTTTTGGGGGATAGAGATCAGGGTTATTTGTTTCATAAAAGCAGTTGAACAAGTTCCAATTCCCAGATGGATTTAAAAGAGCAAAACTGATGGAAAATTTTCCAAGTACAAAAGTGACGTTCCTGAAGACCAAGTTGTTAAAAAATATCTATTTTGGACTGGGCAGGTTTTTCTGATCTCTAGACTCAGAACTAGCTGGGCAGCTCAAGACATGTGGTTGTCCCTAGATCAGATGAATCAATTTGGAGGAGAGGAAGTTACTTGGACTTAAAAAGTTCTCTCGACTGGGGGTGTAGACCCATCGTAGAGGAGGGACTTAGCCTGAGTGGGCCCTTTGGTTCGATCCACAACACCTAAATAAATATAAATATATCTTCCCCAGGGGATTCTGATGCATGGCTCACCCCACACTGGATAATCCCAACCCACTTCAAACAGGCCAGGTAACTTTTGCTAGCCTTAAATGGGTGATTGCAGATTCCAGTTTTCCTTCTACCCTGACAGGGAGTATAAGTCTGGCAGATTGGCAGCTGTTCCAAATGTCCTCCCCCACCCATACTGGATGATTACATGAGCTGAATGTAATCATTCACAACCCTTGTCTTTACAGCTGGCATGTCACTTAGCTTAATTACAGCACACAGTGGTATTTCAACTTGAGGAATCTAAAACAGCAATAAAATGGGTTTTGCAAATTGTTAGGAAGGCAATGAAGACCTTGAAACTGCAATTGACAAAGCATTGCTTTCAATTATTTTGCTTTCTCCAGCCATGATTCTAAGTTATTAACTAGCAGCCTGGGAAAGCCAAACAGGCAATGTGTCATGTGGAGGGTATTTCATGTCTCCTGGATGCACACTGTGTGCTGGGGAGGGGTTGGAGGCTCCGGGAGTTGCCTCAGGGTGGGAGGGGATGAGATCGTTCTAAGCACATGTTCTTCCTATCAGGAGCCTGCCAATCATGCTCCCACCACAACTCTCCCCATGAGAATTCTGACTGTTCTGAGGTGACCTTCAGCAAGAGCCTCCCTTCCCCTTTGCTCCTATATCTATCACTGTCTCCAGAAAACATGAGAAAATTAATGTGGGAAAGCAAAGCAAATCCTTTTAAAAAACACGGATCAGTGCTTGGTTTCTCTGACACTATATCTCATTTCTTTTCTTGGCTTACTTCCTGATTCCTCTTAGTGCTAGATTCCACACTCCTTGGGCAGCCATTTTAAAGGGGAAAAGACTGGGGCTGGGGGGGTGTAGCTCAGTCAGTGGTAGAGCATTTGCCTAGCATGCATGAAGCCCTGGGTTCAATCCCTAATACTGCAGAAAACAAACAAACAAACAAACAATACAAAACAAGGAAAGACTGAGGTATCCCTCCTCCACCCTACTTATACAAGCCTAGGAGTCATTATGGTAATGAAATTGGACCTGTTCATCTGAGAAAGGGGCAGAAGCAGCAGGATGTTGGAGGAAGCAGGCAGCACTGAGCTATTCCTCTTGCCTGGAGCAACACCAGCTTGGAGCTGGCCTGGTGTTCTGGTTCTAGTAATCAGGTGCAGAATCCTGGTAATCAGGAACAGAATGCCAGCTGCCTCAGCAGTCATGCCAAGCGGGAAAGCAAACACCAAAATCCTGTTGGCAAAGCCAGCAAGACCAGCAAGGCCATCACAATGTGGCCAAAGCAAACAGGGACTGAGACAGCCCTGCTGCCGCGGACTCTCACTTCCCCTTGGACATTGCCAAGAGTTAGAATGAGCCAGCTAAACTTACATGTCAGGAAATCCAGTGGCCATGGGGATGCTCATACCCATTCTAGGGCTGGAGCCCAAGCTGGACCCCTGCCTTCCTTGCTGTGGTCTCCTTTCACTTTGGCCCTTGCCAAAGAAAAGCTAATAATGATAAACCATTTCCACATGTTATTTTATTTATTCTTCCAAGCAATCCTATGAGGTCAATATTATCCCCATTTTACAGAAGCAGAAACTGAGGCTTGGGAACATAAGGATACAGAGGCAGACCTTGGTCTTGGGCCTCTGACTCAGTGTCTGCTCCATTTCTCATTCCCTCCACCCTTTCACCTCTCCACCCCAAACTCATTTTAATTCCCACAGTCCCTTCACGGGCAGAGCTCCTCCAGTGTGAGTGGGACTTGAGTTCTTTTTTTCCATTTCATAGCTAAGAGGAGAAACTTAAGGAGGGGCAATTGTTTTTGTTTTTAAACCAGGAAACAGCTAGTCGACATGCCTAATTTTGTCTACCACACCTCCAATACAAATAGAGCCGCAGCGACAGGAATGTTTACAATTAAAAAAAAAAATTCTTTGGATATTTCAATAGTATGTCTCCCTGTTTATTTAAACATGAAAGATCTGAATGAACACCTCCAGTTTTCATGTCATAATTTGGCTGTTTTGGCATAGCTTGAACAGGCCCCCTTTATGACCTGCAGCCCCTTGCTGTCTCTAGGGTCCAATGTGCCTATGAAAAGTCATACTCCTTGCCACCTGGTTAGGAACGTTCATGGGGAGATGCACAGTAGCTATATTCACATCTAATGGAGGCCTGGGCTACTGCTAAGGGGGAAAAAAGTGTTGATTAGGATGTTCCTTATTTGGTCTCCGTTTTACAGCAGATTTCTTGATTATTTGAGATTCTGTTTGAAGAGAGGGAAGGACAGGAGAGAAAAATCATTCACTGGATTCAGTGTCAATTAATTAGTCCCTCCTCCCATCCCCCAGCGTTTTCATTGGCTCTGCTTCTAGGGAAATGGCAGAAAAATGCCATTCCTTAGTAGTGGGAAAATGTAGATGGGGCGGACTTAGGTGACATGTGGGGCCGGGGCTTCCCAAAAAACAGCTCGGAGGTCTATGTGGGTTGCCAGGAAGGTCCTGTTAGAGAGGGTGTGCTTCCGGAAAGCTCAGTCTGACTATTTTCTCAGAACTGGAGATCAGGATGCACAGCGGGGGGGAAAAAGGCGGCGGGGAGTGAAGGTATCCACTCCCCACGTCTCCCCACATCCAGGTTGCTGTTCCAAGCTACTTGAAGGAATGCGGCTGGCCCGGGACGCTGTGCCTTGTACGCTCCTTTTAGAGAAAGACTCCGCGTGGGCAGCTACTTTCCGAGACCGTCCAGGACACTGTGCCTTGCAGGCAGGGTCCCGGAGGCCGCCTACTGGAGTTTTCCAGCCAAATCGTGGGGTCTGGTACCGCAGGGTGGCTGCAGGCAGCGCGGACCAAAGGGCTTCCCCAGGAAGTTCCGCTTTCGCCCCCAGCCGGGTCGGCCAGACTGGAAGAAGTAGGACAGTAGTCCTAGTAGAAATGCTCAGGGCAGGGTCAGACAATGGGTTACCAAGCGAAGCCTCCCTCTTGTCCCCAGAATATCGCGCTGGCATGCCCAAAGCCGCAAAGGGCATAAAATGGGCGTAGGAACCCGCGCCTCTGTTGCTTATGTGGCGCATATAATGAGCTAAGCACTGGAGCAAAGCGCTTGAGGGAACCTTGTTATCCTCCAGACACCTTATAAGGGATACACCAGCCCCATTTACAGAAGAAAAAACTGCACCCAAGAGACAGTGTAAGCCAGAATGTGTGTGAAGTGACTCTCGGATTTTGGCACCCACCCTTTCCTGACCACAATTGTTTGAAATTGACCTGAATACACAGAATTCATTTCTAATATGTAGATCAGTGTAGCCACGTAGGGGAGCAGAGCTGCACATTCCAGCGTGGTCACCTCCATTTGCTGCTGCTCCCATTGGGACTTCCAGTGATCACTTTTCAGTGTGGGAAACTGAGACTCAGTGAAGTCCAGCTCACAGCTAATACGGAAGACAGCTCCAAGGAAGGTCTTCTGAGTCGAAAACCCAGGGACATCTGAGTTTTCTGCCAGGCTGCTCTTCCTCTGAAATTTCATCTGCAAAGTAAATGGAATGTTGAAACGGGCTGTTGTTAGGAGCATGGCTGCCCACACAAGGAGGCTTCACTCCAATACCTCTGCTCAGAGCAGTTAAATCTCCTCATGTGGAGAGCTATTTGCTGGAAAAGGGCACTGAGTTCTCTTTCTTCCTCCCTCCCTCCTTTCCTTCCTTCCTTGCTTCCTCCCGCTGCCCCCCTTCTCCCCCTCAGGGGTCTGTGAAGAAGAGCTGGTTGGGTGTGATTCTTTACTTCTCAGCCTCTAGTCACTTGGCTAGGACTGGGCAGGGGTCAAGTGACCGTGGGTTTTTCTGGATAACAGACGATTTGGTCTTGGCAACGTCCAAGAAGAAGCTGAGGCAGGCAGGACTTTTTTTTTTTTTTTTTTTTTTTTTTGGCCACTAAGTGCTAGGCTGTGTTGTGGTAGGCACGTCACTGCATTGATTTGAATCTGGCGTCAACACTGTAGTTGTTATTATATTCATGGGGATACTATTCTCAGGGAGATAGACACTTGCTGGAGCCTGAAACTGGCAGGATGTGGGATGGCCGGGTGGGGGGGTGGGGGGGGTAGGGGGATGGGGGTGGGGGTGGGTGTCTATGTTCAGTTTACCCAACCTCATAGCTCCTTCTCTCTGCTCTGCTGACCAGTGACGCAAAAATGGTTTGGGAGTCAAAACAGGTTCCTCACACTGTCTTCAACATTAAGAAGGGTAGCTGCAGCAACCATTCTCTCAAAGTTAAGTTCCTTCTTTTTGGGGGGTGGGGTGGTGGATTTACTGGGGAGTGAATCCAGGGACACTTTACTACTGAGCCACATCCCCAGCCCTTTTTATTATTTTCAGACTGGGTTTTACCAAATTATTGAGGCTGGCTTTGAACTTGTGATCCTCCTGCCTCACTCAGCCTCCTGAGCTTCTGGGATTATAGACATGTATTTAGGTCCCTTCTTAGAGAGTGCAGATTTCCACTCTTGTCCTGAGGGAGACTCACTGCTTCTACCCTTAAGCCTCCACATATGCCTGGTCTCCTCCCTTCAGAGAAACTTCTTTTTAGGTGATTCTAAAAAAATGGGAACCTGCCCTTTCTGTTCTCATCCTTTCAAACTTACCCACCATTTCCATAGTAAAGTTTCCACAAACAGCGTCCCTGGGGATGTTCCTTCCTTAGCCTCAAGTGGGCAGCAAGGCAGCTTACTAAGGGAAGGCCACTGCTGGTTTCCAGGGGGATGGGGTCGGGGGATTGGATTTCGGGACCTCCCCTCCTTCCAGAATCCCTCCTTTACTCCCTCCCTCTCTTTGCCACCCCCTGGACTTTCTCGTCCCACCAGTTTCCAAAGTGCAGAGGATGTTTACCCGAGGCCGAGGCCGGGATGGCGCTGAGGTCAGAAGCCTGATTCACTACCGGGAGACGCTCGAGCCCGGCCCCCAGCCAGCGGCCCAGGCTCTGCGGAGGGTGGAGACCGAGGCTTGGAAACCCTGCCCAGCCTGGCCAAGAAACGCCCCCGCCTCCCAGGCATCCCTACAGCGACCGGGCCCTTTCTCCCAAAGGCTCCCCTCCAGGCCCGGAAGCTCTAAACCATAGGACACTGGGTGCTCCCGCGCCCCACCCCGCCCCGTCACTGCCATCAGCTGCCCAGGACCGAGGATCAGGGCTGGGGAGGGAGAAGGTGGTGTGCATAATAAGGCTTGTAGGAGCCGGCTGGGGCATTCCCAGCCCCCACAGGCCCCCGCAGGCCCCCTTTACCCCAAACCGCGAGAAGGACTCTCCTTTACTCTTGGGGCAGAAGAAGCAGGAGACAGAGAAAACCAAGATACATGCTGTGTCCCACCTGCCAGGAGGTGGGAGTTCAAGGGGCTTCGAAGTGAGGATGGAAGAAAGGGAAGTTCAGTCTCCCCCTCTTTGCATCCGTCTTCTGTAGCAAAAGCCCCCTACCTTCAGAACCAGGAAAGGATTAATAATTCAACAGCCACCCCCTTCCCTTTTCTTCCATCTGGGGGCTCTGAAAAGGTACATCTCGGAGCCCAGATGCTCTGCGGCCCCAGGTGGAGTCAGTTGAGCGGATTGGGCAGCCCCCCCTCCCTGCCCGCGCCACCCCAACCCTGGCCGACGTCTGCCGCAGCGCGTCGGCTCGGCCCCGGTCTGACCCCGGCGCACTGATAAGCCCCCAGACGACCAAACATCGTTAACTTCTTTGCCTTTCTAGACTTCTCTGCTTGTCCCTTCCCCGACCCCTGGGCCGGGGGGTCGCCTGGGGTGTCCCTGTATTTTCCTAGGCCTCTGGACTCCAGTACACCATAGTACTCTCTTTTGCCACATACGACTTTCTGCCTTTGTCCCCCTGCTCTCCATTTTGCTCCCTCCTTCAGTTTCTGCCCCGGGAACCAAATTTCGGTGTCATCTTAATTGTTCTAAAATAGGGCCTCTTCACCATCTACTCCACCACAACTCACCTTACCCATGTGGGCACTGCCTCCGAGGAGCTTCAGGAAACAGTAAAAACTAAGAGACAGAAAGGGGAAATTGATGTCAGAGAATGTCAACAAAGGTTTCAGAAACTGAAGCTTAAAATCCCTCTCAATCCACCCTGAATATGGGGGTGGAGTGGGGGAAGGACTGAACTGTCCACTCAGACTGAATAGCCAAATGATGTTCTCAACTCATTTCTTTTCGCTTCTTCAGATTTTGTTCACAACCAAATGAGGATCAGACTGATGAGAGAGAGTGTCTACACTTGAAACAACTGTTGCTAGGCAACACCAGGATAATCGTGGTTTTTCCCTGGCATCATGAAGTGTAGACAGTGCCTGTGTAGGTTAAGGTCCCAGGTTCTAAGACCATCTGTCCAGCATGGAGGGAGCTGCTGTTGGAAATCTGGTCTTTCTCTGCAGCTGCTTGCTTCAGGGGTCCCCACTCTGTCACCCCTGCAACACTGGTTCTTCTCTCAAGCAGACCCTTTCTCAACTCTTTTTTCCTTGGACTTCAGGGGTGGGGGAAGGGAAGGGTCCTGGAGAGACCCCTGGAAGACAGACTGTGCCCTGAGTCGGGGCAGTGGCATGGGGAAGGGGCATCCACAGCATACCCAAGGGCAGTGGTACCCACAGGGAAGAGCAAAATGGTCCCCAGAGTGGGCCTGCAGACCTTTTTCCTGGAAGGACCTTTCTAGACAGTATGCAGTTTATATGAATTCAAACAATTGTTTGGATAGATTGGAACATTTTCTCATTTGCAGTGACTTGATAACAGGACCAAAAAAAATTAAATGTCATTTTTTCAGAAATTAGCCCTTCAGGCCATTTTTTGGTAGAGGTGTTCTGGCAATAATAATAATGATGATGATGATTTGAATAATTTTTAAACAAAATTTTATAATTTAATTTACTAAATCCATATTTCACGTCCAACAATTCTAAGTGGTAAAAATTAACAAAATCTTGGGGAATGTAAAAATGTGTCTCAAACTTCAAGCACTGTGAAGAGGTGTTTGATGTCGAGTGTTAGCAAGTTGCTCTACCTGCTCAGAAAATGTTAGCGACTTCCTCTCCTCTCCTCACCTGGGGAAACCCTCTCTGAACCACGGAACACTGTAAGGCTGGAATTCTCCCTTGACCTGTCCTTTAAAAACTTGCCTTCGTGTGTGTGTGTGTGTGTGTGTGTGTGTGTGTGTGTGTGTTTTCTCTGTTTCCTGTGTTGGCCAGGTAGGATAAACGACACTAAGCATTTTGTCTTCCAAAGAATTTCTGGAAGTGGTAGGAATGCGGGACTGAGGCATAAACCCCTGCAAAGTTTGGGAATAACTCCTTGTCAGTGGAAAATCCGGTGCCTTTGAAAAAGCCTGAGTTTGCAGCGGACCCTGGGAACACGGATCTCTCTCCTGGAATTCTGGGGGCGGTTGGCTGGCCGGAGCCTCTGGGATCCCTGGGATGGCATCCCTCGACCTTTCACTTTCCTACCTTACAGGCAACTCCAGTCCCGCAGATCCCCCAGACCCAGTCCAGTCCTTGCTGTCCTTCCAGAACATAGATAAGTTGGTGACGATCTCTAGGTCCTAGTCCCGCGAGTTGCGAGGGTGGGTAGGCTGCTTTCAGTTCACTGGTAACTAGAGGCCAAGGTGATAGACGGCCCCCTTCCCCTGGTAGAAGTGGAATCTGGAAAAGCCCCTCTGCCAGGTTCCTGAGGGGCCATATCTTAGACTTTATCCTCATTTCCTTACAGCCGATTATCCTGAGGAAAGTTTAGAGACCTGCTCGGGGGAGTTTGCCCTGGGATGAGGAGGGTTAGAGCACAGGCGCTGAGGGTGGATGAGGGAGCTAAACACTGAATTCTGTACAGCCGCAAGCCTTTTCCATTCACAGTTCAACGTGGGACTTTTCTGTGTCTTCTAATTTACAGACAGAAAAGACGAGATTGTTAACGAAAAACAAACCTCTCCTCATTTCCCCGTAAGCCAGAATTCCACCAGGGGAAGAAAATCCAAGTGGGCAATCTTCTACCGATTCCTTTCATTCTGTCCTTAACCTCTCTGGAACAATTGTCGGGAAAACCCCAATACATGTAACATGGAGAAAATTTTACATCTACAACAAGTATGATCTTTAGTAACCAAACCACAATTTCACATTTCAGCAAAATATCATAAAACAAATTAGTAACAATTTGAATGTAAAAAAAATTCAAAATAGGAGGACACAAATAGCTCTCCTTAGGACATACAACCTCCCCCACGCACACAATGGGGTTTGAATCCAGGACCTCACACAGCAGGGCAAGCATTCTAACCACTGAGATACAACCTCCAGCCCACAAATTTATTTTAACATTATGAAAATACTATATGTTCAACCTCTACGAAAATTAGAAATGCACAAATCTTAGCTGGGATCAGTGGACTTGCCTATAACCCTAGCTACCAGGAAGCTGAGGCAGAAGGATTGAAAGTTTGAGGCCCGCCTGGGCAGCTTAGTGAGACCCTGTCTCAAAAATTTTTTAAAATCCCCAGTACTGACAGAAAAAAACCCACACACACAATTTTTTGATATTGCTCATTTAATAAGAATACATCATACAGACATGTACATATACACAGAGTAGTGTATATAGTGTACACCAGCAGAAAAAGAGGAAAAGAAAATTGGAAACAATTTAAGTATCTCTCAATAATTAAATATCTCATCTAATTAAATAACAGTACATCTATACAATAATCTGGAGCCATTAAAAAAGAGGAATTAAGTTTTAAGCACTTTAAGTTTTAAAGTAAAAGTTCTGAGGTAGGAGGATTGCAAATTCAAGGCCAGCAACTTAGTGAGGCCTGAAGCAACTGGGGGTATAACTCAGTGGCAAAGTGCCTCTAGGCTCAGTCTCAGGCAATAATAATAAAAGTCAAGCCAGTTGTGGACGTGCATTCCTGTAATCCCAGCAACTCAGGAGGCTGGGGCAGGAGGATCACAAGTTGGAGCAGGAGGCCAACTTGGGGAACTTAGAGACCATGTCTCAAAATAAATAAGAATAAGAATGGCTAGGAATGCACCTCGGTGGTAGAATGCTCTGGGTTCAATCCTCAGGATTGTGGTGGTAGTGGTGGTGGGGGGGAGTAAAAGTAAAAAATAAAGCTTTGTATATGGTATGCTGCCATTCGTGTTAAAATGCTACATTTGCACACACCTCTGTGGAACCATAGTTTCTTCTGGAAGGGGAACTGAGAGAAGAGATGGGAGGAAGATATACCCCCTGCTCCCAGTACTGGGGATTAAACTCAGTGCTGCACTACCACTGAGCTATGTCCCCAGCCCCCCACTTTTTTTTTTTTTTTTTTTCAATATTTGAAACAGGGTCTTACTAAATTGCGGAGACTGGCCTGGAACTTGTGCTTCTCCTACCTTAGCCTCCCAGGAGTTGCTGGGATTACTGGCGGGTGCCACCTTGCCGAGCTTACTTTCCTTTTTAATGTATGAACCATTGTAATTTTTGAATTTTTTTCTTTAGCATGCATTCGTTGCCCATTTTAAAAATATAAACGAAAATCAAGAAATTACTATTTTAGTAGTGTTTATTTTTATTATATACATAATAGAAAATATTATGGACAACCTATAAAATATAGAAAAATTATAATTAATTACATTTCTGTTTATAAAGTTCTGATATACACAGTCCTTATAACAATGAAAACAGACTTTTATCATAGAATTACCACTAACAAATATCTGGCCATTTACTTAATAATTCGTTTAAAAAAATAAAAGCAAAACTTTTTTCTGAGACAAGTTTGCAGAGCTTAATTCAATAAGAAGAATGCTTAAACTCATAGTCTGGGTAAAATGATTTTATTTGGGTGAAGGGGATAGATCCTTTTTTTTTTTTTTTTTTTTAACTTCCCAGGCCAGGTTTGTACAGCTCAGACCTCTAACTGAAGAATGAAGGGGGAAAATATTTGTACCATTAAGATTAAAGAAAAATAAAAAAAAAAAAAAAACCCAGATTCTAACAGTTTGTTTTCGGGTTTAAATCTATTGGTTGTTCCTGGGCTTCCCTAGTGCTCCAGGCCGTCTTGGCAGCGTAGATCTTCAGTTTTTCACCCGGGGACCCTGGCGCCCACTCAAGGAGATACCATTTTGAGTAGAGGGCAACTTGATGTGGGAGTCAACCGAGGGAATCAGGGGCTGCCCGGCGAGTGGATGCTTCGGAGGAATAGAAGCGGACCTGGGAATGGAGAATGGGCGGATATGGAACTCATCCTATATACCCCTGATGGGAAGAAATACTCTTTGAGAGCAATGCCTCCCTCAGCTCTTCTCTGCGATCCCCTCCCTGCCCAGGCTAGAAAAGAGTACAAGGAACCAAGCAGCCTGAGAGAGGAATCCCGCAGCCCCTTGCTCTCCCCACCCGCCTGGATCACCGGGGGCCGGCTTCGGGTCATTTCACCGAGTTGGACTGGCTCCCAGGCATTACACAAAAGACAGCGGGCGGCACCAAGGGCTGCTGTCGGAGAATTTGGTGAGGAAGCCAGACGGCCAGCGGGAGATTCTGAAGCTCTTTGCCCTAGCTGGGAGTTCGGGAAAAACGTTGGGCGAGAGTAGGGAGGTGGCTGGAGGGTCTGTGGGTCCAGCCTGGGGAATGCGACTCTTAGAGCTCTTAGTTCTCCCAGGAGCCACCAGAAACCATTCCACCCCGCGCAGGAGAAACGTGGGTGTGCGATCTAATCTTCTCTCCCTATTTGCCCACATCCTTCTCTTCCCTACCTCGGCAATTGCTTCTGCTGTCTCCTGACTCCCCCTCACTCAAAATAAAGGCAAACTGGAGCACAGTAAGATTCAAAAGATATCCTGAAATCCATTAAGAAAAGCATGTCAACAACAACAACAAAAAAGGGGCTGGGATTGTGGCTCAGCGGTAGAGCACTCGTCTAGCACGTGCGCAACCCGGGTTCGATCCTCAGCACCACATACAAAAAACGCATTGTGTACAACTAAAAGCAAATAAATAAATATTTAAAAAAAAAAAAACAAAAAAAAAAAAAAAGTCAAAAGTGATCACCAGGATCCTCAGCAACCCTGAAGGATGAATTCTGGGAAGGGAAACAGACAGGTAATGATATGCCGATTTGGAGAAGAGGGCATCAAGCCAGGAGGGCTCTGCATGATGGACATGGGATTCCACCCTCCCGGAGCCAGGAGGAGCCCTGGAAAGGGGGACTCTGACTTGAGAACCAGCCAGCCAACCTCCCAGGTTCCTGATGTCTCCTTAAGAAGCAGCCCCACTGAAACTAAAATTATCCGAACAGCTCAGGAATTATAGATTGGCTGAATTCTCTCCCAAACCAGCAGCTTCCTCTCTTTGCTTCTTTCTCCTTTGCTCTAACAGCAGTTCTCTACCTCCTCCACTCCCTTTCTGCGATTCTGCTCCCTCTTGTCAGTCCACTCCAAAGAAACTGCTAAATGAAGGAAAATCAGAGTCAGCTCCAGTCTTTTTACCCTACTCACTGATCCCATTTGACTGATGTGGCTAAATGAAGGTGATGGAGGGAGCTTGGAATCTGAGTATTTGCCCAAATCCTCCAGTTTTGTTTGTCATAAACGAGCCCATGGCTCTGTTCAAGAAAGAGAAGACCAAGAATAAGACTAATAATAAAAATAAGAACTTTTTTTAGGACTTTAAAATTGTGTTGAGGGGTAGAACACTTGCCTAGCATGTGTGAAGCCCAGAGTTCCATTCCCAATGGGACTCACCCTCCCCCGTTTCTGGGCTTAACTCAAGAAACGAGATAAGATTAGAGTTGATAAACCTTCAGGATTACTCTAGGTTGTTTTGTTCATAAGCAATAAGTTACAACACTTTCCCTTGAAAACCCAATTAGAGATAAAAGCAAGAGAACCAGCCCCCCTCCACAGGAAGGTTTATTCTTGGAGGGAGAGAAGGAGAGCTAGGTGGGAATCTATCCTAGATAAGGGAATGGGCCCCTGAGCAGCTTCTACTGGAGCTAACAACATAAAAAGGTAAGAATCAGTTACCTTCCAGTCAATCAATTATTCTCAAGTTGAAGAAAAAAAAAAAAAAAAAAAAAAAGGTTTTGGCTGATTTCTTCGGGAACTGGCCTGCTGACTGGTTATTTTAGCTAATGTAGAGCATGCTGAGTTTAGTGGATTTAATCTGCCTCAAAATGAGTTCTGGACAATCCCACTCCCCAACTGTCCTTCTGTCCAGCTCCTCAAGACTTCCCCTCCGCTCTATGCCCTGCATTTCTCTCTTAGTCCTGGGGATTGGTTGCAGGACCTTGCAATGCTAGGCAAGTATTTGACCACTAAGCTGCTGCATCCCTAATCCCTTTTTATTTTAAGACAGGGTCTCCTTAATTTGCCCAGGTTGGCCTCCCCTTTGAACTTTCCATCCTCCTGCTTCAGCCTCCCTCCCAAGTAACAAGAATTACAGGTAGTGCACCACCACACTTGGCAAATTCCCTAATCAATTTTTAACTCCAATTTTTCTGTCACTCTTCTCTGCATGCTCCCTTTGGTTCCTCTCTCTGTCTGTATGTCACAGATAGCATCCATTTCTCTAGGGGACTTTCTCTGGATTCAGTACCTCAGGTCTGTTGAAGGGATTAACTGGTTACTGGTTAATTGACTCATTCAAAGCCTGGGTCAGATCATCTGCAGGTGAGGACACAGCAGCTGTGTAGTGTTCCATCAGTCTGTCCTTTGAAGGACTAGTGCTTATTGCCACTGTTGGGATGCCTTACAGAGCAGACAAATTTGTCTTCCTGGGGAAGGAGTCCCACCACCATCTGCATTTGCAAAACTGCTACATTCTTTGAAACTGCATTAAATTTATCTCCTCAAGCTGAAAATTCGAATAGTCTAGAGAGAAAGAGGATTTTATTTTGTTTCAGTCTGGAATCTCCTTGGCCTGGTTGTGAGTGGGGGGAAAGAATTCCAAGTCAAGACTTCAGCTAGATACAGACTTTACCCAATGTTTGGAAATTCCTACAGGAACCTCTGAGATCAGCCAGGTCAGAGTTCTGGGGTCCAGAGGGAACTGAGGGGTGTTTGGAACTCAGCCCTCCCCCTTTTGGTGATGCTGTAGATAGAACCCAGGGTACAGCCTCTATTTTTACTTTAGAAAAAAATCTGGCTTCCTGGTCAAGGAAAGAAATTAAAGGAGGCAAAAGGGAAAAGAAAATCAAGAAAAAGTTGATGGAACTTTCCTCAGCTCAGAACTGGCTCAGTTCAGGGCCCCAACTCAGGAATCAGACAAAGGCTAAGAGAAAACAAGTCATCTGCTGTTCTTCCTTTAATTTCTTCTTTTCTCCTCTTCCATAAGAACCAACCTTCTTCTCTGGGGCTAGACCCCAGATTCTATGCTGGAGTCCCCCATTCCTTTGGTTGAACTTTGGGTGGGGAGTTTGAAGTCTTCCTTGGACCTTTCCCTTCTCTAACCCTCCCACCCCACATCACCCCCACTCACTCAGCATTGCTTTGGTCCAGTGGAGCTGGCAAACAAGTGGCACTGCCCAGAGCAAGCACCCGACCTTTTATTTCCAGATTCTGTTCAAGTGAACACCTTCAACTCTCCAACCCTACCATCCCCAAAAGGTTTGTAAAACTACCGGATGTTGTGGACTACAAGGCCCCACAGGGCTAATGGCCCTACAGGGAATTCCACACCCACTCTAGCAGCAACCAGTTTTGTAGATGGGAGCCTGGAGTAAAGGACTTTTAAAGTTAGAGAGAAAGGAGTAAAATCCCAGACAAAGCAATTGCACACTGCACAGTAGAGACCTCCAGATGTGAGGTAAATGTGGATCTTGGGTGATAAAGATGGAATTTCAGAGGCCTCAACAGTAAGTAAAAGGAACTGAAACTGTCAGACCAGCTGAAGCAAAACTCAGCATAAATTTCTATTCTGCAATCAGATGGCTCTACATGTTCTTTGCAGATATTGGGAAACAAAGTGAATATACACATAAAACCAGATTGTCTAAGAAAGAAACCTTGTCAATTCAGGAGTTAAGAAAATAAGACCCAATCTCTTAGTACCCTGAACTGGCTGAGTGAGCTTTCTTTAGGCTAAAGTCTCATTTATATTTCATCCCAAGACCCTCAAAGGGTGAATATAAATTTTGTGTAAATCTCCAGAGAGAATAGCAAACAGCCCGTTACTCAGAATGGATTATGTGAGATTCAGTTTACGACTGCAAATTGTGTTTCACACATGAGTCACCTTGAACAACTCAATAATTAATTAAAACCATGTCCTGCAGGGGAGACTTTATTATATTCACTGGCTTTTTATGAGCTAGGTGTAGTTTGGAAATGAAAAATGTAAGGATCCTCCTTATGTCTGCTTTGCATTCTGCACTCTAGGGACACCCTCTCAACCAGTTCCTGGAGAGCAAAGATGGGGTAAAGAGAGATTTTGGCTTCAAAAGGTAAAATGAATTTACTACAGTGAGTTGGACTTGATTCCGCTTCTGTAACTGTACCAGCCAGTGTTTCTTGAAAAAGAAGTTGGGTTTGGGGGTGGCTGGTGCCCCAAAGCTGGGATACCTGGAAAGAAGAAAAGGGCATGGGCAGTGGGGGATTTCTCAGCCTTGAGATGTAGGCTGCTTAGCAGTTCCTGGGAAAGAGGAGTGGGCATCTTGGCAGTCTTCTCCATGCTAGGAGGTCACACAGGCTGGGTACTATTAGCAGAGGTAGTGTGGGGGTGGGGCTTCTCCATAGACCTGTAATTAGAACAAGATTTTCTGTAAGCTGGTTCCTCTTCCTCTAGCAGAAATCCCTACTTTCTTCTCAACACCAACTGTGAGAGAAACAATCTTTTAAGGGCTTTGCAGTCTTCGCTTCCCTCATCTTGTTTGTCTCCAAACAACCCTATAAGAAAGGGTAGGTGGAGATAATCTCTTCCATTTTACAGATGAGAAGACTGAGAGTCAGAGAGAAGAGATGGCCAGCTCAAGGACACACAGCTGGCAACCCAAGTCAGAGCAGGCATAAAAGTTATTTCCGTTTTCAACACTCTTTGAAACCTACATAACCCAAAGACTCATCAAAGGATCCCATTTTTGGCTGCCTGGGTCTGGGAAAGAGAATAAATTTCTCCCAGTCTAAAAACAAGAAAAGCAAGAGGGAGTCATCTAGCAGCTTAGTGGGCTGGACAGGACATTGCCTGGCTCAGCTCCACTTTCAGGGACAGGGAATGGAGAAAACTGTGCAGCTATCAGATCCACACCTGCTTCTACAGCTAGAGGACAAGCAGGGCAGAAACTTGTAAGAAAAAAGTCCTCTGGAGGCTTCCCTGGGTTGGATCTTGAGCATATCTCTGTCTCTCTCTCTCTTTCTGACACACACACACACACACACACACACACACACACACACACACACAGTGAGACATATCAAGCAAATGTAATATGTGGAATTTGTTTAGATTCTGATTGAACAAAACAATGAAAAGACATTTTGGGGCAATTGAGGAAATTCTAACATGAATATTATTAAGGGGGTACTGTTCGTTTTGTTTTGTGTAATAATCACATGGAGTGTGTGAAAAAAAAAAAGAGCAAGAGAACAGAGAACGAAAGGAGGAGCTGGAGGAGGAGGAGGAGAAAGAAATCCTTATCTGTCAAAGATACAAAATGAAGTATTTTGGGAGTGAAACGATATCTGGGATTTACTTTAAAACACGTTAGGAAAAATTTCAGGTTGGCTATGAGTTGATCATTGTTGAAGCAGGTCGCTGGCTACAAGAGATTTCATTATACGTTGCTGTGTACTTTCTTGTAGATGTGATTTTTGGCATTAGGAAACAATCACTAAAGCCAAGCGTGGACCCATATCCAGTACATACTAACTTTCTTTCTCAGTTTCAATGGGTGGACCTTTGAGGCCATCTGTGGAATCAAGTTCAAATCCTCAGTGCCCACCAAATGCCATTTTGCCCCGTGGAAAGGACAAAATTAAAAGATGTTTTGGCACCGGGTTGACCCAACAGAGCTTTTCTTCTCTGTGGTGCTGCAGGCATGGACAATAGGGCCATGAGAATTTGGGTATCCCATAATTCAACTAGAGGTGAAAATTTCCAGGCATAGTTCATTAGTTGCTCATATGAACTAAGTTTCTGAAGTGAAAGCTTCTGAAGGGTGGCAGGGGTAAGAGAGCAGGATTTAGCACTTACCTTTGTGGTTTTAGAAGTCATGAGAAGCACTGGGCAAAAATTAGTGAATGCTAAAGGGGTTCCTTTATTTTGGAATCAATGTTTTGATGTTTTACAAATCCTCTTTTCCCCTTTTCCTTTAATAATTTCCCCCAAATATGTTAGGTCTATTTTTGGTAGCATTTTAAGATACAAATGAGGGTGTTTTTTTTTTTTTTTTTTCCTTTTTAAAAATGGCCAAGGACTTGGCATTGGAATAGGGAAGAAGCCAAGTGCTGTGATATGCACCTAGAGTCCCAGATACTGGGGAGGCTGGCAGGAGGATAACTTGAGCACAGGTAACATAGAAACTCTGTCTCAAAAAGAGAAAGAAAAAAAAAAGAAAAAAAAGAGGGGTGGGGAAAGAAAAGGAAAGGAAGGAAAGAAAGAAAAGATAGATGAATGGAAGAATATAGAGAAGTGAAACAGCTAGTCAGGATTTATACCATAAAAACCCTGTTTGGAGTCCAGGATTCATGGGTTTTTATCCTCTAGAAATTGGACCAATTAATTTCCTAAACCTCAGTTTTCTTTTTTATAAAAAACAGGAGTAACACTTGCCCATCCCCATGCTCTTACCCACTTCTACTGTTATGAGGATTAAATGAAAGATACTTACAGGGCATTTAAGGTACCCCACTGACACGTGGGCACATGACAATGATGAGGATTCTGAAGAGACTGTCTCAAGGAGGGTAATGGGACAGGGATATAAAGGTCTGTGGGTTTGAAGTGCTGGTCAAAGTGTCAGGGAGTGCAGTGTCTTAATCTTGGGTCAGGCAGGCAGCAACGTGTTCCAACGCTCTAAGCGGGTTTTGGGGTTTTGGTCCGGCAGTGACTTTCCTCTTAAAGTAGAACCATTGGCATCAGAATGAATGATCCACAGAGAGCAGGTGCACCTACCCACATAGAGAAGGTGTCTCAGTGGGCAGAGGGAAGGAGCTGGGTAGAGGCTCCCGTCTCCCAGCTGTGCTTTGTCAGCTTAGAGAGTTTACCAGCCGACAGGCTGCTTCGCCATCCAAGATCAGGCCAGTGAATCTGCTGATGCCTTGACTTCAGTTTCATTACTAAAAAGTCTCCAAGACCAGGGCTGGTAGGGTGCTTGCCTCACATGCATAGGCCCTGGGTTCAATCCCCAGCAACACACACACACACACACACACACACACACACAGAGCCTCCAAGACCAGGTTTTTACATACTTGGAGGGAAGGAAATTCTCTTCTCAAAAGGGGAACAAATCCTGAGGCTGACCCCTAGTCTTGATGGAGAGAAAGCAGTGTTCCCCTTGGTTCCTATGAATTCTCCCACTTGCAAGTGAGCCACCTTGTCCAACTGACATGCATGGATATTGGACCAACCAGGACCCAGGATGAAGTGCTGATCTACAGTTTGTGCCTTCCCAGATCCAAGGCTTGGCCTGCACTCCTAAAGTAGGTAATTCCTGAGGATGGGCGACAAAGAAGGCAGAAACTTCAGGTAAGCTGATGTGGGGGGGGTTCCAATCCAAGGACAGAGAGCACCCCAATCTCTAACTGCATTTGCTCTCCCCATATGCACACAAAAGCAGGTAAAGATCTGGGCTGAGCCTGTAACAGCCAGGGGTTATTGAGTGGATGCTGAGGATGGAGAAATAGGGGTCTACTTCCCGTTGTTCTTGCCTGTACCCCCACCTGAACCTCATTACTATGCCAGGTTTCTCTGGAAAGTTTCCAGGATGATGTCAGAGTGAGAAACCAAGAGACCTGACTTTTCCTAATACAGCTGAACTGTACAGACCCTCAGTTCTCAACCTGGGAAGAGGTCTCCTTGTGACCAACCTTTGGCTCCCTAGGACCTGGTGGACATAGAACTGGGACCAGAAAGTGATCCCAAATGTGTGGGTTTCTACCTAATCACCTACCATTCTTCCTGACTCTTTGGACTCCCCTAGGGCAGGCCTGGAACACAGTCAAGGCATCACTGGAAGCTCCAAAAATCGCATCCAGTTGCAAGAGCTGTCTGCCTTTGTCTGTTGTGTTCTTCATTCTTTCTCTTGTTCCTATAGCTCAGAGCTTCCAGGAACTACAGAACTGACAACTATTATTTTTTCTTTTTCTTTTTTTTTTTTTTTTTTTCAGTTATAGGAATTGAACCCAGGGACATTCTACCACTGAGTTACATTCACAGCCCTTTGTCTTTTTTTATTTTGAGACAGGGTCTCAATAAGTGACCCAGACTGGTCTTGAACTTGTGAGCCTCCTGCGTTCAGCCTCCCAAGTAGCTGGGATCTCAGGTATGCACCACTGCCCCAGGGTTGGCCACTAGTTTCTGAGGTCAATTCTCTCTGATATGGGAAAAGCAGCTCCCTTCTCCAAGTATTTGCTATCCAGCCACTGGAGCAAATAGCTGGATAGAACTGAATATAACCCATAAAGATTCTCCTAGCCCCAAATATCAACTGACTACTTTGGGTATCTAAGGAATTTGGAACCTCCTCTTTTTCAAGAGAAGAAGGGAAACGGGGTTTGGTTGGGGGGAGCTCCACTGTCAGAGATAAGCCTAAATAATGATTTCCTAGGAGAAACTTCTATATCCTGCTATGTTTCTATCTCCTTAGCCTCTGGTGTTAGTTTCTGCATAGTAGCTCCCAAGATTGGTCATATAAGCAATGTGAAAGGACAGTAAAGATCTTCAGGTTTCTGAAGAAAGATTTCTAGAGTCAGGGGTCAATAGTGGCTACAATCCTCTCTAATCATGGACAAAGCTAGAGACTATTCAGGGACCAAACAGGAAGAAAAAAAAAAAAAAAACCTGTGAGTGAGTGATTTTTACAATTTAAAGTGAAAAGCATTTTACCTGCCCTCTCGGAATTCCTGAAACCATCTGAAGGAGGTATAGGGGAAGAAGGACTGGTTTAAACCCATGTGACCCAAAGATAAAGCAGAATAAGAGTTCTGATTCAACCCTAAATTCCATTTTGATGAAAGGATCCCATGTGTATGGCCTAATATCAGCTTTGAACCAGTAGGGTCAGTGCACACAGGCTACAATCAGCCTGTCTCCTCCAGTTTCAGAAGGTCAGGGTCTGGGATAAATGGCTGGCTCAGAACCTTAGGGACTTTCTCCCAGGTCAGAGTCTGCAGGGCAGTAACCAGGAACTACCCAATGTTCATCTCAAGCTGAGGCTGAAATTCAGAAATGCAAGTGGGGATGGGGAGTATTTCATATTCACACAGAACTCTTGGAGGCAGGTGGTTATTTTCAAGTCTTTATTGAGGCCCACAGAGTTAGTCCTTTTCAGAACTCAAGGGCAGGGACCCATGAGTACCAAGTACAGAACAGACCTTAATAGGGTGGCTTATGAACCATTTTTCTTTCTTCCTGTGTGTGTGTGTGTGTGTGTGTGTGTGAGAGAGAGAGAGAGAGAGAGAGAGAGAGAGAGAGAGAGAGAGAGAGAGAAATGCCCAGCTTCCTCCTTTCTCAACTTTGTTTCTTTAAACAGGTAACTAACTATTCCAAGAGAAGAGAAGGGATAAGATTTTGCTATGGGATGGGGACCAAGAGGAGGGAGGTGAGCCACAGATGGTCAAATTCTGGGCATTTGCAAAGGTCCCAGGACTCTCTGCAAATCAGACCAAGTAGAATCTTTCAAATTGTATTTTCTCTTAAACCTCAAATCTACAGCTCCACCTCAGGTTACATGGGTGGGCTTAGGACTTGAAGGGCCAAGGCTTTAGATTTGGCCATTCCTCTTGATTTAAGGAGTAAAGATAGCCAGCGCTTTCCTAGAAATTATCACTCATACCCACATTAACTGAAGGGAAAAACAAGGTGGAAATGATGGGTGGAAGGGTTGTAAGCAACTCAAATTGTTTTCTTGAATTTGCAGGTAGGTTTTTTTGTTTGTTTGTTTTTGTTTTGTTTTGTTCTACAGGCAAGTTTTTTGATAATATTCTTCATCCTTGAGTCCCATCTGGAATCCCAGGGAATGAAACAAAGGAATTCCAATCTCCTAGGCCCCTGAAAGTTTTAGCAAACTCTGAAGACACCGATTGTGAACCCCATTGGTGGCTCCTACTTCTGTTACTCCACTTCCATCCGTCTCTGGGATGGAAGACTTTTCAGGGAATTAGGATAAGAGTGGAGGAGATTTTCCCTGACAATTCGGTATCATTTGATGAACTACTACAGAGTTTACACCCTGGGACTCACTGTCCCAACTGAGTCAGCCTAAGATGGTTGCTCCACAAGGGCTAGATGACAGAGCTGGGTTCCATTAAGGCCCTAAATAACTGCGTCCTTCCCTAGACCCACACGGAAAAATCATTGGCTTTTTAATGGCTCCCTCTGCAGTTGTCCTCTACACAGATGTCCTCTTCCTCCAGCAAAGCTCCCTTTCCTCCTGCTTGTGGCTGTTGTAGGGCCCAAAGTAAACCCTGTTGGGAACTCGAAGGGAAATGAGTCCAGCCCATTTCTTTTCACAGAGTGCAGAAAGGAAAATTGAGGCACAGGGAGGGGAAATGAGCTGTCCTACATGCAAGCGACCACATTAGCTAGAGTTGGACGCTGCATGAGACTATCAGTCTGTTTTGAGACCATCTAGGTCCAGAATTCCTAATGGTTTGATCCAGGTCCAGGCTGAATTTCTCTGGATTGGGCATCAAAGGTGGGTGACAGGTCTGACCCCAGTAAAACTCAGAGTTGAAGAAGGGGGTTGGGGATTCTAGGAAGCCAGTTTTCCTCTAAGCATGCGTGACAGGCAAAGAACGATGATTGTTTGGTTGGAGCTGCAGGATCAGAGGACAGGAGCCTTTTGGTCTCTGTTCAGGGAACCTCAGTTTTGGTCTCCTTTCCTCCCTCCACCCACTTTGAACCCCACTCACCGTTCCCAGGGCTTGGCTAAGCGCTCCTCCGTTTTCAGGCGCCATCAGAGTGTGAAAAGCAGCCGCTGTGTGATTCCAACCATAGCCTCTTCCCTCAGCAGCCCATCGGTTGATTTCTCCTCAGATCCATTTATTCCATGTTTTGAGGCCATCATTGGCTCTAATTTCATAGCTGGGTTCCTCAACCTTGGCCTCAGAAGCACTTACATTTGTCCTGAGAGGGTCCGGCCCAGGTTGGGAAGGGAATGGTGCAGAATTACAGTGGCTTCCTCCCTTACCCGCCATACTTCCACCCTCTGGGCTCTCGTGGCTCTCAGACCCTTCCATCAAATTGTCCAAAAGATTTTCCTCATCTCCAGCCAGGCTGTGACAATCTAACCTAACTCAGCTCTGCAGGCCTGCGACCTGCGACCTTGCTCCAGGCTTCCCTACCAGATAGCCCCCTGTGTAGTGCAGGCTCCCAGCCTCTGAGGGCTGTCGCCCAGCAGGTCCTTTCCAGAATTTGGAGAAGAACAATGGGAAATTTTGCAAGAAGGCCAGAAAAGGAAAAACATGTGTGTTGGAGTAAAGTAAAACAGAGTCAAGAGAAAGAAACAGAAAAAGAAACAGATGAGAAAGGAAGATCCAAATGGAACGAAGGGAAAAAAGAGAAAACGAACAAAGGGAAAAAACGAGAGAAAGAGAAGCAAATAAAGAGAAAAAGAGCATAAGTGACAACAGCGAGAAAGGAAACAAAGGAAAAATAAAAGTAAGGCAAGGGGCAGGGGCGCCACAAAGTAGGAGATAAAGAGAAAAAGAAAGAAAGAAATCATGAAAGAACATACAAAAATAAGATAACTGAAACTGAAGGCAGAAAAACGCAGTTACAAAAGGAAAATAAAGATACCAAAAGATTAAAGACAGAAAAAACGCAGACGGAAGGTAAGGACAGAAGAGAAGAGGAAAGAAAGGAAAGGGCGCACCCCAGTTAGATGATTTTCATAAAACCGGGAGAAGCTAAGCGACCCCAAGCTGTTTAGCCAGGTCCCCTCAGCCTGGAGGAATAGTGGAGCCCGGATCTTTCCAGAGGAGGAAGCCTCCCCGATGCAAATAAACCCTCATTATTCATCGTGACCGACCTGAGGGCCGCCATCGTCGCCACCACATACATTGCTCCAGTTAGAAGGAAGGCACCGGACGCTCACTTTACAAAACATAAAACATAATTTAACAAATGCCCCTAATCGGGGCGGGTGGGCGACTCTCGACCCCTCCCTCTCCTTGGCGGGTCTCGAGCCCGGGCGGGGGCGGGAGCTGACACGGAGGTGCCAAGTCCCCGTGGCCGGAACCCCTGGGGGCGCGGCGGCCACGCTCAAAGGCCGGGCTGTAAAGGTCACAGGCGGTCTGCCCGGCTGCGCTGAATGGGCTCCCGGAGGTAAACAGACTCTTAACTTTCAACTTGGCCTTGACCTTCCTGGAAGTGTCTGGCGGGTATGTAAAGGAGCATGCTGAGGCTTTCAGCGCGTTTGGATGGGTCAGTAAACGGGACTGGGTGGTTCTGGGCTCCCCCAGGACAGTCTGCCTTAAGGCTCCCAGCAGGACACAAAGGCCTTTCTGGAGATGGGGGAAGGGCAGGCTCTACCCAGGCAGGTTGGGTGACCAGGACGCCTGGTTTGTGCAGGGATTTGGGTGCTGAACTCAAATAGTCTCAGAGGGGGCTCGGAGGGGCTGAGCCTTAGCTTCTCTATGTGAAAATTCAGGCTTATACGGCAGCAAGTGACAAGTAACTGGTACTCTCTAGGGCAAATGTCCTTTTTAAATAAAAGCAGGTGGCTTCGTTAGAAAAACATATAGGAACACAAGTAGAAGTCATGTTTATTCAGTTTATGAAATGCTTTCGGGTGAAAAATCTCATTAAATTGTCACAACATTCCTGTGAAGTGGGAATTATTATCACAATTTTTACAGATAAGGAGGCATAATCCTACCTTATCTGACTCCAACTGACATACACAATAGGATAGATGCACATATCTCTAGATAGAACAGGAAATAGGAGGTAAACAGCCTCTTAACTTATTATATAAGTTAACTTATTATTAAGTTATTATACCCAGGTGCTAATAACTATGAGATCCAGAACTGCTCCCCAGAATGTATAGTAGATGCTAAATGAATTGAAACCAAGACAAAACCCATAGTATTATTTGTATTGAAATGTATCGCTTTACATGAGAGTCTCTAGCACAGCCGGTGAGTGTATATGGGACAAAGTTTGTGTTGGTCACATCTTCATCCCACAACAATTCAGAGTTACACACACTTTGATGCTTATTTCCATGGACATGGGTATAAACACCGTATCTCCAAAATAGCTTGGTTGCAGGCCATGCTGATACACACACACACACACACACACACACACACACATATATGTATTTTTTTTCAGTGCTAGGGCTCTAACTCAGTGTCTCATACATACTAGGCGTGTGCATTACCACTGAACTACACCCTAACCCTGCTACTATGAATTCTAAAATTTTTGTTCTAATTGTTTTTTCTTTTAAAAATGAGGTAAATAGCCGGGCGTGGTGGCGCACGCCTGTAATCCCAGCACTTTGGGAGGCTGAGGCAGGAGGATCGCGAGTTCAAAGCCAGCCTCAGCAATGGTGAGGCACTTAGCAACTCAGTAAGACCCTGTCTCTAAATAAAATACAAAAAAGGGCTGGGGATGTGACCCAGTGGTCGAGTGCCCCTGAATTCAATCCCCAGTACCACCAAAAAAAAAAAAAAAAAAAAAAAAAATGAGGTAAAACTGATATGCATAAGTGTTAAAATTCCAAGCAAACAACTTTCAATTTTTAATTTTTGTGAAAATTTTGCAATTTCCACAAAATGAACATACCCATGTAGCTCTAGCACATGCAGACTGAGATGGAGAACATTTCCAGCACCCCACAGGCTTCTTTGTGTCCTCTTTATGTTAGCATACCCCCTAGGATAATTTTTATTCTGACCTCTAGCACCACACACTAATTTTGTTGGTCCTTCACATGCCCTCCTCACTCCCTCTCATATAGGGGATTGAATCCAGTGTCTGTCACGTGCTAGGAAAACACTTTACCCTTTTCATTTTTTATTTTTCAACAAGGTCTCACTAAGTTGCCCAGGCTGACCTTGAACTTTTCCCATCCTCCTGCCTCAGCCTCTAAAGTAGCTGGGATTATAGGCATGTGCCACTGACGTTGGCTTTCTGGTTCTTGAACTGTGTAAAAATAAAATCATACAAAAATTTTTGTGACTGACTTCTTTATCCCACATATCTGTGAAATGCATTCATGCTGTGTACGGCAGTAGTTCTGTTTTTAAATTCCTGTGTTTGAATTAAACTCTATCGTTTAATTCCAGCTTGATTTCTTTCTCTATCCTACTGTTGATGGATATTTGGGTTGTTTCTAGATTTTTTTTTTTTTTTTTTTGTACCGGAGATTGAACTCAGCGGCACTAGACCACTGGGCCACATCCCCAGCCCTTTTTTGTATTTTATTAGAGACAGGGTCTCACTGAGTTGCTAAGTGCCTCGCCATTGCTGAGGCTGGCTTTGAACTCTCGATCCTCCTGCCTCAGCCTCCCAAAGTGCTGGGATTACAGGCATGCGCCACCACACCCGGCTTCTAGTTTTAAGCTATTATAGATAATGCTGTCATGTACCTTCTAGTACACACCACCTCTGCTGTTCTGTCTTACTTTTTCTTCTCCTCCTTCATCTTTTCCTTTTTTAGAATATTAAACATTTCACAAATTTACATGTTATCCTTGCACAGGGACCATGCTAATCTTCTCTGTATAATTCCAATTTTAGCACATGTGCTGCAGAAGCAAGCACTAAAACATGCTTTCTGATAGACAATAATTTTCATTTTTGTTGGGTTTATGCCCAGGAAGGTTGGGTTTTAGAGTACAAATATGAGTTTTTTTAAAAAAAAATTAGGAATCTACTCATGCCTGTATTGTATAGCCATGAATAAATGAATAATTGCACATGGAAGCTTTACCCTCCACATACATGTATGTGCTTGTATAATATATGTTTGCCTACTGGAAGATAAAGTTGTGGAACCCTTCTATGTATCTGTAAACTATCAAATAAAAACCAGTGAAAATTTCTCAGTCTTTAGGAGAAAATCCTGGTATTTTTTACCTTTCATGGACATGCAAAATTCTTTGATGAGAAATTGAAAATCATTGAGGAGACACCTCCCTCCTTTTCTTTCCTGTTGTATTCAAATGTGGTAAAATCTTGCCAGGATTCCATGTTTGGTGTCCTCAATTATTAGCAATATTCATTGAGATCAAACTACATTACACTGCAGCCCTACAACTCCGGAGCAACTCCATCTTGCATGGGCCCTTTCCCACCAGGTAGCTCAAGTTCAAGTTCAGGTTGGTGAGAGGATGAACTCGGGGTAGTAACTGCCAAGACCCTAGTGTAGACTGGAAAAGTTCCTGTTTTCCTCCAGAAAAAACTGGGGGGATAGAGGGGGTTCTAGAAAAAGCAGATAGAGGATTTAATTTGGGAGGGATAGTGAAGGAAAACAGAAAACCTCTAAAGACAGATTTGTAAACGAAACTGAATCTTTTGGATTGAACTGCACAATAGGCCCCAAGAGAGGGGCCTCAAGCAATTCTGCCAGCGGTTGGGGCTCCCCTTCTTCTTCTAAGGAAGTTTAAAGTCTAGAGGAAGCAGATGTGGTGCTGGGCTTTCTGGGCGCTCAGCTAAAGTGGAAATATGCTGGCACTAGGGACAATTTGCTGGTCCTCCTGGCTCACAGGGAGAGGACCGCGGGGCAGAGCGGCTGGGCTGGGCAACTCCCCACAGGCAAGACAGCCTCCCGAATCTTGGGATCCAGGATCCCCAAAGCTGGCTCATGAGCAGTTAACCAAGCTTTGCTTTCCCAGAGAGCTAAAAAAGGTGGGTGAGAAAGGATCCTCTTTTCCAACTGGCCCTTCAGGATTTTATAAAATTCTGTTCCATCTCCTCCTCCAGGCTCCCTTTAGCACCCTTTGTGCTGCCATCCCTGGATCTCTCTTTTTCTCTCTCACTCTTTCTCCTTATCCCTCCCTTTCTCCCCACCCCCTCTTCTTTTCTCCCTCCTTTCATATCTTGTGAGTCTGTCTCTCTCCACCCTTAAACGGAAATCCAGACCCCCTTTCACAGGCAACATGTAGAGGCCCCATTTCCCCTTCAGGCCCGGACGTTGTGTGTCCTGGGCTCCAGACCGCACGTTTTCTACGTCGAATTCATGTCTCCCGCCCCCTTGCTCCGCCTCACCCGGGATTGGGGCCACCAGAGCCTCTGGGCAGGAGTTAGGGTCCCTGGGGAAGGGGCATCCCAGGCATTTCCCTGGGCATCAGAGGAGCTCATCACAGCGCACCCGGGACGGGACGGGAGGGGCACCTGGAATGAACTGGAATGGTACCCAGGCCCCAAAGCAGAGGGCTCTGCGAAGTACCCGTAACCCCCATTTCCCAGCTTCCTCTTACTCAGGCGCATTCCCGGGTTCTCCTTTGAGGCCGGAGCGGCCTCCCAGCCCCACCCCCGACTCCCCTTCCCCCCAGGAGATGGACACTTTATTGGGAGAGCTTTTTATTCTCTCGTTAAACCTGCCAAAGCGCAGGAGACAGAGAGCCAGGGAGAGAGGAGGCGACGGAGGTGGGGCTCTGCTCCTCGTCCCCTCTCCCTCCGCAATTTCTGCCGGGAGGATTTTATGAGCTTCTCTCCCCCAAGCCGCAGCCAATCAGCGCGCGTGCCTGGGCCCCTGCGTCTCCTGCGTCAAGACGGCTGGACAGGGCGAATGCAGGCGCCGTGCGAGCTGGGAGCGATTTAAAACGCTTTGGATTCCCGGGGCCTGGGTGGGGAGAGCGAGCTGGGTACCTCCGATATCCCCCACCCCCAGCGCCCCATGAGCCGACCCTCGGCCCCATGGAGCCCGGCAATTATGCCACCTTGGACGGGGCCAAGGATATAGAAGGCTTGCTGGGAGCCGGAGGGGCCCGAAATCTAGTCGCCCACTCCCCACTGACCAGCCATCCAGCGGCTCCTACACTGATGCCTGCTGTCAACTATGGCCCCCTGGATCTGCCAGGCTCTGCAGAGCCACCAAAGCAATGCCACCCGTGTCCTGGAGTGCCCCAGGGGGCATCCCCAGCTCCCGTGCCTTATGGCTACTTTGGAGGCGGGTACTACTCCTGCCGGGTGTCCCGGAGCTCGCTGAAACCCTGTGCCCAGGCGGCCACTTTGGCTGCCTACCCCACGGAGACTCCTGCGGCTGGAGAGGAGTACCCTAGTCGCCCCACCGAGTTTGCCTTCTATCCGGGGTATCCGGGACCCTACCAGCCTATGGCCAGTTACCTGGATGTGTCGGTGGTGCAGACCCTCGGTACCCCTGGGGAGCCTCGCCACGATTCCCTGCTGCCTGTGGACAGTTATCAGCCTTGGGCCCTGGCCAGTGGCTGGAACAGCCAGATGTGCTGCCAGGGTGAACAGAACCCACCGGGTCCCTTTTGGAAGGCGGCATTTGCAGGTAATTTTCACTACCCTGGGTCCCCTTGGCTCCAAGAGTGGGCTACGCTGGCACTTGCCTGGGAGGAGGAAGGAGAGGAGGGATACTTGGAGCTGGTGAGGAGGAGCTTGGTTGCTTATTAGGACTCTAAAGGAGGGTTCTACTGGAGGTCCTGGGTGGAGGCTCCAGAAGATTAATGTGAGAGGCCTGAGCTGGGTGTTATCTGAAGCCTGAGGTCAGCCAGCCTCCCTCACTTCCCCCAGGAAGCCCTGGAACTAGCTTTTCAATATGTCAGAGAGCCTTGGAACCCTTTGCTGTGAGTCGGGGCCAGGGTTTCCTACCCAACACAATCCCAGCCTAATTCTACACAGAGACTAACAATTCAGTGAATGTGAGGGTGGTGGGGGAGGAAAGGAGACATTGGGTGTTCTTTGAGAATATGACCCTCATTTTCTCTTGGGCAAGTTTTCAATTTCCAAAGGAAAATTTACTTTTCCTGCCACCTAAGGTGTGTGCATTGGTGTGTGTGAGAGAGAGCAGAAACGTGTTTACTCCTGTACAGAATTTGCTTGTAGAATCTGTAAGTGGCCTAGAGTGAAAATTCGTGTGCGGGTGGATATATGTGATGGTGGGTAAAGGCCTGATTGTGTGTGGTGGGTGTGTTTGTAGACTCCCGGGTGGAAGGGCAGTGATGGGTGAGGGTGGCCTGCAGGAGGAGAGACTGAGAGGTGATCAGAGACCGAGCCAAAATCCAGGGAGTGCCCCAGTGTGCTTGGGGGGAGTATGAGCGCACATGCGCCTGTAGGATGATCAGGATGCGACTGCAAGATGACGTAGCCTCGGGGCTTTCGGGGGCCAGGGTCTGCGGTTAGGTTGGCGCTAGGTGGGGGTCTGAGAGTGCTTTTCCTCCCTCCCTCTCCTGACACACAGACTCCAGCGCGCAGCACCCTTCCGAAGGCTGTGCCTTCCGCCGAGGCCGCAAGAAGCGCATTCCCTATAGCAAGGGGCAGTTGCGCGAGCTGGAGCGCGAGTATGCGGCTAACAAGTTCATCACCAAGGACAAGAGGCGCAAGATCTCAGCAGCTACCAGTCTCTCGGAGCGCCAGATTACCATCTGGTTTCAGAACCGCCGGGTCAAGGAAAAGAAGGTTCTCGCCAAAGTCAAGACGAGCGCTACCCCGTGAGGGATCTTCTTGGCTGAGTGGGGGCAGGGGAAGGTGGGGGTGTCCTGGTGAGACCAGGAGACTTGCCAGGGTCTGACTGGGCAAAGGACTCTGTGAGGGGCCCCCAGAGATGACATTCTTTGCAGGCCACTGGCCCCTGGACTATTCCTCAGGTGCAGCCTGCGCATCCTGTATGTGCCAGGAGAGTGAGGTTTAGAGGTACAGTTCTCTCTGCCAGGGTTCCTAAAGAACCCATCCCAGTCATAATCATTCATTCTAACAGTGGTGATAATCGTGATAACCAGTACTAGCTGCCATGATAATTAGTCTCATATTTTCTATCTAGAGCTCTGTAGAGCACTTTAGAAACTGCTTTCATGAATTAAACTGATTGTGAATAAACTTGGAAGGAGATCCCTTTGCAGGGCAGCTTCCTGTCAGACCCACTTCCATTTTCATGACACCCCTCCCCCGCATTCCAATGACATCAGGAGAGCAGGGAGAGGAGAAGAGTCAAATTTCTCTGTGGAACTATGATGCCCATCCAGAATTTTCCTAAGATGACAACTGGGCAGGATGTCCCTACCTACCCTCTAGGTTGTGCCCACTGGGAAGCTCCCATTTCTAACTCTTAGATTTTTCAGTTGCATGAAAATGAAGCCACAAGCTGCTCTAGTCTGTCCTCCTTCCAGAGAAACAGAGTTTGAGGAAGTGCCTGGGTAATTCAAAGCTTCTCACTTCCTTCCCCATATTCACCAAGTCTGCTCTCAAATTCCCTGGTGGTTCTGACCCAAGTAGGTCATGGTTTATTGGGCATTTAGGAACCACATGAAATAGATATTTGTGGCTTTGTAGAGCACGCCTATCAGACACAGTAGTTATGGAAGAGAGAATAGTATCCTACGCTACCCTTAGGCCAGTCCCAAACATGCTGGAATAGCTAGCTCAGCAGGAAAGGTAACCACCCATTTTCTCTCCTTTGTCTTTCTGAGACACCCAGAGGAACTTTGAAGCCTCAGGCTGGGAAGATGTGCAGGTCTCTGTGGGTAAAAGAACTAGTGACTGTAGAGGTGCAAAGACCAAGGCTCAGGGTGGAGGAACTCCAGGTGGCCAATGCCCCACTGGCCCCAGACTTCCTTTCCATTTCACTAACTCAGTCCACATACCCTGAATCCTGGGTGGGTGGAAGGCAGAATCGCACCAACTCTTGTTTTCCAGCTTCATATGTAGACTGGGACACATAGTGCAAAATTCTGGAAACTTGGAGTAGATCCCCCCCCCCCCCAGCTGGCACCTTGAGAGGGACACTGGTTTCCACTTCAGTAATGGTTCTCTGATGTCTTGTACATAAGTCTAGTGGCTGATGGGGACTCACCACCTGGGCCTTCCTGCAGTCTGGCTTGGTGGGGGTCCCTAGATCCAGTGCACAGACCCAAAGTAGGGAGAGCCCTCTGGACCTAAATTTCCCATGGTGGGTGGGTGGATGGTGAGCAGTGGCTGGCAGAAGCCACCATCTCAATGAGCTTTCCCTTTCCAAGCAGGCTCACAATTCCTGAAGAAATTCTAGAGTGGCTGCCCAAGCCAAGGGATTCAAATGTGTCCAGCCTGTGGTTGGTAGGATCCCAGCCCTGGCTTCTCTCCTGGGAAAATAATAAGAAGGGAAGAGACACTGATTCTTCTATACTTATTTACCAGAAGAGCCAGGAGTGAGGGAAAAGGGGGAAGGCTGGAGGTCAGCCTTCTTCCCTGGGTCTCAGATTTTGTGTGCATGCGGGGTGGATAGGAGGATGAGACTTCCCCTTCCTGACTGAAAAATTCCTTCCAAGCTCTGTGGTCTAGTCTAAGCTCCTTGGTTACAAACCCGGTCAGAGGAGATCACTCTCTGCCTTCCACCTTCTCCTTCAAGAGAAGCCACATGTGGGTAGCTTTTCATGTTACAGGTTCTTACTTCTGTCACTATAAACGCAAACCCGACCAAAGAGACCAAGTGCTAGCAAATCTCTCCCTTGCCAACTTCAGAAGTGTTGAGACATCAGCGCCGATGGGCACGTGGGAAGGGTGTAGATCAATGAGGGGAGCATCATGAGGAGTGGTCCTCACACAGGAGGGGTAAAGGCCGCAAGATGGACTGCCTCCTCAGTTAAAGGAGATGACCCAGGTAGAGGCCTGTGGGGGCTGAGGGGTTTCTAGACTTCCAGGACCCTAACTCCTTCATTCTGCTGCCAGGGACTTAAATTTTCGGGGCTCTATTTTTTGCTCACAATAATTTCAGAGCAAACAAAAGATTTGAGGGTTTAAGAGATTTATTCTGCTAACCAGTGTGTTTAGATTTTTAAGAAGACAAGGGCGCCCCCTTCTGGCATACGTTCGCCATTTCAAGGGAACCCATAGGCCTCCCGGCGGAGCTTCAGGCTTACAGTCGCCGGCAGCTTCGAGCCTCCCGGGTTGGAGGGTCCTGGGTTGCGCGTAAAGAGCTCCAGGACTCGGTGTTGCCTGCAATTTAGCCAACCCATCGGCAGATGTGTCGGTCCATGTATAAATTCAGTCTCTGAGAGGCCCGGGAGGAGAACAAGGAAGGCCAGCACGAGCAATACGAATAAAAGAACAGGGTGGTCAGGACTCAGAACAAGACGGCGGCGCCATCTGCCTTCGGTCCACGTCTTCCTTCCACGGGAATAATATATTCACCTTCCTCCCATAACAATTCGCGGTGCCCCCTTTTTTTCTGACTGATTTGTATGGAACCTGTGCAAAAAATATCAATTTCGTTTTTTATTAAACCTTTTTATGGAAAAATTTTCCAAACACCTACTTTATTCCCAAAGTGAATTATATCCGCCCACCACCGACTGACCACATTGAAAACTCTTATTTGTGTCCAAATCACATCAGGGCTCAGTGGCAGAGCGCTTTCTTGCCTAGCATGAAGGAGGCCCTGAATTTGACCCCCCACCTCCCCACACACAATGCAAAAACTACATAAATTACAACAAAATCTACACATTCACATTCACTCTCCCGTAGCTATTTCCTTTCAAATAAGTACTGTTTTAAGGTACAATCATGTTTTAATGTAAATTACTTAGACAAACGCGTGAGCACAGCGTTCACAAATAGGTAACTTCAGACATTCTCACGGACAAGTAGACGCAGAGGCACACACCTGTACTCCGGAAAATAAGCCTTTTTACCAATAAGGCATAATTACTTTTGAGCGTCGCTCCATACTCTTCCCCTCCTTTGAGTCAAAGGAGTTCCTCCAAGCGAGACTTTCAGCAAGGAACGAAACATCGTGTCTACGTGGACTCCAAGACCAAAATCATTTCTAATTCCAAACCAGGTAGATTTTATTAGGCCTCACAGAGGACGATAAATAGTGGTGGTGGTGGTGAAATGTGTTGACGCGACCTCCGGAAGCTCTTTTTAAATCTAGATTTCGGCAACGGAACGACCTCGAGGCTCCACGGTTAGGGCCTCCGCTGCAGACAAACGCTTGAATCTGCCCTGAGTCCCCTCCACTGGCTACCCCTATTGGGTGGTGTTCCGGGCTGGAAAGCTGCCCTAGCAGCAAGAAATAAAAATTAAAAAAAAAAAAAAAAAAAAAAAAGAGCAAACCATCGAGTCCCCTAGTTCTTGGGAGCGCCGCTGGCTCCCCTCCCCCAATCTAGAGCAACCTTCCCTTTCTGTCCCCAGCTCCCCTCCTCCCTTTCATTAAAGTTTTATTCAAGATCCTAAGTGCTGCACTTTAATTAGGTTTCCTTCAGGGAAAGCTCTGTGCCCCACCTCCGATCTGTCTAACAGAAACCCCAGAGCTACAATCGCGAATTAAATAAATGAACTCGTTCCCGTAAACTTGCCATAAAGCGTGGAGGCGACTGCTGTAGAGGGAATGAAAGGAGGAGGTTTCGTCGTTTTTGAAAGAAATTTATGATATTTTCACCCACCTGAACAGTTGCTCTCTGGGCACAAGGGGAGAATTTACTGGAAATTACTGGATCGGCCCTCGGCCTCCTGCCCAAGCGCAGGACACCGGGTACCTCTCTCCAGACGCTGGTCTGGACCTGGAGAGGGATTTAAAACATCCAATGGAGAATCGATGCCAACTTTTCTTTCTTTCTCCGATTCCAGTTTGTTGTAGAAGTGTGTGTGTGTGTGTGTGTGTGTGTGTGTGTGTGTTGGGGGGGGTTGGAGTGGTTGGAGGAGACGTGAAAGAATGCCATGGTTGCCCTCTCCCCTTCTCTAAATTGCCTCCGAAATAGGAGGGGGACAGAGAGGTAGCAAAAGAATTCAGTCGCCCCTAGAATGATGAGGAGGGAAAGGCAGCAACTGCTGGAACTAATCTGGGTGGAGGGGGAGGGACTTTGCCATTGAACTTGAGGATCCAGGTTGGTGGTCTCCACCACCCCACCCCCACACTCCTAACCTTTATGGCAAGAAAGAGGAAGGTGAGGGGAAGAGGGGACTTCTCCGGCTTCGCGAAGGAGCGGGGAAGCCAAAAGGCGGGGGGCGGGGAAGGGCGAGAGCTACTGGGAGACCCGCTGGGAGATGCCGCGGATGGCGGGGAAGCGACGAGCCTGGAGCGGCTAGAGGAGACACTCTAGTCTTCGCCCCTGACTTGCAGCTATGCAGTGGGGGAACCAACGGCTGTGCAAAGTCTTGTTGAGCCCGGCCCCAGACTCTGTAAGGAGCGGGTAGTCAGTGCTGCTCTCTGGTAATTCCTCTCCTAGGCTTAGGTGCACCCCTGAGGTGCTCGGAGCCTTAGACCAGTGGGAGGCAGAAACCTTCAAGCCGATGCCTGCCGAGCTCAGGGCCTAGAGGCAAGCTGGATTTTGGTCTAGGCCTTTGCAGTGAGAGGAGAAATGTTAAGCGCCCGCCCGTTTTTCAAACCAAGGACCGGTCAGGTTTTTACTATCTCCAAGGGTTTCTTCTCTATAAGGTAAACTAGCTCATGCGTAGGCCAAGGGCATTACTGATCTTCCAGTCTAGAATTTGCTTCAAGAGGCTCTGGAAGGGGGTCTTCTAAGAATTTGGGGGATTTGAAGTCTTTTCAAGTAAGAGAAGGACCTGGGGCAGGCTCTCACAGAGACCTCAGAGCAGGGACACCTCTTGCTGGTTTTTGCAAAGACCAGCAATCACTTGGGCAAAAAGGGACAAAGAAAATGCTTCGTGGAAGCATCCGGGACATGCACAGCCTTGGCTTGGGAGAGGCTAGCTGGTGGGAGCCAGCACAACCAGTAAAGCCCCCAACAAAGTTTGACTGACATGGAGTCCTGGCACAGAAAAAATATATTATTATTATTATTTTAATTTTAAACTATAATATTTTATAAAAAAAACTATTTAAAAAAACTGGGCAAATTTAACTTTGATGATAATGATTTACTAAATCACCCTTAAGGGAAAAGTTCTAGTCCTTAAAAAAAAAAAAAAAAGTGTACTTTAACCTCTGGGTCCCTGCTTTCCTTCCCTGCACACCTGTGCCTTCTTAGAAGTTCCTTGGCTTGGTGAGTGCTGGGATTTGAGGAGCAACTGGAAGGCACTCACCCCAGGTTCATGCAGGTGCAGGGGAACTGAGACCAGCACTGAGACACGGGCCACATGCCCACATCCTCAGCCACTGCCACTACTAACTTGGTCTTAGAATGGACACATGAATCTACAAACACACCCAAGACTCACCTAACTCCCCACCCTCTAGCGGGCTCCTCCCCCATCACTGCCCCCCTCAGAAGACCGGGCCTCTTCCACCCAAGTTTGTATTGCTTTATCAAAGAGTTTCTGATCCTTGTCGTCCACAACTGAGTGAGCACTTTATAAAATAAGTAAATTGAGAATAAGAGAGCAAGTTACCTGAAGGGTGTCACATAGGCAAACCTGGGCCCCAAAGCAGGTCCTTTTAATCTCTAAGCTCCAGGTATCCACCAACTGACAGAACAAGGTGCCCAGCCTTTCTCCCATCTTCAACAAACCTCTCCACAGTAGGTCCCTTCAGACACTGACAAACACCTGCTTCCATCTGGGGCTGCCCAGCTAAGGCCATACATGTTTACTCAAACCCCTAGACCCAGCTCCACCTTGGGAGGAGGCACCGTTCCCTAAGTGCAAACACAGGCGAATAAACACATACAGAATTTTAGTTCAACCAGCTACTCATTTACTGAATGTACTGAATGCCTACTGCACACAAAACCTTCCACTGAGGGTGGAAGGCAGGAGGAAATACCTTGGAAATAAAATCTCTCTTCCTAAGGTCTTGCAGATCCTGGGCCTGCAGCCCTGAAGCATGGAGACTATATTCTATGAGCTCTGGCATTGTGAGGTGGAAAGACACCTTTGTAAATGACTACAAATCAGGACAAATGGGGAACAAGGAGTGAGAAAGACCCATGGCATCTGGAGGCTACCAAGGAGATGCAGTCAGTACAGAAGAAGGATCCGGAAAGATGCTCAGAATATCAAACCCCCTGGCAAAATGTGAGGAAAACTCGGGGGGGTGGGGGTGAGGGGAAGAAGGGAAAAGGCAGATCGTGGTGGGAAAACTGTATGGATCCCGGCTGCGGCTCCGGATGAGAGAGATGGCTAGGAAGAGGGTAGGCTCATCTCACACGATCCTGGATGCCAGGGGAAAGTCTGGGCCCTAATCAGACACCATCTAGTCATTTATACTCCGATCCATCCAACTCCACCCAGGCGGGCGAGCGCCATCACTAGGGGCCGCTTTCCGCAGGCTCCAGGCAAGGGGCAGAGAGAGGCAGCTTTCTAACAGCAGGGTCCATACCCATCCCGTGGATTTCCCAGCTCTCTGACCCTAGGTGGACTGAGCCCGTCAACCCAGCGGTAGACCTGCGCCTAGCCTTTGTCCGGTTGATGGCTGAAGTTCAGTGCCCCTCCCCCTCCAAGGCAAGGTTTTGTCATTGAACTTGAGTCTGGCTATAAACATTCCTTCACCTCTCTGGGAGCCGGACCGGGACTCCAAGCGTGTCGGGGAAAGAAGGCAGAGGGGCCTATAGAAGGGTCCAGAATGCGAAAGACCAGGCCTCTTCCACTCAAGATTGTATTGCTTTATCAAAGAGTTTCTGATCCTTGCCTTCTGGGAAAACTCTCTGGGCCTACATTTTAAAACCCGATTATTGTGGCTGGGGATGTAGCTCTGTGTGGAAGCTAGCACGAACAAGGTTCCATTCCCAGCACCGCCAAACAAACAGACAACAACAACAACAACAACAACAAAAAAAAAAAAAACAAACAAAACCCCGAAATACCGAAACAAAGAACTCCCCCCTATTGTTGAGGCTACGTGGCAAGAGAGACCAATGGTAGGATCAAAATAATGTAACGTTTTCCTTCGCCCGTAATTCATGTTATCTTACCTTAAATTAGGCAGTAAATCTCATAATTTCTTTTAACAATCAAGATAAAAATACATAAATAACAAACGGATGACAGCTAAAGCCGATGCATTATTAGAGAACTTTCGAGCGGCGCCGCAGGCAGTCGCCGCGGTTTGAAAGAGCCCCTCCTGGGGCGCGGTAATATCGGGGCGCTGTCGCGAGTTCCAGGCTGCCACCGGAGCGGTTGCCGAGCCCCCCCACCCCGCGCAGTTCTCGGTCTCTTTCCCAGGATCTGGAAACTTTTAACTGGGTCTCCCGTCTCCACGGCCAAGGAAGCCCTAGCCTGGGCAACCGCGGGAGCCGGGAATCTTGCAGATCTTTCCCCGCGATCGGCCGAGTGCGGAGGCCTCGGAGCGGCCTGCAGAGACGCTATCAGTTATTTTGTTCTCTTGTTTTCAGAATTCGGGATCTTGCAGCAAAGGAGAGTCCAAGGTCCGTTGCCGGAGTCTTTTCCTGGCCCAATATTATTCAGTAGGAGGAAAAGCGGGCGCGCTGGGAGTTCGGGGAGACGCGGGGTCCTCGGTGACTCACGCGGCCTGGCTCCGCGCCTTCCTGGAGCCCCCGGAGCAGCAAAGACACCAAAGACACCAAATCCGCTAAGACACCAAAGTCCCGGGAACCAACGGAAAGCTCCCAGCCCTCTCTTTGGGGGCTAGAAAAAAATGCAACGAGGCAGGTCCTCACAGGCAAATCGTAAGAGACCTGAGGGAGTCGTCCCACTAACGCTGTCCGTGTCCTCCCCCGCCCCCCAATTTGGCTTTTACCCGCCACAGATTTCTCTGGACCAAAAGGATTTGTTGTTTTATCCCCCTCCTCAGCCTTGGATTCTCAGGCCTTCCTGGCTCTGGAAAGAATCCAGTCAACCCTTCTCCCTTTGTCTGACCTTTGGGGGAAAGAGGCGTGGGCGCCGCCAGGGTCAAATTCGCAGACCTGTCCTGTATCTTTAAAGGCAAGTGAGGCCACCAGTCTCATCGGTCTCATCGGACCAGGAGAGTCCCAAGTAGTTGGGGGCATTGTGGGGCAAACAGGGAAGCTGCTTTTCACTTTTAATCTGCTATTCGATTCGCACATTCGCTTCTGCCTGTCTCCGGCTCTGTAGAAGAGAAACAATTCCATGCGAAACGAAGCCTTCATTTGGAAAAATAAGTGCGAAGTTCTCATGTAATGAACTTCCCAGAAATGTCCTGTCTTTAGCACTTGAGTAATTTTGCGGTAGTTCAGCACCGGCGTTTATCAAAGTTAAGGATTTACAGTATTACACACAATGGTTTCTGCGGAATCTGATTCAGAGCAAAAGAGGCCACATCTACACTGCTCCCCACGAAGTTTCGGACTACACACATTGAGATAAATTCCCCTAACATTCTTGCCTCTTAAAAAATTAAAGCTCATTTTTTATATTTTATAAAAAAGAAAAGCAAAATACAGATCGGAAAAAAATATGAGCTTAAAACACACAGATACTATGAAAACCTTTTTATAAACAATCTTCTTTGAAAAAAATTTCCGTTCGTTTTTCAATGCCTATGTTTTACAATTAGCAACTAGTGTCTACTTTTTGTTCCTTTTGCCGTTCCTAATTTGTAGTTATATACATACTAACTTGTTTTAAAACAGTATACAATTATTAGGTAATAAGCAATTCCTCAGTTATCGTAGTTTTCTAAATGCCTTTTTAAAAATTGCATAATATACAATGAAAGGAGTTGTCAGGCATTTAGAAAAGCATTTCCCTAAAGTTGGTTATTTAGGCTGTTCCAACACTTAAAAATAAAATATATTCTTTTTCTGATTGGAAATGTAGCAATTCTCATTGTCAAAAATTTTAAAAATATTACAAACTATAAAGAAAATAAGCCCATCCCATATCTTACCACCAAAATTTACAAAATGAATCTTTCATTGTATTTTCATCAGTTCTTTTTCCTTGAACATGTGTGTAATTTCAAAAGCAAGATTCTGTATGAGCATTTTTGTATCTTGCCTTTTATTTAAATATCAAATTATGAACATTTCCCGATGTCATTAAATATTCTTAAAAAGCATGACTATGATTGTATAGTATTCAATCCATCAGATGTACTATCAAAAACATTTTTTAAATTATTGGTCATTTAGATGGTTTCCATGTTTACTTTTAAAAATAATTCATAAGAGAGAAATTGTTATGCTCCTTAAGTATGTTTGGTAGGAAAATGAGAGCTGAATCCCCCTGGCATAGAATGCTGTAAAATTATTAGGTTAAAAATTTCCCTTCTCAATATTTGTTGGGAGAGAACAAAAGGGAGTCTTTTAGAGTGCTTAAAATGTTCCAAGTTTTGGTTAAGGAGGTGGTTACTTATGTGCGGGCGGTAAAATATCATTTATCTGAATATTTAAAATGTGTATGCTTTATTTTTTAGTTTTTAACACTGCTCTCTTACCCTCAAAAGCCTGTATTTGTTTACACAGAAAGAGGACAATGCAGGAAATAGTTGGAGGAAGTGAAGAAGTGGGTGGAGACCAGCCCAAACTGGATCAGTTCACCCCTTGCTGGGGTATTATCTTTGGTTCATAGAGATCCAAATATTTACCAAAAGCAAACATTTGACAGTTTGCGATGGGGTGGGGGGAGAGAGCAAGCACAAACTGGAGCACTGGTCCCTTCTTCCCCACTTCAGTGTTAACCCTTGTCAGCTAGAGGTGTCCCTATTATAGTTGCACTTCTGTGCTTTGAATTCCCAAGTGAATTGAAGAGGAATAAAAATAGGGTTAGAAGAGGTTTAAAAAGAGAATTAAAATTAACAGATAAGAAGTTGGCTTATGGTAATATTGTGATAAGAGTAATATTGTCATGCTAAATAGAAGTGGGGTGATATATATATATATGTGTGTGTGTATATATGTATATATATATATATATATATTTTTTTTTTTTTTTTTTAAATTCAGAAATGCTGTAGGTTTGGGCTGGGGACTTAGCTCCATGGTAGAGTGCTTGCCTAGGATGCCTGAGGCCCTGTGTTTGATCCCCAGCACTGCAAACAAACAAAACACCCCCCATTTAAAAAAAAACACTGTAGGTTCATTTTGAATTTCTTTTGTAATGTACTTTCACTTAAAAGAAATATCAGGGGGCTGGGGTTGTGGCTCAGCGGTAGAGTGCTCGCCTTGCACATGCATGGCCCGGGTTCAATCCTCAGCACCACGTAAAAATAAATGCATTGTGTACAACTAAAGCAAATAAATAAATATTTTTAAAAATCAGACACAGCCGGGCGCGGTGGTGCACGCCTGTAATCCCAGCACTTTGGGAGGCTGAGGCAGGAGGATCGCGAGTTCAAAGCCAGCCTCAGCAATGGCGAGGCACTTAGTAACTCAGTGAGACCCTGTCTCTAAATAAAATACAAAAAAGGTCTGGGGATGTGGCCCAGTGGTCGAGTGCCCCTGAGTTCAATCCCTGGTACCAATAAATAAATAAATAAATAAATAAATAAATAAATAAATAAAATCAGGCACAATTTGGAAACTGAAGGATCAATTGTTTTCCAGAATGAAAACAAGGGCTTAGAGAGAGTGGAGTAGAGCCTGGTATCTGAGCCTACTTGTGTTGGTGCTGGCTTCTGAGGTTGCTTGCTTTCACATGCTTAATCCTGGGATATTGAGAGAGGAAAAAACACTTCTAATGATTTCACACCCTGATTGTGTTTTGGATAGGAATCTTTACATATTCATATTTAGGGGTTATTTCTCCTCTCCTCTCCTTTCTCTCTCTCTCCTCTCCTCTCTCTCTCTCTCTCTCTCTCTCTCTCTCTCTCTCTTTTGGTGTTGGGGATTGAACCCAGGGTGATCTACCACTGAGCCACATCCCCAGACCTTTTTTAATTTTTTTATTTTGTGTCAGGGTTTTGCTAAATTATAGAGGTTAGCCTGGAACTTTCACTAGATCCTTCTGCGTCAGCCTCCTGAGTAACTGGAATTGCAAGTGTGTTCTGTGTCCCACCTCTTCTGGATGATTTCTTTCTTTTTTGTTGTCATTTCTTTCCTTTTTTGGTTTAGAATCAAGACAAAATTGGATTTTTTTTTTTTTTTTTGTATTGGGGATTGAACCCAGGGGTGCTCTACCACTGAGTTATTTCCCCAGCCCTTTTTGTTTTTTATTTTGAGCCAGGGTCTTACTAAGTTGCTTAGGGCCTTGCTAAGTTGCTGAGGCTGGCTTCAAACTTGCAATCCTCCTTCTGAGTCACTAGGATTGCTGGCATGTACCACCACACCAGAAAATTTGTAATATCTTATGAAGAAAGACATCAGAGCCATCTTTCCATGTTGAAAACTATACAATAGGTATTTTATAAAAAAGTTTTCCCCCTTTTTCTAAGGTGTAATGTATATTCAGCACTGTGCATTAATCTTAAGAGTGCAATTTGATTAATATTTACCCATGTAACTATGATTCATGAAACAGAATATTCCCTCCCACTCCCTATACATTCCCCTGTCCCTTTCCAGCATAATATTCCAGAGGTAATGGTGATTCTGATTTCCATTAATATTGATTTGTTTGGCCTGCTTAATAGAATTATACATTGCAAGCCAAGTGTGATGGTGCAGGCCTGTAATCCCAGCGACTCAGGAGGCTGAGGAAGAAAGATTATAAATTTGAGGCCAGCCTTGTCAACTTAGTAAAACCCTGTCTTGAAATACAAAATAAAGGGGGCTGGAAATGTAGTTCAGTGGCAGAACACCCCTGGGTTCAATCACTATTACCAAGGTAGGGTCAGAAAAGCAGGAAGAAAGAAAAAATAATTGTATTGTGTGCACTCTCTGGGGTTTGTTTTTTTTTCCATTCAACAAAATGTCTGTCAGATTCATCCATGTTGTTGTGTGCATCAGTTTTTAAATCTTTTTTTGGGGGGGGTACCAGGGATTGAACTTGGGGGCACTCAACTACTGAGGCACATCCCTAGCCCTATTTAATATTTTATTAGACACAGGGTCTCACTGAGTTGCTTAGTGCCTTGCCATTGCTGAGGCTGGCTTTGAACTTGTAATCCTCCTGCCTCAGTCTCCAGAGCCGATGGGATTACAGGCGTGTGCCACTGGGCCCAACTCAGTTTTTAATTCTTTTAACTGCTTTCTGCTATTCCATTGTATAGATATACCACTATTATACAGTATACTTATTAGAGGACATTTGAGTTGTTTCCATTTTGGGCTATTATGAATAAAGATACTATGATTATTCTTGAACATGTTTTTTTTGGTGAACAAACTGACTCATTTACTATATAATTTAATTTATGAATTATGAAGTAGGTATATGTTTAGCTTTATTAGTTATATGGTGTTTTAAGATTCAAAATATGTATCAGTCTCCATTCCCCACAACAACTGGTGTAAATGATCAGACTTAAGAAGGAAAAAAAAACCCCAATACATCAAAGGATATGATTATATTAGTTTGGAATCTATAACGAGTTTATTTTGAAGACTTGATAACCTTAATGTCCCTGGGATAGAAGAGGAGATCTTGATGGCAAAGTATCAAGATTCATGGCTCTGGTCCTTCCGTAGTCTCCCTCCACTGGGCACTTCACATCTGCCAGTTATGCCTGTGTGGATCTCCCCAAACTCCCCTAAATGCAAGTGCACTGGTATAGGGCTATCTGACTGAGGCAATGGTCAGGGTCAGCAGGGACCACATGCCCAAGGATTAGTGCCTGAAGATGCAAGTGATTCTCCCGAGTCCTGATTTGGAAGCTGAGTTATGTCTTGTGAAATTTATTACCTCCTGGTCCTTTAACAAGAATCGATCTATCTTCCCCAGCAGAATTTCCATTACTGGTGACAGGTGCTTGGAGCCAGCTTATTAAAAACCATCATTTCAACCCCCAAAGCAAAGTGCTACAGTGTATTGGAACAGAATACTAATTTCCAGTTTCATATCATAATCTAGGACATGGAGAGCATTAGGAGGTATTTTAATATTGAAGAGGAAAGAAATGCAAGGCTGTTTCTGCAGCTATACCCAGGGCCCAGGAACACCAGGATCTGCCTTCATTTTTCCAGTCAAACTTCCCCTTGGGTCCAACAGGATAATACAGCTCAGTGGCTCTTCCCTTAGGCTGGCCCTGCCCTGGCCCAAGACAGAGCTTGCCTCATTGCTTAGTAACTGTGGTAAAATAGAATGAGCTCTGAATTTCTTTCAAGTTGGAAGGACTTAGGGGAGAAAGCTCTTTTAGGTTTGTATAGTACTTCTTAATTTTCCAAGTGTTTCTGACATCTCTGCATACACGCATGTCTTTGTTGTTGTTGTTGTTGATGATGAACCTTTATTTTATTCATTTATTTATATGCGGTGCTGAGAATTGAACCCAGTGCCTCACACATGCTAGGCAAGTGCTCTACCACTGAGCCACAAACCCAGCCCACATGCATGTCTTTTATATCATGTGCTACAGCAAGGTACAAGAGGAGGAAAAGAATCTGCCCATTTTATATCATACCTTGGAGGTAGTTTCTTGTTGTCCTTTTGGAGGTGAGAGAAGCCTCCATTCACTGACTTTGGTCTTCAGCTTTTTCCTGTGAAGATTTGAGAGTAGTTCTGAGAAGTTTGGGTTGGAGGAGGGGGAGGAGTGGGGGAGACAGTTTATGGAGCTCTTTTAGGGATGAGCAAGATTTTATGCCTCCACAGAGCTTCTCTATCATCTTCAGGTCTCCCAAGGAGAACTTTCTGACTGAATTATTCAAATTATCAATTAATTTTTTGTGTCACACAAGTCTGGGTATATCATGTCAAGTAAAAGAAACATCTAAAGAAATAATCTGAATGGCCAGGTCAAGAATTAGACACATGAGTAACCAAGTATATTTTGCAGTGTGTACTGTCCAGCAAGGTGGTAGATAGCTCATCTAAAATGCTTGGAGTGGGGACTAGGAGGTGTGGCTCAGTAATAGAGCACTTGCCTAGGCATTGGGTTTAACCCCAAGCACACAAAAATAAACAATACATACATAAATAAATAATAAAAATAAAAGTGGGCACATGGGGATTAGAGAAGCTGTTACTTAGACATAATGGTATTGGGAATCTTCCTAAGAGGTGAGGTCAAAGGTTATATACAGCTGTATAATAGCAAAATGTCCATAAATCTCGGATTTTAGTATGTACCTTAATGAACAACATGCATTTTATATAGTTGCCATGGAATGTCAGACATTTTGCAATATGTATGGCTGACTTAATGTACTTTGACAGTTTGTATCAATTATATAAAACTGCCTTAGAAAGTTTTTTTTTTCTTTTCTTTTTTCTTTCTTTTCCTTTTCAGTGCTAGCGATTGAACCCAGGACTTTGCACATACCAGGTAAGTAGTACTGAACCACACCCTCAGCCCCTAACCAAGAAAATTTTGATCCTCTAGAATTTTTTTTTTTTAGTTTTTACATAACCCCCTTCCTTTTTATTTATTATTTTTAAATTTTAATTTGTTATATATGACAGCAGAGTGCATTACAATTCATATTACACACAGAGCACAATTTTTCTTATCTCTGGTTGTACATAAAGTAGAGTCACATCATTAGTGTCTTCATACATGTACTTAGGGTAATGTCTTCATACATGTACTTAGGGTAATGATGACCATCGCATTTCACCATCTTTCCTACCCCCTGCCCCCTCCCCTTTTCCCCTTTGCCCTATCTAGAGTTCATCTAATTCTCCCATTCCCCCCACCCCAAGCTCATTATGAATCAGCATCCTTAAATCAGAGAAACATTTGGCATTTGTTTTTTGGGATTGGCTAACTTCACTTAGCATTATACTTTCCATTCCACCCATTTACCTGCAAATGCCATGATTTTATTCTCTTTTAATGCTGAGTAATATTCCATTGTGTATATATACTACATTTTCTTTATCCATTCATCTACTGAAGGGCATCTGGGTTGGTTCCACAATTTAGCTATTGTGAATTGAGCTGCTGTGTCCCTGTGGTATGCTGTTTTTAAGTCCTTTGGGTATAGACCGAGGAGTGGGATAGCTGGGTAAAATGGTGGTTCCATTCCCAGTTTTCCAAGGAATCTCCATACTGCTTTCCAGATTGGTTGCACCAACTTGCAGTCCCACCAGCAATGTATGAGTGTGCCTTTTTCCCCACATCCTCACCAACATTTATTGTTGTTTGTATTCTTTTTAAAAAATATTTTCATTTTTTAGTTGTAGTTGGATGCAATACCTTTATTTTATTTATTTTTATGTGGTGCTGAGGATCGAACCCAGGGCCTCGCACACGACAGGCGAGTGCTCTACCGCTGAGCCACAACCCCAGCCCTGTTTGTATTCTTAATAGCTGCCATTCTGACTGGAGTGAGATGAAATTTCGAATTGCATTTCTCTAATTGCTAGAGATGTTGAACAGTTCTTCATATATCCTCTAGGAATTTGGGGGACACATGCTATTGTCCTTTCTTATCTTGACACTAAACTTTAGGTTACCTAAAGATAACCTAAATTCAAGGTTATTTCCTTCTGTCTTCTCTCCTCTTTATAAAAATATTTGGGTAAACCGGGCACAGTGGCATACACCTGTAATCCCAGCACTTGGGAGGCTGAGACAGGAGGATCACGAGTTCAAAGCCAGCCTCAGCAATGGCGAGGCACTTAGCAACTCAGTGAGACCCTGTCTCTAATAAAATACAAAAAAGGGCTGGGGATGTGGCCCAGGGGTCGAGTGCCCCTGAATTCAATCCCCGGTACCACAAAAAAAAAAAAAAAAAAAAAAAAAAAAAAAAAAAAAAATTTGAATAAGCAGCACAAACTCATCCAAATTGCCAATTGTTTAAATCATCCCAGTGGTTTGCAAGAAAGTATAGTGCCTGTGTGGCTAATTGAATTTTTCTTTTTAAACTTTTTTTGTTTTTGTTGTTGTGGTGGCACCAGGGATCCAAACCAGTGTCTCTGGAATGCCAGGCAAGTGCTCTATCACTAAACTACACCTCCAGGCGCTAGTTGAATATTCCATTTGAATGTTTGGTGCCATGTGGTCTAAGGCTTGGGGGAGCAAAAAACTTGGTGTCAGGGGTCCCTGTGGAGTGTGTGTACAGGTGACAATTAAAACCAGTGTTGTGGGGCTGGGGTTGTGGCTCAGCGGTAGAGCACTCACCTAGTGCGTGCACGGCCTGGGTTTGATCCTCAGCACCATGTAAAAATAAAGGCATTGTGTACAACTAAAACAAATAAATAAATGTGAAAAATAAAAAAATAAAAAATAAAACCAGTGTTGTAGCCAGACATGGTGGCACATGCTTATAATCCCAGTAGCTTGGGAGGCTGAGGCAGCAGAATCAGAAGTTCAAGGCCAGCCTCAACAATTCAGCGAGGCTTGAAGCAACTTGGTCAGACCCTGTCTCAAAATAAAAAATAAAAAGGTCTGGGGATGTGGCTCAGTGGTAAAGCACCTCTGGGTTCAATCTCTAGTACACAAAATGAAAAAACAAAAAACAAAACCCCAACCAATGTTGTTTCCTTTCCAGCTTGGCCCAAGGTAGAGCTCACTTGGCCTTCTCAACAGAATGACTTTCTGAGCCTCAGACCTTAGAATTAGCATTTCCTTTCCCAATGTCTCTTCCCTGGACAGTAAGCCATGGCTCCACCAGAAAGGTTTCCTCATTAATACACAAGCAACAAGGGTTTCCCCAGAGAAGCAGATCCTTCAGCCTAGGTGTGAGTAACCAGAGACATTGTTACATTTCAGAGCTGACTTGAAGGATGGATGCAAGCCCTTTCCCAATAAAAATATTTTATTTGTCCCTGAGAAGGTTTTCTTGGAAGCATCTCAATATGCCCCACATACTATTTTTACTCTGAATGTTTCCATTGCCCGAAATCATTTTTGGCACAGCTGTTGGGTGAAAGTGTGACTCTGGGCTGAGATGTCTGCCTCCTACTTGGCAGGAGTCTTCCAGAGGCTAGGCTGTGTGCCTTTTCCACTGCCTCCATTCACCAACCAGGCTGAGGTTTGCCTCACAGCTCATACCATATCTCCATCCATTCTCTTTATTTTCTAGGAACAGGAAACTCTCAGGCTACAGGAGAATCTGGGGAGAAAAGTAAGTGGGAATGAGGCATTCGACACCGGTCTTTTTTTTTTTTTTTTTTTTTTCTTTCTTTTCATGGTGCTGGGGATTGAACCCAGGCCCTCGTGCATGCAAGGCAAGCACTCTACCAACTGAGCTATATCCCCAGCCCACTTGATACCAGTCTTTTTTTTTTTTTTTTTGTGGTACCAGGGATTGAACTCAGGGGCACTCGACCACTGGATCACATCCCCAGCCCTTTTTTGTATTTTATTTAGAGACAGGGTCTCACTGAGTTGCTAAGTGCCTTGCCATTGCTGAGGCTGGCTTTGAACTCGTGATCCTCCTGCCTCAGCCTCCCAAAGTGCTGGGATTACAGGCGTGCGCCACTGTGCCCAGCTGATACCAGTATTAAAGGGAGAACTAACCCAGTAATGACATATCTTTATTCTCAATTCTAGCTGAGAGTTTTCTGCCTTGGTATTTTTGTTTTGTTTTGTTTTTTTGTACCAGGGATTGAATTCAGGGGCACTCGACCACTGAACCACATCTCCAGCCCTTTTTTTGTATTTTATTAGAGACAGGGTCTCACTGAGTTGCTAAGTGCCTCTCCATTGCTGAGGCTGGCTTTGAACTCTTGATCCTCCTGCCTCAGCCTCCGAAGTGCTGGGATTACAGGTGTGCGCCACCACGCCCGGCCTGCCTTGGTCTTTTTCTCTCTTCTTTCCTTCTTTTACCTCCCTCTCTCCCTTCCTTCCTGTGATGATGGGTACTGAACTCAGGGCCTTCTGCATGCTAAACACATGCTCTACCACTCAGTTACACCCCCAGCCCTTGGCTACTCTTATGATCCACACTGTTGACATCATTACTTTATCCTCCCCATCTGACTCTCCTGTCACTCTTGGCCCTGCTAGGGTTGATTCCTTTGACTGCAGGGAGCTGGAAGAGAGAAAAAGGTTACTAAATGTGTTGTCATGATCATCTCCTCCTCCTCCTCCTCTTCCTCTTCCTCTCCTCCTTTTGTACTGGGAATTGAACCCAGGGCTACTTTTCCCCACTAAGTCACATCCCGAGCCCCTTTTAATTTTATTTATTTATTTTACGGGCCTGGGTTTGATCCTCAGCACCATGTAAAAATAAAGGCATTGTGTACAACTAAAACAAATAAATAAATGTGAAAAATAAAAAAATAAAAAATAAAACCAGTGTTGTAGCCAGACATGGTGGCACATGCTTATAATCCCCAGTAGCTTGGGAGGCTGAGGCAGCAGAATCAGAAGTTCAAGGCCAGCCTCAACAATTCAGCGAGGCTTGAAGCAACTTGGTCAGACCCTGTCTCAAAATAAAAAATAAAAAGGTCTGGGGATGTGGCTCAGTGGTAAAGCACCTCTGGGTTCAATCTCTAGTACCCAAAATGAAAACAAAAACAAAACCCCAACCAATGTTGTTTCCTTTCCAGCTTGGCCCAAGGTAGAGCTCACTTGGCCTTATCAACAGAATGACTTTCTGAGCCTCAGACCTTAGAATTAGCATTTCCTTTCCCAATGTCTCTTCCCTGGACAGTAAGCCATGGCTCCACCAGAAAGGTTTCCTCATTAATACACAAGCAACAAGGGTTTCCCCAGAGAAGCAGATCCTTCAGCCTAGGTGTGAGTAACCAGAGACATTGTTACATTTCAGAGCTGACTTGAAGGATGGATGCAAGCCCTTTCCCAATAAAAATATTTTATTTGTCCCTGAGAAGGTTTTCTTGGAAGCATCTCAATATGCCCCACATACTATTTTTTACTCTGAATGTTTCCATTGCCCGAAATCATTTTTGGCACAGCTGTTTGGGTGAAAGTGTGACTCTGGGCTGAGATGTCTGCCTCCTACTTGGCAGGAGTCTTCAGAGGCTAGGCTGTGTGCCTTTTCCACTGCCTCCATTCACCAACCAGGCTGAGGTTTGCCTCACAGCTCATACCATATCTCCATCCATTCTCTTTATTTTCTAGGAACAGGAAACTCTCAGGCTACAGGAGAATCTGGGGAGAAAAGTAAGTGGGAATGAGGCATTCGACACCGGTCTTTTTTTTTTTTTTTTTTTTTCTTTCTTTTCATGGTGCTGGGGATTGAACCCAGGCCCTCGTGCATGCAAGGCAAGCACTCTACCAACTGAGCTATATCCCCAGCCCACTTGATACCAGTCTTTTTTTTTTTTTTTTTGTGGTACCAGGGATTGAACTCAGGGGCACTCGACCACTGGATCACATCCCCAGCCCTTTTTTGTATTTTATTTAGAGACAGGGTCTCACTGAGTTGCTAAGTGCCTTGCCATTGCTGAGCTGGCTTTGAACTCGTGATCCTCCTGCCTCAGCCTCCCAAAGTGCTGGGATTACAGGCGTGCGCCACTGTGCCCAGCTGATACCCAGTATTAAAGGGAGAACTAACCCAGTAATGACATTATCTTTAGTTCTCAATTCTAGCTGAGAGTTTTCTGCCTTGGTATTCTTTGTTTTGTTTTGTTTTGTTTTTTTGGTACCAGGGATTGAATTCAGGGGCACTCGACCACTGAACCACATCTCCAGCCCTTTTTTGTATTTTATTAGAGACAGGGTCTCACTGAGTTGCTAAGTGCCTCTCCATTGCTGAGGCTGGCTTTGAACTCTTGATCCTCCTGCCTCAGCCTCCGAAGTGCTGGGATTACAGGTGTGCGCCACCACGCCCGGCCTGCCTTGGTCTTTTTCTCTCTTCTTTCCTTCTTTTACCTCCCTCTCTCCCTTCCTTCCTGTGATGATGGGTACTGAACTCAGGGCCTTCTGCATGCTAAACACATGCTCTACCACTCAGTTACAACCCCCAGCCCTTGGCTACTCTTATGATCCACACTGTTGACATCATTACTTTATCCTCCCCATCTGACTCTCCTGTCACTCTTGGCCCTGCTAGGGTTGATTCCTTTGACTGCAGGGAGCTGGAAGAGAGAAAAAGGTTACTAAATGTGTTGTCATGATCATCTCCTCCTCCTCCTCCTCTTCCTCTTCCTCTCCTCCTTTTGTACTGGGAATTGAACCCAGGGCTACTTTTCCCCACTAAGTCACATCCCGAGCCCCTTTTAATTTTATTTATTTATTTTGAGACAGGGTCTCACTAAGTTGCTTAAGACCCAATAAGTTGTTGAAAACTGGCCTTGAACTTGCAATCCTCCTGCCTCAGCCTCCCCAAATCAGTGGAATTACAAGCATGCACCACCATACGCAGCTTCTCATGATGTTCTAGAGAGGTACTGGGGTGTAACAGAGAGGTTATGGAATGCACTGGACCTTTGTATTATGGAGTTTAATAATTTCACTTCAAGGTAACAAGTCCAACAAAAGTGAGTAACTCCCATCATACAGTTACAGAGTCACTGAAATTGCATTCTAAAGTAAAACTATCTTTTTTTGGGGGGGGGGGGGTACTGTGGATTGAACTCAGGGGCACTCAACCACTGGGCCACATCCCCAGCCTTTTTTATATTTTATTAGAGACAGGGTTTCACTGAGTTGCTAAGTGCCTCGCCATTGCTGAGGCTGGCTTTGAACTCGTGATCCTCCTGCCTCAGCCTCCCAAGTGCTGGGAGACTTTAGTAATTTTAAAGTATTTGGCCCTGTGTATTGTGATTACTTGTGAATGAGCTTTCAGACTCTGTCATTGGATTGTCAGATCCTTGAATCCATGGATCATGTCTTATTCATTTGCATATGTTCCAGAGTGCCCAGACAGCTTGGTGTCTGGCACGTGAAAATTACTCAATAAATACCTATAAATGAAATCATGATTTCATTAAGAGAAAAAAGATGTATAATGGGGATTATGGTAGTCTGCCTTTTGTGTAAAAAGGAGGGAAATAAGAATATGTTATCACAATAAATCTCATTTACATAAAAGCACACTGGAAGTGTATATAAGAAACTAATCACACTGGTTTCCCTTAGGGAATGGAACAATGGTGAAAATGGGAGAGATGAAGACACTTTGGGAGGAGATTGTTTACTTTATACATTTCTACAGTTATTTTTTTCTTTTCTTTTTTTTTTTTTTTTCTTTTTTTTTTTTTTTGTGGTACTGGGGAATGAACCTAGAATCTTGCATATCTAGGCAAGTGCCATACCACTGAGATACATTCCCAGCCCCATTTTTACAAGTTTTCTTTTTTAAACGTGAGAATGTGTTTTCTTTTAAAAATAAGAAAAAGTAACTGAAGTGGTTTAGTCATCAGGGACTGTCCTTGATGATGCTGTCCCTCCATTTATGAAATGACAACATCCATGAACTGTCATCAGCCATCAGCTATGGCAGGTGGCAGGGCTGTCTCTGAAGATGGTTGTAAACTCTGCTTGATATATGGAGGGCCAGGCAGCAGAAGGGAGGGGAGGGAGAAAGGGCGTGAGAGAATAAAGTGAAAGATGGGAAGAAATAAGGAGAGAGACAGGAGAACAGATGGAGAAGACGAGAGGAAAGAGGAGGATAGCAGACTGACAAAGACAACAAAGGAAACAGAATGAGAGGGAGAAGCACAGAAGGCATGCACCTGGGAAAGGCACAGAGGGTAACTCAAAGCCAGGCCTCTTCCCAAAAGGCTCACATCCCAGGTGGGACAAGCCCATCCTACCAAGGACCTGCTAGGCTGCAATGAGGAAGCTCCTCATTCCTGGAACAAAGATCATAGTGATTTGGTGTTAGCTGTCCCTCCAGGTGTGGGCACCCCTCCTCAGTACCAACTGTACAGCAGGAAGCCACAGAGAGTGGTCTTCTCCCTTCCTTGGATTTTCTGAGGCCCAAATGCCCACTTGACCTCCAGGAGTCAAATTCCCAATGACAACTGTCTTTGGCATCCTGAAATGTGCAGCCTCAGAGGGCTGTGTAGTCCAGTGGGAACACATCTATCTGTCCAGCTTTTGATAGAGGGTACAGTCCCTAGGAGACAGCCAGCCTCCAGCTTCTGGTTACTTCCTTACCAACTTTGGAGCCATGCAGCTGGTTATAGCCTTGGATCCAGATTCCCCCACCTGGGTGGGAAGAGTTTTGAAAAGGCAGTAAGAGAACTAGGGCAGCAGTTAAAGCAGGTGTTAGGAGGACTTTGGTCTTGAGACAAGGAAGAAGATGGATATCCAACTCCAGACAGGATGAGGCTCTCTGTTCCCACTCTGGACTGATCCCATTCCATTGGTAGAACATCTACAAAAGAGGGGAATTCAACAGCATCTTGTTATAATGGGGAAGAAAGTTGCATTCTGCCTTTTATCAAGTTGTTCCCCCTAAACAAATCCAGCTGGCTGAGGGTGCTCTGTTCTCTTACCCACTACCTGGGAAAGTCAGTGCCTCCTCTTGTGTTTGATTTCCATTCCCTCTCTCTCTCATTTAAAGTCCTGTCTTCATGCTTTAGTTGTTCTCTATTTATGCTTTTGCTCTTGGTAAGGTTATGAACCTGAACGTGTCTCTACTCTAGATCTCTAGATGCTGATCTGGTATATGTCTCCTCTAAACTCTCCCTTGACTTCCTAGCCCTTATTTCCTGAAGCCCCTGAAAACTCCTTTTTCATACCCTGGCCTGACTTTGCTCTCCCCTAAGGTCTGCTGGGAAAGGTAGGGCTTTAAGTGATCAAGATTTTTTCTTAGAGATATTCTTGATCTGCCTTCATAAACCCACTTGTCAAGGGTAGCATGTTTTCTTGATGTGAATTGTATTATCCCTACTGCAGCATGAAGGGGAGTCAGGGGAGAATGTGGGAAGCAGTATAAAAAAGGAAGCAGGAAGAGAGGAATAGGAAAGGTGGGGAATGGGTACCCTGGGTGAGGTTTTCTAGCATCTGGATGTATGTTGAAAAAACATAAATTTTTTAAAATGAGCTCATAATCCAGACATTTGGTTTGCATGCCACTGAACATCTGGACATTGGAAAATATCTGGTTTGGGAACTATGATTTTTTTTTTTGCTTCTCTTCAAATTTTGGAAGCCTATAATCATAATTGATTGCCAGAAGACCTTAAACACATATTTAACCCTTGCATGGCTTGAAGAGATCTCTGTGTATACCATATCACTCTTTAGACAATGTACACTTTTTTTTTTTTTTTTTTTTTTGTACCAGGGATTGAACTCAGGGGCACTCGGCCACTGGGCCACATCCCTAGCCCCCCTTTTTTTTAATTTCATTAGCGACAGGTCTCACTGAGTTATTTAGTGCCTCGCTATTGCTGAGGCTGGCTTTGAACTCTCGATCCTCCTGTCTTAGCCTTTTAAGTGCTGGGATTATAGGCATGTGCCACCGTGCCCAGCTAGACAATGTACGCTTTTAAGGCTTCACAAAAGGTAAAGAGAAAATATGCATAGAGTCCAAGAAATTCAGATAACTAAGTGTGGTTGGGGAAAACATGACCTCTATTTATATCAGAGGACACAGAGAAATCTCTAGAGAACACTATTCCCATTTTCTCCCCACCCCCACCACTCAGGGGATGTGTTGGAACACCCTCTGTTGTCCATCAGCAAATGAAGGCCCATACTGACTGGTGCTTGGATACCATGGCAGTGATATAGCCTGAGCTCATCGATTTTTATAAGCTCTGCTTTATTGGCCATTCAATAAGCAGCTAAGGAGCCAGTTCAGGAAATGAAGCAGGATCCAGGCCACCCTGAGCTCAGGGTGGCCTTCTTTTTCCAGGAAACTGCTTGTTCTGGCTTTGGAGTGGTTTTCCCACCCATCTCTGACCTGGAGCAGAACACAATCATTAACTTCCAGATTAGAATCCTAGCTCTGCTGCATGTGCGTGATTCTTCACCTTCCCTGGGAGGAGTTAGGATGGGAGAGAGATGACCCTGTACAAAGGGCTTTGGGAGGCTTGAACCCGAGCAGGGTGGACTCTGATGGGCAACATCTTTCTCAGTGACAACCAAAAGACTCCGTTTGGGGAAATGGCACGTTTGCAACTGCGCAGTTCTCTTTACTGCTTTGTCTTTATCATTAGGATCCTCAGAACAGCTAGCGATATTGCAATTATTTTTCTCATTTTTCAGGCAAGGAAACTGAGGCTCAGAGAAGTCACATAATCTGCCAAAGTCATGTAGATAGTTAGCTCCGGATCTGGGGTCTGAACCCAGACTGTCTGGCTTGAACATGTTCTCCATTCCACTCCAAATGGTACAATACCCACTGCAGAGATAAGACTAGCCTCCATGAAGCAAGAGTCCATAGTGAAAGATGGGTGGGAGGATCTTGCAGAAGCTAGTTGGAATAGTCATAGAAGGCTTCCAGGAAGAAGTGCTATGTGGAACTCAAAGAAAGGGCAGAATTTGGCTAAAGAAGGAAGAAGGCTTTCTAATCAGGAAAGAGTTTGGGGGGAAAATGCAGGCGGATATAGCTGGAGGGGGGCGGTCAGTGATAGAACATGTGCTTAGCATGCATCAGACACTGGATTCAACCCTCAGGATCAGAAAAAAAAGCAAGCAAGCAAGCAAACAAACAAACAAATATGTACATGGAAATGGGTATGGGCAGTTCATAGCTCAACAAGAAAAGATGGCTAATTATTGTATTCTGAATCCACATAATAACCAGACATAAGTAAAAACAAAACAAAACAAAAACTAGAAGAGCCCTTCAACTATACCCAGAGAACTCCAGCATGTGATTAAAACTGTACCAGAAGGCTGGGCATGTGGCTCAGTGTTAGAGTGCTTGCCTAACTTGTGTAAGCTCCTAGGTTCAATACCCAGCACTGGAAGAAAGGAAGGAAGGAAGGAAGGAAGGAAGGAAGGAAGGAAGGAAGGAAGGAAGGAAGGAAAAGGAAAGGAGAGGAGAGGAGAGGAAAGGAAAGGAAAGGAGGAGGGAGGGAGGGAGGGAGGAAGGAAGGAAGGAAGGAAGGAGAAATAGGGTAGGAGTAAAAGAATAAGAAGGGGGAAATAGTAAAAAAGCAAGTAAAGACCCACTCAATTTCCCATCATAGCAGGCCCTGAAGTAGGTCCAAGTTTTGAGAAGGTAAAAAATTAAACTGGAAAAGAGTTCAAAGTATTGATGTTAATAAAAACACGCTCCCCTCCTCACGTTTATAGCTGAAAGTGACTAAAAAGGCTGTGGATCTGCCTGAGATTTTATTCAGAGGAAGAATGAGGCCACAGCTAGACTAAAAGGATTTGGTATGAGAAAAAAAAAAAATCAAATTGCTTTCTGCTTGACTTCTCTTGAGTTCGGATTGTTTAAAACCAAGGAGGCAGAGAATTCAACATCTAAGAAGATAAGGATCTGTATTTTTTTCTATTCCTTCTTCTAAATACAGCCAAGAATTCTGGATATTATTTATTTAATAAAAAAGTATAAGCCAAACGTGGTGGTGCACACTTGTAATCCCAATGACTTGGGAGGCTGAGGCAGGAGAATTGCAAGTTCAAGGCCAGCTTCAGCAACTTAGCAAGGCCCTAAGGAATTTAGCAAGACCCTGTCTCATAATAACAAATAATAACATAATAACAAAGGGCTGGGAATACTGCTCAGTGGTTAAGTGCCCCTGGATTCAATCTCTAGTACCCCCAAAATAAAATCCATCCAAATAAAATCATAAAAGTCTAGGAAGACAAGCACGGTGGCACAGGCCTATAATCCCACTGGCTCAGGAGGCTGAGGCAGGAGGATTGTGAGTTCAAAGCCAGCCTCAGCAACTTATCAAGGCCCTAAGCAATTCAGTAAGACCTTGTCTCTAAATAAAATATAAAAGAGGGCTGGGGATGTGGCTCAGTGGTTGAGTGTTCTGAGTTCAATCCCTAGTACCAAAAAAACAAAAACAAAAACAAAAAACAAACAAACAAAAACCCCAAACAAACAAACTAGGAAAGGTGCAGAAACAAAGGCAGATTGGTTATAAACCTTGATACCTAATTAAAAAAACAAGGGCTGGGGTTGCGGCTCAGCGGTAGAGTGTTTGTGTGCAGCCCGGGTTCGATCCTCAGCACCACGTAAAAATAAAGGCATTAAGCCAGCCTCAGCAATGGCGAGGCACTTAGCAACTCAGTGAGACCCTGTCTCTAAATAAAATACAAAAAAAGGGCTGGGGATGTGGCCCAGTGGTTGAGTGCTCCTGAGTTCAATCCCTGGTACCAAAAAAAAATAAATAAATAAATAATAAAAAAAAAAGGCATTGTGTACAACTAAAACAAATAAATAAATTTACAAAAAACAAACATGGTGGTGAGCTCTCTCAGGTTTCTTTTTGTTTCATAAAACCAAGACTTGGAGCAGCAATCTAGAAACAATAATGGGTGCAGACAAAAAATAAATAAAAATCCAAAGTCTTGGAGCTGGAGTTGTAGCTCAGCTGTAGAACACTTGCCTAGCACGTGAGAAGCACTGGGTTTGATTCTCACCACCACATATAAATAAGTAAATAAAATGAAGGTCTATCAACAACTAAAAAGTATTTTAAAAAAATGTCTCAACAAGGCCTGTTCTTACTAACCAAAGGATCAGGATAGGGGCAGGGAAGCTAGGCAGAGAGTTTTTTAGACAATAACTGTTCCATTCCTGGCACACACTACAGGAAATATTGTAGCCTCATCCACACCAGTGAAGGCTGAGTGAGGAGCCTAGACCTCTACTCTTTTGAAGGTGAGGCTACATAAAATCCCCTGACACCACCACTGGGGTGCTGTTAGAGAAGACTGTGTAGAGATCAGGGACTTTTATTTCTGCAGGTGAGTTACAGCTTCCCCATGTCAAAGAAAACTGCATAGGAAGCCTTCTTTTTACCTCTATCTGGCAGTAAGGAGCTGTCCTCCCTACTTTCCACTAATTTGCAGAGGTAGCCAAGTAGAAAGGAGGACTTTTACCACTACTCAGTGATTAAAAATCTATTCTTACTGTAGAGTCCGCTGAGACCATGTCGGGAGGCAGAACTCACCCTGACCAGCAGGAATGAGGAATATGCCCTCCTTCAGGTATTAACAGAAGCCAAGTGGGGAACATGGCATTTGGCAATAAAGAGATGGCACATGCCCCCTTCTTCTACAGAAACAATGTCAGAGAAAATAAGTGAAGAGAGGGGGTTTTGTAATATAATGTGAAATGTCTAGGTATGAACTGGAAATCACTCATCACACCAAGAATCAGGGCCATAAAAAAAACTTCAATAAATTTAAAACAATTAAAATCATACTTAGTATATTTTCTAACCAAATGGAATCAAACTAGAAGTTAATAACAAAAGGATACCAGAAAAGTCTCCAAATTCTTAGAGACTAAATAGTATTGGATACTTCATGAGCCAAAGCGGGAAGTCTTAAGAAAAGTTTAAAAATAACACTGGCCGGGCGCGGTGGCGCACGCCCGTAATCCCAGCACTTTGGGAGGCTGAGGCAGGAGGATCGCGAGTTCAAAGCCAGCCTCAGCAATGGCTAGGCACTTAGCAACTCAGTGAGACCCTGTCTCTAAATAAAATACAAAAAAGGGCTGGGGATGTGGCCCAGTGGTCGAGTGCCCCTGAGTTCAATCCCTGGTACCAAAAAAAAAAAAAACACTGAACTGGGGCTGGAGATGTAGCTCAGTGGTAGAGCACTTGCCTAGCATATGCAAAGCCCTGGGTTCAGTCCCCAGTACTTAAAAGAAAACAGCAAAAACATCACTGAACTGAGTGACAGTGAACATATAATGTATTAGCATTTTGTGGGACGTAACTAAAGGAGTGCTGAGAAGGAAATCTGCGCACTAAATGCACACATTAGAAAAGTAGAAAAGCTCCCACCTCAAGAACCTAGGAAAAATATGCCGGGCACGGTGGCGCACGCCCGTAATCCCAGCACTTGGGAGGCTGAGGCAGGAGAGTCACGAGTTCAAAGCCAGCCTCAGCAATGGTGAGGCACTTAGCAACTCAGTGAGACCCTGTCTCTAATAAAATACAAAAAAGGGCTGGGGATGTGGCTCAGTGGTCGAGTGCCCCTGGGTTCAATCCCAGGTACCAAAAAAAAAAAAAAAAAAAAAAGGTAGGAAAAATAAATAAATAAATCCAAAGCAATCAGAGAGAAGGAGGAAATAACAAAAACAGAAATCCATGAAATTAAAATCAGAAAAGAAACATACAGAAAACTGAAAAGAACAAGAGAAAATCGATGAACATGGACCTGATTATTTGAAAAAAAAAATCAATAATCTCTCATAAGACTGATGCATTTAAAAAGAGAAGAGAAACATTAGGAATAAAATTAGAGATATCACTGCAGACATCAAAAGGATGATGGAAAACACTATGGGGAAACAACAATAGAGAAATATCTTTGGAGGCCATTATTTAACCTTGGTAGTTCTCCCAAAGACATTAGGTACTAATCCTTGGAACCTGTAAATATTATTTTATCTGGACAAAGAGTCTTTGCCAGGTGTAGTGGCACATGCTTGTAATCCCAGCTACTCAGGAAGATTGCAAGTTCACTCCCCAATAGGAAACTTAGTAAAACCCTGCCTCCAAACAACAACAACAAAACTTCTTAAAAGGCTGGGAATGCAGCTCAGAGAGAGAGAGAGAGAGAGAGAGAGAGAGAGAGAGAGAGAGAGAAAGGGTAGGGGGAGTTGAGTATTGAGTATTGCAAAAAGTAGAAAAAAACAAAGGTCTTTGCTGATGTGATTTACTAAGGATTTTTAAAAAATATTTATTTATTTGCTTTAGTTGTACACATTGCAATGCAGTTTACGTGGTGCTGAGGATCAAACCTGGGCCATGCACGTGCTAGGCGAGCGCTCTACCGCTGAGCCACCACCCCAGCCCTTACTAAGTATTGTGTGTGTGTGTGTGTGTGTGTGTGTGTGTGTGTGTGTGTGTGTACTGCTGGGAATTGAACCCACGACCTCATGCATGCCAAGCAAACACTCTACCATTGAGCCACCCTTACTAAGGACTTTTTAAAATTTGCTTTTAGATGTTGATGGACCTTAATTTTATTCATTTATTTATATGTGGTGCTGTAATCGAACCCAGTGCCTCACACATGCTAGGTCTACCACTAAGCCACAATCCCAGCCCCTTACTAAGGATTTTGAGATGAAGAAAACAACCCCATTGGCTCTAAGTACAATTACAAGTATTTCTATAAGAAAGAGACAGAAGTTGGGCGGGGTGGTGCACGCCTGTGATCCCAGAGACTTGGGAGACTAAGGCAGGAGGATTGTGAGTTCAAAGCCAGCTGTAGCAAATGTGAGGTACTAAGCAACTCAGTGAGACCCTGTCCCTAAATAGAAATACAAAAAAGGGCTGGAGATGTGGCTCAGTGGTTGAGTGCCCCTGAGTTCAATCCCCAGTACTGAAAGAAAGAAAGAAAGAAAGAAAGAAAGAAAGAAAGAAAGAAAGAAAGAAAGAAGGAAAGAAAAGATTTGACACACACATAGATGAGGTGAAGGTAACGTGACTGTGGAGGCAGAGGCTGAAGTGATAAGCCAAGGAATGTTAGTTGCTACCAGAAGTTGGAAGAGACAAGAAATAAGTTATCCCCAGGAGACTTTGGAAGGTATATCAACCTGCTAACTCCTTAATTTTGATCTTTTGATATTAACTTTGAGCTGCTGGCTTCCAGAACTGTTAGAGAGTAAAGTTTTTGTTGTTGTTTTAAACCATTAAGTAGTGTTAATTTGTTACTACAACCACAGGAAATTAATACCCTATGAACAACTCTACACACATAAATTGGCAACTTAAACGAAATGGATCAATTCCTCAAAAAACACAAACTACCACAACTCATCCCATATGAAATAGGTAATTTGAATAGTTCTGCAACTATTAAGGAAATTGAATTTGTAATAAAAAACATGCTCCCTACCCCTGCAATATTTCCAGGTCCAGATGGTTTTACTGGAGAATTCTACCAAACATTTAAAGAATTAAATTCTGCACAATTTCTTCCAGAAAACGAAGAGGAGTGACTACTTCCCAATTAATTTTATGAAGTTAATATTACCCCAATTAAAAAAAAAACAGTTAAAAGCAGTACAAAAGAACCCCTAAAGACCAGTATCAAAATCCTTAACAAAATATTAGCAAATAGGAGCCGGGAGCGGTGGTGCACGCCTGTAATCCCAGCACTTTGGGAGGCTGAGGCAGGAGGATCGCAAGTTCAAAGCCAGCCTCAGCAATGGTGAGGCACTTAGCAACTCAGTGGGACCCTGTCTCTAAATAAAATACAAAAAAGGGCTGGGGATGTGGCCCAGTGGTCGAGTGCCCCTGAGTTCAATCCCCAGTACCACACACACACATAAAAAATTAGCAAATAGGGGCTGGGGTTGTGGCTCAGCGGTAGAGCGCTTGCCTACCACGTGCGCAGCCCGGGTTCGATCCTCAGCACCACGTAAAAATAAACACATTGTGTACAACTAAAGCAAATAAATAAATATTTTAAAAAATATTGGCAAGCTGGGTGCGGTGGCACACGCCTGTAATCCCAGCACTTTGGGAGGCTGAGGCAGGAGGATCGCGAGTTCAAAGCCAGCCTCAGCAATGGCGAGGCACTTAGCAACTCAGTGAGACCCTGTCTCTAATAAAATACAAAAAAGGACTGGGGATGTGGCCCAGTGGACAAGTGCCCCTGAGTTCAATCCCCGGTACCACACACACACACACACACACACACACACACAAAATATATAATATATATATATATATATATATATATAGGCAAATAGGAGCAGTGGTGCATGCTTATAATCCCTGCTACTCAGGAGGTTGAGATTGGAGGATTGCAATTTCAAAACTAGCCTCAACAATTTATTGAGATCCTGTTTTTAAAATTGAAAAAGGGGGGGCTGGGGTTGTAGTTCAGTGTAGAGTATCTTTGGGTTCAATCCCAGGGCTGCAAAATAAAAAAGTAAATAAATAAAAACTTAAAGATTTTCAAATAGGATTCAGTAACATATAAGAAGAATTATATGTCATAACCAGATAGAATTTATTTCATGGATGCAAAGCTGATTCAACATTAAAAAATCAATCAGTGTAATCTACCATATTAAGAGTATAAAGAAGCCGGGCACAGTGAGGTATGCCTTAATCCCAAATCCCAGCATCTCCTGAGGCTGAGGCAGGAGGATTGCAAGTTGGCAGCCAATCTCAGCAATTTAGCAAGACCCTTTCTCAAAATAAAAAAGTTTAAAATAGGGCTGGGATTGTGGCTCAGTGGCAGAGCGCTCGCCTCGCACGTGCACAGCCTGGGTTCGATCCTCAGCAACACGTAAACATAAATGGCATTGCATTGTGTACAACTAAATTAAATAAATAAATATTTTTTAAAAAAAGTTTAAAATAAATGACTGGGAATGTAGCTCAGTGGTTAAGCACCCCTGGGTTCAATCCCCAGTACAAAGAAGAAGAAGGAGAAGGAGAAGAAGAAGAAGGAGATGAAGTAAAGGAAATAAAAGGCACATGAATTGAAAACGAAGAGGTAAAACTGTCTCTATTTGTAGTTGATATGATTATTTACATAAAATATCTCAAGGGATACACACACACACACACACACACACATAATACATCCTAGAATGTGGGGGGAAAGGCACACACTCGTTCATTGCTGGTGAGACTGCAAATTGGTGCAACCAATCTGGAAAGCAGTATAGAGATTCCTTAGAAAACTTGGAATGGAACCACCATTTGACCCAGCTATCCTACTCCTCGGTCTATACCCAAAGGACTTAAAATAAGCATACTATAGTGTTGCCGCCTGAAGCGCTTGGAGCAACGGAGCCGCGGGAAAAAGTTCAGAGGCAAACTGGAGACAAACAGCTTTTTATTCTGATAACTTTTCTCTCTGGTTCTAACAACGACTAACACACGCCACACACACCACCAAAATGGCGCTGACCCGATCAGCAATTTCGGCCAAGTCACTCGAGATCCCGGGACAAGTCCCGTGAGACTACGGAAGGCGACAATGCCCAAATCTCCACGGCTCATAGTCAACCGCAATTCAAGCCATCTCCCCAAACAGGGCTCCTGCACTATAGCAATGCAGCCACATAAATGTTTATACTAGCTCAATTCACAATAGCTAAACTGTGGAAGCAACCTAGATGCCCTTCAATAGATGAATGGATAAAGAAACTATGTTATACATACACAATGGAATATTACTCAGCATTAAAAGAGAATAAAATTATGGCATTTGCAGGTAAATGGATGGAGTTGGAGAATATCATGCTAAGTGAAGTAAGCTAATCCCCAAAACCAAAGGCATAATGTTCTCTCTGATAAGTGGATGCTGATCCATAATGGGGGAGGGGACATAGGAAAAATGGAGGAACTTTGATGGGGCAAAGGAGAGGGAGGGGTGGCGAAGGGACTTGGAGATAGGAAAGATGGTGGAATAAGATGGACATCATTACCCTAGATACATGTATGACTGCACATATGGTGCGACCCTACAACGTGTACAAACATAGAAATGTAAAGTTGTGCTGCAATTGTGTACAATGAATCAAAATGCATTCTGCTGCCATATATACCCAATTAAAATTAAAAACATACATCCTTGAAATAATGAGTTCATCAAGGTCACAACGAATATACAACAATCAATTGTATTTCTATATATTGTCTACTAGCAATGAACACCAAAATTTAAAATATATAATTTAAAATCACTAAGAAAAAGAAATATTTACATGTAAATCTAGCAAAATATGAACAAGACTTGTATGCTGAAAATTATACATTGATGAAAGAAATCAAGCAAGCTCTAAATGAATGGAGAGACATTTCATGTTCATGAACTTGAAGACTCAACCCAGCAAAAATGTTCAGTCTCCTAAATTTGATATACAGTTTTAATAAAATTCTACTTTCCCTAGATCATCTGCCCTAGATTTAAGATTTTCCTACGCTTCCTCTTTTCCCAAATTGTACTCTATAATCATCATGATTACCATCATTCACATTTGTAGAGTCTTTCATAAATTACACAGTGTGTTCACATACCACATCTCTTGATCTCCCCAAAAGCTATGTTGGTTAGTTGTTATCCCTGTTTCAATCTGTACTGTGTATCTACTAGGTGCCAGGAAAGGAGATGTGGTTTCCATTCTTCTTTTCCTTTGTGGCGCAGGTGCACAATCCCTCTCCAAACCTCTGCTGTTTATGTACAGATTCACCTGAAATCGCAGGGCCTGGTGCAAGAGTACAAATGGAAGGCTGCATATCTGTGTCAAAAATATTAAAATGTCTAAACCAAGTTATCAGCTATAAAATAACTGTGTTTAGTCCTACCTTGACTGATCTGATCAGGGACAAGTTTATAACTTTTGATGATTGCTTCCATCGCTTTCTCTTTACACACTCAATTTTATCCTCACAAACACATGTATAGACATCTTAATTTGCATAATCAGCTCGCATCCATTCCTGCAGCAAACAGCTGCCCTTTGGTTACATCTTAGGCATATGACAATGGCACACTCTTCTGTCCAGAAGGTAGACCTATCACAGAGGCCTTCACAGCTTTTGGGATTTGGGCAGCAAATCCCAGTGTCCCAGGTCTAGGGTTGAGGGATGCTCCTATGGTGGGGGACCCACAGACTCCTCACCCAGGGGCAAGAACCATTTAAAATAATGGCAAATCAGTGTCTGCCAAAGTATAGGGGTTTTGAATTTTAGATTTATTCAGTTTCAGAAAAGTAATGTGCTAGGGGCTAGGGATATACTCAGTTGGTAGAGTGCCTGCCTCGCATGCACAAGGCCCTGGGTTCAATCCCCAGCACCACACACACATACACACACACAAAAAGGAAGGTAATATGCTACATACACTGCATATTATTAATTACCTCAATGAGGTCTGGAGAGAGCTTCATCAAATATATTGGCACTTCTGCAGCAAAAATACAGTAATATTCATTTTAAGTGGGTGGAATAAAGACTATAAATAGTCTTTATAGATGCCTCTATAAATTCCTCATGTCATTTCAAGACAGATTTTGCCACCACATGAGTTTGTGCCTAACTTAATAAAAAAGCTTTTCAGAATGTCTGGAATTTCAAAACTTGGAGATAAGGGGTAGTGGAACTATAATAGAGTTATAGCACATGGCTGCTCAACTGAAGACACATTTCCAGCCTCCCTTTCAACTAAGGGTGGCTATGTGACTAAGTTTTCACCACAGAATATGAGCAGAAGTAATGAAGGCCACTTTTAGTCTGAGCTTTTAGACACCGAGCATGTATTTTTCCACAGTCTCTTCCTTTTTCCTACAAGCTGGAACACAGATGTGTCAGTCTCTGTCAAGCAGATGAGGAAAAAAAATCCTCATATGAGTGAAGCGACAATATGGAAGTCCTGGTCTCAGAAAATGGTGGTAGGAATGGGCAGGAGAAGTATTCAGGGCAAAATTAGAAAGACTTGATTAATTAGATGTATTGGTGTTGTGATACAGATGGAAGATTCTAGAATGATTCTCAAATCTCTAGCTGGGGTAACTTGGTAGATAGTGGCCTCAGTGAAGTGAGAACAGGAGGAGATTTCACTTTTCAGAGGAAGATGATAAGTTTGGGCAAAGATTGTACAATATCTCTGTGGGAGCATCCAAGAAGAAATGACCTCGGCTGTTAGCCATTAAGTGTGGTCTCTCCAGTATCCCTCCCCTGACTTTTGCTGGTAAATTCTCCTTTTCCTACCTAATCTCTGTGATCCTAATGGTGGTTTCTGTTCACACAGAACAGAAGTCTGTTCATACAGACTTCACCTACAGTTGATTGGTGAAAGATGGAGGCCTGATCTAAAGTTGTTGTAAAGAAGAGTAGTAAATCTGCACATCTGGGAATTACCCCATATAGACAGCAGTTTGGTCCATAAATGTGTGAGACCAACAAGACAGCGGAGTGGGAGAAAAATAAAAGTCAGAGGTTAGAATCTACCAGGGGGAAGGAGAGGCAACAGAAGAATTTACAACCAAAATAAAAGGAGTGTCAAGAGAAACTGGAGAATACTAACCCCATTTAGAATTCAGGAAACTGGAGCTGAAGGACTAGACTAAGAGGCGGTCTCCTCCAAGACTCAAATCCTGGTCTTTTGCTCTTTGCCCTGCACTACTGGGGGGAAAAAAATCAATATAAAAAAAGACCCATGGATTTTGATTGTACTGTGTTGTCATTTTCATTTTTATTTATTTATTTTGGGCACCAGTGATTGAACCCAGGGGCACTTAACCACTGATGTACATCCACAGCCCTTTTTAGTTTATTTTGAAACAGGGTCTCATGAAGTTGTTTAGAATCTCAGTTAAGTTGCTGAGGTTGGCTTTGAACTTGTGATACTCCTGCCTCAGCCTCAGGAGTTGCTGCGTGTGCTACCACACCCAGCTTGTTGTCATTCTTAAATAGACTTCTAGGGATTTGTATATGCAAGCTGTTTTTATTTCCAGATCCCCTCTCTAAGCTTATGCCTGTTTCTAAACTGTGGGCCACCCTGTCTCTGCCCTCATGTTGTTGCTGTCTATTGGTCAATATTCACACATCTGCTTAGGCCTCGGTTTTTAGGCCTATGAACATCAAGAGCATTAAGGTCCTCAAAATTGCTTCAATAATAAGTTATCGAAGTAGAATGAGGAAGGATGAGAAAGAAGGTTTCTGAAGTCCCTAGGTACACACAGAAGAGTTTTTTGGGGACAGTCAGAGTCACATGCCCACTGCATTTTCTGACACTTTAGTATTATGACATTTGTCATTTCCCTGTATCTTAGTCTCAATATCATAAGTCATAAAGATGAGTCATTAAGATCATTTACTCAATTTATCTTATGAGCATACTAATAAAAAGATTGTTATTGAATCTCTGTGATTTACATAATGAAAGTGTGGTAGGAGTTTTAGGAGATCCAATAAAACCTTTAATTAAACTTGACAATGGCCATTAGACAAGTAATTAGTGTCAGGTGCTTGTTAATTGAATGGTTGATATGAAAAATGGCTCTGAATTAAGATTTATCTTAGAATGAATGGAGGAAGCATAGAGACTTATATTTTTTTTTTCATATTTGTTGTGCATCTACTATGCATCAGAAACTATGTTGTGTTAGAGACTCAGAGGAGTAAGCAAGACAGATGAGACACCTGCCTTTCTGGGGTTTGTATCTTAATGCACTGGCTTCTTTCTACAGCCCACTGATGGAGGATGTTTCTAACAATTGAAAAATGAGTTCCCCCTCAGTAGGAGAGGGTACTCGCCAGGATCCCGCCAAACTGCCAGAGACAATAACAATATAATTTTCGCATTTAAATTCTCACTGTGGACCACCAAGGTAGGATAACTTGGTAAGACAGAGAGACCTGGGTTCAGATGCCAGCTCTGTATTTTCTGCTGCTATTGATCTCCCAGTTTCCTCATCTTTAACCCTTAGATGATAATACACATAGTATATAGCATATAAATCCTTGGCATATGGTAAAACAGCCATTCTTGCTGTCGTAAGCTCAGTTTTGAAGAACGGAACTTGGCACAGAGCGATAAAGTGATTTGCCCAAGATCACACAGCAGTAATCGACAGAACAGAAAGTTGAACCCAGATCTCTGACTCTATGCCAACTTCTCTTTCCATTGTGGCACCTCTACCTGGTACGAAACTAAGAAGCAATTATCCACAGGTCCAGCTACGAATGCCTACAAAGGGGTGCAGGCATGGTGTTTGGAAAAGACAACCCGAAGGGATCAGGAAAGACGTGGCTGGGGAAGGATACCGGACAGGTTGTTGGGCGAAAGATCTCAGCAGCTGGCTTCGGCAGCTCACCTACGGCCAAACACTGACCCCTGCCGGCCGCCAGGGGGGAAGAGGCGCGGGCGCTTCTCCCAGAGCGTCGAGGATTGTGGAGAGGAAACCCTCCAGCCACGGCTGTCGCACGGCGGGCCCCTTTCCCGGACCCTTGCGACCTTGACTCCCTGTCTTAGTCACCCAGGATAGTCCTTTACGGATGAATGCGAGCCTTGCGTGGGGCAGATGAACCAACGCTAGACCAGAGAACTACTTACTCTCCGACAGAGGAGACGCTGTCTCCAAATTCACCCCCACTCCTGCCCACATCCGGTCAGGATCCAGGTCCTGACAGAAGGGTTAATTGCAGAACTGAAGTCACCAAAGCGTCTTCCTCCTCTCTTCCCTCTCTGCTCTTTACTTTCCTTGGGCAGGACTGCTTAAAAAACAACAAACAAACAAACAAACAAACAAAAACCAAAGTGGAAAGCTAGTATTCTCAGCCTTTAGACTCCCCGCGTAGCTTTGGCACCTCCATGGGCTCTTTGCTGAATGACATTAGCTAAACACCTAGAATCCAAGAAAACAGAGCATTTCTAAATAAGACCATGCGCATTTCTTAATATAAAAGAAAATTTTAGAGGAGCATTCTGCAGGAAACCCTGTACAGTTCAGCCCAAACATGGGACACAGTCTCTGAATAGCCAGAAAACAGACTAGAGATATGACACATGGCCCACATAGTAATGCCAAGTTGGTAAAACAACAGAGAACGGTTCAATAACAACCCAGCGGGAGGTGTGTGTTGGGGAGGGTGTCTCTGGCATTTTGTACAGAGTTCAGCTTTTTTTTTTTTTTTTCCTGTAACTTGGATAAAAACAAACAAAAAAAGACAGGCTTGTTAGCAACTCAAATATGTTGATTTAGTAGGTAAGACTTGAAAAGTTTTTAATAATCTTCAGAAAGTAATAACATATTTTCAAAAATAAGGATTGATGTCTGATACTTTATCATCTTCCCAAATCAAGAATAACCATTTGGAATGGAAGAAATCTGACAGCCAGGCACGGTGACACATGCCTGTAATCCTAGTGACTTGGGAGGCGGAAGCAGGAGGATCGCAAGTTCAAGGCCAGTCTCAGCAACTTAGTGAGATCCTGTCTCAAAATAAAAAATAAAAGCCGGGTGTGGTGGTGCATGTCTGTAATTCCAGCCACTTGGGAGGCTGAGGAAGGAGGATCTCAAGTTCAAAGTCAGCCTCGGCAACATAGAGAGGCCCTAAGCAACTCTGTGAGACCCTGTCTCTAAGCAAATACAAAAAAGGGCTAGGGATGTGGCTCAGTGGTTAAGTACCCCTGAGTTCAATGCCCAGTACCAGTAAATAAATAAATAAATAAATAAATAAATAAACAAATAGGACTGGGTATGTAGCTGAGTGGTAAAGTGCCTGTGGGGTTCAATCCCCAGTAAAAAGAAAAAGGAAAGAAAAGAAATCTGGCATAAGATTTTTGTGGAAAGTGAGGGGGGAGCTGACCTGCACGCGAGAAGCCTGCAGAGGTTAGCTGCTAGTGAGGGAAGCTGAGCCTGACAGGAGTAGGCAACACATTTACAACATATGGAGAAACTTCCAGGGCTGGGTTTGTGGCTCAGTGGTAGAGCACTTGCCTAGCATGTGTGAGGCACTGTGTTTGATTCTCAGCACCACATATAAATAAATGAATAAAATAAAGGTCCACCACCATCTAAAAAAATTTTTTTTAAATTAAAAAAAAAAAAAAGAAACTTCCAGTGCTTCCTTGGGTCACCTGAACTCCACCCTAACTTTCTAAGGGGGGCCTGGAAGCTAGTGCCTTTCTCATTTTCAGATAAGTAACTTGGGACTTGACACTCGAATGGGAAGATGGGATCAGAATGCAGGGTTTTGACCCTTTCCAACCCAGTATATTATTATTTATGCCTTTTTTTTTTTTTTTTTTTTTTTTTGTACCAGGGATCGAACTTGCAATCCTTCTGCCTTAGCCTCCCAAGTATCTGGGATTACAGTTGTCTGCCACCATGCCTCACTGCTAAAATGCTTGCTCAGCAGGCATGAGGCCATGGTCACGACCCCAGAATTGCAAAACAAAAACAAACTACCACTTGTCCAGTTTTGGTGTGTTGTCTAAGAAAAATACACACATTTGAAAAGTCTAGTAAAATATTTCCTTATTTTCCAATTATATATCTGTGTGAAGTCAGAGTATTTTCATATTATTTCAATCAAAACAATAGATTTCAACAGGTTAAGTATAGGAAGAAACAGATATGATAATCTACCCATCTTCTATTAGGCCAGACATTCAAAAGATTTGTGAAAATGCAAAACAATGTCAGTCTTTAATTTTTGCTTTGGAAAATATATTTTGCATGAACAGTTACTTATGTTAACGTATATATGATTTATGAATGCTACTTTAAATGAATTAATAAATATTTAGAAAAAAATTTTTCTCAGGTTTTTTTTTTTTTTTTTTTTTTTTTTGGTACCAGAGATTGAACTCAGGGGCACTCAACCACTGGGCCACATCCCCAGCCCTTTTTTGTATTTTATTAGAGACAGGGTCTCACTGAGTTACTAAGTGCCTTGCCATTGCTGAGGCTGGCTTTGAACTCGTGATCCTCCTGCCTCAGCCTCCCAAAGTGCTGGGATTACAGGAGTGCGCCACCACGCCCAGCTTCTCAGGTTTTTTTTTTACTTTTTTTTCCCTTTTGGCGATGGGAGTCTAACCCAGGTCCTTGCTAATCCTAGGCAAGTGCTCCACCACTGAGCTTTATCCTCTGCCCTCTTGGGTTTTTCAGTTTTTATTTTTATTATTTTCTTGAGGTGCTGGGGATTTAACTCAGGGGTTCACACATGCTGAGCACATGCTTTACCACTGAGCTATATCCTCAGCCTTAGTTTTAATTTTTTTTATATCTAATGTTAATTTTTAACATAGTAAATGTCAGTGGGTAGTGAACATAAAAACAAAATCAAATACATAAACAAAAGCTCTTTGGAACCCTCAATAATTGTGAAAAGAATAAAGAGAAGCCAGATACAGTGGTGCACATCTGTAATCCCAGCTACTTAGAAATCTGAGGCAGGAGGATGGCAAGCTGAGTCTAGCCTGGGCAACTTAATGAAACCCTGTGTCAAAATAAACTAAAATAATAAAAAGAGCTGGAGATAGATGTAGCCCAGGTACACCTCCATTTTTCCCAAGTGTTTCATACTTTCAGTTCTTAAATTTAGAACCTTGATCCATTTTGAGTTAATTTTTATAGATGATGGAAGATAGGAGTCCAAAGAGGTGTCAAAATTAAATGACTTAGGGCTGGGGTTGTGGCTCATTGGTAGAACACTCGCCTAGTACGTGTGCGGCTTGGGTTCGACCCTCAGCACTACGTAAAAATAAAAGGCATGTGTACAACTAAAATAAGTAAATAAATATTTTTTTGAAAATTAAATTACTGGGCTGGGGTTGTGGCTCAGCAGCAGAGCGCTCGCCTAGCATGTGGGCGGCCCGGGTTCGATCCTCAGCACCACGTAAAAATAAACGCATTGTGTACAACTAAAGCAAATAAATAAATATTTTTTAAAAATTAAATTACTTAAATGAATTAATAAATGTAAAACACAGATTCTCTGGTGCCCCTTAACTATCAGTTGTTGTTATTCTTTTAAGCACAAAGGTTTTTTATTTTTTTAAATTTTGAGACAGGTCCTCACTAAGTTGCTGAAACCCTTGATAAGTTGCTGAGGCTGGCCTCGAACTTGCAATCCTCTTGTCTCAGCTTCCTGAGTCACAGGGATTACAGGCATGGACCACCATGTCCCACAAGCAAAGAGTTTTGAAGGTAGACTGTCTGGGTTCAAATACTGGTCCTACCACTCCCTGTCACATCCTATCTGTAAAATGTAGTAGTAGCCTTAGCCTCACAGGGTTGTTGTGAGGATTAAATGAGATAACGACATAATTAGTTGAGGTAATAAAGATAATAGGAGGAGATGAACCCAGTAAGTATAAACTATCATTTACCTTCCTACAATTCTGCAGAGAACCACCAACTTGGTGAAAAGCCTAGAAATTATTCCACAAGAAAAACCTGGAGGAAATGGAGCATGAAGCTGTTTCTAAATATCCAAAAATCAGATGTGGAAGAAAAGATCTTTTCTGTGTACTCCCCAAAGAACCCCAAACCCTGAATTTAAGGAGCCATTCTGGCCAAACTTCCCCAGCCCCCTTTCTTCTGGATGCTCTTATAATGCTCAGTAGCCATCCGTGCCAGCACTTGCCAGTTTGTAATTATAATTATCTAGGTCTCAGACGTTCCCATTGGATATTCCCTTCCATAAATATCTATAAACCGCTAACTGGCTGCCAGACACTATGTGTTTTAGGCTCTGGGGCTCATGGATGGATAAGACACTGCCCCCAGTCCTCCAGGTCACAAGACCAACAGAAAGTCAATTGACAAAAGTTTGAGGGAGCCACGTTTCTGTTCGATATAGCCGCTTGCTGTTTCTCTCCTGTTTTTCCCCAAAGTCCTAACTTTTGAGCCAAGGCAGCAGCTACTTCACCGTGGATCACCAGACCCAAAGAGAAAGTTTCTGGGCGAGTAAGGACCAACCTTCTCTGGCAGATCTCCGCACCTGGAAAAAGCCGCTTTCTGAGCACAGAGCACCCTCTAGTGTCTTTTCGCGGTAAGGCAGGACAAAGCGTAACCTAAAGATCCCTATTTATTGCCAAGAATTCCACCTCCCACCAACCTTAGCTTTGTGTTGCTTATGCTAAGCTGCTTTCAGGTTTCCGTTGCAAAATAATATTTCCAGTTAAAAAAATAGTTCCCAGTTGTTTTTGTGTGCCAGGTCCTATGTTAATTGACTTACCTGGCTTACCTGGAGGACATGATGATGATGATGTTTGAAATACAGGTAAAGAAACTGAGGCAGGAGGAACAGCCAGCTAGAGGCGGGGCCAGAATTCCACAGTAACCACCCAAGTACTATCACACGGATGATTAAGTTTCAACAGATGTATTATTTTCTGGGGTACCAACATTCAGTCCTTAGCACTGATTAATTACTCTGTCTCTTGTATCTCCTCTTTCAGAGAAGAACCAGGCTTCTAACCTCAGCACAGTTCTGATTATTGGGTTGAGGGTGGTGCCAGCCTCATGTCCTGTCATTCTTCCCCACAAGCATCCTCTACTACAGCATAGGTGGCTCCCTGCTTGTCCTGGTGACCCACCCTCATGTCTCCATAAATCTGTCTGTGCTACTTCTCTATACATGGGGGAACCTCTGCTCCTCCTTTAATATCTACTAGATCAGGTGACTTTATCATTGTGAATGTGAAATATTCATAAAAGGGCACAACAATGTTTTTTCATTAAATGACACAAAAATGGTTTTACTTGTTGTTGGTGAGGGCCTGTGGCTTTCATGCAATTCTCAAAGGAGCCTGTGACCCCCCAAAATGTTAACAATCGACCACTGCATTCATCTATAGACCCCACATGGCAGGATCTATCTCTTTCATGCATTTGTGATTTCTCCAGCTTCTTGCAGAATATGGCTAGACAGTATCTACTTCTGTCTACTTTGACTCTCACTACCTTTGTTCAGGCTACTATTTATCCACCCTGACTACAATAGCAGCTTTTCAATGGTCGGTTTCTGCCTTTTACCCCTGAAATCCATTGTTCACACAGAAGAGTGCTCTTCAAAGTCAGATTGTAGCCAGGCACGGTGACGCATACTGGTAATCCAGAGACTTGGGAGTTTGAGACAGGAGGATTGCAAGTCGGAGATCAACCTCCAGGACTTAACGAGATCCTATTTCAAAATAAAAAGAAAAGGAGATGGGGATACAGCTTAATGGTAGGGTGCCACTGGGCTCAGTCCCTAGCAGCAACACACACACACACACACACAGAGAGAGAGAGAGAGAGAGAGAGAGAGAGAGAGAGAGAGAGAAAGAAAGATCAGGTTGTGCCACTCCCTTGCTTCAAACCTTTCAGTGACCCTCATTAAACTCAGAATAAGATCCTAATTCCAGCCGGGCGTGGTGGCGCACGCCTGTAATCCCAGCACTTGGGAGGCTGAGGCAGGAGGATCACGAGTTCAAAGCCAGTCTTAGCAATGGTGAGGCACTTAGCAACTCAGTGAGACCCCATCGCTAATAAAATACAAAAAAGGTCTGGGATGTGGCCCATGGTCGAGTGCTCCTGAGTTCAATCCCTGGTACAAAAAAAAAAAAATCCTAATTCCTCACTCTGCCCTCCAAGTACCTGCATGATCTGGTTTTTGCCTGTCTCTCCAATCTCAGTCTATAACCATCCTCCTCTCTCCCTCTGCTCCAGCCACATCTGGCCTGCCTCCTATTCTTTTTCAGTGTTCCAAAGTCTTTTCTCCCTGGTTTGGCAAAATATTCCTGAGAAAAATCCCCTTCCACAGATCCAATCTCTTTCAAACTAATTAAATTAAGAAGTGAGAGTTTTCTTTATTTGGTCATCAAGTTCTACACTCAAATATTAGAAGACTGTTAATTTTAAATATGAAGCTAGATAGAGCTAATCATCTGAATTCTGAAGCCAAACCAATATTTGAAATGTTAAGCATATGACTGGATTTTAGCCCTGTGTTTTAAAAGGATCAGTGAGGGACTTCTGCTTCTGCCCAGGAAGGATAAACTGCAATAGGGATTCCCCTCTCTGCACACACAAATAACTAGAAAACCGAACAAAATATATCAAACAAACTGTTGTCACACATTGGACAGCAGGTAGTGTAAGAGGAAGATCTCTAAGGAAGAGAAAAAAAATGAGTTGAGCCTCACAAGTGCCCCAGGTTACTGCCTGGAGACAGCTCAAAGGGTGCTGCATGAGCTGCTAAAGCAGAGCCCAAGGGTCTCACTAAGTTTAGGGGAGAGAGAGAGAGAGAGAGAGAGAGAGAGAGAGAGAGAGAGAGGATTCAAAGAGGCTAAGGCTGCCAGAATTTGTGAAACAGAGTGCAAGATAAGGGAGAGAGAACCAGGTGCGGTGGTGCACACCTTTAATCCTAGTGACTTGGGAGGCTGAGCCAGAAGGATTGCAAGTTCAAAACCAACCTCAGAGCCGGGTGCGGTGGCGCACGCCTGTAATCCCAGCACTTTGGGAGGCTGAGGCAGGAGGATCGAGAGTTCAAAGCCAGCCTCAGCAATGGCGAGGCACTTAGCAACTCAGTGAGACCCTGTCTCTAATAAAATACAAAAAAGGGCTGGGGATGTGACCCAGTGGTTGAGTGCCCCTGAGTTCAATCCCCGGTACCACACAAAAAAAAAAAAAAAAAAAAAAAAAAAAAAAAAAAACCAACCTCAGCAATTTAGTGAGTCCCTCAGCAACTTAGTGAGACCCTGTCTAAAAATAAAAAATAAAGCCAGGTGCAGTGGTGCACACCTGTAATCCCAGCACTTGGGAGGCTGAGGCAGGAGGATCACGAGTTCAAAGCCAGCCTCAGCAATGGGAGGCACTTAGCAACTCAGTGAGACCCTGTCTCAAATAAAATACAAAAAAAGTGCTGGGGATGTGGCCCAGTGGTCGAGTGCCCCTGAATTCATTCCCTGGTACCTAAATCAATCAATCAATCAATCAATCAATCAATCAATCAAAGGGCTAGGGATGTGGCTCAGGCAGGGTAAATTGTCCCTGGGTTCAATCCCCAGTTTAAAAAAAAATGATGAGAAAGTGAGAGAGAGAGAGAGAGAGAGAGAGAGAGAGAGAGAGAGAACCCTAGCCCCACAGACCTTCAGAGGGACCTCCTCAAGCCTTTGGCTGGCACTGATCTGCATATATGTGTATCACAAGAAACTCCCAGAGCTAACCAGAAAAGCAGTAAACCAAACAATTCTTGAAACTTACACAGGGATAGGAATGGTTCGTGCTTCTAGTAGCCAGAGTAGAGAGAACTCATAACACAAAGGTATTAGGTAGTCTTTTGAAGGGTGGAGAGTTAGTGATGTTACATTAACTCTGAAATAGAGGCTGATCTGGATCTGCCCTAACAAAGATTAAGAACAAGATTTCAAAAGAGAACAAATCACAAGAAACTTAATTGCACTCCAGAAAAAAAGTCTAACACTCTTTAAAGAAATACAACAATGTCTAGCATGCAACAAACCAAAATACACAATGTTCAGCATCCTATAAAAAAATGGCCAGGTAGTCAAATAAATAAGAAAAAATTACCCATAACCAGAGAGAAATCAAGCAACAGAAACAGACCCCCAAATTTAGAGATGTTGGCATTAGTAGACAAGGACTGTAAAACAGCCATTATAAATCTCAGAAATATGCTCAAGAATATAAAGAAAAACAAATATGATAAAGACAGAAAAGGAAGTTATGAAAAAGACTCAAAATGGAACTTCAGGATATGAAAAATATATGATCTAATTTGAAAGACACACTAGATGAAATTATCAGCAGATCAGACACTGCAGACAAAAAAGTTGGTGAACTTGAGAACATAGCAATAGTCAGGAAAGTAGTGGTGTACACCTGTAATCCCAGTGGCTCTGGAGGCTAAGGCAGGAGGACTCAAATTTAAAGCCAGCCTCAGTAACTTAGTGGGACCTTCTCTCAAAATAAAAAGTAAAAAGGGTTGGGGATATGGCTCAGTAGCTAAGCATCCCTGGGTTCAATCAACAAACCAAAAAACAAACCAACAAACCAAAAAACAAAAACATAGCAATAGATACTATTCAAAATAAAGCACAAAGAAAAACACACAAAAGTAATAGTGCCTTATGGGATAATATCCAAACCAAGATACATCACAAATTGTTGAAAATCTTAATACAGGGCTAGGAATGGTTTGTGCTTAGAGAAAAAATTCCTCCTAGTAAAAATGTCTTTAAACTGGAAAGGTGAAGGACACACTAGTATCCTACAACTCCTGATGTCATGCACTGAGAAGGGCTCAACATAACTTCTGGAATATTCATGCCAAGATTTTTGTTGTTGTTTTGTTTTTGGTTTTGGTACTGGGGACACTTTACCACTGAGCTATATCCCCACCCCTTTTTATTTTGGGTTTTGAGACAGGGTCTTACTAAGTTGCTCAGGGACTCACTAGAGTGCTGAGGCTGGCCTGGAACTTGTGATCATCCTGCCTTGGACTCCGGAGTTGCTGAGATTAGAGGCCTGAGCCAGCTCAGGCCAAAATTTATACCTTTTATTTAGTTATGAGGAATTACAAATTAAAATTGAGAAAAAAATTACAAAATTATTATTTTCTTTTATTGATAAGTATAATAAAGTATTTGACTCCATTTTTGATATTTTACTGCTGATATTTTTCAAGATCCTCCCCCTACTGCTTTCTCTTATGCCCAAAAAGAAAGTCAGGGCATCCCCACCCTTGGCACCAACAGGGAAATTCAAACCATGAAAACACCCTGGTCCTACTCCCTAACAATAAAACCCCAGGATCATTCACTCCTCCTTGCTGTCAAGCAAGTTTGAAGCCTGTGTAAGAAGCTGCCGTCCTCTGCACATAAAGCCTCATTATATGATTAATAACCTTTCCAAAAGGTGTGTGTGCGTGTGTATGTGTGTGGGGGGGTCATCAATCCTGACATCAAAACCAGATTTTGGGTAGAGGTTTGATCTTGTCTCCTGAGTGACAATCACAAGACAACCAAGATAGTGAACCAAGTGGCTTAGATGGTGATCCCCAACTCCAGGGGTTTTTCTCGCTCTGGTTTGCTAACTGATTCTGCTGCCTGTTAGCAGGCTTATAATTTGAGCTGTGCAGTATTGTTTTACATTTGTTGAGCCCTACTAAACCTTTTATAGATTTACCAAACCTAAACTAAAAGTTCCCATAATTGGTATTTTGAGATAGGAGTATGGGGCTGAGGCTGTCCTAAAGTTACCCTAAACTGTGTACCCACATGGACCTATTGTGCAGCTAGATTAAACCATATGTCTTCATTCCAGCAGGAACCATGGCTGAGACTCAAAGGCATGAGAGTAAGTCATCACTTTGTGGTCATTAGTTGTATGTCTCAACCAGGCACAGGCTAATGCCTATGTTCTATAGAGTGTTCAAGGGAAAGACAGATGCCCTGTGCAAAGTACAGGCCTATCATGTTCTAGTTCCTGTGAGGAAGAACAGTCACTAGGATTAAACAGAAATATGTCCAAGCACTCATGGAATAAACCCTTATAAAAAGTAGCCCAGAATGTTTTACCTCATTCCTCTTAGAAGATGCCATCACCAACCAGATAACTATAAACCAGACCCAGAAAGAATGTGGGTTTGATTAAATGCTATAGCTTATCAACATACCAAGGGATTCATTCAAACCCAGCTTAAACCCAGAGTCCCTAAATCAAACAAAACGGCAATTGCCATGAGGGATGCCCCTAATCCTAAGAGCACTGATTTGGAATTCTAGAGGAATAAACTTAAAAATATAAGCAGGGAAAAGAGGATCCTTTCCCCTGAGGCATATCCAGTTACACACACACACACACACACACACACACACACACCCTTGATTCAGGGAGAGAGAGCAAAAACTGAAACAGAGGTTCATGATTTAACCCAATTGGAAGACTAAAATTTACTTTTAAAACCATAAGAAAAAAAAAATATTCAAGGGATTGTGGATGTAGTTCAATGGTAGAGTGTTTGCCTGGCATGCATGAGGCCCTGGGTTCAATTCTCAGTACCACACACACACACAAAAAAAGGCTGATTTGTTCGCCTTCCTCCCACAAAGCATATACAGGTTTATTTAGGAAAGTAGATGCATATTCTAGGGCGAATGAGGACAATCTCAAGAGTGCGAGATGCCTTTGTGCTAAAGAAGAAATACACATTCAAGGGAGAATAAGGGCTATCATTCTCCATAGGGAGAGACAGCCCTGACTGGTTTTTGACTATCTAAAAGCATAAATTCTAAATTAACTTTAACTTCTGCTTAAATGTACCAATTAGCAAGCCTTCATGGTCTTAATTGATACAGGGATTCAAATCACAGGTATACTAAATTTAAGCAAAGTATTCCCCACACTCTTAAACATGTTGCCAAACACAAAATAGAGGGCCAAATAGGTGTGCAAAACTCCTCTGGTCATAATGTTCATTGCCCTAAAATATCCCATAATGGGCATATACCCTGACCTAGTGAGTACTAAATGAAAACAAGATTAAATCTTCAACTGGCTTAGCAAAATGGGAACCTACAGATTTTCCACACCTATTAAAATTGCTTACACAGACCAGTATAGATTAATATAGGGGCTTCAACAACTGAAAACCCATTGTATAGGGCTGGGGGTATAACTCAGTGGTAGAGCACTTGCCTAGCATATGCAAGACCCTGGCTTTGATCCCCAGGACTGCAAACAAAACAAAACAAAACAAAACATGTTTAGGCCAGGCATGGTGATGCACATCTATAATCCCAGTGATTTAGCAGGCTGAGGCAGGAGGATTGCAAGTTCAAAGCCAGCCTTGCAACTTAACAAGATCCTGTCTCAAAAATAAAATATAATTTTTATAAAGGAGGAGACTGGGGATGTACATCAGTGGTTAAGCGCCCATTGATTCAATCCTGGGCAGAACAAAAGTACAAAAAAAAAAAAAAAAAAAAGCATTTTGAAAACCCATTATATATAAGATTTATTTAAAGAAGAAGTGATTGCAATGGACTATTACTCAGCCTTAAAGAAGAATGAAATTGGGGCTGGGATTGTGGCTCAGCGGCAGAGCGCTTGCCTCGCACGTGCGCGGCCGGGTTCGATCCTCAGCACCACGTAAACATAAATGCATTATTGCATTGTGTACAACTAAAGTAAATAAATAAATATAAAAAAAAAAAAAAAAAAAAAAAAGAATGAAATTGTGGCATTTGCAGGTAATGGATGGAGCTGGAGAATATCATGCTAAGCAAAGTAAGCCAAATCCAAAAAAACAAAGGCCAAATGTTTTCTCTGATAAATAGATGTTTCTCCATAATGGCGGGGTAGGAAAAAATGAAGGAATTTTGGATTGGGCAGAGGGGAGTGAGGGAGGGGAGAGGGTGGGGGGTGGGAAGGAGGGTGGAATGAGACGGGCATTATTACCCTATGTACATATATGACTACACTACCTGTATGACTCTGCACCACGTACAGCAGATGAATGAGAAGCTGTGCTCCATTTTTGTACAATGTGTCAAAATGCATTCTACTGTCATGTATAACAAATTAGAACAAAATTTTTTTTCTCTTTCTTTCTTTCTTTTTCTTTTGTGGTACTGGGGATTGAGCCCAGGGCCTTGTGCATGTGAGGCAAACACTCCACCAACTGAGCTATATCCCCAGCCCAATTAGAACAAATTTTTAAAAAATAAATAAAAATTAAAAAACTAAGGGGTGATTATCCCATTTTCCTCCACTCTGACTTGTCTTAGTCTTAAACATAGAATTAATGAATGATGCCCAGTGGTGGATTACCACAATCATAATGCTGTACCATGCATTAAGGCTTTTGTACTATTTTTAAAAATATATATTGGTTTTTGTCTCCCATTTCTGGCAACCTAAAACCCTGGGACTCTCCAGTGATGATATCTTTTGCATGCTAATGAGATGACTGGTGGCTGGGCCCCCTAAGTAGCTTCAGGATGGGTCTGATTACCTGAAAGACAAAGGCAATAGAGCATTGGAACTCTTGGCCTTATTCCCTACTTCTGAGGTGAGGAAAGGGGCTGTGACTGGTGACTTGTGATTGTGATTGGTTATCAATAGCCATTGATTTTATCAGTTATGTCTATGTAATGAAAACTCTAAAACACCCAACCTATAGGATTCAGAGTGCTACTTGGTTGATAGCTATTTAGACCTAATACCTTGTCTTAAGCATCTTTTTTATTTGACTGTTTCTGAGTTGTATCCTTTATAATAAACTGCTAAACAAAATAAAGTATTTTGAGCTGTTCTAATAAATTATCAAATTTGAGTTGATCATGGGAACTCCTAATGAGAAGTACAGGAGCCCTGGGACTTGTGATTGGTATCTGAAATAGAGAAAATCTTGTAGGATTTGATTAGATAGTATCAGAATTAAATTGAATTGTTGGACACCAGTTTGTGCCCAGAGAGTTGGAGAGTTGATTGGTATAAGAAAAACTCTCACACTTTTGCTATCAGAGGTGTTGTGAGCAAACCAGACATGGTGGCACATGCCTGTAATCCCAGCAATTTAAGAGGCTAAGGCAGGAGGATTACAAACTCAAGGCCAGCCCTTGGCAACTTAGTGAGACCTTGTCTCAATGATAGAGTACTCAAGTGTGAAGCCCTGGGTTCAATCCCCAGCACCATCCCAAATAAAAGTGTTATGAGTAAAAAAACAAACAAACAAACAAACAAACAAACAAAAAACAGACAAGCTTCCTTATCCTATATTACTAAAATTACTGCTTTTGTTAAATCAACAACTGGCAAATACTTCACAATCATATTTGGCTAATATGTTCTGTCAAATGCTTATTTCAGCCATTTTGCCCTCACTTTTTTTTTTTTTTTTTCCTGGCACCTGGAATTGAATCCAAGGGTGCTTAATTACTGAGCCATCCCTCTAGCCTTTTTTAAATTATTTTATTTTATTTATTATTATTACTATTATTACTATTGTTTCGGTCCTGGGGATTGAACACAGAGGCACTTAACCACTGAACCTCATCCCCAGCCCTTTTTTATATTTTATCTAGAGACAGCATCTCTCTAAGCTACTTAGGGCCTCACTAAATTGCTAAGGCTAGCTTTGAACCTGTGATCCTCTTGCCCCAAGCAGCGGGGATTACAGGCAGACTCTCACCTTTGAAGCAACACAATATATCCTTACCCAGCTACCCACGTGGCACCTGGAGAGACTTGCCACTGCATACAATCTTTACCAGCAAGATCTTAATTGCATCCAACTTTCTTCAGGGACACAGGTATGACATTAGATTGATGATGTTCATTAGATGTGACATACATCAGGTCAATGACATTCTTCTCATTTGACACTCTTAAGACATAAACATTAAAAAAGAAGTTCATAAAAAAGGACGAATCATTGCTCCACATAAAATATAAGATATAAATACAAATCACCTCATAAAATTTCTGGACTTTATTTGATAAGTTGATGATTGAACATCCCTGATGCTGCCAAGAAACACCTAGTGACCCTTAACATAGTCAATGTTAAACCAAGTCCAGGGCTGGGCATGGTGGCACATGTCTGTAATCCAGTGACTCAGGAGGCTGAGGTAGAAGGATCCTACGTTCAAGGTTAACTTGGGCAAACTTAGTAGGACCCTGTCTCAAAATAAAAAATAGGAAGGGATGGAGATGTAGCGCAGTGGCAAATCATCCCTGGGTTTAATCACCAGCACCCAAAAAAATTGCAATACAAGAGATCCTGTTATTAGTGCCCCCCAAAAGACTCCTTCACTGTAGAGGCTTTAACAACCTCCTCTCATGTCTCCTTTGGTCTCTAAATCACCCATGATGGCCATAAGTTATCTACTGACTTCTGATGAAAGAAATTGCCCTCCTCAGATCCATGCTATACATCATTAGACTGGGAACTACTAGCTTTATACGGGATTCTTCCATAAAGGACACTCTCACAGTCCTTGAGACCATGGTACCCAGCTGCCCATTATGTCTTGGGCCATGGGAACAGCATCACACAACCTTGGCATGGCTATCGAGGTTTTCTTTTTTTTTTTTTTTTTTTTTTGTGGTACCGGGAATTGAAACTCAGGGGCTCTCAACCACTGGGCCACATCCCCAGCCCTTTTTTGTATTTTTATTAGAGACAGGGTCTCACTGAGTTGCTAAGTGCCTCGCCATTGCTGAGGCTGGCTTTGAACCCGCGATCCTCCTGCCTCAGCCTCCCAAAGTGCTGGGATTACAGGCGTGAGCCACCACGCCCGGCTTGAGGTTTTCTTGATAATATGAAAGTGGTATCTACAGATATGCTATAGTATAGTCTTGTACATATTCCACCTGCAGGACAAGTGGATTCCACTGTCCTCAATTCCTGACCAGATGCCACAATGTTCTCCCTGACTTCTTGGCTACTTAGGGATCCTCTAGGGATAAACTGGGTGAACAGTAATGGGAGTTCATATACTGAAGGGTGGCAGTGTGTGTGTGTGTGTGTGTGTGTGTGTGTGTACATGTGCATATGTATGTGATGCTAGGGATAGAACCCTGTACCTTGCTCATGCTAGGCAAGTATTCTACCACTGAGCCACGCCCCCAGCCACAGTTCTTGCTTTCTATCTGCACCTTTCATTCCTTAACAGACTTCCCTGATGAAAGACAGGACCCAAATATCCACACAATTTAAAAAAAAAATTATCATTGGTATTTTGTTGTTGTTGTTGTATGTGTTTGTGGTGGGGATTGAAGCTGGGGCCTTGCACATGCTAGGCAAGTGCTCTACCACTGAGCCACATCTCCAGCTCCCATACAAATTTTTGAAAAGTTTTCATTTTTATTTATTTTTAAAAATATCTTTTAGTTGTTGATGGACTTTATTTTATTCATTTACTTATAAGCGGTGCTGAGAATTGAACCCAGTGCCTCACACATGTGAAGCAAGCGCTCTACCCACTGAGCCACAACCCCAGTCCCCAAAGTTTTTATTTTTAATACTGGGAATTGAATCCAGTGGTTCTTTACTGCTAAGCTACATCCCCAGTCCTTCTTATTTTATTTTTTTTGGGACAGGTTCTTACTAAGTTTCCAAGGTTGACCTCAAACTTGTGATCCTCCTATATCAACCTCCCAAGGTAGCTAGGATTACAGGCATGTGCCACCGTGCCTAACTATTATTTTTTTCTTTCTTTGGGCACTACGGGAATTGTATTTTTTATTAGAATGCAGGGCCACTCGACCACTGGGCCACATCCCGGCCTTGCCCAACTTTTTTTTTTTTTTTTTTTTTTTTTGTTTTTTTTTTTTTTTTTTACTTAGAGTAGAGACAGGGTCTCACTGAGTTGCTAAGTGCCTGCCATTGTTGAGGCTGGCTTTGAACTCATGATCCTCCTGCCTCAGCCTCCCAAGTGCTGGAATTACAGGCGTGCGCCACCGCGCCCGGCTCTGTGCCCAACTTTTAAGGCAGTCATATTAGCAGTAAAATTTGTGTCCTGGACAACAAATGACCCCACTTCACATTTTTCAGGTGGTTAAACTATTGCTAATCATCTGGCCATCTGGTCAAACCAATGGCAATGATGCCTTTTCCAAGGTTACCCTTTTTGAAGTAAAGAACTCTGGGAATGTCTTGTTTCAAGATACCCAAAAATATAGATCAGGGTCAGACATGTGTCTGCACATACCAGAACCACAATACAAGGTTTCACTAAGACACATCTTGCCCTCTTCAGAGTTTCAGACATTACTGAGAGTGATGAAGGCATATATTTCACTTCTCAAAATGCATCAGACTGGGCTCTTGAACAAGGCATCCAACAGAATGCTCAGCTCCCTTACTGGCCCTGGGCTACAGGCCTCATACAGCATCATATCAGTTTATGTCCACAAGGTTAAATTTTATCAAATGAAGTATGACACATTTCCATTACATATCAACTGTCACAGTGAATTGCAACAGAGTCTGATTCCACGTTTGATGTTTGCCCACTGACAGATTTGAAGCCTCACAACTCCCCCTTTCCCTTTAGCCCTACATTTGGTAGATAAAAAAGCCTGGGTGCTTCTCCCCCTGGCTCTGGCAGGAAGTCCAAATCATAAAAACACTGGCCTGTGCATGGGAACCTCATTTAAGCCTCATCCCTTAGCCCTAATAAAATCCAGGGCCATTTGCCCCTTCCTCTCAACAGGCATTTGAATGCCTTTTCTGCTCTGCCCAGAAAGTCTCATCATGGAAGTGATTAAGTTTTCCACGGCTGCATGGAATAAATCATCAGTCTCCACGTTCAAACCAAATTTGGGGTAAGGAGCTGATCCTTGCTCTACAGGGCAACCACAAACAACCAGTACAAATGTCAAGAAAGGAAGACTGTGGAACCATCCCAGAGCGAAGGAGACCAAGGAGAAAAGAAAATTCAATGCCATAAGTTATACAGGATTAGATACTGGACCAGAAAAAGGACAATGGACAAAAATTGAATAAGTTCTCTAGATGAGTTAATAGTTTGTATCAATGTTAATCTCCTAGTTTTGATAGTAATTTGTAGCTACATACGATGCTACCATATGGGGAAACTGGGAGGAGAGTTTATGGAAATTCCAGGAGCAAATTTGAAACTCTTTGTAAATTGTTAAGTTAAAAAATTAACTTTAAGGCTGAGGCAGGAGGATCGCGAGTTCAAAGCCAGCCTCAGCAATGGTGAGGCACTGAGCAACTCAGTGAGACCCTGTCTCTAATAAAATACAAAAAAGGGCTGGGGATGTGGCCCAGTGGTCGAGTTCCCCTGAGTTCAATCCCTGGTACAAAAAAAAAAAAAAAAATTAACTTTAAATTAAAGGTCAAATGTCTTTTTTTTTCTTTTTCCTTAGACAAATAAGAGCTGAAAGAAACTGTTATCAGGAGACCTATACAATACAAAATATTTTTTAAAAAATACATCAGAAGTTGGGTGTGGTTGCATATGCCTGTAATTCCAGCTACAGGGGAGGTTGAGGGAGGATCACTTGAGCCCGGGAGTTCAAGATGAGCTTGGGCAACACACTGAGACCCCATCTCAAAAAAGGAAAGTGAAGAGGGAAGGAGGGGAGAAAGGAAGAAAGAATGAACACGAGGAAGAAGAAAAATGACAAAGATGAATATTTGGGTCTATAAAAGGCACAAGGGACACCAGATAAGATAAAAATGCAGCTGGGCACAGTGGTGCACGCCTGTAATCCCAGCACTTGGGAGGCTGAGGCAGGAGGACTGTGAGTTAAAAGCCAGCCTCAGCAATGGCAAGGCACTTAGCAACTCAGTGAGACCCTGTCTCTAAGTAAAATACAAAAAAGGGCTGGGGATGTGGTTCAGTGGTCGAGTGCCTCTGAGTTCAATCCCTGGTACTAAAAAAATAAAATAAAATAAATAATAAATAAATTAATTAAAAATGCAAAGAAAAACTGGGCATCATATCACATGCCTATAATTCCAGCTACTTAAGAGCCTGAGGCCTGGGCAACGTAGCAACATCCTGTATCAAAATAAAATAAAAAGGGCCTGGATGTAGCTCAGAGATAGAATACTCCTGTATTCAATCACCAGTAATAAATAAATAAATAAATAAAGTTGGGTTTTTTTTTTTTTTTTTTTTGGTACAGGGATTGAACTCAGGGGCATTTAACCACTGGGCCACATCCCCAACCTGTTTTTGTATTTTATTAGAGACAGGGTCTCACTGAGTTGCTAAGTGCCTCGCCATTGCTTAGGCTGGCTTTGAACTTGCAATCCTCCTGCCTCAGCCTCCCAAGTGCTGGGATTACAGGCGTGTGCCACAGTGCCCGGTTCATAAATAAAGTTTTTCATTTTAAATAAAAGATAACTTTACTCTTTAAGCAAAATATAACAATGTATTAAAGAGCTCATAGCTACAAAAAAGTATGCTCCAGCAATATCCACATACAAGGGGACAATGAAGGTACACTATTGTATCACTGTACATAAGGTGATAAGAATATTCTTTAAATACAGACTGATAAGTTAAAGATGCAAACTGTAAATTTTATATGTGATAGTTTATTTTATGTGTGAACTTGAATGGGCCATGCCCAGCTATTTGGTTAAATGATATTCTGAGTGTGTCTACAAGGATATTTTTGGATGAGATTAACACTTAAACTGATAGACTGAGTAAAGCAAATTGTCCTCCCAATGTGAGTAGGCCACATCCAATCATTTGAAGACCTGAATATAATCAAAAGGCCCTTCTACTGGAAGAGGAATATTCTTTATGCCTGATTCTCTTTGAGCTGGGACACCAGTCTTCTGCATTTCAGGCTCAGGCACGGACTGGAACCATAAACTTTCCTGAGTCTCCAACCTGTTAATTGCTTATCTTGGGAATTCTCAGCCTCCATAATCAGGCGAGCCAATTTCTTACAATAAAGCTCTTTAACTCTATCTCTGTATCTCTTATTGATTCTGTGTTTTAGAGAACCCTGGTTGATATTCTAGCAAGGACTTAGACTCTTCACTTTTGTCTGTGAATGTGCAATGGCTGACTACAAGCAGGATTAAAGACTTGGCATCTCTGCTTCCATTTTACATCCATCTTCTTTGCTCCTGATCACCTTGGACTCTAGGAACAAAGTCTGATTTGATAAACATCTTGCTGTGAGTTGAAGCTAACCCCCACAGCAACTTTCTTATTATGACCTGGGATAAAGATGGACAGACCACCCTGATTAAGATCACCTCCACTGGCAGCTATGAAAAGCCTCCAGCTGTGCAAATTCCTAATCCCTGCCCTCATTCCCTCTTCTATAAAACCTCCAAGTCATTGTCAGCCTCTCAAAGACAGAGCTAAAGACATGGATCCCCTTGTCTTCTCAGTATAGCTTCACTGATTAAAGTTCCTTTCATGCTTTTCACCATTACTTTTTCTGTGGGTCCAAGTGGATGGACCTAATTTGTTGGATCCACAGAGTCGGACCTCTGGCCTAGAACTCTGATAAAAATATGTTAGAGTAACAGGAACCACTAAATATTAAAACAAAAAAACTACAATTGGTAAGTCAACAGTTGATATAAGAGAAATATTTTAAAAATGTTCAATCCAAATGTTCATCTGTGGATGAACAGAAAAACAAAATGAGGTATATAAATTCAATGGAATATTATTTAACTTTAAAAAAAGAAGAAAATCCTGCCACATGCTACAACATAGCTGAACCTTAAAGATATTATGTAAAATGAAATAAAGCAGTCACAAAATAGATAAATATTGTATGGTTTCCACTAACATGAGGTATTGAAATATTCAAACTTACAGGAACAGAAAGCAGAATGGTGGTCCCCAGGTGCTAGAAAAACGGGGCAGTGGAAACTTGTTGCTTAATGGACATAGAATCTCTGTTTTGCAAGAAGAAAAGGTTCAAGAGATCTGAGGTACAACAACATGAATGTTTCTAACACTATGGAACTGTATAATTAAAAATAGTGAAGATGGTTAATTTTTTTTAAAGATGTTGATGGACCTTTATTTTATTCATTTATTTATATGTGGTGCTGAGAATCAAACCCAGGGCCTCACACATGCTAGGCAAGTGCTCTTACCACTGAGCCACAACTCCAGCCCCAAGATGGTTAATTTTGCTATGTTTTTACAATTTATTAAATGCACAAAAAGCACCCCCAAACAAACAAAGTCACACTGTAAGTTCTCTATAAATGCATGACAGTGACTAAAATGATTAAGATACTTCCAGGTGTTAGACAAGATATGGGGCAACTACTGCTCTCAAACATTACTGGTGGGGGACTGGGGCTGTGGCTCAGTGGCAGAGCACTCGCCTTGCACGTGCACGGCCCAGGTTCGATCCTCAGCACCACGTAAATATAAATGTATTGCATTGTGTACAACTAAAGTAAATAAATAAAAAAAAAATTACTGGTGGGAATGTTAAGTTGGTCAACTACTTTGGAAAACTGTCAGTATCTGGCAAAGATAAATATATCCCTACCCTATTAACTGGTGTTTCCACTCCAGGGTCCCTAAATGCAGGTGTCTATCAAAAGACATAGGCAAGAATGTTCATAGCAGATTTTTACAATAGCCCTATACTGAAAATAAACCAAAAAAATCCGCCAAGAGCTGAAGGGGCAAGTACATTGTGATATGTTCATATTATGGAATATGACTAAAAAAATAGAATTAACTACATCTGGATACAGCAACATGTGTATTGTCCACCCCCCAATAATATTGAGCAGATGAAGACAAATGCAAAAGAATATAAACCATTGACTTTGTTTATATGAAGTTCAAGGGTAGGCAAAACTAAAACACAGTGAGAAGACAAAATCATTGTTACTTCTGGGGGCTGAGTATTGACTAGAAGGTTATTGATGGGAAGGAGTACAAGGAGTCTTTCAGTAGACTGCAGATACCTTATTCTAGGTGGGGGTTACATAGTTGTGCACACATGCAAAAATACATTGAGCCACACACTTAATTTTTAGTGTCCTTTATTGCCTGTGCACTATAAATCAAAAGTACAGAAAATAAAAATTTAAAAGCAGATCCATTGGAGGCAAAGTTTAATTTGTCTTATTTCTCTTCTTATGTTTCTATGCACATAGAATAAAATTTCCGGGGGCTGGGGTTGTGGCTGAGCGGTAGAGGGCTCGCCTCGCACGTGTGCAGCCTGGGTTCAATCCTTAGCACCATGTAAAAACAAATAAAGGCATTGTGTACAACTAAAATAAATAAATATTTAAAAAAATAAATAAAGGCATTGTGTACAACTAAAAACAAATAAATAAATTTTAAAAAGAATAAAATTTCCATTTGGATTTTTTTCCCTTCAGCATTTTAAGGTGACCAACATGTGCAAATAGGAGGAGGCTACAAAAGCAAAACATAAGTCACTCAACCTACTCCCATTTTATGGAGGTAAAACCTGAGACAAAAAGAGGAGAGAGGAGGAGGGGATGAAGTTCCACAATAAGTTAGGGGTAAAACTAGGTCTAGAACACAGATCTCACTAGGTGCAGGCCTGTAATCCCAGCAACTCAGGTGGCTGAGGCAGGAGGTTTGAAAGTCTGAGACCAGCCTCAGCAACTTAGTAAGACCCTCGGTAAAGACCCTGTTTTTTTTTTTTTTTTTTTTTTTTTTGTGTGGTACGGGGATTAACTCAGGGGCACTCGACCTCTGGGACCCTTTTTTGTATTTTATTTAGAGACAACTGAGTTGCTAAGTGCCTCGCCATTGCTGAGGCTGGCTTTGAACTCGCGATCCTCCTGCCTCAGCCTCCCAAAGTGCTGGGATTACAGGCGTGCGCCACCGCGCCCGGCTTAGACCCTGTTTTTCAAACATAGATTTCACCCCCCCTGACTCCGGAACAACTGTTTTCAGGAAGGGGCTGCACTATGAGTGGGTCCTCAGTCCTCTGCTGGAGGAGCAGGAAAGTCTGGGGTGTGAGGTCAGGAGAGTGGGGCAACTGCTTGGAAACCAGACAGGGATAGTCAGGTAAATTGGGACTCTGCCTGTTGTAGTTCACTGATTGTAGGTAAGTTGGATCTCAGAAAGAAGAAGAGCCTGCAGTTGCAGGATGACACCCTAAGAACCCGCAGGTTAAATCGCAAAGAAGTTCCAAGGGCTGGTTTGGAAAGTGAAACTTCCAAGCTCTTACTGTGACCTTGGCCAAGGTCGTTCCTTCTGACCTCACTTGTTCATACAACAGTTACGAATCCCACTTAACGCCCTGGGAAGAAGGGAGGCAGGTAGAGGAGCAGCCTTCTGTCTGGTGCCGCCCTTCAGACAGAAGCTGCTCGGTCTTGGTGAAGGGCGGGAAGCCAGCGGCAGAGCTGAGGATGGGCAGCAACAGGGCGGAGGAGGGGTGTGGAGGAGGGCCCTACTCTCTTTTTCTCCGGATCTGTGTCCTAAACCTGGATGTGTCGCCTCCCGCTGAGGGTCTGGCGCCCCCTCCCCTTCTCAGGCTCCTCTGGCCTTGCCCCTCCCTCTCACATTCCCAACTCCCAAGGACAACTTGTCGCTCGCTTCAGACGCCAGGGGCTTCTCTCTGTCCCCTACCTCTGCTTCCCCCCACCCTTCTTTTGTCTATTTCTGCATTTGACGGTTTCTCTGGGAGCGTTTCTTGGATCTATTTCTCTCTTGTCTGTTATATTCATTCATATCCCACCCCCCCCTCTCCCTCTCTCTTTCTCTCCCTCTCCACACACGCGCACGCACACACATACACACCCTCGCCCTCTCCAACCTCCTCCCTCCCAGCCATCGCGGCGCCTTTCCGCCACTGCTCTGGCCTTTCACAAGCGCGCAAGGCCCATCCCAGTAACCGCCACGCGGTGATCCGACGGCGCCCCAAGGCAGGGGCAGGTGAGATTGGTTGGAGCCCCGCCCGGGCGAACTCGGAGGAAGGAGGCGCCGGTGCCAATCCACCTCGCAGGTCCAGTCCTCTCCCCCAAACTCGCCGGCGCCGGGGGACGCAGGACGCTGGAGTCCCTTCGCGCCCCCCAGCGCCGTTGGCGCCGCCCCGCCACAGACACTGCCTCAGAGGCCTCAAAGGGGCGGGGGTCCGGGCGGCGACCCGGGGCCACCTAGCCCCTTGCCCTGAGCGCCCTCACCTTCGTCCCCAGAAGCCCAGGATTCCTCCTAGGAAGACGCAGGAGGACAGCGCGGTTGTGAGAGGTAGGTGAGCCGCTCCCCGCCCTTGCTTTCGCCGCTGGGGGCCGCAACCACGTAGATCAGAGCTGCGGTGTTTAAAAAAAAAAAAAAAAAAATACCCTCTTTAGCCTGGGCGACCCCCTGACCAGGCTTTGAGGACTGGCCGTGGCGAGCGTGGACTACTCCGGGCCACAGCCTAACCTTGAGCTCCAGACCGACCAGGTTCCTGGGTGGGGCCTCGAGCGCCCACCCAGAACGCCTTGGCCTCTGCACTCGCTCACGCCTTCCTCTCTCACTCCAAGCGAAGGTGTGTGCGTGGGGGCGAGAGGGGCGCCCCTCCTCGTTCTGCCCGCTACTCTGGCTCCCTAGGGCCCGGTGCTGAGCGCCCCGCTCAGTCTCAGGCCTTCTGCGCCTGTTCTTCCCCGCTCACAACCGCGGACTCCACGCGCCCGTAGTGGGAGAGACTGGGTCCAGCGGCCCGGGTGGTGGAGATCGCTTGAAGAGGGGGGGGGGGATTTTTTCTGGATAAAAATTAGAAATTTCTACTTGGAACTCTGGGTTCAGACATGAGTTCCCAGGTCCTGAGGTGTAAAATCAGCTCTCTCTAGCTGACCTCTGGAAGGAACAGGGGAAGAATACGGGGGAAGCTTTTGCTTCACCTTTGGGGGCGGCAAGGTGACCTAGGTTTCCTTCTTCTTCTGAACTGTGATGGGGCTCCGGTGGCCTCCTGCCCGGGAAAACGTGCATCTGATTCTCAAGGCGTGCCAGGCGCCGCCATCTTACTTGAAACACACACTCACAAAAAACGCCGTGTGTGCATTTTTTGTAGAGAGGCCTGTTGTTTATGGGAGTGTGCAGAAGGCAGGAAAAGGGTCTCAATCTTTATGAACCAGCTATTGGGTCAATACAAAAATTACTCCCTTTTGAAAAGAGGTGTGCATCTTATGGGTATTGTGTGGTCTCAGAGGAATTAGCTGCAGGAGTCATGAGGAATCTTATATGACAGCAACTGCCCCTCTCAGAGTAAACATCGTGTAAAGGTGGACGATTCACACAAACATGCAAAAGAGACAAAATTGTGTGCTCTCAATTGTGTTGTCCTCTATAATAAAGGTAATAGGTGAGAAACTTATGCACCCCCTCTCCCAAAGTAAGACAATACATGGTAACTTTCACATATTCCATACATGCTAAATTTGGCAATGTACTGCATAGGGCTGTGCTTTCCAGGATAAATAGAAGTACAAAGACTCACAATGGAGAAAATGGGTTCCATGAGTGAAAGTTTCTGTTTCTCAGCAAACTTCCCTGACCCTTGGAGGAAGAGATGCTGAAGCTTTTCCTGCTATGATGATCCCCTTTGGGGCTGCTGCTCCTCTGTTTCCCTAGAGTCTGGAGCGGTCCACTTGGATCCAAGTCCAGATACACCCTTCCCCCCTCCAGCCTAATTGGAATGAAACAACCTCCACTCCTAACCAGATAGCCCTTGACTCCTCTGGAGGAGAGCTGCCTGCTCTATGCTAAAATTTAGAACCACTACCCCAAAACACACACACACACACACACACACACACACACACACGTACACACTGTCCCAAGGGGGGGGAAATGCATGGAAAAGCTTGACAAGCCCCAGGTAGGGTATTGTGGGAAGGCCTCTGAGGCTCTTTGGAGCCTCACTCTACCACTCTGCAATTTGAAAGACCCAGGACATCCCTCTCTCTTCCACTACAAATGGTTGTCAATTCTACTTTTGCATCACCTTAAAAGGCAATGAACCCACATAAGGAGCATCCTTTAGGGCTTGTCCTTTGGGTTGGGAATTTAGTCTCCCACTCAGCCCACCTCCAACTTCTGTCCTTCCTGATTGTATTAAAACAAACACCAGCCTTCAAATGCTGTTGGGTTAGAAAGAGAGCTTCATTATTTTAATCTATTAGAATTCTCTCCTATTCCCTCTCATTTTCACCTTCCTCATCTCTCTCTTACTAACAGGCTTTGTCTTCTCTTTCTCTCCAAACACTGGAAGTCAGAAAATGCATGACTTCAGGGCTTGAAGGGAAGGGATGGCAAGGGAAAGGAGGAGATATTTGGTCCGTTCAGGCAGTACCCAAACAATGACTGGAACCAAGTTGTCATAGTGGAGCCTGCTCTCCCAGGTTTAGAGGCTATTTAATTCCACAATCCTTCCTTCCACTACAAAACCTAACAGCATCTTCTTCCTCAAGAGGAACTAAATGTTTGGGACTTCTTTAGTTTTCAAAAATGAGAGAATAAAGATCACTAGTTATTTAGGTAGCTAGAAGTAGAGGAAGCCTGCAGTTGGGTCAGGAGCTTTGGGCTCACAGAGAAAGGAGTCCTAAGGGCTGGGGGTAGAGGGGAGGAGGTTGAGGCAAGGCCTGACACCAACTGAGTAACTACGTAGGGCAGGCTTGGTTCTGAACCTACTAGTGGGGAACCTTGAACTCTTCACCAGGTACTAGAAGCCCAAGTCCCTCTCCTATCTAGCTGCTTCAAGCCCCCACCCCAACCAAATCCACTCTGGGCCAAAAATAAAGAATATTTGAAAGAAAAGGGCAGAAACCCTGATTAGGCACTCAGGCTCATTCTGAAAACAGTAAAGAAAATCTTTATCTATCAATGTGGCAATGTGGTCAGTTTGAGTTTCAGAGTTTAGGGGTCCTGAACTCAGTGTCAGTGGAGTTAACAGCAGGGCTAACCTCCTTTCCCCCTGTCTGATTTTGCTTATACCCCCTCCCCAGAACTTCTCAGAAAGTGACATCTAGCTTTTTTGTATAATTGTGAAATCACAAATTTCAGAGGGGCTCAGATTCCTTATTAAACCTTAGGTTAAGATCTATTAGGATTGATCAGAGAAATACGTGCCTGGAAGGGTGAAACCGAATGTGGTCAGTGAGGGTAGATCTTCCCTTTTCCCCTGCTGAGTTGATATCTTCATCCTAACCAGGTCAACCTTTAGCTTAAAAACACCCAGGTGGCAATGTGTCCGGCACTACCATTGACTGTAAATCAAAGGGGAAAAAATACCCAGAGCCTACAAGTTGGGCCTGAAACACATGCCTTCTTGGGAAGATACCAAGTTGCCGCCCTGATCCCGTTTTCCCTCCTTACCTCTCCACAGCAGTAGTGAGAACAGCCTTTACCTTGCAGGGATAATTAATGCCAAAGCATCCCCACTGGCTGGTCACCCATCTTGAGGCCAGTCTGAGTCTCTTCTGATCTCTCTCTCTCTCTCTCTCTCTCTCTCTCTCTCTCTGTATTTTATTTAGAGACAGGGTCTCACTGAGTTGCTGAGAGCCTTGCCATTGCTGAGGCTGGCTTTGAACTCATCCCCCCCCCTTCTCTTTTGAAGTATTTGCAGACTACTGTTTAAGGTAGAATCTCGGCCAGAGTGGAGGAGGGGACCTTAATTCACAATAATCTGGATATTAAGTAGTAATAATGACAAAATATATGACCAGGAGAGGCTGGGGGTATAGCTCAGGTGGGAGACTGCTTGCCCATCTTGCAAGAGGCCCTGGGTTCATCCCCAGCACCACAAAACAAACAAACGACAAAAAGCCATAACTGGCAAGTCTCACCCATCCAGAAAAGTTACCCTTGAATTGTCCTCAGGGAGGGGCGCTGAGGTGCAGACCCGCAAGGACTGTTCGGCCAGAATGGCGGGAAACTTCCCTATGGAGAGAGAAATGAATGGCCAGATGCCTCACTCCTTAAAAACAATAAAAGGGAGCAGGACCAAATTTCTACTCATTAAAACTCTTACCTCTTCTTTAATTCGACTCCGAGGTGGACCAGAGGCAACGTAGGTCCTGCAGCAACCTTCTCCCTCGTGGTCTTCCCCCGAGGGCTAAGAGATCCCTCCCTGCTTTGCTGTTCCTGACAGCGTCACTGTTGTGGGACCAGGTCTCACGCAGGTAGAGTAGTCGCAGGTAGAGTAGTCGGGGAAGTCGTGATGAGGTACTGGAGACCTCTGCACCCCTCCGCTGCAGGCTTCGGACCAGCTTGGTACTGCGCAGAACCAATGCAGGTCCTTAGTCTAGATTCCCCTGCGCAGGCTTGCATGGCACACCCCGACGGCGCGCACCCGCAATGCTCCTCTGGGGCTCTGTACCTTCGCCTCTGGCTGAGTTGGACGCAGAGTGAAGATCTCTGTGCAAGCCTCTGGCCCCCTTTCAGACTGCATCCCTATTGTGGGCAGCATGACTGCAAAGGACAGGTAGGTGCAGAAGCCGCAGTGTTGGAGCAGGAGAAGGGCCAGGGGCTCCCTGGAATTCTGTGCTCCTCCAGCCCAGGCCTCCATAACGCAGTTGCCGCAGCGGTGGAATCTGGAAGCCCTGAGCCCCAGAACTTAGGGGAGGGTACCAAACAGAGGGATTAGAAAAGAGGTTTTCAAATCCGGCCCTGGCATCGCGAAGCTGCACCTAAGGGGCAAAGGAAGGTCGCAGTTAACATAGGTGCGTCCTCAACCCCCCACAAAGCCAAGAGCCTGCAGACCCACAACTTCCACCGTCTGGGTGGGAGGAGTTGAACTGGGATCTGGAGGCTCAGTCCAGACATCAGCTCAAGGAGCGCCTGTAAACGCGACCTAGCGCCTCGCCCCAAGCGGGATCTTGAACGCGCGGACTGAGCAATAGAGAGAATCGACTCAACCTAGGGCGGAGCGTCACGCCGGGCTCCCTCGCCAGTACCGAGTGAGCCTAATCTTCCCGATCATCTGTCCCGAGGGGGAGTGGGTCCTAGTGCCTGGATCTCAGCGCTCCAAAATATATCTGCTGCCCCTAAAGAACAGCTCGCTTGCTCCCTCCAGGCCGCGGGCGGCAGCGTCGCTCTCCCCATTCTCCAGTCCCGTTTCCTCTCTCCGGATTCTACCTTCCTCCTCATTAACAAACGGTCTAGCGAAACACCCCGGCAGAGTGGTACCTTCATTCCCGAAGCCAGCCAATTAATCAGAGAACATTAAGGAGGCCGAGTAGTTGTAATGGGGCGGTTTGGAACGAGGGGGCGCTGACGAGGTCATTAACCTCCGGGTAATGATGGGAAACAGAGGCGCGCCTGGCCGCCTCGGCCGCCCCTCTGAGCCCTTCTCAGCACCCGGGTTTTGACTGCTCTACCTGCTCATAGCGCTCCAGCTCTCTCTTCCTGACCAGCTGTTTAATTTCTCCATCTTTTCTCGGCCGGTGGTAGAGGACCTCTTTCTTTGTACCTACTTCTATCTACCTGTCCAGCTGTCTCTTGCGCCCTTTTCAGGCCCCAACAAGGGGCAAAAGAACTCAAAAGTTTACAGGAGGCGGCCCCACTGGCAGTCTCCGCTCCCGGGTCCAAAGTGAGCTCCTTAGACTAGGCTGTAACTGTGGTAGCTGGACACCGGGAAAAAATATTTCCTCTTGAAGGGGAGGGCCTTTTTAAGCAGGAAAATGATTCCTGAAACATTCAGTACGGACCAGCTTAAGATAAGGCAGCAAATTGCAGGAGAAGGTACAGGCCCTAGTGGAGAAAATTCCATATCATTTTGATTAGAGAGACAGCTTACATACTCCTTCTCCATGTAGTAGCTGCATGAAGTGGGCATTGGATATTGTGAACTGCCTTACCTCAGTCCTAGAGATTTCAGCATATTTGAGCAGGTGCCTGATATTTCAGACAAGACCAGGTGACAGTATCAACCTGACCTTGTGTGCACATGATTGTCCTGTCTTTTAATTTGTCTTGTTAGGCGCCCAATTCCAGTTCACTTTCCTCCCTCTGATTCATATTTTTGGTTGCTTATACGTGAATGGTTGATGAGAGGTTCTTATTTTAAAGTATCACCCACTGATATTTTAAAATTTGATGAAAAGTGCTGATCTCCACACTACCCAGAAAAAAAAATGCACTTTATTATATTTGCCAAACCCACCATTTCGGAGGGCTTTAGTCTCCTCAGACCCCAGGTTAAGTATTCCTATTTGGAATGATCAAAGGAGCTGGTGTCCAGAAAATGCCACAGGCATCACTTTTTCCCTTTGACTGTTGTCTCTGAGTTTTCCAGGACAATCTTCATCTTTCAAAACATTTAGGTGGCAGTGATACCCACCACTGCCAGTAAGGTCCAGGCTCCCAGTGGGAGCCAGTGTTTCTTCGCAGGCACAAGGGAGCTGGTGACAGTAGGAAGAGTTTTACTGGGGAAAGTTGATCTTGGACTGGCTATGGGTGGGACCAGTTTCTAGCAGCCTCCCAGCTGCTAAAAAAAAAAAAAAAAAAAAAAAAAAAAAAAACTCTATTGGGACTCTATTAGAAAGAGAAGTGTATCCAGAGACAACTCCCTAGCTAATGCTCTGAGCCAAGAAAGCAAAATGGGGATCAGGTGGGGCAATAGAATGTTCTTTTGTGTCCCTTATTGACCTATCTGTTCAGTTTCCTCAGGTATTCTCACTGGGCATGGGAACTGAGGAGTTAAACCAAGGTTTGAGCCTGGGGAATATCAAACTCTATGCTGGAAGGGGGAGGATTTGCTCCTAAATACTTTTATAATCTTGTTTATAACAGCCAAACAGTAGGTAATCTCTGACAATCCTGGAGATCTCCCAGTTTTACCCAGCTTCAAGTATTGTGGTTTATGTCCATACAGAGAAGTTGAGTTAGCTTTTCTCGCTTAGCCTAATAAAATGATATGAGTTGATCACATGTGCTGACCAAGCCAGATCTTCCAGAAGAAAAACTAGTCTTCTTTGGGGTCTGGGAAGTAAACAAACTTTTTTAATTTTTTAGGACTATGTTCAGACATATTAAGGAAACCAGAACTTATCTGGTCAATTTTACCTTCCCCCTGCACACACATCATGCTCAGACTGTCCTGGCTGTTCCTCAATTATCTACACATTTCAAACAAAGGTGACTTGGAGCAGATAATACTCCAGCCATTTCTGATTGCCCCTCTTTGAGCTGGCACAAGGACCACCTACCAGCCCACCTATAGCCCTGGTCTGCGACAAGAAACCAATGACTGGCTAATAGTATTCAAAACCCTGCCTGAAGATAAAGAGAAAAAAATAAACAATTTTCTGCTTGGGGCAGTTTAAACTGAATAATCCTAGCTGTGAAAACCTGACCTAAATGCTTTTAATCAGAGCAGAAGGAATATATGCCCATTTGCTCTCTACTTTACTAATTAAAGAAAGCTAATTAATGTTTTCAGGAACTTCCAACTGAGGGTCAGGAGCCTCTAGTCATCTTTTCATCCCTCCTTACTCCCCTACACCCCACCCTTACTCCCACAGGGCTGTCCCCACTGTGGAGTTGGCCTCTTTCTGACAGACAATGGGGAGGGGGCACTCCCGACCCTTGGGCTCAACCCTTGCACCAGGACTTTGGCCCTGAAAAGCAAACACTGCCTTCCATTGGCCAAAAGTTCTTGCTCAGCAGGGTTTCCCCCTTCTCTTGTCCCTGGACTTGTTTCTGGGAGCCAGACCTCTCAATGTCTGCCAAGTCAGCACTGCTGATTGGTGGGGTGTGGCTCCCACTGGAGCTGCACATCTCAGCCCAATACTGGGTACACAGTAGGTGCTCAATAAATGTTCATTGAATATGGGATGAAAGTCCCCATCAGGCAAAATCCTGACTGGTTTGAAGAGTTTCTGGGGTGGATGCATGGAGAGCCCCAAGACCTCCTGACTGCCCCCAGAAAGTGGGCAAGACCTTTTTTTTTTTTTTCAAGCATTTCTCATATGTTCTCTTTAATTCCAGCCTCCTGTCCCCTGTTTCTTTTTTTTATCCATTTTCTAAGGCAGGATCCTACCCTGCTCACCCCAGCAAAGGGAAAGGGCTCACCTAGAAGTCAATTGAATATATGCCGTGGCTGGCTTCCCAGACTTTCCCCCCATGAGATCCAAATTCTTCAAGCTAAAAGGAGTTTGAACCTGAAATGAGCCAGATAATTGCCCCAATTCTCTGTTCCTCATTGAAGAGGTAGTTACAGGCCAAGGGGCTCAAGGGGCCTCACTTTTATGGACATTGCTCTAAGTCAAAAGAATACATTATACACATGCAGGCTGAGACTCACACCCTCCAACCTAGACTGGTTCTCTGAGAACAAAGCAGGCTTCCTCCTCCTTCCCCCTTCTGCTTTTTCCTCCTCCTCCTTGTTATTAATAGCTACTATTTACTAAATGCTCCCTGTGCACCAGGAATTGTGCTAGATCCTAGGCACATGGTACATTAATTAATCATTACAAAAACCTTATGAGTTAAGATAGCCAGATTTTGCAGATGCAGAAACAAGAGTTTTCCAGTCTTGCTGTTGTGTGTGTGTGTGTGTGTTCAGTAAGGTTGATGTGATACTGGCCTATCTAAGTGTTCAAGGGTATAACGAGATGGAAATAAAATGGAGAATGAGAAGATCTTAAAGTTTTGAAATATAGAATGTTTTAATAGAAGGCAAATAGTTTCTCTGGCCCTAAAGTGAACAAAGAAGTGAGGCAATTAACTGGCTAATTCCTAGACCCAAATGCTTTCCCTTGAAATGGGCGGATAATGAGGCCGACAGTATGTTCGCAGTTGAATTCGCCTGATGTTGCTCCATTTTCCTCCTAACTTTTGAGAATCCATTGGGCAATTACAGTGAGACGCACAGACGCCGCGCAGTCGCGTGCACACGCACACACAGGAATGCTGACACACACAGACCCGACTTTATTCTGCCTCCAGAGTCTTTTATGACTCAGCCTTGGGAATGAAAATAGGGTTTGGAGCGAAATAATGTGCCCAAGACGGGGTGGGGCACAGCTGCTCCAGATGTGCACTCAGTAATTAGGCGTCCATGAGAGCTGGTGCCCGGCTGGGAAAGGAGCATCTCCTGGGACTGAAGACCCCAGCAAGCACAGCGCTGTTGTTGGCCCTTAGCAGACATGCTCTTTGCTGCCCGGCCCCAGCGTCCTGCGGCCCTCTCTCCTTTTCCTCCCCTTTTGGCGATCCTCTGGCACCTCTCTTCTAGGAATAATTTAAGCAGAGGGCTCCGCCATATAAAATGGCGCCTCTGCCATGGATGAAGGGGTCAAGGGACCTTGATTTCTCCCACCCAGTTTTTCCCAGGTCCTGGATGTCTCTGAGCATAGACCCAGAGTTGTTGAGTCCCAGGGAAGGCCTCTCTTTCTTTGATCCACCTAGGACTTAACAGAGGTCTCATTTAGGCCAAGAAGAATAGTGACCTGCCACCAACCCTAATTGTCCCAGTTTTTTTTTCTTTTTTTTTTTCTTTCTTTCTTTTTCTTTTTTTTTTTTTAGTTTATGAAGCAGTCCTATATCCAACATCTTATTTTAGTTATCAGGACCTCTTACTTAAACTTCACAACATCCCTGTCCAATAGGTCTTTTTCATTAGGGCCTTTGAAGGCTGAAAACACTTGTCCAGTGTCACACATTTAGGAAAGTTATAAACTGGCCATTTCCTGGAAGGGAGGGGACTGGATTTGTCATGGCTCGGAGTCCTGGCTGAGCTGCCCCTGTATCGGCCACCAATTTTCTTATGCATTGCCCCACAATATTCCCCCCCAACACACACACACACACACACACACACACACACACACTTACAACAAAGACAACCCCCAAAGGCTGTCTTTCCAGAAATGAATTTTGATTATAGGAAAAACGCGTTTGTTGGGATGGCTGGTTGTCACAATTTGGAGGAAGAAAATTCTATTCGAAGTAGAGGGCACATCCTCTGTTCACCACTTTATTAAAAGCTGCTCTGATCTTGGGCTAAACACTTAATTTCTTCGAACCCCAGTGTCGTCTTCTGAAAGTTGGGGGAGGGAGTTAACGTCGCTGGAGCTGCCTTCCAGCCGGCTGCAGGGGAGATCAAAGAAGATTCGGGCTCTGGAAGGCTCCCTAGCGTCGGAGATGGGGCGGGGTGGGGGGTGGGTAGGGGCGGGTGGGGCCTTGATTAGTTGTGATTCCTTTCCCAGCCCGCACTCTTTTAATCTTGTTTCTCTTGCTTGGCAGAGGGCGCCAAAGGCGACGCGCCGGCGGCCAACTCCAGGCCAAGCCCAGTGCGTCGGCAGAAACCGGCCCTTTCACCCAGCACCGAACACAGAGCTGCGGGAGGATTTGTGCCTTGAGGACTCAACGCCAGGGCGCCGCCTAGAGGACGGTCGCGGCCTCGGCCTCACTCGCCGCCACAACCGAGCTGCTTCCCAAGCCGCCAGAAATTGCGAAAACAAAACAAAACAAATTTTAGCTTGGGTCAGGAACTGGGCTACAGTTCTCTGAAACTACCTCCCCTTCTCCCCATAATAAACATCAGGAAGGGAGAGGAGTTAGGAATTCTCAGAAATACTTATTCTTGTGACTCTTACTAAATGGGAGAGGGTCTCAATTTTTTTCTTAAAGGATCTTGTGTTCTGCATTTGTTTCTACACATCCTCCTCTCACCACCCAAGTTATCCAGCCCCTCCCCTTAATGCTAATACCCTTATTTACCTTCTAGGAAGAAAAGGGACGGGGAGAAGTTGCCCCTGAACCTTACAGCTTGGCCATCAATTTTTGAACAATTTGGAGATTGACCTGCTTTTTGGAAAAGTATTTGGAAAATGTTTGGGGGTGTAGAAAAGAACTACCTTGGGCTGGGGATATAGCTCAGTTGGTAGAGTGCTTGTCGTACATGCACAAGGCCCTGGGTTAGATCCCCAGCCCCCCCAAAAAACAAAAACAAAACTACCTAAAAGGTCTTTACTCAGTGACCACCAGCTCAGCTAGAGTCTGAGCAATGTTTAGGAGGGTATCCCTGTCCATGGGAGTCTGTACTGAGCATTTGAAAGATGACTTGCTTCTTTCAGGCTAGGTGACCTTGGAAGGAATCTGCAGAATGGGTGTGAGGTGTCCTTTGGTAGAGTTTTATTTTTTAAACTGGCATCTGGGGCTGAGAGTGGAGGAAGCCACAAAGCCCCTCAAAGTAAATGCAAAACATGTATGTGCACAAATGTGTTGTTCTAAGGCTGCAGCCTCTTCAGGTTTTCCAAAGAGTTTGTTTCCTCATCCAGCTAGCTACAGAGATCTGGCCAGTGATTGGCTGGGAGCCAGCACACTGACCTACCCTGGTGGCAGCCCCTGACCATGTCCCTGGGAGGAGATAGAAAATAGCAGTCCTAAAATAGCTTAGAAACTGCTGGTCCCTCTGTTCTGCCCTCCACCCTCCTCTATGGCTCTCAGAGGCAAATTCTAATAGAAGGGGTGACAGCCAGTAGGTGCCATCACAGTATTTTAAATAAAAATATAGCGTGATAAAGAGCAAAATTAGGGAGTTGGGGCACATAATGAGGAGAGGCACTGGAGGGGGCCTCCCCAAGCGAATCCTGAAATGTGAATGTTGGCTAGAAATAAGATTCTTCCTGTCCTCCAGCTGTTAAACAGCTCCCCCTTCCTTTCTCCTTTTGGTGCCAGGAAGGGGCCAGAGGGCACCCTACCACCACCACTACATCACTTCTTACCCCCTGCCAGGCCAGGGCAGAGCGGGACTGCCTGCAACAGTTAGCCTGTCAGGAAAAAAAAAAAATTAAATGATAGAAGACAGCCTGATCATTTTCTGAATCCATTCAATTTTCTTTTTTATTAAAAAAATATATATATCCAGCAGTACTTTGGCACCTATTCTTGGGAGGAGGAACAGAGTTGGCTGGGTCAAGGCTGCACCTGTGTGTTTGTGGGATAGGGTACCCCTCCTGTGTCTGCAGCTGGGTCTCAGCCCTGTACCTGAGCAAAGCCTGAGCTAATCTCAGCCCTCCAGCAAGTCTAAGATCTGAAGGCTTGGTGTTTGGGGGCAGTTGGAGGTGAATAACTGTGAGGTAGAATGGAATCCCTTTCTTTTCTCACCCAAAAAAAGCACTTCACCAGGTGCCCCAGACAAAGGGAGCAGGAAGTCAGTATCTTTGCTCCGAGTTATCTGGAGTTCAAAGAGGAAAAGACATTTTCCTTAGTTTTGGTTCACAGTGGCCTGATAGCAAATCCGGATTCCACAAACTTTTGGAAAAAGCAAAAGGGTTCAGAGCAGAAAACTAGTATGCAGAGGAGAGTTGAAACTTCGGTAGTGGTTGTTTTTGTTTGACTTTGACGCTTTTAAAGAACCAGACAGAAGTCCGTGGTTGAGCTCCGGGAGGCAGATTTGAACACCACTCCTCTCTGGCTGTCACTTCCACTGGTCCCTCGGTCCCTTGGGCTTCTCCTAATGAACTTCTGATCCCCTCAGCCCCCTTTTGGGTCTTGAGAGTTTTCCTAAGTCTTATCTCTGGTCCTCTTCTTGCAAGCACCTGGCAATAAACGGGCGGGACAGGGCAAAGTCTGGCCGCTAGAGAGGTGGAAAAAACCAAAAACACACACCAAAAAAACCCGGGTTCAGCGGAAAGATGCAAAGAATGGAGGCCACGGGGCAAAACTGGGAGAGTCGGGGCTTTAGCAAGAAGCGTCTCTGAGAGCCTTGGAGAGAGACTGAGAGCAGAATCCCGAGCACTTGACAGTGCTCCGGGCTCCGTGAGTTCTCTCTAGGCGGTGGCTTACAGTCCTGGCGGTGAGGCCTCCGGGCCGCGCGCGGGTCGGGTCAGCGCGCCGCGCTCCTCGGAGAGGAGAAAAGCACGCCTGGAGGTCATCGTGGCTGAGGCAAAGGCCCGGGGACCAAGGCTGCTTCTCTCCACGAGGACAAAGTCTGTGCAAGCAAAAGAAAGAAGACGAGGAGGGTACTTCTTCGGCTCGTAAATTTGTTTCCCCTTCCTTTTAACCCGCCCCCGGCCGTCTTTCTTTTCAGGGCAGGAAAGGATATAAACCGTTTGAAGTTCATCAACACGGTGAAGTTTTATTGTATTTCCGGTCCCCGAGATTTATACCCAGGAGGGGGAGCAGGCCGCCAGGCAGACTCCTTCCATGCCTTGGGCTTCCTCGCCGGACACGTGGCCACTCGGACACTGGCCTCCGGGTTGAGGCCAGGAGGGAACCGGTCCTGATCTAGACGGGGACACTAGCTCCGTACCTTCCGACGGATGCTTGGATGCTTCCACCCAGCACCACCGCTGCCGCTGCCCAGGTAAGCCCTCTGGGAGAGGCCGCGGGTGGTTGTGGGATGAGTGTAGTGTGTGTGTGTGTGTGTGTGTGTGTGTGTGTGTGTGTACACCTGTGAGTATGCGAATGTCTGGGGAGGTAGGGCTGGGGAGTGGGGGACGTTGGGGCGGGGAGCGAAGGGCCCAGACAGAAGGTCAGGGAGGAAGAAGCAAATTTGTTTTTTTTGCGTGCCAATCCAGACCCATAGCCTCCCGGTTCCATTGTAAAGGCGAAATGAATTCTTACCTGGGGCAGCTTAGTGTCTGTGGAGCCTGGGCCTTGGACCATTTCAGCAGGGTGACTTCATAGAGATTATTCCAGTCAGTTGGCTGCTCCCTCCAAATCAGGTTCTTCCTCTGTTGCTATCTAGAATTCCTGATACTGACGCTCTGCTTTTTCATCTTTGTCCCTGTCACTTTCTTTCTCAGCACTTCTTGGCCCCCTCTCCTGTCTGTACACACCCCTGTCTCAAAACCGAGGGTGGTTGTAGAAGCTTTGGGTCCTCAGAACTATCCTGGGAGGCTGGGTGACCCTGGAACACAGGGTCTAGCCAGATGGTGAGTGTAGACACACCTTCATAACAGTTTGAAGTTGAGAATCCTTTTCATCTGTGGAGACTTCCAGCTGCAGAGACAGGCTGAGGAGGCAGACACCAAGCAGGTATATCAAAGAGGCCATGCCTAGGCTTGGAGCTTGGCCCAGGGTCTTCTCTGGCAGGGGCTCCTGGAAGAGAGAAGTTCTTGGAATCTGAGCTGCCAAGACCAGCTCCAGGACCCTTTCATCTGGAATTCTGGGCCCAGTACCTCAGATACATTGCTTACTAGCAACTGGATTCTGTGAGAAGAAGTGGAGGAAAATAAGTAGAAGAAAGTAAGTTAAGTGGCCGTTTTGGCCCATAGGATGGCCACAGGGGCCTGCCCCAGTGAGCCCTTGACCTGGAGCTTGAATTGAGACTGCTGAGTGAATTAGGTAGTTTCATGTTGTTGGGCCTGGGTTTCTGAACACAACGACATTAAACCACCCGATTCACGGCAGTTACTGCTCCTCGCTTAGCTGGAGGAGTGGGGTGGGGGATCTTAGGACTGGTGTGTCACTCTTGCAAAATGGTAAAAATGTTTTGAGTTCCTTCATCCAAGAGCAGCAAGAATGTCCCCCAGAGAAGAAATCTGGGGAATTCTGGGGTATCTTCTCACTTCTAGATGCTTTTAGTGTATGTTTGGAGGGTATAGGGGGAGCGGGGTGCTCTCAACTCTCCAAAGGCACCTTCCTGGCAGTGGTTGAGCTGTTCTGCAGGACCAAGGATGCCAGTTAGGTCTTCCAGCTTTCTGCCTTAATATTTTGGGCTCCTTTCTACATTCAGAACCTTCCAGACAGAAAAAGTCTCCCCAACTACACAAAAGCTTGGTTTCAACAGAGACACAGGAGGTCCTTGAAGTCTTTGTAACTTTTGGGAACAGGGCTCCACCTTACCAGGAAGTTTCAGGTCCTTGAAGAGGGTTTAATAGGCCCCATTCTGAAAGGAAACATCATAATCTCTTGTAATCTCAGTTTACTGGTCCTCAGTGCCCTTCCTAGGGCCCCCTAGTGGGATAGGGCCTCCAGAGGTAGGTTAAAAAAAATAAAAAAAGAGTCCTTGCTCTCCTAAACTCTGATGGGCTCCTTCCCCACTGAGTGGCCATGGGCCCTTGAGCAGGGCTGTGGGTTCAGGTGGGTCCTGAGGGCCTCCCCCTGAGAGAGGGGCCTGATATCCCAGCTACTGGGGAACCCAGGCTGATCAGCAATTCAGTATTGTCTAATGTAGTGAGGGGCTGGGGCACAGGGTTGGGGCAGGGTGAGACTGTTACCCTTTCTGACCCCAGCCCTCTTAAGGCTGTTGGCTCTATGCCCAGTAAAGGAATAACTAGAAGTGCTGGTGGAAGGAGGGGGATTTGCCAAAACATAAGCTAACTTTTGTTCCTAAAGTCTCCCCCCTGCTTGAGGCAGAGGAAATATGCAAAGGGGCCGGGAAAGAGGCCCGACCGGATGGGGCTCCGGCGCCAGACTGGGCCAGGGGGCTCTCTGAACAAGGGGCCTCTGCTACAGCAGAGGGCATTGGGAAGATCCAACCCAGTACAGGGAAAATGTAGCTTTCAACCCACTGTCTTGATAAGCAAAGGCCAGCAAAGCTGTCCCTTGATATTTTCTGATCCTGGGGTCTGAGTGAAGAGCATCTGGGTGAGGAAGGTATGGAATATCCCTGCAGCCTTACCTTGCTTTTCTCCCGGCCTCTCACAAACCTGTCCAGTCAACTCCCAGGATGGAGCCTTACTGTCTTCCATCTCTAGCTTCCCTTAGCCGCCCCCTCCCAGGAAAAGTGCTGTAAAAAAAAAAAAAAAAGTGGGGGGATGTTAGAGAGAAAGGAGGAAATAAAGTCTTTGGAAAGCAGAGTTTTACAACAGCCACAGGTTTTATGGAAGCAATTCCGTAATAACCTTCTACCTGCTTGCCTCCTTTCCGCCCCGCCTGCCGCCCACCCCGTTTGGCCTCCTGGATACCCCCTCCCCAAGGAGTCAACCACCCCCACTGCCTTGGATATCCTTGATGGCTGAGAGTTGGTAAGAAGATGGAGGTCAGATGGGGCCACTGACCTTTCCATCCTTCTTTTTACCTCTAACATCTTAGGAGGGAGGTTTGGCAGAAGATTTCGTTACTTTACAATTAAGATCCCCACTTGGGGGATATGGAAGCATTGAGATTTGAACCAGAGTGTGCAGTTTCGATGTGATATCTATTTTGGAGGCCGTTTTGGATGAAGGGACAGGTTTGGGGATCCTGTTTCCACCGGAGGTCTAAGTGTCCTCCTACTTCACTCTTTCCCAGAGTAGGTCTCTGATCCTGGATCAGAAGAAATACCTCCAGTGCTTGAGGACATGGATTGGGGACTTTTCTAATTTTCTTGTACACATCAGTACTTCTGCATGACCTCTACAGTTACCTGAGGACTTTCCCACTCAGCTCGTGTCTGTCCGCCTTTGCTTCACACTTGTAGAGGACATATATATGCATATGTAACCATGTTACATATGAGTAACAGTGACTACATACTCCTATGCCCAACACTACCATGAAATAAGCATCACACAATGCACACTGTTCTTGCAGTTTGGGGTAAGATACACAGTAAAGGATTTCATGGTCAGACAAAAAGTCACCAAATTTCATGACCTTTCCTGGGTCAAATTGAGGCATTTCCTTCATCTTTTAGATAAATATTCTGGAAGGAGGTCATAATAGAATCCAGCTTTAAGTTACATGCATTTGTTTGAAGATATGACATATTTTTATTAAATATCAAATTAAGGGCAGATTTTCAAGTGAGACTTCTAAATCGGCTAATATTTTGTAGCCACATTTCAAATACACAAATTGCCAGGTTTTTGCTTTCTCCATAAGAGTGCTGATGTTTATAGAAAATACAAGCTTTAGTGTCACTGATCATCTTATATGAGCAGAATCATTAACCCACATCTTTCACAGAGGTTATGCAGGTATCCACATATGTGCAATTAGATCTCATACATGAACGCCCAGGCACATCCAGTATTGTAGCTGGGTATATTTATTTATCATATATTTACACAATATAGAGCACAGAACATTTGCGTACTAGTTTCCCATACAGAAATATTTATTTGAAATAAACATACAGGGTGCACATATCTATTCAAATACAACATGCGTCAGTTTCAGCTTAGCTTATTAATTAAAAAAAATTTCCCTTTTCTCATTGTTTTATTTTTATTTTCTAATATGTCTACCATTTACTTTCCTCCCTCCAGATTTTCTCTCTTTTGGGGGGCAAGTACCCTTCCAAAAGTTGCCCCCAAAGCACAGGCACTCACCAGCTGATTCAAGCCACCATCGGCCTCTGCTCTTCAAACCTCGGCCTCCTTGCTCTTGGCTGCTCTGGGCTCCCCTGTAGACTGGGGCTGCCGCTTTTTCCTGCCTGCTCTTCCCAAGCTACCAGCAACCAACTCCAGCCTCAGCCCCAGCTGTGTTCAGGGGAGGCTTCAGTGCAAGGAATGGCAAGAGGCTGTGAGGGAAGGCAGGGTTTTCTTTTTTTTTTTTTTTCTTTTTAGGATTGGGGGTGGGGTATGGAGCAGTTTTGCTTTCTCAGGACAAAGTGACCCCCCTAACAGAGAGGCCCCTCTATTAGGTATCTTTAGAAACTGGGTTCCAGGGGCCACAATCCTGTTTGCTCTCCTATCATGGTGGGTAGCATCGTCTGGGGAGAAAACAAAGTTTGGGGAATTCACATATTCTCAGAGCACCTAAGCAAGGAGTGCCCTTTGCGATAACCCCATGCTCAAGCTGGAGTTGGACTCCAGTTTGGGGCAACAGTGCCTTCTAGAAAGTTTGGCTGGGGTGAGACTCATTGCATGGTGCATCCATATCTCCAACTGGAGGAAGATGAGCTGGGATGCAGACTCCAGGAATTGGGGGCAAGTTCATTCTCTTCCCCCAAGAATTTCCTCTCTTAAGAAGACTAAGACCTCCAACACATGTCATTCTGAAATTGTTCCCACTTACCAGCTTCTTTGTGAGCAAAAACGAAGCTTAAGCCTCAGAAAAGAGGCCTGAGTTCCCTCCTTACCCAGCATCTAGGAGTCACCAGAGATTAGGGAAAACTCCCCAGACAGTTAGCAACCCACAAACCTGAAGCTTTGTCTGCTGGAACATCTCCCTCTTGCAGGACACAAGCCATGAGCCCAAACGTTCTCTTCCTCTAACTTTCCCCCTAAACTTAGCGGTCCTGGGGGTTCCTCTCTTGTTGCAGAGAGGCATTCCAGCAAAACCAGGGCCAAGGAGTAAGAACCAGGAGGGCAGCAGTCAGAGCCCAGTGTCTGCACAGCTTGGATCTTAAGAACAGCCCAGGGCTGTGACTTTCCCATAAATATATTTTTCAAAAAGCCCCAGCCCACAGTTCACATGTCCTTCTGGGCCCTAATTTATATACTACAGAAATCATATACTCAGCCCGCCATGCTTCATAACGCCATTATTTATGGCAGGGAGGTCCCCCACCCTGCAGAATATATTTATTACAGGTAAAGCCAACTGCAGACTCCAAAAGTCTGGGAAATCGAGAACAGGTGCTTTGCCTTAACTGCGATTCATTCTCTCCGCGCCCAGCTTTCTAGCTGGCAAGTCCGGGAGCTCCCTCGACTTTCCCAAGCGTCCAACCGCTACTTAAAAGAATTTGCATCGGATTTTTGTTTCCCCACTTGGGTCCTATGGAAAAAGCAGATCTTCACGCTGTTTGGTTCCGGATCTGCCCGGCTGTCGCCCTCAGAGAGCGGGGGTAGAGTAGGAGGGGGCCGGCTGGGCGCCAGCATTGATCTTTAAAAAATCATTTTGAAATCGCCATAATGTGAAGAAATATGGCGCTTCGCCCTCGTATTTCACACGTAATGACACGAGATGGCTTCATTTGGAAAGAAAAGCGGGCGGGAGTGTGTCTGTGCGTGTGTGGAGGTTATCCGCAGCCTTCCGCAGGGCAGAGGGGTAGTGGCCAAAAAGATAAAACCCCAAGTTAGAACGGCCCGCTTTTGTTAAAAGGACTGGGCGGGGGCTGAGGCCATGGCTCTGAGGGCAGCCTGCCTTATAATGGTCCAGGGTCAGAAAATTGCCAAGAAATCTGCCCCTAAACCCAACCCGAGGGATTTGGGTCTGTCTAGGGTCTGCGAATACCGGAGACACACGCCAGGAGAGGCGATTGTACCCAGGGCAGAAACTGGAGGAGCAATGGCCAGGAGAGGAGCCAGGAAGCCAGCCGGTGGCCCCGAGGGAGTTCCTTCGCTGGGCCGCGGAGTAGATTCTAATAAAACGGACTATTTGGAAGCTCCAGCGAGGGAATCAGCGGGAGGGAAAGCAGCGGGTGGGGGAAAGACTGACCCTGGGGGCTTGTTGTTCCTGATGGTGCCCTATACCAGCGTTTCTAAGTCGTCCAGAATCACAATCCCGAATTAGAAGAGCTGGACCGGAGGGTGAAAAATTTGTCCTCTGCTCCTCCTTTTCTGGGTGGAATGGGACCTCTTCCTATTCTGGTTGGGGACCCTTTCCCAAGCCTCCACTCTGTGACACCTCAAAGAAGCTAACTTCTTCTATTTAGCTCCCTCATCTGCCCAATTTTAGGGGCCTAGGAAGTTTCTCATTGAAGGAAAGTAGAAATAGCTGGCCCCCACACATCCAAAAAGGCCCAAGAAATTTAAAGGAGTTAAAAGACTTTGGTTAGTTGTATTAAACTCTTCTGGAGGCTCGAGTTTCCAGGGTCTAATGAATCCCTTTGACCTCTGGCAGGTTCTAATTACAGTACACATAGTGAGTGGGTCCTTGGACATTCATCCCATTTTATTCTCCTCTCTTGTCCCTGTGCCACTGTGGGAGAAGGGGAAGCTCCCAGTCACGTAAATCTCCCCCAGATAGTGCACCTGAACCCCCTCCAAAGCTGATAACGTCCTATAAAATCCCCAAATTCTCCCCCATCCCTTTCACTTCATCTCCTGTGGATTGCTGCTGCTGCTGTTGTTTAATAAACATCTTCTGTCAAGGGGACAGAGAAGAGGAAATGAGGGCCTGCGGGGTGGAGGTAGAGGTGTTGCGGGGGGACAGAACTACCTCCTCTTTAATTATCCTGTGGGACCTCTCCGGCTGCTCCCCTGGCTGGGGCGCGCTCTCTCTCCCTCTGCGTGCTCTCCCTCCCTCCCTCTCCGACCCGCCTAGGGAGAGGGCTCCACTGCTGCCGTCCCCCTTGCGAGGCAGCCCGCTGCTTGCCTCCGCCTCTCCTCCGCCCCCGCCGCCCCATGTCGAGGACACCCCCCCCTTCCTGCAAAGGCGGGAGGAGGCCGCGCGGCCAGCAGCTCAGGCTGAGGTTACGTGGCCGCCGGAGCCCTGACGTGATAGCACATTGCATCAGCATAAAACAATCCATCCTCGATATGGAATGCAGTGCGGACGGATGACAGCGAGAGCGCAGCCCCCTCGCCCGATTGATTTATGTCGGAGCTGACGCTTTATCAGGCAGTCGGAAAAACTTTGACCAATCATTTTGCAAGGAGCGCTGAGCCGGGCTGCTCCACTGTACTTTGTTGGCTGAGAAGTTGAGCAGGGGGTGGGGGTGGGAGGGTGGGGGGTTGGGGGGGTCGCGTCCGAAAGCCCTCACACCGGTCCGGGTGCCACCTCTCCCTGCTTGGGCGCCGCCGCGCGAGCGCTTCCCTTCCCCCTGCGAGCGCCCGGATAATGTCTGAGAATGTCCATTTCTGGGACGCTTAGCAGCTATTATGTCGACTCGATCATAAGTCACGAGAGTGAGGACGCGCCTCCAGCCAAGTTTCCTTCCGGCCAGTACGCGAGCCCCCGTCAGCCGGGCCACGCGGAGCACCTGGAGTTCCCCTCTTGCAGCTTCCAGCCCAAAGCGCCGGTGTTCGGCGCCTCCTGGGCGCCGCTGAGCCCGCACGCGTCCGGAAGCCTGCCGTCTGTCTACCACCCCTACATCCAGCCCCAGGGCGTCCCGCCGGCCGAGAGCAGGTACCTCCGCACCTGGCTGGAGCCCGCGCCTCGCGGCGAAGCTGCCCCGGGGCAGGGCCAGGCGGCGGTGAAGGCGGAGCCGCTGCTGGGCGCGCCTGGGGAGCTGCTCAAACAGGGCACGCCCGAGTACAGTTTGGAAACTTCGGCGGGCAGGGAGGCCGTCCTGTCTAATCAAAGACCCGGCTACGGGGACAATAAAATTTGCGAAGGAAGCGAGGACAAAGAGAGGCCGGATCAAAGTAAGTTATAAAAAGTGAGGAGGAAATACTCAGGCCGAAGGCCAGGCGAGGGGGAGGGGAGCGGAGAGGCAATAAACTGGGACAATGTGAAGGGAAAACGCGGCGGTGGCCGGAGAGAGCGCGGTGGAGGAAAGAGGAAGGAAGGGAAGCAGGAAGGAAGAAGGGAGAGGAAAATGCCGAATGCCCTATAAGGGGAGACTGAAACCGCTTAAGCCACGCCGCCCCGCTGCTCCCAAGTCCTGTAGGGAACTGAGGCTTAGGGACCAACTCGCTGGTCTCTCACCCTCCCTTCCCCCTTTTTTTTCCCCGAGGCCCCGGTTGAAAGCCGGGTAAGACCCGCAATAGCCGGGAGAGGAGCTGGAGGAGCTCGGGGCTGATGGCCAGCGAGGCCAGGAGCCCGCGCCGGCACCGACCAGAGCGCAAGGGGCTGCCCCGAACCGCGCGGCTGGCAGAGCTCCCCGCGCCACGCGCAGACCGTAAAAGCCGGCCAAGGGGAAGGGGGAGGGGGCTCATTAGGATTTTATTTGCGATGCAACAGCTTGGCGGAGGATTGTTCCTAGCAGATCTCGCGCAGTAGCCGCGCAGGGTCCGCAACCGGCGCCGGGAGGGGCGGGGGAAGCCCAGGATGCGGTGACTGAGCCCCCTCCCCGATGCGCCGGCCCCTCCCCGGGAGCCTTCCCTCCGGTGGCCCCCTCCCCTCCTCGGCATCCTCGCTCCGGTTGCCGCTTCCTTTTCTGCGGCTCCCGCTGCTCTCCGCGGGGCTCCCTAGCCCCAGCCAAGGCTGTCCGCCTCGCGGGGAGTCGGGGAATCACTTCCGAATTTCGGGGCCCACCGCCAGAGCGGAGAAGGTGACATCCCGAAGAGACCCCAGGGAGAAGAGTGGTGGGGGCAAAGGCGGGTGAGGAGAGGCGGAGAACTTTACCCTTCGTGGGTAATTTCTCCTCGCCTCCCACTCCAGTAGCACCCCTGTCAGAACCCCAAGTCTGGCTAATTTCCAGAAGGTGCTGCTAGTAGGAAGAGAGGTTCTCATATTTTTTTTAAGGCGGAGAAGGGAAGTCGATTGGGGGCTCTTAGCCCCAAACAATAACCTACAAGCCCGTGGGTCGAGTCCTCACTCTTTTGGGGGAGAAATGAGCCAGATTTTTAGTTTCTGTACGCCGTACTGGATCCCACCAATAGAGTGGTCAACCGACCCTTTGGAGCTCCTGGCCTGCAAAAAGTAAAAAGCTGCCCCACTCCTGTGGGTCCCACACCTCCAACCAGCCAGGTTGAATCATAAAAGCTGGCATTTGGGGAAACAGCTCTTCCCAAACCCTCTCTCACATACCCAGACACCACCACCCCATACCCCCAAACTGCCTGGAAAGCCCATTATTGCAAGGCGGCCATTTGGCTAGGATCAATTATTAACAGTTTTTTTTTTTTCCTCTTTCATATTTAATGCGGCTGTGGGTCCCATCCCAGACAATCACATTAAGGAAATAGTGCTGCAAATTGGTAAGACATGGTACTTAGTGTAGGATGAACTGAATATTTTTTTTTAATTCAATGCTTTTCATTTGGGGAGAAGGAAGCTGGGAGAGGGTGGATGTTATTTTAATTGGCTCAGCTTTATTTGGCAACTTTTCTGAGTTCTAGGGTCTGGGGAAAGATGTTAAGGAGAAAAAGAGAAGCCTGTGTATATTTTTGTTTCCTCTTTTTGCCCTTCTTTAACTCAGTTACCCCTTTCTCTGCCCCCTTCCACATATACAGGACCAGTTAAAAGGCTAGGTGTGCTGTGAAGGGCTGTTAACCCCTACCTTGTCTTCTGGCTCCCCACCTTGGGACTGGAGGAATTTTGCTCCCCAGTTTCCCTGAACTTGTGTTAACCAAACTGCAAGCTGAGCAGCAGAAAAGGAGAGGCTATTGCAGCCATAAGTAATCTGTGAGCCCTGGTGCTCCCCTGTCCAGAGGCTGGAGTTGATAAATGGTTGCAATTGGGTTGCTCGTGAATTGGAGTGTGCTGAATGTTTGCGGCTCTAAGTGTGGACCCATATTTGTGGTGTGTGGTGGCAGGGAGGGGGCATATCTATGCAGATACACATGCCTGCTGCCATGTGGCCTAGAGATGCAAGCTCTCTCATGATCAAGGCAGGGTGTAGTAGGAGGTCTTTTGGATGTGACTAAAGTGAAGCCATTCTCCCCCTCCCAGTTCCTCTTCTCTCCTCCCTAGAGCCAGGGGTCCTTCAGGTTGGCCTCACCTAGCCATTCTAGTATGCTGATGGTGGGGCTCCAGACATGCTGGGCTCTGACCTGAGTCCTACCAGTTTGGATCCAAGTGGGAAAAGATTGAGAGAGAACTTGAGGCAGACTTGAAGCTCTGGAAGTATGTGAGGAAGCCTGGGCACAAGTTTGGCCTCATCCTTTCCCAAGAACCATTCACCTGGAAGTGTGTATAGTGGCTGCTGGCCCATTTCTGGGACCCTGTCTGGAAGCTTGAAGGCCCAGGTGCTCTTCTCCAATGCCAGACGGAGAGAAGAGACCAAGGGTGCACTTCTTGGTCTAGGGCCCTTCACCCCTTTCCTTCCTTTGATTCTATCCCTGCTTCTCTTTCAGCCAACCCCTCTGCCAACTGGCTGCACGCCCGCTCTTCCCGGAAAAAGCGCTGTCCCTACACCAAATACCAGACGCTGGAGCTAGAGAAGGAGTTTCTGTTCAATATGTACCTCACCAGGGACCGCAGGCACGAAGTGGCCAGACTCCTCAATCTGAGTGAGAGACAAGTCAAAATCTGGTTTCAGAACCGGCGGATGAAAATGAAGAAAATGAATAAGGAGCAGGGCAAAGAGTAAAGACCACCCCTGCCCTTCCCAACCTTTCCTAGCCCTTCCCCATCTCGCTCTTATTTATGTGATGGCTGCAAAGCCAGTGCTGTATGAGATGTATTCAAGTGAATGGGGAAGGGCTTCCTCTCCACAAAATCCCTCAACTGCACCTAGAGCCTGCCTCCTTTCCTTTGCCCATACCTGTCCCTCCCTTCTTCCTGGGTGTCAGAAGAAAGTTTTGTTAAGCTAGAAGATAGAAGTAGTTGGTTCCTAAGAAAGGGATGGGCCACCAGGAAAGAGAGATGCTAGTCAAACTCCTAGAATCCCCTGTAATTTTTCTGAGAAGTCTTAGCCCCTCACTTCCAGCTCGCCTGTTCCTTCTCTGCACCTATACAGAAGTCACCCAGGGACAGGCCAACTGCACACAGCCTAGCAGACGCCCACAGGCATAAAGTTTGGAGTTCACAGTAAATTGGTGAAATTAAGTCAAATGAAATGACACTCTTAAGTGCAAACATCACACACCAAATCTGCCAAACAGCTCTCAAAATCATCAGGCAAGCTTGGGTTTCTACCCCTGTTACAAATACATCCCAGGAAGATGTCTAGAGACAGACTCCTGAGCGAGGTGCTGCAACCCAAAGTCTCAGCATCCTAATACCATCCCACATGGAATTGCCAACTATACCCCAGGACACCGCCTGTGGGCAGATGGGGCCAACCTAGTCTCCTAGGCTAGAAAGGGCAAGAAAAGGCAGTAAGTGGTTTTGTGAAGATATCTTAGGTGGATCCCCCTCCACATACATTTTGTTGCAGGAAATGTTTAATTCTGCATGATGTTTTCCTCACCTTCCAACAAAAGAAGGTCAAACTGTGGGTTGTAGAGCCTTGACAATGTCCTCCCCTGTTCATCTGTGCCCCACTTGACAGAGACTGTAGCTTTTCTTGCTCTCCACTGCCCCTGCATTCTTCTGTATCCCCTTCAGCTCTGAAATCAACTCTGTTCAGCCAAATCCACCTTGCACCAGGGAGTCAAGCTGCCCCTTGTAGAAAACTCCCTTCACCCTTCACCCCCCTTCCCATGTCAACCCTATTGTAGACAGGAAGGCCAGGTCTGGAGAGTCCTATTGAGAATTTATTGTGAATCGATTTCCCAGCTTTCTTCTGGAGTAAGCTATAGGGGACAGGGAGGAGCAATGGCCCCAGGGCACTGAGCTGTAGAATCTCTCTTCATCCCACTGTTTTCCTGACACACAGGAAGAGCCCCTAGACTGCCCACTCCAGTACTGGGCTTCACTTCCCACTGCACCAGCCTGGGTGGTGATTTGCTCTGTGTGGCTGGTTCAGTGCATCCTTCTGGGGAACAGTTCCCGCGTGCAAAGGAAAGAGGCAAAAATCTCAACTAAGCATCAGGTGAAGCTCACTCTCTGCTTCCTCCCCCCTACCCTGCTTTCCCACCACTCAATCCCCTCAAATTCCAAGGACTCTTGCTTCTGCTTCTCCTGACCCTGCAAAGGGGGCATTCCAGTAGAATTTTTTTTTGCATTGTTGTGGCTGTTGTGAAATTGTGCTTGTGTTTTGTGATTTCTTTGGGGGAGATTGTCTGGACTGTTTTAAGTTGTTGCTTATATGGGAGGGTTGTGGGTGGGAGTGGGGAGGGCAGGGGGCCTAGAGCTCTAATTGTTTGTTTTGGAAGAAAAAAGGAAAAGAACAAAAAATATATATCACTCTAGAAAATAAATCTCTCCTGAGTCTCATTCTGTGTTGGCTATCGTCTACCATAGGTAGAGATCTCAGTTGCTAAAAGCATAGCTTGGGGAAAAAGAGGGAGATTGCTGTGTTCACTAAGTTTCTTCTTAGACTCTACAGACCTCTGGGCACTGGTGGAGCTGACAGCTAGCTGATTACAATCCAAGATATTTAAATTGAGTAAGAGCCATTCAACAGGAGAACTAGGAGACTGGAAGAGGAGGAAAATATATATCTGTGGTTTGGAGAGGGGACTGGGTCTTCCTAGAGCAAGGGGTCTTTCCCCAGACAGTTGCCCTGGAGACTCCCCCCCTCCTTCTGGAGAGCCAGAGGGAAGGCAAGGCCTTCTCTATAACTCCTGGAAGTGGCTCCTCTCTCAGGCAACTGAGATCATCACTTTGGCTTGGGCATTTTAAAATACCACGCAAGGGAGTGAGGCAGCACCCTCCCTGCTGTTCCCGGCAGCAGTGTACACTGGTATAGACAGGTTCCAGGCTTGAGAACTTATTTGAGCAGTGACATAGGGTTCTTTGCCCCCCACCTGGGGTTAGAGCCACAGGATAGCAGCCTTGTTCTGAGGCGTGCTGGTTGGGTAGGGGCTGAAGCTTGGGAAGTATTTCCCAAAGGCTGGAAGAGGGAGTTGGATTTGGAACACAAATGTCTCCGTTGTGGGGTGGGGGGGATGGGGGGAATTCTCTTCCCAAACAGACCCCAGAATTAAGCTTGGTTTCTAGAGGCCCATTCTTGGCCTCTCAGACTGCACCCTCTCAGAGCTTTTTACGAACATCGCATTTCTTGGGATCCCTGCCTTTCTTACCCAAGGGTTAGGATTCCGCTGCCTTGGGGCCGTCGCTCCCAGGCTGCCTCCCGCTGGAGCTTTTCACGGGCCCACCCCTGCCACACCGCAACCCGCAGAGACCCTGTGCATTGAGGTGGAGGTGGAAACAAAGGCTGGCCCCAGTGAAGAGAACCTGCAAAATGCCAGGCCTACCCCTCTCTAACGAAAGGATGAAGTGATCCTCCTAGAGAGAGAGGCCCAGACAGCGAAGCCTCGGTACGCTTTCCGAGGAGGGTTCCGTTAGGGATGGAAAATGAATCTGGCTTTACAGCTGGTGTAGACTAGGTTCCCCTGGCTCAGCCGGCGTTGAGATTGAGCCAAGAAGGCTAGCTTCTTCAAAAGGAAACGCAAACGGCGAGGCTGGAGCCAGACCGAGTGCTGCAGGAAAAGGGGGCGAGGGTGCTTGGAGTGACCTCCGGCGGCAGCTTCTGGGTCCCGAGCCCGGGTGGCTTCTTTCAAGACAAACAAAGGCGAAGATGCGCATGGTAGTAAGCAGGAGATGGGGAAATCAGTTGTCATAAAAGAGAAATTCAGAGAGGGAGACCGAGAGAGTGCGAGGCAGAGAAAAGCCGGGAGAGGAATTCAATGCCGTGTGCGCAGCAATAAAAGAATATGACCGCTATAAAAGTTTATAGCGTATAAATTTCTGAAGGTTAAGAAACTAAACAGCAGCAAAGCAAACAGTGAGGGAAAACTTTCCGGAGCTGAGAAAGCCGCAGCTGGGCCTGGGCTCCCTGCCTGGCGGGGAAGGGGAATGGGTGGGCCCCCTCTTCAGCGGCTCCCACCCTCATTCACCCAGGAATCCAGGCTTGGGACTTTTGGGGAGACCCACCCCCTGAGACAAAGAGGGGAGAAGAGAAAAGGGGAGTAACACTTTGCTATTGAAAATGCTTCATAGATTGCAATTTGTATTCTTGTCTTTGTTCTTCACCCCCCCACACCCCCAAATCAGGCGTCATAAGCAAGAAGGCCCTGAACACACACACACACATGCACACACACTCGCACGCGCGCGCGCATACATACACGCACACGCACACCACACAGGTCTGGCAGGGCCAGACGTCTGGGCGAGAGGGCAGCCTCTTGATCCTTTTACAGTCCCATCCCATCCTCTTAGGCCTCCTCTCCCCCCACAAATAGCCCAATTGTTACTCGTCTGAATTTGAAACAATAGTGTGGGGGGTTGAAAAGTGCTCGACTCCCCCTTTTACAGGCCATAAAGGCGCACTGCTTGGCGGTCTTCTGTAGAAATAAGGGGCTGGTTGCCGGGCGGGCAGCTGAAAGTAGAAAAAAAAAAGCTTATAACTTTCTTTTCCTCCTTCCTTGTTTTTATTTTCTTTCACTTTATCTGCACAATTTCATGAACCATTTCGTGATTCCGATGACTTTTCTCTAGCCCTCTCTTTCCCTTCCCCTTTTCTACTAATGAAAGTTTCTCTCGCTTGTCACCGTGGTAGCTTGCTCTCAGAGAACCTTGCAGAGCCAGTAGTGGGAGCCTTTTTGCAGAGCTGCCGCTAGATGGCACCCTTGCTCCACGTGAAAATTTCTGGTGCGGCGCCTACCGACTCTGGTTCATTCCAACACCGCACCTTGTTCGGTTCCCAGTCTATGAACTGAGCGCTACCAAAAGTCATGAATAATTTGCACGTAATAAAAATATAGGGTTCGTTATGGTCTTTCCATCCCATTTTATAGATTTCAGATATAGTAGTGTCCCCCTCCCCTCAAATGGTCAATTTTCTGAATTTCCCTCTTGAGGGCTCAGTGTTTCTCGCCCAGTGGCTCCGTTCGGTTGGGCAACAAATGCGTGAAAACGGGGAATAAGAGTAATAATAAGAATAATGGGTCCAAATCAAAGAGAATTGATTTGGGAAAATGACATTTTCTGTCCAGGGGGGCGAGAGGAATGTCGACGGATGCGGGTGATCAGGTCAGGTGAGAGGGACAAACCGGCAGAAGAGGGTCGGATGGAGAGGAAGCTGCCCGGAGGAGGGCTGCTCACGCTGGCTGGAGAGGGAACCTGGTGAGCCAGTCCGGAGATGAGGCAGTTTGGGGAAGAATGCAATCTTGGCTTTTATGGGGATTCGGAGGTGCCCCAATCGGATGGGCCCTGGGGCCGCTCCGCAGGAGCTCAGGCTCCAGAGTCTTTGTACCGGTCCGGGTCCGGGCTGGGCGCGCGCCTGGCGACCCAGGCACAGGGTAGGAGTTCCCCAGGGCGGCGGGTGCGGGAAGGTTCGGATACCTCCTCTGGATGCTCTACAATCCCCGTGTTGGTCCGGGGATGGGGGGAAGCACGTTTTCGGGAAAGCTGTGGGCGCAGGCACTGCGGCAGGGGGCAAGAGCTCGGTTCCCTCCCGCGTTCCGCGGCTTCCAGGTGAGAGCTGTGGCTCCCGCGCGGGGGATCCAGCTCTGCTACCCCCCTGCCCAGGCAAACCTTGGGGGCGCCGGTCTTTATGTAATTTAGCAGATGAAGGCCTGGACTCAAGCACTTTTCGTTCTGGCATCAGCTCTATCTGCCCACAGCCCCTTCGAATCCAAATTTTCAAATTCCTCCCGGAGCCGCCAGATCCCTGCCTCCCATCGGACAAACCTGCAGGAGAAATAGATAACCAACCCCTCAAAATTACCCCCAGCCTCTTTTTTCTCCTCAGAACCGGGTGCAAAGAGAAAAGCGGAGTTTCTTCTCAACTTGAGCTTCACAAATAAATCTATGTTCCATTGGGTGTTTATAAATTATCTTCTCTCTTTTTCTTGTTTTTTTTTTTTCTTCTTATAATAGAAACATTTTCCTTCCATCAGAAATTTCTGGCACGGTGTAGGGATGATTTAGAACAAGCCATTGAATTTCTACCTCCCTGGTAAGTCTTCAAATCATGACCATAAAATCCCCCGCACTTGATAAAAATGTTCGTTCCCTCAACAACTTGACTCTGCCTTCTGCTGCCTCACCGCCCCCTCAGCCTCACGAAAATTCCAGATCCTCTTCCTGTCCCTTCTCCCCTCTTTTTCTTCTCTCTCCCTTCTCCCTTTTTGCTCCTCTCCCATTCTCTGGATTCACTTTTGAAGGACTGGGTGAACCCAGTGGTAACTTTCCTTCAGAAAGGGTGCTAGTTTCATTTTTTCTAAAGATTGGGGTCCCAAAAAGGTCTCTAAAAGCAAATCACTCTTTCCTGAATAACAATAAATTGTATGTATTTGTAAGGCCACTTCTGCCTTTGCTACCAGAAATTTTTTCTCTTTCTCTTTCCTTCTTTTCTTTTCCTTCTCCTATCTATCAGGAAACCATTGGTTCTGACAGAAAGGGGCCTTCTAAAGTCTGGGCACCACCACAGCCAGGCCAGGTATGTAGGGAGGCAGTGGGTCTGAGAGTGTGGCACACCATCAGCTTGGTTCTGCATTCTGGGTTTCAGGATTCAGGTGCCCAGGTCTTCAGGGAGGCCTTGTTTAACTAGAGGCCGCCCAGGGGACAAGGAGAGAAGATGGGGACCTCAGTGGTCTTGCTCTATCCCACTTCCCTCCACTCCAAGGTCAGTGAAGGTAGTGACAGTAACTCACATGGCCTTGGGGATCCTGAGGAATAATAAGTGCCTCTCTGGAGCAGGTATCTTGCAGCCACTGCCTGGGGCGGTGGAGGGCATAGAAAAATAGTAACCAAGACCAGTTACCAGGGTTTGGGTGGCTAGCATCAGCCTCCATTGCCTTTCCCTCTTTTGTTGGGTTGATGGGATTGGCAATGTCCTCTTAAGGGAAGGTCACATGGAAGGTGTGGGGGATAGGCCCAGGAAGGTTGGATGCCCATTGGGATTGGTTACTAGGTCCCAAGGCCTAGTCGCAGGTGTGGGGCAGCTCTGTGAGGTGCCATCCCTCTGGTGGTATCAGGCCCATCTACCCTCATATTGTCTTCCCTGCAAAGTGCTGACTGGGCCAAAGTACTTTCAGGAGACCCCTCTCTGCTCTAGCATTCCCCCAGCAAATAGAGATTGTGTAAAACTGCAGAATTAGCAGATGCAGGGTGAACTTTGCTCTGGGCTTCACCACTGCCCATTAACCAGAAAGTTTATTCTCCCAGTCCCTTCCCAAGACCTTCCAGACTCCTCCACAGAAAATCCTTTCTTGTTTGTTTAATGAGGGAAAGTTCTGTGAGTGGCCTTGGTGTGGCAGAGAGGGGACAAGTTTGGGGTCTCCAGAGAGGGGGTGGGGGCAGGTGCCTGCCATGGCTGAAGAGGTGAAAGTCTAGGGAAAGTCAACCGTTTGCACCGAAAAAAGAAGGAAAAAAAAAAAAAAAAAACCATAATCGTTCTCATTTCGGCTTCGTCACCCCCACCGTGCTGCAGTCGGGCGGCGGGGGCGATCGAAGCTGCAGTTTTATAGCTGTAGAGGAAAGAACTCGTAAAATGCTAACAGCTTTTATGCGCTGCGGCATAAACAACAACAGACTCCGGCTTTATTGCGTTTTATAGTTTGTTAAAGAGTTTACAGCCGTTTTTTGGGGGCCGGTTACCCAGCCAATTCCCTCCACACGATAGTTAAACCTTTATCAATAATAAGGAAATTGATCATTAAAGCTTTAAATATGACTACCTCGTTTGTTTGAAAATATGTTTAGGAGAGGAAGCTGTATGATTTGATAACTTGTATTAAAATACCAATTACATTTATAGGACCTTTTAAAACTCGGCGCAATTAAACCGTGTTCTTTTACATTTTTCCGAAGCGACCCTGACATTTAGAAAGACTCCAATTGCCTCGTTAAAATCGCGAAATTAACAGCGTGCCTACGCCTGGCGCGTTGTGTGTGTGTGTGTGTGTGTGTGTGTGTGTGGTTTTTTCCGTGACTCCCCCACATCAGTCTTTGGGGGTGGTCTGCGAAGGTATTTGATTTGTTGTGAGGCGAGAGATATCTCATTAATGTAGGTAGTTAAACAGATTTAATCCGTATTCATTCTCTCACCCCCTCTCCCTCTCCCCCCTCTCTCTCCCCCTCTCCCCTCTCTCTCCCTGGGTGTTTTTTTTTTTTCTTCCCCTCCTTTTTTTTTTTTTTTCCGCTCTCTCCTCACTCCCTGGCGCTCTCTCGCTCTAGCTCTCTCTCTTGCTCGCTCTCTCTCGCTCTCACCCTCGCTCTGCGTTCTGTCCGGGAGGAGTACGGAGAAGCCAATAGGATGCGGGGTCTCTAATGGATGCAAATGATCATGAAAAGACAGTGCAAAATATGAAACAACTCATTTGCAGGGAAGTAAATCACCGAAAACTGTTTATGAACTGGCATCCCTTCTTCGAAATGTAAAGCGAGGACCTCTTTAAGTGGCGGTATATTTTTGTTTGGGGGGTGGGGGGTGGGGGGAGGGCGAGCAAGCCGCGGCTGCCATGCAAGCTTAGACTTTTGGAGGCTTCTCTGTCCTTTTCTATTCCTGGAAATCACAAAAAGTGTGGCGGCTTCGAGATCTTCTTCGCCTTTTCTTTCTTTTCTTTTTTTTCCTCCTCCCTTTCCCTCTCCTTTCCTGGCGAGGGTGACTAGGAGCCGGCGAATCCGCGTTTTTTTTCTCTCTCTCTCCCTCCCTTTCCCCCTCCCCACCCCCTCCCCAACAGCCCCCAACTACAGCCTCCGCCGCCGCCGCCGCCTCAAAATTCAATAAAATGAGCTCTTATTTCGTCAACTCACTGTTCTCCAAATACAAAACCGGGGAGTCCCTGCGCCCCAATTATTATGACTGCGGCTTCGCCCAGGACCTGGGCGGCCGACCCACCGTGGTATACGGTCCCAGCAGCGGCGGCAGCTTCCAGCACCCGTCGCAAATCCAGGAGTTCTACCACGGGCCATCGTCGCTGTCCACGGCTCCCTACCAGCAGAACCCGTGCGCCGTGGCATGCCACGGGGACCCGGGCAACTTCTACGGCTACGACCCGCTGCAGCGCCAGAGCCTATTCGGTGCGCAAGATCCAGACCTGGTGCAGTACGCAGACTGCAAGCTCGCCGCCGCCAGCGGCCTGGGAGAGGAGGCCGAGGGCTCGGAGCAGAGCCCGTCGCCCACACAGCTCTTCCCCTGGATGCGCCCGCAAGGTGAGCTCTCGTAGGGGCTGGCCAGGGCAGGAAGGGGCCGGGAGGGCCCAGGGCCGGTCAGGGGGCTGGGCAGGCCAGGGGAGCATTTCCTCCAGCTCTTGCAAGACTTGTCGGCTCTGTTCCAATTTCCTAGGCTTCTCTCTCTCTCTCTCTCTCTCTCTCTCTCTCTCTTTCTTTCTTTCTTTCTTTCCTTTCTTTCTTCTCTTTTTGTTTCCTTTGAAGGGGGGTCGCTAAGCGACATTTCCTGAAGCCATAAACCCCTCACCCTACTTTACTTTTCTTCTTCTTCCCCTCCTTCCCCCCCTTTTACTGTTTTATGGGGGGTAGTGCAGAAAGGGTGGTGGGAGTGGGGGCGCTCTCAACTTTTGCACTTCTCAATTGCTTTATAGTTTAATTACCCTGAAGAAACTTTTCTTCTGGGGCAGAGGCTTTGGGGGCTTTTCAAGGTGGGTCCATTCGTCCCCATCCCGGCTTTTTTATTCTTATCCCCCCTTCACATCCTTCCTTCTAAACTTTATGATACTTTTAATAGATTTCAACCACCCCCCCAACTCTGGTGCTGGCTACCAGAGGAGGGGGCTCCCCTTTTCTGACTCCCTTAGATTCAGTGGTGTCTAATCCTCCCCCCCCCCTGACCATTGCCTCCCTACCCCCGCACCCCGCCCGGGGTAGAAGTTCCCCTGCTCTTATTATACTGGTCTACTAGGCTGGTTCACGAATCTTCCAACCTTCTCTGTCTCTGCCCCCTCCCCCACCCTCCCCTCCCCTCCCCTCCGTCTCACCCTTTCCCCCATTCCCAGCAGCCGCCGGACGCAGGCGAGGCCGACAGACCTACAGCCGCTACCAGACCCTGGAGCTGGAAAAGGAGTTCCTATTTAATCCCTATCTGACTCGCAAGAGGCGGATCGAGGTATCGCATGCGCTGGGACTGACAGAGAGACAGGTCAAAATCTGGTTCCAGAACCGGAGGATGAAGTGGAAAAAAGAGAACAACAAAGACAAGTTCCCCAGCAGCAAATGCGAGCAGGAGGAGCTGGAGAAACAGAAGCTGGAGAGGGCCCCAGAGGCGGCGGACGAGGGCGACGCGCAGAAGGGTGACAAGAAGTAGGCTCCAGCTGGGACTACCAGGGCCGCGGCCGCCCGCAAGTCCGCGGGTCCCCCCACGGCGCCGCCGCCGCCCGCCCGCCCCCGCCTCAGAGAGCTCTGGCCCTGCGAGCGGGGCCAGGAGCCAGGCCTCCCACCGCAGCGTCCCCTGCCGCGCCAGTCCCTGCTAGTGGTAGTATCTCGTAATAGCTTCTGTGTGTGAGCTACCGTGGATCTCCTTCCCTACTCTTTGGGGCCGGGGGGGAAAAAGAAAAGGATTTCAAGCAAGGACTCCCTCGCCCTGCGAGGGTGAACGGCCGCGGCCCGACTGAACCCCCAAGCCCCCGCCCCGTGTAAAAAGCCTCCTTGTGCAATGGTCTTTATTTCCTTTGAACGTGCTTCTTTGTAATGACCGAGGTACTGATTTCTGCTAAGTTCTCCCAACAACATGAAACTGCCTATTCACGCCGTAATTCTTTCTGTCTCCCTCTCTCTCTTCTCTCTCTCTCTCTCTCTCTCTCTCTCTCTCACCTCTCTCGCCGCGTCCTCATTTTTCCTCCCAACCCCTCTCTCCCTGCTGCTCTGCCTAGCTCGCTGGCTTTCTCTCTTTTCCTCCCCACCCCCTTTGGTTTGACAATTTTGTCTTAAGTGTTTCTCAAAAGAGATTTCTTTAGTTAGCATGCGCGCTGTGGGCAATTGTTAAAAGTGTTCTTAGGTTTACTGTGAAGAGAATGTATCCTGTATCCGTGAATTGCTTTATGGGGGGGAGGGAGGGCTAATTATATATTTTGTTGTTCCTCTATACTTTGTTCTGTTGTCTGCGCCTGAAAAGGGCGGAAGAGTTACAATAAAGTTTACAAGCGAGAATCTGAGACCCGCCTGGCCCGCGCTCCTCATTTGCTCCCAGGCGCCTTGCAGTGCTGGGGGTTGCGGGTCAGCAGGCTTCTGGGCCCGCTGAGGCTAGGCATAGAGAGGAGGGGGCGGGGGCTGGAGGCAGGTGGTGCGAGTCCCTCGGCCCAGGGGCGCAGGGGGTGAGGGAGGCGGCTGCATGTGATTGGAGGAGAGAGGAACGAGGGAGGGGAGCCGAGAGAAACCCCCTCCCTTCGCGTTCCGAGGTGGCCGGCCCCAGAGACCCCAGCGCCCAGGCCGCGCTGAAGAAGAGATGCGCCCAGTTGGTGACTGTATCCCCTGCCACTTCTCTCTTTGTTTCAGTGTGTGTCCTCCCGTGGGAGGGGGGCGGATAAAGATGAAAGTGCAGGGCTGCTGAACACGCTTATATTTTTATTTTTCTCAGACTTTGGTGGAGGGCGGGAGCAGGAGGAGAGGTGAGATCCTCCTCCCCACCCCTGCCTCTCTGAGATGTGACCTTCTATGCCCAGTTCCGAGGCGGTGGCTCGCCGCCTTCCTTCCTTCTCTGCCTCTGCTTCTCTGGCAGCCACGCTCGACTGAGGCATCCGCCTCCCGGAACCGAGAAAGCAGTGAGCCCGAGCCCCAGGCCTCCTTCCTCCCTTCCTTTCTCTCCCCACCCCGCCCCCACCCCTTTCCTTTTTTTTTTTTTTTTTTTTTTTTCCTTTCCAAACTTCCAATCCGTTTTATTTAGCCACCAGAAAGCACAGTGTCCAACGCCCGTGGGCTGGATCCTGTGCCTTAGAGCATCTACGAAGCCTGTTCCATCTCCGACAGTATATGCAGGCCACCGAGAAAGAGCCGTGAGGCCATGCTCACCTCGTTCTTCACCTTGGGAGAATAGGACCAACTTCTCCTAAGGCTTAGCGGAGATGAATTAGCTCGAATTAATAAAGACCTGATGTGCCCTTACCCACCCACCAAGTTGCGCGCATTCAATCTCTGCGTTTGTCTCTCGCTCGGTAACGGACTGGGGGAAACGGGTGGGGGGTGACAACACGGATTGCTCAGAGGTTATTTATTTTCCCTTCAACTCAATCCCTTCCTCCCCAAATCTCGCTTGCAAGCTGCCTCCAGCCCGCGGGGGTCGACAGCGGCCCTTGAGCCCCCAACGCCAATCCACAGAGTTCTGCTTTCCCATTCATTATTGATCATATTTTATAAATCTAACGCCACACAATTTTTTCCACATTACCGGGAGCCGTGGGGAGACCGTCAGGCCATTGGCAGAGGGGATGTCACGTGGGTGTGAGTCACGTGGTCTGGAGAGGAAAAAGGGGGTCCTTTTTGGTGTAAATCTGGACTCTAATTCTGTAATATATCAAGGAATCTCGTAAAACCGACACTAAAACGTCCCTGCCTACAAATCATCCGGCCAAATTATGAGTTCATTGTATTATGCGAATGCTTTATTTTCTAAATATCCAGCCGCAAGTTCGGTTTTCGCTGCCGGAGCCTTCCCCGAACAAACTTCTTGTGCGTTTGCTTCCAACCCCCAGCGCCCGGGCTATGGAGCGGGTTCGGGCACTTCTTTCGCCGCGTCGATGCAGGGCTTGTACCCCGGAGGGGGGGGCATGGCGGGCCAGAGCGCGGCCGGCGTCTACGCTGCCGGCTACGGGCTCGAGCCGAGTTCCTTCAACATGCACTGCGCGCCTTTTGAGCAGAACCTCTCCGGGGTGTGTCCCGGCGACTCCGCCAAAGCGGCAGGCGCCAAGGAGCAGAGGGACTCGGACTTGGCGGCCGAGAGTAACTTCCGGATCTACCCCTGGATGCGAAGCTCAGGTAACGCAGCGCACCGAGCCATCCCGAGTGGCAGCGGCCCGGGCACGTTCCCCTGAAGGTGCCCCATTCTGGGCCAGGCGCCCCTTTCCGCGTCCAGAGTGCTCCGCGCCTGAGGTCGGCCCTGGAAAAGCGGCACCCCCCTTGGCTGCAACCTGGCGCGCTGCCCCCACCCTCATTTTTCCTCGGTGCTTTCAGGCTCGTTCTGCTTCCCCGCGGATCTCTCTTCGCCGACGCCGCGGCGCGCAGAGCCCCCAGCCCGCCCCCTACCCTTCCTTCAGGCCTTTTAGCTTTAAATATTTATCAGCAGCGCCGGCACGGGTTGGAGACGAGGCCGTTTGTCTTGAGAAGGAAAGCTAGGGTTTGCAGAGAATAGCCATTAGGGTCTTCCCCCTCTCCCCCCCTTCTCCGCCTGGGATCTCAGCTCTGGGTGTGTCCCCCATTCCCAGCTTGGATAAGGTATGGGGGAGGGGGCCATAGCGTTAAGCAGTTCTCCCCTCCCCCTTCCTTCCCAGCCAACCCCGTTCCCCTATTATTCCCATTAGAACAATTAGAGGTGGGCTCTAGGGGCCTGGTGGGAGGAGTGGGTAGGAGACTTGAGGACCCAGCCAGGGACACAGAGCCAGAGATGCAGGTGGGGGGGGCAGAAATCAAGAGAGATGAAGCTCCTAACCCCCCAGTGAACTTGGGGGGGGCGGGCAGGAGAACTAAAGAAAGGACAGAGTCCTCACGAAATATAGCTAGCTTTCCCAGGTTCCTTCCTATGGCTCCTAGGCACCCCTGGAGAATTGGCCAACAAGTTTGGAGGTGTCATTAGAAGGGTGAGTCTCCTCTTGGGGGAGGGGCTAGGACTCCAAGGAGCCAAATCAAGCCTTAGTGCAGAGTCACCTAGTAGCTACTTCAGGAGCCCCAAGAGACCAGGACTTCTATTAGGGTTTTCTGCCAAGCCTGATTTAGACAATTTTTTTTACACTACCCCAAGACAGATGGACTTGAAAGCCAACCCCACAGTCCAGAAGACCCAAGACTTGTGGTCAGAAGCTCCTAACCTAGCTATGGTGGGGGTCCAAGAGGAGCCCAGTTCTTACATCATCAGTATTGGTGGTCATGGTCCCCATTACCTGCTCCCTAATTCAACTGTCTTTCTACTTGATTTATCAAAGCCCTAATTTTTCTGCTCATAAACATTTCAACTTGGCTTTTATTTGACTTGAAATTAGGGTCCTTCGTTACTCCTTTCCCTTGTCTCCTTTCCAGAAGGGCTGACGCCAGCACCTCCCCCAAGTATCCTCAGGGTTCTGGGCCTAAGTTGGGAGGTTCCCATCTGCCCTTCAGTCCCCACCACACATATACACCATGTTTCATTCTAACTCAAGCTGCTGTCTATTTTCACCCCCTTTGCTTGTCATGGAGGCCCACCCAAAGATTGCTTTGGAGAACAGGGTTGTCTGGGCAGGTGGGTGGGCAGGAAGGCAGGCAGGCAGGCAGGCAGGAACTGCAGCTAGGCCCAAGCTGAACTCTAGCCACTTACTGGAAAAGAAAAGAAAAAAAAAAAAAAAAAGTCAGAGAGCAGATATTTCCAGACCAACTCCATGCTCCAAGATATCTGCAAATTTTCACCTCCTCCTCATTACACAACAGACGAAGGAACACCCTCTCACCTTCCCCAGCCTATGAGGTCTCTTTGTCTTCAACTTCCTGGGAAATACTCAGGCAAGGCCAGGAGCCCCACTCCAAGGCCACTTGTATAGTTTCCTACTCTACCCCAAAGACCATCAGTGGCAACATCCAAAAGTGAATGCTTGGAGCCTCTGGATCCAGAGAAGACCAAGGATTAACCTCCCCTCATTCCATATAAAACCCCTTAGGAACAGTGCCTTGTAGAGCCAGCAGGTGAGGTCTTCCTGGTTTCAGAAGCTCCAAGCTGAAAAAGAATGGGAGTGTTTACCTTGGGAGGGCTAAGAAAAGTTCTTCACATTGAGGGACAGCATGAAGTATGGGGTTAGAATATGGAAAGCAAGAATTTGGTGTAGTGGGAGAATGGACTTTTTCCGTCTACAGATTTCAAATACCATGCGAAGTTTGAGCGAGATGGTTACTCACGGCGTTTCCCGCACTCACTGATATTTCTCTAAATACCGTGCACAGGAACCGACCGTAAGCGAGGCCGTCAGACCTACACCCGCTACCAGACCTTGGAGCTAGAGAAGGAATTTCACTACAATCGCTACCTGACCCGGCGGCGGCGCATCGAGATCGCGCACGCGCTCTGCCTCACCGAAAGACAGATAAAGATTTGGTTCCAGAACCGGCGCATGAAGTGGAAAAAGGAAAATAAGACCGCAGGCCCGGGAATCACCGGCCAGGACAAGGCCGAAGCAGAGGAGGATGAGGAAGAGTGAAGGACAGAAGAAGGTAGAGAAGAGCAAGAGAAAAAAGAATTCCAGTTCTGGAAGCTGAACTAGGAAACTCAAGTCAGATAGGGTGAAAAAACTATTTAAATGAAAGCAGTTTTTAAAAAAAAAAAAAAATGAAGGAGAGCAAAAGGTGAAATTTTGGTTTCTCAACACTGTAAAAAAAAAAAAATACTACCTATAGGAAATTGTTGGGTTCGTTTTTTGTACAATATCTACCTGTTCTGTAGCTTTTCAAAATTTGCCTCCCCTTTTCTATGTGGCTATTGTAAGGTCTTAGCAAAATTTTGCTGTTTTGTAAGCCCCCTTGGATGCTGTCTTTGTGGACTGTGGGTCTGGAGGAGCGCAGCCTGTTCCTCACCCGTGCACCTGAGCCTCGGCCTTCCTAGTAGAAACACCAAAAGGGCATTAGGGAGCCCTAAGGACCCTTCCAGTAGCTCAGTAGCTGGAGTGTCCCGCCTCTGCCTGATTACTGCTCCTTGCTCCCACCAACACTCCCCTGCGCCCCGCGGGTGCTCCTCTTTACATTCTATGTGTATCTGAAGGATGAAAAAATAAAACAAAATTAAAAATAAGCAGGTGCCCTGTTTTCTGTTTCTCCCAGGGGTTGGGAGGGGATTAGGGTTAGCAATGGGTGGGCGACCCAGAATCCTTCCCTTCATCCTTCTGCAGAAGGCCCTTCCAGTACTGGGCTTGCTCTCTGCCCCCAAGCCCCTAGCTCTAGGGACTGCTAACTTGTGAACTCCAATACCACATGTGCATATATATTCCCTTTACACTCTTTTACACATATTGACATATACCAGTACACACACACACACACACACACACACACACACAGAGGCTGACATCACACACATATACACTGTCACATACAGTTGCAAATAAACACACCCATATTCATATGTTCACAAATGAACATACGGGCATTCATACAATCAGGGCTCCATGCCCAGAACACATGCATTCATGTTCACACACACTCACAAATAAACACACATTCACAGTCACTCAGACACATTGATAGATACCAATGTGCATTCACACATTGGCTTATAAACAGAGATTCACATTTGCCCCCAAGTAAATATATCCATGAGCCCATATGCTCAGTCACACACTCACAGAATAAAACAAAACAAAATTTAAAAATCTTGCAGTTGCACAAACTTTCTTCCTTATGCAGGCCTTCGAAAAAGGCTGAGGGATCTGAGCCGCCCCCTAGCTACAAATACAGAGATGAAATCCAAAATGCTAGGCCTTAAGAGAAAGAAGAGCGGATGGTAACTGAAGGTGAACACCCAAATCCACTCCTGTCTCTTGGGCCGTGTTGGGAAGAGGCCAGGCCCGAGTGCAGAGGCCTCCCAGCCGGGCCCAGAGCAACTACCCGCACCCAGCTCTCCGCTCATTTGGAAAACATTTTTTTGGCAAGAGCTATTCCTTTATTTTATTTCCATTTATTTTACTTTCATTTGATTTAATTTCTCTTACTCTAAATTGACACAGGCGACCTATATAAACCTTAAAAGTGGGGCAAAACGAGTCCCGGTAGCTGGAGTGGTGCGAATTTACCAGGCTGGTGTGAGTGTGTCCCGGCCGCTGTGAGCCTGGCCGCGCCCGCCGAAAGCCGGTGCTTCCTCTTCGCTTTTCTGCGTGTTTTCTGCGCCGCCGGCAACCTGGAATCTTCTCAAGAACACACAGAAAGAGAGAAAGAGAGAGAAACATTTGGGGGAAGGTTATTTCGTTTCTTGTATTTGGGTTCTGGTAGCTCAATTCAAAACACAGGGATATTTTGGGGAACCTGGAAAATACGGGATGAATTGTTGTTGTTGTTATTATTTTGCTCACCAGAGCCTCGATAATGGGACAAAACTCTGAAGGATGGTACCTACACAGCTAGATCCTCAGAACTGAAAAAATGTAAAAAGTATTTATTCGATTGCAAACCCTGGATTGTTTTAAAGAGTAGACATGGCGAACAGAAAGGGAGTTGGATGATTGGTTTTTAGAAAAATCTGTTTAATTTGAATTTGAAAGTAAAAGGTCCCTAAACCTGCAGTTTCTTTCATTAATGACCAGAGAACCCCCTGGAGAGTGCCTGGAACGGTCATAGGAAAGTTGGACCAGCAGGCGTTTGGGCGGGAAAGGCTGGGATCCGGCTTTACCCTCCCCCAGTTTCTGGGGTGCCGAATCGGAAAATCCAGTTGTAAGACTACCGGTCTTGGTTCCCATGGAAGCCACCTTCCCCTCTGGGCAAATACTAGGCCCTAGGGAATTTAGGGCCCCACACCCGCAATGCTGCAAGCCTCACAGGTGGGGGATTCCTACTATCTTTAGGACTAAGATCGAGGGGGTCAGGTCGGAGGGGGAAAGGAGCTACTGAAGCTTTCATTTTGCCTTGATGCTGATGGCAACTCCTGCCTCACCTCCAAATTGCCTTAGAATAGTCCCAAGAGGAGGATTTGGGGTTATTCTTTACTAGAAAAGAGAGGCAGAGATCCTTAGGAAAATAGGGAGGTTCCAAAAAGAACCCCCTTCCTAGCTGGACCCTTGTGACTTCTCCACCCTGAATTCCTGCACCCCAAATCTCACCCCTTCTCAGATTGGGGTTTCCCAAAAAGAGAGAAGGAGAAGAAAAGAAGATGGCGACTGAGAAAAGGGTTGCTGGTGGAGCAGCCATGAAGAAATGCAATAAATTCCTTGTTGTTTTATGAAAATTTACAACTTTGTGATAGAAGTTTATGAGTGGTTGAATCCAGCGATTGGCCGGCGCCGGTCATGTGGCCGGGCGATCGTGAACATGAACTTTTTATCATTTCCCTGGTGGTTATAATGCAGCATTCTTTTGGACACCACACCTAGGTCGGAGCACTGTCGTCCTTCAGGGCTCCAGCCTCTTGATATTTTTATACTTCAATATCAGCTCAATAGAGCAAAAGAGAGAGGAAGAGAGGGGGGAGAGGAGAGAGTGAGAGAGGGAAGGAGGGGTGGGAATTACACACAAAAGAGAGAAACAAAAATAATCTTGATTCTTAAGTTAATTTGCTTGCTGATCTGGGATTTTAGTCATCATGAAGGGTAAATGGACAATCTACCCAGGACTGCAGCCTGATACCATTTTTCAAAACCAGAACTTACTCCATTTTCTATGCAAATGTCAGAAAAAAAGAAACACCCTCTCTCCCAAGTCAGAGAAGGGGAAGCAACGGCTCTCAGGTTGGGACAATATTATCTGGAAGCTGAAAGAAGAAACCGAACGCTTTCCCCCCCTCCTTTCCCACCCTTTTCAATCCGGAGGAAAAATAGCCCAAGGTCTTCAAAGGTAAGGGAGATTCTACGATACTCTTCATATTCCTTTGCATCGCTTTTGTAGGGGGTGGGGCTTGGGTCCCCCCCCCCCACTCCAAGAAGGGGCTGTACCCCACCACTGGGGCTGCAGGGAGAGGCTTCTTAGGAAATTCGGTGGTGGAGAGAGGGGTGGCCGCTCTCTGGAGGGGGATCCAAATCAGGGAATATGAGAGGGGGAACCGAAAGGGCCCACTGAAGCCCAGCTTCAAGTCGCCTTTTTAAGCTGAGAGGAGAGCTCAAGCATGGGGGCTGTGAAAGAGAGGATGGGGGTGTCTGGGCTTCAGCGGCTCTGGCCGGAAGAAGCCAGTCGCTACAACCTCTGTGGGTTTGTTCTCCCTCCCCCTTTCGCCATCCCTCCCCGATCCGGGCCTCCCCCAATTGCCCCCGCGCAGTTCTCTTGCCCAGTGCGGGTATCCGCGATTTCCCGGCAGCATTGGCACGAGGGGCGGTGGCGCTGAGGGACGCCCTGGTCTCCGTAGGGCCTGGAATCTCCGCAGAGGCCAGCGAGGGCGAGGAGGCTGCTAGAGAGACACAGAAAGAACAATTCACAGAGAAATATTCACTATCTCCCTTCGGAGACATTTCTGGAATTAAAGGGCTGTGGGTGGAGGCACCCCAAAGGAGGGAGACTCCCCAAGAAGTCTGCTTGAGAATGCTCAGGTCTCTCGCCACTCCGCAAGAGGGAACCTCGTTCTGCAGGGAGTGAGTTTTGTGGTTTTAATGTGGTTTATATATAGCATGTTGGTTTCTGGGCAATATTGATTCTAATACTTGTTGTTTTATTGGTATGGGACATATGGTTTTCAGTGGAGAAGAAAATTGTCATATATGTCTGATATGGAAATATTTCAAACTTTCCTGGATCCAAATGTGATGATTGTGAAGAGCTGTTTAGCATGTTGTTGTTTTAGTCTTGTACACAAAAAGAAAAGAAAGAAGAAAATAAAGAGTGGTGTCAGGACTGGAAAGCCGTCTGCTGCTGAGCTCAGACAGCAGCCTTGTTGCTCTGGTGCATGATTTCATCCCTCAGTCAGGCCTTCTGGGTTGGAGGATGGCAGAAAAGAACTGCTGGGTGGGAGACATAGGTTCCTAAAGTAGCTGGTGAGGTGGAAGAAAGCACAGGCATGGAGGTAAGGACTAAAAAATGGGGTGAGAAGGCTTCTGGAGAAGCTGTAAGCTGTTGGGCATGGAGGTCGGGGAGACATTGTGATTTAGTTTGGTTTGCACCCATAGGTTATTTCTTTTTTTCTTTCTTAAGACCAGATGCAGGGCGTTCAGACTCAGGCCTGTTTGATTTGGGATTAAGTGGGTCTAGTTTTGTGCATTTGTGTATGTGTGTATTGGCCTTCTCAGTCCTGAACTGGAAGGAGAGGGAGACACAGCCACTTGTGGCACGGGAGGGGGTGTCCCCGGGGGCCCAAGTAGATGTCCTAGGTACAAACCTGGGCTGGGATCCCAGAGACACCCCTTGATTTTGAAGCAAAAGAAGTCCTTCGTCAGCACCCACGGTACTCAGGGCCTATTATTAAAGGAAAATTCCCCAAACCCACCCAGACTAAAGGTCTTTTTCTCCTGTAGTCTTGGCGGGTTATAAATCGTCCCTTAGACAGTTTGCTCTGACCCAAATTATGCAGTTTGCTGCCATCTACCGTCCGTTTAGAGGCAAGTGCGCGGCTTTGGTGCTGCAAGCCCGGCGACGCTGCCCCAGCAGTGCCCGTTGGAGTCTCGCAGCGGGGTTCGGCAGGATTCGGGGGATTTCGGGCCCTTACCGACGCTGTCGGCTGGATCTTGGTTCCGAGATGTGATTTGAGAACAGAACAAATCTCCCCCATACACTATCCTCAACCCCTCTCCAATCTCTTCCAACCCTCACCCATCCCAATCCCAAACCTGGCGGCTGGCAGAGGAAGCGGCTTCTCTGAAGGCATATTAAAGAGGACTAATACTGCAACCCTGGGACCCGGGGTATTGAACTAAAGGGTCGGGGGATCAGAGCCGCGACCCCCACCCTATACCCAAGGCACCAGAGAGGATCTGGGCCATGGAAGAGATCTGAAGTCAAGGCTGTTGGAGGTTTATTTGGTTTTCTTCTCAGCCAAGGGAGGGGGCCGGTCAGGAGAGAGTCGCCAGCCCTGCAGTTCCACTTGGTTGTCAAAAGACAAACCGAGTCTGTGTTCTTACAGTTGGATGGTGGGTCTTGCCAGTTCCTTAGCTGATGGGTCCGTGGTGAAGGAATTGAACCGAGTTTTCTGGAAATTGTTGGTGTCTGCAAGTGAGTGTTGATCCTCCGCCCCCTTGATCCTTTCAAGAGAAATCGACGCAAGTACGCTTTGGGGAAAAATTGAGAGTGGGAGTGGGGATAAATCATTAAGAAATTTCCGTTTCTGCGGGACCCACACACACCCGCTTAATGCGATTGCTTTCCCAGAAGGGGGTAGGAGGCAGGGGGTGCGTTCCTCTGCTGCTGCCGCGTTTGAGTATTGGCTCCTGTCTCATGGGTTACTGATTAGCTCGGGCTTTCAAGCCGCAGGAGGAAGCTCTGGCCGCTCCTTTCAAGGTGCGTGGCCCCAATTCCTGGGCGGGGGCTCCAGGAAATTGCCTGTGGTGCCAGGCAAGCCGAGGTGTTACTAGAGTCTGGCCAAGAGCTGGAGGAGCTGCGGAGGTCTAGGCGCCCAGCAGTGCTGGGGCAAGCACCACCGCTGCGGGCCCCCTCGGCGCCTCTTGAGTCTGGGCCTCTGGAGCAGCTCTTTCAGCTTTTCCGCAGCGAGAGTGACTTTCTGGCGGCTGGATGGCCTGGCTCACTGAGTCGCTCTGCGGGAGGCCCAGAGGGAGCCAGCGGGAAAGTCTTGGGCCCCTCAGAGATTTTCTTTTTTTCCTTTGGGGCAATGGGAAGAACAAATAGGGGAACTCAGGCTGGTATAGAGGCTTGAAACACCAGGGGATTTAAGGGTGCTTGTGGCCAGGAGGGAAGGGAACGAGGAGAACCGCTGATCGTCACCGCCCACTCCCCTTAGAAGATCAAAAAGGATGTCGCTCATTTGCATAATGGAAATGAGGTCTTTGTACCTGGATTTGGACCAGCCCGATTTTAAGGCAAAACGTCCAATGTAAAGGGCCTTGCTTGACCTATGGGAGCGACCACACTGAACCTCTGGGAACGTTTGTTTCCCAACCCCAGGCAATCAGAATCCATGGGGAGAATTGAGCTGAGGTGTTTTATCTGCCCCACCCCAGGCAAAATTGGGGGTTGGGTGGAGGATGGTGCCCACAACCCAAAAAGCTGGGAAGGGGGCTTTGAATAGAGTCTAGAAAATGGGAAACCTGGACAATGTCTCAATCCTCCTCCTTACAGGCAGATGCCTGTACTGGAGGTTACCCAGGAGGAGAATTTTACTCCTGAGCTGAACACAACTTAGGAAACATTTTCTTGGGAACTGGAATGTACATGCTTACCCATAGGACTGCAGACTCACTCAAAGCACAGAAAAATCACAATTATTAATTCTGCCTGTAGGGATCCATAGTACCCCTCTGTTGTGTACTCAGGACTTTGTACACATTTATACCCACATCTCTGTATACACTTCTTAATTGAGAGAGAGAGAGAGAGAGAGAGAGAGAGAGAGAGAGAGAGACCACAGAATGGCAGACTGCTGTGTATTTACATATTCCCCCATGGAGACAGAGGACCATGGACGGAACCACAGACAGATTCGTAGAGATCTGGCTCCAGAAACCAGGCAGTCTCTGGCCAGGCCATGCCTGCCTGCTCTTTTTCCCAAACAAACGGATCAGACGAATAAACGCTCATAAATACCTCTGGGCTTAGATAAGAGCGATGAGGCGCTATTTCCTTTCATGCCCGACTCCAGGCGCCGGCCCTGCCTGCAGTGGATCCATCTCCCAACAGGCAACCTGCAGAGGTGAGGTTAATTTGGGAACTGTGACTCTAAGGATAAGGCAAATATTTTCCTGCTTCTATCACAGGGGAAGGGCCCCCTCTCTCACTGCCTCTTACCCAGCCCATACTCTACAGGGAAGGCCACACTGTATAGTCCTAAGATGGGGACACTGTGACCAGGGAGGAGGGTTGAGGCCCAGGGCCCAGCCTCAGTTCAGGGCAGAGGTCAGTGCATATAAGCACCCTTCTCTTTCTCCCCTGCTCAAACAGCCCTTACCTGTGTACCCAACCAGACTGAAATTAGGGCTTGTATGCTTCTCCATTGTTTGGGGAATTGAGTTTCATTCTTAAAATGCTTATTAAAACCCTCAGATAGTCAGGCTAGGAAATGATCGGAGGGACATCCAGGGATGGCCACTTTCCATAAAGGTACAGGCTAGTTTACCTCTGTTCAGAGAGACTCAAACACCATTTTGCAACTAAATAAGTCCCCTCCCTCAGTCAACTTCAGCCTTCTACCACCTTCCATCATTAGTGGGCAGAGCAGGCACACACACACACACACACAATGTACAAAGAATGAGGCAAAAGTGCACCAGCCTGGCCCCATATCAGATTTGTCTCACACCCTGACCCCTTCTTGTCCCCAGGTGGGAAGGTTGTCACCCTTCACTGCCTAGCCTGAGTGCTTATTAGAATGTTGGAAACACACTGGGGCCCTGTCTCCTAGTCTGGGTTCGATGCTCATTTTCCTTGAGTAATAGAGAAGGCACAGAGATGTACATACTCTCTCACACCCAAGCTTGTACAGCAGCAAAGCTAATGATACAAATATGAAGCAAGGGAGGGGATTGTAGAGAGGCTTAGAAATAGACAGAAGGGTTGAATGCCTGGAGAGGGGATGCGGGCTGATGACTGGAAGATGAGCTGCTAAGTCCCCAGGAGGACTTGAACATCCCTCCCTCCTCATAAAACTAAACCCAAACCAAGCCTTGGGAAATAATTTTAAGAACTGTCAGCTTCTAGAGAGATCTGAAAAAAGAAACTAGGACTCTTCTCTTCCCGGTGGCCTCTGATCACTGTCAGTATCAGGACAATCTCTTCCTTGTCCCCAGATTCACTGGAACATTCCTGATTCTTAAAAACCTATAGCTCAGGATATTCTTATATCATTTTGAGTGGGAGATAGGGTCAGAGTGAGGATTATAGGCAGGATAGGGATCAGACAAATAAAGCGATCTAGGCTGGGGGTTTCTCCTTAACTAGGTGGGATGTCTTGGGAAGAAGGAGCCTCCGGCTTTCAAATAGCTACTAGCCTAGCTGCAGAGCCAGAGGAGGAAGCCTGGGCTCATACCCTGCTGCCATTTCCCCCTCTTCTGCATCTTCTAGGCAGAGGATCTGGCCTGTTCTCTCAGACCACAAGAGTTGTGGGGAAGCAGGGATAACAAACCCAGACTTGGAGGAGAGAGAGCAGACCTGATAAACAGGAAAAACAATTTTCAAAACCTGGGTTGGAGGGGTGTTTTTGTCTTCCTTCTCGATTCTGAAACGATGCAAATAAGTGGATAACTCTGCTTCCTTTCTGCCAACAAAAACCCCTAGAAACAAACCTCCCTTAATTTTCTGTTGAGGAGGTTCAGGGACATTTGCCCAGCCCTCCCTTGAGGGAACAGGTCCAAGCAACGCAGGGGTTAACTTTTCTGAAAACACAATTAACTTTTTCCTATCCTGCGTGTAGTGGGGGAGGGATGTATTTATTTAATCACTGAGGAATGGGGTGGTCTCAAACCAAATGCTCCCTCCTCCCTCAAAGGCACAGACGCCTCTTTCGCAGATCTTACGTAGGTGGAACAGGACGTGTTGTGTTGTAGGGGGGAGAGAGAGAGAGAGAGAGAGAAAAGAGAAAGAGAAGAAGGAGGAAAAAAAAGGTTGATAGGTTTGTGCGCGGGTCCCTCGTGCGGGCTGCGCTCCTCCTGGGTGCTATTTGACAATTCCTGCCTCTGCCATTGGTCAGTGTTGGATCAGATGGTTGTATTTCCTTCTGGCCCTCACTGGCACCTCGCCATCCCCCCTCAGCTAAAACCCAATCTCGGATATACTACTAATAGGCGCGGCGCTCGGACTATAAAACACAACAAATCATAAACCCGGCGGAGCAGCAGCGGCCTCGCGCGCCTCCCCTCCCAATGAGTTCCTATTTCGTGAACTCCACCTTCCCCGTCACTCTGGCCAGCGGGCAGGAGTCCTTCCTGGGCCAGCTACCGCTTTACTCATCGGGCTATGCGGACCCGCTGAGGCACTACCCGGCACCCTATGGGCCCGGGCCCGGCCAGGACAAGAGCTTTGCGGCTTCCTCGTATTACCCACCAGCCAGCGGCGGCTATGGCCGAGCGGCGCCCTGCGACTACGGGCCCGCCCCGGCCTTCTACCGCGAGAAAGAGTCGGCCTGCGCGCTCTCGGGCGCTGATGAGCCGCCCCCATTCCACCCTGAGACTCGGAAGTCGGACTGCGCGCAGGACAAGAGCGTGTTTGGCGAAACAGAAGAGCAGAAGTGCTCTACTCCGGTCTACCCGTGGATGCAGCGGATGAATTCGTGCAACAGTGAGTGAGACTTTCAGTCTCTTCGCTCGCGGGCCACGACCCGGGAAGACAGAACTAGAGAGCGCCACCCCAATCTTCCCAGGAGTGCTGGGTGGGCATCTCAGAAGATAGAGCCAGACAGGGAGTTGTATGGGGTCTCCCTCGCTGTCCTCTTGTCCGCAGGAGTTGCAAAGTTTTCAAAGTCCCAGCTGTACTGGGAGCCAGGGGGAGTGAGTGGGCTCTCCTGGAGAGCCAGGCCAGAGCCTGAAGGAAACAGGGGCCACAGTCAATGGATTTGCTTTTCTTTGCGCCCCTCACTCCACCCCACCCCCATTCTTGATCGGGTCCCCTACCCAAAGACTGCTCCATTAAAAATTGAGTGCGTCATGCAAGGGGTGGGGGCGTTGTGACGCGGAGAGTTGAGTTGAGTCTGTCCCGGGCTGTTTCCCTAGGGGTGGGGGCGGGTAGGGCTGGGAAATGGTGGGGTACCAGGAAAAGGGTGGCAGTCTGGGGAAGGAGGGATCATAAGAATAGAAAAGAGAAAGAGCAGATGGAGCAGGGAGAGCCGGTGAAATAGGCTTCTGGGTCTCAGGTTAGATTATTTGTAGGCCTTAAGTCCCAGTTGATGTCCATTAGTGGGACACGAAAGTGAGGAGCCCTTGATGCGGACTCTGGATCGATCCACGTCATTACGGATTAAAGGCCAAAATCTATCATTGGGTGGACTGAGTTGGGGGGAGCTTGATGGATGGAAATGAAAACGGGGGGGGGGGGATTCAGCTAGGAAGAGACACACCTGGCCAGCCCCTCCCCTAAACTCAGGTGGGAGTTCAAAGTGCTCCTCCCCTCCCCCATCAGAAGTCTAGACAGAAGGCACAGGCCTAGGAGTCCGGGAGGTAATCTGGAGGGGGCGCTGGAGGAGTGGGGAAGGGAATGGGGAGAGTGAGGGCATTCGGGGACAGGCTGGAGTCCACGTTTAAGGGTCAAGTGGGGGAGGGGACTTTGGGTCGGATGACCCTAGGCCTCAGCGTCTTCACTCTGCGTAACAGGTTCCTCCTTCGGGCCCAGCGGCCGGCGAGGCCGCCAGACCTACACGCGCTACCAGACGCTGGAGCTGGAGAAGGAATTTCACTACAATCGCTACCTGACCCGGCGGCGGCGCATCGAAATCGCGCACGCCCTGTGCCTGACCGAGCGGCAGATAAAGATCTGGTTCCAGAATCGGCGCATGAAGTGGAAAAAGGAGAGCAAACTGCTCAGTGCGTCTCAGCTCAGTGCGGAGGAGGAGGAAGAAAAACCAGCCGAGTGAAGGTGCTGGAAAGGGAGGGGGGACGCGAAGGGAGAGGCCTGTGGGGAGCTGAGGGCGTCGGAGAGCCCGGAGAAGGCTCTGCGGGCGGGGGAGCCTGGGGACCTGCTCTCCGGAGTGCGACAGGCGGGGCCCAGCGTTCCCCTGCTCGCCCCCGCCCGCAGAGCTCTAGCCTGGCGTTCGGAGGCCCAGCCGCCTGAGCCCAACCGGCACCCCAGCGCCTCCTCCCTCCCAGAGGAACCCGCCTTGGCCCGATCAGGCTCCCCGTGAGAAATGAGGATCGGACTCACTTGATGTTTCCTGGAAGCAGAGCAAAATGCTCTTGTCCGTGTCGCGTCTCATTTCGTCCATGTCCCCTGTGCACGGTTCAATGGTAGATTCGCTGTCCCCTCAGCAGGGGCCTTGAAGAATCCCTGACCCTAGACTTGTTGTCCCTCCCACCCTCTCCCCAAAGCCACTGGAAGGAGCACATACTACCTAGACGTAAGAAGAGAAGCCTCAGAAGAAAACAAAGTTCTATTTTATTAATTTTCTATGTGTTGTGTTTGTAGTCTTGTCTTAGTTCTGGACGTGAAATACTTCGGTAATTATATTAATATTATTAATAATGATAATAATAATAAAGACATGAAAACTCGCCGCTCAGTCACCTCCAATCTTCCCCGGTATTTTTTTCCCTCCCCACCCCACATCCCAGCTATCCCATCCTCCCTGAGCCTGAACTCAGGAGCTCTAGGCTGCCCCAGGGCCTTGCCAGCCACCTGGACTCCATGGAAATACTGTTGAGATAAAGGCTGGAACCATCGGTCTGCCCAGGCCCCAGAACTGTGCCTTCCTCATGCTAAGCCTCACAATCGCTTCTGCTGGTACATACCCAGAACAGAGAGGGGCCCTTTCCCTCTTATTCTCTAGACTTTCTTGGTTTGTCCAGGACAGGAAGGACACCACTGAGGGCCCCTTGTCCAAAGCCCCTGCAGCGACAGAGTTGGGAGGGTCTGAGCACCTCAGCAGAGCTTTTCTGTCCTTGGTGAGGTGAGGCCCCTGGTCTCTGCCTATGGCTCTTGCTCCTGGCCTGTGGCTTTGGAAACTGAAAAAATGGGGCCACTGGGCATCTCTCCACTATGCAGCTGAAGGCTTCAGGTACCTCTTTCCGTCTCAAATAGGAGCTCAGTGACAAGGAGGAGAATGTGAAGCCGCGGGTAGGTGTGAGGCCAAGGGTACGACTTTCCCCTGCTCCTTGGAGACTCAAGGGTAGGAGGGCAGGTGATGAGGCACTTGGTCTCATCCTCTTATCCCAAAATGGCCCTTATCTCTCCACCTCCACCTTCACCCATGCAGCTAGCTGCAGATATTGTTTTCCTTTCCTTCTTTCTCCTCCTCTCTCCTTTTTTTAAAATTTTTATTTTTAAAGAAAACAGCTCCTGGCAAAAGGAGCCCAGCTGCAGTGGTTTCTGGCCGCCCAGCTTGCTCAGCAAGACACCACCAATCTGGGGAACCCCTTCCCAGGGAAGGCGGTAGGTCCGTGGGCAAATTCAAACTGCCCAGCTGTCAGCAAGGGGCCTGGAGTGGTGCCTTTGAATGCAAAATTGGCATATGGATACAAGGTGAAGGGTCTGCTTTATACCTGAACTCTCAGGCACATATTACTACCCAAACCACAGCAAGCCAGGCGGTGGTCGCTGCAGTCTTTCGGGCAACTAGGCCACTTAATTCCAGCTGTGTTAGCCTTCTAGGATCCCTGTCCTGATCTGCCATTCCCAGGCCTGGGCTAAGGATGATGAGTTCAGGAAGATGATTCTAAATTTCCAAGGGGCCTAGGAGAAGTAAGCTTTTCTGTGTCTTGGAGATTCCAGCCCAGCTCTGCTGCTCAGCCTGGGGGCTGTGGACGGACAACTGCAGCCCCACTAGGAAGCAGGCTGGAATGAGCTTGGTGGGGGAGACTCCTTGTAATAATTGTTTTTCACACACAACTTCCAATCCTTTTTCCCCACTTAGGCCCCCAACTAGCAATGACCCATTAAGGGACAAGCAACTCAATCTTTGATCATTTCATCCTCAGTTAAAATAATAATGACGATAATTTGATAGAGAGGGCACAATAGAGAAATTAACGCCACCCCAAGAAAGTGGGTAAAAGGCTCAAACCCCTCTTCTAGAAGGCTCAAGCCCGCGAGTGAGCCACGGCCGACCGGATTTCTTTCTCGCTTGGCGGTTGCAGGGAGCCAGCAGGGAGGCAGCCGCCGACGCCATGGCGGCCTGCGGCCCGCGCTCCCGCAGATCGCCGGGAGGTGGCGCGCTCTGCTCAGAGGCCAACGCCAACCTTCTCGGTTTCTCCCCCTTCTCCTTTTTCCCCCTCTCTCGGAGGCTCGCATTGAATCGGCCCTAACGATTCTCGGATCGTCATTATTTGTAACCATAGAGCATGAATTACCTCTTGAGGTCATCAGCGAGAATTTACGACTGGTCAACAAAAGCACGTGATTCCCTAACGCCCCCCATCCCCCTTTCAAACCCCCCCCATATTTGGCCGCATACATAGCAAAACGAAGTACAGTGCATCGCTATAATTCATTAATACATCATAAATCGTGAAGCACAGGGTTATAACGACCACGATCCACAAATCAAGCCCTCCAAAATCACCCAAATGAGCTCGTACTTTGTAAACTCCTTCTCGGGGCGTTATCCAAATGGCCCGGACTATCAGTTGCTAAATTATGGCAGTGGCAGCTCTCTGAGCGGCTCTTACAGGGATCCCGCTGCCATGCACACCGGCTCTTACGGCTACAATTACAATGGGATGGACCTCAGCGTCAACCGCTCCTCGGCCTCCTCCAGCCACTTTGGGGCGGTGGGCGAGAGCTCCCGCGCCTTCCCTGCGCCCTCTCAGGAGCCCCGCTTCAGGCAGGCGGCGTCGAGCTGCTCCCTGTCCTCGCCCGAGTCCCTTCCCTGCACCAACGGCGATAGCCACGGCGCTAAGCCCTCTGCTTCGTCCCCCTCCGACCAAGCGACCCCCGCCAGCTCCAGCGCCAATTTCACCGAAATAGACGAGGCCAGCGCGTCCTCGGAGCCAGAGGAAGCCGCGAGCCAGCTAAGCAGCCCGAGCCTAGCTCGGGCGCAGCCAGAACCCATGGCCACCTCCACAGCCGCGCCCGAGGGGCAGACTCCTCAGATATTCCCCTGGATGAGGAAGCTTCACATCAGCCATGGTAATCCTGTCTCTCTTTTTTTGTCTTCTCGGCTTTCCTTCTCTGCGTTTGGGAGGGGGGACGAGGAGAGCTTGAGGAAGGCTTTTCCTCAAATATAGATTCATTTTTCTAAGGGGGAAGAAGTCCCTAAGAGGATTCTCACAGCTCCGTGGACAGAGCCAAACAGGGTCTTTTGCTGGGAGGGGGGATATTTTAAATAATTTGTTCCCAGGTTTGTCTTAGGTTTTATTCACCCCGCCAGTAGCCAGCTTTAGTATGAAGGTTGGGGTTTATGTAATGTGGGGAAGGGTCCTGCTTACCCCCGAAAATTCGAGACTACCGCTAGCAAAGGAGGGGTGAGCAGTAAAAGGGAGCTTTCTAGGGCAAAAGTGCAGCCGCTCTCCTCCCTCCCGGGGCGAGCGGCCGCCTGAGCCCAGCGAAGGGTGAGGCACTGGGAGGGAGCAAGAGACAAAGCCTGGCGCATTCACTGCCAGCAAAAGTAGAAGCTGAAGGAGAAACGGGCGCAGAAATCGAGGCTGGATGCGGGCATCTGGAGTAGGAGGATGGGAGCTGCGTGAGCTGGGTGCTGGGGATGCCTGGGTCCTGCTCCCCGCCCCCTCCCATCCAGTGCCCCCTCCTGTAACCGGAATAACTGTTGCCTTGTGGCTCTACTCTATCTACTCCAGATATGACCGGGCCGGACGGGAAAAGGGCCCGGACCGCGTATACCCGCTACCAGACTCTGGAGCTGGAGAAGGAGTTCCACTTCAACCGCTACCTGACCCGGCGGCGGCGTATCGAGATCGCCCACGCGCTCTGCCTGTCTGAGCGCCAGATCAAGATCTGGTTCCAGAACCGGCGCATGAAGTGGAAGAAAGACAACAAACTGAAAAGTATGAGCCTGGCTACAGCCGGCAGCGCCTTCCAGCCCTGAACCCGCACGGAGGAGCCCTGGGCAGCCCCACAGCCCGCGCCACCCCAGCCCCGACCCCTCCGATCCTCCCTGCGCTGCCGCTGACCGCTGGGGACCGGTTCCCATGAGCCTGCCTCACCCTGGCCTTGTGTTACAATTTTTCGTTCGGTCTTACGTCTTCCCGTGGCTCCCTCTCTCCTGGACTGGTTATCTTGTTATTATTGTTAATAATAATAATAATCCTTATTATTTTCCCTCCATGCTCCCCACTCCCCTCTGCTCGCCCCAAATCCGCCAGTGTTTCTGAATGTTCGTGTCTGTGGTTGCGCTCCTTTCCCCAGGGGGAAAAAAAAAAGAAATTCGCATGTTTAATGTGAACTTTCCCCTTCCCACCTGTGTTCTAACTTATTTATAAAAGAATGATCGCTGTATTTTTTGAGTTTCAGCTGGAAACTTCGCTAAGAGGCAGCAATTGAGGTGGGGTGGTGCCACAGCCCCAGGCCCAGCTGAGCTGGCCTCTGAGATGGAGTCCATGACTGTGTCTCTTTTCACCCCCCTCCTCCTTCTCCTCCTTCCTCACTCCCAGGGCCCAAGTCTCCCAGTGACTTGGTCCTGGGCTGAGAAGGGGCCAGGGAGTGCCATCGGGGTGATGTTGAGAAGAGGGAAGGAAAATAGTGAGCTTTTAAGTTCCTTCTGCCTGGTAGGCCCCACAAGGCCTGGTCTGGTAGTGTACGGAAACAAATAATATTCAGTGTAAAATGTCTTGTGTATTTCTCTGTGGGTCTAGCTAGAGGACCCAAAGCTTGTAAATATGGGGATAGTCTGGGTCAGACCCATCTCTTCCTCCCTATCCATTTCGCTTCCAAGACCATTTGTAGTGAGTGAGTGGATGCTGTGCTATGTGTGAAATCTGTCTTTGCCAGGCCTGTCTCAGTGGTTTGCTTTTGGTATTTGTTTGTAGCTTTCCTTGAAGTCAAATAAATGTTTCCCCTACTCCATTGCCCTTCCACTTGTCTTTTCTCCAGGGGGTCTGCCTCTCCCATCACCTGGCATACCCTAGGACCATTCTCCTAAATCTAGGGTTTAGGGAAGGGCAAGTAGGATGCTTACCAGCAGGCTTTCTTAATCACCTAAGTTCCTGGCTTGGTCAATGCTGCTTGGGCCAAGAGACAGGCCTTCATGACTGGAGGACTAAGAGGGCCAGAAACCTCATGTGGGGCTGAGATGGGCTCCATCTTGGCCTTCCACCAGCTGGCCAGGAAAACCTCTGGAAAACTTTCCAGGGAGAGTAATGTAGGCCTAAGTGCTGAGCAGGAGGCTCCTGGCCTTTTGGGAATTATAGAGGCCTGCCCAGCTGCCATGTCCCCTGCTCCAAATCCCAATTCAGTTTTGCCACCCACTAAAGCCAAAAAAAAAAAAAAAAAAAAAAAAAAAAAAAAAAAATCATCATCTCAGTTTCAAAGATGTCCTTTCACCCTCAGCCTTCTCTACACTTTTCAGGGGCTGCTTTTCTCCAGAGGTACAACTGACCTTCCTTCTTTGGTTAGGTTAGGAGTTGGGGGTCCTTCCTAAAAGACCTCTGGTTTCCCTCCAGCCATGGCCCAGGGCCAGGGCCCAGTCATTCTCCATCCAAGTCAGCCTCCACCCTGAGCCCAACAGTCAAGTCTGGACACTTACCCGGTCAATTCCCTTCCAGCTGGGCCCAACTTCTTACAGGACCTGGGGGGAGGGGGAGCTGGTGAGGAGGCAGCAGAGGGTCCTGGAGGCTGTACTGGGCCCTCCTTCCCCTTCACCCCTTGAATTTGTCCCCTTTTGCCGATAGCAAACTATCCCAAAAGTCGCTATGACATTTAGATGTCAAATGGATAGGGGTTTTATCTCGAAGTTAGATCGTAAAAATCGCCGAGAAGTCAGACAGATACCCCTCACTGGCTCGAGAAAGTCACGTGAGGTCCATAAAGTTAGTTTTATGGTTTTGGGGAGTTGACACCGCGCGGTATATTTCACATTCTCCAGAATGTTAAGTGACACTTTAACTGCTCGCTGTGGTGGGGAAGGGGGCAGAGGTAGGTGAGCGCTCTCTCAGCCTAGAGCAGCCTGACCAGCCCAGGAGGCGGTGGCGGCAGCCCAGGCCCAGCACTCCCGCAGTAAGTCGCTTCCAGCTTTCGCTTTCTTCCCTTGCAGTTTTGGGGTTTGGGACGAGGGGAAGGAAATCTTGCTTCCAGCAGGGCTGTGGAGTGATGTAGAGAAAATTTAGCATGTTTTTGTACCCAGTCCTGAGATACTGGGTACCTGAATTGGGGGCACTCAGTTCCAAAAGCCTTCAGTGCTTGGTGCTTGCCTGGTTTACGTTTGCTGAAGTGTCGGATTCTTTTGGGGAAAAGAGGGTTGCAGGAGAACCATGTTCCTTCTGTGCCCTTGGAAATTTCGGGAGCAAGAAGGAGGGCTGTGCACTGCTGGAAGAAGGGCCTGTTGTTGGGGGGCATTTCACTGCTGGCTATCTTCAGATTATCTTCCCACCCTCAGGAAAAAAAAAAAAAACTGAGATTCATTTGTCAGAGGTATGTGGGGGGTGCACTGCTGGACACTTTTATCTGAATACATCTGAGCTGAGAAAAAGCACCAGGGAAAGAGGCTGCTGTGGCCGCTTTGCCCTGGGGTACTCTCTGGCTTTTGGATCTTTGAGCCCCACAAAAGAGAACCTCTCTTTTCTCTATGACCTCATCAGGCTTTTGCAGAATGGGAAGTACAGAGTTATTGCACCAAAATTCAGCCCATTGGCCCCAAGTGATCTCTTCTGCTAGGTTCCAAGAAGGATCTTGAGGTCAGAATGGGGAGCGGACAGAGAGGGTGATCTCCTTCAATACCAAACCTAATTCCTGGCCAGGAGATGGGGAGCAGAGAAGCTTCTGCCCTAGTCTGGAGGAATTAGTTGTTTAAGTAGATCCCTGGCAAACTCTCCACAAATACCTACCTCAGGAACACAGACCCCCAACTGTGGGGAAGCAGCAAAAAGACCCAGGAGCTGGGAGAGGAAATTGGGAAGGTGCTGTTTTCTTTCTCCTCTTTTTCCTCCTCTCTCCCTATCATACCTTCAAAGGCCCTTTGTTTTCTGGCACCATAAACCAGAGGAACTTCAGGATTTGACCCCAGGGGGGCCTGTTATTTTCTAAGGAAAGTTACCCTTATTTTAAAATCCAGAGGCCTCTTCTGTACCACCAGAAGAGGTGACACCTCCCCCCAGATTAGGATCACTGGGGCCAATCACTCTCCCTCTTGCTTTCCCTGTCCCACCATCCCTTGATTCAGCTCACCAACTCCACAGTAGATAGTGCCTGGGATTGGAAATGTGGCACCTCTAGGGGCTCCTAATATTTGGGACAAAAAATGGTCACAAGATTTCCTGTTTTCCATTAAGGTGCACTGGGACCATCCCGTCTTCTCTCTTCTGAAGCTGCTCTGTTTTCTGAACTGCTATTCCCTACCCATGCCTCACTCACAAGTGATCCTTAACAGGCTTTTAGAACAGAGTTAGAGGATAGAGGGCTTGAGGTCCTCACCTTGGTTTGATGAAACATTTCCCCAAGAATGATGACATGTGTGTCCCATGGTAATACTGGTCAGCACCATTTAAAATATGAAAACATTTTGGAGGTATGGCTTCCACAGGTTTTCACTCTATACAAGGCAAGAGATTGCTAGAGGTGCAGGGGAAGAGTATAATGGGGGCAGAGTCCAATATGGGGTATCCAAGGGAACCCCATTCTTACTGTGCCCCTGGACTTACTCTAACTTCTCTCTCCTGGGTACTTCGTAGTAACCTGAAGCCCCAGACAAGCAAGCTTGCCCCTAAAGATTTTTTTTCCCCCTCACACATCAGTTCTGTAAACTCTGATAAAGAATGAATGATGCCAGCAGCCCAGGGATATGATATAGCTGAACAGATTTTCCTGAATGGCAAAGAGCAGCCCTGGATGGGGGTGCCCACTTAGGCCTCAGAAACCAAACCGTTGGAGGGTCTCCTCTGGATTTAAGTGGATCCTGGAGAAGAAGCCCTGACTGGCCTTTCCTCTTCCTCACTTTGAGCTGTCCGGGCAACAATTCTCCCTGAATCCCAACTGGGACAAACTGGGAGAGGGAATGAGAGTTTGGGAGGGGGTTGGGGGCAAAGAACTCTCCCTGCCCCAGAACTGAGTCCTCTCCTCCCATCTTTCCCCAAAAGTCTCTGTTAGGAAATGCTGCTCCACTCTCTCCATATCTCTCTTCTCCTTCCTCTTCTACCACTTTTTCTTTTCTGCCAGTCCAGGCCTTAACCTTTTGGGCTACAAACTGGCACCGTCTGGCCAAATCCTTAACCTGGAGAAAGCCCCAGGAGGTGGCAGCCAGAGACTAAGGCTGCAGTTTCCCTTTTGCTCTGCATCCAGCCTGGCCACCACTCAGTGGACAATTTGATTTTTTTTTTGTTTTATTTGGTTGTTTGTTTTATTTTGTTCTGTTTCTCTGAGGCCACAGGGTGGGAGGAAGTATAAAGAAGTGTAAACAGGAAAGCCAGCCGGGCCTGGAGTTCCAAGTGCCCATATTTCATCGGCTTCCTCTCCATAACTGTGGTAGGGACACTTAACCCTTCCCTGGCTGTGAGAAGTTATTTACTGAGGGCTGGGAGGGCAGGACGCAGGAGACCAAAGAGGAAGCTCTTTTCTCTGCCTGGTTCCTTTATCCCTGGGATCTGGATGTTAGGGCGGAAGCCAAGGATTCAGAGCAAAGGGGAAGATAGAATACTCAGCATAATTCCCCACACTTAGTCCCTTTCCAGGACTTTTCCTCAGTACCTTTCTCTCTGTATGGGCTTCCCTGGCCAACCTTGGAAGACAGGGCTAGCCAGAACAAGCTCCCCTTTTTTTAGGAGGGGGACCATTTGTCCCTCACCCTATTTTGGAGTTTCTCAGGGTAATCGAATTTTGAGGATGGGATCTGCTCAGAGCGGGGATTTATTGATTACTGCAGCACTGTTATACATCCATATTAATTAACCCAGACACCGCCTGGAAACTGAGCTGTTTGAGGAGGGGGAGGGGACAAATGGGGTCCCCTTAAGGAGAATAGGCATTTCTCCCCAAGTGCCTCTGAGACTCAGAGTTACCTCCACAAGAATCCTGTGGTCCTCCCCAAGCTTGAAGTCTCTGGACTTCTCAGAAAGAGTAAGCATGATAATGGAGGCTGGACTCCATACAAGTCTCCTGGGGTGGAATTAGACACCTCCCAGGTCAGTTAATGCAGGCCCTCACCCTCTCTTCCCTGCCAGAGGTCTGTCTAGGTCATCTTCTCCATGCTGTCTCTAATGGAAGTTCCCAAAGCAACCTTTCTAGAGGAGTTAAACATCTCCTCCCCACCTTCCTTTAACTTTTCAAAGGTAGAAGCCTTTGATGGGTTTCGGGTTTGTTTTATTTTGTCTTGCTTTAGTGTCCTGTTTGTTGTTGTTTGGTAGTAATAATGTAATGGCCTTCCCCTTCCTCCTACCCCTCCCTCCAAAAAGTGATTAAAATCTGTTAAAGGATTTAATTAAGAGAGTTAAATGAAAAGGAAGGAGGCGCAAATGAGTTGGGGGAAAAACCCACACCAAAGCTATTCTCAACGATTAAATCGCCATTTTAACAATATAATGGAGTTTGCATCCTGAAAGGGGAAATCAACGCTCATATCTCATCAATAATTCATAGAGTCCGGGATCACGCAGAGGTCAGCAGACGGGGGGCCGCAGCGCTGGCCTACTTGGGGCTCAGAGTCGCTGCCGCATACATTATGCGCTGCCGGCCACACCGCTGCCACCTCCATCACCTCTACCGAAGCAGGCCAGGCAGGGCATGCCGACAGGTTTCGGGGAATCTTTCCTCTGTTTTGTTGGCGGATTCACTGAAGCCCGAATTGCGGGTTCCAAAGAGTGGGGGAATTTAGGGCAATGGAGAGGTTCGAATTTCGAACAATTCGGGAACCTGTAGGATCCCTAAGAGTATCTCCTTTCCAAGTTTTAATTGTTCTCTCCTTCCCTCTTTTTTCCTTTTCTTTATGGTTTAGGCATCTTCCGCCCTGTCTCTTCTCTTCCTAAATTTCCTCTGGAAGAGGAAGATGCAGCATCCTGCAATTTCCCCTCCCTAGAAACGGCTCCCAGGCGGCTGGCCGCGCCCTGGCTTTGCTCTCCTACTGGACTGGGCTGAGCCCAAGCTGCTGCAGCCTGGGCTACGCTGACTTTGGTTGCAGCGAGCCCTGACCTCCGGGAACCGGTGGGGTAGAGATGAATCCGTTTAGTGGGGAGAAAGTACTGCAGGCCCCAGGCCCGCTGGCCTTACCATGAGCTAACCCCCATGGAGAGGTGGGCAGTTAACACTGCAAGAGGTACTAAGAGGACAGGTGCAGGGAAAGTGCAAGCTTGGGAGGGGGTGTCTCCTTGTTGGGGATTTGGAAGCTCTATAGGGATTAATCCCTATACCCGGATTTCTACTCTTTTACTGTGTTCTTTCTCTTTCTCCATCCAACTCTCTAATTCGAGTGCGCTCTCTTTTTTATGTTTTCGGACTCCCAAGAGCCCCCAAAGGAAGGAGAAATGAAACCCTTCTTCGCGACAGTTGGGGGCCTAGGAGGTGGTATTTGGGTGGAAAGGAAACCGAAAGCGCGCAGGGTCTTTCACGCTGGCCGAAAGGCAGAGGCTGTAACATCCCGGAGCTGCCAGTAGAGTCCGCCTTAGACCAAGTTCACAGCCAGGCTGGGGCCTACGAGCCGCTAGCGAGCGGCTGTGCAAGGTGGCCCCAGGCCTCGCCGGGCTTGGCATTATTGGGACACAGCTCTCCATCAGTCCTAAAGGCATAATGGTCCTCTCTGCTTCCAAGGAAACCCTGCTCCACTCCTTTCATTCTTCACCCCAGAAATACACTTCTCCAGGTCAGCCCATTCTGCGGCTCCCCACAGACACCTCGCCCAGCAACCTTGGTCCCACTCTGGGAGACAAGAATGAAGAAGGGCGGGTGGTCAAAAGTTCTTTCAGGAGTCCTAACTGAAATGACCAGTGAAAATTCAGGCAGCAAGATCGGTGTTTTTCCCCCAAGTAGTTATTTTACATTCAAAGACTCCTATTCCCCAGGTCTCAGTAAGGCCCTTAGGCGGCGGTGGCGACAGGGGTGAGGGTGGGGGCAAGGTGGCGAAGGGGGAGGGGCAAGGAAGGCGTTTTTTTGCGCCTGGGTTTCTGCAGTCCGCATAGCAGAACGAGACTCTGGGCTGTGAGGCCAGTGTTATTGCCCGAGGGGTCGCAAAGTTGGAGGGTCAAAAGTTTACAGCATGCGTGAGCCGGGCGGCTGAGGCGTCTAGCGGTGGGGGCGGGGTGGGAAAGGGGGGAGGGGTCCTTGTGTGTGAAGAGAGAAGAGGGAGCCAGGGATGCTGGAGGTAAGGAAGTCATATGGTTTCTGAGAACTGGGGGCGGGGAGCAGAAGCGGGCAGAAGACAGGCAGGTATCTGGGGAAGGAGAAACTGAGGAAGGAAAAAAAACCTTTCTGTTAAAAACTGCACTGGAGGTGGTGGGGGGCTGCACAAAAGAGAGCGCCTAGGGGCGTGGCGAATCCTCTGTGCCGTTTTTCTCTCCCAAAGATAACCTTTGAGTCGCCATATAAAATTTAATTAAAACTTACCCAGCCGCATACATTTTAAAAATCCAATTACCCACACGTCCTTGCAGGACGTTCAGCAGGGCCAAAGAAAGCTTCGAAGGTGATTCTTTCTAAATCAGCCCCACCCTACTTGCCCTAAATGGGCCAAATTGCTGGCTCTTCCACCCCGCCTCCCGTGCCTAGGCTTGTTTTAAAGGACTCCCAAATCCCCAGGCTGGGTCCAGGCAGCTGGAGTTCAAGACCACGGACAAGCACTAGAGGCTTTCTAAACTACAATTCTTAGACTTAAGAACTAGAATATTGAAAGGTGGTTAGTTTGTTAGTTCTTTCACTCATTCCCACGTCTCCATTTGGATGTTCATCCTGGCTCCCTCTCTTCCTATTAGGAGGAGGGAGGTGAAATGCAGAGGAAAAATACTGAATGGCCTCACAGAGAGATCTATTTTAACTGGAGTTGAAACAGGCGACCTGAAATGAACCTTGAATTCATGCATTAAACTTAGCTCATAAGTAAAATGCTTAGAGAGACTGTAATTACAACACCAGGGCATATGCTTATTTTGGGTCTTTAAATGACTGTTGTATTATGAGATGTCATCATAGTCTCTTCCAAGCATTTAATATAAGAGGTGCACTGCCCTTCCAGAATGGAGATAACCTGAGAGTTTTTGTAAAGATGCCTTTTGAAATCTGGCCAATGGAGAAAAAGTTTACTATCAAAATTCAAATAGATTTGACCCTGGTGTTTTTTTTTTTTTTTTTTTTTTTTTAACTAAACCAGCTGGTTTAGGTCACTATTTATACTTAGTCCTCAAACAAATTTCTATGGAGTGTCAGGCCAGGGAGGAATTCCTGGGTCCTGAGGAGGAAGCAGTCAAAGCCTGAACTGAAGAATCCATCTCTTTCTGTTCCCCCTCAATATTTTTTTCCTCCGTTCCAAGATAGAATGCTAACAAATTTAGGGATCTATGGAATAGACTCCAGTAAGATAAGGTCCTGTGCTGGAGGGGACTCAGGATGAGGAAAGAGTGGCCTCTATCATCTCAGACCAACCTGGGCACCTTAAGAAGCAACTTTCTTTTCTTCCCTCTGTACTAGTGGAATACTAGCTTTCCAGGCTGTCCCTAGGACTGAACCCTGAACTGTGTGGAAGAGGAGTCACCTGACCTACCTGTGCTAGAGAAAGGCAAAAATGTGTCATAGGCATTCCATTTTAATCACGGAGAGACAAATCCAGAAAATCTATTTAAAAACCTTGCTGATTTCCTCCTGAACCTCCTTGTGGTGATGATGGGGTAGGCAAAGGAGTTGCTTATAGATGAGAAATGTTTCCTTCAAAAAATATTTTGGGGTAGAAAGATGTTGCTTTGTTCTTACAGAACAATTTAAGCCTCTGAAAGCCAAGTCCACAAGTCTAGGCTTTGACTAGTGCAGTCCAGTCTCTGAGTTCTTTTCCAAATGTGTTGGCCTGTGGACCAAACTCTCCACCGTAAAAGGTGGAAGAGTCATTTCTGGGGGCACAAGCTTCCAAAGTTTTTATAATAATGGGTGTATCTTTGGCACATGGGAGAGTAAATGAAGCCAATGGAGTGTATAATGGGGTGGGGATCCAAGCTCTGCCAGTGCATGTATTTAGGGGAAAGGCTGAAGGAAAGGGGCCTTTCTAGCTCAGGCCTGCTCTTGGGTCCAGATACCTAATGCCAAACTTTCCGTTCTCTCCATACCAACCCTGTACTCAGGCCTCAAAAGAAATCCCCATGGAAACTCCTTTGCTCACTCTTTGTCCAGGGAATCGGATCTGACAAAAATATAGGAATGATGGAAAATCAAAGCAGGGGCGGGGCCGCCTGAATCCTACCGGAATGGGACTTTTTTGGGGGTTGGGGGTGGGGTGAGGGGAAGAGGAGGTTCTGGTGAAAAGTTGAGCTGGAGAGGATGAGCTGAATCAAATTCCTGCTTGTCATTTTTCTCCCAAGTAATGACCTGAGCAAAATACAATATGACCGAGCGAACTGCGGAGCATATTATAGTAACTGCCTGCTCGTTGGGGAGGCCCGTAGAGGGGTGAACCTCAGGTCACAGCGTCTAAAAATTATTAAAATGTTCGAGAGCCTCATGACGCGCCTCACTGTTTAACAAAGACTGACAAAGTATGAGATTAATACGAAAACTTGCGCTTCAAAACAAAAAAACACACCAAAAAAGAAAGAAAGAAAGAAAAAAAAAAGTCTTGTTCCGGCCTCGGAGGGGGCTGGTGGCTCTTCTGCCCGCAGCCGAGGTTCGGTTTTCCGGACACACAGTAGTGGACCGGAGAGAGCTCAGCTGTTGCTCAGCGGATCCACGGGTCCGCGGGGAGGGCGCGGGGAGCGGCCTGGTGAGTACTCTTGCCGGCTCACCCTCTGGGCCTTCCTCTCTTCTGCGTGGATGCTGGTGCAGACTGCCTGGGGACTCGCCTCTGCTTGGCCCTTCGGTTTCCCTCCTTCGGGCGTCCCTTTCTCCGTGTCAACAAAAGGTGGATGATTCCTCATGGCCTGGGCACGCCTGACACGGCGGAGGGGGCTGGGCAGCGAGAGGTCACGCTAGCAACCTGTGGCTGCCAGGAGAAGGCAGCCGGGAAGCCTCCAAACGACCGCGGAGCGCAGGAGAGGTTGCTCGGAACGCGCGCGAGTCCCTTGCTCTTCTTATTTTTACTATGCATACTGCTGTTGGTATTCTTCCGGGTGAAGAGGAGAAATGCAGCCTCCATCTCTGGTGAAACCCATTCTGGGATTCGTTGATAAACCCTGTCCTCCACCCCTGGCGACTGCACCCGGCTGGAGTGGTGGTGGGGGCGGGGAGGGGTGTGTATGCGATGCCTTGTTGGGATGCGCAGGTGGCGGCTCCCAGAGCGCAGAGAATAAAATCTCTGAGCTCGGGCCCCAAGATCAACCCAGACCCGAGGTGGCCCTGCCTCCCATTCCTCTCTCTTGAGGTGCTGTGGGCACCTGGGCCGCATTCCTTGTGAAGTATAGAGAAGCAGAGAGGCCCGGAGGCCAGCCAACGGGTCTTGAAAACTTTCAAAACGCTAACGGGTTTATGAGATCGGGCAAGTAGAGGACAGGAGGTATGGGACTGAGAGGGTACCGGCTGGTTGGAGTGGGTCGTGGAACCCTTAAGTGGAACTTGAGATTATTTAGAAAGGTCCTTGTTTGATGCTAAGGAGCTGGTGGGGATCCTACCAGGGGCACTCTGTAGGCCCAGGGCCAGACTCCAGTCTCCCTAGGTGCCAAGATGGGGTCTGAAACTACCCATTGGACCTTCTCGTGGCAAAAATAGCAAGTACAGTGTAATTGTTTTTCTGCAATTATGTATGGGCCTGGTCTAGCCAGGAGAATGTTGGTGTTAGAAATTAAAACCCAAGGCCAACTGTGTCAATGACTAGATTTGAGATTTTTAAAAAAAAAAAAAAATCTGAGGGTCTTTGGACCTAGTTGTCTCCCTTTCCATCTACCTGATAGGATCCCAGGACTGGGAGTGGGAAGAGACCTCTGGAGTGTGGTGGTTAGACAGTTGGTTTGCTGGTTTTGTTGGTAATGAAATCCACAGTATTCAGACTTGTTCAGAAGGGCTACAAGTATCTCTCAAACCTAGGGAGATAAATAGGGATTCTGAATGGGCAGGAGGCTTCTTCTGGGCACACTACCCCTCACCTGGCCACAGAATAATCTCCAGTCTCCCAGTTTAGTAAATTTAGCCGTTATTAGAAGCCTCAGGAAGTTGGTTCAGAAACCCCAGGTCCACGTTTTGGCCTCACAGCCAATTATCCAAGCAGGTGGCTGGGCAAGTAAGTACATTGGCATAGACATAGGAAATCCACCTGGGGCTAGGGGTGTTGGGGACTGGGGTTCTTTTCCAAATCTCTAGGGGATTGTCCCCTTTTTCTGGCCCCCAGGAGGTTTGTGGGGGCTAGGAGAGGCAGGCACATCATCTGGCTGCATCTTTTATGGTTCCTCATTGCCCTTCATTCGGAAATGAAACGCCTTTGATCTTTTTCTCAGGTTGTAAACAGAATTGCCCGTCATTAAATATCCGGGACCCCATCTGCTTGGTCTCCCAGCATTTTTCTTTACAGCTGTTTCTCTCTCTTTACCATTGAATTTTTCCAAAAGGACTTTTATTACACCCTCTTCACACCCAGCCGCCTCTCCCTCCTCCCTTTACTGAGAGGCGCTTTGGAAAATATCTAGATATTCGTTTGATCGCATCCTAAAGACCGTGAGGGGCACTAGAGGAGCCGATTGGGGTTTTGTTTTTTTTTCTTTAAAAAATAAAAGTCTTAGGGGGAGGGGCGGAGAGGGGCGCGAGTGCACCCAGAAGGGCCTGATTCCGACTTCAGGCAGCCTCAGGATGACCCTTTCTCCTTTTGTGCTTAGCTAATGTTTACATCTCATAATTCATGCGCCGCCACTGAGAGTTGCGAGTCAGCCGCGAGGTTCGCGTCCCCTTTGCTGACCGGCTGCTTCTATTTCTTTCTAATAGAAGAGGAGAGTTGAAAACCTTGTAATCCCTAGTATGGTACTGCAATGCCTTTTTCTACTCCCAGAGCTCAAAACTAGAACAAAACGAAATAAAATGAAAGCACTCTAAACACACCTCAAATGAAGAACGTGCAGAAAGTAGGAGAACCGGAAAATTTCTGGGCCAAGAAGATCTGTCTGTCTTCTGTATATACCCTGTAGATCCGAATTTGTGTAAGGAATTTTGTGGTCACAAATTCGTATCTAGGGGAATATGTAGTTGACATAAACACTCCGCTCATTTTTTTTCCAGAAGAAAAAATAAATATTATTTTTCTAAATGAGGACAATCCAGTGACTGACCATAAGAAGACTCCTTCCTTTTTGTTTCTTCGTCTTTCTTTCCCCTCCACAACCGGTTATAAATGGAGGAATCATCTACCTGAACATCATGCCTGACCTTGGGAGCTGTGGTCCTTTTCCAGTAGTCTAAAGAAGTTAATGTTGGCAATGTTTTAAAATTTATCCTCTGGTGTCAAGCCCACCTATTTTCCATTCTAGGCTCAGAGAAGCTTTATTGGAAATTCTTTTAAAAATGACTCTTGCATACAATGTCCAAGGCAAAAGAAATTCCTTTTCAAACGGATGCTGAGGTTGCCTTTCTGTTAGGGTTCTGAACAAGATGCCCTGGAAATACGCGATTACTAAGGGTGTTGTTGGTCTGTGTGTGTGTGTGTGTGTGTGTGTGTGTGTTCCAACCGCTAGGGTTTCTATCCCCAGTACTACAAGGGTGTGAGATTTCTATTCGCCGCGGAGGCTGCGGCATTAGCGGCAATTAGAACGTGTCGGGAGCCACGGTTTGTATTGCTCGGTTGATTCTGGAATTGGCAAATTGCTATTCAATTTGCTTTCCAAAGTTGCAGATTTTTTACTCCAGCGTTCATCTTTAGTGTAGGAAACCCAGTCGTTTTTCTGAGCTTGGGCCCTGTGAGGCAAACGGAGTGGATAGGAGAAGGGGGACAGACGGACTGACACCGCCAGGCTAATAGCGCAGCTAAATGCGATTTGGAAGGCGAGGTCTCCCCGAATTAGTGCATGAATTTCCTATCGATCCGCCCTAGGTTCCATTCATCTCTGACAAGTCCCTCTGTGCACCCGCCCTCCAACTCCCCACGCCTCCTCTCTCACCCCATACCCCTCCCCATCTGGTAGAAGAGAAAAGCCCCAAGCTCAGTGCCCCTTGCCCCCAGTGGGTTCCCCTTTGGAGGCGGAGCCCCCAACCCACCAGCTACTCCATTCCCACACAGATGCAGGGTGCAGGGGCTCCCTGTCGTCCTGGGGAGGAGATGGGGCCCTATGGAAAACAGAGAATGCTGGACAGAGGTGAGGAAGAATAGGAGGGCGACATCAGGAACCCCAACTTCTGAGGGGATCCAGGGATTGTTCTCTGTCCAGTGCAACACAGGCCTTCCAGTCGCAACCTGCTAGCTCTCGGGCTCTCTCTCCTTGGCTCTCTGTCTCTCTGATCTCGGAGAGAGCAAGGAGAGGAGGGGGTCGCCCCACAGGAGCCCTATGTAAAATCCTGGTGTTGGGTGGGTGGGTGGGGAGGAGAAAGAGAAGAAGGGGAAATAAACCTCTTTGGCTGGAGTAGGGTCCGGGTGAGCAGATTTCCTTATCCGGGAATCGCAGACGGGGTGGCCATTGGCTCGGATGATCACGTGGGCCCCTAACTTTGTTCACTTGACAGTAAGTAGGAGGGCTTTCGGAAACAGGAAAACGAGTCAGGGGTCGGAATAAATTTTAGTATATTTTGTGGGCAATTCCCAGAAATTAATGGCTATGAGTTCTTTTTTGATCAACTCAAACTATGTCGACCCCAAGTTCCCTCCGTGCGAGGAATATTCACAGAGCGATTACCTACCCAGCGACCACTCGCCGGGGTACTACGCCGGCGGCCAGAGGCGAGAGAGCAGCTTCCAGCCGGAGGCGGGCTTCGGGCGGCGCGCGGCGTGCACCGTGCAGCGCTACGCGGCCTGCCGGGACCCCGGGCCCCCGCCGCCTCCGCCACCGCCACCACCCCCGCCACCCCCGCCACCGCCGGGGCTGTCCCCTCGGGCTCCTGTGCAGCCACCCGCCGGGGCCCTCCTCCCAGAGCCTGGCCAACGCTGTGAGGCGGTCAGCAACAGCCCCCCGCCGCCTCCTTGTGCCCAGAACCCCCTGCATCCCAGCCCGTCCCACTCCGCGTGCAAAGAGCCCGTCGTCTACCCCTGGATGCGCAAAGTTCACGTGAGCACGGGTGAGTGCGTGGGCACCCCTTCCCCTCCCACCCCTGGCGCTTTACACCGAAGGGACCTCGGAGGCATGGGGGGAGGGAGCTGGGGGAAGCCAATTGTCCCCGCTATAAACTCGCCATTGCCAGAGATTTACGGTCGCCTGTTTTCAGAGCCACATAATTACATCCCCCATAAATTTTTATGGCCTGGTGGGCCTTGCGCCTTTGAAGTCGGTTCCCCATCCTCTTCCCCATTCTCACCAGCGACTTTTTCCGCCAGGGAGATGCATTCTCAGTGAAGTTGGAATTGGGGAGGGGTGTAGGATGTGGGGGAGGAGAAGGAGGAGGGGGTAGTAATCCGTATTTAAGCAGAGTTGCGTCAACTCCCAGTATTTATTTTTTTCCTTTATTCCAGTCGGCCTCCTTGGCTGGAGAAGTAGGGAAAAGTTTTTATTGGGGGCAGGCACTGTTTGGAATCTGAGCAGCGAGGGTGGGAACTAAACAGAGGAAAGGTTTAGGGCAACTCCCCTCCTTCTTTCACCCCTTATTCTCCTACCCCGGGGCCCCAGCCCTAGGGGGAGAGAGGAGCGACTAAAACCTTACAAAGATTCTTCACTGCCCCCTATTAGATACCCAAACAACAACAACCAGGACAGCACAACCCTCCAAATTTTAAGGTCTTTCTCTTCCTGTGTTCCACTTCTTCCCTTTTGGGCTTTTCCTCTTTAGGAGGTAGAGGAGGTGGCAGGGAAGGAGGGAGGGAAGGAGACACTCTAACTAGGAAGAAAGGGCTCTCCCTCCTCCCTTTTGGGGGCAATAAAAACTTTCTCTTTTTCCCTCTCTCTGTGTGTGTCCAGTAAACCCCAATTACGCCGGTGGGGAGCCCAAACGCTCTCGGACCGCCTACACTCGCCAGCAGGTCTTGGAGCTGGAGAAAGAATTTCACTACAACCGCTACCTGACAAGGCGCCGGAGGGTGGAGATCGCCCACGCTCTCTGCCTGTCGGAACGCCAGATCAAGATCTGGTTCCAGAACCGGCGCATGAAGTGGAAAAAAGACCACAAGTTACCCAACACCAAGATCCGCTCGGGTAGCACCGCAGCAGCAGCTGGAGGGCCCCTTGGCCGACCCAACGGAGGCCCCCCTGCGCTCTAGTGCCTCCCTAAACCGGAGCTGCGAACCTGGGGGCGGGGGTCGAGGGTGGGCAGAGAGTGCAAGGGGGGGACTCAGGGGTGCGGGAGGACCCTCTCCCTTGGGCCTGGGCCTGGAAAATCCCACCTGCCCTCCCCCCACTTTAGCTATATGTGAATAAAAGCAGAGAAGGAGGGGTAGGGGAGCTTTATTTATAGATATGACAATAGGGAGCCCTGTGAGAGCCCCCCCCCCAGAAGCAAGATCCAAGTCTCTTGCTTTATTCCTTAAAAAAAAAAAAAAAAAAAGAAAAGAAAAGAAAGAAGAAGTAAGAAAGAAAAAGAAAGAGAAATAGGAGGAGGCTGAAGCTCCTCATTTTCAGCTTTGTCGAAGATGGATCCACGTTTCATCTTTAATCACGCCAGGCCCAGGCCCATCTGTCTTGTTTACTCTGCCGAGGAGAGGACGGGCCTCGGTGGCGACCATTACCTCGACACTCGGCTAACAAATGAGGCCCGGCTTGGCTGCCGCCGCCTCTGCTGCTGCCGCTGCTGGAAGACAGCCTGGATTTTATTTCTTTGTCCCCCACTCCTGACACCCAGCGAAAGCACCCTGTGACTGCCAGATAGCACAGTGTTTTGGCCACGGTAACAAACACAAACACGACCTCCCTCTCTCTCAGTGCCGGTTCTGGGGGACAATGACTGCTCATCCCCATCCACCATGGGATGAAGGGAACAGAAAGAAGGGGACAAGTGGGGGAGGGAGCTGCCTTGACAACACAGCAGCGGGCAGGGAAATTGAGTCCAAGGGGGAAAAAAAGAGTGACCCGGACACGTGGGAGGGCCTTCCACTAGAAGACCCCACTATGCCTGGCAGGGTAAGGGGCCAGTTGATTTCTGGGAGCTGGGCAGGACCCTCTGGCCAATCCTGAGTTGTACAGCAGAGGCCCTCTCTTAGACTGAAAATGAATGTGAAACTAGGAAATAAAATGTTGTGGCCCTCCCACTCAGGGAGGATGATGTTGCAGAGCCCTCTTCCATAGTTTATCATTGTTGCATTGTTTATTATTATTATTATTATTAATTATTATTATTATTATTATTATTATTATTTTATGTCATGTGTGTCCTTCTCTCCTGTTCTCTTTCTGACATTCCAAACCAGGCACCTTCCTACCTCTGGGGCTGCCTGAGTCTAGAACCTTTCGTTGGCGTGAAAATTTGTGTCCTGTACAGAGTGACAATAGAAATAAATGTTTGGTTTCTTGTGACCATCACATCGTGTTTTTGTTGGAACCTCAATGTAAAGATATGGACAAATGCCACCCAGTGTATATGTTAAGCACCCTCGTGGGTTTGGCCTCACGTGGTATGTGGTTGAAAATTTCAAGGAGTCCAGTGGGAATTTTTGTCTCAGAGGATCCTAAATTGTGGTAGTTGGTTTGTTACCCTTTTGGAGTGGGTGTGTTTTGTTTGGGGCTTTTAAAGTTTTTTCCTCCAGTCCAAAAATGGATCGGAAGGACTGAGAGGGCTGATTCCAGTCCCTAATGGGGGAAAATGTTTCATTGTAGGACACAAGAGGCTTAAGTATGGCAAAGCCTTTCATATCATGATTTATTTGTCATAAGCAAATAAAATGCGGTTAAGCTGTCTCCTTCTAGACAGACAGCTCTTTGGTTATTAAAGTTCCGAGAGAGAGGATTCCAAGAGGCCGGTCTCTTTCCCCCACATAAGAAGGTATCACTTTCCTCTGAGGTGTTTAAGGCTTTAATGAGTCTAATTTTTTGCACAGATGTTTCTGGGTGTTTGCAGGTTTTCAGAGTATTTTTATATTACAAAGGAGCTAGCTGGTGCCATAGCTCAAACTCTGACAAGCAAATAGATAATCAAGAAGACAAATGGCCTCTTTTGTGAAGCCCTGCTCCTGTATTAATTTTCATTTCTTTCTCATAGAAAGTATCGAAAGTATGACTGGGGACCAAATAGCTTTCCGTCTCTGAGGTCTCAGTCACCCCTAGAATGGAGTGGGGGAAGGGGAAGGGGTGCAGGTGATTCTCAGAAAGCTCTGTCAGTCTTGGGCCACTTTTGTGCAGCACCGTCGATAAGTTCTAAGGTCTGGGGCTCTAATCTCATAGTCTCTGGTTTGAAGATGGTCCAGGGTGCAGCCACTTCGCCTCCAAAAAGCACAGGGCTACGAAGAGTATATGCAGTTAAAAGTCGTTGTTTTGGTCCCATCTCCTTTCAGAAAATAATAATAATAATAAAAATGCCAACCCCACCCATACGTTTTATTGTTATTTATTTTGCATTCCTCTGGTTTGCAGCGCGGGTAGTTGGAGAATGGGTAGGGCCGGGAAACGACAGAGCTGGTGTACCCAGTGTGGGAAAGGGAAAGGGCGGTGAACTGCCAGTTTAAATGCAGCCGGGAGATTCGTAAAAAAATCGCCCCGGACCTGGAGGAGTATGAGGAAGCCAGCTTTGTTTCTGTCCACCTCGGTGTGATGTTTTAGCGGCAAGAGGATGGGGAGGCCCCTAGTTGAGGGGGGAAATAGTTGTTAAAAAGCCTACACCCCCCAGGAATGTCTCTAAAGAACGAAATCAAAGCTGCTCCTTAGAAGGTATGAATAGAATTAAAAAAAAAAAAAGATTTCTATGGAGCTTAAAGTTCACAGCCATTCTGTGTAGACAAGAGCTAAGAAAAATGTGAGAATTATACAGAAAACCATTAATCACTTCTTTTCTTTAAATACGTATCCTCTCTCCTTTGTTATTATTCAACAGCAAATCTCCGCAGACCGGCTGTTGGGGGAAAAAAGTGTTAGCCATCTCTCCCGGATCTACAAGGGGGAAAAAAATTTGGAACCATAAAGTTGAAAACTTTTTTCTCTGTTTGGAAGAAGCCCTTCGTCATGAATGGGACCAGCGAAGCTCAGGCGAGAGGAGGCGAGAGTCGCAAAGGTAACAAAGCCCCGGCCTGGTCTGGCGTAGTTTGATCGTTTTATGAGCTCTTTTCACAAGCAAAAGAAGAAATATTCTCTCGCCTCCTTTTTCTTTTTCAACTATCTTCTGGGGATTTTTATGGTGGACACTTTGGGCAGGTTTGCTGCCTTTTATGATGACTGATGCTTGCAGGGGTGGGTGTGTTGTGTGTGCTGGACACCTGGAGAGTGTTTGCTGGCAGACGTGTCAGGGCCCCTGAAAAACTACAGGGAAGGAGATTGTTTGAGGTGGCTCAGAAGTGCTTTTCTGGTTTCTGAAAATGCAGGCAGGCATGGGGAGAACCGCATGTGTGCCTGTGTGTCTAGCGAAGTACACATGTGGCAGTGTATTCCTGGGACTCTGTCTATACTGAAGGCTTGTTGTTCTACATGCCTGTTTACCAGCGAAGATGTCACTGCTGCCTCCTGGAAAAATGGAATCCAGTTCTTGGATGGAATGCCCCAGTCTTGGGGCCAGTGTAGGAGGATGTGCTTGGTTTTCTTCTTGTGTCCAGTTTGGGATTTTAGACAAATCTGTGCTTTTCTCTGGAGTCAGAAATTGCTCAGTTCACAGGTGAGATTCGCTGACAGAAATATTCCTCTTCTGCTCTGTCCCTCTGGTCTTCTTCCTGGAGTCTCAGTGTTCCATTTGATTTCCTTTTGCTCTTTCGGTTTGGGGGCTCTGTTCTCTCCTCTGGGACTCTGCTTCTCAGGCTGAGAGAATCAGTGGGCTTTGCATCAGACCTGAATGTTCTGGCCCCTTTTCCCTGAGGCCTCACTTAGGGTTTGGAGGCGGGAGGCTGGCAGGAGAGAGAGTTCATGGAGAGGCCACGTTTTCTAGGCGATTAGCTCAGTATTAGAACCACAAAATGACCTCGGAAGCCCCTTGACCTCTCTGAGACTGGACATTGTGTTGGCTCTTGCCTCCTGCCCAGGAGGGAAAGTCACACCTCCACAGAGAGTGGTACTTGAGCTGTCATAGATCCCATCTTCTCCATCTCCCTCTAGCCCCCAAACCTTCTTTGCTACCTTGGAATTTCTGGATTATTTTTCTATTGCTGTCCATTAAAGAGAAAAGGAATAAAAATGTCAGTCCAAGGGTGCAGTGGTGGGGATTAGGGTACTTGACTATACAGAGCCCCTTCCCTAAACCAGGATTCAAACTCCTTCTCATATCCAGTTCATTCCTCCTTTTCAGCTTCATTTGGAGGGAGCTGAGGGAAGAAAGACAAAGGGGTACAGTATGAGAGGTTCGACAGACTCAAACCATGGTGCTCCAAAGGGCAGAGGAATAAGCCCTTGGATAATAAGGAGACAGAGAGAAAGCTCCCACCACATACATTGTTTTTAACCCCCCCCTTTCTAGTTGACATCCAAATCCACAGCCTCTCAACCCATTTTCTGAAGTTGAGCTTCTTTTGCTTAGGAAGCAATATCTTTACTCATTTTTATCTTTTACCCCTAATTCTCAAATCCCACTTCAGCTATGCAGAGTTCCTTTCCCGCCCACCAGAAGAGCAAGATAAATAGAAGGGTCAGAGCAGGCTGCTTTGACCACTTTCCAAGGCCAGCCTGTCATATTAACCCGAGTCTGCAGAAACTTAATTTTAAGAGGTGGTGGAAGATTTGCTAATGGGTGAACCTGGAACATAGAGCCGTTCCAAATCTGTATTCTATTTGCTGTATCTTTGCTTTACCTTTGCAGTCATTCTCATAGGCAGGGAGGGAAGAAGGAAAGGAAAGAGAGTGGAAGTGGGTAGTGAGCTTGATTCTGGCTGGGAAGAAGAAATGCTCCCCTTGGGTTAAGAATAGGAGGCAGAGAACCTTGCCGGGATGTATTTGGGGTGTTGGTTTCCATTTTGTAAATTATTTCTTGTAATTTGGGGACTCTTGTCTCAGGCAAGAAATAACGAGAGTGGTTGGTATTTTCTTCGTTGTGCCTGGGCAGCAAAAATGGAGAGACTGGAAGCTTTAGGAAGGAAAGGGTGAACAGAAAGTCAAGATGGGTCACTCCTGGACTGAAAATATTTGGGGCTCAGAGATTTGTACTTATTACCCATGATGGGAGATAACCAATGGTGGGCTCTCTATAGGCCCAAGTGACAAAGAAATCGTCACCTAGGACTTTACAAACTGCTCTCTTCTCTGTGAGGATTAGGGGTCCACCAAAATGAAAAGGCAGGGGGAAACGTGTTGTGAAAGGGTTTCAGCCCCCAGACCCAAACTGCAAGATTTCCCCTTTCCCTCATTCAGCCTTTTTAGAGCTGAGAGCAGCCTGGGTTCACTTTCTACAATTTTAGTGGCCACCCAGAGTGAGGTCTCCTAATCTTTTGACCTCTTTTCCCGGTTCCCTGGGACGCCCCCACTCACTCTCCTACTTCCACCCCACTTGCCAGCCTGTGCAGAGGGTCAGTCCAGTCTTGCCAGAGCCCTCGGAGGTGGCCACAGCGCCAGTGGTGGGTCTCCCTGAGAAGCAGCTGCTGGGGAGGGGGTCTGGTTAAAAAACGGAGTTGGGAAGTTTCCCAGCGTGAGTTGAGCGCTGACGGATTTGTGATCAGCCATAAAACCGGCGCGTTCAGATTCGTAAATCAATCTTGCCTTTCTCACAGTCTAAACGTTCGCTTTATCGGCAGCAAGAAAGTGCTCAGCTCGCGCTCAGGCGCTTGTTTATTTGAACGTGGACATTCCCAGGATCTGAACAGGGTATGGGCATTTTAATAGAACCTGCCCCGCCTGCCTTCGTGTCTGTGTTATTTTGCTGTTCTTTTTCTTGTCCTTAAAAAAAATTTCTCAGTGTCAAAAAATGCTGTCTTCCCATGCTCAGGCATATTTGTATTCTCTCTCTTCCCCCTCTCCCACCACATTTTTTCCTTTAGACTTTAGTGTTCATCTGTGGGGAACCACTTTTATTGGGTTTGTAGTCAAGGCCTTACAGGGAGTTGCCCTTGCAGGAACCAGGAGCAGGGCCCACATCGGGCTCAGGCCGAATTCAATACCAGTCTGTTTTGTATCTGGACAATCAAAGCTGACCACCCCCCTACAGAGTCTGGGCCCTGCTGGCGCCCCACCCCATGGGGCTGCTCAGGATTCCAGTATCTTTCCAGAGTCCCCCTCCCCCTGCCACTACAACTGGAACCTCTGATGCCAGCATTGGGCGGCAGTTTCTTTGGGGTTTATTACACCAACAAGGTCCTGTGCTTTTTCCCACATTGAGTTGCTTTTGGTCTAGACCCCTCCAAACAAACCAGTGTAGGCCCCTCAGCCCCAGCCTCCCCTACCCTAAAGCTTGTTCTTCTCATTCCCTGCCTGCATTGGCAGCCGTGGTTGCCGTTCTGCAACCCCAGAGCTGCTGAAGCTAGATAAGGCTGGGAATGTGCAGCGAGGGGCTCCTTAGGAATGCCTTTTCTGCTTCCCTTCACACTCAAACCCACCCCGTGCTCCAGCCAAGAACTCAATGCTGGTTGTAACTTGTGAAGTTTGGGAGAATTTTGGTGTTGTTTATATTTGAGGTGAAAGAGTCTGTGTACCTCCCTCCTTAGGCCTAGGGGATGGATTTCTCCCAACGCTGATGTTTAACTCTTTAACATTCACCTAAACCCCTACCTTCATCACCCCCCTCATTTTTCAGTCTCCATTGTCTGCTGATTGGAAACTCAGGGTACTAACACCTGGGAAATAGGGACCTGGGGCTGCCAGGAAACTTCAAAGCCTTCCTTCCCCTTCTTTCCTGTCTTGTTCAGGTCTCCAGCTGTCTTCACTGTTATGTTGTGGATTACTGAGACAGGATTCAACATAATGTATGGAGAGGCTTCATGTCCACTTCTTTTGTGTAGAAACCTAAGTCCTGGGTCTTTGTCTCTAGAGCCTATTTTCAAATACATTTGGTACACCATGGTAGCAACAACATAAGGAAAAGCCACCCCCTTTGCAGTTATTCTCAACTCTGGAAGCTCCAGAATCATCTCTTCACCTAGTCCCTTTCCTACCCTTTCAAAGGTACCACAAAAGATCAAAAAGAGAATTAAAGCCAGGAGTCCCACTCTTGATATATATGTTACAAGGACTTATGAAGTGTTTCTTTTCAAGCTGGTCCCTTTAGAAATCTTGTTGATTATTTAGGAAGAGGGGGAGTACATTTCACTTATAAATACCTCTGGAAAGGGGGAGAGTGAAGTGAATCCTAAAGGATACAGGGAGAAGAATTGGAAGCTGAAAAAAATAGGGGCTTGGAGAAGGGCTTTGTGCCCACCCCACCCCCACCCCTGGCGCCCCTGCAGACTATTTCTGCACCTCAACGAACTAAGCAGTAGCAGGAGAAGAAGGGAGAGAGGAGAGGTGGGCTGTGGGTAAGTGTAGGGGGGATGTAGAGAGCTTTGGATATAGTAGGTATATATGTGTGCGTGGGAGAGAGACCTCACTACTATTCCATTGGTGGGTTGGGGGGAACCTATTTTGCAGGAAAATTTCTCCTCCTGAAGGGGAAGGTCATAGTGGTCCTTTGAGCCTGAAATCGAAAGACCCCCTTCCCCCTCCTGGTCACGTGATTCATTAAATAATTAATGCCGAGGTTGCAGAATAGATATGTATTCGTCAGGAAAATCGCAGGATCGGTCTCCCTGTTTCTGACGTGCAATTCAACTGTCCTTTGAAAAACAAGCCTGTACCCCGAGAAAAAAAAAGAGAGGGGGAGAGAGAGGGAGAGAGAGAGAGAGAAAGAGAGAGAGAGAAAGGGAGGCAGCAATAAAACAGCCCCGCAGCCGGAGCCACATCGCGGGCTGGGGTATTGTAAGTAGAAGGGATTTCTCGCTACCTACCGCGTCTTATATGTCCATGTAAATTTATTGTTTGTTATTAATGTTATTGTCGTAAAATGTGACAAATAGCCATCTTCATTTCCTGCCATTTCTCTTCACACGGTGCTCTGTGTGTTTATACCCATTGAGGCATTGCATAGAGATTTTAGGAAATCTCTCTCTCTCTCTTTCTCTCTCTCTCTCTCTCCCTCGCTCCCTCTCTCCCTCTCCTCCAACCTTTTTCTTGATTTATAGCAATATGGGTGTCAGCTTCTCAGCCGGCATGCCAGCCGTTTGTGTGTGTGTGTGTGTGTGTGTGTGCGTGCGCGCGTGTGTTTGCGTGCGTCTGTGTGTATTTGTGAGCAAGTTGTGTTGTTTATGGCCATGTCTTCGATAAATCATTTCTCATGGAAAATGATGTGGAAGCTGGGCTGATTCTGGGGCCGGGAGAGAGTCGCTCTCGGAGGCACTTCCTCCCTCTCTGCTCTGCTCCCAGGAGTTGGTTATTTCAGACAATTTACAGTAATAGATCAGCAGTTAATATGAAAGCTCTATAGCTGGAGGTCTTAAATTACAGCATCTGTGATTATCAATTAAGGCAAGATTTGTATAAATTTGGTAAACCAGAAATGCCTCATTGGCATATAAACCCAGTCAAAGACCACAACCTAATATAAAAATTACATTTGTAAGCCTGATAGAGGCAACATTCCTGCAGCAAACAGAGCTCTATTTTTAAGGCAGTTCCCCTTTAGGAGTTTGGCTTCTCCAACTCCGACCCTGGGTGAACAAGCCCAACTCTGAAAGCAGAAGTAGCCTGGGGGCAAGAGAGGTGGAGGCAGAGGAAGAAATTACTGGAGTTGAGGGCAAAGATTTTTGTAATCGATGGGGACCCAATGGAAATCCTCTGCAACTGTAAGGGGATGGGAATGATTCAGTTACAGTATTAAAGCTGCATTTATAGGTCTGATATGTATTGGGGGTGCTGAGGCTGGAGAATAAGCTACCTAAATTGGAGGAGACAATGAAGGCAGGCAAAGGGTGAAGGGCAGGGAGTGAGGCTGAAAGCTTTGGCTCCCCACCCTCCTAGCTAACAAAACAAGGAAATGAATTCACACCCCAGGAACCTTCCTTCAACCTCCTGAAACAAAGAAAGTTTCCTCAGCAGTTAGACTGTGTGTGTGTGGGGGGTGGGGGGGCTGAAGTTCTCCTAAGTTTTTCTAGAAAAGAAATGTTCTAGGAATCAGGTAGTCCTGAAAAGTTGGAGCATGTTTGACGACATGGGGTCTGTTCCTCTTTCTAAACCCACATCCAAAGAGCAAATGAGGTACGGATTGGGAGAGGGAAAACTGGTAACTTTTCACTGGGATTTCATGTGGAGGTTACAGTCCCGCTCCATTAGGGAAGAGGCTGCTGGTAGACAGCAAAGTCAGATGTGACTTCTGGGGACATCGTGTTCTGTGCCCCAAAGTTGTGATGGATGAGGGGCAGAGGACCAGAGCCTTTGCCAAGACCCATCCAAGTTGCTGGCTGTTCATTCCCTGGCTGGAGCCAGGCCAGCTGACTTTATAGCTACTATTATCTGTGATATTTAACTCTGCCTAATAGTATAAACCTTTGAGCAGGAAAAATTAAGAGTGTCATTACACCCAGGTGTTAATTATTCATGGCATCAGCCTCCTAGAGTGGCAGCTTAGGCCCCAGTCCTTGCAGCATGCAGGAGCTCACTTCTACACTCTGCTCAGAGGTGGTGCTGAGCCTCAAAGTGGTTAACAGGAGCTTTTCAGGTGGGCGGTAGGTGAAATCTCTTAATTTAGGAGACTGGGTTGAAAAGGATTTGGGCAGAAGAAGGAGTAGGCAAAGAAAGAGCCCAGGCTGGATGGATAGGGGCACCGCCTAGCCTGGATTAAAGTAATTGGGGAGAGTTTGGATTCAGGGGCAACCTTGACAGTGCTAGAGATTGTAAGATGGGAGGTGCTGGGTAAGGCATCTAAGAGACCTGGGAGTAGGGGCTCCAAGCCTTTCAGTCTATTCCCCACTCACCATTGAATGTCAGAGAATGTCCCATACACTCAGTGTGGGAGGTATTTCTACTCCCTCACCTGGGAAGTGTGGTGTGTGCTTATGTATAAAAGTAAAGAGGGTATGTTACCCCCAAACTAGTGCTCCAGAATGTAGGTCAAAGTCTTAGAGTCTCTGAGAAAAGGGGAAATTTCACCTCTTCCTTGGAAAGGAGGAGAGACATGAAGAAGGAAGAGGGTAGAATTACTTGTATTGGTTTCTGAATTCAGTCTGCTTTAGAAGATGGGGAACAAAAGGAGAACTGGAGGAACAGCAATTTGGGCCAGGGCATAGCTAGGAGATTGTTGGGAGCCAGTCCTGTAGGCCCCTATCTACATGATTCTAACTCCTCCTCCCCCTACCCTTTTTCCACCTCCCCTCCTTTGCTACCTTTACCAGCAATGTGGAGGTCTGACTTTCTCCCTTGCACACACAGCTTTTCCTCTTTATTCTCTCAGCTCCCTTCAGGTCTTTGTCTCCTCTGGCCCTGGGGAAGGGAGGTGGCATTGATACCCTTCCCCCTCCTTTTCCCCAACACAGACTTCCCCAGGAGACAAAGCAGGGAGACCATCCCTTGCCACCATTATCTTTCAGTCACTGATCTCTGCTAAATCCCACGATGTGAGGCCTGATACCCTCCATCCAGGCACGTAGGCCTACCTTTCAAATCAGCAAGTTTGAAAAGACTTTGTTGCTGTGTGTGTGTGTGTGTGTGTGTGTGTGTGTGTGTGTTCATGCACTGGGTTTATTTAGCCATGAAGAACTCTTATTTCTTGGCAGTTCTGCACCCCCACCCCTCTGCTTTTGTGTTGTTCAGGGAATGGTGTAGAATACCTTTGGTAGATGGGGCTGTAGGAAAGCTACTGACCCCATCTTCTCCTCAGCCTCTGCTGGTGTCCTCTTTCTGTGTATAATTGTTGTGACTATCCTTGTTCTTTTAAGAAGTCAGTCTGCTAAGGCTTTAATGACCAGAGGTGTTGGATAGAGAAAGGAGGGAGGAGGAGAGGGACCCAGAGAGAACAAGCAGCAAGCTCCCTTTCTGGGGTGGGAAGTCAAGGCTGAGCTCAAGGAGAGGGTGATAGCGAGAGTGGAGACAAAGGGCAGTCAGAGGGAAAGGGAGGCCATGCTGGAGAAGGATCCACAACTCTGAAGAGCATAAGCAGGCACGCTTGGTGCACACACACACACCCATCCACATGCACACAGAGTTAAGTGAAAGAAGGGGAATGGAAAGGAAGCTGTTCCATTTGGCCCTTCTCTCTGGAAGAAAATCCCACAGAGGAAAGGGACCCAAGGCAAGGAGAAGGAAAGAGGTAGCCTGATGAGTGAGCCCAGAAGTGATTTCTGGAGACATTTGTGAGTCTTTCCTGAGGCTCAGTTCAAATTCATTTAAGATGCAGAGAGAGGCAGTATGAAAAGACAAAGGGGCTGTGAGGGACTGAGACAACAGAGAGGGTTAGAAAAAGGGGAGAGGGGGAGAGAACAGAAATAGAGATGGAAACTCAGAGAAAGAGCCCAGTCCCTTCTGGGAGCAGACATATAGGGAAGCTCCTCCAGAATCCAAGTGCAGTTTTTTTTCCCCCTCCTAGCACATAAAGCTTTCTTTACAGGAAGCTGCGAAAGTTGAGGCCATCTCAGAAGCAACTAACTGTCTTTAGAATAGGCTTTAACTGGTGCTAAATCAGCTGGGGTAGAAACTGAAGTGCTAGGGAATGGTCAAGATGCCTTGGACACTTCAGTCTCTTCCGCCACCACCAGTAACTTCATCATTGGGACCTCCCAACACAAATGCCATCATGGGGCAGGGGTTGGGGTCAGTCTCTCACACCTGGAGAACTGTGGAACCCTTCCTTGGTTTCTCTTCCCTCTTGTGGGTTTGGTCTCTTCTTTCCCTCTTGGGGGACCTGGGAAAAGGAGTTGCTCTTATGGCCGGTTAAGAACTTTCACCTACAATTCACATTTCCCCCCTCAAATCCCCAGACTTAACAAACGGATGCTTCCTTTACTAATCTCCTTCCTCTCCCGTCTTTCAGGAAAGAGAAAGAAAAAGGCAAAGTTCCCACCGGCTTAAGCAGCTTTAGAAAACTCGAGGGAAATGGAATATACAATCCTTTCTTGTCCTCCTATCCTTCCTGTTACCTTCTTACCATTTCTCTGCACCCTCCGTCGAGGCCCCCCCACCCCCTCCTGTCCTGCCCCAAGTGTCTTTCTTTCCCTCCCTTCTCTGCTGGGTCGGACATATGGAACCCATTTTGCTGGTGACATTGAAGAGCCGCCGGTGCGCCCGCCTTCCGCCATGGCGCCCCCGCACCCCCGCGCTCGCCATGCCCCTGTCAGTTGCGGATCTTCTCGCCTGGCAACTTGGCGGGCTTTCATAGCTGGAGCCCAGCTCGGTGCCAGACCGGTCCAGGCTCCCGCAGTTCCGCGCGGGCCCTTGCGGAGTATGATCTCAGGCTTCTGAAGAAAAGGGCGCCGGGTGGCCGTGCCCGAGCGAAGGATCCTGCGGGCCCTGCGGCCGCAGAGACCGAACAAAGCCGGGGGCGGGGACGGGGCGGAGGTGGGGTAGGGGCGATCGCATCCGGGCCTCTCCCCCAGCTGGGCCGGACGCTCTCTGGGGTTGCCGGGGCTGGAGTGACCAGGATGCGGTCGGCTAAGGCGGCGGAGCCCCAGCCAGGGCCGGGGGACCGGGGCCTGACCGTCGGCTCCCAAGCGCCCCCAGCGCCCGGCGGTCTGCCGATGCAGGCGCCCTAGCGGGAGACCACACAGGTAAGTGTGAGGTGCCCAGGGGCGCATGTGGCCAGGCTGGGATGAAGAGAGAGGTGTTCACTCCCAGGACTCTCCGAAATCAGGCCGAGATCCGAATGGAAGACAAAGATGAGAGCAACTTACAAGGAGGTAGAGGCTGAGAAGGGGTGGGGGTGGGCAGAGTGGAGCTAGTGTGGAGGAATGTGGCACTGTATTTGTGGCTCTGTGGATAAGATCAGGTTAGAGGGTGGAAGAGCTCTCCTGTTCAAGAAAGGTGTAGGAGATTTTAGAGGCATTGGGAGCTGTGGGTGTTGAGAGGGAAGGCTGGGCTCTATTCCCATAGTCCAGCTGCCATCATGGCCCAGCCCTTTAGCACCCAGGGGTTATTTGAAGCTGAAATTACAAGGCATTGCCCTGATGCAAGGTGTTAAACTGAGAAGGTAGGAGAGGGGGTGATTTATGACTTCAGAGAAGCTGTGTTTACTATCTGCCTGCTCTAGAAACTCAAAACCAAACAGAGAAGAAGGGGGAGAATTCCTTCTTCTTGGAGTGGGAGGCGATGCCAGGATGATGCACTGGAATTTGTTTTTCCAGATGTGACAAGATAGAGGGAACTGTCCCTTTGTAGATTGAGGATGTGGTTTTGTGTGGGGCATCAAGAGAGTGTGCAAACATATACACGTGTAAATGTGTTTGTGTATTGTAGGAGTGTATCTACACATTGGGATGTGTATGTGTGCTTTCAGGTTAGGGTTTGTTGGGTGCATTTATAGGCTACATTTGTGACTGAACACACTTTAGGAATCAGGAGGGAGACTGGGTGTTCTCTGGTCCTGGTACTCTGGGATGGGGTAGTTCTATGCATAATTTGCTGCCTCTTTCCTTATCCATGAGATCTTGCTCATTCCTGCCTGAGTTTTCTTTCCTCCCAAAGCCATGTGTAGCAGAGCCCACTTGTCCTGGCCCCTACTCCCTACTCCTCTGCCCTTTAGTAGTGTGCTAACTGCCCACACAGAATGATCTTCACTTTGGATCTGTGATTTTGCAGTGGGCGACTGAGGCCTTAGTGAGCAAGATTGGGTGGGGAGGGGGGAGGAAGAGGAGAAAAAGGCTTGGTGTGTTATGGGATTGGGAGATTGGTGATTGGGAGATTGGGAGATTGGTGATTTGAGGCTGGGCCTTGGCAGTTTGGTCCCACCATTACTACTCAAATTCCCCCAAAGTCTCTGCTTGGGAGGAGGGCAGAAAGTGAGGAACAAAATAAGGAAGCGATGCTGGATGATGTGGGTGGGGAGAAAAGCATTTTGACCCCCAGATAGTTATTTCCGCAGGCCAGCTAGTGGCTCTTGCATTTCTGTCCAGACGCCCGGCTTTGCCTGGAAATTGTTTTGCATTAAATTTTCTCAGCCGCAGAATTATCTTTCCTCGCCTCCAGCTAAACTTGCATTTTTCCACCAGACACTTGGGCCCCGCACCAATGAAATCTGAGAGGAAGCGGCTGGGCCCTAAGTGGCTGTAATTTAATTGATTTTATCATAAATCATCAACTTGATGAAGAACCCGAGGTTTCAGTGAAGTAAATTGATATTAATGGGGGTTTCTTGAAATGCAAACTCGCTGCATTGTTGGGGCATCTTGAGCTGGGGACATGGATTACAGTTTCCCAAGAGCTGAGAACTGGGACCAGTAGCCCAGCACATCTTTGGGGGTGGGGTAGAGAAAGCAAGCTGCAAGGGGCAGCTGCCCACAGACAAATTTCTGTGATGAAGCATAGCAGAGAACGGAACTTTGTTGGAAATGGGAGCAGACTCTGGCTCTATGGACCCTGTGATCATCCTACAAATGCTGGTCTCCAACTTGTGGGGGGTGGGGTTGGAGAGGCTGGTAGGTGTGTGGATAGAGGTGGGGGTCGGGGGTCGGGTGAGAAGGCCAGGCTGGTACAATGGATGTATTGATGCCTGGTTAAAAATTGCCAGGTTGAAGGCTTCCTTCTCTAATACACAAATTAATTATTTACTGCTCACGTTGCTGCGTCCAAAAATAGCACTTTTGATTTGGTAATGAGGATAGAAAACAACCCATCCCCTACTCAGAAGAGCAGTAAAAACCCACTGCATGAATGGCTGCTGTAGGGGGAGAGAGGACCAGGAGTGGCATTTGTAGTCAGTGGTAGGGATGTAAGCATTTAAATCCCAAGAGAAATATCCTGAATTTGATCATGATGGTGCTGGTTACTGCCTGAATTCAGTTTATTACTGCTCACTGTCACTCATTTTTACATCATCACATAGAAAATTACTAACATTCTGTTCAAAGGGGACCTTAGAGATCATTTAACCCAACCCCTCCATTCCACATGCATACCTTGGCTTTACAGAAGGGGTCAATGAAGCTGTAGGGGTGTTCTACCTTCCATCACACAGCTAAGTTGGAATGCCAAGAACCTCCCAATTCTCAGACCTATCCGAAGTGTGACTTTAGACAAATTTCTTACTCTGGGGCCTCCGTTTCCCTATCTGTAACAAAGGCAGAGTTGGACTGGATACTCCCTGAGTTTCTCTCCAGTTCTGATCTTGAATACCTTTATGTATCCATCCTTTGTGTGACAGTGCTCAGGAGCAACTTTCTTGTATGTCCTGGAGTTCTGGAAGCATCTGGGTATAGAAGTTACTGCATGGCTTTTTTTTTTCTTTTTTTTCCCCATCATTCAGAATCCTATATCCCAGAGCAATGTGAGTGGTTATTCAGACTGACTCTAGTCCACTGAAATCTGGACTATCCCTCCTCCTGAAGGTGTCTTTATTTTCAACAAGAGTCCAGGCTAAGAGCAACAGTGATAGAAAGCAATGGAGAAAGAGTCTGGCTGGCTGGGTTGTGCTGAGATTGACATTTGGAAAGGGACTAATAAAGAAGGGGCTCAGCCTCATCAAATAGGGCCCTTTCCCTGCTACATACTAGGTGAAGGCTGGAGTTGTTCAAAATGCAGCTTTTGAGGTATCTCCTATCTTACCAGAGTCTAGGGCCTGAATTGTGGTTTTGGAGTTTAGAGTCTGTGACAGCAGGTGCACTCTCCACAGCCTTTCCCTTGACTTCTGGGCCTTTGAACCTTCTCTTTCTAGGAGTGGGGGCATATGCAGGGTGCCACAGCACTATTCTAGGTCTCCTTCCAGGGCAACCAGGACAGAAAGCCTGCAAGTGAAAGACCCCTACTCTATTTTCCCCCATTATTATTATTATTATTATTATTATTATTATTATTATTATTAGTGCTGAGAATTGAACCCAGGACTTTGCATATACTAGGCAGGTGCTCTACCATTGAGCTGCAATCTCAGCCTTATTCTTGCTCTTATTTTCCATTTCATTCTCCAGCTTTGGGGTGAAGGGGGACAAAATTTGAAAGAGTGCTGTTTTTTTTTTGTTTTTTTCAGTTGCATGGTTGTAAGAAGGGAAATTTGTTATGGGATAAGGGATATGAGGAAGCCAGCAGGAGACAGGAGGATTTCAGGCTGCCTTGGGAAGTATGGTTTGGGACATAAATTCTGGGGGAGGAAGTGGGAAGAGATGAGCAACAAAGTCATGTTTAAAAATTTGTCTCTGGCCAGATTATCCACTTTTCCAAAGCCTCACCCCAAACGCTATTTTGAGAGAGAAAATAACAAAAAGGCCGGCAGGCCCAGACTCTGGTTCTGTCCCATCCTGACTTTGGAGTTTTATATTTGGAGGTCTTCTGCTGATTGGTCATTAATCCAGTGAGTTATTGTCTGCTAAACAGAGGTCACTGGGAGAGAGACATCCAATCTGTCAGGAGAGAGTGTGCAGCCACTCCCAGGATACTGGGCCCCTGCTCCTCTCTTGCCTGCTTCTCCCTCCCTTCTCCAGCACCCCACTCTCTGCTGTCCAAGATTCACAGCCTCTCCTCCTCTGCCCTCTTCAAAATCCCGCCCAGCTTTGTCTCTACACTCCCTAGGGGTGGGGTTTGCCTGGCCTGGACAGGGCTTCTAGATGAGGCAGGATCCCTGATTCAGAACGGGATCTTTCACCACCAAAGAGACAGGCTGCTCCTATGTCACTCTGGCACTGCCTCCACCCCCCCCCCATTAACGTGTTCAGGCGTCCTCTGTGGTCACCAAGTAGACTTGGCAGACCTTTGCACCAACTCTGCACCGTCCTGTTTCTTCCTGCCTCAGACTTGCAGCCTTGGCCTGAGAGAGAGCAGCACACCCATGCTTGGGGTAGGGTGGTGGGTACAGCTTGGCTTTTTCTTCTCTGTGGAGGCCTCTCCCCACACTACCGCCCCTGATCTGCGCTACTGCTGCGCAGCTCTCACAGGCCTGGGTGGAGGTGCCAAGATCTTCTCCTTCGGGTGCCCCTTTCTTCCTTCCCATTCTCATTTTAGGGAGCTGATGATTGGGGAGACAAATGCTATCCGCCTGCCTTTACAACCGCCAGTGTTGAAATCTTTATTCAGATTTTGAGAGAGAGAGAGAGAGAGAGAGAGAGAGATAGATCTAGGTGAGTGTGTTAAATTTACACTACTCCACAATAGCCACAACGTTGGCCAGTGAAGTTGGAAGGGAATGTGGGACAGGGAACTGGGACAGGGTCAGCAAGAAGCAAATCACTAAATGCCTCCCAAGGTCCAGCTCCAGAGAGCTAGGGGACCGGGGGATGGACCAGAAGAGTTTTCTGCTGTTGAGCTAGGGCAAGATCACTGGCCGCTCCAAGGATAAAACCAGAAACCAGTTTTAAAGGAACCAGCCCGTTTGCCCTTATTGAGAAAATTTTCGTTTGCTTTTTGATGGATGTTTTTGGGGGGAGGAGGGAAACAGGCGTGATCCCACCCAGGTTCATAAGGATTGGCAGCCAGCAGTTGTTCACAGGGATTCTCCAAGTGCTGGGTTCCGAGTAGGAGTGGCTCATGGAGTGCCAGAGCCAGCGCTCTACCTCTGTGGAGAGGAAAGCATGTCTATGGTGGTGGACACTTTCCTGATCTTTACGTTAATTATTTTTTGCCTTTATTAGTTTATACTAGTGTCTCTCATTCTTTCTCTCAAATTCTCTTTTCCAATCCCTCTCTTTCTATACACCCCCAAGATACAGTTACCAAGTTTCCTTTCCTGAATCCAAAAACAAATTTTTCTCCTTTTCTCTCTCTAATTTGCCCTAATGTGGACTTTTGCCCCCTCTCTTTTCCCAGACCCCACAGTCTTCCCTCAGATGCCTTAGTTCTCCTACACCAATTTCCCTCTCCAAGTTCGTCATTACTACCTTTGTCCCTAACCTGAAGTCACACTTCCAACGAAATGGGCACCCTGAGGACTATGTGTTCCCTCCTCTATCCACCCTCTAGCTTCCGAGCCCCAATCAGAGGCAACTGAACTGCTGGTTAGAAACCTCTGAGAAAGAAAGAAAAAAGGCAAGAAAGAAATCACACTGGGATCTCATTGCCTCCCAAGCATTCCAAATGGGTGCTACTCTGCAGAATTGATTTAGAAGTCCTTGCTCCAGCTCCTACCGCATTTGGGGGCATCTGTCCTCTGAAATTTTCTCCGGGTTTGTTTCTTGCTCCCCAGTCCTCCTTTTCATTCCCACCCCACGATGTCCCAGGCTGGAAAGGGACGGGGTCGTAGTACTGTTGCAGTTTCCACCCCCAGAGCAACTCCAGGCCCTACTGCTCTTCTGGCAGCCCCATCTCCTCTCCTTGGCCGAAGCTGGCTGGGTGCCTTCCAGGCTCTCTTGTTACTCCTTGAGGCAAAATTGTGTAGTCCAGAGAACAACCAGGAGAACAATTCCACAATGACTTTCTCTAGCCAGTGGTAGTACCTGTTAGAAGAGCTGAAGGGTCTGAAGTACATTCTTGACTTTTTTTGGTGGGGGGAAGCAAGAGAAAAGATCCAAAAGTACTGTTCCTTTAAGCCTCTGGAAGCCTCCTTGGCTTTCCTGATCCACCAGGCCCAAAGTTACTTGCTGTCTAATTGTGCTGATCTCCAGTCAGGGTTTGTAGATCTAAAAGCAGCACCTTGCAGCCACATACTCAGGTAGCCCTAACAGGTCTCCTTAGAGGCATCCTGGCTTGAATCCCAATAATTAATTCATCAGGCTTGGGCATTTTCTCCATAGGAACACAGGAACACAGAAAATGGCTCCCACCTTCAATTTTACTCTAACTCTCAGCCGCCAATGCTCTAGAAAGCCGCCAACTCTTTCGGAAGGCTATAGGATCCTCAGGACAGCACAGTGAGGGCTCTGAAAATGACTGTGTTGCTGGAGGGTAGGGAGGCCCACAGGTTCCCCCTGTTCCACAGGGCCCTAGGAAACTAGCTGTTCCATCCCACCTGGCCTGATAAAAAGTGGGGACCAGAGGCCAGGGACCACCCCTTTTTCCTCCATAAAGCAGAGCTGTGAATGGGGAGTCAGAGGGTGTGAGGGAAGCACTGGCAGAGTCAGCTATAGCTACCCTCTCCTGGAGTGGAGACAATAGCTGGAAGTCATCTCTCACCTTTGTTTTTCCCAGTCTCATCGCCTGTCCTGGTGCATCCAGATGAGAGAAGGCAAAAGAAAAGTATTTAACCAGAAAATCACAGGATGGTGGCAGGCTCTGTCTACACGAAGTTAAGAGAACCAGTTTCCCAAACTGCCTTTGTAGAAGATACTGCCTGCCCTCTATTTTATCCCCTAAGCCCCGAGTCAGCAGTTAAAGAGAGTTGCAAACACTCCTGCTTGGGGAAATATCCTGGTGCTTTTTGTCTTTTGCCTTGGCTAGGAATGGTTCATCCCCACCCCCGCCCCAAATCTGCAGACACCTACATTTTTGGCTCCTGTCTTCCTCCTACAGGCCTCCCCCTTGCTTTTTTCTGGCCTGCTCAAACATGCCCTAAGAAAACTTTAGCTTTTGTAGCCTTCCTTACTTGTGCCAAGAGTCATAAATCTTGCACAGCTGAGAAGAGAAACAAACAGGTTTGCTCAGAATAATAACAACAACCACCACCACCACCATCCTCCATCTCTTCTGCACGCACATTTAAAATGAAGCCCTGCTAGTTTTCATCTTCTCAGAAGTGCAAATGTCCTTATCACCTCTTAGCTCTTCTGCCTATCTGGATGTGAGAATCCTAACAGAAACTTCTCTGTGAAGTTCTTACGGTCCCTCTACTGCCAGCGGCACTGTCTGGAGTTCAAACTAAACTTCAGGGTCCTTCTTTTGTCACTCTTTCCTCAAGCCCACACCCCCTGCAAGATGTTCTGGGTTTTTTAAATCGTCACTCGCCGCTTATTGTCTGTTCAAAAAAAAAGAGGGGAGGGGGGAGGGGTAAATTTTTTAAAAGAAGGTCTGGCTTTGCCCCCTCCTCTGTTAGAGACTGGGCCTGGAGATTTGAGGGGAAAGGAATAGAAAGGTTGTGGAAGAGAGAAGCAAAAAGTGGGAGATTAAGGAGGGAGTCAGAGGGAGAGAGGGCAGGAGACTTAGCCACCAGTCCCAGAGAAGTAAAACTACTTAAAAAAAAAAAAAAAAAAAAAAAAAAAAAAGTCCTGGTGTTCCAACTGTGAATGCGTATGGAGGGGCACCCAGCACCCTCAGGCCAGGCCAATCTTTGACTAAGCCTCCCGAGGCTACTTCTCAAATTAGCATAATGGTTCACTCATGGGGTTTGGGGGTAGCTGTGAACTCCACCAGCTCTCCTTGCATTTGCTCTCCTCTTCCTCTCCCCTTCTCAATTTAAAAATTTACCTATTCTTAAAAAAAAAAAAAAAAAAAAAAAAAAAAAAAAACAAGAACAAAACACCTCTACCTTCTTTTCTTCTCACTCTTTTTTTTTGGGGGGGGTATTTAAAATTTCCCCCTCCCCCATCACCACCATCACCTTCTCTCCTTATCAGGCATCTAAGCTTGCTAAAGGGGGAGAGGTGGGGGGTGTGTGTGAGCTTGTGTGTGAGTGAGTGTGTGTGTGTCTGTGTGGTTTTTTTTCCCTGTGCAAAAGCAGAGGCCATTGTTACCGAGAGTAGGGCGTACCAGTCTTATAGGGCAACCACACTGTGGCGGCTTGGCCGTGCCGGAGCCTGGAGCTGGATTCTCGGCGAGGCGAGCCGCCCCAGCACCTTTCGGTCTTCTATTTTTTTCCCCGCTCCCCCACCCCCTCCCTCCTGCGCACCCCCGCTCCTAAGCCGAGTGAATTGAAGCGGACGCCGCGCGTCTCCTCTGGCCGGTCTGCCCCTCGGGCTCCCCAGCCGGGGTGGCTTTGGGGAGGGGGGGCGACGCAGCTTTAAACAGTGGTCTTTTTTTCCTTTGCCTTCAAGGAGGGGAGATTTCTCGCCTGCCGCTCGCGCTGGGGCTCGATGTGAATATATATTATGTCTGCCTGTTCTCCCCTCGTCGGTGGCTAAGGTAAGCTGGACTGAAATAGGCTATCAGTTTGTGAATGGCGGAGAGTATGTCTCAATGATTTATGGCCCATATGACTCCAATCTCGGTTCAAGAAGAGTTCACAAGCTTTAAGCTTCCTTCCACGCAGCGACTGACTCTCTCTCTCCTCTCTCTCTCTCTCTCTCTCTCTCTCTCTCACTCTCTCCCCCTCTCTCCCTCTCTCTCTCCCTCCCTCCCTCTCTCTCTCCCTCTCCCTCTCCTTTCCTGCTTCTCTCTTTTTCTGCTCTCTTTTCTTCCAGCGGCCAGATCCAGGGCTGAAATTTCCCCCGGTTGCTAAGAAGAGCCTAACCTTTCTCTCTCGCCTTTTCTTATTTTATTTTTTACTTCCATTATTTCTTTTAAGTCCTGGAAGGTGGCCTGTCGTTTCTCCTGGGGCTTCTCCAAGCTATTGTTACCCTCCTCGGCTCTCCCTGGGGTATGCCTGGCAAGATGGGTTTTTTGGTGGGGCTCACCTCCCTTCTCCAGCGAGACCCTGGGGGAAAGCCGGGAGCCACCGTCTCCCTCCCACCCTTCCGAGGAGCCATATGGAGCCTGAATTTTTCCAACATGGAGGCAAGGGAAATAGACGTGTTTGGCTGGGTAGAGCTGTTCCCCACCCCCTCTTCTCCTGGATCCCAGATCTCAGATCCCCTCAGCACCTTCCCTCTTCCCACAGTCCCGTCAGCCAGGCCTCGGCGCCCTCCAGCTGGGAGCCCAGCTGGGCAAAGTCCCGGTGCAGAGTTGCTAAGGCGCCTTTTAATTCGGTTACCTCCAGCGCCCAAACTTGCCGCTGCAGGGCTCGGCCGAGCCGGCCCGGTGTGCTTGGAACCTGTCGGCTGCTAACGTTTTCGTTTCCTGATCGCTTTCTCTTCGCTTCCTTGGGCCAGCGTAGGCGGCGGGTAGCTCATCGCTAGCCGTTGCGGCAGCAGCGGCGGAGACAGCCGGGGGCTATCCCGGTGCACAAACCTTCCCGGCCCTGTATCACCGCCGGCGGAGTCTCCATTCTTTCCTATTACGTCTCTGGCTCCTTCGCTTCCCACACTCGCCTGGCCTCCGTCCTGCGATGGTTTGGGGTTTATTGCACAGGGAGCAACAGAAATTTCGGCCTCAGGCGTCTAGTCAAATTATTGTTTATTATTATTATTATCATCATCATCATCATTATTGCTGTAACAATCATTTAGACTAAATAAAGCCAGGGCCCACCCAGCTAACCCCCGCCAACGTTTTTATTTCATTCTCTTCTCTATCTATTAATAACAAACTCAACTGACGCCTGTTAATTAATTCCCCCTTCAGCCAGGGCTGCTCCGAAGCTAATTTTGGTTAAATCATCAGAGGATAATGGTAATAATAATAAAGGGATTGGGTCAGCCTGGTCAATTGAACTCCAGTTCTCCTTGGAAGGACCTGCTGCTTTGCAGACCCATGTGCATTTCCAGAAACAGATTCTTCTCAGAAACCAATCGGAACTCACGACTACACTGGCTCCCTTTTGAGTATAAATCTGTACCGTTAAGAATGGGATTTATGTGTGGGAGGGACTTCTTTCACCTGCACTCCTTTTATTTCACTTTCCTAATTTTAGCTTTCTTTGGAGTTGACCAGCTAGGCTGAATGAGATTTAAGTTTTCCAAACACACGTGACAGAAGAGAGAATCAGTCTGGAGGTTTTATGAAAAGTGGTGGTGAGGGATTGGAAAAGACAGAAAGGGGGAAAAAAGAAGTCTGAAGCTTTAGAACAAATACACAAAATCCTATCACATTTTTAGGCTTTATTTTCCTGGAACATTTTTTAAAAGGCTGTATTTAAATAGTGATTGTATTTTTATTTTTGCTTCAGAGAACCCCAGTAAACAGGAGTACCCTGTTTTCAACCCAGAGAATAATATAGTTCAATTTACTCTTTGAATTTTTTTCTCCAGAACATTTTTCTCTTTTAGAAAGCATGTTTTCCATCTCAGTAGCAAAGTCCAGCAGTTGCACAATTTAGTTTTTTCTTCTTTTCTTTTGGAGAAATCAAAGAAAACAGACTGTCAAGGAAAGGGTGGAGAAAATTGTCTGATGATTTAAAAAGAGGGGTGGGGAGAGAGACCTGGGCCAAATGGTCACAGCTCCAACAGGCCCTGTCTGGGAAATTGAAACAATCCTGTTCCATTTGGAGGCTCTATAAGGGGCCACTGGCCACTGGGTCCTAGGCCTGACTGAGCAGTGACAAAAACTGGAGGTGATGGTACCTGCAACAGGATTATGGATGGCAAGAACTCAGTTATGCTGGCTCTTGGGATTAAAATTTTCAGGGATTTTCTAGGTCAGGCTGTTGTCCTCTTTGTGAGGGGCAGGGTGGGGAAAAAATGGTATCTCATAGGAGGTTCCCTGCTGAACTTGCTTCTTACTCTGGTCTTTGTTGGAGATCCCCTGGTTTCCTCTGGACTAGACTTTGCCTAGGTGAAAGAATACAGATGGAGGTAAGGCAGAAGGCATAGAGGCCTCTCAGCTCCAAGGAAGGCATTCATGAGCTTGTGGGAGTCTGCTAATGCCCCCTCTCTTGAGCCATTCTATCCCAGAGTTGGGGGGAGACTAAGGGCGGGGGGGAGAGTGAGTGAGTAGGAGAGGTCAGGGGCTAGTGCACAAGCAGGAGAGAAGCAATGGCCCATGTAGCAGTAGGATTCTACTCCTTGGCAGTCCCCAAAGGGGTATAATCTTGATTTTTTTAAGTGGAAATGAAAAATAGTGGGATTTATTTTTTAAAGTTAAAGTGCTGAAATAAGAAAAACCTATTTCAGGTCAGAGACATGGCCTCAGCATCTGCTTTGGAGATGTTGGGAAGGGGAGAAGAAAAAAACCCTATTGATGTCAGTTCCCTTTTCAGTTCCTAAGATGGATTCGAGCCCCAGTCCTCTTCTCCCCCTTGTGTCTCTTCTCTTCCCCCCGCAGGTCAGCCGCTTGCAACAGTCCCGGGAGGAGGGGGGCAGAAAGGGGAGGGGGGGTCCGGCGTGTCACGTGACCCCCGGGGGTGCCAATGTCCGGTCGTGAGGGTATCAGACCCTTGCAAGTTGCCATCCACTGCCCGGGCCTCGCCCAGCGATGCAGAAAGCCACCTACTACGACAACGCCGCGGCTGCGCTCTTCGGAGGCTACTCCTCGTACTCTGGCAGCAATGGCTTCGGCTACGACGGCCCCCCCCAACCCCCCTTTCAGGCCGCCACGCACCTGGAGGGTGACTACCAGCGCTCAGCGTGTTCGCTTCAGTCCCTGGGCAACGCCGCCCCACATGCCAAGAGCAAGGAGCTCAACGGCAGCTGCATGAGGCCTGGCCTGGCCCCTGAGCCCCTGCCCGCCCCTCCGGGCTCACCCCCGCCCAGCGCCGCACCTACCAGTACCACTAGCAACAGCAATAATGGGGGCGGGCCCAGCAAAAGCGGCCCCCCCAAGTGCGGTCCTGGCTCCAACTCCACCCTCACCAAACAGATATTCCCCTGGATGAAAGAGTCGAGGCAAACGTCCAAGCTGAAAAACAGCTCCCCCGGCACAGGTACCAGCTCTCTGCCTTCCTCGTCATCAGCTTTTGTCCGGTCCAGGAATGTCTCTGTTATTCTAGCACCCAGACCCTAGGCGCCCATGAGGCGGCCTGGGAACAATATTAGGTCGCAGGCCGTGCATTTTTGGTATTCCCCTCACCTGATGACCCCTGACCCTGCCAACATCCTGTCCCTTCAGTTAACCTTCACCCGGGCTCTGAGAGCTCCAGGAGGTGGGGCACTTGGCCTCAGAACCCTTCCCAAGGCCACAAAGCCAAGAGGCACTGCCAGGAGTCGTCAATGATTATTATTAAGTATGATTACTGTGGGTATTAATCACAATCGCTCTGGCGGCCCAGATTCCCGGCCTCCAGGCACCGCAGTCTCTTCACACCGTACTTTGGGGGTCTGCCCACGAGTGTCCCTCCAGTTTCCCTAAGGGTTCTTCCCAGTCACCCATCTTGTCCAAAAGACAGAGGGAGGGGATGTCTTCCCAGACCAGGAATTGGGAATAAGGGGAGAAAGCGCGCACGCAAAAATCCAGTCCTAAATAAATGGCCATGCAGCTCTGTCTGCGTGACATGATCAAATTTTCATAAGCTGGGGCAGTGAGAGGAGAACAGGTCTCTTAATAAATGCCACTATTATAGAGTGTCCGCTAATGCGACGGGCGGTGTGTGTGGGGGGGGGCAGGAGGAGGCGGGGACGCGAAGGGGAGGGCGGCGGGGGCTGAGTCCAGGCCTAGATTTATTAAGAAACGATGCATTCAATTTCGGCGTGTTCAGTAATTATCTTTTATTTCATTTTCTCCCCTTCCCACCCCTCCTCCTCGGATCCAGCAGAAGGCTGCGGTGGCGGTGGCGGCGGCGGCGGCAGTAGTGGAGGCAGTGGGGGCAGCGGCGGCGGCGGCGGTGGCGGGGGAGGGGACAAGAGCCCCCCGGGGTCGGCGGCGTCCAAGCGGGCGCGGACGGCGTACACTAGCGCGCAGCTGGTGGAGCTGGAAAAGGAGTTCCACTTCAACCGCTACCTGTGCCGGCCGCGCCGCGTGGAGATGGCCAACCTGCTGAACCTCAGCGAGCGACAGATCAAGATCTGGTTCCAGAACCGGCGCATGAAGTACAAGAAGGACCAAAAGGCCAAGGGGCTGGCCTCCTCGTCTGGGGGCCCGTCTCCAGCTGGCAGCCCCCCGCAGCCCATGCAGTCCACCGCTGGCTTCATGAACGCCTTACATTCCATGACCCCCAGCTATGAGAGCCCGTCCCCGCCCGCCTTCGGCAAAGCCCACCAGAATGCCTACGCGCTGCCCTCCAACTACCAGCCCCCTCTCAAGGGCTGCGGCGCCCCGCAGAAGTACCCCCCGACCCCGGCGCCCGATTACGAGCCCCATGTTCTCCAAGCCAACGGGGGCGCCTACGGGACGCCCACCATGCAGGGCAGCCCAGTGTACGTGGGTGGGGGCGGGTACGCGGATCCGCTGCCGCCCCCTGCCGGCCCCTCCCTCTACGGCCTCAACCACCTTTCCCACCATCCCTCTGGGAACCTGGACTACAACGGGGCGCCCCCTATGGCCCCCAACCAGCATCACGGACCATGCGACCCCCATCCCACTTACACAGACCTCTCCTCTCACCACGCGCCTCCTCCTCAGGGTAGAATCCAAGAAGCTCCCAAATTAACACACCTGTGATGGGAGAGGAAGGGGGAGGGGCCAGGTCAAGGGCAAGAGGGGGGCTGTGGCGCTCAAAGGGGCAGTCTGGAGGTCTGAAAGAGGGGTTAGGGAAGTAGTTGCTAGGCTCCCAGGACAAGAGACCTGGAGCTCCTTCCCTGCTCCCTGGCTTGAGGGGTTGTTTTAAAGTCCTTCATCCCTTGTTCCATCTGCCTGCCAACCCATCGGAAAGGAATCCACAGCAGATTGGAGATGACCCCTTCAACCCCAGGCTCCAGCACTACCAAGTTGGAATTCCATGCTGGAGAGGGAGTGTGGTAGAAGAAGTCGAGATAGGAAAACAAGGCAGAGAAGCACATTAAAAAATAAAAACAAAAACAAAACAAACAAAAAACCAAGCAGACAAGATGGCTAGGCCATCACCAACCAACCCACTTACCTTCCACCTCTGTGGGTAATTCCCCCAAATCTTGATTTCCCCCCCTCTCTTTCTCCTTAAGAAAATAATAAAACACATTTAAGCCCAAGGACAGAAAGCACGTTCTCCTCCCACTTCTCTGAAGCCTCAAATTTCCTTCCATCTATTTGAGGTTTCTTGGGGCATGCCCTCCATTTCTAGCCCCATGATTTTCTGCTCTAGGACTTTCATATTTATACCCCTTCTCCATCAGTTACAATTTTTAGAGGGCTCAGGGATGGTGAGAGATCCTGAAAATCAGAGCTGCCTATAGTATAAATATATATATATTTTTTCTTTTTAGGAAAAGTTAGGAGGCTAAGTCAGGCAAGGACTGAAGGTTTGCCTGTTCCACAGCCTCTCCACTCAGCTCCAGGTCCATCCCCCTCTCTCCACAGAAACAATTGGCCACATAAGGTTCTCCACTTTACTTTGCTCTCTTACTTAACGTGAAAACAGGGTATATTTGAACAAACTGTCTGTCCCAGGCAGGGGCTGCAGCTTGGCCTGTGTGCTTTGCTCAACCTCCTGACAGGACACTTTTGTTGCACTTAGAGTTTACATTTTAATGGATAAAAAACAACTGTGAGAGATGCCTAGGCCTGCAGAAGTCCAGCATCGCTCAAAAAGTGTGTGTTCTAGTGAACATTTTCATATATATTTATTGGTTATAGCCTGTTAAAATATTTTCTTTTTGTATTATTTATCCCCCTACATTATGTATTTATATGAGGAAAAAAGGAAAAAAATTGTACTTTTTTAGTATTTACTTGTTATAAGGGACCTTGTGTTTTCTGTCATGTAAAACCAGCTATTTTAGTTTTTATGGTACTCTAGGAAAGAGCTGTAGATTTATGTTAAACTCGTACTTATGAGCAATTGTAATTAGTTCTAAAAGGCATGAACTCAGCTCCTAATCGTCACTGTATAGTCTTGAATTTGTAGAGTTAGAGTTAATTCCCTCTTGGAACTTTCTTTGTTCTTCTGTAGTTACTTTTTTTCCTTAAAAGAGTTGTCTGTCAAACAATTCTTGAATAAACTTTCTGTTATCAATTTTATCTTGTCCTGGTGGTCCAATTTAGATAGCAGAGCAAGGCTGCTGACTGCCAAATATCCCCCATGGGAAGGAGGACATTGAAGATTCTTTCCTAGCCCACTGCTCAGGACCCTATTTTTCCCTTCAAGTTTTTCAGGTTTAAATATAGTTTTTCTCACTCATAAGAACCTGGGACATTCTGTCAACTTCTTTAGCTAAGGTTAAGTAACAAGTTGTGGAAAAAAGGGGGCTCTTGGGTGCTCTCTGTGGGTCTTTTTGTTTAGCCTCTTCGCCTCTCGGTTTTTCTCATCCATTGACCTTTTGTCTGCTCCCTCCTTTGCCCGCAATCCCTGTTCAATCCCTCCCCCCACCCCCAGAAAAAAAAAATCTGGCCGATTACTGCTTCTTCAACAGAACCTAAACTTCACAGTCGTCTTCAGGAACTACAAAGAAGTCATCACGTGACCCGAAGCCCAACAACCATTGGGTCTAAAATGAAAACAAAGGAAAATGATTAATCTAAAAAAAAAAAAAAAAAAAAAAAAAAAAAAAAACCTGAGGCCTAGACTTCTCAGGTCAAACCTTAAAACTAAAGTGAAATTAAATCACTAAATAAAACTTGGGGCAGAGGGAGAGGAGACAAATCTGATTTCCCTTGCCAGGGAAAGAGGAAAAGAAGGTGGAAGAAGCTGTTGGATCCAAACGTAAATAAAATGGTCCCCAGGCTAATGTGCGGCTGTTTCCAGGATCCTTGGGAAAACTTCATTTCTTAGTCGTGGTTCCATAAAAGTTTTATCACACTGGAGCGAGGATAGAGAGGGTCTGTCAAAGATGAAATGTCACCGCCGCGTCGCTGGAGCCGATAAGAGCGAGGAGACAGGGTGGCTGAAATATGGAGCTAATTCGTTGAAAGAGAAGCGATGCCTGCTTGCTGAAGAGTTGCATAATTCTAATTGTAAGCGATGCGCCCGCATTGCTTAATTAGGAGCATATATTTAGTGGTAGTGGTGTTGGGGGGTGGTGAGAATCATTCCAGGCCCTCTGCTTAAAGCAGGGCTGATTTTCATTTTTATGTTGCATCCTGGCAGTCCAAGGTTAGTAATTACAGTCTTTATGCAACAATAAATAACAATAAAAAAGCAACCTGAATTCTGCATCCCCCCCACCCCCACCACCAAGTAGAATTTTAACTGGACGGCTTATCCAGGCAGCAAGCAATTTAGCATTGGGTCAGGCTATAATTTAAAGGCAGAAGAGCGTGCAAAGTTTGATTGGGATCAAACAACGCTCAAGGGTCTTTCTTTCTCTCTCTCTTCCTCTTCTCTGAATATCATGTTCTGAATGATGTAACTAGATCAAACGCCATGTTTGGGTCTGGGGGTGAGGTGGATTGCTTATTTTGCTAGCCAGAGAGAAAAGCAGGCCAAGAGAGAGAATTGAACTACAGTATGAAAAAGCAGAGCTTTGGGGTGAAGCTGGGATGGTAAACAAGAAAAATAAGATAGACCTGGCTTAGCATCCCCTATCCTTCTGTTTTTGAGATACTAGGTGCTCAGCTAAAACAGCCAAAGACATGGGTAAAATATCTGTGCTTTACCATTCAGCATGCAGGGGAGTAGGGGGAGGGATGTCTCTCCCAGAAGGAGGGCTCTTTTGGCCTCTTTTAACACCCAAGTTTTCCGTTGTTCACTAATCTGGCCATAAAATCTGTCATCGAGGGTTAGAGAGTTGTATTTCCTGCAGGGACAGTCTTGGCCTGGGTTGCCTAGGAAAGCCCTGGGCCCTGCAGCCAGCTAGAGGGGCTGTTAGAAAACTAACAGTGATACCCAAGGGGGCGACCAGAGAGTGAACCGTTTCTCAGGCCTTCCTGCACAGCTACTACTTGGATTCTTCCCTGCCTACCCTCATCCACATTTTCAAATGGCAAAATGGTTTTCTTTAGAGCTGAGTTGCACACCACCCTCTCTGGCCACTTGGCCTAATTCAGAGCAGCTCTCCATGTTCTGAGAGCTCTACAGTCTGTCTCTGCAGCCCCCCCTACAGCTCCCCCCTTTCCAACCTTCTCTTCTCCACCCCCACCCTTCTACTCAGACTTCTGGGCCCTTCTTTTTAAATACTCACCACCTCCCACGCGGATGTTACATTGACAAAGTTTCTAGTTCCAGCTCCCAGCTGAGTTGCCATTTCTCTGCTAACCAGCCTTCTCCTTCAGGCTGGGTTGCAGTGAACCAGTAGGGGGAGGGGAGGCCAGAGTCGTGGGAGTTCTCCAGGCAAACTTTCCACCCAACTCAGCGCCTTCCCTCTGTCCCCATTTCCCATCTGTTTCCTGGCTCTCCCAGAATCACCTTTCTCTTTTGCCACCCCCTCCCCTCAGGCCTTTTTAAGGGATGTGGAATTTCGGCTGTTCCCTGTGCTTTCCCAAAGAGACAAATTCTTTGATGCAATCGGAGGGAGCTGTCAGGGGGCTAAGATTGATCGCCTCATCTCCTCTTGGTCCCTCTGACCCACTCATTTAAAAATCTTCCCCCAGATCGACTTTTCATTTTCTGCTTTGAGGCCTAGTTTCCCACCAACTGCTTGTGGCTCTACATCTTGTACCTCCTCCCTCTAGTAAATTGTAGCACTCTCTATAAAGTTCAGACTATCTCGGTCCCCTCAAAATAAATAAATAAATAAATAAATAAATAAATAAAGCCCCACTCCAGGGGCCAGAATCATCTCAGTGGTCACATTTCCACTACCTCCATCTTCAAGAATTCCATCTTTCTTGCCTAGATTTTTTTCCTTATGCCAACACAATGGCAAAAGTGGAAAGAAAAGTCTCTTTGTCACACCAGGGACAGCCCCCCCCCCCCCCCCCAATATGCACTGACCTGAATTTTGGCTGCCTTGGTTCTTGTTCATGCCTCTAAAAACGGATACAGAAAAGGCTTGAGGGTTAAGTGGGAATATATGCATCTTTGACCCTCCAGTTGCAGGAGTGAAGGAATTACAGACAAGTATAGATACCAAAGAGGAAGGCAGGTGGACATAAGAAGCTGTGCTGTAAACACTGGGCAGAGAAGGGAACCTAGGCCATAAGGTTATGGAGGCCAGTGGGCAAAAATGCCCTGGAGGTACCTGTCCATTTCCCAAGATTTAACAGTTGCTTTAGGGGTTGGGATGGGAATGGTGGTGCTGCTGATTATAAATCTCTTCTGTTTCTTAATCACACCTCAACACTGTCCTTTCTTAAATGGAAGAACCCTCTTTCTATTCCTTCTTCCTCCCATAGAGATAAGCTCTCATCTTTGTGTGTGTGTGTGTGTGTGTGTGTGTGTGTGTGTGTGTGTAGGATAGTGCTTGCTATATAAAAAAAAGTATTAATTTACTCCATTAAAATCTTTAGAAAAGAGGGAAATTTCTCCTTTTGATTTGGTCTGTTTCTGCAACCTTACAAGGATGGGAGGAGGAAAGGTCCCTCTAGCTTTTCTGGAGAAAGGGAGTCATTGGGGAGAGAGAGTTAGGCACCGGTGTAGGATGGGGGGGCTCATGGTGTCCAGGTCGTGGTCCTCTGGAGTTTTTGAATCAATTAAAGCAAATAATGCTCTCTGTTTTCCACCAGGCCCAGACGAGCGATTGGCCAAGGCCGGTCCCGTGACCACGAATTCCCTGCAATTTCGTCGGAGTCCTGGGTTTAATAGAGAGAGTCCCCATACGCTTGTATTTATCAGCAATATACAATTATAAAGGCCCAAATTTAAAAAAAAAAAAAAAAGAAAGAGAGCGAAATCTCCCCCTCCCAAAATCGCTCCATCGCATAAACCTGGGGGGGGCAGGAGGGGGGGTCCCTTCCGATCCTCCCTCCTGACGCCCCCCCCCAGCAGGCCCCCTCCCCCACCATTGAAAGCCATGAATTTTGAATTTGAGAGGGAGATTGGGGTTTATAAACAGCCAGCCATCGCTCGCCGAGTGTCTGACTTCCTTCCCCGCTGTCTTGGAGACATTTCAAACTTCATCAATCAAGGAGTCGACATTAATTCCTCCTCCTCCTCCTTTCGAGCAAATCTTCCCCAGCCTCCAGCCGGCGCCTCCACCCTTCAGAGACCCGGGAGCCAAAAGCAAGCCGAAGATGGGCCTGCTCTGCTGCCCACCGCCGCCGCTCCCCACCGCCCCCCGGCCCCCGAGTTCCCCTGGATGAAAGAGAAGAAATCCGCCAAGAAACCCAACCAATCCGCCACGTCTCCTTCCCCGGCCGCCTCCTCCGTCCCGGCCTCGGGGGTCGGATCGCCTGCAGGTCGGTAAGCGTGTTGGGGGTGGGGTCGGGTGTAGCTAGAAGAGAGAGGGAGAAAGAGCAGCTGGGGAGGCAAAAAAAAAAAAAAAAAAAAAAAAAAAAAAAATGTGGCAAGCCTGTTGGGGTTCCCTAGCTCGGTCAATTCCCGGGATGGGGACGCAGAATGTCCCGCTGAGGTTCAGGCCTGGCCACTGCCAGATTATTTTTTCCTACAGTAGATTTGGAAACTGGTTGGGGAAGAGCTTTTTCTAAGATGGAAGGATTCGATTGAGGTTTTTACCCGTATCTGTGTAGAGGAATGAGTGTTGTTGGGAATGAATGGGGGGGGGGGGGAGGCAGGAAAAGATGCGATCCTCCTCCCTTTCCCAGCCCGAGGAGGGCGAATTTGAGAGCTAGAAAGGAAAAGGGGGTGAAGAACAATCTTTATGAAACCTCTCCCGGGGTTGAGTTTGAAAGTTCACTGGGAAGGGGTATCTGAGATTCTGGGAGCGAAAGGGAAACGCTCCCCGCCCTCTCTGTGGTCCGTGGGCGGCTCTGAATGCTTTGCCCTGACCCTGGCTATGTCTGCCAACGAGGGAGGGAAAGAACCGTAGAGCAGTGAGAGCAAGCCGTTTTGGTGGGGATGGGGGTGGGAAAGGGAGGCTCCTGATACTGTTTTTGGCGGATGGGGTAGTCTTAATCTCTGCTGAATTGAAGTTGGGATGAAGACAAGACCCGCTGTGACGCCCAGCCTGCTTTCCAATAGATGGCCCCGGACTACCCGAGGCGGGCGGCGGCGGGGCGCGCAGGCTGCGCACCGCCTACACCAACACGCAGCTGCTGGAGCTGGAGAAGGAATTTCATTTTAACAAGTACCTGTGCCGGCCTCGTCGGGTGGAGATCGCGGCCTTGCTGGACCTCACCGAAAGGCAGGTCAAAGTCTGGTTCCAGAACCGGCGCATGAAACACAAGAGGCAGACGCAGCACCGGGAACAGCCCGACGGGGAGTCATCCTGCCCGGGTGTCCTAGAGGAAACTGCAGACCCAGCTGAGGAAGCAGCGGCCAGCCCCGGCGGCCCCTCCGTTTCTCGTGTGGTGCGGGAAGCCTGCCTTTATGCCGCTGAAGTCGCGCCGGGGCCCCCAGGCCCTGAGTCTTTGGCAGCTCACTTGGAGGGTGCGGGTACGCTGAGCCCCGACTGCGCCCTGCGCAGAACCAGCGGCCTGGAGCCGGAGTCATTGCCAGAAGACGCTTTTCCGGAGCGGCAGGATTCACCTTTCCTGCCCGACCTCAACTTCTTTGCCGCCGACTCTTGTCTCCAGCTCTCCGGAGGCCTTTCCCCAGCCTTCAAGGCTCGCTGGACAGCCCAGTCCCTTTTTCTGAGGAAGAGCTGGACTTCTTCACGAGCACGCTTTGTGCCATCGACCTGCAGTTTCCCTAACCCGTTTCCTCCCCCGACCTTTTCCACCCGGTCCTTCACTGTTGGAAAAATAGAGCTTCCTCCACCCCAGTTGCATTTACTTAGGTCATGTTTTGCTAAAATTCAGGTATTATTGAATTAGCGTTTAATCTACTCCTTTTTTTGGTTTCTCTTTTTAAAATCACACAGAAAAACTCTGCTTGTTAGACTACTTCCAACGAAATCTCAGGAATAATTAAACTCGGGGGGGGGGCTTTCTTAAGATGAACTAGAGGGACCTATTTTCCTCCCTTTTTTAAGTTTTAGACTGTAGTTTTATTTATTAAAATTCTTTAATAATAGGAAAAGGGGAAAGTATTTATTGTACATTATTTTCATAGATTAAATAAATAAAATGTCTTTATAATACGAAAACGAGTGTTTGTGTTGGGACCCAGCCTTTTCCCGGCCCCCAGGGCCCCTTCTCACTTCTCCAGAACCCATATGAGGTTGGTCTGATTCAGTGGCCCAAGCCGTGGCAAAGCCCAGGGACTGGCAAAGTCCGGTTGGTACAAAGGTAGCTCCGTTTGTTGGCCACTTCTTGGCCCGCGGCTCCAGGACGAGTGTGGGTTTTCTAGATGCTTGGTCACCTTCTTGTCTCCAAACCGACAAGGTCCTGCGCGGATGTTCCCTGTGACTCTGCTTAGAAATAAAGGTGGACTGGTGGAATGAGAGGGTGTGCTGTGAGCAGAAGAGGATGCAAGGAGAGGAAGCCTCAGGGACAGGCCTCGGGAAAGCAGAGGTTTTGCTTTAATTAGGAGGGGGTCCAAGGGCTTCCCAGACTTTGGTGCCCTAAGCCGGTGGAGGGGCTTTCTAATTTTTAGGAACTTCAGAAGCCTGGGATGTGGAGGTGGACCTCCTAGGGGCTGTCGGTGGCCAAGGAGTGGAGAAGGGGTCGGGGGTTTTCTTGAGAAGCAGGGCCCGTTGTCCAGAAATGGTAACAACTGGCCTCCAAGTGGGCAAAGAGGCCGGCTGAGAAATGTGGCGCGGGCCAATACCGATGTTCCTAGGTCTGTGCTGTCAACCCGGGCTCCTTGGGAACGGGAGAGCATCCGAAGAGCGGCGGGGCAACAGGCCCGCAGCATCGGAAGGCGTTCAGGGAAGGAAGGAGCTGCGAGGAGAGTGGGAGGGAGATGGGGAAGCAAGGAAGATGCTCAAAATGGCGCTGGGGCCGGGCAGCGGGGAGGGCGAGGGAAGAGATTGTGGCGGCCATGACAGCCGCTGCTGGATGCGCGCGGTCCAGGCGGGTCCGCCCCCACCTTCTCCCTGCGGGATCTTCCAGACCAGGGGGAAGAAAGGAGAGCCTGGGAGCCGTCTTTTTTTTTTTTTTTTTTTTTTTTTTTAATTGAGCCCAACGGATGCTGAGGACCCGAGATAGAAGGAGAATCCGCGTGGGTGTGGGAAGGGGGATGGCAAGCGGCGGGTCTTGGGGCCTGGCTCTGCCTCGCCAAAAGTGTGACTTTTGATCATTCGCTCTGGGATTTGAAGCCCGGCCAGAGCTTTCTCCAAATGCAGACCCACCTGTCTTGCCCAACAACTTCATTTTCCTTCTCAACACCACTTGCTACACCCCCGCCCCCACCCCCATACACCGCGCCCTTCCTGGCTCCTTGCAAAGCCGGTAAGCGCGCTGCAAGGATCGATCTCCCCCATCTGCTTCCTGGTTTGTTCTCGCGAACATAAGATTTAAAGGACCCTGGAAAGCCATTCATCCTCCTTCGGTTTATTTAATATTTCTCCGGCTCAGAAACAGACACCGCGGGGCGACCTCCCTGGCAGATGCTGCAGTTCTCTGAAAACAGTTTATTTCCTGGGCCTCTCAGACTTTCCCCTGGACCAGCAGGATGGGGACTTGGAGTACCAGGTACCGAGAAGCAGCAACTGACAGGATAAGCCAGGAGCCAGCATAGGTCGTGACATATAAGACTAGGCAGGCCCAATGAGTATTTCTTTAACCGGCCCCTCAGTGCAGGAAGTGCACATATTTTATTCAGCTGGAATTTAATCCTTTAAACTGTCTTAATATAGAATTCATCTCGTGCACTAAATAATCTTATGTCATGTTAAATTGCAGTTATTTCTTTCATAAATAAATTAATATAGAACAATTAGATGTGTTATTGTAATAATATCGTGTATCTTATTAGTTTATTTTCCCTCATAAAATATATAGGTATGAAATAAATTCAATATATTAAAGTAATAATACACAGCTTATTGGCTTGTGTGTTTATTTTCCCCATAAATAAGTGAATATACAATATATTAAAACCACACTATACATCTCATTGGGCTGTGTGTTTATTTCTCCATAAAATATGCCCACAGGCAGTGTTTAACATCTTAAAAATAACAGCACATAAGCCATCTCTACACCAGCAAAATGAAAGAGACATTTCAGCTGGAGCTTTGATTTCTATGGACAGCCAAACTAGATAATTTGGTCTAATTAAAAACGCTCTTGCAGCTATAGCAGGTTGTTACAAAGATCAAGAATACCAGAAAGGATCTCACTAATTAACCACCTTCCAGCTTTCTTTGGTCAAAAGGAGAGCACCCTTTATCAATGCCAAAAAATGCAGGAGCTGCTCTGCTGGAGAGAAACCCCATCCAGGGATCATGGTCTGCGGTACTCAGGGGGCTCTGAGGCTCCCATGCTCTAGAGTCTGGCTGCTCCGTAGGCCAGAAGCATAAGCATTACCTCTGAGATAGAAATGCAGAATCTTAAGCCCCACTCCAGACCTACTAAATCAGAATCTTTAAGTTAGCAGCCCCTTAAGTGATTTATAGGCATATTAAAGTTTGAGAAGAAATGCTAGATCACAGTATCACTTTGCTTCTTGCCTTCCTCCATGCTTAAAAAATTTTTAATCTATTTTACATGGCTACTACCTTCCAATCCAATCCTTTTTTTTTTTTTTTGTACCAAGGATTGAACTCAGGAGCACTTGACCACTGGGCCATATCCCCAGCCCTTTTTTGTATTTTATTAGAGACAGGGTCTCACTGAGTTGCTAAAGTGCCTCGCCATTGCTGAGGCTGTGCTTTGAACTCGCAATCCTCCTGCCTCAGCCTCCCAAGTGCTGGGATTACAGGCATCCAATCCTTTAAACCCAAACCAGTAGCTCAAAGAGCAGGGAATCTCAGCTGCTGCCTGCATCAGTCCTGATTCCTCCTGCCTAATGACTGAAGAGCCAAGAGAGTCCAGCCAAAGGCTCAAGCTACATGTTCAGATTTATGCATTTCCAGTTTCCTGGGAGTGAGAAGTTTCCAATCTAGGAAATGAGGAGATTCAGTATTTCCCTTGGCTAATTATTAGAGAGGAGTTGGAATTCTTTTTACAGGAAACAAACAAGGTTTCCTGATTGTCTTCTTTCACAAACTCACCCTCTCTGGTGATATCACCAAAGAATAAGGAGACAGTGTGTTTCCAGAAGCAAATGACTCCCATCTTGAATCTCCCCACCAAAGCTATGTCAAATTCAAGGGAATGCTTGCCAATGTGGGGTTCATAAAGAAATGAGATTTGGGACATTTGTGTTCCAAATGATCTACTTTTTGCTGTTTTCTCTCTGGGGTCATCCTTTTTAGCTAGAGCTTTAACAGTTGTCTATGGAGAAGGAAGGGGAAGAGGAGTAGTTCCCAGGAGGGGCAGTACACCTGCCCATGGCAGCAGCCTAAAGGGCAGTGCCAGGCAACTGTACCCACTTCTGCCATCCTGATTAGGGCAGGGCTTCTCTTGGGTCAGGACCAATTGTAAGTGGTCTATAGTGTAGACAGGTTATAAATTGACTGTGGTTGGACTGGGGAGGTTTCAGTGAAGACAAGAAAGCTGCTGGTCAATCTGCCCTACTCTTGGTAAATTCATATAAGAAGAATGGCTCATTAATATTATGGTAAAAGAAAGGACCATTAGATCAAAGAATGACTTGCAATTGTGATAACCTGGAGTCATTTTGTGTGTGTGTGTGTAGTATTGGGGATTGAACTCAGGGGCACTCGACCACTGGGCCACATCCCCAGCCCTTTTTTGTATTTTATTTAGAGACAGGGTCTCACTGAGTTGCTAAGTGCCTCGCCATTGGTGAGGCTGGCTTTGAACTTGCAATCCTCCTGCCTCAGCCTCCCAAAGTGCTGGGATTATAGCCTGGCTCTAGAATCATTTAAAAAAAAAAGTTAATTTATGCCTGGTCAAGTCTCTTCTCTGTTCTGGACCTCAGTTTCTCTATCTGTGATGGAAGTTGAAGAATTAAATATTTTCAATGTACTCTGCATTAATATATTCCCAAAGTATATTTGTTAGTTTTCACGATCAGTCCATTAAATATTTATTATGTTTGGAGTTATAGGCTCTTGAGTGACTCTTTTTTTAATTTGCTTTAGTTGTACACAATGCGTTTTATTCAATGCATTTTATTTGTACGTGGTGCTGAGGATCGAACCCGGGTCGCCCACGTGCTAGGCAAGCGCTCTACCGCTGAGCCACAATCCCAGCCCTCTTGAGTGACTCTTGGTGTTTGATAATAACCTATCTCCCACATTCCTGATTGGGACCATTTTAACAGATTTTGATTTGTATCTTTACACCCCAAATCATGCCCCCAATCATTAAGAGTAGGGAGAAAAATCTTTTCAACAAGCATGTCATTGGGTGTAGTGTGATGTGCCAGGAATTCAATAAATATGAGTATACAGAAGTGTCCTAGCCAAGTCTCTCTCTGGCTTTCATCCTTTGCCACCTTCCTCAATGTTAGGCTATATTTATTCTTGTTTAAAAGAGAGGCCATTTTGTATAAAAAGAGCCACCAGATGTCTTATATGACATGGTGTACTAGATTTTATCTGGTTACTGGGCATCAGGAGCATAGTCACAAATTCTGCTTTTCCCTAACCACTTTTCCTCCAGGTCTCTGACAAGTACTGGCCCCAGTGCATAGTTCCTTGCTTTCAGTCAAGGGCTACTGTGCAGAAGGTGGCTTCTAGGGTCTCTCTATATCTCCTTTATTTGTTGTGGCTGCTGTAACCCAGATCCTACATTGACTACTCCAGCCCAGCTCTGCTTTCCTGCCCATATACTCTTTCCACTCTTAGTGCCTGAAGGAAATCTAACAAACTACTCTCCTCAGGGGAAGGAGTCCCCTTAAAACCTTCTCATAGAGGTTGGGGGTGTAGCTCAGTGATAGAGCCCTTGCCTATCTCTAGCATGTTAGAGGCCCTGGGTAAAACAACAACAACAACAACAGCACCTCCCCTAACTCCCAACCACTGCAGAAAAGTCACAGTATGGACAGTCATTCAGATCCAAATTCAACTTGACCAGTGTTTGATAAGGTTTCCAAAGTGGATATTTTGGTCCAAACTATGACATTTGGATAAACCTGGGTAAGTAGAAAATGATTTCAACTCTTCATTTCACTCTAATATTTTCTCTTAGATCCCAAATAAGGTACTGAATGTAGCTCAGTGGTAGAGCACTTACCTAGCATGTATGAGGCTCTGAGTTCAATCCTCAACGCGCAAACACACACACACACACACACACACACACACACACACACACACAAAACCCAGACCAAAAAACCCCAATCATTCTTTAATCACACCTCCAATCATTTATTCAGATCCCAGAAGTCAGGTTCAACCCTTTTCCCCTCTGGAATAGACATTTGAGCCTCAAGAAAAAGAGACAACTTCCCTAGCTAACTTTACCCAAATATTAAGAAAGTAAGGAAGGTATTTCTAATATTCAACTGTAAACCTTTCTAGTATAGTTTTAATAATTTGGGTGTCTTTATAGACATTAAATATTAGGCTTAAATTAAAAAAAAAAATTCTTCAGCTTAGAAGAAAATTCTTTGCCCAAATAAGCCAATCCACTCCATTCTCAATGAAATTTGCATATGATAAAGTACATATTGTATAGTATATGGCGATATGTTGCATAAAAGAATAGCATTTATACTATTCTCTTATTGCATATTTCCATATTTTAATATGCTAGTTATATTAAAAAACAGAAGACTGACTCACACTATTTTGGAATGTGCATATAATGTTAGCATCATACATCTATAGAGTTTTCTATGGTTTATATTTTCTTGTTTGCTTTAACCCTACTAACAACGCAGGAAAGTAAGTAGTATTAAAACCATTCTTCTTCTAGGAGGCTCAGACTCAGAGAAATCAAGAACTTGTTTAGCATTGAATGCATAGATCAGTGGTAGAACATTTGCCTAGTGTATGTGAGATGCCCTGGGTTCAGTCGGGGGGAGAGAGAGAGAGAGAGAAAGAGAGGGGGGTGGGGAGGAGGGGGAAGGAAGAGAGAAAGAGAAAAGAAAAGGGAAGAGAAGGAAAGAAATTTTTGAGGGTCATAATGCTAAGAAATGGCTAAAGAAGGACTTGAACCTAAGTATTTTGTCCACAAACCTAGTACTCATGTCATTACAATATGCACTGTCCATATTCTGAGGTTCTAAACCAGATTCATGACAGTTTAATTATCTGACATTAAAAGAAACAATAGTGAATTCAGATCCTGCCTCCAACAGCAACAGAAGCCATCTCTTGGAAAAAATTGTAACCCTGGATATCTTTCTAGCTTTGAAGCTCCAATCTTTGATCTTGGGTTTGGCCTCCCAATATTTAAAGTAGAGAGAGCAGATGGAGAACCTAGAGGCCTAACCTAAGAGCTGCCTCCACAGAAAGGACCAAAAAGGTATAAAGTTCTTCCTCCACTCCTTCTGTACTGAGGATTGAATCCGGGGGTGCTTTACCACTGAACTACATCCCCAGGTCCCCAGTTGTTGTTGTTTCTGGTACTGGGGATTGAACTCAGGGGCACTCAACCACTGGGCCACATCCCCAGCCCTTTTTTGTATTTTATTAGAGACAGGGTCTCACTAAGTTGCTAAGTGCCTCACCATGGCTGAGGCTGGCTTTGAACTTGAGATCCTCCTGCCTCAGCCTCCCAAGTGCTGGGATTACAGGTGTGCGCCATAGCACCTGGATGTTGTTGTTTTTTTATTATTTTATTTTTTAAATTTTGAGACAGGATCTCCAGGGTGGCCTTGAACTTTCAGTCCTCCTGCCTCATTCTTCTGAGAAGAGTTGCTAGCAAAGTCTGGGTGCAAACTTGTAACATATCCCTATTTTGATCAGACTGGTTTCCTCTGTCTGTATTTTTAGCATACGGACCAATTCTCCAAGATAATTTCAGTTCTAAATATGCCTATGTTCTCTATGTATATCTGTAAACTTATCATACAAACAAGGAAATCAACTTTAGGAGACTTGGGGACCTGATCTGTTTGGTTCTCCCAGTTTTTTATTTTTTATTTTTTTGGCAGTAGGGATTGAACCCAGGACCTCATTTATGCTAGGCAGGCACTCGACCACCTGAGCTATATCCCCAGCTCACCCAGTCCCTTGAGATGGGGCTGGAAAGCCAGTAGAGATTTTGGAAATTTTAATACCCGCAATAAGAAGGAAGTTGGTGAGACTCAGGAATAAATTAGAGGGCATAGTGAATTTGGAGAATTGAGACCAAAGTAATCACTGCCACTGACAGTATAATTTGAGGTACTTTTTATTTTCTTTCTCCTCTTCCTCCCTTCCTTCCTTACTTTTTTCTTTTTAAAAAAATAATGTTGATACTAGTCTCTAGATTTTTTTTTTTTTTTTTTTTTTTTTGGTACTGGGGATTGAACTCAGCGGCACTTGACCACTGGGCCACATCCCCAGCCCTTTTTTTGTATTTTATTAGAGACAGGGTCTCAATGAGTTGCTAAGTGCCTCGCCATTGCTGAGGCTGGCTTTGAACTCATGATCCTCCTGCCTCAGCCTCCCAAAGTGCTGGGATTACAGGCGTGCGCCACCGCGCCCGGCTACTAGTCTCTAGATTTTTAAAAATATTTATTTAGTTGTAGATTAACACACAGTATCTTTATTTATATGTGGTGCTGAGGATTGAACCCAATGCCTCACACATGTGAGGCAAGCACTTTACCACTGAGCTGTAGCCCCAGCCCCCTCCCTCCCTCCCTCCTTTCCTTCCTTCCTTCCTTCCTTCCTTCCTTCCTTCCTTCCTTCCTTCCTTCCTTCTCCTCTTTCTTCCTTTCACTTTCCTTTCTTTAGTACTAGGGATGAAATTCAGGGCCTCATGCATGCTAGGTAGATGCTGTCCACTGAACTATTCCCCCAGCCCCCCTCTTTTCTTTCTGTTAATAATGACAGATTGTTGGTGACTTCAGCTGCTATAGGAGGAGTGCATTTCCTCAATTCCCAGACAGATTTGCATAGTTTTATCAAACAGATTTGGAATTTAATTTTTCCTTAAGACTCAAATTGGTCCCTTAATTAGCTGGGCAAGGGATAGGGTGAGAAGGTTCTCCCTGGGATGAAGGAAAGATGGAGAGTGAAGTTTCATCTCTCAGAAGCAGGGCAACCAGGTCAGATATAGGCCTTGGTCAGCCTTGAGGTTAGAAGACAAATCCTAGTTCCCTACACCTGAAGGTCTCAGCTTCCAGGGGACACCATCTTAAAATGAGAAGAAACACTGTGTGCTATAGCACAATCCTGTAATTCCAGAGACTCCAGAGGCTGAGGCAGAAGGAGTCCAAGTTTGAGGGCAGCCTCAGCAATTTAATAAGGCCTTGAGCAATTTAGTGAGTCTGGGACCCTGTCTCAAAATTAGAAAATAAGAAATAGAAAGGACTCAGGATATAGCTCAATGGTAAAGTGCCCCTGGGTTCTATTGCCAGTACTTACAAAAGTAAGTAAGTGAGTAAATAAATAAATAAGAAAACTTTGGGGTTAACTATAAACTTTCTTCCCAAGAGGTGGAATAGAAAGAACGCTGCTTGCTCCCACCTCACTAATCCTTTTCTCTTCAATCCTTCTGCACACCACTCTCCCATCTCAATTCTTTCTTTTGTCTGCCTTCATCCCTTTGACACGTGGACATTCTCTCACCCTCCCCCATTGCATCTCTCTTAACGGAGTTATGAGCTGGTTCTCCTGCCCACAGCTTGTCTGTGTCTGAAGAAGAACATTTGTGAAGAGGAAAGGGGGACTGGAGTTCTGTGAAGTGCTGTGAGCTCTTTTCTAGGTGGGGGCTAAGGGAGCTCACAGTTATTAGGGAAGAAAAAGAAAAAAAAAACTGTGATTCTGGAGATACAGAGTAGAAAGCAGGAGGGGTGACTATAGGGACAGGTAAGGACAAGGAGGAGGAATGGGAGGCAGAAGATGGAGACACAGAGATTAAGAGAGACAACTTTGGAGTCCTTTGTGGAAGAATGAATGCATACCCTGCCCTTTTGGGGGTGGGGAAACCTGAGATGTTTTGAAGGTCCTCAGTGGGCCTGTACCACCTGCTTCCCCTTCCTCTCCTGAGCTCACTTGTTTATAGAGATCCCTCCCTGAACTCTTGCCCTCCTGGACTTGCCCTAGCTCTGGCCCCAGGACTCTGGTCAGGCAGACACCCTGACAGGTTACAAATGAGTGTGGGTGTTGGATTGCTCCAAGCTCTTGTCCTCAGAGTCTGGAGGAGGAGGAGGAGGAGAATCAATGTGTGTCTACTTAAGAGCTCTTCTAGTTTCATCCAGGGTCTGAGAGAGCAAGTAAGGCACTTCCTGTTGTTTTTCCCCAATCCTAACCCAACAGACACACTGAGCAGAAAGGGGTGAGGCTCCACCTCTTACCCTCAGAATTGAGAGTCCCAGCTGAGTACAGTGGCATGCCTGTAATCCCAACAACCCAGGAGACTGAAGCAAGAGGATCTCAAGTTTGAGGCCAGCTCCATCAATTTAGCAAGGCCCTAAGCAACTCAGTGAGACCCTGTTTCAAAATAAAAATTAAAAGGGCTATAGATTTAGCTCAATGATAGAGTGCCCTGGGTTCAATCCCTGGTATTAAAAAAAAAAAAAAGAACTTAAAGTAGTCCCAGGGCCTCTGCACAGATTTTCTCATTCTCTGAGGAAACTTCCTTTATATATTCTAGAACATTCATGGAAATTTGAGTAATCTTCAACACTTAATTGATATTGAATTTATAGATTTGTGGCTAGGGATTTTTTTTTTTAAAGGACATGGCAGGTGGTGAAAGAGAAAAGGGGTAGGAGGGAACCAGAGTTCAGGGCCTCCACTAGTTTTAAACATTTTGGAAAGAAAATAAAAATCCCCCTCCTTTTCACCCCCCTGTAAACATCACCTAGCTCTGCTCATTCTGGTTCTCTGGAGAGATATAGGGAGTTATTTAAGTCTGAGTGAGTGAGCCAGCTACAGCTATGGATGGCTAGAGAGAGGATAAATACATCTAGCAAGATGAGTTGATGGATAGGTAGGGAACAAATATAAATATGGAGAGAGATGGACGAACAGAGAGATGGATTGAGACAGAGAGAATATAAAGAGAGGCTGAGGGAGAGAAATGGATGCGTGAATGAGGAGAGAGCATTTATGCAGAGAGATGGAGAGAGGAATGGGGCGTTTTTCATCCTCCTCTCCACGTTTCTATAGCCCTGGCTTGCTCCCTTGAAATGCCATTTTCCCAACCCTCGCTTAATGAATTCTTCCTCTGGATTCTAGACCCAGCCTCACACCCTTAGGTGTTTTTCCGCCCCACCCCACCCCCCTCTTCACAGTCATCCATTTGGCCCAAGATAACATACCTTACCCTCCTGTCCTAGCCCATCACCCCAAGACAAATTGGGAGAAAGAAACCCAGAGTGGGAATTCTGGGCAAAGTAAAGAAACTAGGTTCCCCACCTCCAGGTCTACAGCTTTGCGGGTAGGCTTCTTTTAGGGGTGGGAAGATCGAGGGGCAGCTGGGTTGAATTTGTCCAAATCTAATAACCCAGAGCCTATTGAAGGCCTTGGGGGTTGGGAGGGGAGAAAAGTCTTGAATATTCTTCAAACTTTCCCCCCCCCCACTCCCTCTGGTCCCTTCTTTCCAAAAGTCTTTGAAGAAAGATGTTTTTGACGCTTCCATGTCGCTCTCAGATGGATGGGCTGCCGGTGATTGAAGTGTCTTTGTCATGCTAATGCTTGGGGGCTGATGGATGGGCGCTGGGGCTGCCAAACTCTGGCCCTCTTTGCCCATTGGCCTGGGAGAGATCACATGTGCCCCCCCACCCCCACTCCCTACCCCTTTCCTAGGGGAGCTCTGGCCCAGGCGATCTGGCCCAGGCCATGGATGCAAGCCTCATCGCTGTGACATACTGCCGAAAGGTTGTAGGGCAAGAGGGTGTCTCCCCGAAAAGGGCCGACCCTCCTGCGGCCTCCACGCATGGACTATAATAGGATGAACTCCTTCCTAGAGTACCCACTCTGTAACCGGGGACCCAACGCCTACAGCGCCCACAACGCCCTAACCTCCTTCCCCGCCAGTTCGGCTCCTGCCATTGACAGCTACGCAGGCGAGGGCCGCTATGGTGGGGGGCTGCCCAGCCCGGTGCTGCAGCAGAACTCGGGCTATCCCGCCCAGCAACCGCCTTCGGCGCTGGGGGTGCCCTTTCCCAGCTCAGCGCCCTCAGGGTATGCCCCGGCCTCCTGCAGTCCCAGCTATGGGCCTTCTCAGTATTACCCTTTGGGTCAATCGGAAGGAGATGGAGGCTATTTTCATCCGTCGGGCTACGCTGCCCAGTTAGGGGGTTTGCCCGACGGCTACGTAGCGGGTGGAGCCGGCCCTGGGCCATTCCCTCCGCCACAGCCCCCTTATGGGAACGAGCAGACCGCGAGCTTTGCACCGGCCTACGCTGATCTCCTCTCCGAGGACAAGGAATCATCGTCTTGCGCGTCAGAATCCAGTACCCCCACGGCCCGGACCTTCGACTGGATGAAGGTTAAGAGGAACCCACCCAAGACAGGTAGGGCTCAGACGTGGCCACCCCCTCTCCCGAGCCCAAGGCAGCTTAGTTGTCCCTGCACTGAAGTGTCTTGTTCCCGGGATGGGTTCTTTTCTCTCAGCCGCTCTAGTAGAGGCAGGTAAGTGTACTCCGCCAGATCAGGTGAGATCTTCCCGTCTAGCAAGTGCAGGGCCACCCCCAAGAGTAGGTCTCCATACACATCCCACTTCCTGATCTGTTCGCCCAGCATGGAGGCCCAGGACCTGCTGCGTTAGGCCGGGGGTGGAAGTATGGGGGAAGGTTGCTCCGCATTGAAGATCACCACCGGGCTGCCTGGTGATCCGTAGGGACTTTGGGAAGTATGGACTGAATGCTCAATGAGGGTGCAGAGCTAGATTGGGAGGAGCGGAGGGGAGGGAGAGAGGTGAGAGAACTGACGTGGCCTTTCTTCCCGCCCCGCCCCTAGCGAAGGTGTCCGAGCTGGGACTGGGAGCGACCGGCGGCCTCCGCACCAACTTCACCACGCGGCAGCTGACGGAGCTGGAGAAGGAGTTCCATTTCAACAAGTACCTGAGCCGGGCCCGGAGGGTGGAAATCGCTGCCACCCTGGAGCTCAATGAAACGCAGGTCAAGATTTGGTTTCAGAACCGGCGCATGAAGCAGAAGAAGCGCGAACGAGAGGGAAGCCGGGTGCCCCCAGCTCCTCCCGGTTGCCCAAAGGAGGCAGCGGGAGATGCCTCGGACCAGTCCACAGGCACCTCCCCGGAAGCCTCGCCCAGCTCCATCACCTCCTGAACTGAACTTTTCAACCCGCGGGGCTTCCAGCACTGGAGAGCCCTAAATCAGCCCTCCTCTGTCCTTCCCCAACTTCACTCCCCTGGTGATCCTTGCCAAGACTGGGACACCAATGTAGATGGGGACGGGGACTGGAGGAAGATTTTTCTCAGATCTGGGAAGAGGGTGGATTGATGGCTTGGGGATCCTACAGGACTGGGGGCCTGAGAAATACCCAACCTGTCAAAGGTAGAGGGACTGGATGGGGTTCCCCCTGCCTTTGATCTGGGGATCCACACAACAGAGTGAGGGTAGAGCCAGCCCATCCTCCTGGGTTCTCCTTTCCTTTCCAGCTTCAGGCTATTCAGTTCAGTGCCTTTAAGCTTTGAGGATGCTCCTCATGCACTCTTATCCTAACTCTCTTTCTAGGTCTGGGATAGAGAGAAGGCCTGGGATTTTCTTATGTAGGTGGTATTTGAGTGCAGATGTATTATTATCAGAAACCCTTAATCTCAGTCCTTAATACAGTCACCCACAGACTACAATAGCACCAGCTCCCTTGTGACAGACCAAAAAGCTCCCCATCTAACCCTATTAACCCTGTCCTGGCACATTTGTATTGCACTAACACAGCCTCCAGAGGTTGTTTTCTGAGACCTGCCTCCTCCTATTGATGACCTCATTACTAAATCACCAAAGTGTTTTGGAACTTGGTATGCCAGAGACTTCTGGAAAACTGTGCAAGGCCTGCCCTCAGCAAGCCTCAACCAGGAAGGCACAGGCATGCTCCTACTACATTCCCCCTATTTATTGCCTCCTGGAAAACCCAGGAATCTCTTCCCCATCTCCATCCCTACCCCTGGGGGCCTTTCCCCACTTCCAAGCATACCTCCCTACCCCAGGGAGGCTCAGGTATAGTGAGAGCTCCCAGCAACTATAAGCATTTCTCTGAACCTTGGAGACAGTGGAAACACCATTTGAGTTTCTGGAAAACTGAGCCTGAAACAAGCTAGGTTCTCTCTGTACCTCCAACTACCTCATTTCAATAAAGTCTGTGTTTTCTCCTGCTTCCTTCTTGCTTCTGCCCCTCCCTTAAACTTCATGAGTCCTGGGGAAGAGGTGAGGAAAGAGTTGGTGCTGGCTGGTTGGGTTGGAAAGAGCTGAGGTTTATCTCAGCTGAATACAGAGAAGGACTTACTGGAGGTGGGCCTAAGGTTAATTGGGCCTCAGGCACCGAGGCCCAGCAGTGGTTAGTCCACTGGTCATTGGGAGAACCAGGAAAAATGGAGGAAGTGGAGGGGTGAGACAGTACTGAGATGTTCTTGAGAGAAGGGCAGGAATAGAGAACAGATCTGTTTGCAGAGAACAAAAAGATGGAGTAAGAGGAGGAGGAAATGTGGGGGAAAGCAGAGGAAAGAGTGCTTTCCCTTTCCCCAACTCCCTCCTGTCCAGAGCTAGACCTTGCAGACTGTGGATCCCCAGGAGATCTTTGCTGAAGGAGTGAAGCAGGATAGGGATGACGTTGTGTGATGCCTTCCCTCTTATTCTTGCTCAGGACGGAATGGGTCGCTGACCAATTCCCAACTGGCACACAAATAAATAAGCTCCCCTCAAGCCAGCTCCCTTCCAAAGAGCGACTGAAATGGACTTCGGGAGGCCCACTGGTTGCTAGAGTCCACTGGTTGCTAGAGTCCGGTCACAGCCGGCTCGCCTTCAAGTGCCTTTCCGCCAGGGGCTCAAGGTGAACGCCCTCAGTCTCAGGGCCTTGGACAGCAGGAAGGAGGTGGCCACGAAAGGGCCGCATAGGGTGGGGTGCGGGCCAAGGGGAGATGGCCTCAGATGAAGTCGGGGAAGGCCGGTGAGGTAAGCCGGACCTGGCACTGACCTTTTTACCTCCATGCGCCTCTGGGCTTGTCAAACAAGCCAGCACTCCGCCCGCGGGGGCAGCTATTGTCTCTGGGCTGGTCCCACTGGCAAACCTTTGGTGGGCGGAGGCGGGGAGCCTCAGGAAGCTCAGCAGCGGCCAGCAAACCGCCATCGCTCACTCGCCTGGCGGTGCCTTGGAGATGACGCGGGCCTCTGGGCTCCAGGCCCGGGCTTATTGATTCCGGTTACCCTGGGAGCCTCTATACCACCCAGGGCCAGGACAGCACTGCTGGGGGTGCAGCGGTGACTAAGGCCGGGCGTCTGGTGCCCCCGCATCTGTTTAATTCGGGACCCTTGAAAGGAAGAGAGCCAGAGAAACATGTGTATGTGGAGTTTTTATATAAGCAATGCCAAGCATTTACTTCTTCATGAAATTGGTGTCAGCATTATCAATAATTGCACAGCCCAGCTGGAGAGGAAGAGAAGAGTTTTGCAAGAGGAAGTTTAGTTTTTCCAGAGGTTGCTTTCTTGCCCTCTGTTTTAAAACAACAACGACAGAACTCTATTAACTGCTTATCTGCATTTAATAGAAATAGCCACCAAGCTTGGCAAAAAGGTCAAAAGGGTCACCTTGGCAAGGGGACAGAGCAAGTGTCTTTGGAAGCAAAACTTCCCTTGCTTGGAGCCAGTTAATATGAGCCGGTAGAACCCTCTGGTTGGGGTATTTGTGGATCCTACAGACTTCATCCACTTTGGGCAGGTGGGCAGAAAGGCAGGCAGAGGAAGGAGCAGTGGTTAGAGCAATACTGGATCATAAGGATGGTGATGTCAGGTCTCAGACTGGGCGTGACAGGTCCTGAGTGAGGGGCAATGGGAGGGGTCAGTAGAAAAAAGAGAAGGCTGGTGCATTTGAATTTTGGTTATAGCAGAAGGAACCATCAGATTCCTCCAGGGAAGTTTGAGGGGCAAAACAATTCTTTAACACAGAGACAGGCTCAACATAATCCACAATGAATCAGCCTCCCATCTCTTTACATGTAAAGATTCAGGTGTCTTCCTGATTTTGCACTTTCCTGCTTGAATCACACTTCCAATATGAACATGCCCCCCAACAGACCTACAGGAAGACATTTATTTGGAGGAAGAAAAATCACTGCATATTTTCTACCATAAATGACAAAGGAGAGGATGATAAACAGACAAACAAAAACACCATTTGCTCCTATTGACCCAATAGAAGGTCTTCATTGAACTTTCCAGAACAGATGCCAAAATGCTTCACTCATAGACTCCTCCATGCCTTTTTTAGATACATATTTTATGTTGTTTGCAAAAATTCAGTCTCCACTGTCACACTTCCATTTACCAGATCTGAAAAAAAAAAAAAAAAAAAAAAAAAAAAAAAAAAAAAAACCTCCAGTTTTGGAATAAAAATCTTTAGAGGATTTTTCTTTCTTTTTTTTTTTTTTTTTTTTGTTTGTTTGTTTTTGTTTTAGTTCTTCATGGGAAGGAGAATTCTTAGGGATGATTGAAAGTTTGTCAGGGTTTCTGAGGCACTGCCCTTAACCCCTGGATGCCAGGTTTGGGAGATAGTCAGGCTCCACTTCGCCCAACTCACCAACACCATCTGTTGCTCAGCCCCAAGTGTGAACTTCTCTTTCATTTGCCTTTTCCCTCAGCGTTTGTTCTCTCGATGTGAGGTCCTTTGATCTCCTTAACCAGAGAGAAAGAGATTTCTTAAACCCAGAAGTTCCTAGAATACATTCCTTGCGTCAATGCCATGGACTGCTGGTCAGGAGTTGGTGAGATGGGGTGGAAAAAAGGGTGTAGATGCAGAGGCTCAGAGACTCTCCCGATGACTGAGATGAAAGATATCAAGACTAACCAGAGAGGAGGACCAGGGAGTTGGGAAAAGTGTTCAGAACACCTGTAGTTCAAATCTAAGCCCTGCCTTTTACTAGCCTCATGGTTGTAGGCAAGTTACCTAATTCCCTGTGCCCAGTTTCATTATCTGTAAAATGAGGATCACGTTGGTACCCATTTCATAGGGCTAATGCTGGGATTAAATGAGTTCATATGTGCAAGATACTTGGAATGTACCTTAATAAGTAAATGTGAACTGTAATAGCAACAATTATTGTTATTATTAATGGTGTTAGGGATCCAACCTAGGGCCTCACATGTGCTTTGCAAGCACTCTGTTATGTCCTTATCCCAATTATTATCATTGTTGTTGTTGTTATTATTATTGGTACTGGGGATTGAACCAGGGACACTCTACCACCAAGCTACATCCCCAGCCCTTTTAAAAAAAAATGTTTGTTTATTTACTTTAGTTGTACACAATGCAATGCATTTATGTTTACGTGGTGCTGAGGATCGAACCCGGGCCGCGCACGTGCGAGGCGAGCGCTCTGCCGCTGAGCCACAACCCCAGCCCCCCAGCCCTTTTTAATTTTTATTTTGAGACAGATTCTCAACAAAGTTGCTTAGGGCCTTACTAAATTGCTGAGGCCCACCTTGAACTTGCAATACTCCTGCCTCAGCCTCTGGAGTCACTGAGATTACATGTGTGCACCACTGTGCCCAGCCAATTATTATCATTATTTGCAGACGTATGTTTGCTTCCCTTTCAAAAGTCCCCAATCTGCCCAAATCTCACACACCTATCTTGCTTGATCCCTGTTGGTATATGGGGCTAGAGATAGGTAGAGAGATTCTCTTCTCACTGCTGAGAACACTTTAGGTCATCTGGCAGAGACCCCTCCCTTTTTCTGGTCTCAGCTTGCCCACTTGTGGAAGAGGAGAGCTGTATTGGACTCAAACTCTTCTCCTCCCCTTTGTGCTATGGGAAAATGGACAAGAAATCTTGAAGGCAGATATTTCAAGTTCCTGATTTAGCCCTGTGAAGGGCAAGGCTCTGAACTTTGATTTAATTTTCAGTATGTTCCCCTTGTAATACCTGGGTGATCTCATGCTAGTCCACTGCTTGTGTTTTCATTCCTCCAAGTGTAAAATGGAAGATGTTGAAGACTAAATGATAAATATTTAAAGTACTTAGAATGCCACCTGACCTATGGCTAAAGGTTCAATAAAAAATTCCTGTTTTATATATTCACAAAAGACATTTTTTGTTTGTATTTGTGTATTTGTTTATTACTGGGGATTGAATCTAGGGGTGCTTAGCCACTGAGATACAGCCCCAGTTCTTTTTTTTTTTTTTTTTTTTTGGTACCAGGGATTGAACTCAGGGGCACTCGACCACTGGGCCACATCCCCAGCCCTTTTTTGTATTTTATTTAGAGACAGTGTCTCACTGAGTTGCTAAATGCCTCGCCATTACTGAGGCTGGCTTTGAACTCACGATCCTCCTGTCTCAACCTCCCAAGTGCTGGGATTACAGCATGTACCACAGCACAGGCCCATCCCCAGCCCTTTCAATTTTTTATTTTGAGACAGGGTCTCACTAAGTTACTTAGGGCCTTGCTAAGTTGTTGAGGCTGGCTTTGAACTTGAGATCCACCTGCCTCAGCCCCCCAAGTCACTGGGATTACAGGTGTGTGCCACCATGACCATCCAGAAAAGACATTTTTTGATTACTTCCTCCTCCTCCTCCTCCTCTTCTTCTTCTTCTTTGTCTTGATGTGACAGAAGCAGACATCCTTCAGCATTCATTCTGGTATATTGCACCAGTAGACCCACCTGGCACCAAAACTATAGGTCTTGCTGCCAGGGAATAAAACTATTATGAATCAAAGTATTCTGGGAAGACCCACAGAATGTGGGCTTACAGTAAATATGGGATCAAAGTGAAGTTTGTTTCTGATAAGACACCCTCATTGCATAACTGTGGGAGAACATTCTCATTGTAGTCCAAGAGACTGGCGCTCCCTGCAGTTGTACCAGATTTTTTTTTCTTGGTGACTCAATTCTGGCTCCAAAGACTTCTTTGCATGACTTCCATAGAATGACTCAACCATAGTATCCAGATGCTTCAGCTTTTGCTATTTCCTTGGCTCTCAAATGCTTTATATAATCAGAGTATGACCTGGGTGGGACAGGAATTGAAGATACCAAGTATTTAATGTTCATTCACTGAAGAATAGGAAGGCTCAAACAACTGCAAATTTTTGCTCAAAGATCGACCATCTGATCTTCATCCAATGTCTTTTTCTTCTTCAGAAAAGAAATAGATCAGATATTTGAGAAAAGAATTTCACAGGAAGTCAGGATGCTTGAGTTTACTCTACCAAGAACCTCCTTTGAGCCCTTAGGTGAATCATCTCACCTCTCTGGGCCTGCTTCCCCTGTATTTAATAGAAGCTGAATTATCCCACTGCAGCTCAACGCATCCTTTCCTCTGAAAATAGAAGAGATAGGTAAGAAAGAATGGAAACTTGGTGGGATATGGAGGGAGGCAGGGAAACACCCTGTTGAATATACTCTACTGGCCTAGTGAGAACTAATTAAAATCTCTCTCTACATTTCCTTCAAGCTCTTAAGATCACTGGCCTGGGTCCAGATTATTCTGAGCCCTGGAGCCCTTTGGGCCTGAAGGGGAAATGAGGAGGGAGGGAGACCCAGAAAGCATGCTCCTTAGAGGCCAACTCCTCCCTCCAGTTTACTCTGGCCTGACAGTTCCATTTCAACCCCCACCTTGGAGATGAGGCAGCTCAGTATTTACTCAGCCAGAAGGCTTGCCCAGAAGCCTTGCCTCCCCAGCCTGCTCTTGCTGGCTCTGCTCTGTCGCCCCCGCCCCCTTTCCTTCCCGGTTCATGGAGAGTTCAGCCCTGGAATGGCTTGCAGCCCCCCACTCTCAGGCCCAGCTCTGTTGGAGCCGCCTGTCCAAGGGATTGCTGAGGCCAGAAGGGCAGGGGAAGGGCCCCAGTCCTGAGGTCATGCCCTGGTCTCTCCACTCTTGCTGGACTAGTGGCCTGGGCCTCCTAGAGGACAGAGGACTCAGTGAATGATTGTCTTTGGGGGAAAGGAGTATATTGAGATGGACTAAAAATGGAACTTCTGGGTTGGGGAGATGATCCAGGATCACAAAGGGGTCACATAGCTACATGTTCTATAGTTATTACTATTATAAACCATACTTTCTAGTAGAGAAGCTTGGTAAATTTGGAAAAGTTTACTTTGTTCCTTAAGATAGTAAAAGGGCTAATACAATAAAGAAGTGACATTTGTATACCCAGAAGTCATATGTGTAAACTAACGTTTCACTTGTTAACATTATAGAATGTAAGATCCATGAAGACAGGGATTTTTTTTTTAGTATTTATTTATTTGCTTTTGGTTGTACACAATGCGTTTTTACGTGGTGTTGAGGATCGAACCCGGCCTGCGCACGTGCTAGGCAAGCGCTCTACCGCTGAGCCACAACCCCAGCCCGAAGGCAGGGATTTTTATCTTTTTATTTCATTGTTCCATTTCTAGGACCCAGAACAGTACCTGGCACAAAGCAAATGCTCAGGAAACATTTGTTGGATAGATGAATATTGGAGCAAAATTCTTCCATCTACGAAACAGATACCCAAGAATGATGTTCTGAAATTATAGTTTTTAAAAAATATTTATTTATTTGCTTTAGTTGTACACAATGCCTTTGTTTTTACATGGTGATTAGGATCGAACCTGGGCTGCGCACATGTCAGGCAAGCGCTCTGCCGCTGAGCCACAACCCCAGCCCCCTGAAATTATGTTTGCTTCAGATATTTAAACAATAATATTTCATAATCAATGTAATAATATGAAGATAATAAAAGTAGAGTTAGAGATGAACGGGGATTTAGGAGGCATTTTCTTTATCCCTATCTTCCATTAAAGGTACCTATTTCAAGCAAATGACAGTGCTCACAGCATAGTTTTTAGGGCAAGTTTGATCCAAGGGTTCTCCCACAGAGAAAACACCCTTGTCTATTCCTATGTTTGCTTGATTAAGACTTCCTTTGCTTTAGCAAGTGTAAACCCAAGAAAAGGTCTAACTTTAGAAATGTAAAAGATTCCAAGGCCCTGCTGTTTTTTTAAGCTCTTTATTTTATTTTATTTGTTCTAATTGGTTATACATGACAGTAGAATGCATCTTTTTTTAAAAAAATATTTATTTATTTATTTTAGTTGTACACAATGCAATGCATTTATGTTTACGTGGTGCTGAGGATCAAACCCGGCCGGGCATGTGCGAGGCGAGCGCTCTGCCGCTGAGCCACAACCCCAGCCCCAGTAGAATGCATCTTGACACATCATACATAGATGGAATATAACTTCTCCTTCTTCTGATTGTACATGATGTAGAGTTATACCAGTTGTGTAATCATATATGCACATAGGATAATAATGTTCAATTCATTCTACTGTCATTTCTTTCCCCATACCCCTCCCCTCCCTTCTGTCTAATTCAAAGTACTTCTATTCTTCTGTAACCCCTACTCTCTTATTGTGAATTAGCATCCGCATATCAGACAAAACATTCCGCATTTTTTTTTTTTTTTTAGCACTGGCTTATTTGCTGGCTATTTTTGTAGATAGAAAATGAATAGAGCGGTGCTGCAGGGAGCCCAAGAGAGATGTATCTGTTGCAGGCTAGCCGTCGCCTCTTTTCCATCCTCCAGTGTCATGTCAGCCTTATACACCAACGTATCAAGGTTTCATTTTCTCTTTCCAAAAGACATTTGAGTTTTCTTCCCCTTTCCAGGGCCAATAAGGTGAAAGTGCATGCAGTTTGTTTGGGATCAAAAAGGGGACAGCAAGGGAAAGCATTATTTTCCATGCCTAACATGCCTTGAGAGCAAGGATGACCATCCCTTGTAAGTTTCACAGCACCCATGGGAAGATCGCCCAGCCTGGCATGTGTGGTCACTTTACCATCACTGGAAAGTGTTGGGAACTGGTGAGTTCCTCCTACTTCTTCCTCCCACAGATCTACACACTGGTATCCTGATACCACAGAGGTAGGACTTGAAAGCTGACTTGAGTCAAGCAGAGAGAAGGGCAAAGTTGTCAAGGAAAAGGAAAAGGAAAATTCACCTGTCCATTCCCTGTGCCACTCCAGGGTTAAATTTTTACAGTAAGGGCTCCCTAGGGGCCATGAGCCTGGGGGAAGACATTCTCAGCAATGACTTGAAGAAAAGCAAGATTGGAGGGGTCAGGGCGTGGATCTAATTAATGATTTTTGACAGAGTTTACTGATTTCTCCCCATTTCAGACTGGCCTAAAGCCTCTGTCAAAAACTTCCTTTTTGTTTGTTTGTTTTTGTACCAGGGATTGAACTCAAGGGCACTGGACCACTGAGCCACATTCCCAGTCCTGTTTTGTATTTCACTTAGAGACAGGGTCTCACTGAGTTGCTTCCTGGTCTCAGCCTCCCAAGCTGCTGGAATTATAAGTGTGCCCCACTGCATCCAGCAGAAGTTGTTCCTTTTTTTTTTTTGTGGTGCTGGGGATTGAACCCTGGGCGGTGGCATGCAAGGCAAGCACTTTACCAACTGAGCTATATCCCCAGCTCTGAAGTTGTTCCTTTTTGAGATGAGGGGTCTGAAGAGGCAAAATTCAGACAACAAGGGGAGAAGCCTGTAAGATGTATGTTCCTGGATACACAGGCTGGTAGTTGATGGGAAGAACTATCTTCATTCTCCTCTGGCCCTGACCTTCTTTCTCTGCATTGTCTCCATTTACTCTTGTTTACACTCGGTCTTTTTCCAGAACTCAATTTTCAATCCCCACGTGTGTCAGGAGAGATTCTACCCAAGTTGCTAAAGTTGACTAGAAAGAACCTGAGAAAGGCAGGAGGGCATCCTTCCCCCCAGCCCCTGGAAGATGGGTGGGGTGGGGTGGGAAAGGCAGGATTCTAGCATTTGGGTCTTAATTCAGAACATTCAAATTCAATAGTTTGGGTACATTGGAAATGGAGAATTGCTAAAACAACTTTGAAAGGGGTTTATGCCTGCAGTCTCCCACCTACAGAGCAAACATTTCAAAACTCAGCAGCTCTGGAGGCTGAGATTTAAGGCTTGGAAGTTTGAGGCCAGTGTGGGCAACATAGTGAGACCCTGTTTCAAAATAAAAATTAAAAAAGGACTGGGAGAGGGTGGTGTTGTAGCTCAGTGGTAGAGCGCTTGCCTAGCATGCAGGAGGCACTGGGTTCAATCCCTGACACCACATAACAAATAAAACAAAGGTATTGTGTCCATATATAACTAAAACAAAACAAAACAAAACAAAAAAATGACTGGGAGGGCTGGAGTTGTAGCTCAGTGGTAAAGCGCTTGCCTAGCATGTGTGAGGCACTGGTATCGACCCTCAGCACCACATAAAAATAAATAAGCTGAGCGAGGTGGCGCATGCCTGTAATGCCAGCACTTGGGTGGCTGAGGCAGGAGGATCGCGAGTTCAAAGCCAGCCATCAGTAATGGCGAGGCACTTAGCAACTCAGTGAGACCCTGTCTCTAATAAAATACAAAAAAAGGGCTGGGGATGTGGCCCAGTGGTCGAGTGCCCTTAGTGCAATCTCCGGTACCAAAATAAACAAACAAACAAACAAATAAGTAAATAAATGTATTTTAAAAAAAGGACTGGGACTGTGGTTCAGTGTAGAGCCCTTGGGTTCAATCCCCAGGACCCACCCACCCACTGCATGCATGTGCGCACACACACACAAAAAAAAAAAAAAAAAAAAGAAAGAAAGAAGGAAAGCCCATTGAAATCCATACCTTCACATGTCCCCACAGATTCTGGCCTCCCTTACAGCTTCACAGACCTATCTGTACTGTAAACAAGCATCACTCCCTTCTGTTTTCAACTGGAAACAAACTGACCTGTGCTCAGCTTTGCAGACATGGCCTCCACACAGCCAGAGAAAAAAGGGCTAAGGGACTGATACTATTATTTGTGTGGACAGGTGTTGCCACCTGCAGCAACGATACCGCGGGAAAGAAATCGGAGGCAGACTGGGAATGAGTGGTTCCTTTATTGTTCCTTCTTCTTCTTCCTTCCTTCTCTATCTTCTCTCTGATTCCGCCCCCCGTTCCTCTCTACAGTCTGGTTAAATACTCTTTACCCATCACAGGTGCATTAGTTCTCTTAACAAGCATACACGTGTCTCACAAGCTCGACTTACAGGTGTAGCACGCAGTGCCCACGAGCACAGAAAAATTCTTAGTAAAGGTCAGGTGTAAGTTGTAGTAAACAAAGCCTTGCTTCTGACAAACAAGTAAGCGCCACCTCTTGGCTCTCAGCCAGCCGCCATCTTAGAGCTACTTCCTCATCAAAGGCTCTTACAGACAGGGTCTCTTTTTGTTCCACTTTTATTTGGAGTTTGTATTTTGCCTATATGTGCTGCAAAAGGAAACTTCAGATAAGTATGAGTGGAAACCAGAATTCTCGATATAAGAGGTGAAAAAAAAAAAAAAACAAAAAAAAAAAAACAAGGTCCTTTTGCTAAATCCCCTCAACCTAATCCACCTCTACAAGATTCCCAGAATGGAAATGAAAAGAAGAGGCAAGGTAGCTCTCCATGGTCCAGGATATGTAGCTGAACACTTAGGGGAAAAGCAAAAACTGAGATAAAGCAGCTGGGGACAGTGGTGCCACCTATAATCATGGTGACTCTGGAGGGTGAGGCAGGAGGATCACAAGTTCAGGGCTGGCTTCAGCAATTTAGCAAGGCTCTAAGCAACTTAGTGAGAACCTGTCTCAAAATAAAAATAAAAGGGGTTGGTGTCATGGCTCAGTGGTAGAGTGCCCCTGGGTTTCACCCCAGTACTGAAAAAAATTAAGCTAAAGCAAAGTAAAAATGGTAAAAAGTATGATTGATCTTTTTATATTTTCTTCACAAAATACTAAAGATACATACATGTACCTGATATTTTCCCCCTGGTTTTCCTTGGGTGTTTTGGACGCATGATTTAGGAAGATTTAACCGAGTCCTTCTGCCTTGAGTAGGAAAAAAGAAAAAGAGCTTGTCTTTATCCCTAGAATTTAACCATAAAGAACAAAGACACAAACACAAAAGTAAAATAGTACCTTGTTAGCAGTGCCTACTGCCAGTCTTAACTTTGGGTCCTTCTTTCTCTTTATATCAATGGGATATGGGGAGACCAAAAAAATATTAAAAGCAAATTTCTCTATACCTTTTCTCTTCCTCCAGCCCTCCAGGTCTGTGGACAAAAATAGGGTCATAAGTTTGAATTTAATAAAATAAGTCTAATAAACCTCTTGTTTAGCATGTCCTCTATATTGGACAGATGTTAAGCTGTTCCCAGTACCAGATTCCTTCCTTGTAAACAAGAAAATACCTGGCGCTCTCTCTCTCTCTCTCTCTCTCTCTCTCTCTCTCTCTCTCTCTCTCTCTCTCCTTCCCTGAACCTTTAGTTTAATTCTCAATATTACTTTTTGTAACAAGTGTAAATATTTGCCTGATCACTAAGAAATAACTCAGATTCTTGTCTCAGTTCACGTGGAAACCTGGAAGAAGTCTTTTCCAGCCTCTCCTTACAACTCAAGCAGGTTTCAGGACTCAGATGGTCTTCCTGCATTTACCCAGGGTCTAACTCAGCACCCCTGGAAATCCCTTCTAGCCTGGAACTGGTGCCTGGTGCTCTCCCTGTCCCCCATTAGTAGTGGAGTAAGGAGACAGAAACGTCAGAGGTCCCTGGTGGGTATGAATACTCTTTCTACATTTTGTATGCCTGGAAAGAAAGGACACCCCTCCCCCTACTTCCTGCCCCCCTCTCCCTCACACATTCATCTGCAAGCTTTATAGGAGGATTTTGTTGTTCAAGGAAATGGAGACAGAAGAGGGGTAAATCACTTGCCAATCTGCTTTCAGAAATAGCAAAAGGTGTTTTTCTAATGGCCTTTGGCTGAGAGGGAGAGAAATTCCTGCCCTAAGTGCAGATACATACCCATCTCTCAGATCAACATTACCTTTGGCTATCATGATCATGTAGCTGCCTCTTGGTTCAGAGAGTGAGAGAGAACTGAGGAAGCCATACTGCTGAACTCCCATCTCTTCCCCCTTCTTCTTTTCTTTCTCCCTCCTTCCTTCCTTCTTTCCTTTCTCTAAGTACCAGGGATTGAACTCAGGGGTGCCTAACCTCTGAGCCACATCCCCAGCCCTTTATATGTTTTATTTTGAGACAAGATCTCACTAAGTTGCTTAGGAGCTTGCTTAGTTGCTGAGGCTGGCTTTGAACTTGCAATTCTCCTGCCTCAGTGTCCTGAGCCACTGGGATTACAGGTGTGCACCACTGTACTGGGCTTCTTTCCCCTTTCCTTCACACCCCTCAGAACATAGCCCCAAAGCCTTTTATTTGGGGTAAATGGATTTCCCAAGACATCAGGGCTCAAGTGACAACTACTGGAAATTTCTGGCTTTTCTCAGTCTCACTAGTGTCTACCTGAGATGAATTTAGTGGACTAGGGGACAGGTGTGCAAATACAAGGCAAAAAACAAACAGGGGCTGGGGCTGCAGCTCAGTGGCAGAGCGCTTGTCTAACATGTATGAGGCACTGGGTTGGATCCTAAGCACCGCATACAATAAATAAAATAATTATTTAAAAAAAGAGAGAAAGATTCCTGAAAGTAAACAAACAAACAAACAAACCCAAAACCCCACAATGCCGAGCGGAGAAGGGGAAAAAAAAAAAACCCATGAAGATCTTATCCTTTATACCTTCACTCAATCTTTACTACAACATCCTAGGCTCAGACACCTTTATAAATGGGAAGATCACTATTTATAAGGAAGACTCCCTTGATGTTGGACTGCACTAAATGATAGTCAAAAAAAAAAAAAAAAAAAACAGTTTTAATATTGAATAGGAATTTGCCTTCTTGGGACTTGTACCCATTGATCCTTCTTTGTGGACTACTGGAGGAAACATGATAACTTTTTTTTTTTTTTTTGCACTGGGGATGGAACCCAGAGGTGATTTATTACTGAGTCACATCTCCAGCCTTTTTTATTGTTTATTTTTGAGACAGCATCTCACTAAGTTGCTTAGAGCCTTGCTAAATTGCTGAGGCTGGCCTCAAATTTGTGATCCTCCCACCTCAGCCTCCAGAGTCACTAGGATTACAGGCATGCACAATTAACTCTTAATCCCTTTTCCACATACTACCCCTCCCCTCCAAGTATTTGAAGACATCTATCCTTTGTATTTCTAGGTCTTTCCTTCTATAGAGTAAAAACATTGCCATTCTTTCATTTGGTCTTCCTGAGACCTGGTTTCCAGATCTTTCCCTATTGTGCCTTTCCTTATTTAGTTAATATCTTCCATAAAACAAGATGTCTAGATCTGAACAGAAGATACAAAGTATAATCAGATCAGTTGAAAGCAGAGGGTGAATTTTATATCCCTTGATCTAGGCACTGTATTTTTATTGACACAGGCAGGATAGCCTAGGCAGGGAAGGACTAAGGGACAGGTTGGTAGTGAAAAATGGGAGAACTTTTCTTTCTCTTGCAAATTGTTTCCATCTACTTGACCTCTAGGGCTGCATCAGTCACCGATACCTTAATCCATACAAATCCCCAAGATCAGGAAGGGAGCTGCCACATCAGCAGCCATTTGTAGGGAGCAAACATTTGCTGAGTGGAGTCTGTGTAATTTGTGAGAAAGGAAATGAGTATTGGTGTAGAGAGATGATGTGATGGGTGAGAAGGAGAGGCCTCATTATCTCAAGGGAAGGAAGTGCAGGTGACCTAGGTAGGCCAGCTACTTCAGTTCCATGCTTTATGACTGCTGGCCAGGTAATTCAACTTCTTTCATGATGCTTTACCCTGACCTCCTTCTTTGGTGACAGCTGTTATTATTTGTGTTATCATTGTTGCTGTTATTGACGTTTATATAGCACTTTGCTATTAGCCCTTATTTCTCACCACATCTCTGGGAGGTTGGTGTGATCATTATTCTCACTATATACATGAGGAGCCTCAGGCTCAGAGAAAATAAGTAATGTACCCAAGATCACATATCTGAAAAGCAACATATCATTTTCTTTTTCTGCCTCTGGTTCTCAAGTTTTCATATAAATCCATATATGTGGAATATACATTTAAGATGATAGCTTCTCTTCCCCCCTCATTCTACCTCAATTCCATCCCTACCTATCAGACAATCAGGTGTTATTCTGGGTCTTTGGTCACTGCCTCTCCTTTTATTCCTTTTGGAAAAGAGGAATCAAGCAGACTACACAAGTAGCCAAGATCACCAGGTTCAAAAGGGACTATCTCTGTGTAACCCTTAGAGATTGGAAATTTCTACAGTCCAAGTCACATATTAGATGATTTATAGATTTTGTGAAAATCTCTAATGGGCTAGAGTTGGGCCATGATGAAAGGTTTGACACGCACGTGGGGTGGTCTTCTCCAAGTTTGTAAAGATGTAGCCATTTTGAACATGACTGATCTTGAAGTTGAAGGGCTCATGTTTGTATAATTATGAAAAGCTAAGGAAAATTGGAAGTGGGTTATTAAAGTGAATTTGAGGAGCTGGAGGTGCAGGGCAGTGATGGATCCCTTAATTAGCATGTGGCGAGTCTCTGTATTCAGACACTGTGCCATAAATAAATAAATAAATAAAGTGAATTTGGGAAGCATTCTCTTTTTTGGTACGGGGGATTAAACTCAGGGGCACTTAAACCACTGAGCCACATCCCCAGTCCTTTTTTTGTATTTTATTAGAGACAGGGTCTCACTGAGTTGCTAAGTGCCTCGCCATTGCTGAGGTTGGCTTTGAACTCGCAATCCTCCTGCCTCAGCCTCCCAAGTGCTGGGATTACAGGCGTGCGCCACCGCGCCCGGCTCTTGAAGCATTAATTCTCTTTAAGTACACCTCTTTCCAAATTCTTCTGATAGGTATGGGGATGCTATGACTTCCCAAGTAGTAGAAGTCATGATATAGAGACGGATATGAAAAAGTCATGATACAGAGATGTCATTGTGTACATATAGATCAGAACTTTGAAGACTGGGGAATAAGCAGATCAAAAGTGCAAATATCAGCCAGGTGTGGTGGTGCACCACTGTAATCCCAGTGGTTTATGAAGCTGAGGCAGGTGGATTGCAAATTTTATTAAAAGCCAGCCTCAGCAATTTAGCAAGGCCCTAAGCAATTTAGTGAGAACCTGTTTCAAAACTGAAAAGGTCTGGGGATGTGGCTCAGTGGTTAAGCCCCCAGAATTCAATCCCCAGTACCAATAAATAAATAAATAGTCCAAATCTTCAACCTCTTCCACCTGTGAGTCTCCCATCACTGATCTGCAGAAACAGGAAAAAGGATGGAAGCCAGAAGCCTGGGGGCCACAGAAACTTCTTATCCCATAACTTACTGCAGGTTCTGGGGCCATGTAGAATATTCCTTACAGCAGAGTTGATATGATGGGCACTCTCAGGGGGTGACAGGAAGAAGAGAGGGGAGGCCAAATTAGGGGCAATAGATCACTTGGGTCTGGCATCTGCTCTCCTGCTTTATGCAAATGTTGCTTTAGCCCCAAAGAAACCACATTCTGGGATCAGCTAGCTGTTTATTTAAAAATACGCAGACTTTGCAACCCGCCTGGAAAGCTCTGAAAGGACTCCTGATAAGGGCATCTAGTCAGATCCCAGCAGCAGGGCAGTAAATCGAGAACATGCCGAAACATCAAAAAAAAAAAAAAAAAAAACCAAAACCCTTCCTTGATCAGATGTTGTAAAGAATTTGCCAACTCTGCAGATAAGGAGATCGCTAGAGAGAGTGCTTGTATGAGTCCCTCAGAGAAAGCCCATTTATTTTCTTCTTCCTATTACTTTCTGCTCTCTGGATTAGCAAGTCACGGACAAGAAGAACAGGAAGAGTGAGCTGCTGGTTGTGAGGCCACTGCAGCCCACATTGCATATGGCCTTTCTTTACCCGGTGTTCCAAATAAGCAAAGTGGGAGGATTTTGACTTTCCTTATCAGTTTTGAAATACAAATCACAGAGACTCAGCAGCTGCCAAGGTAAAGGGCTATCACAGAGCAAATACCTGAATGGGAGAGACATATTTGAGAAAGAACAGATAACATTTTCAACATAGGTAGAGAGCCCCATGTTCATCCACCTTCAGCATTCCTTCACCTGAGCTTTTACTAGCTTTTGGAAAGGGTGTCAAAGAGATTAAATAGTTTATAAGAAGGCAGGAGCCAGGTATCTTACCAGTCTTTTTTTTTTTTTTTTTTTTTTCACTTGTTGGAGCTGGCCTGGAGACAACCATGCTGAAATAATGGGTCTTGGCAATTTTCACAAGCTAAGAGACTTCAAGTACACTATATTTCACTTTGCAATGGTTACTCAGCCCCTTGACCAGAGGGAATATCAATTTTTTTGCTGAGAATCAGTAAAGATCATTAAATGGTGAAAATATAAGGGGGTGGGATTTAGAGTTACTTTTTATAAAGCCAAGTTCAGATTTCATAAGTCTCTTTCTCTAATCTCATTTTCATCTCTCCCATCACCAGATTTGACTTGTCAGCTAAAGAAATGGAGACCAAAGGCATTTCAACTCACTGGAGCTGAGTTTGGAGAAACCCAAGTGCTTTCCACTCATGACAAGTTTTCAAGGAGTGCCATGGTGGGAGATCCAAGACAAGCTTATCAAAGAACAGAGCGGACAGATAGGATGAATTTTAAGAGGTAAAAGAAATCTTAAATCTACAACCAGGAAGAGATAGATTCCAGGTTGCTATATCTGCAAATCTTTTTAAAATCCAAGAATGCCTGGGAAGAAAAAAAAATGTAAATACTTAGAGGGTAAATGGGGGTTTCCTGCTCAAAGAATGAGAAGAAATTTTAAAAGAAAGGCTCTCAAAGTGGGAAGAAGAGAATAAATAAGTTGATTGCCTAAGAGTTTCTCCCTCTATAAAATGGTGTCAGGTTCCTAATGTTCCTGGATTTTCTTACTTCTTTGAAAGCCACTCTTAGGTTACTTTTCCTTTTAAATCATGGCACTGTAACTTTATTTATTTATTTTTGTGGTATTAGGGATTGAACCCAGGGGTGTTCCATCACTGAGCTACATTCCCCAGCCCTTTTTGTTTTTTATTTTTATTTATTTTTAAAATATTTATTTATTTATTTTAGTTGTACTCAATGCCTTTTATTTTTATGTGGTGCTGAGGGTCGAACCCTGGGCCACTCCCGTGCTAGGAGAGTGCTCTACCGCTGAGTCACAGCCCCAGGCCTTATTTTTATTTATTTATTTATTTTTTTTTTTTTGTGGTACTAGGGATTGAACTCAGGGGCACTCGACCACTGGGTCACATCCCCATACCTTTTTTGTATTTTATTTAGAGACAGGGTCTCACTGAGTTGCTAAGTGCCTCACCATTGCTGAGGCTGGCTTTGAATTCGCGATCCTCCTGCCTCAGCCTCCCAAAGTGCTGGGATTACAGGCGTGCGCCACCACGCCCGGCTTAATATTTTGAGACCGTCTCACTAAGTTACTTAGGGCCTTGCTAAATTGCTGAGGTTGGCCTAGAGCTTGCAATCCTCCTGTCTCACCCTCCCAAGTTGCTGGGATTACAGGTGTGCACCACTGTGCCTGTCTTTTTACTTTGAGACAGTGCCTTTCTAAGTTGCCCACATTGGCCTGGAACTTGCAATCCTCCTTCCTCAACCTCCTAACTTTTGGGATTATAGGCATGTGCCACTGTGCCTGGATTGACTTTTAATAATCTCTTCTTTTGTATGAATGATTTTCTACCCATTCTATATCTGGAAAATTAGTATCTTCCAAAATGTAGTTCAAATGCCACTCCTAGGATCCTGGGGATGTAACTCAGTAGTAAAGCAGTTGTTTAGCATGCCCTAGTAGGCCCTGGATCCCCAGTGCCAAAAAATTGTGAAATTATTAAATTCCACTTCCTCAAGGAGCCTTCCCCCAATCCTAGATAGAGTGAAACTCCACTCTTCTTTGCGCTACCAATGCCTGTTCTTTGCACTTCCAGGTGCTTATCACATTGCTGTTATCACTTATTTATTTGTCTATTCATTTTTGTATCTTTATTACCTAGGAAAATATATAACCTGTAAATATTTATGAAGTATTGAAAAGATAAATGATGAGACAGATCCAACACTGGCATAAGTGGTATGATATTAACAGCTGACAGGTAAAGCAAATCTATTCAATTTTTGGTTTTCTCTCTTCTTCATCTAAAGTGAAGATTTTCAAGATTTAAATAATGATGATAACAATGTTAAGGGGGACATTTGTCTCACTAACTCCAATACATAGCATTATCTTTACATCTAGGGGCCATATTTTAAGAGCATCTTAGATTCTCTGTGTTGGAAGGGACCATAAAGATCATCTAGCCCAGGGGCTGGGGATGTAGCTCAGTTGGTAGAGTGCTTCCTTTGCATGCACAAAGCCATGGGTTCAATCCCCAGCACTGCAAAAAAAAAAAAAAAAAAAAAAAAGTCATCTGGCCCAGTCTTATCATGACTGAAACTGTGTTTTCACCCAGTGATTTTCCAGTCTCTGATTACAACCCACCCATCACCAGAGACAGGGAGCTCATGACTTTGTGACACAGTCAATTTTCTCTTCAAACTACTCTGACTGCTTTTCTTTACTCAAGATGAGATATATTTGCTGAAACATTTGCCCTCTGCTCCTAGTGCTATTCCTTCAGCTATCAGTAGTCAGTCATGATTCCCCTCCCACCCCAGTCTTCCTACTCCAGGTGAAATAACCTCCTTATCCTTTCAGTTGCTCATCATGTGACATGGCTATGAGTGTCACCCAGGAACCCAAGCAACATCCTCTGAGAACACCCAGAACAGAACATGGAATTGCTGCATGGTGTCGGCAGCAGAGTTGGTTGGGACTGTAATATTTTCCTCATTCTTCTAGTCTTACCAGCTGCTTGTTGAGCACTGGCTTTTGTTTCAAGCCCTTTATGTATATTGTCTCATTTTACTTTGCCATACCCCGAGAGGCAAAGTATTTGTGTTATAATTTCCATTTTACATTTGGTAGAACTGAGATGTACAGAGGGTAATTAATTGTCCTTAGTCTTATCCCAAATACTGTATTTCTGTTTGTATAGCACACAGATACTTTTGTTATTGTCGTTGACTATTTTTATTTAATAAAATTTAAAAAATATTTTTTTTGTACCAGGGATTGAACCCAGGGGTGCTTAACCACTGAGCCATATCCCCAGCCCTCCCCCCTTTTCTTGTATTTTATTTAGAGACAGGGTCTCACTGAGTTGCTAAGTGCCTCACCATTGCTGAGGCTGGCTTTGAACTCGCGATCCTCCTGCCTCAGCCTCCCAAGTGCTGGGATTACAGGTGTGCACCACCGCACCCGGCTTAATAAAATCTTTTTTAGTTGTTGATGGACCTTTATTTTATTTATTTTTATGTGGTGTTGAGGATGGAACCCAGTGTCTCACACATTAGGCAAGGACTCTACCACTGTGCTACAACCCCATCCCTATTGTTGACTTAAAAAAAAAATTTTTTTTTTTTTGCAATCACACCCAGAGTTGACTTATCCTGAAGGATCTATTTTTTTTTTTTTTTTTTTTTAGAACATATGGTGGCTTGGTTTTATTTTATCTAACTGGGTTAGTTCATAAAGTGAAACTGGTGCTAGGTCCTTAGGTTACTAGATGGGATTGTGGAACTACTGCCTCTTCTTTTTTCTCTTTAATTCCTGGCTAATGAGGTAAGCTGTTTGTTCTGCCATATACTCCCATCGTGATATACCGTCCTTGCCAGAGGCTCAAAGCAATGGGCAACCTAATCTTGGACTGAAACCTCCAGAGCTGTGAGCTCCAGAGCTCTTCTCTTTATAAGTTAATTATCTCAGATACTTGTTATCCTAGTGGGAAGCTGACCAATACATGTGAAAACTTGGACAAGATCACCCTCAGACTTCTCAATGTATTTAAGATTCCTTTTAAGTCTTCCTACACCTCATCATGTGAACATATGCACACTTGGCTTAACCACAAAACTACCACTAAAGATGGTCACAACTTCTATTTGCTCCCAGAAGCAAATAAAGAAGACAACCATGAAGTACAGGAAATAAAGACTGTTTTTTACCAGGAAACGTGTTCCTTCCAGTGATTCTTAAGACTACAATGCTAAGTAAGCCCTCATTCCAAATGGAACCAGGAAATCAGATTTCCAAACCTCAAAGGTATGACCAAAAGGGAATAAGGGACACAGGTATATGAGAGACAGAGAGAGGGGATCACTGAGCAACACTTTCTACCTGCAGACAACATCCTTCTCTTGGAACCACTTAGAAAAATTGGCTTTAGATTCTTTCTAGGGATAAGGAAAGTCAAGAACCTGAGGAGTCAGTGTGGGAACCAAATTCTTGGGACATGACCAAATTGTCAAATGTCCTTCCTACCCCTACAACAACATGAAGTCAAAGGCTTCTAGGAGATTGGGAGCCTGACCGCTCAGTGCAGCATTGATCTTGCCCCTGAAAGAATGGGTATTAAGGAACACTGATGTCTGCACTTTCAGGATTTAATAATCCTGATGCATATTGCACTAGCCCTTGTGTGAACCTTGACCTTCTTTTCAAGTCCCTGGCCTCCATGTTCATTAAAAAATCAGATCACCTGACCTGGGCCCTAGTGCAGCTATCACTGCCTTGATCCTCTCATTTCTGCTCTCACCCTGATGTTCTCCAGGGATGTAAAACAGTCAGGGCTCAGTGGTGAGAAAATCACTGGCTGGAGAAATCTATCTATAGTGGAGACTGCAGTGTGGGGTTAAGAAATGGGAAAAGGACAGCTGGAAATAGGAGGTTTTGCCCGGCTGAGCAGGAACATATTGTTTTCATGGGCTACCAGAAGGCAGAGGTTGGGGCAAGGATGGAAGAAAAAACAAAGAAATAGCATCTTTTCTGCTGCAGTCAAAATAGCATTAAGGCTAACACTTGGGGGCAGGCATTGCCCTATCCTCTCCTCTGGCAGCTTTAGATTCTGTATCTAAGACTTACTTCCAAACACTTTTTGAAAGGGTGATTTGGGATGTGTTCACAATAGCTTTTTTTTTCCCCCCAAAATGCAATTTTGAGGTTTTTTCCCACTGGCTCCATAATTTTCATTTTGAACTTTAACAAAGAGATAGGCCTAGACACTTTTAAATTTTATTTTATTAAATTTTTTTTTTGTGTGTGTGTGTGGTATTGGGGATCAAACCCAGGTCCTCGCACATGCTAAGCAAGTGCTCTACCACTGAGCCACATCCCCAGTCCCTATAGGTCTGGAGACTTTTGATATGATTTGATGTTTTCCATTGAACAAGGTCATGTGGGATGAGATGTGGTTCTCTTGGTCCAGCAGGATGTGCATGCTGAGGGGCTGGGACTTGCTCACTCACTGAGTATTTCATTCTCTCTGGCCTACTTGCTTTAGTGAGCACATTTACAAAGTGGTCAGCTGGGTTCAGAGGTACAGTCTAAGATTGAAAAGATTTTTTTCCTTTCCTGTACTTACCAACCTCAATAAATGCTCGTTGAGCACATACTTGGTAACACACACACACACATAGTTGGAAATGGGGTCTAACAAGTGATGTTTACACAGTACTTCCTTTTTAAAGTCCTGTCACAGACATCTTACTTCTTCTGGGGCATGTGAGGTATGTATGACAAGTATTATTATCAACTCCATTTCATAGACTGAAAAATCAAAAGAATTACGTGGTTTTGGGGAAGTAGTTCAGTGGTAGAGCACTTGCCTAACATGTTTAAGGCCCTGGGTTTAATCCCCAGCACCTCAAAAAAAAAAAAAAAAAAAAAAAATCAAATGACCAACCCAAATTGTATAACTATCCAAGTTCAGAATACATTTTCAGACTGTCAATCCCATATTTCCTTTCCTATAAGAAAATACTGATACTTGTGGCCACAATAATTAGGTTAAAATAGATCACACCTATGTAGGAGGTATGAATGATATAAAATTTGCCCTGATTGATAATTGTTGAAGTTTTGGGCTATTAATATTTTTGGGAGTTCATTATTTTCTTTTATGTAGGTATGCATTTGAAATTTTCTATGATAAAAAATTGTTTTTTAAACCTATGTCCTGTGCTGAAATCCTGTCCCTTTGAAACTTTCTTAAATAAATTTTGTCTCCAAGTTTCACTTTAATGGTGAAGGTTTCATTGCTGACAATGGCTGACATTTGTTTGAGTGTTTATTTTATTGGGCTCTCTATTAAGAGCTTTCTTTACACATCTTACATTTAATCATCACAACTGCTCTGGACTGGGTACTGCTATCCTTGTTCAGCAGACAAGGAAAAATGGAAATGTAGAGAGGTCATATAACTTGCTTAAGATCATACCCGTAGTTTACTCAGAGTTGAGTCTTGAACTCAGGTCCTTCTGGCCCAAGAGCTTTATTTTTATTTTGACTGAATCCCTACCTTACAACCAGAGGGGAAATGTCCTTCTTTTGGAGGTAACATTCTTCCATTTTGCAAGAAACTCCAAACATGGAATTAGAGACACACTCATCTCTACTACTGGGGGAAAAAAAAGAAAACAGGATTTGTAAACAGAATAGCTCTTTCATTCAGCCAGGGCTGTCTGTCTCTACCTCCCTGAGGGGATTCAAGCACTTAACTTTGTTTTGTAATTTCAGGTTGATGAGACTGGCATCCTTCTACCATCTGAGCACGAGGGTCATGGTTACTTTTTGAGTTCCTGCAAATGAAACTTCTATCAAAGAAGCAGGGAGGCAGGTTCAGCAAGTGGGAGAATTGCCTTTGAAAGAGATTTAGATTCTATTTCTCCTCATGGATTTACAGAGGACCAACATTTGGTGGGCATGGTCTTTGCTCCTAAGTGGGCTGGGATTCCCCCATCTCAAGTCCTGTTTGATTTTAGCCAAGTCTAGTGCTGGCTAGGCCTCTCTCCTCCGCAGAGACAGCCTTCTCAAACTGTTATCTGATGTGGAATCAAATATTTAGCTGGAGAACTTTCAGAGCGCTTCAGGGATGTAGGGAACTGTTTAGATATCAGATTCTCTCCTGCCAGGTCAAGCGAACCCCCTGTTGACGAATGGCTGTGTTTCCTCAAGCATCTTTCCCAGCAGCAAGCTATCTTACGCGCCCTTTAACTCTCTGTCCAGCTGAGAGGCCCCAGGCCTGCAGAAGCTGTTCCTCTAATCCCCATCTCAGCCTCAAGCTGCTACAGTGGGCAATGGAAGATTGTTTACAGAAGATGAAGGCTCACTGCCTTGCACCTGGTTTCTGTCTGGCCCATGCTGATGGGGATGAAGGATACTTCATTTATCTCAGTCTCTCTTCTCAGGCAGCTCCTGCTGTCATGGCAAGCTTGGGCCAGTGTTTCATTCCTTGATAAGCAGCTTTCTGAGGAGCTGGGGAGAGCCACTTACAGACTTTACATCCCTCTCTTGGAGCCCTCACCCCAGTTGCTAGGGGCAGCAGGCTGGGTGGGGTAGGGTTGATACAGTGAGGTCAAGTGGGCCTTGCAGTTCAGCTATTTGGTGGGCAAGGCTTTTTTGCTTTTTCTTTATTTACAGATTTTGGAAATAGTTGGTCAAATAATCCATCTGTCTTTTCTGCCTCTAGGAAGGTAAGAGAGAAAGGGCATCTTCTAGGCAGAGGGCATCAAGGACAAAACTTGTTTTATGAGAGAAGATAGACAGACAAGGAAGAGAAAGGCCCCTGGGGGGGCTGGGATTGTGGCTTAGCGGTAGAGCGCTCACCTAGCACGTGCGTGGCCCGGGTTCGATCCTCAGCACCATGTACAAATAAACACATTGTGTACAACTAAAGCAAATAAATAAATATTAAAAAAAAAAAGAAAGGCCCCTGGGACATAGACTTCTGGAGGATACAGTTAGCAGTGGAGAGTGAGAAAACACACTCTCTAGAAGCCCCTAAAGATAAAGAGAAGTGATAATAACTAACATTTATAGGGTGCTTACTATATACCCAAGCCCTGTACTAAGCACTTGATCTCATTTAATCCCAAGAGGTAAATACTCTTATTACATCCATTTAACTATAAGGAAATAGAGGCTTAGAGAGATAAGTAAACACCTAATAACAAGAAGAGCTGAGGTTTAAACATAGGACAGCTTGGCTCGAGGACCCCATGTCCTTAACAGCCACGCTGTAGCAGAGACATACATGTGCAGCAGGGTTGGAGAGTACAATATGTGGATGCTGACGTGTTGCTTAGCAGTCCAAGTGTCAAATTAGCTCCAGGCCCTCCCTTGTGCAGACCCACAACATCAGACCCTGCAGCTTGTAGAGGTCTAGGATCCGGATATATCCACTTTCTCCTCTTCTACCCTTAAGGGGCAAATAATAGTGGGTTTAAAGCAAGAGACCATTACCTTCTGAAGGGGGCTTCCTTGGCTTCTCCTATAATTTCCTTACCAATGAGTTAGCAACAATAAGCATTTTTACCACGTCCAGCCAAGAAACACCAAAGTGGCATAGTGACCTCTTTCACTGCCTCCCCTTCCTAGATTCTTGTCATTGCCACTTTCTAACCTGGCTACCTCTTGGCCAAATTGGCAATTCCTGCTGTCACAATGCTGACCTCCATTCTAGGCCAACACTGTGACTGGTTTCTCTATTATTGGGAAAGAGGATTGCAGGGTCTTGGAGACCAGTGTGAAATTTCTCAGGAATATTGTTGCTTGGTTTTACTTGGTGATAATCCTGGTACTTGAACCTGGGGTGAAGTAGCAACTCTGGGTGGTGGTTAGGGGAAGCAGATAGCAGAGGATAAGTGGGTATTTCCCCCCTCCCCCCACAAAGAAGCTGAATTAGGAGACTATAGGGCCCTGACTGCTTTTGCAGTTTTTTTGTTTGTTTTTAAATATTTGTTTACTTATTAGTTGTTTTTTTTTTTTTTTTTTTTTTTTTTTTTTTTTTGTGGTACCGGGGATTGAACTCAGGGGCACTCGACCACTGGGCCACATCCCCAGCCCTTTTTTGTATTTTATTTAGAGACAGGGTCTCACTGAGTTGCCAAGTGCCTTGCCATTGCTGAGGCTGGCTTTGAACTCGTGATCCTCCTGCCTCAGCCTCCCAAAGTGCTGGGATTACAGGCGTGCGCCACCACGCCCGGCTGTTTACTTATTAGTTGTACACAATGCCTTTATTTATTTTTACGTGGTGCTGAGGATCGAACCTGGTCTGCGCACGTGCTAGGCGAGCGCTCTACCACTGAGCCACAACCCCAGCCCCTGCTTTTGCAGTTTTTAAGAGGGAGATTTCCATTTCCATTTTTACTTAGATACATGTATTTTCTGCCTCCCTGGGAAAAAAACAAAAGAGCTTTGGAAACAAATTCTAATAGAAGACATGGCCGTAGTACTGTTTGGATAGAGTAGGAAGTTGATCATCTTAGTTTGGACAGGTTACTCCAAATTGTTGGGGCTGGGGTATAGCAATGTCTTGGGCTCCATTCCCAGTAAACACACACACACACACACACACACACATGAAATAGTTGAATTAGAGGAATGTGTTTACTTCCTCCTGGGATGGTCCTTAGGACTAGGACAAGTTGCTGCTCTCCCAGCCCTGAAGGAACATTGGAATTGTCCAGAGAAAGGATCTTTCCCCATTCATAGGCTGGGCCTTTAAACCCACACAGATACACAGGTAGTGCTGATCATCTTGGGAAACCAGACAAGAGCACATGATGGTGCAGAGTGGTACATCAGTCAATCCTGTCAAGGGCTATGAACATTTTCACTTTTTTTTTTTTCACTGCTAGGGATTAAACCCAGGGCTGTGCTGCTCACGTGCTAGGAAATGTTCTACCACTGAGCTACACCCCCAGCCCAACATCTTTTTTTTTTTTTGATACTGGGGATTGACTCTAGGGGTGCTTAAACACTGAGCCACATTCCACATCCCCAGCCCTTTTTACTTCTTAGTTTGAGACAGGGTCTCACTAAGTTACTTAGACCCTTGCTATGTTGCTGAAGCTGGCCTTGAACTTGCTTCAGCCTCCTAAGTTGTTATAGATGATGTGCACTACTGTGCCTGGCCAACATCTTCATATTTAAAGCTAGGCATAATAATGGCAGCTAAGTGAAGAACTGAAGAAACCCTTACTTCAGAGCTTATGAAGGACTAGTCCAGGACTCAGGAAGTCTGTGTTTCATTCTTGGTTCTTCAACTGAGTTGCTGTGGGATATTAGTAAGGAAGCTCAGCATCCCTAGGACTTCATTTCTGGAATACCAAAGTTATTCTATTCCCCATAACAAGAAAGTGATGTGGACAAGGACAAATGGAACCACTTATAATGAATGTCACCTACATTGAAGGCAAGGTGACTTTGATAAAGGTAAGTCCATGGCTCTTTTCCAGTGAGCTCTGGGCTCCTTTATTGGAGCAGTCAAATCAACTTGCAGGACTTCACTGTCTCAGGGGAAAAAACATTGACAGAGGGCTTCAAGCTTTTTTTTTTTTTTCCTGCAATTGCAGCTCCTATCTGACCCCTTGAGGACAGACAGTTGGAGACAAGGGAGATTGAGGTGGGGGGTGGACAGGAGGGGACACTGGTTTCACACCCTTCTAACCTGACGCCGCCAGGACTGGGATGGTGACAGGCCCTGACTCAGCTTTTGGAGCAGCTGACTCTGTGGACAAGAAGCAGATAAACTGCACCAGGCCTCTTAATGAACCCAGCGCCAGCTTCAGATAAACTGTCGCCACTTACTCCTCCCAGAACTCCCTTCTCGAGGAAAGACTTGGGTCTGCATCATGGGGCCTTGGAGCAGACAGAACTGGGGCCCCAGGAGAGGCTGCCCCCTCACCTAGAAAGTTATGGTTAGAACCTTGTTTGGTGCCTCTTAACTCCAGCTGAACCCAACCCAACAAGTTGAGAGAAGAACAGGAAACTAGCAGTTATCTGAAAAATACAAATAAAAACAACTGGGTGATGCTAACTTAAAATACAATGTATTTTACTTTTGCTTTTTATTACTCTTCTTAATTTCATGTTGACTTTGAATCATACATTCTTTTTTTTTTTTTATGGTGCAGAGGATGAGTCATACATTCATTTTATCCACAGCAGAGGTGTGTATAAGGAGGTAAATTCTGTTAAGGGATGCAGAGATCTCCACTCCAGATAAACAGAACAATGAAAAAGACAAGAGTAAAATCTGGGAGCCCTGATTCCCACCCAGGAATATTTCATTATAATATTTTCCCCTCACATGTATCTCAATAGCTGCCTCAATTTTACACTTGGTTTTGGCCCTTGCCAACTTGGTCAAGCAGGTGCTAGGAAATGGATTGTCTCTTTCTAACCAGGACAAGCAGATTCAAGCTCATTTATTTCAGTTTGCACAGGTTCCTAGGACAGTTCCATGGGCTCAAGAGTTACGTAAGTGTTAATTAATATTCCTAAGAGTGTGAACAAGGAGTCACTTTTATTAGGGAAGTGAAGACATAATCTGAAGGCATTTGCAAGAAAGATGTTTCTCATCTGGAATAATGTTAGTGCCTAGAAGTAGGTTGAAATGACCTTAAAGTCATCTTCAAACACTGGGATAATGCCCAAGCCAGTGGACAATAGAAATTCTCCACCTTTAGCTGGGCGCAGTGGCGCATGCCTATAATCCCTGCACTTGGGAGGCTGAGGCAGGAGGAACGTGAGTTCAAAGCCAGCCTCAGCAATGGCGAGGCACTTAGCAACTCAGTGAGACCCTGTCTCTAGTAAAATACAAAAAAGGGCTGGGGATGTGACCCAGTGGACGAGTGCCCCTGAGTTCAATCCCTGGTACAAAAAAAAAAAAAAAAAAGAATTCTCCACCTTCCAGTATGTCTGTTTTGACAGTATTAAGATTCCATGGAATGTGGCAGAAGACAGTTATAATGTGCAGGATATGGGGGCTGGGGCTACGGCTCAGCGGTAGAGCACTCCTCTCGCATGTGTGAGGCCCTGGGTTCGATCCTCAGCACCACATAAATAAAAAATAAAGGTATTGTGTCCACCCACAAATAAAACAAATTTGAAACAATAATGTGCAGGATATGATCTTGTAGTATCAGGTACCTTCTGATTCTTATCTCAATGTTTTATATCTGGGACAAATACTTTTTAATATCTATTTTTAGATTGCTGGTGGACCTTTATTTTATTCATTTATTTACATGTGGTGTTAAGGATCGAACCTAGTGCCCCACACATGCTAGGCAAGTGTGCTACCACTGAGCCACAATCCCAGCCCTGGGACAAATATTTTTAACTGAAGGAGATAGAAGAATTCCAAATTTTTATTTCAGTTTTCAACCTAGCTTCTGTGTTTGGATGGAGTGGTATTCTCTAATGGTTTCACCTAAGTAAGCAAAGACTGTGCCATAAATTTCATCTATCAACTGACCACATAAGTCTGCTTAACATGGCTCTAATCACTGAGTAGGGCTCTGTTGAATTCCGAATGAGTTTTGGATGTTTACTTAGCTGACATTTCTCATTGGTATCATCATGCTTTCCATTTGACTAGTAAATAGTTTGTAGCCTTCTACTCAAAGTGTGATCCATGGAACATCTCCAGCAGAAGCACTTGAGAGCTTGTTAGAAGTACAAAATATCGGGGCTGGGGTTGTTGCTCAGTTGTAGAGCACTTGCCTAGGATGTGTGAGGCCCTGGGTTCAAGTCTCAGCACCACAAATAAATAAAATAAAGGTCCATTTACAACTAAAATAAATATACATTAAAAAAAGGAATATCAGGCCAACACAGACATGCTGATGCAGAGTCTAACATGTTTAACATGTTTATGATTCACATGCACCTTCGTATTTGAGAAGCACCAGTTCATATTACATTATATTACCTGTCTCTCCCTCTTCTACCTATGAGCTAGGCAGTAGTATTTCTGTTTCGGTGGAAGCTGAGACTGAGAGTTCAGGTAACTTGCCCATGTTTATATAACTAAGTGGAGGATTTGGAATTTGAATCCAGGTCTTTTGACTCCAGATCCCAAACTCTATCTACTTTGCCATGATTCAGAAGAAGAAGCAAGCAACTAACATGATACAAACAAGTTACCCTCAGACAAGATCCTTTGACACTTCTGACCATTTTTCTCACAGGAGGCTGCATAAGATGCTCTTTGATAAGACAGTTGTGATGAGGAGCTCAGTTCTCCCTTCAGTTTCCCCCACCCCAGCCACCTAACAGTATCTCTAGCCCTGGTCAATAAGTTCACAGCACAGGCTATTAGCAGTAATTGTCACACTATCATAGTGTCTGGCATTTAATAGGCACTCAACAAATATTTGTTGAGCCAAATAGAATTACCTAGCATTAATACAGGTTTTTAGCTGTGAATTACCAAAGGTAAAGAAGTGTAGTAGGTCTTTATGAGTCTTCTCTCTACTCCTAGAGAAACCTTCCAATGACAGGTACTCCAGATAAGAATAACAACACCATCTTTGTAATCTGAAGGGCAGATTTTCAAAACAAATTCCACTGTCTGTGTCTGTTTTCTGAGTAGGGCTCAAGCCAGGAGCCCCAGAAGCCTAGGATTGGTGAGTATGGGCTTTACATACTTGCACTGGAAAACAGGCTCTGCTGCATTTTCTTTGACTATAAGCACAGAGTGTGGGAAAAGTCAAGAGTGTTGACTGAACCAAATTTGAAGCCAGGGGTCAGCAGGAGAAGGTTACTGGGTGACAGTAACTGGGGTCTGCTTGTAAATGTTGGCCCAAAATTGGATTTTCTCTGAGATTGTTGACAATGGGGAAAATCTGAAGTTAACCAGGCAGGAGATTTCAGTGTATCTAAAGGGACATGCAGCTCAACAGGAAATGCTTAGGTTTCTTTGCTTGCTTCCCCAAGAAAGCAGAAATGAAGCAAAGCTCTGAAGGGAGTTGAATTATTATGGTGTAAGAAGATTTCTGAAGATCTGGGCCATGAAGATGGAGTTCATTAGTAAATCTGACAACTATTCCATGCCTCCTTGCATTTTAGCATTTTACACCAAAAATATAAATGGAAGTAGTACACTGTTTTTTTTACAAGGAAGCTTTCAATCCTTACCCTCTCTAAGCAGCCACAGATTTGGGAGGTTTCTACCTTGGTTGGGTTGGTTGTGCAGTCTGACCCATCCAATTCTCATCCAGTCCTCTGTATCTGGTGAAATCTGTGAGCCATCAAAGAGAATCTTATAACTTTGTCTTCTTTGCATGTGTCAGATCCTAACTACAGAGCAAAAAAGTCCCATATGTGACAAGATGCAATGTGGCCTTTGATCATATGAAGAGTGGAGAGGCTTGGTTCATCCTTGTCCAACTTCTTTAGAAGCCACCAGAGTGACTTTTCCTTCCACATAACAATCCCAGAGGCAGAGATTTAGCTTTTGGGGTCTGGGTGAAAGAAAGCCCTCCCTTTCCCCTACTCTGCTCAACTTATTTTGACAAGGAGCTCTTGAGCCTTGAGATTTTTCTAAAAAGTAGATCAGAAGGAAAGGCAGTACCAGCTTCAGAGTAAATCTATCTCCAGGTTCAAGGGGGCATTTATGTGGATGTATAGCCCCATTTCTATTTCCTTTACTTCAGTTGGTTTGTCTCATAGCATTGTAGGGCAGTAGGCAAGTTTCTTTCCCCTCCAACTTCCTCTCCCACTCATTATAAATATACTTTATATAGCCTCTATTAGAGGCTATTTGCTGGTTCATTCATTCATCTAACACATATGGAACACCAGTAGTGTGTGGAGCATTTGGCATGAGAACTGACCATTTCCCCCTTGCTGCCCTATTGTTCCCTACACAGACCCTGTCATTTCATTGCATTTATTTGATATATGTTCATGTATCTCCATTTAAAAGGCAATAAACATCTTGAGGGAAGGAATCATAACTAGTATTTGTTCTTATCCTAAGCATCTAGCCAGGGTGTCTGGCACATGGGAAATACTCAGCATATGTTGACTGATTGGCATGAACATGAGGGGAGAGAGGATGGGATGAATTAATCAGAGACATCTAAGTCCCAGAAAGGAAAACAGCAGATCTAAGTTCTTCTGACTAGCCTGGACCTTGGGTAAATGATGAAAATGATCTTGGGTTTGGAGATTTAATCTTTTTAACCTTGACTTTGCTATAGTCTTAGTTTGGTTGCCATGCTGTTAATGTCACAAAGATATCTGTCAGGAGTGAGGACAGTTGATAACATGTCATCATTCTGAGTGCCACATAGTTCATTTATCAGTGATAGAGCACTGCTTAGAAACTCTTGCAACAATACATTTTCTAAATAGATTTGTAAGTTTATTAATGTACTTTCAGTTTTCATATTTTTGTGTGCATTGAAAACTTTATTGAGTTATGTTTGATATACAAAAAACTATAAGTATTTAAGGTATAGAACTTGATGACTTTGGGGGTACACAGAGACCTGTGAAACTATCACTACAACCAATGCCATAAACATAGCCACTCCTCCAAAAGTTTGTATGCATTCTGGAACAGAACATTAAACATCACAAGCATAACTGTTATAGAAGGTAGTTTGCCCCCCCCCCCCTCCTTTTTTTTGGCACCAGGGATTGAACTCAGGGGCACTTGACCACTGGGCCACATACCCAGCCCTTTTTTGTATTAGAAGCAGGGTCTCACTGAGTTACTAAGTGCCTCGCCATTGCTGAGGCTGGCTTTGAACTCGCGATCTTCCTGCCTCAGCCTCCCAAAGTGCTGGGATTACAGGCATGCGCCACCGTGCCTTCTTTTTATAAAGAGAAACTGAAGCCCAGAGACTTGAGAAAGGACATATTCCCAGCTAAGGAAAGAGCTGAGGTTAAAACTGAAGTTTCCTAATTCACAACCAAGTGCTTAGAAACCATGCTCGTGAAGTTGACCCCGATGTCTGATTTGAGACTCTGCAGTGCCACCTCTGATTGGAAACGTCTGCATGGGAAGGTGACTGGTCCAGAGCCAAGTTCACTTCCCTGTTGGGTTATGACCTCTGCATTCAGTCTGCTAGCCTGAGTGTAGTCTAAGTAGGACAGGCTCAATCAATGCTCCACTCCCACGCCCTGCTCCCTCTTCTTGCTAAGGGGACTGATCTGACCCAGGCCTGCCTAGGGAGGGTGGTTTGTCCTCCAGATCTTTGCCCTTCCTAATGGCCAGGGACTTCCAAACTCGTTTTGGGAGATGGCCTCCTGTCCACGCTGCCCCTCCCGCACGGGAGAGGACATGGGCCCTTCCACCCGGAGCCCCAGGAGAGCAGCAGACAGTCAAAGGAGGGGGAAGAAAGGTCCTCTGTACTATAAATATTTCTCAAACGTCTACTGTAAATCTCCAGCTGTGTCAGCGAGGCACAAGGAACAGAGCTTGAGTTAGAGCCGATTAGAGACCATATTCTCCCAGAGGAGGGCCAGCCTGCCCATCAGCCGAGCCCCACTGGGCCGCAGGACTACCTGGGGAGGATGCGTCTTCTGACAGCTTTCCCGGCAGCCGCCCCGCGCACATTCTGGGCCGCCGCGAGCTTCGGGAAGGACAGACGCCATTCCCCTTTGCCCCCTGCCCTCTGTGGCGCAAGCTCCCGGGTGGTTCTGTGGTGTGCCCTCTTCCGAGGTGAGTGGGGGGCAGGGGAGGGTGCGGAGGGAGAACCGAGACGTGGCAGAAGCAAACTGCCCGGGCCGGTGGGTGATTTATGAAGTGCTGAAAAGCATCTTCGAAGCTGTCATTTATCTTACTGCTCTCAGCCTAAATAAACACGGAATCCGCCTAATTATAGTTACAGTGGAAACACAACACCGAACCTCCTCGCCATCGCCGCCAGTCCATCTTCCGCGCGGCTCCGCCCCTGGAGCCGGTCCGCGTCAGCCCACAGCTGCACCCTAGCGGCTGCGGCTGAGCGCCCGCGGCTTCGGATTTCCAGCGGGCGCGCTTGTCCGGCTTCTCTCCAGGGCCCTTCCGCCCTCATTCCTCTCTCCCCGACTCCTCTCATGATCCACACAGGCACACCCCTGAAAATAATTTCAGTCCAGAGCAGAGGTAGCATCTCCAGCCTGCTGAGAAACTGCACCTGCTGCGCCCATCCCGCTGCAGCAGGAACTGGAGGGGACCCTAGGCCTGGTTGTTCCCACTCTTTTCCTGTCCTGGGAGCTTTCTAGTCCAGCTTGGTCCGGTCTTATGCGAGAAAAAGAGAACTCTCTCCCTGTGGTTGACCAGATCAGAAAAGGCAACAGAAAATCTTGGTTATCATATAATGTAGAGAAAGAAGGACATTCCTATTTTTCCTTGGTGATTTTTCTCAGGGGGAGAGAAAGGCCTCTCCTGTTTTATAATCCTTCCTTTCTCTAATCCTGCTCTTGTGCTTGAACTTGGAAACTTCCTTCCTCTTTGGCATATGGGAAACCTCCTGCCTTTGGAGACTCTTCTGTCCTGGTTTTCAAAGAATAGAGACACAGATGCTTGAAAAGAAAGCAGGCCTGTGATGCCCCGGGATGGTTCTGGATAAAGTGCTAACCCATTGGAACACCCTCTCCAACTTAATCTTTGTTCTCGAGAGGTGGAGTTTAGGGCCAAAACTGTGTTTGGCACAGCAAAAGAAACTAGTTATTCTAACAACCAAGAGAATTAGTCCCTGGACAAATGGAATCATAGTCTCTTCAACTCTGCAAAAACCAGTTCCCTAAAACGGAGAATTTCAGAGCCCAAGGCAGTGCATCAGTGGGGCAGTTCTTGATTTTACCCACATGGTGTTAACTTACACACTGTCATGTATATTACACTAGACAGATAATTCACTCCTAATTTACTGCTGTCTTTCTGTGTGTGCAGGGTCTTGTTCTTGTAGACAAATTTGGGGATCTAATAACAAAGTCAAGGAAGGATTCCTCAAGGGCAGGTGTAATCTGAGCTGCCCCCTGGAGGATGTGGGCTGTGGAAAAGGGTATAAATAATTGTTGCCACCTACAAATTGAATGGGAATGCAGAGGAGACCTTGAGGAAAGAGAAACAGGATGAGCAGAGAAGGCAGATCAAGAGAGGAAGTACATCTCCTTGTTCACTGAGAGTACACAGGCTGGGAATTAATTTTTTGTGGTGCTGGTGATGGAACCCAGGACCTTAAACAAGCTAGGCAAGTGCTCTACCACTGAGCTACACCCCAGCCCCAGTCTCAATTCCAATTTTGCTTCCTCATTCAACCCTGACTTGGTTTATCAGAAGGTTAGGGAATGTAGTCCCTCCTACTCCCAACATGGAAACCAGAGCAGCAAATTGCCACAGATCCACATAACTGTGAGGGGCTTGGGATGCTGGGTTCAGGCTCTTGACTCAAGCTTTATAATAACACCAGCAGCTTTTCTGTCAGTCTGTAGTCTTTCTGTCTTTCTGCTCTCCAAAGAGCAGATCCCCCCCCCCCAATCCAAATTCTACTCTGCTCAGCCTGCTCTCTGAATCCCACTCAAAGGAGAAAGGCAGAGTCTTTCCCATCTTCACAGAGGAGCATAACAAAGGAAAGATCTATTTTTTTACTAGTTACACTATGGCTTATCCATTAAAGTAAGATAAAAATACCTGTTCCCTGCCTGGTTCCCAAAGCACCAATTCAAATGAATGAGGATGTAAAAGCTCATGGTAAGAAAATCTCTCCCCAGGTAGTTCCAGATGAAAGAACAGCTCTTTAGCACTTCTAGTGAGTTAGACAATGAGGCTGCTCTTTAGAGCTGGCTGGGGTAATCTCTACATTTTTTTTCCCTTTTAAATAAAAGGGAGACATCAAGCCCCAGTACAGTTGAGTGATTTTCCTGAAGTCACACAGTAAATCACTCTTGAAGAGTTGATTCTTTGGTTATTGGATCACAATAACCAAATATTTCAAGAATATTTGGTTTGCTTTAACTCTTTGAAGGCCAAGACAGAGGAAAAGTGCATTTTATCAGCATGGGGTACATGCCTGTAATCCCAGTGGCTCAGGAGACTGAGGCAGGAAGTTCAAAGCCAGCTTCAGAAATTTAGTGAGGCCCTATACAGCTTAGGGAGACCCTGTCTCAAAATAACAAAATAAAAAGGGCTGGGGACGTGGCTCAGCAGTTAAGCACTCCTGGGCTCAATCCATGGTACCAAAAAAAAAGTACATTTTAAAATAATATGCCTGGGGCTGTGGGTGTGGTTCAGTGGTAGAGCATATGCTTAGCATGCATGAGGCCTTGGGTTCAGTTCCTAGCACCAAAAAAGAAAAGGAAAAAAAATGGTGTGTGTGTGTGTGTGTGTGTGTGTGTGTGTGTGTGTGTTTCCTATACATCAATGAGGAAATAAATTTTTAATGGAAAGGGGAGAAAAACTCTCTCCCCAATGTTATCTTTTGCTGGGTGAGTCCCTCTGCCTTTCCTGTTCTTCCCTCCTCTCCTGTTTTCTCCCTGACTTGATTCTGCCACTTCTTCTCTTTGACTTCTTAGTTGCCCAGTCAGCAATTTTGTGCCCAGGATGCTTTGCTTTGCTTTTTCTTCTTCTTCTTCTTTTTTTTTTCCTGCCAGTCCTTTCCTGCCAGCCATAGGGCCTCCCTCCCTCCTGACTTCCTTAGTTGATCCTGTGCAGAAGTCGATAGCTTATCTCCACGCAGCAACAAGAAAGTGAGATAGTGGGCTCGGAAGCCAGCAACTGTAGAGCATCTTGGGAAACAGCTTGCAGCTGTGAACAGTTCTATCTCCCCCACCTCACCCCAAGTAAAGGTCACCCAAAGTTACTTCTTGCCTCTCTCCTTCTCTGTCTCTAATCTGATCCTACAGAGAGGTCACTGGACTAGGGAAGACAAAAAAAAAAAAAAAAAAAAAAAAAAAAAAAGGCCGTGGGCAGGCTGGGTGGCCCATGTTCCCTTGTCTTTACGATGTCCTGATGTCCTGCTCCAAGGGAGTTCAAGTCCTGGTTTTGTCTTTGACGTGCTGTGCAACATCAAGAAAGCCACTCAGTCTCTTTGGGTTCCCATTTCTGCAGGCAGGTAGGATTCCCCAGAATGGACCTCTATGAGAGGAGGAATACTGCTGGGTCCTGTCTAATGAGAGGAGAATAATTGCCATGTCCAGTAACTTCTAATGGGCCATGGCCTCACACTCCACTACTTCCTTCTTTGTCATTATGTTCTGTACCCCAAAGATTTGACATGGAAATTTCATTCCAAGCAGGAATTCTGTCACATGGAATTTCCATTCTGAGAAACCCCTAGGGGTTGGAAGTACATTACTCATCAATACTTAATCTAATAAATATTCAACTTCTCTATTAGAAAAATGTTTTCCATTCTCACAGGCAATAAAAAGTACAAAAATTGCTTCTTCTTTGGCTTTGTTGTAAGCCAGTGATTCTCAACTGGCATTGATTTCACACTCTCCCATCTGTTCCCAAACACAGGGGATATTTGGTTTTGCCTGGAGACATTTTTGGTTGTCACAACTGGGATGGATGGGAATGCTACTAGCATCTGGTGGGTTGAGACCAGGAATGTTACTAAACATCTTACAATGCACCAGACAGCCCCCACATCAAAGAATTATCTGGCCCAGAATGTCAATAATGCTGCAGTTGAGAAACCATGATCTAAGTCTTCATTAAACAAGGTCTTTGGTGAAGTTTTGAGGACTCACAGAACATGAAAGTGGCTTTTAGAAAGCTTCTACATATTAGGAAAAGATGGCTGTGGATCTGGAGGCATCTTGTCTGAAAGATAGTTCTTAACCCCATGCTGAAGAGTTTGCAATATAAAGAGAATTGCATAGTATTTTAATGTATCACATAAAACCAATATATATATATATATATATAATAAATGTATTGTGTCCAACTACAGCTAAAATATATATATATATTTAAAATATATATATTTTTAAAAAATACATGTATTTTAATGTGTATATATATTGGTTTTATGTGATACATTAAAATACATGTATTTTTTAAAGGCATATATGTATATATATATATTGGTTTTATGTGATACATTAAAATACATGTATTTTTAAAATATATATATTTAAATATATATATATATATATATATATGTATATTTTAGCTGTAGTTGGACACAATACATTTATTTTATTTGTTTGTTTTTACGTGATGCTCAGAATTGAACCCAGGGCGGCGCACATGCTAGGCGAGCACTCTCCTGCTGAGCCACAACCCCAGCCCTCAAAATGTATTTATTTAGCTCCTATCATATCCCAAGTCCCACATAAGGTGCAAAGAATGCACTAAATAGTTACATATTCATGTGTTCCTGGGAGGGAGTTTCCCTTCATCTCAATCTGTTTCCAGTTACCAATTTTTGTTCCATATATTTGTGAATGTGAAGGACACTCTAGACAAAGAAAGGCAAGATAAAGAGATTTTAGAGAGTTGAGTAATTACTACATTGGGAATACTATGGATAGTGCTTAGAAAAGTAGAAGGCAAATTCATGGGAGAAAAAAAGATGACTTGGACTCCACTATAAGAGCCGGTAAGCCTCCCAGGGTCAAGAAGGCAGTCACAGAATGGAGAAGCTGCTGGGAGGTGAGACCGGGTATCCGCCATTGGGCTTGGGCCAAGTTATTGAAATTCTGTGAGTTGCATGAATTAACAGGATTTAGCATGGCCAGCCCTGCTTTGCAATTTGCATTGGAGCTCACAGTAAGTGTTCTATGAACTTGGAAGAAAGAGAGAAAACCTAGCAAGCCCAGTGCAGCCTGCATGTGCTCTGGTTACTTTCATATGGAGATCTTCTTTCTTTGGCTCTCTCATTTAACTAACATTAACCAAGTACCTACAATATGCAGGAATTGTTGTAGGCACTCCGAAGTCATAAGGACTTACCATTTGTTAGCAGTCATTTATTGAACACCTACTAGGTATCTGCTAAATTCTTGGGATACAGAAATGAAACAATCCCTCTCTTCAATAGGAGGGCTGAGAATATAGCTCAGTTGGTAGAGTGCTTGCCTTGCATGCACAAGGTCCTGGGTTTGATCCTCAGCACCACAAAAAGAAAAAATAAAAGAGCTGGAACATGAGAGTCCATAGGAGGGCTGGGGTTGTAGGTCAGTGGTAGAGCTCTCTCAGTGGTAGGGCACTTGTCTAGCATGTGTGAGGCACTGGGTTCAATCTTCAGCACCACATAAAAATAAATAAATAAAGGTATTGTGTCCATCTACAACTAAAAATATTAAAAAAAAAAAGAGGTCATAAGAGCTACATAGTGGTATATGCTTCTAACTCTCTAACTTTAGACACTCAGGAGGCTCATCAATTTAGCAAGGCTCTGCTCAAGGGCCAGGGGTGTAGCTCAGAAGTAGAGTGCCCTTGGGCTCAATTCCAAGTTTGAAAAAAAAGAAGGCCGGGCGCGGTGGCGCACGCCTGTAATCCCAGCACTTTGGGAGGCTGAGGCAGGAGGATCACGAGTTCAAAGCCAGCCTCAGCAATGGCGAGGCACTTAGCAACTCAGTGAGACCCTGTCTCTAATAAAATACAAAAAAGGGCTGGGGATGTGACCCAGTGGTCGAGTGCCACTGAGTTCAATCCCCAGTACCAAAAAAAAAAAAAAAAAAAAAAAAAAAAAGAAAAAAAAGAAGGAGAGTCTAGAGGGAACAACTGCTTCTTAAATTTCTATCATTCACTAGGAATCAAAGCAAGAGTTTTTCTTTTTTCTTTTTTTTTTTCTTCTGGTGCTGGGATTGAATTTAGACATCGAAAATGTTAAGCAAGTACTCTACCACTGAGCTACATCCCCAGCCGAAACCAAGAGCTTTATGTACATGATTTCTGCAATACTCACAATAATTGCAAGATTATTTGATAGATGAGAAAACCAAAGCCTCCAAAAGTTTAACAGAGAGGCTGGGGATTTTGTTCAGTGGGATAGCACTGGCTTAGCATGTGCAATTCCCTGGGTTCGATCACCAGAACTGACACACACACACACACACACACACACACACACACACACACACACGCAGAGTTTAACAGTATGGTGGTTTCTTCAAAAATTAAAATTAAAAATAGAATTGACATATGATCCATCAATTCCACTTCTGGATATGTACCCCAGACAGTTGAAAGTAGGGTCTCAGAAATGATATTTGTATACTCCTTTTCAAAGCAGCATTATTCACAATAGCCAAAGAATGAAAGCAACCTAAGTGTCCACCAGATGAATAGATAAACAAAATGTGGTGTGTACATATGATGGAATATTAGTTAGCCTCAAAAAGGAAGGGAATTCTGATACATGCAATACCATGGATGTACCTTAAGGAAATTACATTAAGTGAAACAAGCTGGTCACAAAAAGACACAAACTGTGTGGTTCTACTCATATGAGTGTCAGGTAGAATGGTTTCCAGGGGCCAGGGGAATAAGGAATGTAGAGTTTTAGTTTTCCTTTTTCCTTCCTTCTCTTCTCTCTTTCTTTTTCTTGTATTGGGGATTGAGCCCAGAGCCTTGCACATGAGCACTGTACCACTCACTGGGCTACACCTCCAGCCCCTTTTGTCTTAACATTGAGTGTTGCTCATTTGTCCAGGCTGGCCTGGAACTCACTATCTTCCTACCTAAGCCTCCCAACTAGCTGGGATTATAGATGTGTGCCACCACACCTGACATTATGTTTTATTTGGAAACAGAGTTCCCCAAGTTGCCCAGGCTGGCCTCAAACTTTCAGTCCTGCCTCAACTTCTTGAGTCAGTGGTATGACAGGCATGCACACCTGGTGAGTTTCAGTTTTTCAAGATGAAAAGAGTCTTGAATATTGGTTGCACCATAATGTGAATGTACTTAACACAACTGAACTGTACATTTAAAAGTGGTTAAGATGGTAAATTTTATGTTGTGTATAGTTTACCACAATTAAGTTAAAAAAAGTTCAAGATATGTGACCCAGATCTAGTTCTAAGGTGCCATTTGATTTTTCCATTACAGTAATAACTGTAAGCTAAGGGGGAAGAGAGTGAGACACTAGAGAAATATAAGCAAGAGATAATTTATAAGTGTGTTATCCTTTGCACCTAAGGACAACAACACTACAATTTTATTTTGGGCACCTATGGCTAGAAAGAGAAGTGAAAGCCAACAGTTAAGTCAGTACAGTTGGATTCTGACTTCTGCTCCCTAAGCCTTGTTCAGGAAAATCTCCACCCCTTTTTCTTCTTTCCCCTTGTGGTCCATTCATGCTGCCTTGCAGCTGCTTACAGCCCAAAACTGAGATTCACTTTGGATGGAACCAGGCAAAGTTTATCTTTCAGGCCTTGGGCTTTCCTTTTCTGCAGCTGGCCTAGGGGTGAGAGGCAGGACCCCTGAGTTCTAATTTCTACTACTAAGTTGCCATGGGACACTGTGAGAGAGAGTGTTCTGCTCTGCACTTTGGTTTCTTCATCTGCTACATGAGAGGTCAGTTCTGCGTGGTCTCTACAACTTTCCCTCCAGCACTGACACTGTAGAGGTTTTGAACCTTTTGGCGCCCTAACTCCGCTGTCTGCTCAAGATCCTCTGGCTCTCTCACACCTTTTCTGTCAGCAAAACTGCTCTGGACAGTTCTGATAAATTAATTCACCAAAGGCCACATATTTTCCCAAGACGTTTGCATTTCCACTTGGACTCAGACGAAAGGGAATGAGATTCTAACTTGGAAATGTCTTTTGATTCAGTGAGCAAGGAAGGGGCTTGTTGACGGGGTAGCGAGGAGGTGTGGGGAGACACTGTCTCTAAGCTAGGAAGAGGGCCAGCTAGGAAGAGGGCCCCAGCCCCAGCTCAGCTTGTGGGTAGAAATTCTTACACCTCTCCATGTGTGGCCCAGGCATGAACCCACCATGCAGTCTCCTTTTTTTCCAGGGACTCTGCAGGGATGCTAGGAGCCCTGCTGTCTCTGGAAAAGTGAGTTCCAGCTCAGATGCGGTGAGGTCATCAAGATTGCTGGTATGGGCTGGAGTCTGGAGTCTGGTAGGAGGGCTCATGAGCAGCTGTTTGTGGTTTTTCCCTCAGAAGGAAAGTCTGAGCCGATGATCCCTAGGTGCTGCCTGTTTCCATGTGAGGGAGAAGCAGGATATGGCTCCAGACCAGCAGAACAGGAGGGGAGTTGGCAAGGAAAGTCTGGGGTGACACATAAATGACATATTTCATGAGATGAAAGATCCCAACCTCTTTCAATAACTTCCTTGAGCCTGATTTGGTTCATGGGAAACCCCAGTTCTTCCCTCATATTTATTCATGAGTATTTTAAGTTTTGGAGATTTTGAGGAGCTGCTGCTTTGGGTGTGGAGGAATTCACTCCGTGGTGAGGACAGCTTTTCCTCTACTAGGTGCAGCTGGACTCCTCACGAAGAAACATCAATTCCTCAGGATGGAGGGGCCTCCAATCCAGCGAGATTAATGTGTCACTGTGGAGGGCTCCTGGCATCCTATGTACAGGGCCACGTAACCCTGAGGCTGAGACAGGAGAGGGACAGAACAGGGCAGAGGCAGCTTCCAGAACATTACAGTACAGACATCCCTGCTGGGGACCACAGGGAGGCTTGTTAGCCAGCCAAGCACTGTACCAGAAGCTCACGTGTCTAATGCGAGAAAGCAGGGAACTGTCTCTACCAGAAAACAAGACCAATGTAAACAACAACAACAACAACAACAACAAATACTCCATGTGGAGAGGCCCAGGCTGGTTCAGAAGCACAGAGGGAGGAAATAATTAGAAAAAGATGGTTTTGATTGAGGACACAAGGTGGTTTTGATTGAGGACATCAAGAATTCTAGAATGTCAAAGATGAGGGGGACTTTAAATTCTGGCCCAACCCTCTTGTTTTCCAGATGGAGAAACCATGCAAAGTGACTTGTCTAAAGTCTACATCAAAGACAAGATTCACATACAAGTCTTTTGACCCTCACCCAGCACTCTACACTTGATCACTAAAATGTCCAGTTTGCCCGACATCTTAAGACTCCAAGATTCCAATTAGCCCCACTTCATACTTTTTATACTGGGTTCCCCGTTGCAGGAGCCCTGTTTGGGGAGATGGCTTAAATTGCGGTTGACTACGGGCTTTGGACATGTTTGGGCATTGGCGCCTTCCGTAGTCTCACGGGACTTGGCCCGGGATCTTGCGAGACTTGGCCGGAGATCTCGAGGGACTTGAGAGAGATTGCGGATGAGGTCTGCACCATTTTTGGAGGTTAGAGGAGCGTGGCCGGCGTGTCGGGGTGTAGTTAGAGCCAGAGAGAAAAGTTATCAGAATAAAGGGCTGTTTGTTTCCAGTTCATCTCTAAACTTCTTCCTGCGGCTTCTTTGCTCCAAGCGGCCATCGCTTCAGGCGACTACACCCCGTCATGTTTTCTCTCTGTTCATAGCTTCCTTTTTTCCCTTTTCTTTGCGTATGTGCACACACACAGGGGATTGAACTTTTGTCCTGGGGCATGCTAAGTGAGTGTTTTTTGTTTTTGTTTTTGTTTTTTTAATGAAAGTGACTAAAGGGATTCCCTAAAGAAAAGTGCTACTTCACTATTTAAAAAGAAAATTAGACATCATCCATGTAGCTGCCAAATTCAGTGATAAGTGAGTATTTTACTACTGAGTTCCACCTCCAGTCCACTGTTCCTCACCCCATTTTTTTTTTTGTACTGGAGATAGAACCCAGGGGGATTAACCACTGAGCTGCATCCCCAGCTTCCTTTATTTTTGAGGCAGGACCTCACTAGGTTACTAGGTCCTCACTAAGTTGCTGAGGCTGGCTTTGAACTTGTGATCTCCTCCTGCCTCAGTTTCCCAAGTTGATGGAGTTATAGGTGTATACAACCATTCCTGCTTCCTGTCCCCCACCTTTTTTTAAAAAATGTTTATTTATTTGTTTTATTTGTACACAATGCCTTTATTTTTATGTGGTGCTGAGGATCGAACCTGGGCCATGCACGTGCTAGGAGAGTGCTTTATTGCTGAACCACAGCCCCAGCACCCCCCCCACACCTTTTTTTAAAATGGCAAATTCTTGCAGCGTCATGGACCTCTGTAAGGCTCCAGGTTCCACATAAATAAGGAATGTCCAGGGAATGAAGTTACTTTTGCCCAGAGAAGAAGGTTCTGAACTTCTGTAAGGAAATATGTAGGGAAATCAGGAGTTCATAGTTCTTCCTGAGGCTTTGGACTGTCCCTCTTGTTGTCTATCGTCAGCTCTTCAACCTGACACCAAGTTTCATCCTCCAGAGTTTTTACCAGTCTTGACCATCTGGTTATTTCTCTCCATCTCCCACTCCTGCTTCCATGCAAGGACTAAAGCTCTACAAGGTGTTTGCCACTGAGCATTGGGGCATATGGATTAATCCTTTTTAGTCTACATTTGTTATTGGCTTTGCTTCCCCTTTCTCAAACCTTGAGCACAGTCACGATGCCATTTTGAATTAGAAGAAAAGGTTGAGGACTCTTGGATATCTGCACTCAACAGGGGATATTGGAGGCAGCTGGAATGGACAACAGACAGGGCCAAAGATTAGAAGATAGGCTTGAATGTAGCCATTTGGCTAGGTTCTCCTGCTGCCTTGCTGTGTGTCTGGGGCAAAACCTTTAATATTAAAGATAATATTGCTGGACTCACCAGCCTTTAAGATATTTAAAGATCAAGTGAGAAAGCAGATTTAAACTTTTTCTTCACTTAAAAAATATTGAAAAATAATTATATTGCAACACACACACACACATTTTAAATCACCAATGCCCTCTGAGATATTTCAGTAAGCAGTTAACTGTTAAACCAAGCTTGAATTTCTTCTCCTTTAATATTCTTTAATATCTTCTCTTTTGGGGAGAGGGAGCTGACAAGCAGTACTGTAATGGTTGTGGTGAGAAACAGGACCCACATGGCTCAGAAAGGTCTGAATCATCTCATTTCCATTGTGAGGAGAGAGAATGGGGGTGGGGGTCTAGCAATAGGACAAGGTTCTGGGCTCGCTCCTCTCAATGTCCCTCAGCCATCTGAACCTTGGTAGGGTTGGGTTCAGATTAGGTTTAATCTGTAATTAGGGTATAGGTTAGGACTAGGGTTAGGGTTGGAGTTTCAGTTAGACATGTAGAGGGAGGACAGAATTTTGAATTAGGATCCAGGTTTCAATTAAGGTTAGATTTAGGGCTGAGAAACTAGGCTCAATTTAGTTTTTAAATTAGGGTTAATGTTAGTTCAATTGGTTAGATTAAGGTTGAGACTACAGTTTTCAATCTTGACAATGTTGACATTTTAACCTGGATAATTCTGTTGTGAGAAGGGGTGTTCTACATATTTTAGGATGTTTAGCAGATCTCTAGCCTATATCCACTAAATTTTAATAACATTTGGCCTCTTTTTGCATGTAAGAACTAGAAATATCTACATTCTTTGTCAACTTTTTCTTGAAGTAGAGGATCATCCTTGGTTGAGACCCACTGAGTTAAAATAAGGATTAGGCTCAGAAGGTTGAGGCAAGAGGAGCTCAAGTTTGAGAGTATCCTGGGCAATTTAGTGAGAACCTGTCTCCAAAAAAAAGTGTGTGTGTGAGGGGAGGGTAAGCTGGGGATATAGCTCAGTGGAAAAGCACCTGGGTTCCATCTGTCATACTGTAAAATAAATAAATACCATAAGGATTAAGATTAATGTTAGGATTACATTCAAGTTAGGACAGGGTTTGGGATTAGGTTATGCTTAGATTTTTAAAAATATACGTAGTTGTCCATGAATATTTATTTAATTTATTTTATATATATGTGGTGCTGAGAATCAAACCCAGTGCCTCACATGTGCCAGGCAAGTGCTCTACCACTGAGCCACAACCCCAACCCATGTTTAGATTTTTGAATTGGGTTCTATTCTAGGATTAGAGGTGGGGTTGGGGGTTGGGAAACTATTCAGATTAGGGCTAGAAGCAGGGTCAAGTCCCAGGTTCAGGCAAGATTTAGTGTTTGTAGCAGGGTGTGGTGGCACATGCCTGTAAATCTCAGCACTTTGGGAGGCTGAGGCAGGAGGATCGCAAGTTCAAAGCCAGCCTCAGTAATGGTGAGGCACTTAGCAACTCAGTGAGACCCTGTCTCTAAATAAAATACAAAAAAGGGCTGGGGATGTGGCCCAGTGGTCGAGTGCCCCTGAGTTCAATCCCCGGTACCACAAAAAAAAAAAAAAAAAAAAAAAAAAAAAAAAAAAAAAAAAAAAATTAGTGTTTGTATTTGCTTAGCTTTATGTGAGCACCTTGCAGAGATGAATGTATTGCAGAAATATTACACAATGAATTTCAGGTCTACGTTGGGACAATGGTGGGGCTGTCACACTGCTGCTGTTTTTGTTAGCACTATGGGAAAGTAGCTGTAGTAGCACAGGGGTGCTTTTTGGAGAATGCTGAAGTCTGTGGAGAGTGACTCTATAATGGCCTTCAGGGGTAAGGAAGGTGATCATTTTGGCTTCCTTGTCTCTATTCTCTGTATGACATAATGACCACTTGCACCTGGCCTGCGTGTGTGCATGCATGCAAATACATACTCTGTGTCAAGTGATGATTTACAGCTTATTTCACATCCTTGCTTGCATACCATGGCCACAAAGTCCCTCATGCCTCAGGTTAGGAAAACAATTCATATGTGAGGGCTCTCCTGTCAAGGTGTGCAGGTACAGGAAAGCTCACCTGGAAGAAGGGGTTCCTAGGGACAGTATAGAAAGATGACCCAAGGACCCCGGGCATAGGAAGATCCTGACCTGGAAGTCAGAACACCAATTTATTTTCACCTTTATTGTCTTACTGTGTGTAGAATTGCCAACAAGTTCATCTCCTTGCCTTAGTTTTCCCATCTGTGAAATTTCTAGAATAAACCTTAATGGAAACTCACCATCTAGCCCCAGTTCAATCAGGGATAAGTTCATTTCAACATGCTTTTGAAGTGTTTGGGAATGGAAGACGCGGGGTCAACTCTAAATATTTTTATTATTCTTTGTTTCCAGAAGGAAGGCGTGCACAGAGCTTCCTCTAGTGTGGCACCCATCTGCCCATGTCAGAGGATACAGGAGGAGTGGTGGTGCCAGAGGCAGATGCAACAGAGAGGGAGCTATGCTTCACCAGCTTGTCAACATGTCATTAGGGTGTTCCTGTGGGAACCAAGAGCAGAGGCAGGAGGCAGGAGATGTGGGAGGGAGTGGGGAGGGAGGAAGAGAGAGAAATGGAAGAGATGAAGGGGTCCATGCCAGTACCACATTCATCCCTGTCATGAGGAGAGCTCTATCAAACCAAGGCCAGGCCTATAAATCAGGCCATAATTAGTTGCAAAGAGAAAGCTTTAACATCCTCATCAAATTGATTAATACATCTTGTAGCTCAGGACAGGCCGGCCCTGCTTTGGAAAAACTGCACGCTCTCCCAGCTAGGTGGAAATAGAGTAGGGAGAAGGAACAGCTCTAACCAAGGCAACACAGAGCCAGGTGACTTCTGTCCCTCTGTTTACTCACTTGAAGAAGGCTCTGACAGGTGGCAGATGACACTGCTCTTAGTCTAGGGCCTGGAACCTGGAAAACCAAGTGAATATATTTGTTTTACAAGGAATTAGCCCTGATACCACTGGCAAGTTATTTTCCCCCTCTAGATCTCAGTTTCACCATCTGTAAAAGGGACAGATGGACCACAGGCACTTTGAATTTCCTTCTAGTTCTGATATCATAAATGTGTATGAGCTGAATGGACAAAGATTTGGGGGAGGTGTCATGGCTGGGAAGATCTGATACAAGTTTCTAGGACTTCTGATGAGAGTCAAGAGTTTGTGATAAGCTTAACTAATTTGTTCTTGCCTCAGGCTTGGAATTACCAAGCACTGCCTATGTGTCCTTTCCTAAGACCTGAGCAGCAGATACCCTCCCAAAGCAGTGCAGAGAAGAAAGATCTACTTGGGTTCATATCCTGGCTCAACCACTGATTAGCCAGGTATTTGGGGAAAGTTACTTAGCCCCGTTAGCTTCCTCCTTTGCAAGAGAGGTATCATAATGCTTACTTAACTGAACAATTATAAAGAATAGATAATGTAAGCTACATATAAAGTACACAGCTCAGTACAGAGCATGTAATTGGTGGTCAATAAGTACTAACCATTATTATTATTATGCACATGATTTTTTTCTTTCTTTCTTTCCTTCTGTGCTGGGGATGGAACCCCAGGCCTCATGGATGCTAGGCAAGCACTCTACCACTGAGCTACATGCCCAGTCTGTATTATTTCATTTTGAGACAGAGTCTCCTCAAGTTGTCTAAGATAGCCTTCAACTTGTAATCCTCCTGCCTCAGCCTCCCAAGTAGCTTGCAGATGACTTCTTATTTTTTTTTTTTCAGTGTTAGTGGGGATTGAACCCAGGCTTTGTGCATGCTAGGCAAATGCTTTATCACTGAGCTACATCCCAACCCTGAACATGATTCTTGATTTCTTAATAATAGCATCTATATCACATGAGACTAAAAAATAAAGTCCAATAAAAAAGTGAATCCATAGCTGGGTGCAGTGATGCATGCTATATAATCCCAGCAATTTGGGAGGCTGAGGCAGGAGGATCACAAATTTGAGGCCAGCCTCAGCAACTTAGCAAGGACCTGTACAACTTAGTAAGATCCTGTCTCAAAAAAAAAAAAAAAAAAAAAAAAAAAAGAAAAGAAAAGAAAAAGAAAAAGACAGGGGATGCAGCTCAGTGGTTAAGTGTCCCTTGGTTAAATCCCCAGTACAAAAAAAAAAAAAAAGAAGAAGAAGAATCTATGCTTTCCTACAGCATGTCCAGTTAGCCACTCTCCCAGAATATAAAATGAGTAGACAGCATTTCATTTGGTAAACAAAACTGGGCTTGAACTTAAAAGACTGTGTTCAGATTCCACTTTCTCAATTTATGAATTTTCTGACTTTGTTTAGGACTCTTTTACTCTCTGAGCCTCACTTTTCCTAATGAAGAATGTGTTCAGCACCAAAACATAAGGCATGGTTTAAATACAAAGCATTTTTTAAAATATTTATTTTTTAGTTGTAGTTGGACACAATACCTTTATTTTATTTATCTTTACATGGTGCTGAGGATAGAACCCGGGCCGCGCACGTACTAGGCGAGTGCTCTACCACTGAGCCACAACCCCAGCTCAAATATAAAGCATTTTGTAAGTGATGTTCTGGGATTAGACACTCATGGCTGCTGCTGACTGTCCCTGAAGTCCCGTCTGGAAAAACAAACAAAACAGGTTCTTTTCTAGCCCCTAGGACATGCTCCATTACTTGAAGAGATCCCACGTTCTTATGTCTTCTATGGATTGTACTTTTCTGTTTCCTGCTTTAACAAAAATTCTGGCCTACCTACTTATAATAAATTTTTAAAAAATCCCCCCTTGGTGGTGTTTGGGTCACATGTATATTGATGTAGAGACACTGTCCAATATCCATCATTGCCGCCTTCTTTTTTTGGGGGGGGTACTGGGGATTGAACTCAGGGGCACTTGACCACTAGGCCACATCCCCAGCCCTTTTTTGTATTTTACTAGAGACAGGGTCTCACTGAGTTGCTAAGTGCCTCGCCATTGCTGAGGCTGACTTTGAACTTACAATCCTCCTGCCTCAGCCTCCCAAGTGCTGGGATTACAGCTGTGTGCCACCGTGCTGGTGGCATTGCCTTCTTCTTTTATAATAATTGAACTGTTGGACATATGGCTGCTAGTGTCACATATATGCGTACACACACACACACACACACATCCCACTCCCCCCCCCCAGCCCCCGCTTCCTTTGCTGTTAGGAGTGGCATGTGACTAAGTTCTTGGTAATGGAATGCTGGTAATGGAATGCAAGAAGAAACAATGTGGGCCACTTATGGGCTAGAACCTTAAGAAATGGGCGTGACTTGCCCACACTTTATTTTTCTTGAGAATCAGAACGTGAGTGCTCCCACAATCTACTTAGACCTTGCAGACAAAGGCTACACGCCAGGGAATGGAGGTAAAACAAGACAGAGGGAGCTTGGGTCACTAGTTGATAGCACTCAGGAGAGCTAACCTGGAACTCAGACAATTTGGTGAAGGCTCAGGGACCACAGGCTTGGAGAAATGATCTAGAAGAGTCCAAATGACTTGTCATGAGCCTCGGGATGAAGAGTTTTTAAGGTGTAGACAGTGCTTGCTTTCTTATGCTTCTGATCCCCAAGAAAAACTGACCCTCACTTGGTGACCCGTTGGCTTCCTCGTCAGTTCGTCATCATTAATCAAGAGTTTCTCAGAGCCCACAGCATTTAGAAAAGTCTCCCTCCTCACACTCACCTTCTCCCCTTTTGGAATGTGGTTCTGGGAAGACTCAGAATTGCTGTTTAAAACGTTTAACTGAGCAGATGGTTTGGAATGTGGAGACTGAATACCTCCTTTCAAAAGCCAAGAGTTATGGGAGTCCAGCAGCCATGAGATCAGGGGAGAGAGCAGAGTGAAGGAAGGGCCCAGTGCCAAAGAGCCACAGGTGGGGAGCCACGGTGGGGAGGAGGGGTGGCCTCACTTTGTCACACCACTGGCCCGAATCTCAGGGCAGGACTGGAAGGTAAGTGCCAGTTGCAAATGCTCCCACCTCATCTCACAGCTCACCAAGTATTACGGCCTCGCACATAAAAACCAGAGCGCTAAGCTGCCAGGAGTGTTAAACTCAAGGAGCTGTGACCAGAAGCAGGTGGGCTCTGGGGACACGAGGAGGAGGCTTTTGCAGCAGGGCCGGCAGCTCCCACCAGAACCTCTCGGCTCTCAGACAGCAACTGAAACCAAGCAGGAAACTTAGCCCATGCCCCGAAACCCACCTCTGCCTCTGGCCTCTCCCCAGTGGGAGCATTTAGGGGAGTCCTGCACCTCCTTAGCAGGAGCTGGACTGCCTCTGAGCAGAAAATAAATGCTTTCAAGCCACATAAATCAATGAAAATTAGTAGGAGTCAAAGTAAAGATCCATCCTTCACCACTTGGATGTTTGAGCCAAGGTTCTTCTCGGTGATTTAAAGCCGTATAATTGAGCGATCTGATCTTAGTTGGCTTTTTTTTTTTTTTTTTTTTAATCCTCCTTTTCCTTTCCGGACAAAATCTTCTCCTATGAGGCAAGTGCCCACTGGCCTCTAGCTCCTCTGGTTAGAAGCAGGTGTGTGCACCTGTCAGCTTGGCACCCTGATGGATCTCTGTGCTATCTGGGTTCACTTCCTCCCTGCCTGCCCCTTAATGAATAGTCCGCCCCAGGGTAGGTAGGAGTTGTGGGTGTGGAGAAACCATTCTTCATAGCTGATCTCTCCCCTCCTCACAGAAGTGGAGAGGTGTGGCTGCTAAACCCCAGGTGAAATGTGGCATCATCCCAAAGGTGGAGGAGGGGCTGGAGTAAAGAGAACCTTTGACCTCCGACTTCTGAACTGGGGAGAAGATGGATAATACTATGATCATCTCAAAGGATTCGATTCCTCTCATCCATCTCTCCAGCACCTTTCAAAGATAGGGACTCAACCCAGTGATGTGTTGGAGAATGTGTAACGGCTCTCCAGAAAAATAGTCCTGTCCTGATTTGTAGTACTTTCATTCTCTGCCAGATTAGGAACATAATCCAGCAATTGATGGAAATATGAGGTAGAATTCAGAGAAGTTAGGTGCCTGGATTCACATTAAAAAGCAAAAACAAGCCAGGCACATGCCTGTAATCCCAGTGGCTTTGGAGGCTGAGGCAAGAGGATCGCAAGTTCAAAGCCAGCCTCAGCAAAAGTGAGGCACTAAGCAACTCACTGAGGCCCTGTCTCTAAATAAAATACAAAATAGGGCTAGGGATGTGGCTCAGTGGTCCAGTGCCCCTCAGTTCACTCTCTGGTACAACAACAACAACAACAACAACAAAACAAAATAAAATAAAACAAAACAAAACAAAAACAAAAAAACAAGGCCCAGAGGGACAAGTGGTATAGGGAAATGAAGGCAGAATTTAAAGTCAGAGAGACACAGGTTCGAATCCCATCTCTGTCACTTACTCTTCACATCTGTATGAACTTGAACAAATTTCTTTAGCTCCTTGAGCCTCAGCTTCCAGTTTAACTTTATTTGAAATGAAAATAATGATACTATCTTAGAGTTTTAGTGAAGATTAAGTGAAGTAATCTGAGTGAAGGTTCTGACACACAGTGTCTAGAACATAGCATTTGTTCACAACATGAGAACTTCCTGCCTCTCAAACATCTTTGCTTAAGCTGTTCATCAAGCTAGGAAAGGAATCAAAACCTTATCCTGTGTCTCCCAATTCCTGGTATTTGGCTCAGGAATCAACTTACTCATGGGTCTCGATCTAGGTGGCTTCTGAATGGCAGAGAGAACAGAATTAGTAGTTTTCTCCAGGACATGCCCAACCTAGGAAAAGAAATCCAACAGCACAGACGTGCTGAGTCCACTGCCAGCTTCAAGTCTTGACTCCGTCACTTGCAAGTTCTGACCTGGGCAGATTCCTGTGCCTCAGAATCCTCGGTTAACTAGCAAAGTGGTTACGATTCTTGCCACGAAGTAATTCTTGCCAAAGTGGTGATTCTTGCCACAGGCTGGCTCTGAGATTCAAGGGAAATAGTGGATGGGAAGCCCCTTTGTAAATGACTCCACATGCATAATGAAGTGGTGACAATTTTACCAACAGAATTTCTCTTGGAAAGGGAAATCTGCTTAAGAATGCCTTGACACATGATTATCATAAAACAGCTGTTATCAACACTTTAGAGAATATTGCTCTGCATGAGAGAGAGGGAGAGAGAAGAAGAGGAAGAAGAAGAGGAGGAGGAAGAGGAAGAGGAAGAGGAGGAGGAAGAGGAAGAGAAGAAGGAAGAGGAAGAAGAGGAGGAGGAGGAAGAAGAAAAGAGGAGAAGTGAGGTGTCAAGAGATTAGAGAAAGACCAGGAGTAGTGAGGGGATAATGAAACTCCACACTGTAGACTGGCAAGTAGGTGTTTTAAGAACAACGAAGCCCACTGTGCCCATTAAGTTTGTTTGTGCTAGAATACCAGGAACATAATATGGAGGTTGGCACATATTTTTTTTCATTTATTCCTCTTATAACTTCTCATAGATGAAGAAATGGGAGCTCAGAAAACTTAGATAGCATACTGGTTACCTAAGCAGTAGCTTGTGGAGGAGGGATTTCAATCAGGGCTTAACTGAATACTGGAGTATCTTGTTTGGGCCTTCATTTTTTGTTTTTGATGTGTGTATGTGTGGGGGGTGGTTTTGGGGTTTTATTTGTATGTTTGTTTCTTTGGTTGTTGTTTTCAGTGCTGGGCATTGAATCCAGGGCCTTGTGCATGCCAGGCAAGTGCTCTACCACTGAGCTATATCCCCAGCCCAGGGCCTCAGTTTTGGAAGTGAAAAGGTAACTTAACTCTGGGCTCCCAGTTTTTCTAGCTTTGAGAAGTGTCTCTATAGCTTGTCTCCTTGGTCTTTCAGATACTTGACGGATGAAAGAGGTAACAGATGTAAAGTACTTTGAGAACTTTTAAACAAACAATCCCATTTTGAAAGTAAGCTATTATTAATACCACATCCCACATGCTAAAAGCCCTGCTTAATCCACTCTGACCTAAACTGCCAGAGAGGACTCCCCACCTCCCCTGTTTAGTTTTATACTTCTAGCCAAGTGCCATGTCTATTCCACTTTGCATTCTCTCAACAGAAACCAAGCATATGGGTGTCCCTTAAAACTCTCCAAGTCTAAATACTATGATCATCTCAAAGGATTTGACTCCTCCCATCGGTCACACCAGCCCCTGCCGAAAAGAGGGACTAACCCAAGTGATGTGTTGGCAAAAGTGTAACAGCTCTCCAGAAAAATAGTCCTGCCCTGATTTGTAGCACTTTCCAACTTCTTCAGTATAAGTACTCCCACCATGCTTGGTGTCTAGCTATTTTCATGGCCTCACTGAAGGCAGAATTGGGAAGAGATGTACATAATGTTACACAGTATCTCTACCATATAGATATAAGACACAAATAACCCCAAAAGGTTAGACAGTAGCAAAACTTAATGAAATAACTAGAAAGTGATGACATTTAGTGTATAGATATTGTATTATATATTTTAAATTTAATTATAAATTTATGTGTTTCGTTTTTAAAAAACAATTGTTTTGAAAAATTCTTGAGTTTACTGGGAATTGAAACCAGGAATGCTCTACACTGAGATAGATCCCCAGCTCTATTTTTTTTTTTTTTTTTTAACCCAGGCTGGCCTTCAACTTGTGATTCTCTAGTCTCAGCTTCCCGATTTACTGGGATTACAGGCATGAGCTACCACACCTGGAAATTCTTGAGAATTTAACTATAGGTGCTCACGATTCAGAATGGGACAGCTCCAGTCTACCCTGGTGACCCACACCTGCACACACAGCAGCCTGCTGTCTAGAAGCTGAGGTATGCCTGAGAAAGTGCTCAGTGCTCCTGTGATGCATTTTTTTTTCTATTCCAGAAACAAGAATTGCACAAGATACAGTGTACTGGACTGGAGATGTTTTTATTCTATCTCCGAGATTCCTGAATTGGAAATGCTCAATCAGGCTAATTCCATAACCGTGAGTAGAGCTGTTCTGAGTCTGTTCTTCAGGATGTTCAGTTCAATTAGTGTCTTTTTGGGAAAAGGATGATGGCACATTTGAACAGAATGTGTCTGTAAAGAGTTTAATAAAGTCACATTTACAAATGTATGGGCAAGTCTGAGACATGCATAAGGGATGGTGAAGTTAGCCAGAGTGGGGAACCAGTACCATTCTAGGCCTGTAGGATTGGGGAAGGAACCACCTCAGAACTTTGAGAGCTGTAGAAGAAGCTATGGCCTTTAGTTGAGAAACACAGCCACTGTCAATCTGAGGCCCAGGTGGCACAGAGCTGGGGGAAAAAGACCCTGAGCTCACATTTTCCCTACCCTCAGTCTCCTTCAGTGACTTGCTACATGATGTAAATCCTTCCCCTAAATACTTCAGGTAGATCACCTTGATGGTAAAATCACTTTCTTTTCTTTTCTTTTTTGGTACTGGAGATTGAACTCAAAGGCACTCAACCACTGAGCCACATTCCCAGCCCTATTTTGTATTTCATTTAGAGACAGGGTCTCACCAAGTTGCTTAGCACTTCACTGTTGCTGAGGCTGGCTTTGAACTTGTGATCCTCCTGCCTCAGCCTCCTGAGCCACTGGGATTACAGGCATGCACCACTGTACCCGGCTAAAATAACTATTTCTTGTGCAGTGACCATTGGTTGAGTTTAACCAGAAGCCAGATAAATCCAACCAGGGAGCCACTTGAGGCAATTCACAAAGGTAGTGAGTTTATCAAATTAGTTCTTCACACTAAGAGCAGAGTGGGTGGGGGAGAGGATGGAAAGTGGATTTAGAAGGGCAGAGAATCATTGTCCAGCTCAGTTCCTTGGCAGCTCATTGTAGCAAGTTCCTCCCATTGCAACATCTGAAACAGTAACAGACCCATGAATTACCTAAGGATTAAGAGGTAATCTCTGCTTCAGTAGGTTTAGGGTGAGGCCTGAGAGTCAGGTGATGCTGATGCTGCTGGCCTAGGAACAACTCTTAAGCCATGCCTGACCCCATTCCAAACCTGGTGGGCTTGTCTAGCTGGGGGAATCTGGGCCATGAAAACCTCTTAGTCCTCCTTTCTCACTTTATATATCTTCTTTCCTTCCTTCTAGAAAATACCTTTATGGTGCAATCCAACCTTCTAGCAATAACCCAGATTCCGTCCTCTGCCTGTCCTCTATCTCATGGTCAAGCTGGAAAAGGGTGGGTTTATGGACACCCAACACTTTAAGGCAGAGCCTTTTTTTTTTTTAATTTTTTTAGTTGCCGATGGACCTGTGTTTTATTTATTTATATGTGGTGTTGAGAATCAAACCCAGTGTCTCACATATGCTAGGAAGTGCTCTACCACTGAGCCACAATCCCAGCCCAAGGAAGAGTTTTTTTTTTTTTTTTTTTTTTTTTTTTTTTTTTGTTTGTTTGGTACTGGGGATTGAACTCAGGGGCACTCGACCACTGGGCCACATCCCCAGCCCTTTTTTGTATTTTATTTAGAGACAGGGTCTCACTGAGTTACTAAGTGCCTTGCCATTGCTGAGGCTGGCTTTGAACTCGCGATCTTCCTGCCTCAGCCTCCCAAAGTGCTGGGATTACAGGCGTGCGCCACTGTGCCCGGCTAAGGAAGAGTTTTTGATTGGAGGAAATCCTTAGGGAATGTTTCTAATTTCCCGAAACCTCTCTTGTCTATTTCTTTCTCCCTTCTTCCCCACCCCAGGCTTCTGGAGAAAGCCAGTGATCTCCCAAAAAGAAAAAAAAAATTGTCAGTCAAGCCATGGGAGGAGATGTGGAAGGAAAAATGCCCCCATTTTGCATTAGCATTTTTCCTGGGGTGAAATAACAACCCCATGGCCATTCCACTTGTGCCTCTTTTAGGGGTGTCATTACTGATGGACTCTGGCCATAATTGAGGCCCCTGCTTCATCCCCAGTGCCTCACACAAGCCCTTTGGAAGGCACAGAGAGCTCTGGGAACTGTTTACAAACCCTGAACTTTAAATAAGAGTTTGGGTTTGTATCACAAACATGACCGCCGGGAGAAAAGTCACGGGCAGTGTTCCCACTCCTGGACATGTAGAAACCAGAGATGCTCCCATTTCTGATTAATAGGAACCCTCACTCAGCTAGTAATGAGAGCCAGAAAGCAGGTTTCACTTTCATTGCTTACAGGGCAAAGATGCATGGACTCACTCATGAGGTTTAGGAAGAAGATCATATGGTCAGCTCTGTTTCAAAGCAGGAGGAAGCAGCCGTGGCTATAACATCTGGATGCCTGGTCATGTTGCATGGTATAAGAAAGATTGGCCCTAGGGCTCTCCCCGTTCATTCCAGAGATGATGTGGCTGTGTGTGCTAGTGGGCATCCCTATATGATTATGTGCAATAGGGTAGCCAATGTATGCCCAGCTGGAAGATCAAGATGGCTTACACACAATTCTTTCTTCCCAGGAATTTAGATGCTCTTCTGAAAGAAGGGCAATTTGACAATAGTAATTAGGCCTGGCACTTCTGAGACTTGAGACTTCAGTGTTAGTGATATTCATTCACTACAATCCCCACATTGCATAATTCCTATGCACAGATCTAGGAGAAAGAGGCATAGTGAAGTGGGAATTTCCTGGGGATGGCTTGTTCTTTTTTTGGTACCGGGAATTGAACTGAGGGGCACTCAACCACTGGGCCACATCCCCAGCCCTTTTTTGTATTTTATTAGAGACAGGGTCTCACTGAGTTGCTAAGTGCCTCACCATTGCTGAGGCTGGCTTTGAACTCGCGATCCTCCTGCCTCAGCCTCCCAAGTGCTGGGATTACAGGTGTGCACCTGGCCTTGGGATGGCTTGTTAGTAGGAATAGCAACAGAACCTCCTTAGTAAAAAATTTCCACCCAGAGGACATGTGTCCAGGGGCCAGAGGATGGTCCTTCTTGCTCCTTGTCCTGAGAGAATGCAGAAGAGAACGAGTCTTCAGATCCCATAACACCCACCGTACCATTTATTTGGCACATATCATAAAAACACTGAGGCCTTGGAGAAATTCACAGTTTACAAGGGACTCTTTAAGTACATTACCACATTTAATTTTTACAACAAACCTGTGAGATAAAGTGAGGCAGTTTCATCACCATTTTACAAACAAGAAATTGAAGGAGCCCCAATTAGGGAGATGGCTATTGCGGTCAGCTGGAAGCCATAAGTTCCACCTGATAATAAGTATGTATGTGACGCACCTGTAAATGCACGTGAGGCACCCGCAAAGCTAAAGGTATATAACCGGGTGAAAGCGGTCGGAGTCAGGAGAAGAATGAATTCATTCAGTCAGTCATGCAGTCACTCGGTCGGAAGAAGAGTTCGGGTCGGAGAAGAAGAAAAGAATCAGAGCGGCCAGAACGTAGGCAGAGCGGTTACAGAAGAGAAACCAGATAGAAGAAGTAATTCCTGGTCAGAGTCAGGCAGAGGCTCCCGAGGAAGAAAGAAGAAAGAAGAAAGAAGCTCTAAAAGCTAAGCTCTCTCTCTCTCTCTCTAAAGAAGAAATCTCTCTCTTTCAAGCTCTCTCTCTTTCTAAGCTCTAAGAAGAAAAGCTCTATCTTTCTTTCTCTCTCTCTAAGCTAAGAAGAACAGAAGAAAGAAGAAAGCTCTCTCTAATCTTTCTCTCTAAGCTCTTTCTAAGAAGAAGAAAAATCTTTCTTTCTCTCTCTAAGCTCTCTCTAAGAAAGTAGAAGTAAAAGTAGTAGTAGCTTTACTCTGCCTCCGAGTTTTCCTCCCGCGGCGCCGTGGCTGGCCATGACAGGCAGCTTACAAGAAATGTTTGTTCAAAGAAGTTAAATAATTTTCCTAAGTCATAAGACTTTTTTAGATAACAGAGCCAGGACTGGAGTTCAGGTTTCCTGACTCCTTATACAATGCCTCTTCCTTAGGTTGCCTTTCTTCCTTTGTCAAGTAGCTAAGTTTTCATTGTTTTAAAATGATGTCCTATGACAAATATGTAAGCACCCCCCTAAGCATGAATTTTTGTTTCTCTTGTTTGCTAACATTTTCCCCAACACCTAGAACAATGACTGATACATAGTGTGTGCTTAATAAAATTACGCTGAATGAGTGAATAAATTAAATAGATTATATGCTACCAGAAGGTGGGGCTATAACTTTGACTTCTGGGTATCCCTCCCTATAGTTACACAATGGGAGATCCAATACAACTGGTAAGAAAAATGGCTGGATATCCAGGGGCGAGGTGATTCCCGGGAAGTCATCGCCCTGGAAGGTAATATATTTTGAGGAAGAGGGTCCATTGACCCACTGTGGCTTCCAGAATTCTAAGCACTGACTTTTACACTTAGCACTGCTCACTGCCTTCAAATGCCCCTCTCTTATCCTCGGGGTGAAGACATTTGCCCAGATGTCCCGGATGCATCTTTTTGATTTAGGAAATAGGCACCATGGAGTCTTGTAACAATGGTTTGCATCTCCATGCGTTCCCGCTGCCACTAGAAATCATAAAATGGTTCGTTTCAATTGGCAGCCTCCACCCAACAGTTCCCCATGTGTGTGTTGCTTTCTTCAATTTTCCCCTCTACAAAATCTGGTCATGTTTAATAACAATAAATCAGAGAAGAGATTGCAGGCCGGAAGAGAAGTCTGGGGCAGCCAGGGTTTCCACATCTGGGGCCCATTCGGGTTGAAGTGATGACAATTCCTAATAAATGTTAATGGAGAGCCTCCTCAGATTCATACACTCCAGCCATAATTTAGCCTGTCTCCATGCCAGATGACCTTTTGAACATCCAGAACACACCCGTCATAGCACCAGCTACAGCCCTGGATGACTTCCTGCATGTGAAGTGGAAAAAAAACAGGGTTTGTTGTTATTGATTGCATTTCTCAATTTTCCCTTCCCTGGATTTTTCTTCAAAGGCTCCCAAAGCCCTGGGCCCCCCTAGCCACCCAGGTGATTAGAGGCGAAGAGTCTGGTTCAAGGATGTTACCCTCAACTCCTGAAGGAGGCCTCCCTAAGAAGTCTGACAGCTAGTGCTGGTCCCATAAGAGACGGGGCTGACTTCAACATTCTCCCTTTTCTTGGCATCTGAGACCCTGTGCAGATCTTGTTTGCTCTGCCCTTTTTGCCTGCCATGTTTCCCCTACCTGCCCTTCTAACTAAGCAGTCTGCACGGCTGGCCTGTTTTGGGTTTCTCTCTTCTTATAGCTATCACCTCTGCGAGTCTAACATCCAGATGTGATTTCTCTCTGATCTCTATCATGTGCTGGGGATCTAACTCAGGGCCTGGTGCATGCTAGCCAAGCACTCTGCCACTGAGTTGCATCCCCCACTCCCTAATCTCTCATTTTAACTCCCACTGCCACCCCACGCTTCAGGTCCTTATCCCCTCTCACTTTGCAATTACTTTCTAGTTGGTCTCTCTCTGCTAAAATCACCCCTGAACATGGCAATCATATTCACCATCCAACCCAAAGATGCTGTCTTGATCATGCTCTTCCCTAGCTCTAAATTCTTCAACAGTACATTATTAGGCTGACATTATTTATTTTTTTTAGTTGTAAATGGATCTTTTATTTATTTATATGTGGTGCTGAGGATCGAACCCAGGGCCTCACACATGCTAGGCAAGTGCTCTACCACTGAGCCACAACCCCAGCCCTGACATTATTATTCTTCAAAGTTTTTCTTTTTATTTTTCAATTAGATGCCATTTGTAGTGGGCCAAATATATATGGCTTACCCAAATTCATATATTTAAATCCTAGCCCCCACGGTGATCGTATTAGGAAGTAGGGCCTTTGGAGTATACTTTGGCCTTGAGACCACAGTTCTCATGGATGGGGTTAGTGCTCCCCCCCCCCACCAAAAAAAAAAAAAAAAAATCCCAGAGAACTAGCTTATCCCTTCTAACATGTAAGGACATAGCTAGAAGGCACCATTTGTGAGGAAGCAGGCCATTATTAGACACCGTGTCTGCAGGCTTCTTGATCTTGAACCTCCCAGGTTCTAGAACTGTAATAAATAAATTTCTATTATTTATAAGCCACACAGTTGATGGTATTTTTTAAAATACTTTTTTAGTTGTAGATGGACACAATATCTTTATTTTATTTATTTATTTTTATGTGGTGCTAAGAATCGAACCCAGTGCCTCATACTTCTGAGACAAGTGCTCTACCACTGAGCCCCAGGTCCAGCCCCCAGTTGATGGTATTTTGTTACAACAGCTGGAATGGACTAAGACACCATTGAACCACCTAAGATGTTTGGATTGTAAATTCCATCTCTTTTTTGTCACTTCCTCTTTCCTAATTTAGTGACATGTCTTAATTATTTAATGAATTTTTTTTTTAGCTACTATGTGCCAGAATCTGTCATATTGAGAAGTAGAGGAGAAAGATAGAGATGATAAAATTGTCCCTTTTCTAGTGGGGAAAACAGACATTAAACAAGAAAAAAAAGACAGGCAAATGCAGAAAAGAATTGCCAACTGCAAAAAGTGCTAAGAAAGAAAGCTAGGAGAGAATAAGAGAATTCTACACCATTTGAGGCAGGTTTCCAAACTCATCTCTCCTACTGCTACTTCTGTTTCCTAAAGATTACTACTTCTAGCTGGGCGCGGTGGTGCACACCTGTAATCCCAGCACTTGGGAGGCTGAGGCAGGAGGATCGCGAGTTCAAAGCCAGCCTCAGCAATGGCAACACACTTAGCAACTCAGTGAGACCCTGTCTCTAATAAAAATACAAAAAAGGGCTGGAGATGTGGCTCAGTGGTTGAGTGCCCCTGAGTTCAATCCCTGGTACACTAAAAAAAAAAAAAAAAAAAAAAAAAAAAAAAAAGTGATTACTTCTCAGGGACCTGCCTTGGAATAGCTTCAAAAGAAAATGATACTTTGTAACTACAAGTAATTCCAAGTGCATCTCTAATTTATTGGCCTGAATAAATATTAAATCAAGCCACATTTTTTGGACATTTAGAATCAAGAGTGGATAATCTAGTGACCCTTCATTTGAACCACAAGTCAAATAATGTATGAAAGATTTAGGTTAGACACAGTGAAGAACTTCCTGGTAAAAGACCAATGGAACAGATACCTAAGGAAGCGTATTAGTCAATTTTATTAAAATAATGCTGCATAACTAATGCAGTAACTCTCAGAGGTTTGCACCACTCATTTCTTGCTCACAGGTTTGTGGACTGACTGAAGTGACTTTGTACCAGCAAAGATCTTATTCAGGTCTGTGCCATGTAACTTCTCATTCTGAACCGCAGGCTGAAGTGACAGGGGCAGGCTTTTCTCATGGCAAAGAGGAGATGTGTAAGCGGCCAAACCGAGTCAGGTGAGTTGAGTTAAAATCTCTGCTTACATTTCATTGGCCAAAGCAAGTCACATGGCCAGACCTATCATCAATGGAGTGGGGAAGTTTACTCCCTCCATGGAGGGGCATAGAGCAGAGGGAATGTTTGCTGAACACTAATATACTCCACAGGAGGGAGGTTATGGAGTTTCCTCTACAAGTGGTCTTTATAAGTAGGAGAGATCGTTATCTATGTAGGCTCCTTTGGGTACCATATTACCTGAAGTATAGCAAAGGAGGACCAGAAGACATGATATCTTAAAGATGCCTATTTTGGTACAAGAGCAATGTAATTTGTGTTTGATATCTAGTCACCACTGAAGCCCTTTTTTCCTTTTCCACCAGAGCTGTGCCATGGGGGTGATTTCCAGGCCAAGGCTTAATATCAGAGTCTCTGTGTGATTGTATACAAGTGACAGTCACACAGCAAACATAAATACAGAAGAGGCTCTGATACCATCTGGGAACAGTATTCCTGCCAACGGGCCAGCATTGTCTGCCGCGGCAGTGCAGTTAACTCTGGAATGAAATTGGAAAGCTAACTGATGGTCAGAGGGGACTGGGAAGATTTTCATTTGTAACTGAGACAGGCAGGGTATAGTGAAAGGTGAGGTAAAAACAGATTTTTACCATTGGCTTGATAAATTCAGTTAAGAAACATTTATACATTGTATTGAATTACTTCATGGTCTTAGCATTTGAATATATTCAAAGCGAAAGGCACAGGCACAGTTTTGAAGTCAAACCTTTAGCAGTTTTGACTCTGAGGTTTTCACATTCTGTACCTTTTCACCCTTGATGATAGATAACCTTTCCCTGTCCTTTACCACAGGCGCATCCTTCTTCATGCATGCCCCTCCCCCAGTATCTGCTATCAGGGAGTCCTTAGGTGCCAATGGGAGTGTCTTCCCCAGACCAGTAGCATCTGGTCTCAGGTGATACAACTGGTCTATTAGAAATGCACATTTTGGGGCTGGGGTTGTGGCTCAGCAGTAGAGCTCTTGCCTAGCATGTGCACGGCCGGGTTTGATCCTCAGCACCACATAAAAATAAATGCATTGTGTACAACTAAAGCAAATAAATAAATATTAAAAAAAAGAAGAAATGCACATTTTGGGGCCCCTCCCCAGGATGTGCTGTAACAGAATCTCTGGTGATGGGATGAGGAACTTTTGTCCCAGGTGACTATGTTTTCATAAGTTCATCATGTGGTAATTTATGCACATACACTGAAGTTTGAGAAGACTGTGATTCTGCCTCATCAGGTCTGGGGTTGAAGCCATGATTTGTATTTCCAACAAGGGTGCAGATGATAATGCTGCGACTTCCTGCAGACTACACTTTGAGTAACATGGCTTTAGAACTCAATCTCACACACACACACACACACACACACACACACACACAATGATGGCCAACAGTTACACAGGCTTGCTGGTCCTCTGTGGATAGGATTGACGTCTTAGTGAAAGAGTCACTAATGGTGGAATTTCAGGCAATGGCCACCAGTATTTTGTTGTTGTTTTTGTTTTAAAGCATATTTCAGAGGGCAAGCCTGGAGCCTCTGAGGCCACACTCTGTGTGTTTGGTTTTCTTCTTATATGTAGATCCATCCCTGGTTACGGATTATTAAAGAGGGAGTGTGGTATGGAGGGAAAAGCACTAGGCTGGAAGTCAGGAGGCCTGGGCTCTAGGTCTTGCTCTGTCACTGATAATGTGACCATGATTGAGTCCCTTATCTCTCTGATTCTTACCTATAAACTGAAGAAGATGAACGCTATGAAATCTCTAGTAGCCCTTTTATAACTATGCAAGGTTATGATTACCTTAGCAATGATTTTCTCTCCAGGTGAGTAATGGAGTCTCAAAAACACGAGGACCCAAAGCTGCAAAATCAGGGGCCCACAAACTTAAGTACCTGGTCGTCAGGTGTGCTGTGAACCACGAGTAGAGTTAGGCTTGACCCCATCCATCCCACATGTGCCCCTCAGTGTAATGTTGAGCATCCCCACGCTGAGCCAGACCCCAGTGCTGGAATCTCCTCCTTCCACTTCCTGTGTGACTTTGGGGAAGTTGCTCTCTTGGAGTTGTAACTCAATCCCATTAAATGAAGATGACAATAAAATCTACCAGATGCAGTTATTGTGGCGTTTAAAAGAGTTAATAACGTCTAGCGGTTAGGACAGTGTCTGGCATGAGGAAAGCATTCGGAAAATGGAGGAGGAAGGAGAGGACAAAAATTAGAGCGGGAGGGGGCGGGGGGGGGGAGGGAGAGAGGTAGGGAGTTGGGTGGGGAGGGAGGAGGAAGAAGGTGCTTTCTGTCCCTGCAGCAGAGCAGAGGTTGGATTCTCGAGCCCAGATTGCAGGTCTCTCTTTCTCCTGTAGGTGGCGCTTCCCCTCGTTGAGCGGGCTACCTGCGTCCCGGAGCGCTTTAGGAGGCAGAAGTTTTCTTTTACATCTCTGCTCTGTTCAGGATTAGAGCGAGACTCGTACGGTCCCCTGAAACTTCTGTTCAGGACGGCCAGGTTTTGGGATCTTGAGTTGCTTTCCGGAATGGTGTTGCCTCCATTCCCCGCTGGAGCCTCCCCTGCGGAGCGAGCTTCACATCCAGCACCTGAAGTAAGAGTTCATGGGAGTTTCTTTCCTGCTGGGTTAAAATGACAAATTGGTACATGAGCGCTTAATGAAAGATGCTGGAAACGTCCGTGGAGATCAGAAAAATCGCCTCTCTGAGCTGACAGCCAGGCCATCTGCATTCCCGCACTCCTATTAATTCCTTAACAATAAACGACAGGAGCGCCTAGAGGGTTAACAGCTTAATTTAATCTCTGAGATCCCTTCCTGGAGCATTGAGAATTAGAAAGGCATTTACAAAATGTTATCTGCACACCTGATTTTTCCTTATTTGATGTGTCTTCCAGACCAGTCACACCCATTTTTGAAATTTCTCTACACAGAGGCTCTCTCTCTCTGACTCTGGTGGATGACTGAATATTCCCTACAAGTCTCTCTTGGACTCTTCCAGGCATGGGATGGGCTCTAAGCTTCATAAGATTTGACTTCTTTGCAGTTACCCCAAATGTTACTTTACATTATTTCCCTAGGGTCTTTCAAGAAAAGGAAAGTTCCTGGATAGAGCTAGCTGCCCTTGCTGGGGGTGAATTTCCTTCCCTGGTTAGAAAAAAGGCACAAATGGGAAAAGTATGTTATGGTAATCTCAATCAATCAGCTTGTAGAGCTAAGTCAGGCTTTGAGTCCCTGACAGAATAGGAACTATTCTTTGCAAATGTCCAAATTCTATGGCCAGGCCTCTAATTTATGGATAAGAAAACTGAGACCTGCAAATATTTAACAGTTTGTAAAAGGTTGTATATCTAAGTAATATCAAAGCCCCCAAGTAGGACTCAGGACTCCTGCCCCCAGGGCAAATATTTATTCCAAGATAGGGTTGGCAAATATATTTCTTCTTAGCTGCTAACTCCTGTCATTGTTTGGTTGGGGTTGCCCAGGTCCTTATGGGCTTCTTGGCCTCTTTCCTGGCTTAGCAAGAAAGGCCTCAGTAACCATTTGGAGATGTCTTACAGGAATAGGGAAGGAGTAAAGGTGCCAGGTATTTTGCTATCCCAGCAATTTTCAGGCTGTTCCTTTGGCTGCATTACAATGGAAATGTTATCTGGGAGGAGTAATGCATTAAGCCATTATCTGTCATTAACACCTTGGCTAGAATGTATTTAAGATTAGTTTGCTAGTTGCCCAGCAGGTCCCTAAGGGAATGAGAGTTTTTTTTTTTTTAAATATATATATTTATTTGTTTTAGTTGTACACAATGCCTTTATTCTTACGTGGTGCTGAGGATCGAACCTGGGCCATGCACGTGCTAGGCGAGCGCTCTACCGCTGAGCCACAACCCCAGCCCCCAATTTTTTTTTAAATATTTATTTATTTGCTTTAGTTGTACACAATGTGTTTATTTTTACATGGTGCTGAGGATCGAACCCAGGCCGCGCACACACTAGGTGAGAGCTCTACCACTGAGCCACAACCCCAGCCTGAATAAGAGTTTTGACTGGAACAGGGGCCTAGGAAAGGACACAGGGTCCTGCCCTGGAGGGGTGGGGTGCAATGTTTGGGGGCTTAATGCAAACAGGAGTGAGAATGAAGTCACTGGATATCCAATAGAAGGAACCCCAGAGGGATAAAGTTAAAGAGAAAAAGTGACCCTGAAGACATTTTTGCACAATTCCTTGGTTTTACCTGGGCATGACATAGTTTCTACCAGGCACACTGATTGATCCTCAGTTTCTTGTACATAAAATGAAAAATTAGACTAGATCAGAGGCTCTCATGCCTATCTACACATTAGAATCATCAAGGAAGTTTTTTTCCTCTCTTAAATACTAATGTAGTGGTCTTACCCTAGGCCAATTAAATAAGAATATATAGGAGCTCACCCTGGCCCCCCCTTTCCTGCCACATTTCTATAGAACATCCTGGTATCAATCATATACTATACAGTCCTTATCCATGCACTAACATATTTTATATACTTATCATCCCACTTATAATCCCAGATTCAGTATAATTTTTTACTGTGAATTTTAAAGTTCAGAGGCTGGTAACAGAATACTTAGAGCCTCAACAGTTTTTACTGTTGCATGAAACAAGGAGTATAGAGGTCCTACTAAGGTTCATCAGCTGAAAAATACTGTGACTGACCAGGCTCTTTTCATCCTTTTTGTGTTTTTATACCCTCAGTGTTTTGGTTTTTTTAAAAATATTTATTTATTTGCTTTAGTTGTACACAATGCATTTACTTTTACATGGTGCTGAGGATCGAACCTGGGCCACACAAGTGCTAGGCGAGTGCTCTGCCACTGAGCCACAACCCCAGCCCCTCAGTGTTGGTTTTTGGTCTTTAGCCTTTTAGGACATGATTGCTGTAGTTGAAGAAATCTTGTCTGGACACAACTATATTCATAGATGTGAAAGAAAGGATGGGAGTCTCATGTATATGTATCCTTCTAACTAGAAGAAAAAAATGTCCCCAGGCATTACCTAGCAGGCTTCTTACCTCTCATTGCCCAGAACTGGGTCATGTGGCTATCTTTAGTTGCAAGGGAAGTTGGTAAAGCAAGAATCTAGTATTTTCAGCTTTTGTCACAAGAGGCAGCTCTTCTGGAATTATATTTGGTAAGAAGTTAGTACAATGGATGACATGGAACACAATTAAACATCCAAAACAATAGCTTAGAATTTAAATGCATCTGCTCTTTTATATACTACTTCTGTTACCAACTAAAGTCATTTTCTTCTTATCTGTGGTTCTAGCTCCTGGGACCACATCCTCCTCCCTAGGCAGGAAGTATAAAAGATCTAGCCCATTCAGATGTGTTTTGTTAGCTCTGCTGTGACTAGAAATATCCTTCCAACAGTAGACTGCTGTCACCTGGAGTCTGATTCTTCCATCCCATCTTGCTAACTAATCTTAGGGTGTTTAGACCTACATCATACCCTTGAACAAGAGAGACCACCCACATTCTGGCATTTGCCTTCCTCTTCAAATCCTCAGACCACTGGTGTTTTTCTGTCCTTGACATCTGCAGAACACTCTAGTGATTCTATTTCCTGAAGAGATAGTTAAACTGAGTTCTGGTGCGGGGAGTGTGTGTGTGTGTGTGTGTGTGTGTGTGTGTGTGTGTGTAGCATGAGTATAGTTATAAAGCTGAATGTCTATGGGACAAGCCAAATGTGTGAGTACTGAGGGAGATGCCAAATGAAGGAACTATCAGCTGGGTTAATCACACTGGGACTGGTGCCTGGAAAAAAATTGATATTTAAAAAGATGGCCTTTGGTTAATGGGTGAATTTTCCTAATATATAAAGCATTCTTACAATCTGTAGGAAAAATCTTTAAAAAGGACAACTGCACCCCACCCCCAAAAAGAAGGTAAGAAGTAGAACAAGTAATTTATAAGTGAAGTAATATGAAAGGCCATTTGAGGCATTTTTGAAAGTTCATCATTACCAATAATTAAATAAGTATTAATTAAAACATACATCAGGGGCTGGGGATGTGCCTCAGTGGCAGAGCACTTGCCTAGCACTTATGTGGCCCGGGTTCGATCCTCAGCACCACGTAGAAACACATTGTGTACAACTAAAGCAAATAAATAAATATTTTTAAAAAGACATACATCAATTATGTCAACTTGACAAGGCTTAAAAGGGTTAAAATATAAATAAAATATCTAATGTACTAGATAAAAATATTTAGCACTTAATATCCTTTCCACTTTTCTGGTGTGCTTTTCTATACAGCAGAGTTTGGATAGTTAAATACTACATTTTTATAGACTGCCTTGTGATTCTGGATGTGAATTAGGATTCACAAATTAAATGCTATTTTGTTTTGTTTTTGAGATTTGGGTGATGTTGTCTGCTGTCCAGAAGACTTAGCCACAATTCCTCTGGGTAGATCCTTTAAATTGCTGAGCCATGTGGCACATAGTAGGTTTCACAATAGTATGTGTATGGTGCTTTAAATAAGTTAAAAAGGCTGTTTCCTGTATACCAGCTTGATGAAATAAAGTACTTAGTTCCACCTCTGACTCTGGCTTCATGGTCTTGAACAGGTTACCCATCTCTCTGAGTCTCAGTTTCCTCACCTGTATTGAGAAAGAAATGAAATTTCTTGGATGACTCCTGCCACTTCCAATAGCCTAGCCCCATGCCAATCAAAGAGCACGGGCTCCTTTCTCCTTAGGAGAGTTGGACATGTAGGTGACTTAACTTGCCTTAAAGGCCAGCAGGGAAACCCAGACTCCTATGGTAGATTACAGTTCATTCTTTGGTCAACTCATTTGATCATGGCAGAGACCATACATACTCTCAGTGTACTGTGTGCCCTTCCATTTTAGTTCTATGATTCTCCTATGCAAGTGCATGTGTTTAGACATGGACTTAGAAATCAAATCCTTAAGGGCTGGGGTTGTGGCTCAGTGGTGGAACACTTGCCTAGCATGTGTGAGGCACTGGGTTCGATCCTCAGCTCCACAAATACATAAATAAATAAATAAAATAAAGGTATAGTGTCCATCTACAACTAAAAAAAATTTTAAAAACAAAAACAAGTCAAGTCCTTAAAATTCTCCTGCCAGCGGTTTCTCATCTCCCACCTGGGAACTTGACTGGGAGAAAGGGTTCCCAAGGAAGGCAAGACTAGATGAGGTGCCACTGAGAAGCCCACTGGCAAGCTTGGGGGCAGCATGAGAGTACATTATTCAGTCACTCAAACTTTTATTAAACCTCCTTGAAATACTGGCCACTATATTAGGCGTTGTGAATACAGAAATGAATAAAAATTAGTCCTGGTTCTTAAGGCAGATACAATCTAGTTGGTAGGGAATGGGTGAGCCAGGGACCCACGTGTAAGATGGCCAAGAAAGTGCTACACACACATACACACCACACACACACACACACACACACACACACACTCATGCACACACCTCCAGTGCATGCACCAAAAAAGAAGCAATTATTCTTGGAGAACAAATCCAAGCAGGCAATATTGTTTTCTTTAAAAGATGCTGCTAAGGGGGTGGGGTTGTGGCTCAGTGGTGAAGCACTTGCCTAGCATGTGAGAGGTACTGGGTTCTATCCCTGGCACCACATAAAAATGAATAAATAAAATAAAGGTATAAAAAAATGTTGTATCTGTTTAAAAAAAAAAAAAGTGGCTAGCTGGGTGCAGTGCGCACGACTGTAATCCCAGCACGTCAGAGGCTGAGGCAGGAGGATTGAAAGTTCAAAGCCAGCCTCAGCAATGTCGAGGCACTTAGCAACTCAGTGAGACCCTGTCTCTAGTAAAATACAAAAAAGGGCTGGAGATGTGTCCAGTGGTCGAGTGCCCCTGAGTTCAATCCCTAGCATCCCCCCCCCCAAAAAAAAAGATGCTACTAATGTATGAGTATGTCAGAGGGTGGATTGAAACAAACTGCAGCTACATGGTAGTTTTTACATAGAGCCAACCTTTGTAGGTGGGGTTTGGGAAAAAAGCCCTATTTCTTTTCTTTCTTTCTTTTTCTTTCTTTTTTTTTCTTTTTTTTTTTTTTTTTTTTTGTGGTACCAGGGATTGAACTCAGGGGCAGTTGACCACTGGGTCACATCCCCAGCCCTTTTTTGTATTTTTTAAAAAATATTTATTTATTTACTTTAGTTGTACACAATGCAATGCATTTATGTTTACGTGGTGCTGAGGATCGAACCCGGGCCGCACACGTGCGAGGCGAGCGCTCTGCCGCTGAGCCACAACCCCAGCCCCCCTTTTTTTGTATTTTGTTTAGAGACAGGGTCTTACTGAGTTGCTAAGTGCCTCGCCATTGCTGAGGCTGGCTTTGAACTCGCAATCCTTCTGCCTCAGCCTCCCAAAGTGCTGGGATTACAGGCGTGTGCCACCATGCCCGGCTCGAAAGCCCTATTTCTTGATAAGAAGGTGAAAAACATTTTATTGTAATTGAATAATGAGGCAAAATGAATTTATAGGTGAACCAGAGGTGAAGTTGCATTGGAATCCTTGGAGGGTGAGGTACCTACCCAGCAACATGGTCATAGTAGCAACATGGAAATCACCTGTGGTTGCTGAGAGCCTGGGCTCTGCTGTCACACTCCATGGGTTTAAACACTGGTTGTCACCTTGGGTAAAATACTTATCATACCTGGTTCTAGTTTTCTTATTTGTAAAATGAGGAGAAAATAATACCTGACTCATGAAGTTGGGAGGGTAAAATGCAATAATGCCTGGAAAGGGCTTAGTAATTGTGGCAATGACCATGTATTTTTCTTTCTTTCTTTTCTTTTCTTTTTTTTTTTTTTATGGTACCGGAGATTGAACTCGGAGGCACTCGACCACTGGGTCACATCCCCAGCCCTTTTTTTGTATTTTATTTAGAGACAGGGTCTCACTAAGTTGCTAAGTGCCTGGCCGTTGCTGAGGCTGGCTTTGAACTCGCAATCCTCCTGCCTCAGCCTCCCAAAGTGCTGGGATTACAGGCATGCGCCACCACACCTGGCTTGACCATGTATTTTCTGAGAGGAGTTCTGTGAAACAGAAATTGCCCAATTCAAGGGTAGAGTAATTCTAGCTCTAGTTAAGTATCTTTTACCTCACTGATGAAAACCAACAGCTACTCCAGGGTGTTCCAGGGACCTTGCAAATCTTTTTAATAACCCTTCGCCTGCCTCCTGTTCCCATCCAATTCGTTTGTAATTACAACCATGCCTCATGTTCAGAAAATTCAGGGAAGGAAAAGTTGAGTGTATTAAAGAGATGCTTCTAGGGTTCTATATTCATATTACACAATAATTATTTGTTTTAAAGGAGAACTAACCTTTATAGAATTAATTTCCTATGTACATGCAAAACTGAATGCAGAATATAAAAACATTTTACATACATCTATATTCATAGAGTTATGAAATCTTAAAGATGGAATCAGCCTTAGGAATAATCTAGGGCAGGCCAGGAGTGGTGGTACACACTTGTAATCCCAGTGACTCGGAAGGCCAAAGAAGGAGAATTGCAAGTTCGAGGCCAGCCTCAGCAACTTAGCAAGACCCTAAGCAATTTAGCAAGAACCTGTCTCAATGAATAAAAAGGACTAGAGCTGCCGGGCGCGGTGGCACACGCCTGTAATCCCAGCACTTTGGGAGGCTGAGGCAGGAGGATCGTGAGTTCAAAGCCAGCCTCAGCAATGGCGAGGCACTTAGCAACTCAGTAAGACCCTGTCTCTAAATAAAATACAAAAAAGGGCTGGGGATGTGACCCAGTGGTCGAGTGCCCCTGAGTTCAATCCCCGGTACCACAAAAAAAAAAAAAAAAAAAAAGGACTAGAGCTGTGGCTCAGTGGTTAAGTCCCTTTGGGTTCAATCCTCAGTATGAAAGAAAGAAAGAAAGGAAGGAAGGAAGGAAGGAAGGAAGGAAGGGGAATAACCTAGGACAGTGGTTTTCAAATTTTTATTGTAGCTGCCCTATTTCTTTAAAAGTCTTAGATTTTAAGGTGCATGGTACAGATGAAAGCAGACCTACTCTGATTAAACCAGAGATGAAGGGGTGGTGCACTTGCCCTTTGGTCCTCTTGTTCTGTCCCTGAAGTAGCTTCTGACCCACTCTGAGGAACACTAGGCATCTAGAAACATAAGTTTTGAATTCCACTGATCCCCCTCAACAATCTGATTTTGTACATGCCTTTTGTAAAACTTGGCACTCCTGTATTTCTATTGATTCAGCTGTCTTATTTTCTTTAAATGATAGGTTTCTGGAGGGCAGGAACCTTTTTGTTTAAATAAAAAATTTCTTAGTGTACTTTCTCTGCATGTGAGTATTTAAGGCCTTGTTAAAATCTTCCTGTTAGTGCCAGAGACGACCAGAGACTATAATTATATATAAACATCCTTTATTGAATCTTTGAAAAGTGATTTCATAGAACCATAGAATTTTCAGCTTGAAGGGACCTTAGAGAACATGTGCTTTAACACTCTCATTTTCTGGATGTGGAAACGGGGGCCCAGATAAGTGATTTGGTTGATGTCATGTAGTGAGTTAATGGTAGAGCTGGGACAAGAGTGCTGGACACCTGATTCCTGGTTTAGGAGCTGTTTCAACTTAAAACAGGAGACTGTTCTTACACAGCTAGAATATTATAGACTTGTGTTCCTGACAACACACTTCCTGAATAGTTAACCCACAGAAGTGTGTCTTTATAATCCAAGGCCTTTGTTTTATTGTGTGTACATTTCTTTAATCACGCAAATTTAAAAGTACTGATGTGAAGAGCTGTTCATGACAAACTAAATGGAAATGTAACTAATATTTGGAGGATGGTCCCATTTTGTTTAAAGCTTTGGATATTTCCCTGAGGTTCAGCTGGATGTATTTTTCTATGATCATTCTTGCCTTAATTATCTAATAAACACTCAAGTCTTTAATGATGTGATAACAACATGTGTTAATTCATAGAAGGTGACATTAATGCATGACTATCACAACCATAAGAGTTTTTAACTTACTTTATTTTGTTCTAACTACTGCAAGTATTTCATAGTATATATGAATCATAAATTTACTTACTTAATCCCTTATTGACAACATTGAAGTTATCATCAGGTTTTCAAAAAGCTGCCACAAAATTCCTTATACATACTTCCTTTTGTATAAATGGGATACATATTTTTGTGAGATAGATTCCTAGAATTGCTGGATCAAATTTTGAGAAACGGTGTGACATTCATTCTCATGTTTTCTTCTGTTGCTGAGACTGTTATGAATAAACTTCAACATCTCTGCATAATTTTGTAGTTATTAAGGTTTTCAGATATTTGATCTTTCAGATATTTGATCTTTTTTCAGATATTTGTTTTCTAGATGGGGGAGATGAGGCTTAGATAAGTTAGTAATTGGCTCAATTCCTACAGCCAGGGAAGGAAGAGCCAGATTTAAAAGTCAGGTTTTCTCACTTGGATATAGGGTTAAAAGTCCCCAATGAAAGCATGGAAGTAAACTATTAGGATAAGAATAAGAATGTGAATGCCTTCTCTTTGGGCAGCAGAGGCAGCTGCTTTGTGCAATTGGTAGGTATTAGCTGGAGCACAGACACCATCTGGCCTTCACCTCTCCTTGCTGGAGAGAGCACCAGCTTCCCTCTCTGAAGTCACTTTTCGCAAGTCAAAGGCTTAGGACAGAATCCTGAGCTTAGAAAGGATGAGACACTTCTTTCCTGTGTTGTTTCCCAAGGGGACCAGATGTCCCCTGTCCCTCTGAGCTGGGACACCTTTTGTGGGACAGGGATGCTTTCAGATAGAGGTAGAGAGTATATGAAAGTCCAAGCCTGAGAACTGTTCAGTTTTATCTCCAGAAACAAATACCAACACAGTCTGCCATGGGTACAAAAGGGTACTGAGAAAATCATCCATATCCAAGATGCACAGGAGAGGAGACATTCTAAGATGTGCTCATTAGACCCACTGAACAGGCTCTTATGAGCAGAGAAATGGTGTGGCACAAAGCACTCTTTCTTCTGGAGACAGAAGACTCTGTTCTGATGTGTGTCCAGCTTTGCTCCAAAGAGCAGTTTCTAGCATGGATTGGGCCCCTGGATGGTTGCTGACAGTAAAGATATCCCTGGATAAACATCCTTTTCCTCTTCCCTCACCAAGGCCCTGTCCACGATAACTTGTTTAAACTTTTCAAACTCATCACTGATGCTAAAGCAAATATGAAATAAAGTCTTGTTTAATAGACATTTGCTGGGCACCTACTATGTGTCAGGAAGGCCCGGAGGCTACAAAGCAAATTAATAACCAGAGTTCCCTGTAGAAAGACATGGGGCCTTCTCAGCCATGCCACCCGTCCCAACCATAGTCTTTTGGGAGCAGAGGCTAGCAATGAGTTAGCAAAGGCCCCACTGGTTACACCAGTGCCACGGGCTGGTGATTGTAAAGGGGCCTTTGAAAGCCTTGGGCCTGGGTTATGTTTGGCTTAGCCTTCTCTTCTGAGACCTCATCTCTAAGCTGTGTATTATGCTAGCTGGACCCAGAGAGATTTATTTTCATGACCTTTCCAGATGCAGAATCCAAGCAGGGGGAGGGAGAAAATCAGCTCCGAAGCGGTTAATTTTACTGGCTCCTAAATTGATAAGCGGTGGGACGTCAGTCTGAAATGAACTCGCCTTGTTCGACGGGGTTCTAAGACAGCGGAACTCAATCAGCAGCGGGCCGCACGGTTCAAGGCTGCAATTCATCCCGCCGTGCCTCTGAAAAATGGGAGGTGACAGTTCATTTTGCCAGTGACAGTCTGTCGGTCTCGCTCGCTGCTTCTCCTGTCGATTGCCTGGCTGAGGTGAAGCGCAGCTCCGAGACACCCTTGTTTGGTATTCCACTCAGCTGAGCAGGATGGTCCCAGGACCCGAGGTGTGCAAATGGTACCGCCCCACAGCTTGTCTTCCTCCCTTCTCGGAAGCTCTGAACTGCTCGTGCATGATTGTGGATCTCAGGAGACATCTTCCCACTTCCTGTCCCTCACCTTTCCCTCTAACTTTTACTTCCGGTAGACTAGGCTTCTTCCCTTCCCTGGGACCTTCAGAAACAAAGACATTCTGCTCAGGATGGACTAGCCCCCAGCAGAGGGCTATGGGCAAGGCGAGTAAGGATGGTGGGTACAGAGAAGTTACCGTGCAAGCTGGGGTGCTGGGGTTGGAACCCAGGGCCTTGGGCATTCTCTGCAAGTGGTGCACCCCTGAGCCACACCCCTACCCCACAGCTTGAGTGTTGTTTTTTAATTTTTATTTTATTGGTTCTTCTTCGTTATACATGATAGTAGAATCCATTTTGATGAAATTATACAAGCCTAGGATATATCTTATTCTGATTAGGACTCCCCCGCGATGGTGGGGTTCACAGCAGGTAATTTCATAAGTGTACGCAGGAAAATTGTTAGATTTATTCTACTGTCTTTCCTATACAGCTTCCATTTTTGAAGAAACCCTGAACAAGGGCTGAGAGAGAAAGGAGAAAAGGAGGTGACCTTATGAATAAGTGCACTTAATCCCCAACTGACACCCTTCCCCACTTTCTACTTTTCTAAAAACGAACAACCCACATTTGAATGAGAGCTCACTTGTCATTGTTAACTTTCCTCATTTTGAGCACTGTATCGAGTGTGATTTTGATGGGACTGTCCAGGTTCCTAGGATATACACTTAAGTTTTAGGGGAAAAGGAACAAGATGTCTGCAATTTACTCTCAGACAGATTCAGGGAAAAAAAATGTGTAAAACTTTATATAAACAGAAAAGAATAAATGTGGCAAAAGTTAACAAGTGAATGTAAGTGGTGTACAGGAGTTCTAGGTACTATATTAATGTTTCTGTAAGTTTGAAATTATTTCAAAATAAAAAGTATTAAAAAAAAAAAAAACAATGAGCTTACCTTTCAGCACTTACTTGATGTATTGAGGGCCCATTATGCACTGGGCACAGGTGCTGGGAGATATGATGGCAAATAAAATAGGAGCTATCTGAACACTGAGGGAGCTTACGATTGGGAAGGGAACACAGGAGGTAGGTACACAATAACTATGGATGGGCTGTGAGTTTTGAATGGGAGGCACTAAATGCCACAGGACTATATGAGAGGGAAATGTAAGCCAGCCTGGGGACCCAAGGTTGGTTACCAGAGGAAATGATGTGTAAGTTGTGACTTGAAGCATGAGTAAGGGGTTAGCTGAGTAAAGGGTAGGGGGAGGAGTGCTGCAGACAGAGGAACAGCACATGCGAGAAAATGAAAGTGATAGAGGGCAGCTCATCTGCAAAAATGAAAGAAGTTTGTTCCTGTAGACACTGGAGAGTAGGGGGATCATGTGAAGAGCGGAACATAGGGGAGAAGCCAGAGGTCAGATATGGTGGTAGTGGTATGGAAGCTTGTTAGCCATACTAAGGAGTTAAAAAGCACAATATTGCGGGCTGGGGTTGTGGCTCAGTGGTAGAGCGCTCGCCTAGCACGTGTGCAGCCCGGGTTCGATCCTCACCACCACGTACAAATAAACGCATTGTGTACAGCTAAAGCAAATTTTTTAAAAAATAATTTAAAAAAATTTTTTTTAAAAAAGCACAATATTGGAATCTGACTACAGTTTTTAAAAGGGGAGGTTCAAGAACAGAGAGAGAGAGAGAGAGAGAGAGAGAGAGGAGAGAGAGAGAGAGATCGAGATCCCTGGCTCTAGGATGGAAGATGTTTTGGTGGGGCATAAGACTAGAGAGCTCTAAGGTGAGAGGTGATGGTGGCTTAGACCAGGATGGTGGGAGCAGGGCTGGAAAGTGCAGACAGTTTGGAAAATATTTAGCAGGTAGGGGGGGAGAAAGAGGAATGAAGAATGACCCCCAGCTGTTGGGATTGGGCAGTTGGACTATCCATGTTGCCATTACTGGCCTCAGGAAGAGGGAAAGAGGGAAAGGCTTAGTCAAATTGAGGTGAGTTGTTATTTCTGTGGAATCTGGATTCACCCTGCATAGTTCACAACCAACAATGTAGCACCAAGCACAGCAGAGTTCCAGTCAGGCTGGAGCTGAGGCTCCACTGAGTAGAGTAAGTGTCTAAACCTCTGATCTAACCACATCTCTGATTTCCAAGGGCCCCGATGTCCTGTGTGAGAGAATTTGAAACGTGACTATAGTAATTTCAGCATATTCAAGCAAATTGGAAGAATAGGGGGATGTGGTGGGTAGATTGCATTTTCTGTTCAGCAGACCTACCTGCTTTTTCTAGAAATAGCAATGTGCATTATATAGGCATTTATTCTCTTCCCCCATTTCACTCATTTGGCTTCCATAGGAACTGTAATATTCTTATGGCCATTACTGATCCACATTGGGTCAATGAGGGCCTGCCCTATGGCCTAGGAGACTATTGAATTTGGATCAGTTACATTTAAGGCCCGCTTAAATTCCTGCCTTGCATATTCAATCATTCAACCCTTCCTTGAAATCTTGGTGACAGTTTCCCTTTTTGCCCAAGGCTATTTGATTTGGGTTTCTGTCTCTTATGATCAAGACTCTTAATTACTGCAGGAGCCCTAAAGAAGCCAGGTTGCTGGAAAGGCAATGAGACCATTGAGAAAAAGAAAATCACACAAGCAAAGCTGGAGTTTGTTGATGGGCCAGACTCAGAGACAAAATATGAGTGGAGGGCAGCATGTCACTCTTCTTAAGCCTTCCTGACTAGCCCCTGGGGTACTGGGCTCTCTCTGTCAAGTAAAGAGGAAGGAATCCCATACCTCATCCGCAGCATAGTAAGAGCAGGCACTTTTAAAATGAGACAAGAGAATAAATAAGAGCCAAATGGGTTGACAGAGGTAGAAGAAGTGATGCAAATCTGAAATAACCCTGGAAATCTCAGAAATATACAAAAGGAGAAAGACCAAAATAATTGCATTTGACAGATGAAAGCTATTGATCCAGTAGACTTAAGGGAAAACTGTTAAAGTGATCTTGCCTAATAGTAACTGGGAGACAATGTAGACCATGCTAAAACTTTTATTAGTATAAAGAGAAGCTGCTGAGGAAGCCCATATCCAAGCCAGGAATTTAGTAAGGTCGGCTAAAGATGGTAAGATTCTAGAAGACAATGATCAGAACTCCTAGGGAAATAAACTTTGCTGGTCTTCAGAATCCCTTTTGTTCTCCATCCTTCCTTGATACCCAGTCCTTCGAGTTGAGTTAATTTTAATATTCATCCAGGCCTGAATTCTCCTGGGTAATGCTCAGTGTCCCAAACATTGCTTGCTTTCATGTCCTACCAAAAAATTTCCTGCCTGTGTCCTATATGTGCTCCTCAGGACAGTTTCTAATCTATAAACTGATGAGTACTAAAGGGATAAGGAGCATGAAGATAGCAACGTTAGAACTCCGGGTAATTAATATCTTATTATTTATGAATTCCTACCACCTGACACAGTTTCTGGCACATACCATGTGCTCAGTTAATGTCTACTGAAGTGGAATGGGTGGAGTTTGCTCCCCTGTACACAGACTTTTGGAGATAACTGAAGTTAGGGCCCATATGGTAAGAATTGCAAGCACTGTAGTGGACTAGAAGGGAGGAAATATGTGGGTGCAAATAACCTTCCGCCACTTCTCACGAGAGCAATGGCTGTATAATGGATGGGCTGTGGCCTGAGTCTCAGTCCACATGAATCACTAATTGAATCGTTTTGGGAACCATTATTTTGGCACTAAACATCTCTGGGCACTCAGTTAATACTGAGGCATAAAACAGGCAAAGATTTTGATCTCTAAAGAGTGTTGTGTTAGCTGGGCGCGGTGGCGCACGCCTGTAATCCCAGCACTTTGGGAGGCTGAGGCAGGAGGATCGGAGTTCAAAGCCAGCCTCAGCAATGGTGAGGCACTTAGCAACTCAGTGAGACCCTGTCTCTAAATAAAATACAAAAAAGGTCTGGGGATGTGGCCCAGTGGTCTAGTGCCGCTGAGTTCAATCCCCGGTACCAAAAAAAAAAAAAAAAAAAAAAGAGTGTTGTGTTCCCATCTGACATAAAGATACTATTAACAGCATTTTTAGGTTGTGTGTTTGGGTCTAATTGCAGGAATGGGAATAGCCAACAACTGTCAAGTTGTGCATTTCTTTTTTTTTATTTTTAATTTTTTTTTTAGTTGTAGATGGACATATACCTTTATTTTATTTGTTTATGTGGTATTGAGGCTCGAACCCAGTGCCCCACACATGCAAGGCATGCCACAGCCACAACCCCAGCCCAGGATATGAATTTTTAAAAATATTTATTTTTTTTTGTAATTGGACACAATACCTTTATTTATTTACTTATTTATTTATTTTTATGTGGTGTTGAGGATCAAACTCAGGGCCTTGCACATGCTAGGTGACTGCTCTACCACTGAGCCACAACACCAGCCCTCAAATTGTGCATTTCTTTGTTTGTTTGTTTTTTAATTTTTTTAGTTGTAGGTGGACACAACATCTTTATTTGTATTTATGTGGTGCTGAGGATCGAACCCAGGGCTTCACACAGCGCTCTACCACTGAGCCATAGCCCCAGCCCCTGTGCATTTCTTGAGGGCATCATATTATCTCTATGTGTTTGAGTCCTTGTGCTCTGTGCATAGTAATTGCTCAATAAGAGTTGAATGAGTGAATGAGTCTGCACTAGTGTTCTTGCTTCCCTTGTGACTACAGGAATACTCAAGGCCTTTTTGAGAGTTAGTTAGGTTAACAAAAATTCCAAGGAACACAAATGCTTTGTTTTGTTCTGTTTCCTTTTTTTTTTTTCTTCCTTTTCTTGAATAAAGCTAATGGGTCCACTGAGGACCAACCTATAATCTTGACTGCAAACAATAGGATTGGCCTGCCTGAAGCTATCCTATTGGCTAAAGTATTAACATCTTGGACCAACATGAGTAAAACATACTTGGCTGTTTCTGTCTTCTTAAAACACTAATTAGAACTCCACTGCTTCTGGCCTGGAGTCCATGGTAATCCCCGAGAGTTGGGCATATCCCTACTATTTGCCACACTCATGATGCTAAATGTATTATCCATTACCTCTTGTATAGCTAAAAGCTGTAAAGGGATACTGGAAAAGGCTGAAGTGTCCCCACTTTTATAGATCATGTAATTCTGGATGTTAGAGCTGGAAGGAACCCTATTTCCTCATTTATAGTCCAGGAACTGAGTCCTTCAATAAAAAGGAAAGAATCAAATCACCTGTCCTACATGCTTTGGTTCCTCAGCAAGTGGAAAATGTGATGCTAGACCAGATGATCCTTTGGGGTTCCTATAAATCCCGTTATTCTTTTATTTCATGATTCTGTGTTGGACATCAACCAATAAAACCTCTGAACAATTAGGTTCACCCTCTCCTCAGTGGCCTAAAAGAGTGTGGATTGTGTTGGGACAATTGTTTGGGAGCCTAAAGTCCTGGCAGTTAAATATTTTCTCTTCCAAAATCTTCCTTCCTTTGACATCAGCTGCCACGGGAAGTGGTAAAGCTGTTATCTGTAGATTCAATCAAAATACCATTTCCTGATTCTAATGTTCAACAACCACTTTTGAATTCTTTCCCCCTCCCGCCCCCTTTACCTCTATTTTATTTTGAAGTTCAAAGAACTCAGGAGGCAAATTAGTACTCAGCTGAGTTGAATGCAGCCTTGACACCCTTGTGGTTCTGTTGTTAATTTGCTGTACAACCCAGAAACATCACTTCTGTAGGTGGGGCCTCAGGATTTTCCCTATAAGTCATGAGATTTCTTTCTTTCTTTCTTTGGTACTGTGAGTTGAACCCAGAGGTGCTTAACCACTGAGTCACATCCCCAGCCCTTTTTATTTTTTTATTTTTTTATTTTGAGACAGAGTCTCTCTGAGTTGTTTAGGGCCTTGCTAAGTTGCTGAGACTGGCCTTGAACTTGTGATCCTCCTGCCTCAGTCCTGGGATTACAGGTGGGCACCACCACATTAGGCAGATCATGGGATTTCTATTATGGACTAGCTCACTCTGGGAAGAAAAATTTGTCATCCAGCCCTGTGAATCTCTTCTTAGTCCAGACTTTCTTTTTGTCAGAGTGATCTACAGGAACAGGGAAAGACTCAGAGAAACAGGATGTCTGGTAACTGAAGTTTGCCAGTGTCTTATGTGAAGCAGAAATGGAATTGGAAGATGCCAGCACCTAAGTAGTCGGAGGAGCTCTTTACTAAGGCCGAGTGGAGTTTAAAGAAACAGGCCATGGGGTTCTCCTCTGATGCTGTAGCATTTGTGTCTGAGCCTCTGTTTCCAATCAGATCAGTACAGAATGGTGGTTTTCTACTTCAGGCCAGTGTAAATTGTTTCTTGGTTTTGTTTCCAAATCAGGATAGAGGTAAGGAAATCCTGCTGAGGTCCTCCAATGGTCATTCTCACACTCTGTTGGCAGTGCTGCATGAAGCTGACTCAGGAATCCACCAGAGGCAGCAGAACCCCCCGCCACCCTTTACCCCACCCCGCCATTAAACATACTTGGGTTTCATCTTCTCCTGGGTCTTTGGAAACCTGCAGCCTTCCCTTCCCTGGGCACTTGAAAGTTGAAGGTTAATCAACCTGTCCAAAGTCACACCATTAGTAGCAGAGATGAAAACCTTGGCCAATATTTTGAGTCCTTCCTTGGTGTGGCACTTCTGCCATGACTGGCTGCTTCTCACTTAAGGGATAGTCTCACCACTGAAGGATGCTGGGTAGGGATGCCAGGCATTGATATGAGTACCGTTTCAGTCCCTAGCGACCTTTTATACACCCTGTAGCCTGCTCGGATGATGGAGGAAGCAGCTCTGGGGCAGAGGAGATTGGCATATGCAGAGCTGCCCTGGAGAAGATAACAGGTTGTCTGTCAATGTATGAAGCCTATGTATGGCCTGGACCACAGAGCTTCCACCGGAGGAGAAATTAAACCTGTCTCACACACCAATCCCAGTGCTCTGATTACATTTACAGAGGTCATGGCCTGCATTCTGTCACCATGGAAACCTCTCAGGCTGCCAGGGTGTTGTCTGTGTGTGTGGTTGATATTTAAAGGCAAAGTCGGGCAATTGCTTTCCTCCACCAGCCTGTGCCCTGGTGCTTCATCCCAGAGATAAGAGGAAGAAGGAGGAGATGAAGAAAAGGGGCCACTTGTGTCTAACCGATGGGCCTTTTTAGTAGAGCCAGTTTTGTGGGGAGGATGTCCAGTGGCTGGAGATATTAGGTAGCAGATGAGGGGAATCCAAAAAGGACCCCAACTTTCTGGGAATAAAAGCATCTTCTCACAGTCACAGGGCCCCTGTGTTAAATGGAGCTCTCTCTTTCTCTCTCTCTTTTTTTTCTCTGTTACCTTCTCCAATTTATAAGCACTCGTGAGAGGGGCCAGATGGAGCCAGGGAAGCCCCCTTTGCCTGAATGCCCTTGGTGGTTTCAATTTTGCACATCTGGTAGCAGTGTGAATTGTGCTGATAACAATATGGTTTATGAAGGATCCCTACTTCTTCCAAAGACCCCATAGCACTGTCCTGGAAAAAGCTACCAGGGGAGTGACTTATCAGGAGTCCCAGGTGTTAAAAGAGGTAAATAACACCTGATTCAAGAGAGTAAGAAAAAAAAAAAAAAACACAAGTGCTGACTCGGCTTGTGACCATCAATTTTTTTTCTTTAGTCTCAAGACAATTATTTCCACACCATTGAATGGAGTGTAGATAACACAGGCACCTTAATAGGCCGGGGAGCAGAAGCTGTTTAGAGGAGATTTTAAGCACTGTGAGCATAAAATGAACATGAACATTCTGCAATATGCATCTTACAACTTGTCATTAAGTGGATGGCCTCAATGATGGGATGCAACAGGCTTTGATTGGAATATTGAGCTCTGAAAAAGGAAATTCTGCATCAATAGTCTCATGATGCAGAATATCTCATATTACTCAATAAGACATGTCATTGTGTTGATTGTGTGTTTGCTAAAAAGTATAGCAGCAGATCAGAATGGCTTCAATCCCCACAAGGCACTTTTCTCTAGGAATTTACAGTCACTCCCTGAAGCTTCTCAATGTCCTTGGGGATGCAACATGGTATATCCTGAAGTTACAACTCAGGAAATGAAGTGGAGCTATTTGATTTAATTTATAATTCTCTAAACTATGAGGAGCTCTTATTTTTTCCTTTCTTTTCTTTTTGGTACTGGGGATTGAACTCCGGGGTGCTTAACCACTGAGCCACATCCCTGGTTCTTTTTATATTCATTTAGAGACAGGGTCTCCCTAAGTTGCTTAGAACCTCACTAAGTTGCTGAGGCGGGGTTTGAACCCATGAACCTCCTGCCCCACTGGGATCACAGGCATGCCCTACCATGACTGGTTTATGTTTTCTTTCTTTTGTCCATTTCATCAATTTTTCTTCTGACTTCTCACTCTCTTTCTTCTTTTCCTTTTTTCTTTCTCGTGAGCCTTATCCTTGAGCTATCATCCTTCCTTGTCACCCTCCTTCTACCCCCCTCTACCTTTTCGTAGTGCTTAGGCCTGCAGGCAGCCCTCCAGACTAAGGAGGCTGCTGACTCCTGGGCATAATCTGCCTTCTGATTGGTTCTTTTCAGGGTCTGTATTTATAGTGGAAACTTGGTTTCTGCCACAACGAGTGAAAAGAGGAGTTAATATTATATGTCTTCTGGGTCAGTGTTTTCCCCATGTGGTTGGAGAATACTACACATGTTCTAGAATAGATAGGGCAGGGAGGAAATCTGGATCTTTGTTGCCATTACAAGAATTAAAAGTAGAAACAGCAACAGAATAGCTCAGAGGTCCAGGTAGGAATGTGGGGCAGAAATATAAATTAGAAAAGGCAGTTGTAGTGCTGGAAGAAAACGGAGACAAAGACAGACATGAAAGGAGAGGGAGAGGAGGGAGAACAATATCAAACTCTGTCAAATACCCACGACTAAAAGTTGAAATGAAAAGAACCAAAGAAAGAGGCAGGGAAATAAGAAGGATGTGAAGAAGACCAGGATACGGTGGTGCTCAGGAGGCTGGATGCTTACAGCAAGAGCAGGGGCCAGCAGCATCCAATGCTGCAGAGAGGGGTTTGGTGAAGACTGAGAAGAGAGGTGAGAAGGTTGCAGATGCCCCTGGGAAAGTGACTTCAGTGGTATGATGGCAGGTAGGCAGGGCTACTGGACTGAGAAGGAGGGATGAGAGCTTTGGTGGAGGAAGTCGATGGGGACAGGAAAGAGATGAAAGGATAAGAGTTGGAGAAGGTCATGGGGTAGATGGAATAGTTTTCATTTTGTTCTTTTAGATAAAGGAGACTAAGAATGTTAGCAGATAGAGGGAATAACCGAAGATAAGGGGGAATGTGAGATTGAAGATCTGGAGGTAGTAGAAGAGGGTGAGATCATGAGTGCTGGTGGAGGAATGAGAGAAGGAGGGACAGCTCTTTCTGTAGAAGATAAGTAAAGGTGAAACCTGAAAAGCAAGACAACCCACACTGAGAGTGCTGTCTTGTATAAGAAAGAGAGGGTGGTTTACACTGGCAGAAAATATTTCCAGGAAAGCCCAAGGACTTTTAAGAATAGATATTTATAAACAAAACAATATGGATACTGACACAATTCTGAAGTCAAGGAAAGAATACATTTTGAAGACCTAAAGGTTGTTCTAGAGGATGTCCATTAGGGCAATGGTATTTTTACCCACTTTCTTGCATGGAAATAGTCAGTCCTTTCTTATTTCATCTCTGAATCCATGTAGGGCTTCTGTTTATATTTGTGAATACTGTGATTCTGGTCAGATAATATCAGTTTCTCTTAGTGTGAGCACATGTCTAAGTGCCCAGTGCAGGTCAGAGCTTTCTACCAGATTCTAAATAACTGCCCCTTCTCTCACCTTGAATTCTGCCATTCCAATCTTGAATTCAAAGACCTGTGATAAAGTCAGGGAGAAAGAAGTACGGAACAAAAAAGAAGGGAGTTTAGGAAAGCTTTAACATTTTTTTTTAATCTTTTGAAATAACAGATGAAAGGAAACCAAAGAAATTCAGTTCAACTTCAGAAAATTGCTGTTCCTCTATTATTTGCTTTCAGTCTCCTTAACCCCACCGTCCCCCCAAAATGGATGCAACTTCATCTAGTTTTTCAAAGTTACCATGCTTGCAAATATCCAGCCTACAAAATTGGCCTTGGCCCCATCTGCCTCTTGTGCAGATTAAGCACATAGACTGCCGCCACATCTCACTCAGAGAGTGCACAGCCTCATCTGGCTGCGGCTGACACATTCTGAGTCCCCCCACCCCCTTCAGATTCCCAAGAGAACCAATCAAAGACAGAAAATGTCAGAGTCAGCAACCTCTTTGGTCTTCAGGGCCTCTGCTGGGCTCAGCAGTGCTCAAGGGGGATGTCTAATGTGGTCTCAGGGATAGGTAAAGATGATACCAAAAGGAGGGGGGCCTGGGGGAGATAGGGGAAAAATAATAAAGGGAATGATAGAAAGAAAGATAAGATAAAGAACAGGGGCTGGGATGTGGCTCAGCGGTAGGGCGCTCGCCTAGCACGTACGCGACCCGGGTTCGATCCTCAGCACCACATAAAAATACATGGATTGTGTACAACTAAAGCAAATAAATAAATAAATAAATAATTAAAAAAAAGATAAAGAACAAAGAAAAGAAGGTTACTATTTAGAGGGAATGGTGACTACTTCACAGAGTGGTCCAGTGATCCCTAGGCTATAACTATTTTGGATATTGTTCAGCTCTACAAGAGCTTTAAACCAGTACCAGAATTCTAATGCCAGCAAAGCTCCTGGCTGGGGACCCTGGGCAGAGCACAAGAGCCTATTCCTCATCTTGAATTTGACCTCTTTGAAGATCCTTTTGAGTTTTTTGTTTGTTTGTTTTTTGTTTTAGTTGTTGATGGACCTTTATTTATTTGTATGTGGTGCTGAGAATTGAACCCAGTACCTCACACATGCTAAGCAAGTGCTCTCCCACTGAGCCACAACTCCAGCCCTCTTTTGAATTTTAATTAGTCCTCATGTGTTTCCAGCCTATGCTTTGTGGAGAAACTGCTTATGGGCATGTTGTCTTATATGACATAAGAACCTGCTTATTTTCTTGTGTTTATTATAGCAGAGAATGTAGGAGTGTGAACCAGAAGGAGATCACTAAAGGTGCATTTATGTGAGTGCACATAGATAGGACCCTGCTAAGTCAAAGGGTTGGCTAATTAAGTGCAAGCAAGTCTTCTGGCAGGCCATGGAAACCCTGCATTTTAAGGCCACTGAAGTGATGCACTGAAGTTAGCATCTTCTGTCCATTTCCTCTGCCTCTGAGGTGGGATGAAGCCTAGTTTCTGGGGCCTCACAAAGCACACAGTGAGCCCATTTCTTGGCGCTGACTGGATGCATCATCTCTCCTCCCATATCCCTTAATGAAGTGTGCAGTTCTTGTCCTCATTAGGCTCCAGCATTGTCAATAAAAGAGTCAATAAACCTGGTTGATGGGGTTGGGACCGAGAGGCTGAGGTGCAGCAGCCACACATCCACAGGGCAGACATCAGCTCTGCCACATGTCGTGACCCAGCATCCAGGGATTAATAACCTGCTCAGGATAAAGCCTCAGAGCCTGCCCTCCTCAGCCTCCTCTCCAGACCCACTGCACCCAGGGTGGAACAGTGCCAGCCGGCTCCTGCTTTGCTTGCAGTTGTTTCTACCCCATGCCATTCTGGGTGCCAGATGCTTCTGTTTCTTCCTGATTGAGCCCTCTGGATGCCCCTTGGATGCATATTTAGTGAGTGCCCACCTGGCATCAGAACATGCAGACAGCATCTCCAAGCAGCCCAGAGACCAACAGGGGCCCTATTTTCTGCATCTCCTGTCTGCTGACAGTGTGTGAGGTGTCCCGATGGACAAGGTGGTACATTTTCTGCATGTTGTGCTGCTGGACCCCATTCCTGGCTGTTCTGACTCTCTTTAGATACCCTTATCTTATCTAATTACAAGGAATTTCAGATTAATTTCATGGCCTCTGCTCCCAAGGACCTCTTATCTGTGAGGGCCTTGTATTTTAACCTTGTCATTCTTCTGCTGTTTGCCTTTAAGGGGTGGGCAGCTAAGAAGGGATGCTAGGATCTTACTGGAATTGGGGTTGGGGGGAGGGGGAGAGGAGGGAGGTAGACAGACCTGGGATTTGTGTATTCTGCTCCATCCCCCTGCCTGTGTGCTGACAGCTGGCTGCTTTCTTCCATGACAGCCACATGGTACCCAGCCACACAGAACAGAACCCAGGCAGGGACTCGTCTGCTGCCAACCTCTCCAGATCTCTTTGATATTTCCGACAGAGCAGTAAAGGACTCTTGACTATCACGTTTTGTCCCGCCTCTCTCCACCTCCTCTAAGACTCCTGGTGTGGTTTCCATGGCTACTCCCAATCAGATTTGGCTTCCTGCGAAATTGGATTTCAAAGAAGGACAAGGCTTCAAAGGAATTTGTCCATTTAACAGAATGTCATTAGGAGTGAGGCTGACTGCTGAACCAGGGTCCTCAGATGATTAAGGAGGGGCTGCACTCATGTGTGGAGGCAGGTTTCTGTCTGCAGTGAGGAACCTTGATGCAACATGACAATACGGTATTGGAATCTGCCAGTCACCAGTACACAGTACCCAACTTGCACCTCCTTCTACCCTCATCCTTCTAAAACCCAGAGATTCCTGTGGGGAAGCGTGGCTGTAAAATACCTACCCCATGAGTTTCTGCCATGTCCCAAGGTGTGAGTAATGTCTGTGAGGCCTGGAGTTTTGTCCTTTATCAAACAACTCATTAGCTTCTAGCCTAAATGAGCATATGACACAATGTCCTTGTAGAAGAGGAGGAGGTTGTCAATTTTTTTTTTTCCATTGCAGAAAGGGAAAGCAAAGCAGTTTTGGGTGATATATAGGGGAGACTTTGTTTCCCTTGCTGCTTTTTTTTTTTAACAGTTTTAGATCCACAAAAATTGCAACATTATTACAGAGAGTTTTGATATATACTCCTCTACTTATAAACATGTATCATAAGGATTCCAAAACTATTCCAGAGCAGCTACAATTTTATAAGGGAGTTGTGAGTTCGGTAAAATGCCCCATCAGGTACCTGACACTTGCCTGGAGCCTGGAAGAGATAACCTACCCAATGCCATTTTCCCAGGACAAGGAGAAGGAGCTGGAAGGAGCCAGATTCCCAGAAACTTATGGCAGCTCCGACCCTTCAGCTCAATTTGCTGCAACTTGTATGTGGGTCATGAGACCCCCCAAACCAACACACCATTCCTTTTCAGATGGCAGGATGTGATCAAAGTCACTGCGCCTCTTAAAAGGTAAAACCCCCAACCCTGGGGCTATATCTCTGGAGGGGGAACCTATTCCAAGAGGCAGGCATTTCTACCATGCATCCTTCTGGACAGTTTCTTCTTTCAGCTCTCTCCCCATCTTCCAGGTTCAGCCTGTCATTATTTCCACTGAGGCTGTTGTAAAAACCACTTCACACATCTCTCTTGTGTTCCCCTTGTACTGCTTCCAATTCTTCCTACATATCCTGTAGGTAAAGTTGGAGAACAGAAACACCTTAAAGGGTGGGAGATAGAAGTGAAGAGAGCCTAGTTAGTTAGGTCACTCTCCAGCTCAAAAATTGTCAATGACTCCCCATATCCACTTAGTTCAAAATCCTCTTTCAGACTTCCAATTTCCTTTGTTTATTTATTTTGGTCTTGAGATTGAACCCAGGGGTGCTCTACAACTGAACTGTGTCCCCCTTTTTAAATTTTTAAAAATTCTGAGACAGGCTCTTTCATGAAACCTGAGATGATCCTGCCTCAGCTTTTCTCTCCTGCTTCAGCCGAGTATTACAGGTGGGTGCCACTGCATGGGGCCCAAGTCCCTTTATAATAGATTCAGTTTATCTTGACAACTGTAGTTTGTCTACACCATCCAGTAAAGAAGGGCTACTCACTGTTCTTTTACAGAAGAGTACTTTTCCATCTTTCTTGACTTTGGAGCTTCCACCTGTCACTCAGTGGAAAGTCCTCCCAACTCTTCAAAGTCTTGGTGTGGTGTTCAGAGCTCATCTCAAATGCTATCCAAACTGTAAGCGTGCACGCACACTCACACACATACACACACACACACACACACACACACTGCCACCTCCATCTTTTCCATGTAGTCATTTGTTTTCTTTAATCACCCATGTCATTCCATACCTATGGTATTTTCTTTTTTAATAACTATTTTGAGATAACTGTAGCTTCACAGACAATGGTAAGAAGTAACCCTGAGGGATCCTGTGTACCTGCACCCAAGTTCCCACAGCGATAGTATCTTCAGTATCTATCACAATAGGGACATGGTCTCTGACTGCATTTTGAGAGGGAGAGGGCATGTCCTTGTGAACTTGTCCTTCACTTTCTCCCTTGCTCAGTTCTCAGAGGGAAAGGGCTCTGTTTCCCTCTCCCTCAGTTGCTCCTCAGGTTACCCCTTCCTTTCCTCATTGCCTTTCAGCCTCAGGGAGAAAAGGACACTCGGGCTCTCGGTGTCCATTGCTGCTTTGCTGCTCCTATTCTCCCAACTGCTGGTGTCCTGTATTATTTATTGGGACTTCGGATCATTCCCTTTAAACAGCGCGGTTTCCTTGAGACAGCGAACGTCCTGCGCTCTTTCCTGGGCATGGGCGCAAGAACTGGATCGGCAACCGAGGGGCGCTATGCTTGGTGGGGATTAATCTCATTCTTGGATTCTCCTTCCCCATTTCAGGCACCACCATGGCCTTTTAAACCTGCCACTTGGAGGCCAACTGCTCAGTACTTAGGTCGGCGTCTCCAAGGCCACGGCTCCTTGGAATCGTGGAAAGTCTTCTGTTTTGGCGGGGACTGGGAGTGGAACACCTTTGGCCCTGAGGGGTGCGGAGCTCCGGGCGCCCGGGTCTTTCCACCTGAGGTTCCCGGTGTGAGTGCCGCGTGCACTCGCGCCCCAGCCCCGCGCCCCCGGCCCGCTGCGCGCGCCACTTCCTGAGCGCGCCCGGCCCGCGGCCCCGCCCTGCGGCTGGGCCCCGCGGCAGCTGCAGCTGCGGCCGAGGTACAGGTGCCTCTGAGCGCAGCCCGCCACGCTCCAGCCCGCGCTGTCCGAGCAGACCCCACGCCCCTCTCCCGCCACCCGCAGCGGCCTCTTTCCCGCCCCGCCAAATGCAGGCCGCCGCCCTCCCTGAGGAGATCCGTTGGCTCCTAGAAGGTAACGCCCTGGCCCAGCCCCAGGTCCCCTGTCCTGACCCCTCTGGAGGTCCCTCCAGTGCTGGGCTGAAGACAGGAAAGGAGACGCCAGTGCCGCCCAGTGCCAGGCTTTCCTATCAACTCCACCACCTTATAGAACCTTGGGGCTTCTTAACCCCCCAAAGCCTGTTTTCCATTGGCCCACTTCTGGGGGGGCCCCTGTCTCACTGGAGTTCCACACTTTCTGTTTCCTTAAGAGGTTTCCACCCCTCCACTTGACCTCCCAGGCCTCTAAGCTCCTGAAGGCCAGGTTCCTGGTCTCTCCCTGCCACCTTGTCTGGTCTTCAACTTATCCCTTTCTCCCCAGGACTCCACTGACATTTGTAGGGTTTCAACCTCCTCCTTCCCTCCCAGTCCTTACCTCATCTCTTGTCACAGAAGAACTGCACCTTCCTGCATGGAGGTCCCTGAGGCTTTCAAGGGGGCTGTGAAGGGCTCATGGGTCCTATGGACCAAGCCTGGCGGTTAGGTGGGTGTTTGTCAGTGCAAAACCCAGGGCTTCCCTTTACCAGCCTGCAACTTATAGGGGTGTCATTGTCCTACCCAAGGCAGACTCATACTCAGTGTTACATTCCTTTCCTTTCTAGAAGTGTCTGATTGTGATGGTTTTACCTTCAGCCATAATGTCTAAGCAGTCCTTTAAAGAGTTAAAGCCACACTCTAAGCACATACTTGTAACACTCCAAAGAGATGCACCCTGATGGGCAGTATCATCTGTTTGGTTCACACAATGAAAGTAATTTTTTCTTGCTTTTCTGTAACTGACCTTTTAGGGAGGACAGAGGCCTGGAATCTGCAATTGCATAAGGGTCCCAGGAGGAAACTGTTCAGAATTAAGCCTTTTGGCATCTCAGTGACACACTTGACACATATTTAACAGATGGCCTGCTTTGGGCAGGTCATACTTTTGGCAAACTGAACTTATTTTTTTTTCCAGTTTCTCTGAATTTAATTGGTTTTATATCTCCATTATCTTGTTATCTTAGTATAAATGCCTCCTAATCAAATATTTGGCAAGTCCTTTTGGTTTCTGTTTGTAGCACTGTTTCTATTCTGGATTGCTTCTCTGTAAGAGCTGTCAACTAGGTATTTCTTTTGAGGTGAGGTTTCTAACATCCATTTTGCTTGTGACTGGGGTAAATCTAAACTTTAGGAGTAGAAAACTATTTGTAGGGTAACATAATATCATCTGGGTATCTGAGAAGAAGCAATCCAGCGGTTCCCTCTGCTGTTAATTCAGTATTAGACTTGTAAAGGAAGGCTGTAATTGTCTTTGGTATTCAGGAGAGAAGGAACTGTGGCAAGAAGTTCAATTCTGCCCTTGCATTTTAAAGATATAAAGTGATCCTTTTTATTGGTATCTGTCATTCAGTGAGAGGAAACCTATTTTACAAGCTTATTAAATAATACTTCAGTTTTGTGTGCAGCTTTGGTAGAAAATTTCTTTATATTTTCAGAGGCTTGCAATGATATGCACTCCTTCAACATTTTTGATGTGCAGTTCCTTACTGTTCAAAACTGACACTTTGGTAAACAACTCATTTCTGCACCTGCCACCTTCCTTTAGTTTAGATTATTTTCTTGTTAGCTGACTGTTTTTAATTGAAGTCTTCAGATCTCCTTCTAAAGCAGAACCTTTCTTTGCTGACAACTAGAGCAGGGTATGAATGGAGATTAATTGCATGTCACATACTTCTGTATCAAACTTGCTGTGTCTTAACAATCTCTGTTGGTGCTCAGGTCTTTAGAATACATGGAGGAGTCTGAGGTTAAATTTTAAGGAGCTTCATTAGTTCATGTATTTCTTTGAGACTGTTTTTTTTTAAAGTTCTCAATTATAGTCTTGAATCTGAAGTAGAGCAAAATGTACAATGAGATTCAATCAATGATTCTATTGAAAAGTGTTAGAAGAATATGTTTTTGAAAAATTTGTGTAATAATGGCAACATATTGGTTACAGGTTTTATTTTTTGTGGAACACAGTCTGTGGTGTAGGCCAGCAGAATTATTCATTGTGTTACAAATAATTTGTGCATATTAGAAACCCCAGAGGGTCATCAATTTGATGTCTGTTGTTTACTTGTTTTCCCCACCATACACATTTTAAGGTTAACTATTGACACAATTAGAAAATATGTAGGTCCTGATTGCTATATAGTCACTCAGTGGGCAGGAGTCACAGGATGTGAGAGCTGCAGCTCTATTGTGGGCACATGGCTGTGGGGGTGGAGTTTCCACAATGAATTACTACTTTCATAAACCAAGGCATAAGCATTTGCACAATGATTTAACACTGGCCATCACAGCCATAACTTAAGCATTTATTTATTTATAACTACATGAGCATAAATGACAGGGTCGTTTTTTGACATAATGTGTGTGCTTTTAAAAATAAAATATGTAAAGCACTGTGAAAGGTTTATACCAAAATTTTGCATAATTAAGAAGGAAACAGAAATTCTGAAGGTCTAACATTAATTTTGTTTTAAAAAATTTTTAACATGTGACAATGTCTCATTTGACCTAGAAACCACACTTCTAGGAATTCTCTTACTGAAATTAGATGATACATAGTGTATGCTCAAGGGTGTATCCCAAGTGCCCATGAATTGGGAAGGGCAGGGTGATGGTTGAATGAATTATGGGACATGCATCTTTTGGAATACTTTACAGCCATTAAAAATAATGCAATGGATTAATTGACCTATTTGTTTATAGATAATGTCCGTGGCATGTTTTTAAGACTGAAAGGCAAAATGCACATAGTATATATAATATTCCGTTTTCATTTGAAAACAAAAGGCAAACACCAAAGAAGTTGGGTGTGGTAGTGCAGGCAGGCCTACAATCCCAGTAGCTCTAGAGTTTGAGGCAGGAGGATTGCAGATTCAAGGCCAGCCTCAGTAACTTAGACTCTCAGTTATTTAGTAAGACCTTATCTCAGAATAAAAAAATAAAAAGGACTGGGGATGTAGCTCATTTGTACAATGCTCCTGAGTTCCATCTAAGTACCAAACAAGCAAAAGTATGCCTTTCACTACATTTAAATTAGAAAAAAAGGTGTGTGTGTGGGGACTAGGGTTGTAGCTCAGTAGTATAGCACTAGCCTAGCATATGTGAGGCACTGGGTTTGATCCTCAGCACCACATAATAAATAAATAAATGAATAAATATTTTTAAAAATTAGGGGGGAAAACAACCCCAAAGTCCCATATAGTATACTTGTATACCCCTAGGAAGAAGTAAAAAAAATATATATATATATATACACACACACACACACACACACACACACATATGTATATATATCTCAAGCTGTTAATATTGTTTTTCTTAGGAGGAGAGTGAGAGTTTGGGGAGGGGTTGTTATTAATTTTTATTTCATACATCTTCATGTTGTTTGAATTGTGACAATGACCATGTATTAATTTTGTAATCCATGGAAAAAGCAACCAGTAAGGTATTTAGCCAGTAAGGTAGTTTTTAAAAAAGGAACAAACAAAAGACACCTAGGAACTCAGAGATTTGAGAATGCTAGAGGTCATTAGCCACTTTGTGATTGTGTTTTTCTGTTTAACCCTGGGAATTCTCTCTTGGATTTTTGGCAAATGTCAAAGCAGGGAGAGGTTTCTAGAGCAACTCAGGAAACAGCCATCTTCAGATAGACTTTGTCAAGCTCTCATATAGAAATAGGAACTAGTCCCATATCAGCAAACAAGCACCTTATAGATAAGCAAAATAAAAGGCATCTTCTGCTTTAATGAAAGAGGAGGAAATATTCAGGTCTGTTTTCAAATAATCAGGCTACAGATGTAGAAGTTATCTTTTTGTTTTTGTTTTGTGATAGCCACCCTGCAAACAAAAGCAATGGAACACTGCCAGTTTGCTAATCTTTGTTCCACGGATATAAACACAATCAGTTTATTCTTCCTGGTCTTTCTAGTCCCCTGTTTTGAAGGAAAGAAGGAAAGTGTGAAGGAAATAGAATAGATATTTCTGCTGACTTTACCTTGATAACTGATAGATCCCAACTGCCTACCTAGTACCTATATCCTGCATGAAATATGGATTTAAGCCAAAATAATATCAATAAGTTGGCTGCATGTAGTAGCAAGTGCTGTGCTAACACTGATTCTGATATGCCTATGGTTACTTATTTTTAAGCTTCCTTGGAAAGAAGCAGTCATTAATCATTTCCTTCCAGATTGTTCTCCAGATTTGCATTGGTCGACACAGTCAACCATAAAATCCTTTTCAATATGATAAAACTCCAAGTATGGGGAACCTGCAGGAGTGAGTCACTCTGGACAGCTAAGATTCTCTTTAAGCACTCTTTTTCTTGGAAATATTTGTGACTAATTCTCTAAAATGCATTATGAACTTTTTCTTACTTCTTCAACTAACCAGTCTATTATTAAAATGGACCTTGTCTGAACATTTAAAAAAATTTTTTTAGTTGTAGATGGACACAATACCTTTATTTTATTTATTGATTTTTATGTGGTGCTGAGGATCGAACTCAGCACCTTGTGTGCTAGGCAAGCACTCTACTGCTAAGCCACAACTCCAGCCCATCTTAACACTTTTTAATTCAGAGTATTCTATATTCTCAGATTTTATAGAGAGATGTGGAGTTGTTCAGTAATGCTGTCCAGTTGACTCTGGACAGCTTTGTGACTATGTCTGCTTTATTTATTATTTTCTTAGTGCTGGGGAATGAACTCAGGGCTTCCTGCAGGCTATGCATGTGCTCTACCACAGAGATGTACCCCAACCTGTTTTATATTTTTGTTTCTTGTCCTTTATTCCCTGCTGTTAGGTGGAGACCTATCACTTTGCCCTGTTACCTGTATCTGCATCCCCAGTGTTTCTGCAACATCAGATAACCAAGTTTGTTGGAAGTAAACTATGTGTAAAAGAAGGTATAAAAGGCATTCTTGATGGACAAAGTACCCACAACTTCAGGGCTGGGCTTTGTGACATGCATTTTGGACATTCCATCTTTTTTGCTTACTTTTTAATACTGAGTTATCTTCCAGATATTCGAGATTATTGGTTGGTTGAATTCAGAAAGGTGAGATATGTCTAGTTTTCTTCTTTTTTAATGTTAATTTTTCTTTATGAAATAGGTTATGTTCATTATAGAAAATCAAGAAAACATAATAGTACACACAGTCACCCATAGTTAGCAATTGCTAAATTTCCATTCATTTCTTTCAATTTTTATTATATGTACATACTTTAAAAGTTGAAACTTAGGCTTTGAGTTTTTTTGTTTTTTGTTTTTTTGCATTGAGCTGGGGATTGAACCTGGGGTGTTCTACCACTAAGCTACATTCCTATCCCTTATTTTTTTTTAGTTGTAGATGGACACAATACCTTTATTTTGTTTATTTTTATGTGGTGCCGGGATCAAACCCAGTGCTTCACGCATGCTTAGTAAGTGCTCTACCACTGAGCCACAACCCCCAACTCCCATCCCTTATTTTTTGTTTTGAGACAAATTCTGCTAAATTACTCAGGCTGGCCTGTGATCCTCCTGCCTCAGCTTCCCATGAGTTGCTGGGATTTCACAACCATGCCTGGCAAATATTAGGACATATTGTATGTATTGTTTTATATACTGATTTTTCCACTCACAATTTTTTACTATTATCTCTTGAGCATTTTCTTAAGTCATTGCTATGGTCTGAATTTGTTGAAACCTGATCACTGATATGCTGGTATTAGAAGGTGGGACCTTTGAGAGGCAATGAACTCTATTAATAGGATGAGTGCCTTTATAAAAGAGGCCCCAAGAGCTGCCTTGTACCTTCCACCATAAGAGAACACAGCCAGAAGGTGCCATCTGTGAACCAACAAGTAGGCCTTTACCAGACGTCAAATCTGCAAGTGCCTTTATCTTTGGATTTCCTACTCTCTAAAATTTTGAAAAATAAATTTGTTTATAAACTACCCAGTTTGTAGTGTTATAGCAGCCTGAATGGACTAAACAATCATTAAACATTTTTTCCCCCCTCTTTGGGTGATTTAGAAGTTACAAATTCTATTTTTATTCCATTGGTAGTTTTACCCTTATAGCTTAAAAAATAATTGAACAATGTCCATTTAGTTACTAATATTAATGATGAAGTACCATTGTTTTCTTTCTCTGAATGTAAAATGTAAACTTTCTGATATGAGATTTTAGACCCAGTAAATTATTAGTGTTTATTATGCATATTATATTTCAAGAATAATTTTTGATGTTTGCACATTCACATATTTTAAAACCATAGTTATAATAATATTTTCCTGCCTACCTTGTTAATTGCTTACTTTTTGTGCTGCAGCCTTCTCATTCTTGAACTCTTTATTTTGTTTTAAATGTTTAGACTGTACTGTATAAGAGCCACTAGCTCATATGGCTATTTAGATTTAAATTAACCAAAGTGAAATAAAACACAAAAATTTAGTTCCTCAGTTGCACTAGTTACATTTTCAGCTGCTCACTAGCTACATTTTCAGCTACAACACAGTGACTACTGTATTGGACAGCATATGGAGTTCTGATGAAAATTATCTGGAAAATAATGCTGAGTGAATTTCTCAGGAATAATTTTTTTTTTTTTTTTTTTTTTTTTTTTTTTAGTGGGGATTGAACCCAGGGGTGTGTAACCACTGAGCCACATCCTCAGGCCTTTTTTTATTTTATAATTTTTTAAAAATATTTTTATTTATTTGCTTTTAGTTGTACACAATGCGTTTTATTTGTACATGGTGCCGAGGATCGAACCCGGGTCGCCCACGTGCTAGGCGAGCGCTCTACTGCTGAGCCACAATCCCAGCCCAAGCCTTTTTATTTTTTATTTTTAGACAGGGTCTTGCTAAATTGCTGAGGTTCCCGCTAAGTTGCTGAGGCTGGCCTCCATTTTTGTGATTTTCCTGCCTCTGCTGCCAAGAGTCACTGGGATTGCATGTGTGCACTACCATGCCCAGCTTCAGAAAGGGTACTTTGCTAATATACTTTCTAAGCCTCTGTGTGTCTGAGAATGTGTCTCACTTGTTTCACATAAATTTATCTGTGGGCATGAAATTCTAGGGTCACACTTCCTTTTCCTTTTGTTTTTCCCCAACCTGACCTCTAGAAGTTGTCCCATTAACTTCTCATCTTCAGTTTTGTGGAGAAGTGTCATGCCAGCCTGATATATTTCTTTGATAATCCATTTTTCTCATCCCTTTCCTGGTAGTTTATGGGATATTTTTCTTTGCTCTCAAAAATGTCCCTAGATTAGCTGGGCATGGTGGCCCATGGCTCAGGAGGATTGTGAATTCAAAGCCAGCCTCAGTAAAAGTGAGGGGCTAAGCAATTCAGTGAGACCCTATCTCTAAATAAAATACAAAATATGGCTGGGGATGTGGCTTAGTGGCTGAGTGCCCCTGAGTTTAATAAAATATCCATAGATTATTCCAAGATCTTAGATTCAATAATTTTGCCTGTTATATACTGAACCCTCTTAATCTGTGGACTCAGGTCTTCCTTTGACTTGGGGAGGCTTTCTTCTGTTATCAAGCTTCTCCTCCATCTGGTGTTTGTATCATACCTATGTCAGACCCCTGATCTGCTCATTGTGGTTTTAAATTCACTATTTATTTATTTATTTATTTATTGGAGTACCAGGGTTTGAACTCAGGGGCACTCGGCCACTGGGCCACATCTCCAGCCCTTTTTTTGTACTTCATTAGAGACAGGGTCTCACTGAGTTGCTAAGTGCCTCGCCATTGCTGAAGCTGGCTTTGAACTGGCGAACCTCCTGCCTCAGCCTCCCAAGTGCTGGGATTACAGGTGTGTGTCACTGCGCCCGGCTACTATTTATTTTTTTAAAGTTTCCACATAGCTTTTCCTCATTACCCATTGTGTCCTTTTCATTATACTATAAACTTTGGTTCATACATGTAATAACTTTTTGAATGGTGTTGAGAAATTTTCTTCACATTCTGTTATTTAATAGTAAATCTGCTACAGGCAGAGACATTTTCTCTAGTTCTTCAAGTGGGTTTTTTTTTTTTTTTTTTTTTTTTTTTTTTGTGTGTGTGTGTGTGTGTGTGTATGTGTATGTGTGTGCGCTGGCGATTGAACCCAGGGCCTTGCACATGCTAGGCCAGTGCTCTACCACTGAGCTACATCCCCAGGTTTTCTTTTTGAATTTTCTTGTTTTCTAATAGGTCCTATGTATTTTCTCTGTGTGCAGTTTGCCTTAATTCAAATCCTGACTGCCATTTCCTACTGCCTATTTGATCATGGGCCTCAGTTTCTTCATCTATTAAAAGGGGGCTACAAGGGGCTGCGATGTGGCTCAGCAATAGCATGCTTGCCTAGCATGTATGAGACCCTGGATTCAATCCCCAGCAACACCAAAAGAAAAAAAGGGGGGGGGGGCTAATATTAGTACCTGTTTCATAAAATTCATATGAAAAATAAAGCAATGAATATTTAAAAAGGACTTAGAACAATATTTGGCATGCATTAAATACCATATAAATGTTTGATAAATAAAAATTTAAAATATTTTAAAATCTGGAAGTCCTCTTGATGCCTGTGCCCTCTCCATCTTTTGCACTGCTGCCACTAGTAACTTCTTTTTTGTTTTTGTAGCCACCTTCCCACAGGGAGGTTCCTTGACATGGCCTTTTCTTACATTGTTGGTCCATCCTTTTGTACATTAGGGGAGAGTTGTAGAGACTCTTTTAAGGTCTCCTCCATTTCTTTCCTTCAGAGTCTAGTGATCATTTCTAAGAGAAACTTTATGGAGGAAGGAGAGACAAAGTTAACTTCATTGCTTTTGTTTTTACCGTGCCTGCAATTAACTGAATTTACTTTGCTCTTATAGATTCCCAAACATATACTTTTTTTATTCTGATATTTCAATTGAAATTTGTTTTGTAATAGAAGAATTCTTTGATGTGGCACTTGAAATTCTTCTTAGTCTGTTCTTATAGGACTGAGCATATGTCAGGCAGAGATGGGCTTCTTCCCTACTTATAGAGCACTTGGTTTTGTGTAAGGATACTATTTTTGCATTATAAATTGAAAGAAAGGAAAAATTAATTCTTACCCCTTCTCTTTTGTTGTTGCTGCCTGAAGCGATGGCCGCCTGCAGCAACAAAGCCGTGGGAATAAGTTCAGAGGCAGACTGGAAACGAACAGACTCTTTATTCTGCTAGCTTCTCTCTCCGGCTCCAACAACACCCCAACACGCAATCCACATTCCTCCAACCACCACAAAATGGAGCCGACCCGATCCGCAATGTCCCAGGCCAAGTCTTGCGAGATCATGGAAGGTGGTAATGCTTGAATATCTTTAAGGCTCACAGCTAACTGCAATCTTAGCTATCTCCCCAATTAGGGCTCCTGCATTTCCCCCCTTTTGTTTTAAAAGAGGGGATGCTCTAGGATGTCCATGTGCAACCAACATTCTTACCCGTCATTGGATAATCAAGGCTGTGCCCTTGACTCCTGTCTTAGGTTGATATGTCGGCCACATGAGACTGTCCCGTGCAACTGTGCCTGTCTTAGGTTGTCCCCCTCTGGGGATCTTACCCGTCATTGGCTAACCAGCCATCCAATCGAGCCCTTCAGATCGACTGTGTATGATGACTAACAGCCGTCCAATTGTGAGGAGATGCTGCAGCTTTAAGGCGACAAGCCTTCTGCTGATGAGCCAAGTTGCATAGCATAGCAAATTCTTTAAACAAATCAGCTGCCCTGAGTTCTATCAAGTAACACACTGAGTTCTCTAGACAAATACCCGCAAGGCATTGTCCCGTAAAGTCCCAAACAATGAAAGATCAAAATGTCCACTTGTTATAACACATTGATGTAGGAGGCCCCATGCATGCAGAGCAGAGGCCACACTGCTGGTGAGGTTGTTTGATGCTTGAGCAGCAGGGATGCTTGCAGCGACCGCGATCCTTGCAGCTGTAGCAGCAGCCATCTTTTTTTTTTATGTCTAGACAATGCCACCGGCAAATCTTCAGGGCCCGCTACCTAGAAACTCAAGCATCAATTATTAAAGGAAAGGCAGTGCTAATCCAGCACTGAGTCAAGAGGCGAGTTGTCAAACTAAAAAATAGAATTATTAGATTAGAAAATTAAAGTTGATTTCTGCTCACACACATTGCTGCTTGAGCTCCCACAAACATAAGCTGGCAAAATATCATATTCAGAACAAAACAAAGAAAGACTGAGGGTATTTACTGCATTAAAGATAGATTAAAGAAAAGCTAAAGGCACTTTGGAAAAATAATTTGTTAGCTGGAACCCTCGAGTCTCTGTAACCTTCCATGAAATTATCTGTTGAAATAACTCAAATTAATCAGCTATAAAACAAATAAATTTAATTACAAATAAACATTCCTATGTCAAAACACCAAAATATCAGGTTATACAGCACTAGTCATATTCTTCGCTAAGAGAAGTCCCTGGGACACCTATAAATCAAAATTGAAGGTACCTTCACTTATTAAATTATTTACCCAAATTGAATACTCTTAAACTTAAGTGAATTAAAGTTATTTGGATCCATATATATATATATATATATACATATATATATATATATCTTTTTTTTTCATAAGCGCTTTGTTATTTGTGATGTCATACTGGACAGACGTACAAACCTACAAACATATATTTGTGACATCACATTTACATGAAATTTAGACAAATGTACAGACATAAAGACATATATAAAAAGATAAAAAAGAAAAAATACAATTGTGTGCACACTAAAGAGAGATCTCTTCATCCCGGCCAGGAGGAATGACACTTAAGTTGTGAAATATTTTGAAGGACTCTTTTAAGGGAATCATTCCATACCTTCATCTTGGTCCTCTTGATTTTGTACCTTTTTTATTAATCTTGATTCCTCAACAACTTCATTTTGATCCTTTTGATTTGGTACCTGCTTTATTAATCTAGATGGTATCCATATTGGAGAGGATTCGTGCTTTGGAAAAACACAAACAGATCCTCTCCCCCAGATTAATACTGGATCTGGACCCTTCCATGTACCTGAAAGAACATCCTTCCAGCCGGGCGCGGTGGCGCACGCCTGTAATCCCAGCACTTTGGGAGGCTGAGGCAGGAGGATTGCGAGTTCAAAGCCAGCCTCAGCAATGGTGAGGCACTTAGCAACTCAGTGAGACCCTGTCTCTAAATAAAATACAAAAAACGGCTGGGGATGTGGCCCAGTGGTCGAGTGCCCCTGAGTCCAATCCCCAGTACAAAAAAAAAAAAAAAAAAAAAAAAAAAAAAAAAGAACATCCTTCCAGTAAACCAAAGGTTTATGTTGTTGGTGTGGGTTCCAATGTCTGTCTCCAGCAGAATAACCATCAGAGTCTAAAGTTAAAAAATTTAAGGTAAACAGGGCAACTGCCAATCTGTCCCTAGGATTTTTCCAATTTCCTTCTTTTTGTTTTAATAACATAATTTTCAGCGTGCGGTTTGCTCTTTCAATAATGCCCTGACCCTGAGGATTGTATGGGATGCCTGTTTTATGAGATATATTGAATTTTGCGCAAAACTGTTTGAAAGATGAGGACGTATATGCAGGGCCAATATCTGTTTTAAGCATTTTGGGGATGCCCAATGCAGCAAAAGCTTGCAAACAATGAGATGTAACATCTTTACCTTTTTCTCCAGAATGTAAGGAAGCAAAAATCATGCCTGAGCATGTATCTATGGTCACATGAATAAATCGCAATTTTCTAAAACTTGGCTCATGAGTAATATCCATCTGCCACAAATGATTGGGCATTAATCCTCTAGGATTAACACCATAATGAGGATTGGGCAAATGTGTCATACAAGATTTACAATCTTTTACAATTGTTCTGGCTTGCTCCTTTGTGATTTTAAACCTACGCTGCAAGGTGGTGCTATTGATGTGAAACTGGGAGTGAAATAAAGTAGCTTGCTGGAGCACTGAAAGTATAAAGATTGTTTGGGTAAGGGCATCAGCCTTTTGATTACCTTCATGGAGGGGACCAGGCAAGTTGGTATGTGCTCTAATATGCCCTACGAATAGAGGTTCTTTTCTTGCCCACAAAAGTTTTTGTATTTGATAAAACAATTTAAAGGCTGGAGTATGAGGTGCTATTGGTCCTGCTAGCTCTAATTTTGGGACGACATGTACAATATAGTGGCTATCTGAAAAAATGTTCATGAGCTGCTCTCTAAAATTTTCCAGAGCTCTTACCACAGCTTCCAGTTCCACTAGTTGAGCTGATTTGTGTGCAGTTATGTAAGTTATGTTTTCTTTTTTAGTGACTACTGCAGCAGTACCATTTGAGGACCCATCTGTGAATACATTTAATGCCTTAGGAATAGGTTGATTTTTTATTACCTGTGGAAATATAATAGGATGATTGATACAAAAAGATAATATAGGAAGGAGACTTAGGAAGATGATTATCGAAATTTGCAGAAGTAGAGCATCTAGCTATAACCCAATCATTATCATTGAAGCATAAATATTCAATCTGTGATGATGAATAGGGAGTAATAATAGTAGCAGGGTGAATGCCAAATATTTTAGTAGAAGTCTTAAGTCCTTGAAGAATAAGTTTAGCCACCATGGAGGTATAGGACTCAATTATACTTTTAGGAGAGACGGGCAAATGTATCCATAATAAAGGCCCTTGTTGCCAAAATACTCCTGTGGGTGTATACTGTGAAGAAATAATAATCAATATAAGTGGTTGAGTTAAATCAAATCTATCACAATGAGCTCCTTCAATGGCTTTTTCTACTAACTTTAAAGCTTTCCTAGCATCAGGAGTCAATGTTCGCGGTGAAGATGGATCAGGGTCCCCGCGAAGGATGTCAAATAAAGGTTTTACTTGGCCAGTAGTGAGGTTTAGTGTAGGGCGAAGCCAATTAATATCTCCTAGCAATTTTTGAAAGTCATTGAGAGTGGCCAAATGCTCCTTATTAATTAATATATTTTTTGAGGCCTAATAAAAGTGTCCATAATTTGGATCCTAGATATAATATTGGAGATCTAATTTGAATCTTTTCCTTAGCAATGTTTAGTCCATATCATTTCAAGTTTTCTGATATATCACTAAATATGGTGAATAAGACTTCTTGATTAGGATGAGCAAGCGAAACATCATCCATATAATGGAGGCACATAAGCTCTGGGCATTTATTTTTGATAGGCTGAATAACTTTATCTACATAGATTTGACACATAGTGGGGCTATTAGCCATTCCCTGCAGCAAAACTTTCCATTGATATCTCTGATCAGGGTCATTATTGTTAATAGAAGGAACTGAAAAAGCAAACCTGGGGGTATCCAGAGGGTGTAGAGGAATAGAAAAGAAACAATCCTTTATATCAAGAGTAATAAGATGGAAATTTTTTGGAATAGCTACAGGAGTAGGAAGTCCAGGTTGAGTAGGGCCCATTATTTGCATGGTTTTATTAATTTCTCTAAGATCATGTAACAATCGCCATTTTCCTGATTTTTTCTTGATCACAAATATGGGAGAATTCCAGGGAGAGGTGGAAGGTTCTATATGTCCTGCTTCTAGTTGTTCCTGAACTAGTAGGTGGGCCACTTGTAATTTCTCTTTAGATAGGGGCCACTGAGGGACCCACACTGGCTTATCAGAAAGCCATGGTATTTTCAAAATTATTTTCTCAGTGGCCCCGAAGAAAAATATCTTTTTCCTTTATTATAATGATTTCTTTTAGGGTTAAGATTACTCTGTAGAGAAGTCAGGCACAGTGGCGCACGCCTGTAATCTCAGCACTTTGGGAGGCTGAGGCAGGAGGATTGCAAGTTCAAAGCCAGCCTCAGCAATGGCGAGGCACTTAGCAACTCAGTGAGACCCTGTCTCTAAATAAAATACAAAAAAGGGCTGGGGATGTGACCCAGTGGTCGAGTGCCCCTGAGTTCAATCCCCGGTACCACAACAAAAAAAAAAAAAAAAAAAAAGATAACTCTGTAGATTTTCACATTTAACACCTGCAGGCTTGGTTGCAAGGTGTACTCCCATTTGTTGCAAAATATCTCTTCCCCATAAAGTAACTGGTAGGTTAGGTAAAACATAAGGCTGAAATGTTCCTTTATGCCCTCATCATCCTCCCATTTTAAAATTACCACACTTTTCTCTGGGAGGTTATTATATCCCAAGCCTCTTAAATTGGTTGAAGCTTTTTGCAGAGGTCAGTGCTTGCGCCATTGCCGTAGATTAATGATGGAAGAGTCAGGTCCAGTATCTATCAGTCCCTCCATCTCTATGCCTTGGATTTTTATTTTACACATAGGCCTCCTTGAACAATCTCGAACCCAGCAAGCCATGGGTCTCGAGTCATGGAACAAAATCCTCTATTGTTCCTTTTTTGAGGCATACTCATTTTAAATGAATTATGTAAATTTGGAAGGAGAAGCAGCTGAGCAATTATCCTTGATTAACAGAACTTATACTTTGGGGTGAGCTAAGCATTATTTTTATTTCCCCTTTGTAGTCTGAGTTTATTACACCTGGGGTCACTTGCAAACCTAATAAGCTTTCAGGAGTTCTCCTGAGAATAAGTCCTACAGTCCCTGAGGGAAGAAGTCCCCTGACTCCTGTGGGAATCTGTTGAACCCCCATTTCAGGTGTTAATACTGTTCAGGTGGTGGAACAGATGTCTAATCCTGCATTTCCTCCTGTTCCTCTGGCGAGGGAGTGGATGGGTAGTAGGGATTGTGTCGGGAAAGCATCTGAGTGGATGCTTGAGGATACTCCTCCTCCAATGCCTCGTACATTTGTGGGCCCCGGGGCATTGGGCCCCGTGCCCCATTTTTTGAATTCCTAGACAAATGATTTCCATAGATGTCAAATTTTGAATGGCATTTATTGGCCCAATGATTTCCCTTTTTACACCTGGGGCAGCGGCCTGGGGCACGGTGTGAGCTTGGTCTTATTTCTCTTTGGGGATTTTGCCCAGAATAGCCTGATTGATTATGATAATTTTGCCTGGAATATCCTGATTGATTATATTGTCTAGGTTGAGCCCTTGTGAAATTTTGAGGGGAAGCACCTCTCATAACTGCTGCAATCACATTTCCTGTGACAAAGGCATCATTTATATCTTTACATAGTTGTATATATATGGAAAGATTCTTTTTATTTCTCCATGGCCTGATGGCTTCCTGGCAGTATTTATTAGCATTTTCATATGCTAATTGAACAACTAATGGCATAGCTTGATCAATGTCTCCAAACACTCTACCTGCAGTTCTCAAAAGTCGATCAGCAAATTCAGCATACGGCTCATTAGGTCCTTGAATCACTTTTGACAAGCTACCTTGTAGATCCCCAGGTCCTTGTAAAGTTTTCCATGTCTTTAAGGCAGCTGCATATATCTGAGCATATCCACCTGGGTCATAATTTTTTTGAGTGTGTAAGTCTGCGAACTGCCCTTCTCCTGTGAGCATTTCTATATTATGGTCTCCAAACACTGCAGCTGCGTTTCTTTTAGCTGTTTCTATACAAAGTTCTTGAAATTGCGATTGCCAAACCAAGTATTGCCCCCCACTTAATGCTGCTTTACATAGACTTTTCCAGTCTGAGGGGGTTAAGCTAAAGGTGCTAAGGGACTCCCGCATACTCAACGTGAAAGGAGCTTGGGGTCCATACGTCATTACTGCCTTTTTAAGATTTTTTATTGTTTTGAAATCTACTGACTGGTGGATCCTCTGTCCATTTTCTTTTTCAAATACTGGCAGTTCCCAATGTATCTGTGAGTTACCCTCAAGAGTGCATAAGCGCTCAGAAAGACTTTTTATTTCTGTTTCTAGGGTTTGCAAATGCCTAGTAATACCCTTTATATTTTCTGTAATGGATTCCACCCATGGGGGAGTAGAGGACACAAGTGGTTCCTCTACTTGATGGTCCTTTTTCTTTTTTAATTTCTTTTTGTTCTTTTTACTGGAGACTGTGCTCCCAGAATCACTTTTTGATTCTTCTTCACTACTATCACTTTTACTGGTATCCTGAATTTCAGCTTCTAAGGAGAGTACCTATTCTTCAGCTAATTTCAATAAGTTTCTGATGACTTTTGCAGCTCTTACTTTTGAATTTACACCACTACTCTTCTCACTGGTATTAACTGACTCAGAGGCTATGCTTTCTTGATCACTTTCCTCACTATCCACTGAGTCCGCAATATCAAAAAACTCATCCATGGCTTTTATTATCCGACCTTTTGTTATTTTCGCTCCCATTTCCAGTTCTTACCTGCCGGCCGAGTTCCCCGTAAGGGCCACCACCTGTTGCTGCCTGAAGTGATGGCCGTCTGCAGCAACAAAGCCGCGGGAATAAGTTCAGAGGCAGACTGGAAACGAATAGGCTCTTTATTCTGCTAGCTTCTCTCTCCGGCTCCAACAACACCCCAACATGCAATCCACACTCCTCCAACCACCACAAAATGGCGCCGACCCAATCTGCAATGTCCCGGGCCAAGTCTCGCGAGATCATTCCGCAATGTCCTGGGCCAAGTCTCACGAGATCATGGAAGGTGGTAATACTTGAATATCTTTAAGGCTTATAGCTAACTGCAATCTTAGCTATCTCCCCAATTAAGGCTCCTGCATTTTGTTTTCTGAAATTAAAAAAAAAAATGTGGAAATATTTGAACTTCATCCTGGGTACAACTGAGATGTTAGGTAGGTTGTCCAGGCCTTTTGAACTCTAGATGAGATCTTCCTGTAGAAGCCCATAATTCTCAAGATCCAGGTAATTCTTAAGGAGCATGCTTCTCAAGGTCACCTTTCTTTCTAGCTTCCTGCTTCTATGTATGCTCTCTGTCCTGGGTTGTGTAGACCTAAACCAGTGGCTGCCAAATGGGGTGATATTACCCCTCCAGCAACTTTTGGCAACATCTAGAGAATGTTTTGGTTGTTAATATTGAGGAGGGTTCTACTGGCATCTAGTGGGTAGAGGCTAAGGATGCTGCTAACCCTCCCATAATACAGAGGACAGGCCCTCCTCCCCAGCAAAAAAAATTGCCCAGTCCAAATTGTCAATCATGATGAGGTTCAGAAACCCTGACCTAGCTATATCATCTTCCTCAGTTTTTACAAAAACCTACTCAACATGAAGTCTCAGAGTGTAGAAGACATCACTGGAGATTTTGGGGACACAGAGAGAGGGAGGAGGGGTTTATATTGCAGTTGTGCAGATGATTTCAACCTGAGCATTAGGCACCCTGTTCCTAAGCACCCTCTGCTACCACCATTATCGGAGTGTATCCCATGCTCCACAGGCTCTAGCTCCTAGGCTATAGCCTTCTCCTTGCCACTTTCCCCTTTATCCTGTGTACAGCATAATAATCCTTGACACACAGAAAAGCAGTTTAGCTATCAGTTTAGTTGTTTAGATTTTCACCAATACCCACACACAGCAAAACAAGTTATTTTCCCAAACAATGACAATTCTTTCCCCAAGAGAAATTTCAGTGCAAGCTATTAAGATAACATTTTTACCTGATTTCATAAATGTAATACCTAAACAATTTTTAATCATTTTAAATATAGGAAAAATAAGATAAATTTTAACTTTTACCATCATCTGAGAATCTTAACATATTGACATAGCTATTGTAGATCTAATTTTTTCACGTTATAAGCCATTACACCCTACAGAAATCCTATAATTTCTGCTACATTTATTCATATTTATTTCCCCTGTGTTTCCAAGTTCATTGCTTGCTTTTCTGGTTTGTCAGTGGTACATTATGGGTTAGGTGATTATAACAGATGGCTTCTCAGGTTTGGAGTCTTTGAGTTCCACCGTTTAATTTTATTATCCAGTTTTTATGTGAGAGAGAGGACAGATCCGACTCAGCATGAGAGTGGTCTTAACATCCAGAGAGTAAGTCTCATTGAAGACAAATGGCTTTGATAAAGTAATTTATGCATTACCAAAATTCTCATCTGGGGTCTCCTCCTAACATTGTTGGCATTATAATGTTAATGTGTTATGGGAAAATAAAGTTTTTCTTCACACAATAGGAGCTTTACTAAAATGTATCCAGTAGCACATATTTATACTTACTTAAACCAACACTGTAGTAGGGCTGGAATTAAGGGACTGTATATTATAAATCAAATATGACAAGTATGCTGGGGTACTTAAATAGCTATAGAAAATATCTAACTACACTTTATTTTATTATTTTACATTAAAATTTTTAAATTAATTTTGGTGATGCTGGGGATTGAATGCAGTGCCTTAAATATGCCAGGCAAGCACTCTATCACTGAGCTACATCCTCTGTCTCCTAAATGCATTTTAATAAACCTCTTTAAAATCATACCACCTTTAAAATAATTTTTCCTTCCTGATAACTCTTTGTGTGAGCCTCTTTATTTATTGTCTTCCTTCCTTATTTCCTCCCTCCCCTTTCATTTTTCTTCTTTCCTTCTCAGTACTTTATCAATTTATGATTCACATACATAAAATGCACTAATCTTAAATACTACAACTGGTGGACTTTAACGTACCTGTGCATCTGTGTGACCACCACCCAGATCGAGGTATAAACATTTCCATTGTTCTAGCAAGTTTTCTTTACTGTCAGAACTTCTCCCAGGAGCTCATCGTTATTCTGACTGCTGTCATAATGGATTAGTTTTGCTGTTATGGAACTTCATACAGTCGATATGAACGCTTGGTCTCTCTTCAACAGCATGTTTCTGAGATTTATTCACATGAATATGGGTTTGTTCCTTTTTGCAGAGTAGTATCCCACTGTGTGAATATTTCACAGTTTATTTACCTGTTCTTCTAATGAGGGTCATTGAGTTGTTTTCAGGTTTTGGCTATTATGAATATAGCTGCTATGAGCATTCTTATATGCCTCATGTTGTGAACATAAACACTAATTTCTCTTGGATAAATATCTAAGAGTAGAATTACTGGGTTATACGGCAGGTGTATGGTAAGCCCCAAATAATTTTCCAAAGTGTACCTATTTTACACTCCCACTAAGTGGTGTCTGAATGTTCCAGTTGTTCCATATCTTTACCAACATTTGGTATTATAGTCTTTTTACAAAAATTACTCAGATATATTTTTATTGTGCCATATTTATATAACATAGCAATACATAGAGCATTTTTTAACATAGCTGTGTTAGAGACTTCTCCGTGTGAATCAATCGTCTACCTACTTCTAATCTTCTCTGTGTGTGTGTGTGTGTGTGTGTGTGTGTGTATGTGTATTTAAACATGGTATAATATTTCTCAACATGCTTAGCAATTCTGCTGATGGATGTTTATATTCTTTCCAATTTTTCTTATTTCCACAGTGCTATAGAGAACATCTCCATCAGTATGTCTTTGTGTACTCATGCAAAAATTTCTGTAGGTTTCTAAACTTTCAAATGAAGGTTGCAGAAGTTTTAATGCTGGATTTCTAGGCTGGCTGCTAGTTAAAACTTCATCTCAGTACTCTCTAGGTTTTGTTTCTGCATTTTGTTTTCTTTGTGTTGTGAGTATATAGGTATTTTCATTATTTCCTCTACAGGAGTTGGAAGGAGAATTAAAAATATAAACACCACATGGTTCTTGGGTCATGGGGCAGAAACGGTCAGCAGGTAGAAGCCAACCACAGCCAGAACATGCTGACACTCCATTGTATGCTGACAACTTCCTGCAAGTTAAAACAAAGCTGGTGTGTATGATTTTAGCCTTGCCAAATTTGTTTTCTCTCAGCAAAAGGCCAAAATATATGCCTTCAGAATGACAATTAGTTTTCAAATAAAAAATTTAAACGCAAACTTTAAAACAAATTCTAAATAAATTGAAAGTCATTTTCCCCCACTATAGTACATTTTATTTTATTGGTGTAAAAATAGAAAAGACGAGGTTTTCCTAAATGTTTCCATAAGGGAAGCAGAAAAATTAAACACTAAAGTTTTAGAGGTTGGATTTTAGTGGGATAGTTAAGAGTGGCTACAGAAATCTTTTTTTTAATATTTATTTTTTAGTTATAGGTGGACACAATATCTTTATTTTTAGTTTATGTGGTGCTGAGGATCGAACCCAATGCCTCACTAGGTGAGCGCTAGGCAAGCGCGCTACCTCTGAGCCACAACCCCAGCCCGGCTGCAGAAATCTTAATGGTCTGATAACTTCAGGGTACCTGTGACAAGGAATCAGGAATTGTAGTTTTTGTTTCCACCAGAAGCTGTCAATGAGATTGGTAGGAGCTGAATTATCAACTAGCCTGTTCTTTTCTGCAAAGCAGCAATATGTAACTTAAAGGGGTGGTTGTGACAATTAAATATATAGAACACCAGACACCCTGGAATGAAAATTTCTACTATTTTCAAGGTGAAGATTGTTTTGGTTTGGCAGGTGTGGTTTGCTAGGTGTGGGGAGACATGCCAGTCACTAGGAAGGATCTTCCTGTCAGCAGTTCAGTCATGAAAGTCCTGAGGATGGTGCAAACAGGTCCTCTCACCACGCCCAGCGCCCTCAGTCCAGAGGGCCCTGGGTTGGCCTGGGAGCCCATCCTCCCCGTGGTCTTCTTCCCTCTCCCAACAAATCTTTCCTACTCCTCCCCTTCCCCTAGTGTCTCATTTCCACCCTGGAGGGTTATTGTCTGTCTCTAGGGCTTTAACTACTTCAAGTGAAGCATCTACAACATGAATTAAACATTTTCCTTTTAGTTAGAAGAAAATTTTAGCTATCACTGAAAATTTAAGAGAAGATGAGGCTGAAATAGCAATACTCCTTATTATTAATTGGTACTGGGTATTGAACCTAGGGGTGCTTAACCACTGAGCCACGTCCTCAGCCTTTTTTTTTTTTTTTTAATATGTTCTTTTTAGTTGAAGGTGAACACAATACCTTTATTTTATTCATTTATATGTGGTGCTGAGGATTGAACCCAGGGCCTCACACATGCTAGGTGAGCACTCTACCACTGAGCCATAACCCCAGCCCTTCTCAGCCCTTTTTTATATATATATATATATATATATATATATTTTTTTTTTTTTTTTTTTTTTTTTTTTTTTTTGTGGTACCAGGTATTGAACTCAGGGGCACTCGACCACTGGGTCACATCCCCAGACCTTTTTTTTTGTATTTTATTTAGAGACAGGGTCTCACTGAGTTGCTAAGTGCCTCACCATTGCTGAGGCTGGCTTTGAACTCACGATCCTCCTGCCTCAGCCTCCCAAAGTGCTGGGATTACAGGCGTGCGCCACCGCGCCCGGCTCCTTTTTTATATTTTGCTTAGAAACAGGGTCTCACTGAGTTGCTTAGGGCCTCACCAAGTTGCTGAGGCTGGCTTTGAACTTGTGATACTCCTGCTTCAGCCTCCCAAGCCACTAGGATTACAGGAATGTGTCACTGAGCCTGGCTCCTAATATTATTTTTAAATCAATAAATAGATTATTTCCCAGTGTTCATTTAGTATTTTCTAATGGAACCAATGTTTTAAAATTTTATTATTATTAGTTTTGATGTGGAGTTTCATTGTGTTACCCAGGTTGACCTTGTACTCCTGGGCTCAAGTGATTGTTCTGCCTCAGTTTCCAGAGGAGCTGGGACTACTGACGTATGTAGTCATGTACGGCTTTTTTAGAAACATTTTTTAGGCTGATGCCAAGACTAGCCCAATTCTTTTCCTTTTTCTTTTTTGTGGTGCTGGGGATCAAACGCAGGGCTTTGCACATGTTAGGCAAGCACTCTACCACGGAGCTACACCCCCAGCCCTCCTCTTTTAAAAACTACTTTTTGAGTAAAACAGCTGGAGGTGAGATATTATGACTACATCTGTAATATTTTGATGGGGCCTGATCTGCCAACTTGGACCTCCACAAGCTCTCTGTCTCAGCCTGGGTGTCCCCCTCTCCTTCCCACGTGCTTCCTTCTTGCTAGTCGGGGGGTTCTCTCTTTATCTCTTTCCCCCTAGCTTCAGGTTCTCAGGGTGGGACTTGTGACTGGGGAATGATCCCCATGGGCAGTGCTGGGAAGGGGTGAGGAGCTACAGGAGCCAGGTTGAGGTTCTGAGGATCAGGGAAGAGACCATTTAAAGCAACAGATGGGAGGACAGTCCTGGGGGGAGATGAGAACCGATGGAGGGAGTCCAAAGGAAGGGAGAACAGAATTGCCTCTCCTCGTGTCCTTCTCCTCTTTTCCTCTCCGGCCCTGTCACCTCCAACTCCATCTTCCTGTTGAGAGTGTGGCTACCAATGGGGCGTGCAGTGCTATGATAAGAGGAGAGGATCTAGGGGATTGGGTGAGGAATGATGGCAGCATCAGCAGAGGGTTATGGAAGGAGAATGAGAATTAAATCAGCAGCAATGAGAGAGGCTGCACATTTCTGTGATCTTGCCCAGCCAGAACAATCATTCACACTTAAATAATATTCACAAGTACTTGGGGGACTTCTTTTTATGATAGACAGGGCCTGAAATACTGCCTAGCATTAAACTTTGTCAAATCAATTCTATGGGTCATTTTAACCTGTTTGCACCCACAGACAAAAATCTCAAATATTTTCTTGGGTATATGGCCAAGGAAAGGCAGAAATTTGTGCTATTCTTCTCAGAAATGTGAGTTCTGCTTTAGTAGTTCGAATACTTTCACAAAATATCCCCTGCAGGAACACTTTGATTGGTGTTTGGTTGGTGGAATTGTTTTCAACAGAATTTGGCCATTCATCTTGCCTCCAAATTAAAGGTTGATTGAAGCAAACTTTTGGAGTTTTAGAAACACCTAACAACAAAAAAACATTTGCAACTGTTAGGGAACATTGATATATATATGATATATATGTACACACACACACATATATATATATATATTTTTTTTTTCTTTCAGTGAATTAGGGGCATTACTTAGAAAACAAAAAGAGGCCAAATTTATCTTTGAGTAGTTTGGAAAAAATGTAACCCAGATCATTTTTCTATGGATAGACAAAAATAGTACCCTTGTGAATGGATAAGGTGTCCATGAAACCTAGAGGTCTTGGTGCATCCTGCCAGGTCAGAATCTTTTTAGCTGGCTTTCTAATCCTTTTAGATGGCAGTTCTCCGCAGGAATAGTTTGATCGTATCATGCCTCCAGAGTTGCACACGCTCTCTATTCTCTTGTCCTTCAGTCTTCTTGTCCAACTCTGACTTGTTTGCACAGAGGTCTAGAAGCTGCCTGGAAGCTGAGGGAGTTTTTGCTTTAGGGCAGCTGTCGGTTATAATGGGAAGACACGTCCTTGTCAGAACTGTTTCTTTTGAATATGGAATTCCAAATGATCATATATTACCTCTAATACAAAATACTATATAGTGCCACAAGCTTACCTTTCAGTTATAACCTTTCACCTTGCTCTTGACCTTATGTTTTGCTCTCCAAGTGGAAGTTTTTTCATTCTCTTCAACTCAACTGTACCTCTGACCTTTGCACATGATATTCTTTGTGCCTGGGCCATTCTTTTTTCATCCTACCAACTCTCCACCCCAACCCCATTCCAACAATGCACATACTTGGCCTGCTAATTTGGAGGTTTCAGATGAAAGATCAATTCTCTGATAGGTCTGACCTAACTTCTCTGCTAGACCAGGTGCTTCTACCACAAGCCTATATGCTGATCATTTCCCCTTTTAAATATTTCATATCACAATTTAATCTAATTGTCTATTTAAGCTACATTTTTTTTGCTTAATTATAAACTCTTGGGATAGAAATGAGATCTATCTTGGTCACTCTTTCAGTGCTTAGCATAAAAAAGCACTCAGTAGATATTTGTTGAAGAATAAATGTGCTGAGATAATGTGTCATTATTTATGGCATGGTGGGTTTTTGTTGTTGTTGTTTGGTTTGGGGGTGCCAGGGATTGAACTCAGGGACACTTGACCACTGAGCCACATCCCCAGCCCTATTTTGTATTTTATTTAGAGAGTTGCTTAGCGCCTCACCATTGCTGAGGCTGGCTCTGAACTTCTGATCCTTGGGTCTCAGCCTCCCGAGCCGCTGGGATTATAGACATTGCCACCACGCCCAGCTTTGGCATTTTTTTTTTTAATATTTATTTTTTAGTTATAGGTGGACACAATATCTTTATTTTATTTTTATGTGGTGCTGAGGATCAAACCCAGTGCCTCACACATGCTAGGCAAGCGCTTTACCTCTGAGCCACAATCCCAGCCCTTATGGCATGTTTTTGGTGTTGTCATTTCTCTTTGGGATGAGGACAAAGCTTTGTACACGTGGTCTTTCTCCCTTCCTAGTTGAAGATAACTGTGAGCAGACCACGTAAGCACCAGTCCTCCAGGGAGTGAGGGCTTTCATGTCACAGGCACCTTGGGTGTTTTTTGCAGTTAAGTGGTGCTTTTCATTCTGGGTGTTGCAATTGCAGGAAGCCCAAAGTATTATGATGTGACAGGATGTGATATTTATGTTAGAAGAGTTCTTGTCGGTAAAATGTTGATCACTTGATAGAAAAGGCCATCAGATAGAATGGTGACCATGGAGGTGATATATTTTAAAATTTCTTCCCTGTTCGTTGGTGAGCGGTGTGTTCCAAGCAGGCTTCTTCAGTCACCTTTGGGTTATAATCACTGTGAGAAGCTTTATCTTCTAACTTGGAGAGCGAATATATTGAGCTGTGATTTTCTTTTCCTTAATGTCTTTATCAAGTTTTGGTATTGGGTTATGCTGGCTTCATGAAAGTGTACATAATACTAGAGATACAGTCCCTCATATGGTCCTTCCTTTTGACTCTTTTATGTTTTCTTGCTTATATGCTTCTTGATCTAGTAAGCTTATGGGCATATTCCTAGAGCAGATTTTTAAAAATCTGATAAGACACATGAAAGAAATTATCTTTGTGTCCTTTTATTCCCCTGAGTAGATGCCACTTGCGGTGAAAGAACCAGTACTTAAATTAAAACATGAACTCAAGAACCATTTTGAAAGGAAGATTTTTTTAAATTAATTTGAAGTGAAACTTAAAAGGAAATGTCATAATTAAAATATCAATTTGTCCTTAGCGACATCATTGGAGAGTAATTATGTCCTATTAATTCCTTTTAAAAAAATTTACAGATATTTTACTTAGGAGTACTTAGGGGTTTTGTTATTTATATCTCAGTAAAACTGGGTAGAGGGAAGAATTTAGTAGAGAGAAATGAAGTTCAAAATAATTATGTGTGTGTGTATGTGTGTCATCTATAGGAATAGTGTGCCAGTGTGTATATGTATGTAAATATATATTCTACACACACACACACATTTACATACTATACACGCTATACACACACTTGGGAGGCTGAAGCAGGAGAATGTCAAGTTTGAGGACAGCCTCAGCAACTTAGAGAGACCTTGTCTCAAAATTGAAAGTAGAAAGGACTGGGGATATAGCTCAGTGGTAAATTGCCTTTGTGTTCAATCCCCAGCACCAAAACAAGAAACAACAATGACAAAAAAGGAAAGAACAATTTCAATAATTTCAGATTTTTGGAAAAATTTAGCAGATAGTACAGAGTGTCCCTGTTCCTCCTCAAATCCATGGTTTATTCAGTTTTCCTGCTTTTACCTATTGCCCTTTTTCTGCTCCTGTATCCTAGCCAGGATACCTAATTTAATTTAGTCTCCTTGGGCTCCTTTTGGCTATGACCACTACCCAGACTTTTCTTGTTTTTGATGACCTTGACATTTTTGAGGAGTACTGGTCAGGTGTGTTGTAGAATGCTTCTCTATTAGAGTTTGTCTAGTGTTTTTCTCATGATTAGACCAGAGATGTGGAGAGGAAGATCACAGAGGAAATGTGCCATTTTTATCACATCATTCAAGGGTGCACACTATCAACATGATTTATGACTTGATGTTGACCTTGAACACCTGGCTGAGGCAGTATTTGTCAGGTTTCTCCACTGTGAAGTTACTCTTCACTCTCCCTTGCCATACTGCGCTCCTTGGAAGGAAGTCACTGTGTGCAGACTCCATCTAAGGAGCAGAAGTTATGGTCCCCCCACTCATTTATTTACATAAATGATTTGGAATTTTTCTGCATTGGAGATGTGCCTCCTGTCTCCCATTTGTTAACTTATCCCATTATGTATTTATGTCAGTATGAACTCATGGACACTTATTTTATGCTTCAGGTTTTAATCCAATATTTATTTTCTTGCTCAAATTGTTTCAGCTTTGACTATTGGGAGCTCTTTCAGTTGCATACTGTGCCCCCTTTGGCACATCCCATCAGTGTGTGTATGTGTGCGTGTGTTCAGCATTTCTCTACTTTTTGGAATTATAAGATATTCTTGTATATTTCCCACATCTGTCCCTAGATCAGCAGTATCCCAGGGAGCATTTGTTTCTTGCATTGAAGATGAAACCAAGATGGGGTTGAAGAGCGTTGCTCTGTGGAATAACTTTAGCATGCATGAGGCACTGGATTCAATCCTAACACACACACACACACACACACAAATAAAGAAACCAAGATGTAGGTGCTAGGCGTGCTTGATGGGTTGTCACTTCTTTTAGGCCTTCTCAACTGTCAAAGCAAAGAAATATATTTGTGCATGGTAACCCAATCTATATTAACATGTCTATAAACTTTTCTATATTTAACTGTCTGTATCTCTACAAAGTTATACATGAGTTCTTGCCAATATCTTCAACTCGAATTCATTACTGCAAGTTCTAGATTCTTCTCCTCGCTATTCTTGCTGCTTGCTCCTTTCCACTTCAACTGTGTGAAATCTGGTACCTGCCATTCACCATCCGTTTACTCAATCATTCTATCCAAATAAAACATGCATAGTAATGTAGGGATTGTTAAGCCCACACCTATGGCAGACAACTTAATTGACTGGAGTTCAGTATTTATGTGCAGTTTTTTGTGCCTTTAGTCTTATGAACTCTACTCATTTCCAGAGCTGTGTAGCATCTTTCCCCAACCCCTTCTGTGAGGTTATTTCATATATTGTAATACATTTATGTTATATTGCTACAGTCTTCATCTACCAACCTGGAGTTTTGAAATTTGCAGACATTAAGAAATCACTTTTTTAAAAAGATTTTAAAAAGATGGACACAATATCTTTACTTTATTTATTTTTATGTGGTGCTGAGGATAGAACCCAGTGCCTCACGTGTGCAAGACAAGCACTCTACTGCTGAGCTATAACCCCAGCCCCAAGGACTCACTTTTTGTGTTGCAAAGTTCTATAGGTTTTGACAAATGCATAATATCATGTATCCTCCAGTACAATATCGTAAACTATAGTTTCATTGCCCTAAAAATTCCTGGTGCTTCACCTGTTCATCCCTCCTTTGCTCTTGTGAACCCCTTGCCAACCTCTGATCTTTTAACTGTTTCTCTATAGTGCTGCCTTTTCTAGGATGTCATGTCATTGGAATCACACAGTGTTGCCTTTTCAGACTGGATTTTTTACTTAGCCTCAGGCATTGACATTCCCTCCATGTCTTTTTTTTGTGGCTCAATAGATTATTTCCTTAGAGCACTGGATAACATTACATTTTGAATGTTTCATAATTTTATTATCCAGTCACTTCTTAAGGGACATCTTAGTTGCTTCCAGCTTTTGGCAATGATGAATAAATCTGCAGCAAACATTCATGTACAGGTTCTTGTATGGACACAAGTTTTTCCGCTCAATTGGGAAAATACTTAGGAACATGATTGCTGGATCTTATGGTAAAACTACATTTAGATTTGTAAGAAACTGCCAAATTGTCTTCTGAAGTGTCTGTCCCACTTTGTAGTTCCATCAACAATGAATGAGAGGTCATATGGCTCCGTAGTTTCACCAGCCCTCAGTGTTGTCAGTGTTTTTAGAATTAACTATTATAATGGATATGTTATGATATCTCATTATTGTCTTAATTTGCAATTCCCTAATGATATAATGAACACCCTTTCATCTGTTTATTTGTCATTTGTGTATCTTCTTTTGTGAGGTGTCTGTTACCCACTTTTTAATTAGATTGTTTATTTTCTTATTGCTTTTAAGCCTTCTTTCTATGTTTTGGATTAAAAACTTTCATCAAGTATGTGTTTTGCATATTTTATCCCAGTCTGTGGCTTGTCTTTTCATTCTCTTAACAGTTTTGTTCGTAGAGCAGAAATTTTCCAATTTAATGAAACCAACCTTCTTCTTCTTCTTTTTAAATTATGTATCATACTTTTGGTGTGGCATCTAAAAACTCATTACCAAACTCAAGGTCATCTGGATTTCCTCCTGTATTATTTTCTAAGGTTTTGTAGTTTTCTGTTTTACACTTAGGTCTTGTTCACTTTAAGTTAATTTTTGTAAAAGGTATAATAGCTGTGTCTAGGTTCTTAACCATTATTATTATGTCATTGTTGCTGTTATTATTACTATTTATATATGAACATCCAGTTGTTCCAGAACAAATTGTTAAATGAGAGTAGCCTCTTTCCATTGAATTGCCTTCACTCATTGTCAAAGCTCAGTTGGCTGTGTTTGTGTGGGTCTATTTCTGGGCTCTCTGCTCTGTGTCATTGATGTATGTGTCTGTTCTTAAAACAGTTTCACTCTATCTTGATCTCTGTAGCCTTAGAGTAACTCTTAAAGTCAAGTAATGTCAGAACTCCAACTTTCTTCTTCCTCTTCCTCCTTTTTCTTCAATAAAAATATGCTGTATGAATTTTTTTAACTCCTTAAAGTTTCTTCATGAATATTATTTTAAGTGGCTATGTAGTGTTTTATTATATGAATCTGTAAAATAACCAGTAACCAGTATTAAATGGGAAAACTTGAGAATATTTAATATCCTAGTTGCATAAATAAAAAATTAAAAGATCCTGTTAGCATAGAATCAAAATTGAAGGAGAGGTGGGATTGTAAATTATTTTTATTTTCTTTCTTTACGTCAATTTCTTTGTTTGCCAAATTTTGTACAATGAGTAGCTATCCTTTTTTTTTTTTTTTTTAATTAGAGGGAAATAAAACTTGTTTGTGTTTGTTTCCTAGAGTCTGAGAAATATCTTCTCTTCCTTTTCCCCTCTCAATCTCTTCAAATACTTTAACAGTTGCATAGTATTCAAATATGAATGTACCATAATTTAGTTACCAATAATTACATTACCATATCAACATGTAGAGAGAAGAGGTATAGATAGACATTAGAAGCTCAGGCTCTGGAGTTCATGTCTTGGCTGGACCACTTGCTAGTTGTGTACACTGGGGAAAACTTTCATAACCTTAATTTTCTCACAAGAAAATGGAACGATAGTATCTACCTCATTGGTAGTCATATTCTGATGTGTCATGATGTTATGTTTATGATAGAAAGGATTTTGTTTTAAAAGGGTTGATCAGAGAATAGAGTTACCTTAGTTTAGGTAGAGGGGAGTGAAGGGAGGGGAGGAGAGGGAATATGGAGATAGGAAGGATAGTAGAATGAAACAGACATTATTACCTTATGTATATATATGACTGCATGACCGATGTGATTCACATGTACAATAAGAAAATGAGAAACTATACCCCATCTATGTATGAATATCAAAGTGTATAAATGCATTCTAGTGTCATGTATAACTAATTAAAATAAATTTAAATATTAAAAAAGGGTTGATCCCCTAATAGAAAACTTACCAGTTAGAGCTGGGTGCAGTGGCACACCCTAGTAATCCCAGTGACTAGGGAGGATGAGGCAGGAGGATCACAAGTTCCAGACCAGCCTCAGCGATTTAGTGAGGCCATAAACAACTTAGTAAGATGCTGTCTCAAAAAAAAAAAAGGCTGGGGATATGGCTCAGTGGTGGTTAAGTGCCCCTGGATTTAATCCCCAGAACAAAAAAAGAAAGAAAACCCATCAGCTCGGTGGTGAGCTTGGTTAAATAAGAAGATGATACACTGAGGAGCCTATTTCTGCATCATCGAGGTTCAGTGGCGAGTTCTTGTGAAGTAGTAGTCTCAAGGATGCTTAGTCACTCTTCCATCATGTTCATGGTGCATAGCATCATCTTCTAATTTGAAGGACAAATGTATTTATCTCTTGGTATCTAATTCTCTTTGTCTCTAATTCTCTTTTCTGAATGTCTTTATTTTGGTGTCAGGAAATACTGACCTCATCCAATGAGTTGAAAAGTGCTCACCTTCCATTTTTTGAAAGAAACTTTTTAATATTGGTATTATTTCTATCTTAAATGTTTGATAGACATCACCTGCAAAATCACCTGGGTTTGACTTTTCTTTCTAAAAACACAGTTTTTAGCAATATATTCAATTTGTTCTTTAATAGGTAAAGGGATTTTGTATTTTTTTGTGTACATTTTGTGAAGTTGTGCTTTTCAACTTTTTTGTTTTATCTGTCAAGTTTATTAGCAAAAAGATGTTGATAATATTTATTCTTTTAAAATCTGTGATATTTTTCATAATATCTCTTCTTTATTTCTGGTATTGGTAATTTGTGTGTATGTGTTTTTTTTTTTCCTTTGATGATTCTTATCAGGAGTTTATCACATTTATTCATCTTTTAAAATAACCACTGGGCACATTGGTTCATGCCTGTAATCCCAGCAATTTGGGAGGCTGAGGCAGGAGAATCACAAGATTGAGGCCAGCCTTAGCAAACTAGTGAGGCCCTAAGCAACTTAGTGAAACCCTGTCTCAAAATACATCATAAAAAGGACAGAGGATGAGGCTTAGTGAGTAAGCTCACCTGAGTTCAATCCTCAGTACCAAAACAAAACAAAACAAAACCAAAAATGATATTTCTGCTATTTGATTTTTGCTCTTATTACTTTATTTTTCTTACTTGAAATTTAATTTGTTCTTCTTTTTCTGGTTCCTTAAAGTGAAAACTTAGACTATCAGGGTTTAAATGTTTCTTCTCTAAACATTTTAAGCTTTACATTTCCCTCAAGTATGGATTTGGTTGCATCCTATGAATTTTGATGTATTTTATAAAAACTCAGTTTGAAATATTCTGCAGGTTCAGAGAAAAATATTTCTTCCTTGATATACATTATTTCAAATTGTTAAGGCATTTTAGACATCTTACTGTTATTTGATTAAAAAAATATAGTGTATTCTATAAGATTTGTTTTTACATTTATTAAGACTTAATATGGCTGAGGATATAGCTTAGTGGTAGAGCACTTTCCTAGCATGAGCAAAGGAATTGAAAGGGTTCAATTCCCAGCATTGAAAACAAAACAAAAACAAACAAACAAACCCAAACCAAATCAAACCAACCAAACAAACAACAACAACAAAAAAAAAAAACAACCCAGACTTTTGATGTGGCTTACAATATGATATATCTCTGGTTGAATATTCCACATGCAGTTGGGTATGTCCTATGCAAGTCGATTAGATTTAAAAAAGAAAAAAGTTGATAGCATTTTTGGGGTACTTTGTCCTTACTGATTATTTGTCTCATTCAATTTTATCCTCAGAGAGTATGATAAAGTCCCCAACTATGATTGTGTATATGTCTTTGGCTCTTTTTAGTTCAGTTGGAGTTTGCTTCAAGTATTTTGAAGTTCAGAACCTCTTTATATCTCTGGTAATACTCCTCCCACTTTTTTTTTTTTTTTTTTTTGTACTGGGGATGGAACCCAGGGACTCTTTACCACTGAGTTGTATCCCCAGTCCTTTAATTTTTTTTTTTTTTTAATTTTGAGAAACGATCTTGCTAAATTGCTGAGGCTGACCTTGAAATTCCAATCCTCCTGTCTCAGCCTCTGAAGTTGCAGGGATTAGGCATGTACCACTGTGCCCAGCAATACTTCCTTTCTTCTTCTTCTTCTTCTTCTTCTTCTTCTTCTTCTTCTCCTTCTTCTTCTTCTTCTTCTTCTTCTTCTTCTTCTTCTTCTTCTTCTTCTTCTTCTCCTTCTCCTTCTCCTTCTCCTTCTCCTTCTCCTTCTCCTTCTCCTTCTCTTCTTCTTTTTCTTCTTCTTCTCCTTCTTCTCCTTCTCCTTCTTCTCCTTCTTCTTCTTCTTCTCCTTCTTCTCCTTCTCCTTCTCCTCCTTCCTCTCCCTCTCCCTCTCCCTCTCTCTCTCCCTCTCCCTCTCCCTCTCCCCTCTTCTTCTTCTTCCTCTTCCTCCTCTTCTTCTCCTTCCTCTTCCTCTTCCTCTTCTTCGGTATTGGGATTAAACTCAGACATACTTAAACACTGAACAACATCCCCAGACCCCTTTTTATATTTTACTTGAAACAGAGTCTCACTGAGTTGCTTGGGACCTCACTAATCTTCTGAGGCTGGCTTTGAACTTGCGATCCTCCTGCCTCAGCCTCCCAAGCCACTGGAATTACAGGCATGCATGACCTTGCGTGTACCCTTTCCTGAAGTCTACTTTGTTTGACATTAATATAGCTATTCAATCTTCCTTGTTCTTACTGTTTGCATACTATATTGTCTTCCATTCTTTTACATTTAGCCTTTGCCTTTATACTTAAAGTATGTCTTTTATAGACTTCATATAATTGAGTCTTGGATTTTCACTCAGATATTCTCTGCTGTTAATTGGACTGTGCAGTTTATTTACATATCATGTACCTATAGTTATGGATGGATTTAGGGTCTACTATTTTACTATTTGTTTTCCTATTGTCGTACCTTTATGCCTTTTGTATTCCATTTTAATCTTGTTTTTAAAACCATCCCTCTTCATTTTGTTTATTAGGGTTGCCCCAGTGAGTATACCATGCATTTTAACCTATCACTGTCCATTTAGAGTTAATTTGGATCACTGAATGGGTTTCATTTAATCCCCTTTTCCCATCTTCTGAGCTACTTTTCCCATGCATTTTACATGTACATATGTTGAAAACTGTGTGATGCAGTGTTGCAACCTGTGCTTTAAATAGTCTATAGTCTTTTGAAGAAATTGAGAGCAATAATGTTTACAAATTTACCCATGTATTTAGCATGCTGGTACTCCTGTAGATGCTTCCTCCCACTGTCAGTTCTGTCAGCTAGATGACTTCTTTTAGTGAAGGTTTCCAGGCACCCCCTCCCAATAAAAAGCAACAACAACAACAAAGCCCACCCAAACAAACAAACAAAAACCACCCAACAACAAAACAAAGAAACATTTTTTAAAAAATATTTATTTATTTGGTTTAGTTGTACACAATGCGTTTATTTGTATGTGGTGCTGAGGATCGACCCTGGCCGCGCATGTGCTAGGCGAGCGCTCTACCACTGAGCCACACCCCAGCCCAAGAAACATTTTTTAATCTGAAAAATGTCTTTATTATGTCCATATTTTGATAACTGTTGTCACTGGATGTAGACTTTGGACTTGACAAGTTGTGGGTTTTGTTTTTTTCTTTTTCCTTTCAATACTTTAAATATGTCATTCCAGGACCTGGGGTTGTGGCTCAGTGGTAGAGGGCTCACCTAGCACTTGTGAGGCCCTGGGTTCGATCCTCAGCACCACATAAAATTAAACAAATAAAATAAAGGTATTGTGTCCAACTACAACTAAAAAATAAATATTTTTTTAAAAATATGTCATTCCAGTGTCTTTTGGCCTTTGATTTTTTTTGGGGGGGGGTGTGTACTGGGGCTTGAACTCAAGGGCACTAGACCACTGAGCCACATCCCCAGCCATATTCTGTATTTTATTTAGAGAAAGAATCTCACTGAGTTGCTTAGCGCCTTGCTTTTGCTGGCTTTGAACTCTTGATCCTCCTCTCCTGCCTCAGCCTCCCAAGCCACTGGGATTACAGGTATGCACCACAGTGCCTGGCTGCCTTCAATATATATATATTTTTAATGAAAACTCAACTCTCATTCTTGTCATAGCACTCCTGTATGTAATGGGTTTTTTCCTCTGGCTGCTTTGATTTTTTTCTCTTTATCTTTGACTTTCAGTATTTTGACTGTAATATGCCTATGTTAGTTTTCTTTATATTTTTTTTCTATTTTGAGTTTCACTGAGATGTATAGATATATATTCTTGATGCTGGGGATTGAACCCAGAGTCTCAAACTGAACTATACTCTCAGCCTAGAAATTTATGTATTTTTCAGAAACTGCTTCATTGAGATTTTCAGATTTATTTGAATGACATTTTATTTTGTTAACATTGTACTTTCCATTTGAAAATAGCCTTTTTTTAAAAAAAATTATTTTTATTTACTTTAGTTGTACACAATGCAATGCATTTATGTTTACGTGGTGCTGAGGATCGAACCCGGGCCGCGCACGTGAGAGGCGAGCGCTCTGCCGCTGAGCCACAACCCCAGCCCTGAAAATAGCCTTTTAAAAGGGTAAAATAATAATACCTACATCGCAAAACTTAAATTATACATAAAAGCACATAGAAAAAAATTTTTTTAAAACTTGAGATCATCTTTATAAAATATTTCATCGTCTTATTAAAAATTCAATTTGTTGCTGCTCCCCTTTATTTTACCTGCTTTTTGTATATTTATGCTTTCTCTCCTTTTTTTCTTGATTACATCTGCTAAGGGTCTGTTCATTTGTTGGATTTCCCCATAACCGCTGAAAAATCCCTGCTCTTAATTCTTGGTTAGCTTTTAGACATTTTTTCCTCTATTTTTAAGGTTAGTGGCTTTTAAATGAAACCCCTTTAAAAAATAAAATCTTATATGAAATGCGTGTGTAGAAAATAGATGAAAGCCGTGATTAAAGCAAAGAGGAGTGAGGAGCAGCGAGGGAGTTTCCAGCCCTACTCCCTTGCCCACCCTCAGCTTCCTTATCAGAGGCTTATGACTCCAGAGAGCGCTGTTAGAAAACTGCTGTTCTGAGTCATTAATTTCTGCTTTTATCTTTATTGTTTCCTTCCTCCTATTTTCCATAGGCGTATTTTATTGCTCTTTTCTGTTTTTTTTTTTTTTTTTTTTAAACCTGAAGATTAAACTGTCCAAATATCCTGTATTTATGTAGGTACATAGATGTCTGAATACCTGAACAAAAACTAAAACTGCTTATGTTTTTTTTTAATTTTTTATTCTAAGATGTTATAAATGACAGCAGAATGCATTAACTTTCATATTACACATATAGAGCACATTTTTACAAATCTATGTTTTCTCTGATATAAGGAGGCCAATTCTTTTCTGATTTCTTGAGTTTGGTACTAAATGCAGTTATTTTCATTCTTTCTTATTTAACACTGAAAATATTTAAGCCTATGAATTCGTCACTGTATAATGCCGGTTATATCTTACAATTTTTATACAGGCTATTTTTTTCTTCCATTGTAATTATAATTTTTTAGTTTTTCTTTGACCTAGAATATATATGTACGAGTTGATGTTTTCCATGTCTAAAGCATGGAGGGATTTGTCTATTCCTTAATAAGTAAGTTCTGGTTTTATTTCATTATGGTCATAAAATAAAATTTTACTAATTTTGAGTAAGGAATTTCTTAAAGAAATTATTGATGTTTCTTTGTGATCCTGTTTTTAATCAACCTTTATAAATTTCCCATGGCAGTTTGTAAAGTCTGTATTGTGTTTTTACAAAATCTAGTTTACCACTACTGTCTTCATTATATTTATTTGAATACTGCATATCTGCACTGTTGAATGTAGTAGCTGCTCTCCACATGGGACTATTGAGCACTTGAAATGTGATTAATCTGAACTGAGATGTGTTGTACGAGTAAAACGTACAATGACTTTTGAAAATTTAATACAACAAAACAAACTATGCCAATAACTTATAAACTGATTGCATATCGAAATGACCATATTTGGGACCCATGGGATTAAATAAAGAAATAAATGCCATTAACATTGATTTCATATCTTTTTAGGTATTTTAAAATTTTTAATGAAAATTTGTATGTATAGTTTGCATTGTTCCTACTGGATAGACTGTATCATTACATTATCTATTTTGTCTATTATATTTGTCCAGAATTAATAGTGGCATTTGACTATAGTTTTTCCAGTAATTTCCCTACATATATTTCATAATTTTCACTGTACCTATTTTGGTACTGTGCTATTTAGCACATAGGGTTAGAAGGTTATTTTTATTGAACATTATACTTGGTATTAAAAAAATGACTCTTCACCTTACTTTAAATTGTTCCTTGAATTCTACTTTGATATGAATTATTTATATTCTTGCTTTTAAAAGAATTTGCCTATGATGTTTTTACAAACCTCTCTTCTTTTAATTTCAGTTTCATTTTGTAAGTATCTTTTAAATAGTAATTAACTCACTTTATTTTTAAAAATAGTATGAAAATCTTTGTTATAGAAGTATAGAAGATATTTGGGTATCAAAGTTGAACTTTTTACAAAATCGTCATCATTGATGTATCTTTGTGTGTGTGTGTGTGTGTGTGTGTGTGTGTGTGTGTGTGTGTGTGTGGTGCTGGAGACCAAACCCAGGGCCTTGTGCATGTTAGACAAGCACTCTACCACTGAGCTGTACCCCTCAATTTATTTTATTAGTTCCATTTCAATACTATTTTGTTTGCCCTTTTTCTGTATTTTATTATATAAAATATTTTTTAAAATCTTCAATTCTACTCGGGGATTTATTATGTTCATGTTTTGAAAAATAATAGTTAAGTTTAGTGCTTTTCTTTAATTATTACTGTCAAGGGTAGAATAGAATCCATTGAGTTTATGTAAATGAGTAATTTAGCTTTTTTTTTTTTTCTTTCTCTCTATTCTTTTTCTTACTGGAAACTTGTATTTCAGGTTTTAATCATCACCTTTTTCTTTCTTTTCTTGATACTGGGGATTGAATCCAGGGGTGCTCTACCACTGAGCTACATCCAGCCCTTTTTATTTTGAGACAGGGTTCTGCTGAGTTGCTGAGGTTGGCCTTGAATTTACAATCCTCCTGCCTTAGCTTCCCAAGGCAGGATTGCTGGGATTACAGGTGTGTGCCACCACACCTGGTGTTCATCACCACCTTTTTCTCTCTGTGGACCAGAGTGTCCTGAAGAATATCTTCTCCAGGAAATAATGTAGGGGGTAGACATTCAGAGCCTCTACTATTGAGAAATTTCTCTGGTCTCCTATAAAACCAACATCCTGGCTATGTTTAGAATTGTTGGAGCACAGTAGTTTTCCTTTCAAACTTTGTAAAAATTTCTTCTAATGATGCTTACTTTGTGTAGAGGAACTTTTGATTTTTGTTGTTCTTTTGTGAGTGACTTATTCTTTCTGTCTGGATGCTTGAGAGATGTTTTCATTTTCCTTAAAATTTGAAAGTTCAGAAGGATAGATGCAGTATTATAAGTATGTATGTATTTATATTTTTGTTTATTTAGTTTTTAAAAAATGTGGTGCTGGAGATCAAACCAAGTGACTCATGCGTGCTAGGCAAGTGCTCTACCACTGAGCCACAACCCCAGCCCTGTATTTATGTTTTTAACAGCTTCATTGAGATATAATTCACATACCATACAACTCACTCATGTAAATGTACAAGTCAATGGCTTTTAGCTTTTTCACAGGGTTGTGTAACCATTAACAGTAAATTTTATAACATTTACACTACCCCCCCAAAAAAAAAAACCCCTAAACCTCTTAACTTTTATTTCCCCAATACTTCTTCCCAACTCTCACCGTCTTAGGCAACCATCTAGTAATCTAATGTACTAAACTACTTTGTTATTTTTTTCTTTCTTTTTATTTTTTGGTGCTGAGGTTTGAACCCAAGCCTCATGCAAACTAAGCATGTGCTATATCACTGAAAACATCCCAGCTCCTAATAATCTTGTGTTTCTGTAGATCTGCTTATTCTGTATATTTCAAGTAAATGGAATCATACAATATGTGGTCCTTTGTGACTAGCTTCTTTCACTAAGCCTAATAATTTCACAGACTCATCCATGTTGTAACATGTATTGGTATTTCATTTCTTTTTTAAAAATATTTTTAGTTGTAGGTGGACACAATATTTAAATTTTTATTTATTTATTTATTTTTTAAATATTTATTTATTTGGTTTAGTTGTACACAATGCTTTTATTTGTACATGGTGCTGAGGATCGAACCCGGGCCGCGCACGTGCTAGGCGAGCGCTCTACCAATGAGCCACAATCCCAGCCCTATTTATTTATTTTTATGTGGTGCTGAGGCTCGAACTCAGTGCCTCACACGTGCTAGGCAAGTGCTCTACCACTGAGCTACAAACCTAGCCCTTCATTTCTTTAAAAAAAATTTTTTTTTGTTCTAATTAGTTATACATGACAGCAGAATGCACTTTGATACATCATACATAAATGGAGTATAGTTTCTCATTCTTCTGGTTATACATGATGTAAAATCACAAGTGTTGTGTACTCATATATACACATAGGGAATAATGTCTGATTCATTCTACTACACTTCCTACCCCATACCCCTTACCTCCCTTCACTCCCCTCTACCTAATCCAAAGTAACTTTATTCTTCCCTAGCCATGTCCCTTATTGTGAATTAGCATCCATGTGTCAGAGAAAACATTTGGCCTTTGGTTTTTTGGGATTGGCTTATTTCACTTAGCATGATATTCTCCAGCTCCATCCCTGTACTGGCAAATGCTATCGTTTCATCCTTCTTTAAGGCTGAGTAAAATTCCATTATATATATATATATATATATATATATATATATATATATATATATATATATACACATATATATATATATACACACACACACACACACTAGTTTTTCCAGTAATTTCCCTACATATATTTCATAATTTTCACTGTACGTATATACCACATTTTCTTTATCCATTTATTTGTTGAAGGACACCTAGGTTGGTTTTATAGTTTAGTTATTGTGAGTTGATGTGTGGCTGTATCACTGTAGTATGCTGATCTTAAGTTCTGAATATTCCATCATATGGATAGATCACATTTATCCATTTGATTGACATTTGGATTTTTCCACTTTGTTTGTTTTTTTACTACTGTGAATGTTGCTGCTAATGAATATTTGTGTACAAGTTTTTGTTTGAACACCTGTTATCATTTCTCTTGGGTACATATCTAGTAGTAAATTTGTTGATTTATATGATTACTTTCTGTTTAGCCTTTTTAGATAGCTAAACATTCCTACCAGCAATGTGTGAGAGTTCTAATTCCTCTATAACCTCAACAATGCTTATTTTGTCTGTCTTTTGGACTATAGTCATCCTAGTGGGTGTGAAATTGTATATAATTGTGGGTTTTTTTTTTTAAATAAGAATTAAAAAAAATTTTTTTAGTTGTAGTTGGACACAGGAGGATCGCGAGTTCAAAGCCAGCCTCAGCAATGGCAAGGCACTTAGCAACTCAGTGAGACCATGTCTCTAAATAAAATTCAAAAAAGGGCTGGGGATGTGACCCAGTGGTCGAGTGCCCCTGAGTTCAATCCCTGGTACCACAGGAAAAAAAAAAAAACCCTAATGTTATATATGTCATATATAACTAAAGAGAACTGATAAAAAGAAAAAAGGAGAAGAAGAGGAGAGGAGGAGGAGGAGGAAGAGAAAAAGGAAGAGGAAGAGGAAGAGGAAGAAGAAGAAAATGTGGTTTATATACACAATGGAATTTTATTCAGTAATAAAAGAGAATAAAATAACGGCATTCACAGGTAAATGGATGAAGTTGGAGAATATAATGCTAAATGAAGTTAGTCAATCTCAAAAATCCAAATGCCAAATGTTTTCTCTGATATAAGGAGGCTGATTCACAGTGGTGTTGGGTCGGGGTACATAGGAGGATTAGAGGAACACTAGAAAGGTCAAAGTGGATGGAGGGAAAGGGAGGAAGCAGGGGGTATGGAGGAAAAAAAAAAAGAAGGTGGTAGAATAAGATGGATATCATTATCCTAAATGCATGATTGAAGACTTGAATAGTGTGAATATACTTTGTATACAAACAGTGTTATTTATGTAAAAAGATGCTCTATATGTGTACTATGAATTGTAATGCTTGCTACTGTTATAAATACAACAACTTTGAAAATAATTAAATAAAAAAAAACACACACAAAAAAAAAAAAAAAAAAAAGAAAAAGAAAGGGTTGGGGATGTGGCTCAGTGGTTAAGCACCTCTGGGTTTAATCCCTGGCACAAAAAAAAATTGTTTTGGCTACTTTGAGTCCCTTGAATCTCCAAAGGAATTTTAGGATAAGCTTGCGAATTCCTTTAAAGAAGCCAGATGGGATTTTGATAGGGACTGCACTGAATCTTTAGAGCAATTTGAGGACAGTTGCCATTTTAATCATATTAAGTCTTCTAATTTATTAACATGGGCTGTCTTTCCATTTATTTAGGTCTTCTTTAATTCTTTAACAATGTTGTGTTGTTGTCAGAGTTTAAGTTTTACACTTCTTTTGAAAAATTTATTCTTAAGTATTTGATTATTTTGAATAAAATCTTAAATGAAACTCTCTTAAAAAAAATTTTTTTTGGTGTGTCTATTGCTACTATGTAAATTATAACTGATTTTTATATGTTGATCTTGGCCTTACAAACTTGCTGAACTCTTTCATTATTTCTAGTATATTTTTCAGTGAATTCCTTAGGGCTTTCTATATACCAGAACATGTCTCCTATAAATAGAGATAGTTTTATATCTTTTTTCCAATCTGGAAATCTTAAACTTCATTTTCTTGTCTAATTGTCCTGATTAACATCACTCGTACAATGTTGAGCGTAAGTGGTAAGAGAAGAATCCTTGTCTTGTTCCTGATCTTAGGAACAGGAGGAGAGCTTTCAGTGTTTCACCATTAAGTGCAATGTTACCTGTGGGCTTTTGTTTGTTTTTGGTTTTGGTGCTGGAGATTGAACACAGGGCCTTGCATGCTAATCCTACACTCTACCACTGAACTGTATCCTATCCCCTAGTTGTGGGTTTATTTGTACATGCTCTGTATCAGTCTAAGGAAGCTTCCTTCTCTTCCTGGTTTTGTTTTGTTTTTTCCACTACCTGAAATTTTATTTGAATAATTCATCTGAAGAATAATGTGGAAGGAAATAGTTTAACACATAAAAACATGTGTTTTAAAAAAATTTTTTTATTATTCTAATTTGTTATACATGTTTGCAGAGTACATTTCATTTCATATTACATATAAAGAGCACAATTTTTCGAGTTGCTGGTTTAATATAAAGTATTTTTACAACAATTGTGTCTTCATACATGTATTTAGGGTAATCATGGATAACTTAGTCTGCCATTATTCCTATCCCCTTGCCCCCTCCTCCCTCCCCCCTCTTTGTTCTATTTAAAGCTCTTTCATTCCTCTCATTCCCTCTCTCTTGCCTTTATAAGTTAGTATCTTCATATCAAAGAGATCATTCGACCTTTGGTTTTTTGGGGATTGGCTAACTTCACTTAGCATTATTTTCTCCAACTCCATCCATTTACCTGCAAATGCCATGATTTTATTCTCTTTTAGTGCTGAGCAGTGTTCCATTGTGTATATATTCCAAAGTTTCCCTATCCATTCATCTGCTGATGGGCATTGGGGTTGGTTCCACAATCTAGCTATTGTGAATTGTGCTGCTATAAACATTGATGTGGCTGTGTCCCTGTAGTAAGCTGTTTTTAAGTCCTTTGGGAATAGGCCAAGGAGTGGGATAGCTGGGTCAAATGGTGGCTCCATTCCCAGTTTTCCGAGGAATCTCCATACTACTTTCCAGATTGGCTTCACCAATTTGCAGTTCCACCAGCAATGTAAGAGTGTGCCTTTTCCCCCACATCCTCGTCAGCATTTATTGTTGTTTGTTTTTTTGATACTGCCAATCTGACTGGAGTAAGATGAAATCTTAAAGTTGTTTTGATTTGCATTTCTCTAATCGCTAGAGATGTTGGACATTTTTTCATATATTTGTTGATTGTTTGTATATCATCTTCTGAGAAGTGTCTGTTTAGCTCCTTGGCCCATTTATTGATTGGGTTATTTGTTTTTTTGGTGTTAAGGCTTTTAAGAGCTTTATAAATCCTTGAGGTTAGTGTTCTATCTGATGTGCTTGTGGTAAAGATTTGCTCCCATTCTGTAGGTCCTCTATTCACCTCACTGATTGTTTCTTTTGCTGAGAAGAAGCTTTTTAGTTTGAATCCATCCCATTTGTTGATTCTTGTTTTTAGTTCTTGCGCTATAGGGGTCTTATTGAGGAAGTTGGAGCCTAAACCAACATGATGGAGATTTGGGCCTACTTTTTCTTCTATTAGGTGCAAGGTCTCTGGTTTAATTCCTAGGTCCTTGATCCACTTTAAGTTTTGTGCATGGTGAGAGAAAGAGATTTAATTTCATTTTATTACATGAGGATTTCCAGTTTTCCCAACACCATTTGTTGAAGAGGCTATCTTTTCTCCAGTGAACATTTTTGGCACCTTTGTCTAATATAAGATAACTGTAGGTGTGTGGGTTCGTCTCTGAGTCTTCTATTCTGTACTGTTGGTCAACTGGTCTATTTTGATGCCAATACCATGCTGTTTTTGTTACTATTGCTTTGTAGTACAATTTAAAGTCTGAAATAGTAATGCCACCCACTTCATTCTTCTTGCTAAGAATCGCTTTGGCTATTCTGGGTCTCTTATTTTTCCAAATGGATTTCATGATTGTTTTTTCTATTTCTATGAGGACTGATATTGGGATTTTGATTGGTATTGCATTGAATCTGTATAGTGCTTTTGGGAGAATGGTCATTTTTTTTTTTTTTTTTTTTTTTTGTGGTATCGAGGATTGAACTCAGGGGCACTCGACCACTGGGCCACATCCCTAGCCCTTTTTTGTGTTTTTATTAGAGACAGGGTCTCCCTGAGTTGCTAAGTGCCTCGCCATTGCTGAGGCTGGCTTTGAACTCTCGATCCTCCTGCCTCAGCCTCCCAAAGTGCTGGGATTATAGACGTGCACCACCGCACCCGGCGAGAATGATCATTTTGACAATATTAGTTCTACCTATCCATGAACAGGGTAGATCTTTACATCTTCTAAGATCTTCATTAATTTCTCTCTTTAGTGTGCTGTAGTTTTTTTCACTGTAGAGGTCTTTCACTTCTTTTGTTAAGTTGATTCCCAAATATTTTATTTTTTTTTTGAGGCTATAGTAAATGGGGTGGATTTCCTAGTTTCTCTTTCTGAGGATTTGTCGCTGATGTACAGAAATGCCTTTGATTTATGGGTATTGATTTTATATTTAGCTACATTTTAAAATTAGATAAAAACCTAAAGAAAGCATTGTGAGAGTTTATTTTTAATAAAATTCATAACCTGAATATCTTTAAAATAGCAAGAATTGTTTGTGTTATTTTGGTATTTTCATGAATAGGATTGCTTATAATGTAATGTTTTAACACCCAGTTCAAAGAAGGCTATCATATTAGTTACCATTCATTTGGTTGAACAAGGCCCAGGAATAGTAGCTTAAAGAGAAAGAATTGTGTTATGGCAAAACCAAGCATTGTAGAAAGTAGGAGCAAACAATTTATGTATGAAGACACAATTGTTGTAAAAATACTTTATATAAAACCAGCAACTTGAAAAATTGTGCTCTTTGTATGTAATATGAAATGAAATGTACTCTGCAATCATGTATACAAATTAGAATAATAAAACTTTTTTTAAAAAAAGAGTGACTGGCCAATATGATGTGAATAGAAGTACATGAGAAGTCCATCCCTCCTGAAATAAAAAGGTTAAGCTTCTTAAAAGAATTATCTCAGTAATTTGTGCTTAGCCTTTGGTTCTGAGTGAACCATGAAACCTACACTAGGAGATGCACCAGCCATTTTTCACCCATGAAGTGGTAGCAAGGAGGTAGAATGAAGGCATCTTGAGCAAATCAGGGGAGAAAGATGGGAAAAGGATGGTATCTTCCTGGATTTTCAAGTGTTTTTATCATGAAGGCTGTTGAATTTCGTCAAATGTTTTTTCTGTGTCTCTGGAGATGATCATGTGGTTTTTGTCCTATTAATGTGATATATTGCATTAGTTGAATCTCGAATGCGATTTGTTTTTACCTTTTAATTCAACTTACCATTCCTTGCTCTTTAACAATCAGAGAACCCTGGAGGAACGCATCAAGTTCTTTGTGAAATTTTCAATTTCCAGGACTTTGTACCTCATCAAAATTCCTAGTGATGATTTTTTTTTTAGGATTTTATTGTTCAGTATTATTGAATGGCATAAATGTAAAGCAAATTTTTGGGTGTGCTTATGTAACTCAACTGTATAAAGTCATACGCTATTTTGAAAATAGATATGGTACAGTTTCATATCATAGGCACAATTTTTGGAGGCCCAAATTCAAGTATATTATTTATATGCTTTTTAGAAATGATAAGCATTGTGTGCAGAATGAAGTGTGTAGCTACTATTTCTGGCAATTGCAATTATTATCAGTGTATTTTGCCTTTGAAAATTTGTATGTCCCCCACTTTCTTCCTTCAACATACCGTGATTTGTTTCACAGTATGTATTTTTATCATGTCCCTATTTTATAATGCATGTTCACATTAATTGCAGTTTCTTTCTCTTGGACACATTTTTCTTTTCCATGTGGGTTCCTTCTCTCGGTTGCATTGTCATTTTCATTGATGATGCATCTGCTAATTAATGTTTCTTCTTTGAATGCCTGCCCTTTTGTTCTTGATTTTGCAGTTCAGCTCTTTTTTTTTTTTTAATTTCAGCTCTAATTATGATATTTCTTTTCTGGCTTCTATTGCTCTGTGACCTTCTATGACTTATTTGTAATATTTATATTTTTATTAAATTGACAGCCCATCCTCTGCCATCAGTGACAATTAACACATAAATGTATCTTTTAAATGGTTTAGAAAAAGTAGTTATTTTTGTGGTTAGTATATGCATCTCCTTTCCAAATTCCTACTAAGTTCTTGGATTCCTAGAACATGTCACTTATAGGCATACATAAAATTTTAGTTAGTCTTTATTATGGTAAAATATACATAATATAAAATTCACCACTGTAACTATTGCTAAGTATATAGTTCTGTGTGATATTAAGTACACTCACATTGTTCTGCAACTATGAAATTTTTAAAGAGAAAAAAAAATCATTTCTTCTGATTCCCCCCCCCCCCCCCCTTTCTGTTGACCACCTTTCCTTTTCTTTTAGATGCTGAAGATTTCCTGGCAGAAGGCTTGAGGAGTGAGAACCTCAGTGCTGGTGCAAGGGAGTGCAGAGACCATATTCTACGGGGCTTTCAGCAAATCAAAGCTAGGTTTGTAAAAATCAGTTCCGTTATACTTCCTCAAAAGCTTTGAAACAATTTATAATTAGTAAACTCTAATAGTGTGCAAATTAACAAAGTAAAACACACCTGTAATAGTCCTTTATACTTGGCAGAAGCTTAATATTTACTAAATTGAATTTGAGACAGACAAGCATATCTTACTTTACCAAAATAAAAACATTTTGATAATTATGTATCTTAAGATAATTATTCTGCTTTTTGCTTTGGAATTTTACATTGACTTTTATTAAACACTCTATGCTTAACAGGAAAGAAAGACAGGGAAAGCTAAACATTTATGCTTGTCCAAATTACTAAAGGGAAGGTGTTAGGCAACATGAGATAATTTTCAGTGTATTTTTGGTATTGATTTTACTTTTACATCTCCTTCTCTAATAGAAAACTTAAGGCAGATTTGTCCAGTTGATTCTTTGACCATATTGGAATGTTTTCATTCCAGACTGGGTTGAAATATCATGCTTGTTAAGTTTTTAAAATAAGAGGCCTTGATCTAATTTGTGCATCTTAGAATGTGAGCACCTGAAGGCGTATGCATTTGCTGGAGGGGAAAAGAAAAATTTTCCTTTACAAAATATTTCCCAACCACCTTTTGCTTGAACTTCGGCCACTGAACAAGAGTTGGGGATGAGTGTTACTTTGACCTTTTCCAACCCGGGGTGGTGTGATACAGAATGTTCAAACTGGGAATTCTTTGAGAGCATCTGCAGGGTTATGGCTGGGATTTAATTTGCATGGCCACCCGTTCTTAGTGTCTACTTTAAAAACCTCATTGAAACTCCTTAGAAGCAGGGAATTTTATCCTCTGGAAGGGCACAGCCAGAGTCTATTCCCTCCAGGAATGTGAGACAACCTCACGAGATACCCTGCTGGATCCTAATCGATCTTTCCTGCTGGCTAATTAAGCATCACTTTTACTCAGCAACTGGGGACTGTGTAATTATCAGCCTGGGTTGCCCTGAATGATTGAAACAAACAGAATGCAGAAGATGGGAGTTTTTGTTTTTGTTTTCAAAAGCTGGGAATGTCTATAATTTTTGGTAGACTGAAAGGGCGTTGAAAACAAACTTCTGTACAATGTTACTTCATTAGTAGAAAGTTTAGGCTTAGTTATGCATATGGAGACTTAGTAACCCATAGAATTTTTTATTTTCACAAATTTGTGTTTGTATTATATAGGATTACTATAAGGTTGGTATGAGGAATAAAGGAATTATTTTAAATTGTAGTACAGAGAGGGGAAGCCGGGCGTGGTGGTGCATTGGAACCCCCATATCCACCTAAATATAATTATATTTAAGGATAAAGGATGTAAAGACAATTTTACTGCAGCTGTAGGGACAAATGAACAATGAGGAGGAATTCTTCTTTCCCATATTGGAGTCAGAGTACTGGGAAAAGTCTAAATTTTATTTTATTTTATTTAAAAAAAATTTTTTTAGTTGTTGGTAGACCTTTATTTTATTTATTTATATGTGGTGCTGAGACTTGAACCCAGTGCCTCACACATGCCAGGCAAGTGTGCTACCACTGAGCCACAGCCCCAGCCCAAAATGTCTAAATTTTAATCTTAACTGGGTAATAAAAGGCAAATTTGTGATCATTCATTACTGTCAGTTGCATATTACTCCTTGGTGTGTGTGTGCAGTGCTGGTGGTTGAACACAGGGCCTCATGCATGCTTGGCAAGTGCTCTACCACAGAGCTATGATTCCAGCTCTGTATATTACTTTTTTTTAATCCTCTTTTGAAATGCACACACATATGTGCATATGCACAAACATACAGAAACCTTATTTCTCATGAATTAGAGAAGTTTCCTTGTGCTTAAAGAGTGTTCAGTGTGGTTTGTGGGGTAGACACTCAGGAAATAATCAGCAGGAGCTTTAGGAAATATCTGCATTGTTGATGAGAGATTTCTGTTCATTGATTTGTTGCAAGGAAGATGACACTTTATTTAGAATTTCATAATTATCAGATCACTAAGGAAATGAGGAGCCAGAAATTAAACTGTGCAAGAAAATAGAAAGAGGAGGCTTTCCTTTGGCAAGCTATTTGAAATAGCCTTACATCTATCCCTTCGTTGTTATCATCATTAGTGTAACCCTTGTTTAACCAAATCCTCTTCTTTATTTATGGCTGGTTAACATGACGCACTTTCATGTATTGATTCCAGTTGTTTTGAAAGTATTGAAATCTTGCAAAATATCAGCCATATTAATTTATGTGGCAGTTATATATATCTCCCCCAAAGCTGAGTGTGAAAGAAATTTGGAAGCCATCAAACTTGAGAACTAATATCTATGATAAATGGTGAGTAACATGGAAAAAATTTCAAAGTCATTTAAAAAGTTTCATCTTTAGTCATATTAAAACAACAGTATGTTAGGGGGTTGGTAAATTTTGAGGGTAAGAAGCAATCTCAAACTCTAATTTGGTACTCCAGTGTTTATTTGGAAGGTTGTCAGGAAATCCCTAGCACGATAATCTGGGAAAGCTACTAGATAAATATAAATACTACATATATTTATAGCTTCCCACTCGATTGTTTTTTTGCTTCAGTCCTTTAATTCTGTCTTCAACATTGTATTGCTGGAGAATGAAAAAGGATGAAGAGAAGTAAAAATAGCACTGCCTCTGATTCTTAGTAAATTTGGGGAGTTGGCCCTATTTTTTATAGCTGGCTCAGAATTCAGTGGTATTTGCCATGGTTGTGGACCTGTTGTAAATTGAAGTGTCTGGTGTCACCGCTACTATTATAAGGTGTCATTTTGCCACCTTTCTGTTGTCTAGGATGACTGACAGGAGGAAATAATGATTGTGTCAAGAGTTACAGGTAGCCGGGCGCGGTGGCGCACGCCTGTAATCCCAGCACTTTGGGAGGCTGAGGCAGGAGGGATCGCGAGTTCAAAGCCAGCCTCAGCAATGGCGAGGCACTTAGCAACTCAGTGAGACCCTGTCTCTAATAAAATACAAAAAAGGGCTGGGGATGTGGCCCAGTGGTCAAGTGCCCCTGAGTTCAATCCCCTGGTACCAAAAAAAAAAAAAAAAAAAGAGTTACAGGTGTTCTCCAAATTCTCATTTGTTTTTCAGTATAAGTAGCTTACCCATTCTCTTTCTTTCTAGGCTTAATGACAAAAAATAAAATAAAATTGAATCTGTGTCTATAGCTACATCCCCCTTCCCCCCACCCCCTTACTTGAAAGCATTACCAAGGAAGGATGTTTTCCATATAAGACAAAACGAAAATGGATGGCAATTTCTGTGATTCCAAGAGAATGAAACCCCATTGTGGTATTTGATGTCCTAAGCTGTGATTTTCGTTGCTTTTCTTCAAACTGCTTCCTCACTTAAACCTTCTCCCAAAAAAAAAAAAAAAAAAAAAAAAAAAAAAAAAACCTAACGGCTTTCACATTCCGAGTCCAGGTTTTCAATGAGCTCTTTAGAAAATGCTTAGGATGAAAGCAGACAAAAACTCCTCCTGCTTTATGATGGTGGTCACTGCAGGATCAGCTCCAGATGTGAGACACCTGGCACAGAGCAGGCATGATCTACATCCAGAAACCTGACGAGTTCTCACACACTTGGAGAAACAGTAGAGCATTTCTTAAACGTTTGATCCAGTGGAGGCTGTCTGACAGCAATAATGCATTGAGAGTGGGGGAAGGGATGAAGAATATAGAATATTTTTATTATGGAGGTAAGGATAAATTCTCTCTTGATGGCCCTTTTTGGCACAACGAGTCATTTATACTCCCTGTTGGAAGTCAAGGCCCGAGCCAATGGAAACAAAGTTGGTGTATTGTTTCCTTCTGTGAAACTTAATAATGCTAAAGGAGTTCCAAAAAGAGACAAGTAGATTTATAGGATATTAAAATGGAAAAAAAAATAAAAGAAATAAATTTGTATAGTAGGGATTATGGCACAAACCCCAGGACATTTAAAGTACAAGCAGAAAGAATATCTTGAACGTGTCTCATAGTAGGTGACTTGCCTGTTGCTCTGCATGAAACACAATACGCTAGTTCAAATCTCATGGAAAGAATGCTGACTTTGGGGATTTTAGCTTTTTTTTCTGCTTAACATGGAGTTAGTTTTTTAAATTAGATTTAACCTTAAGAGTGGATATATAAAGTCTGATATTTTTGTATTACAGAAAGAAAGACAAGAAGTTAGTCTGGTAAAACTTGGGAGCAAGAGTTTTAAAGTAACATACTGTAAATCTCATATCGTTAATTACACAGAATTTTACTTTTCATAACTGCTGGTTATTGGGCTTAAAAACTCTCAGAACAAAACATATTCAAATGAAGCATGCTCATTAAGAGAACAAATGTTTTATGCACTATTGGTACATTTGTGTTACTCATAAGTTTAAAGATTTGCTCATAACATCTCTTTCTGTTCTTTAATTTTGTTACTTATCCTGCAGTTTCAGTGCCAATGCAGAAAAAAAAAGTAGGAGATGCTTGCATGATGATTCATCTGAGTCTAAATAGCTCCGAAAGGCTTAAAAGTCATAGCAATAATTGTAGTACTTCTTGAAGATTAATATTCATTTTTTTCTTTTTTAGCTTTATTCTTCCCTCTTACCCTTAAAAAAAATTTAAAGAAGGGCTGGGGAAATAACTCAGTGATAGAGTGCTTGCCTCAAATGCATGAGTCTGTGAGTTAAATGCCAAATATCTGTACCAGTTTTCTGTTATTCAGTGAGTGCATGTAGAGATTTCACAATTGTGTTTAAGGTTTTTGGACTCTACTTCTTTAGGAATGAGGGTTGCATTCGTTGCTCTTATAGTCTAAAATATTCTATAGGTGAGACTGATATAATATTACCTGTTGCTGGTTTATTGGCTTCACTTTTAGGACCTGAAAAGAAAGATTATCTAATTATGTGCTTTTCTACGTTTCTGTCCTTCTAAAGCAGGCTTGAAATGTGCAATTCTCCCTTTCATTTTTATGATGATGATGATGATTTTCTTTATTCTTTCAATTGTGGGGGTATTTTGCATTTGGTACCAAGATTAAATTGTTCCATTTTCTTTTACACTGGGCTATGTGGTAGTATTAGTAGGTGGAAGCTTCTCCCTTTGGCATCCTATAAAATAAATATTTTGTGTAAGTAATTCTGACATGTAATAATATTTCATATTTTTCATGCTAAGTAACAGGTGGATTTTTTTAAAAAGTTTGGATGAAGAAATTTATTCCTTTCAAAACTTTTTATTGAAAAAGCAGAAAAAAATTCTCAGATAATAATTTTTCTATATATTAAAAAGCATAGTCCTTGGTGGCTCAGAATAAATGCCTAATAATAAAACTGTACTTATGATATTTTAATTTTATATCTTTGAGATTTTAGATTGAAGTTCAGAAAAATACATTTTAAGGGAGTTTTTTAGATCACTTGTAAAACTAGGTCATATAATTCTTCCTAGTACTGAGCTCCTTAAATAGAATAACATGTAGAGTGAAAAGGAATTTTGAAATGTGATACAAGAGGCAGGCAGGTAACTGAGCTTGTGTCCTTCAAGTTGGCTAACCCACTGGAATATCTTTAATAAGTTGAGCACTACTCTTTAGCCATATAGTTAGGTCACCGAAATGTGCTTTACTCCTTATAGTATTTTGGTCATCCTCACCATGTGGGCACACTCCTGTTATCTACTCAATATGGATTTGTCTTGGTCTCAAAGAAATCCTCAGTGTTAAATTTTTAATACATGAAGCTTTTGTATTTGTAGATGGAAACTCTTAATCCATACATTGTTTGAAAATATCATTTGTATGAAATTCCTGCCTTCATTGACTGCCATTTGCTTTGCCCTTGATTTAAGCCTTATTTGATCTGGAGCTAGTCTTTCATCCCAGAGCTGTATTGCTGTGTGTGTGTGTGTGTGTGTGTGTGTGTGTGTTTTGTTTTTCTGCTTATAGAAGACTAGTGAAAAAAATGCCTTTCTCTGTTTATCTGTTTGTGGATTTCCAGGAGCCTGTGGCTTGAGGCCTTCCTCATTGTGGTTTTCTCTAATTTGCATGTTTCCCCTTGTTCTGGCATCAACTCAGCCTGTGTCTACTCTCTGTGTTACAGTGAAACTGGAATAGAGGGGAGGGAAGTGCAAGAGCAAGGGGTCAGCTGTCAGGAGCCAAGCTTTTTGTTCTCATGTTATTTCTATAACCCTAAGTAACCTGAAGATTACCTAAATGATGATCTTATATTTTCTTTTTAGATTGCCTCTCCAAAATGTTGTTAGGAATTAAAAACAAAACAAAACAAAAATGTTACAAAAATGCAAACATTATTACAGGGAAAATAAAATTTTCATGAGTATAAAAAAAAAAAACAGTAAACTTTACCACTGAAACCTTAAAACCTCTATTTGATTTCTTTTACAGTGTCACTATGATTTTTTTTTAATTTGGAAAATGATGCAGGAAATTTCATTTCCTTAAGTTTTTACTTTATTTTGTGATTCTGTTGAAAATGAGTTGAGCCTAATGTGGGTTTTATCATCACACCATATGAATCATTTCTTCTTTGGATGCCAGATCTGCTCTCCTACTGTGTAGCCTCATTGAGTCTCCCTGAAGTGCAGTACTAGCAGGGTTGATAATGAAATGTAGTACTGCTTATCACGCTCAGCAAAGGGCTCAGAAAAGAATGGGGTGGGGGTGGGGGTGAGAATCAATCCCTCAGGAACTTCTCCAATGCTAGATATCCATATTTATCCCCCTGCATTTAAAACAGAAATGAGCTATCTTATGGTTTTAGTTTTTGATTTACATAAGATGTCACCGCTGCCTTGGCAATGGGAATATTTTGCAGACCAACTGCTGACCTGTTTGGAAAGATCTAAGCCTATGGCCCCAGGTCTGATGCCATTTCTTTCATATTTCTTTCAAGACTCTCAGCAGTACTTTGCAGTAGCTTTGATTCTTCAGTCCTCAAAGGATGCCCCTTCCAGGGCCAAACTTCTGAAGAAAAAAAATCAGTGTAGGGGAACAAATAGCACATAAAGGAAAGAGCTGCTATCCCTGTGGCAGCTCTTACTGTAGTTAGACAGTTAATGGGGAGTTTATAAACCAGTAATACTATGGCATTGCAAAGTCAAAAAAAAACTCCAATATGATGCTTGTGCTTCGTTGCTGCAAAATCCCCACTTGAAATGACTCAGTTTTGAGTGGTTTTGTTGTAGATGCATGTGGCTAATATTAGATGCATTATAAATGCTCAAACTCAAATACCCTCTTGAGTTTGTGAGTCTTGTTGAGATTCTCATTTTAATTTAAAGAAAACTTTATAATCTCCAATTAGCTATTTTCTCTAAGCTTTATTAATGGATGATTCTCATTTGTGAATTCTGCCATAACCACTATAGTTTCCAAATTGAAAACTTCTACCATGTCTACAAAGTGCTTTTTTCCCCAAAAAAAGATTCATTTTATTTTTTCCATTTTTAATTGGTGCATTATACTGACACATAATAATGGTATTTATACATGCACATAACAATATAATTTGATCAATATTGTTCCCTAGTATTTCCCCTTTCTCTCCCCTCCTCCCTCCCAGGTCCCTTTCCTCTACTCTACTGATCTTCCTTCTGTTTTCATGAGATTCTTTCCCATACCTTTTGTTTTGTTCCTTTTCTCTCTATAGTTTCCATGTATGAGAGAAAACATTACAGCCTTTAACTTTCTGAATTTGGTTTAGTTTATTTAACACAATACTCTCAAGTTCTGTCCATTTTCCTGCAAATGACACAATTTCATTCTTCTTATTACTTAATAAAACTCAATTGTGTATATATACCATATTTTATTTGTCCATTCACCCGTTAATGAACTCTAGGCTGGTTTCATAATTTGGCTATTGTGAATTGTGCTGTTATAAACATGGGTATGCATGGATCACTAGAGTATGCTGACTTTAATTCTTTAGCATAAATACCAAGGAGTTGTGTAACTGGGCTATATGGTATTTCCATTCATAGTCTTTTGAGGAACCTCTATACTGTTTTCTATAGTGGTTATATTAATTTATGATCCCCATAACAATGTAAAAGTGTTCCTTTCCCCCCATACTCTATAGCACTTACTGTTGGTTGTATTCTCTATTTTTTAAAAAAAATATTTATTTATTTGCTTTAGTTGTACACAATGCATTTATTTTTACGTGGTGCTGAGGATTGAACCCAGGCCACGCATGTGCTAGGCGAGCACTCTACCACTGAGCCACAACCCCAACCCCAATGAATAATTTTTTTTTTTTTTTTATGGTGCTGGGGATTGAACCCAGGGCTTCATGTCTACAAGACAAGAACTCTACCAACTGAGCTATATTCCCAGCCCTGGTTGTATTTTTGATGGCTCCCACTTTAACTGGAATGAGATGAAATCTCAGTGTAGTTTTAATTTGCATTTCCCTAATTGCTAGAAGCATGGAGTCTTTCTTATATATTTGTTGGCTATTTATATTTCTTCTTTTGAGAAGTGTCTGTTTAGTTCATTTGTGCATTTATTGATTGGGTTATTTATTTTTTTGGCAGTAAGGTTTTTGAGTTTTTTATATATTCTCTCAGAAGACTGGCTAGCGAAGATTTTCTCCCACTCCATAGGTTCTCTCTTCACATTCATAATTGTTTCCTTTGTATGCAGAAACTTTTTAATTTGATGCCATCCCATTTATTAGTTCTTGGTGCTATTTCCCGAGCTTCAGGAGTCCTATTGAGGAAGTCATTGCCTGTACCTATTTGTTGGAGTGTTGATCCTACATTTTCTTCTAGAAGTTGCAACATTTTTGGTCTAATTTCTAGGTCTTTAATCCATTTTGAGTTGATTTTTGTGCAAAGTCAGAAATAGAGATCTAGTCTCCTTCTTCTACATATAAATAATCATTTTTTTCCCCAGAACAATTTGTTTAAAAAGCTGTTTTTTTCTCTAACATATATTTTTGGCACCTTTGTCAAGTATCAAATGACTGTTATCTGTGTGGATTTGTCTGTCTTCTATTCTGTTTCATTGGTCTCTGTGACTGTTTTTATACCAGTACCATGCACAAAAGAACAGTTTTTGTTACTATAGCTCTGTAGTAGAATTTGAAGTTGGGTATTGTGACATCTCCAAGCATAGCTTTCCCTTCTCTCTCCTCTTAGAAATACTTTGGCTATTCTGGGTCTTTTATTATTCCAAGTGAATTTTGAGACTGCTTTTTCTAGTTCTGTGAAGAATGTCATTGACATTTGATGAGGATTACATTGAATTTGTATATCACTTTTGGTAATGTGGCCATTTTAGCAATATCAATTCTGCCTATTCGTGAACATGGGCAGTCTTTCCATTTTCTTCTGACTTGGTCAAGTTCTTTCCTCTATGTCCTATAATTTTCATTGTAGATGTTTTTTACCTCCTTGGTTAGATATAGTCCTAGCTGTTTTTTTTTTTAAGGCTATTTTGGGTGGGACTGTTTTCTTGATTTCTTTTTCAGCAAATTCATTATTGGTGTAGTGTATAGGAAAGCTGTTGATTTTTGTATATTTATTTTGTATCCTTGTGTATGTGTGTGTGTGTGTGTGTGTGTGTGTGTGTGTGAGAGAGAGAGAGAGAGAGAGAGAGAGAGAGAGAGAACTGTTATATAAAATATTACTGAAAGTAACAGAATTAATATAAGATTAGAATTTATAATTCCTAGCTGGTTACTTAGTTTACTTAGCCTGGCCATTAAAAAAATGAAGTGGCATATTTCAAAAGATTAATGATTTAACAGAACTATAACCAGGCACAGTGGTGCATGCCTGTAATCCCAATGACTTGGGAGGCTAAGGCAGGAGAATCAAAGTTCAAGGCCAGCCTTGGCAACTTAGCAAGACCCTGCCTCAAAATAAAAAATAGAAAGGACTGGGAATGTATCTCAGGGGCAAGCATCCCTGGGTTACCCCCAGTACTGCAAAAAAAAAAAAAAAGACAGTAAAAATTTTTGAAGTCTAGTTAATTATATGAATATGAATGCCAGAGTGTATGGGGATGAACTGTACTAATGCTTATAGTTTGTTTTGGAAGGCATCAAAAAATATGATGTATGGGTGAACGGATAGATGTATGGATAGGTGCATAACAAAGCAAATGTAATAAAATATGAATCAGAGAGTCTACATTGTATATAGATATGGAGGTTCTTTCAATTTTCATACATAGTTGAAATTTTTCATAAAATTTTGTAAGAAATATATGATTGGTTTGACTTAGCAATTTAGAAACTATGGACTTCATTCACTGTGGTTTCAGAAAACCATAAACTTCCTCAATTTGGAAATGTAATAAGCACATACACACGTGGTTTTTAGAATGATAGTTATCTAGAAATAACTTTATTATTTGGGGATGATACTGAACTAAAGGATAATCTTCCAGTTTGTTACTTCTGACTTAACTAATGGGAAGTAGCAAACTTTTATACTTCTTTAAAACTTCTAGGCCAGCAATTATTGAAGACTGAAATTCAATTCAAACATTCTGTCCAGGAGATCCTGAAATTTTGATTTTTTTTTAAGAAAGGCAATTTCTGACTTTGCTCATAAATTTGATAAAAGGAAAGCTAATATGAGATTGGTAGTCCAGTAGGAAATGGAACTCAATTTTACATTTTTTAAATCATTTTATGGTATTAAAAATGACAGAGGTTAGAAACAAAGCTCTTATTCTTTTATTGAACTAGAATTGAAAGTGGCAGAAAATCATTTTGGCCCTACTGCAGTAAATGTTATCACTAAAACATGTTCAGGGGATATTAGGACAGTCTCTCAAGCACTGGAGACAAAAGTTCACAGAACAAGAACTGATTTTTCTGTCCTTATCTTGAAATTATTAGATGTACAGGAGATGAAAGTATCTTAGCTCTAAGAGGACAGGGGATGGAGTATGTGTTGAAAAATGGTAATATCTCCTTTCTGGAAAGCCAAAATGGAGAGAATGTGGTAGCATGGTTGGCTGTGCATTGACAGGCATGGTGGAGAGGAGGGAATTCACAGGGGCAGGGGCATCAGCACCCAAACCAGTCCCAGGGCCTGAGGAATCCAGGGCCAGACAAAACTAGACCCCTACAGTACCGTGAGCTGACGATGCAAATGGCGAGGAAGCAAATGATGTTCTTCATTAAAAGAACTGTTTGAAGATTTTATTTAACAAGGAGATTAAACTGGAGCTGTCAGCAGCTACTTTATTTCAAGAATCCTGTAGGAGAGAAATTTTAAGTCCATTTGGGAAAAACCAATCATTTTTGAGTGTGCAGTGTGATTATGCTTCAGAATTTTGTGTAAATGAAGCAGGTTGGTAGGCATATGTTTGCTGATTCTAAAATGATTAAAATTCAGAATAAGTAAGACTCTTGTGAAATTGAGTTTTCAGGCCCCAGCCAGTGTTCCATACTGCCATATGGCATAACTAGAATTAATTGCTGTTCCCAGTCTCTTATTCTTTTACTGAATACTTAGGTGCCCTGTTTGAAATACCAGAGGTTCCCCAAAAGTATTAAATCATATGAGATCGATGTTTGACATGTTCATGAAGGCAGTGTGTGTAGCTAATAGTTGCTTAGAAGAATAAGCCTCTTAAGAGGTTTTCTAACTTCCCTCCACTGTCTCTCTACTCCTTGCTTTGCTTTTTTTTTTTTTTTAAACTAAAAAAGAATCAATAGATAGAAGGGTTAACAAGAAAGGAATGAAAGATTTCCAGGACTTTATAGGGCAGTGTAAATAGAAAAGACAGAGCAAGGAATCTGTTTTACTAGTTTTTAGCTCTTTGATTGATATAAATGGACTCTCAACATAGACCAGCCACAACAAACAGCATCACATGGAAATTGTTGGTAATGCAGACTCCCAGGTGCCATTGAAGCAGACCTACTGAATCAGAATCTGCATTTTAATAAGATCAAGGTTATTTGTATGCACATTAACATCTGAGAAGCATTGCTCTAACACATCAGACACACAAAGTTCATTTAAAATATTTTTATAGTTATAGATGGACAGATGCCTTTATTTTATTCGTTATGTGGTGCTTAGGATTGAACTTGGTACCTCACATGTGCTAGGCAAGTGCTCTGCCACTGAGCCATAACCCCAGCCCCCACCCCCAGCATACACACAAAAATGCACAAAGTTCTTTTTAAATTCAGTTTATCAGAACTCAGAATATATATTTCTGGAGATAAGCTTCTTAAAGGCAGTGGATGGTTTTATATTTAATTTTTTCTTATAAAGTCTTAGCATGGTGGTGGCATGTGGCAGGAGTTCAATGATGTGAGTAGAATAAATGGTAAAAATAAAAGTGCTATAGGGCTGGGGTTGTGGCTCAGCGGCAGAGCGCTCGCCTAGCACGTGCACGGCCCAGTTCGATCCTCAGCACCACGTAAAAACAAACGCATTGTGTACAACTAAAGCAAATAAATAAATATTTTAAAAGGTGCTATAAATGTGATTTTAGGTCCCTGACTAGAACTTATAATAACAAGAGACCCTCTTTATTTGAAAATTTACTGTTCAGTAGCCATCCCTGCATAATATTTCCCAGAATTAAGGATGCTTTCTTTTTACTGAATTGAGAGAATACAGAGCCATTTTGAAAAGATGGTATCCATCTCTTCAAATATCTCCTATAATAATCTCAAAATATACTCTACTGTCATGTATATCTAAAAAGAACAAAAGAAAAAAGGAAAGAAAGTAATGTTTCTCTGACTTTCTAATTGGAATTGTGATAAAAGATTACAAGGTTGCTCACTGTGTGTTGGAGTTCCCTGGGAGCATAGATGTCAATCATTCCTGTCATCTTTTTTACCCATCACCAGCCCTCCACCTTGGCTATCCTCCTCCCTATTTCAGCATTGTACATCCTTGTCTTTATAATCTCTCATTTTTTTTCCTGATGATTCTCTTCCAACCCTTTCCCTATTTTCCATAGAGTCAGTGTTCTGTTATAAATCAAACCTCAAGTGGATCCTCAGTCTCTTCCTCCATCTGTGCCTAGCTAAAACATGGCTTTCCTACCAGACATTGTTTAGCTTGCAACCATCTTAAATAGAATTTGCTCATTTTCCAGAAGTGCTGTTGGCATTCTTCAAGCTCCTCACTGCCCCTTCTAGACTTTTGCTATTTGATCTTGTACAAAATCTTTCCCCGTTTGAAGTTTGTCTTCATAACTTTGAAATACTCTGTCCCTCATCATCTTTTGAATTCAGTCTCTCCTCACATTGTTTAAGGACTGAAGCGTCAACTCACAGTTGTTGCTTTTACTCCACTTCTGCTGCTGTTCCCCAGAGACTCCCTCTTTCTTCAGTTTAGCATTTCTCTCTTCATTACATCTCTCCAATCATCAAATAAGTATGCTCAAATCTTTCCTAAGATTGGAAAAAAATATATGTCCTACAGAGCGATTCCCTCTCTAACTGCTATCTTGTATCTCTTCCTGTACATCGTGATATAGAAGCCTAGACTAGCCATTTCTGGTTTCCTGTTCTCTGGTCACTCCTTGTTCATTCATTAGTCCCCTTTAATCTAGCTTCTGCTGCCATCATGTTACTCTTGCCAAAGTACCAGTCATTCTTGGATTGCCACATTGAGGTGACACTTCATGTTTGTCTGATTTGGTCTTTCTGTAACACTTGACATCATTTATCACTTCATTTCTCTTAGAAATTTTAAAAAATTCTCTTGCCACTGACTCCCATGATGATAATCCCTCCAGGTTTCCTTTATTCCTTGTATTTATTCCCTCTCTCTTTCTCTCTGCTCTTACTTGAGTTCATTTTGTTACCCTGCCTTCCTCCTGCTACTCCTCAGGTTTGTGTCTTTCATTGCTACACTCTTCTTAGGCAGTTACCTGCATGTCCTTAGCTCCACAGCTTCCCCTGTGCATGGATGACTCCCAGTACTATAGCTGCAGTTCTGTCTCCCAGGCACCAGATAGCACATTGGATAGCTCCTCCCCAGTGTCTCTTGGGATACTTCTGACTTCCCAACACAGGGAGAGACCCTGCTGATACCTACTCAACAGCCACCCTCCATTCTTCCTTGACAGCAGAATCCTAGTAACCCAGGATGAATCAGATCTGCAAGCCATTTGCTTTGCCAGTGGTTGGTTTAGGATTTATATAAAATACAATTTTGGCTATAAAAATGTAAGATTTCTGAAAGCCACTCACAGGACACTCTGATGTGTGGGACATAGCACTACTTTGAAATATACGAGTTACCTTAAGACATTAACCTGTTCTGAAGTGTTAGAGCAGAAAGACGGGAAGAGACTGGCTTCTTCATGCCGCCGTTCTGGCCTGCACCAACTCTGGAATCACCTGCCTCCAGACCTTTTGTTTTGTGGGAAAAATAAACCTCTACTTATCTAAACCCTTGTCAGTCAGGTTTTTTGTTACTTGTAGTCAGAAGAATCTTGAATGCTAGAGTGTCTAGGTCTGATCTTGTTATCTGATATTCTGCTCTTAAATTCTAGTCTTCCTCTGCTTTCTCTCTCTCTCTCTCTCTCTCTCTCTCTCTCTCTCTCTCTCTCTCTCTCTCCTATTTGATCTTGTGCAAAATCAAGGTCTTTCTTGATTTTCTGCCTCAGGTCCCCAAGGCAGAATCTGGGAGTCATTCCTGACATTTCTCTTCTTTTCCCTAATCATCAATAAGGCCCACTGATTCTTTATCCTAAATTCATCTTCTTTTTCTTTTAATGTTTTTATTAGTGTGTTATGATGTTCCATAATAGTGGAGTTCATTTTGACATAATCATACATGCATAGAATATAATTTGCTCCATTCCAGTCCCTAGTACTTCTTCTTTTGTTTCTCCTTCTCTACTGGTCTTTCTTCTATTTATTTATTATTGTTGTTTTCTAAGTTGGTGCTTTTTATATGAACATAAAGGTAGAATCCACTATGGTATATTCATGTATGTACAAAGCATAATTTTGTCATTTCATACCCAATTTCCTCCCTTTTCTCATTCCTCCTCCATATCCTTAAATCCCCTTCCTCTGTTCCATTGATCTCCTCTCTGATTTTGTGGGATCCCTCTCCCATACTCTTTTTTTCTCTACTTTGCCCTAGCTTCCACACGTGAGAGAAAAATTCAGCCCTTGACTCTCTAAGCCTGCCTGTTTCACTTAGCATGATGTTCTTTAGTTCCATCCATTTACCAGCAAAAAAAAAACCATAATTTCATTCTTCTTTATGGCTGAGTAAAACTCCATTGTGTATACATATCACCTTTTCTTTATCCATTCATCTGTTGACAGGCACCTGGGCTGGTTCCATAACTTGGCTGTTGTGAATTGTGCTGCTGTAAACACAGAAGTGCCTGCCTCACTATAGTATGATGCTAAATCTATCTTCTTGTGTCTATTCCCTCTGTCACTGGCTAACCATCAACTTTCATAAAGTGTGACCTGAGTCTTGCAGAATGCTCTTTTCTAGTTTTCTGCCTCTTGCCTATCCCTGTTCCAGTTTCTTCTGCTCCTCCATTTTATTGAAAGAGAAAACTTGTACCCAATGGTCATTTCATCATTCATGTTATAGAAGATTGACTGACATAAAATGACAAGATGTACTATAAGTAGGTTGAAAAATATATAAAATCTCACGGAGAAAAATGCCTGAAAAAAAATACACCAAAACATTAATGATAATGATCTCTGGCAAGTGGAATTTGAGTAAGTTTTAATTTCTTCTTTTTGTTTATTTGTATTTTCTCTCTATACTGAATATATATTTAATCACAAGTTACCAATACCAGAGTGTTGCCGGTTTGAGAAAGGGGAAGGGATTTAACAGCCAAAGTATTTGGTTTCAAGGTGGGAAAGGAGTTGGTACTGAGGGGGGAAGAGATGAGGAAATAGGGGGTTAGGCTTTAATTGTGCAGCTTGGTCTGGGGTTACTTCTGTGAAAACAAACATCTGTATTTGGAGGTGTTTTATGCTATCCTTAAACATACACATGCAAAAGGGAAATTATTTTTGAGCCATATGAAATGCAACAGTCCTTTGAGTGCTTTATGATGATTTTTCTAAATTATGTTTTGGATTTTTCTTTTTAAATCAAGGAAGTTCATTCTCAAGGTCTCCATTAGATGAGGTATCACTGACTGAAAACAACTTCAATTTCTTAGATGTTATCCTTTTGAGCTGCACTGAACTGACACAGGATGAATCTTTCATTACAAAGGGATTATCTACACTCTGTGTGACTATTTAGTAAAGCACTCGTATTTGTTGGACTCCTTTTCCAAAGTCACGGTGCTTGAGTAAACCATTCACTTCCTCTTTCTCAAAACATCAGTCACCATGATTGATTTTTATGTGGGTCATAAAGAGAAATGGAATCAACTGAAAGCAGGGTGAGGATTACAGACTAAAGCAGTTAATTTACTTAACAAATATAGATATCAGCTTGTTGTTTATGTTGGACATGATGCCAGGTGATCAAGACTGTGTCACATAAGACATATCCTTGTTTTCCAAGGAGTTCTTGGGCTAATGAGTGGCCAGAGTTTGCATAGAGCCCCCTGCTCTCAGATCCCTTTCCTAGAAAGTCTGAAATGTTTGGTTTCAATTTGTTACATGCCTGGAGTTCCACCATTTAGAGATTCATGTGGGTTTTAAAATACAATTTTTTAAAAGATATTTATTTATTTGTTTTAGTTGTATGCAGTGCCCTCGTTTTTTATGTGGTGCTGAGTATCAAACCTGGGCTGTGCACGTGCTAGGCGAGCGCTCTACCGCTAAGCTACAACCCCAGCCCCTAAAATACAATTTTTTAAAAAATACAAATTCACTTGGAAGGTGAAGAGACTTTCAAGGGTCCACTTATGTGCATTAGTCCAATTCAATGATTTTCTTTTAACTTTTGGTTAAGATGACTGCACTAAGGAAATTCAATGGCCAGTAAGGTTGTTAAACAGCTGAGAGTAACAAATTATCCTTTCCCTCATTGCTTCAAAGACTATTACTTCTGCAATTTAAGAATAACTGTCACGAGCTGGGCACAGTGGTGCACAACTGTAATCTCAGAGGCTCAGGAGGCTGAGTCAGGAGGATCTTGGGTTCAAAGCCAGCCTCAGCAACAGCGAGGTACTTAGCAACTCAGTGAGATCCTGTCTCTAAACAAAAAATACAAAACAGGGCTGGGGATGTGGCTCAGTGGTCAAGTGCCCCTGAGTTCAATCCCCAGTACCAAAAAAAGAAAGAATAACAGTCACAACTAACATTCATCACATACCTTCCATGTGCCAGGCCCTTTGTCAAGGACTTTATACACATTCTCTCATTTAACCCTCTCAAAATGTGTGCAAAGTGAACACTGTTGTAATCCCCTTTTAGCAGACAATAAAACTGAGGTTCAGAGAGGTAGGTAAGCAGTTTGCCCAAGCCTGTGTAACTATTAGGTTCTGGAATTGGGATTTGAATCCAGACAGTGTGACTGTTGGGTAAACACTCTTATTGAGGCTCAATTTCTTCATAATTAGTGAAGAATGTCACTTCATTCATTCATTCGTGGGGCAAATAAATGTTTATTGAGTTTATTATTTGTAAAGCATTTTTTGTGGTAACACAACACAAGTCCCAGTCTTTCCGCAACTTATTTTTAGGGATGATAATCCAAAGGATTATACAGTACACTACTTTGTAGGTTTGTCATTATGCGCATGAAAGTGCCTAATACAATATGTATCACATAATGAATATTCAATAAATATTCTCAAGAAACTGTCAACCAGGTGGGAAAGATAAAAAGTATGCACAAAATTACTAAAATACAAGATACATGTAGCAAAATCTTTAGAAGAAGTGCATAGAGATAATACCAGGAAAGCACTTCTGGTTGGTGGGCTGTGGGAAGTCTTCAGCAGCATGAGTTGGCCATAGTTGAAAGAAATGGATTTTTGGTGAGATAAATCAAACACAAAAATACTATGTGCAAAGACGCGGAGGAGGTATAGTTTTAGACATGTTGGGAAGTAAAGGGTGATTCTGTTTATCAGGTAAAGAGAGTAATGGGAGAGATAGCTGAAAAAAATAGGATGAAACTAAATCATGGAAAGGAGAGTTTTGACTGGGTTTGGGGAGAAGTAATAAGTAAAACATGAGACAGGGATAGCTAAGCTGAGAGAGGATGCATTAGTAGGAAGCTGTGCACAACATTTGGATCTTTGGTACTAAGATTGAAGCTACTGGGAGGTGGGAGATGGTTGTAAAGGAAGAGAAAAACATAAAAGTTTATCTATGTTCCTTTTGCCCAGAGAAATAAGACAAATCTCCTCTGCCACACTCTATATTATTTTTCGGAGTTTTTTTTTTGTTGTTGTTGTGTGTGTGTGTGTGTGTGTGTGTGTGGTGGTGGGAGTAGGGGAGGATACTGGGAATTGCACCCAGGGGTGCTTAACCACTGAGCCATATCCCCAGCCCTTTTTATATTTTATTTGGAGACATGATTTCACTAAGTTGCTTAGAGACTTGCTAAATTGCTGAGGTGGCTTTGAACTCAAGATCCTCCTGCCCCAGACTCCTAAGCCACTGGGATAACAGGTGTGCGCCACGCTCCTGGCCTATTTCTCAATTTTATTGCAGAACAACATGTATGTGAAGCACTGCACATAAGTAATGTATACAATTTGGTGATCTAGGTACTTTTCAGAACCTTATGTTTATAGGAAAAGCCATTATAAACAGCTGGATTTGTGCTTCAACTTTTGAAATATGATTAACTTGTACATTAAAACTGTATTCTACCATTCATATCTGTTAACAATATTTACTAAAATTTTTAATCTGGTAAACCATACAACTTGCTACCATCCATTACTTTGTTTCATTAAAAAACTGTATGCCAGGGCCCAAACACTTGGAAATGAACTTTTGGAATGCAGTCTATTCTTTTTTTTTTTTTTTTTTTTTTTTTTTAATATTTTTTTACTTGTAGGTGGACACAATACCTTTATTTTATTTATGTGGTACTGAGGATCGAACCCAGGGCCTTACACATGCAAGAGGAGTGCTCTACCACTGAGCCATAGCCCCAGCCCCAGTCTATTCTTGAACTGGGGGTTGCCTTTTAAAAATGTCCTTAGCAGGGGCTGGGATTGTGGCTCAGTGGTAGAGCGCTCGCCTAGCATGTACGCGGCCCGGGTTCGATCCTCAGCACCACATACAAATAAACGCATCGTGTACAACTAAAGCAAATAAATAAATATTTTTTTAAAAAATGTCCTTAGCAGGAGCTGGGGTTGTGACTCAGTGGTAGAATACTTGCCTAGCATGTGTGAGGCACTGGGTTTGATTCTCAGCACACCACATATAAATAAATGACCAAAATAAAGGCCCATCAATGTCTAAAAAAAAGTCCTTAGCAGACAACCTTTGATAAATTATCTCTTTCCTTTGTAGTGTCCCCCCCCCCCCCCACCACCACCACCAAACTGGCCCCATCACATGAATTATCAGGAGATCTTATTTAGAAATACAGATTCTAGGCCCCTGGAGATGCTGATTCACTAGGTTTAGGGCGGACCCTGAAAATTCATGTTTCTGTAAGGCTTCAAGGGATTCTAAAGACCAGGAAAATATGTAAACATCCTTATCAGGAGACTCCAGTTTTTTTGGGGGGAGGGAGTGGGGTAAGAGACTACTATAGTTTTCAACTGGATTTTAACCTTGAAAGGGAAGAAAATAAGAGGGATTTTGTTGGAAGTGTGAACAGAGGATGGTGATTATGATGGTAAGGAGGGTTCCCCAATATGATTTGGAATAATTGAGGAAAAATTTTAAGAGCAGACCTGGATTAGGACCTGCTAGTAGCTGGCAGTATCTCAATTTGCTTCTGGGGTGAGGAGAAGGAGATATGCTCATTTACTGATTTTCGTGCTTCACTGTGGCCTGGCAAAATCTCAAGACATTTCTGATAGTGAAGAATGCCTCAGAGTGGGGCAGAACTGGAAGTCCTAGGGTTGACCCGTTGATTGTGTTTGAACTGCTGGGACCTCTGACCTTATTGATAGAGCCTCAGAACTGGTCACATCGTCATTAGCCTTTAGATCAAAGTTCATTCCATTCTTTATGATTTAGATAATTGATACTTTATGCAAGGTTTAACTATGACTGCTATAGGTTCTGTACAGAGGACACAATGGAAAAGAATGATACTTAAGAATCCTGCCCAACAAAGACCAAAATGAGATTAAGGCAAATGCAATTGTTTAAAATAAGTAGGTTGATATGAACTTAGAAAAAATGTGAAATAATTTACAAGTGATTTCTGAATTTCTGTGTACAATTCAGTTCTTAACTGGAAGAAAGTGTATACATAAGAATAGGAGCTTTATAAAAATTTCAGTAATTCATAGTAATTCTGAGTGGTTACCAATAGAGGCCTGTTTTCTAGATTCTGTTTTTATTTATTTATTCAGATTTTGGTGCAATGTGAATGAGTGAAATAATACTGTCTTTAATTAGGATTCTGTTGTTATTTTTCAATTAATCTGTGTCAGTAGTTTTAGCATTTGTATTAAATCATTTTCTTCATGAAAGCTTTTAATGAGGAAACAAATTGATTGTATTTATGTATTGGATTCTTGCCACTGTGATGTGTATTCGGTCGTGTCTTTTGAAGTATATTTTTGCCGGTCATCTTATGGTTAGTCTTTGAAGCTTTGACAGAAAGGGAGGGGGAGGGGGGGGAGGGAGGGAAACTCTTCGTTTGGGTGAAGGTTTTAATTTAACAAAGCATTCTTTTTTGTTTTTTGTTTTTTGTTTTTTGTGTTTTGACTGGAAGTAAAAGTCCTATTTATTGATACAGATTACCACTTTGACATGCTTTGACTTGTTACAATTCTTGAGCATAGACTATGCCAAAGCTCTGAAGAAATAACAAAATACTGCCTAACAAAGCATTCTTATTTTTAATCTTTCTCTTCTTTCTTTCCTCGCCTTCGTGTTACTTAGAGGAGAACAAAAGTTCCCCACACCCATCATATTTGGAATAAATTCACACTCCACAGTACTGCTTCAGCACCTTGCCCTTTGCCTGCCTCTCCAGTATCATCTTCTCCCCTCCCTGAGAAACCCTAGTTGCTAGTCATTCTGAGCAATGATACCCTGTGCCGTTTCTGATCTAACAAGCATTTATTGAGCACAAGCTCTATGCTACTTCTCCTTGAGGGCTCAATGACACGGAAAGGTGAAATTTTTAATGCACTACTATAGGTGTGCACAGGTGTGCTGTGGAAGCAGCTAAAACAGGAGACTGGGCTGAGCCTCAAAGCACCATCCAGTTTAGGTGGAGAAGGAGGCACAAAAGGAAAGGCGTGCTGGCAAAGGCAGCGGCAACATGTGAGTGGGAGCTAGGGTGAGTCACTGAAGGAATTTTTTTTTTCCATATGCAGTTTTTTTTTATCTAATTTGTTATACATGTTTGCAGAGTACATTTCATTTCATATTACATATAAAGAACACAATATTTCAGTTGCTGGTTTTATATAAAGTTTTTTTACAACGATTGTGCACTGAAGGAATTTAAGCAGACAATTAAGACTGGGTTTGTCTTTTGGGTCATCAAAATAATGTCGGTGCTAAGGATATAAACAATTGACATTTATTAGAGACTTACCAGATACCAGGCTGACTATTCACTTCTTTGAACTACTTTCGTTAATTCTCCCAAGAACCATACAAAGCAGGTGTGCTTACTATTTCTGTTTGAAAGATGAGGAAACCACATCTGCAGCTGAAGTCTTACACTAGATGGTGGAGCTTGGACTACATCCCAGGCTTGTCTTCAAAGCCTTTGTTCTTCATGGGCACTGCATTACCTTTTCCATCCATGTTGAAGAGACTGGGTCAGAGGGAGCAGGATGATGGCAAGTGGACCAGTTAAGACAAGGTTACCCTGATCTTAATGAAGGCTTAAAGGAATTCAGTGTCTGCACAGGTGGGGAGGAGATAGATTAAAAGGATATGAAGGAAATAGGTCTTGGTGACTGATGGGTATACATAGTAACAGAGAAAGAGGTAAAGGGATGATTCCTAAACTTCAGTCAGTTGGATGGTGATGTCATACATTGATTGAGGGGATACAGGAGTAAGAGAGGTTTGGAACTTGAGGAACCAAGGGCAATTCTACTCAGAAGCTCTCCTTCTGAGAGAGAAGAATATCATCATTTACTGAGAAATAATGTCTAGAATAATGTCTCCCACTCACATGTTGCCGCTCAGACCAGTCTCCTGTTTTAGCTGCATATTATTAAAATCTCACCTTTCCATGTCATTATTATATTAATAATAAATATCATTATTTACTGAACATTTTAATTGATTATTAAAAATATCTAGTAAGTAGCCATTGGTTTATTTCCTTGTCAGACTGATTTCCATGACCTGTCCCTCCAATCTTCTCTTACTCTCTTGTCCTTTTATCTCACAAGCCTGGGAAAGTCCCAACCTTATATTAATTCAGCTGTCCAACTTCTCTGTTCTTATACCTGGGCAGCTAATCAGTGCTGGAGGAAAATTATACAACTGAGTTTCCACCACAGTAAATCTTAGTCACCACACTGACAACTTTCTAGAGGCATATGATCAACCCAAACTGAGTCAAGAGGACATACACAATTTAAACAGATAAATTTCAAGCAAGAAAATAGAAGACACCATCAAAAGCCTACCAACCAAGAAAAGCCCAGGACCAGATGGATTCACAGCTGAATTCTACTAGACCTACAAAGAAAAATTAATACCAATACTCCTCAAATTATTCCATGAAATAGAAAAGGAGAAAACCCTTCCAAACTCATTCTATGAAGCTAGTATCATCCTGATACCAAAACCAGGCAGAGACACATCAAGGAAAGAAAATTTCAGACCAATATCCCTGATGAACATAGATGCAAAAATTCTCAATAAAATTCTGGCAAATTGGGCTGGGATTGTGGCTCAGTGGTAGAGCGCTTACCTAGCATGTGGGAGGCCATGGGTTCAATCCTCAGCACCACATAAAAATAAATAAATAAAATAAAAGTGTTGTGTCCATTACAATTAAAACAAATAAATATTTTTAAAAATTCTGCTGTGATATATAACAACTTAGAAGAAAAGAAAAGAAATTTTTAAAATTCTGGCAAATTGCATACAAAAACATATTTTAAAAAATAGTGCACCATGATTAAGTGGGGTTCATCCCAGGGATGCAAGTTTGGTTCAACAATATGGAAACCAATAAATATAATTCATCACATCAATAGACTTAAAGATAGGAATCATATGATTATATCAATTGATCAGAGAAAGCATTTGACAAAATACAGCACCCTTTCATGTTCAAAGCACTAGAAAAACTAGTGCTTTGAACTTGTAAAACATTGTAAAAGCTATCTGTGCTAAACCCAAGGCCAACATCATTCTAAATGGAGAAAAAATGGAAGCATTACCTCTAAAAACTGGAACAAGACAGGGATGCCCTCTTTCATCACTTCTATTCAACATAGTCCTTGGAACTCTAGCCAGAGCAATTAGACAGATGAAAGAAATTAAAGGGATCCAAATAGGAAAAGAGGAACTCAAACTATCATTATTTGCCGATGACATGATTCTATACTTAGAGGATCCAAAAAACTCCACCAGAAAACTTCTAGAATTAATAAATGAATTGAGCAAAATAGCAGGATATAAAATCAATACCCATAAATCAAATGCATTTCTATACATCAGTGATGAATCCTCTGAAAGAGAAATTAGGAAAACTGCCCCATTCACAGTAGCCTCAAAAAAATTTGGAAATCAATTTAACAATAAAGGTGAAAGACCTCTACAATGAAAACTACAGAATACTAAAGAAAGAAATTGAAGAAGACCTTAGAAGATGGAAAGATCTCCCAGGTTCTTGGACAGGCAAAATTAATTAATTTTGTCAAAATGGCCATACTACCCAAAGCACTATACAGATTCAATGTGATTCCAATTAAAATCCCAATGTCATTCCTTATAGAAATAGAAAAAGCAATCATGAAATTCATTTGGAAAAATAAGAGACCCAGAATAGCCAAAGCAATCCTTAGCAAGAAGAGTGAAGCAGGAAGCATCACAATACCAGAACTTTATTTATTGTTATTATTTTTTATTTGTAGATGGATACAATACCTTCATTTTATTTATGTGGTGCTGAGGATTGAACCCAGGACCTCACACATACAAGACAAGCACTCTACAGCTGAGCCATAGCCCCAGCCCCCCAGAACTTAAACTATACTACAAAGCTATAGTAACACAAATGGCATGATATTGGCACCAAATTAGACATGTAGACCAATGGTACAGAATAGAAGACATAGAGACAAACCCACATAAATACAGTCATCTCATACTAGAAAAAGGTGCCAAAAAACATACATTGGAGAAAAGATAGCCTCTTCAACAAATGGTGCTGGGAAAAGTGGCAATCCATATGCAGCAAAATGAAACTAAACCCCTGTCTCTTACCATGCACAAAACTCAACTTAAAGTGGATCAAGGACCTAGGAATTAGACCAGAGACCTGAGAGTGGACTTTTTTTTTTTAATATTTTTATTTATTTGCTTTTAGTGGTACACAATGCGTTTTATTTTTATTTGTACATGGTGCTGAGGATCAAACCGGGGTCGCCCGCGTGCTAGGCAAGCACTCTACCGCTGAGCCACAATCCCAGCCCGAGAGTGGACTTTTAATAGGGGAAAAAAGTAGGCCCAAATCTTCATCATGTCAGATTAGGCCCTGGTTTCCTTAACAAGATTCCTAAAGTGCAAGAAATAAAATCAAGAATCAATAAATGGGATGGATTCAAACTAAAAAGCTTCTTCTCAGCAAAATAAACAACCAATAAGGTGAAGAGAGAGCCTACATTTTGGGAGCAAATTTTTGCCATCAGATAGAGCACTAATCTCCAGGATATATAAAGAACTCAAAAAACTTAACACCAAAAAAAAAAAACAAAAAACAAACAAACAAACAAAAAAAAAAAAAATAAATGGGCTAAGGAGCTAACAGACACTTCTCAGAAGAAGATATACAATCAACAAATATATGAAAAAATGTTCAACATCTCTAGTAATTAGATAAATGCAAATTAAGACTACTCTAAGATTTCATCTCACACCAGTCTGAATGGTAGTTATCAAGAATACAAACAACAATAATTGCTGGTGAGGATACGGGGTAAAAGGCACACTCATACATTGCTGGTGGGACTGCAAATTGGAGCAACCACTCTGGAAAGCAGTATGGAGATTCCTTAGAAAACTTGGAATGGAACCACATTTGACCCAGCTATCCCACTTTTCGGTTTACACCCAAAGGACTTAAAATCAGCATACCATAGTGATGCAGCTACATCAATGTTTATAGAAGCTCTATTCATAATAGCTAAACTGTGGAACTAAGTTAGATGCCCTTCAATAGATGAATAAAGAAACCGTGGTACATATACAAAACGGAATATTACTCAGCATTAAAAGAGAATAATGGGCTGGGGATGTGGCTCAGAGGTAGAGCGCTCGCCCAGCACGTGTGCGGCCCGGGTTCAATCCTCAGCACCATGTAAAAATAAACACATTGTGTACAACTAAAGCAAATAAATATTTAAAAAAAAAAGAGAGAATAAAATTATGGCATTTGCAGGTAAATGGGTGGAGTTGGAGAATATTATGCTAAGCAAAGTAAGCCAATCCCAAAAATCCAAAGGCTGAATGTTTTCTCTGATAAGTGGATACTGATCCATAATGGGGGGCTGGGGACATGGGAAGGATAGAGGAACTTTGGGTAAAGGGGAGTGTGGGGAGGGAGTGGGGATGGGGGCAGGAAAAGATGGTGGAATGAGATGGACATCATTACCCTAGGTACATGTATGACTGCATATATGGTGTGATGCTAGATCATGTACAACTAGAGAAATGAAAAGTTGTGCTACAATTGTGTACAATGAATCAAAATGCATTCTGCTGTCATATATACCTAATTAGAATAAATAAATAAATTTTAGAAAAATCTAAGTCTCCAACCTCAACTGAACCCTTAATGATGCCTGGCAATTAGTTTATGTGCTCCATGTCCACAGCCTTTTCAGTTTTCCTTGCTGTCCCCTGCACAAGTCCCTATCAGTCTTTACCTTATATTATGGCCTGTAACTCTTTACACAACATCAAAGAGAAAACAGAGCCTTTTAGGTTGGAACTCACTCAGTATCCTGTCCTGCCCCCTCCTCAAACATATCTGCTTTAGGGTGCTAAGCTGGGATTCTGCCATCTGCTCTACTGATGGGCCTGGCCTCGTGCCTGGCTTCCCTCTGCATCCTGGGCCTGGCCTCTCTGTGACCCTCCCCTTCCCTGCCCTGCCAGACTTCTTCTGTCTGGTTCCAGATGCTCCCTCAACAAGCCTTATCTGCTGGCAATAAGACAGGTTCTGGCATCATTCAGACCTCGGTTCTTCTGGTGCCAGTGTTTGCCACATGTGTGTTCTGGGGCCACATCATTTCTATACAATTGGATGTTTTCAGCCTAACTAGGAAACTAGTTAGAGTTTCCTGTGCTCTTAGTCCCTCACAGAGTGTCTGGCAAATAGTGGTGATTCACTCACATCACTGTCATTGAGAGAATGGATGCAGAATCCATAATTTGAGATACTGAAAGTGTGTTCCCTTGTCAATGTTGAGAAATTCACTTTGATTAGATGAGTCCTGAGACAGTCCAGCTTAAAAATTTATTTTTAACTGTAACATTTACTCTCAAGTGAATAATAGGACCATGATCAGAACAAAGAAAATATCAAAGACATGATAGTTGAGAAGAGTTTGTCCAAGGAGATTTTAAGTGTTTGCATAGAAACAATTTCATTTTTAAACAAATACCACAATTCCAAGCCCTAAGCAAATCAGTGAGACCCTGTCTCTAAATAAAATACAAAAAGGGGTTGGGGATGTGGCTCAGTGATTGAATGCCCCTGAGTCCAATCCTCGGTACCAAAAGAATAAAAATAAAAATAAATTAATCACAGTGGACATAATTTCTCTACCCTTAAAGACAAGTCAACAAACAGAACTCTCAGTGAATGCCTTTTATCTTCAGGGGAAAAAAATTCTAAACCCTGACCTGACATGTAGGCCACAAGGCACCTGACCACCATTTTTCTTTTATTAGTTCACTGAGTTTTACACGTGGGACATTTGGGGACTGTGTAAACATAGTAGTGAGATTTACTTGTGAAGAAACTGTCCTTATGCTAGAAAGTAGGGGAGGGCATGTTAGAATTAAGTTTCCAGTGTTGCAATGAGAAAGATGAATCATTGGCTGACAAAGAGCTTCTGGGTATCTTGCTGTTGTTCATAGGCAGGAAGGATGTTCTGTCGACCCTGGCAAGGACTTCACATAGCTAAAGTATTTTAGGAGACTAAGTGGTGAAGAGCAATTTGTTTAATTTCTTTTAAAACTTTATTTTCTGAATTATCTGAGAGTGGACTTTTAAAAACTTCGGAGAGGGTTCACAAGTTACACTGTCAGTCTCGGATAATGTTGCTTGTTTATTATTTAATAAATACTTAATTCAACCATTATATTTGTAAGTAGGAAAACATTTTGTTGTCTCCCCAGGTAGATTTCTAAAATTGATGGTTATAGACTCAAGACCCCAGAAATATAACATCCCAAAGAAGAACCCAGGATCTTCTTATGACAGGTCCTTGTATTACTTGAGTTGCATACATATTATCTATTGTTATCTTCCCATTTGTTCTTCGCTGCTTTAGATTGTCATTTCTCTGTATATAAATATCTCTTATTTTCGACTAGATTGTAAGCTCCTTGTAGGTAGGCTCTAACCCATGTGCTTTTGGTGAAATTGAAGAAATTGGGAATAAAGGGTACACCAGTTCCCCACCAAGGGCCTTCCTTTTGCTGTTTCTGAAGCTGGTACCCGGACCCCTGGGTCCCAGACCTCTGACGCCTCCACCAGAGACTTCCACCAGATGGTGCTCTTTTCCCATTTCTGTTCAGGGGTGTCACTGACCATACTACTCTTCGCCACTTGCCCATTTCCTTATGCAAGGTAGTAGATAGGACACTGGTGGTAGAAAGAGAATTCAAAATCAGTGTGAATCTTTGCAAGTGAGCAAATAAGTGGTAAGAAATATCTATGGTGTGCAGATTAGCATCGTTCAGCAAGGCCATTTCCTTGGGCATAAATCAGCTTGTACTATGTGGCTCACTGCTCAAGGTCAACCATAAAGTGGCTTTCCTAGTCGTCAACTTAACATTGAGGACCTGCTCAACTAGGCATGCATTTGAATCTTAAGATTACAGTTCTAATGCCAGAACAACACCTCAGGGGTAGTCTTCATAATCTGTTTGGAGAAAGACATTACCAGAGAACAGGGAGGGAGATAGAAGAAGCTATGAGCATTGAGTATGGCAGACAACGTAGGCATTTAGAAGGTACTGCCATTTTGATACAAAAGTGAAGTTCAAATTTAGACCTCCTTAAGTCATCAAGAAGAGATTTGTTTTCGTTCACTAAGGCAGAGAGTATATGATATATTTTAAATTTCTGTGAGTCATGGGAAAAATAACATTTTCAATACTTCAGTTGTGAAAAAAAGTTGTTTGAATGTTCTAGATTTATAACATCACAGATGTTGGCCTTTCTGGATTGCTAGTTTTATAATGTCATTATAGTCCTATTCACCTAACCCAGTGGGTCTTATCATTTTTGGTTGGTGCAGGAAAAAGGGGAAGTTATTGACACTAATGAAATGTATGGACTTTTCTCCAAGAGAACAGAAAACACTTATTACTTTTCATCAATTTTAGGAAGTTTATGAATCCCCTGAAGCCCCAACTCTGGACTCCAAGTTGAAGGCTGCAGGAGCCCTGTTTGGGGAGATGACTTGAATTGCGGTTGACTATGAGCTGTGGAGATTTGGGCATTGTCGCCTTCCGTAGTCTCACGGGACTTGTCCCGGGATCTCTTAAGGAGCCCTGTTTGGGGAGATGACTTGAATTGCGGTTGACTATGAGCCGTGAAGATTTGGGCATTGTCGCCTTTCGTAGTCTCACGGGACTTGTCCCGGGATCTCAAGTGACTTGGCTGAAATTGCTGATCGGGTCAGCGCCATTTTGGTGGTGTGTGTGGCGTGTGTTAGTCGTTGTTAGAACCAGAGAGAAAAGTTATCAAAATAAAAAGCTGTTCGTCTCCAGTTTGCCTCTGAACTTCTTCCCGCGGCTCCGTTGCTCCAAGCGCTTCAGGCGGCAACAGAAGGCCTCTGATCTAACCACTCCCCAGTATTCACAAGCTAGCAAAGCAATTGTACCTTCCCTTAAGTTCTAGATTTGTTTTCTATGTTTCAGTCAATTGGAAAAGAGTTAATGTGAAATTCAAGAGCTTAAGCTCCAGAACTAAGCAGAACTGAGTACAAATCTTGGTTCTGCCACTTAATAAATATGTGAGCTTGGTCAAGTTGTTTGACCTTCCTGAATCTATAAAATGGGGATAATAATAAGGACTAATAATAGTACTAACCTCTTAGGGTTGTTATGAATACTAAATAATATATGTGAAACATATACATAGCACAACGCCTAGGTTCAGTGCTGAATATGTTAATTATCTTATAATTAGGAAGTGGAATAATTTTTCCTTCCTAGGTAGTTCTAACAATATTAAGATAGTTGTAGTTGTTTGTCTTACTTATTTCTCCAGGATCTATCTAATTAGCTGGCTGAGGGAGTAAAGTTTTGAGTACGTTAATCCCAGTCACCATGTTTACTGGTTAGCTCCATGGTCCAGATTCTGGTTAACCCCCTTCCACAATCTAATGATGTAGAGTCAATTGCACCATTTTCAGCAGAAATCTACTATGATTTTTTGGGTAGCAATCTAGAAGAGAATGTTTGCAGTATGAATGATAAAGAAATGTATCTGTGGATAGATCATGTCTATTTTAGTCACCATTTCCTCCTTGGCATTAAACAAAGAGCATACCATAGAAGCCAGTCAATAAATATTTGTTATCTGAGTAACTCAATTGCTTTAGAAGAGTAAAATGTCTTTGGAGAAAGTCAGTTTTGATGTGAGATTATATTTTCAAGACTGTCCTTCATTTCTCGTTAAAGTGCCTGTTCAGAAGTAAGTTACTGGGGTTGGAAACTTGTCTGCCTTAGTAGCTATGTAACCATGGAAAAGTCATTTAATCCCTTGATACCTCAGTTTCCTTATTTAGAAAATGGGCTCAATAATAGAGTTAAAGTTTGGAGTGAGTAGGTTAACATACAGGACTTGGGAAATGTTCAACAAATCTTAGCATTATCATGACTATGACTTCCACTACAATTGCTGCTGCACACCAGGATTCTCTCCATATTGTGGACTTTCCTGAAACTGAAGTTCAGTTAGTAACATCTTTAATTTAAAAACATAAGCAGCACTTAGCAACTCAGTGAGACCCTGTCTCTAAATAAAAAACTTCGTCTTGCATGTAATTTAATTCTAAAATTTCAAGACTATTCTACAGGTAGACTAAACACTGTGCATTTTAATTTTTCCATTTTCATTTTTGGAGGCACCAGCAAAGATGGGTTTATTTGGACTGAATGCAAAATAATCATCATCAATATGGCACAGCATTTTCTCCCTGCTCATTCTGTACTCATCTCTTTTCTGTTCCAAATACCATTTGCATGGACCTGATGATGTTGAGTACGGATATTGCAGAGGAGTGATAACTTCCCTTTCCTATTGAAGCTGAAGCTTCAAAGAGAAGATTAAAGAAGTGTTTGTTATCTATCTGCACAGGCCTGATATGAAATTCTCAGAGGCATTTAGGATAAACACAACTCTGTATGTGTGCATTTATATGCTTTTTCTTTCGTGGTCTTTGCATTTTGATTTGAATTTTTTAGTTCAGACTTGTTGGACTCTCTGATTAGAGAATTATTTTCAGAGTTAAAGGTAAGAATTAGAAGATGCTGGCAAATTTTAACTAAATGCTTCCTGAAGAGCATAGAACTCTCTGGTGTGGCATCATCTTTACAGGGAATGTGATGAAGACCAGCCATGGGATATGTTTAACAAGACGAGATCAAGACCTTAAAGGTGTCCAACAGAGAATAATCTGTGGTTCCCTTTAGTGAGGGATGAAATTGCTCACCTTCAGTACTTTCCTTTCAGAAGTGTCCTCTATGAGCATAGAAGTGTGGTTTTGCTGTTGTTGCTATTATTTTTGCATGCAAACTTCTTTTAGGGACATAGCATTAATTAATATTTAGAGTAAGAAAAGAAGGAGAAGAAGTAGGGTAGCAAGATAGATTTATAGCTCCTGAAAAAGAAGGTATTTCTGGGTGTGGTGGTGCATACCTGTAATCCCAGTGACTCTGGAGGCTAAGGGAGAAGGATTGTAAGTTTGAGGCCAGCCTCAGCAACTTAACAAGACCTTAAGCAATTTAGTGATCTTAAGCAACTGTTTCAAAATTAAAAAAAAAAAAAATAAAAATAAAAAGGACTGGGGTTGTGGCTTAGTGGTAAATTTCCTCTAAGTTTATCCCCACTCCAAAAAAAAAAAAAAAACCTAAAGTAACTAATATTCTACATTATGCTGCTCCACATCAATTCACATCAAGTTCAATGTGTGACTTTTATTATTTTATTTTTTTATAATCAGTAAAATTATATTTATTTCAATGTACAGTGTGATGTTTTGATATACATATGCATTAAGAATGATTATCACAAATTAATGAATATATTCATCACCTCACAGTTATTTTTTGTGTGAGAATGCCTAAGATCTATTCTTAGCAAATTTCAAGTATACAATACAGTATTATTAATGATAGTCAGCATGCCACATGTTAGACATTCAGAACTTTTTCATCTTTCAACTGAGAGTTTGGAAGAAATATTTAATTACAACATTATCAGAAACAAAGATGATTCTTCTATTTAATATCAATTATATAGATCTGCTACCTTTTTTGACACTGTGAAATTGAGTTCTTTCTTTGTAACCAACCTCCTTAAGATAAAGCTACTATTGGCAGAAGCAGTACTTTTGCTATATGCGAATCTATAGTGTAGTCTTTCTTCTTGGCAAAAGGAACCAAGATGGTTGGGGTTGTGGCTTAATGGTAAAGACTTGCCTAGTATGTGTGAGGCATTGGGTTTGATTCTCAGCACCACATACAAATAAATAAAAATAAAGGTCCATTGACACCTAAATAAATAAATAAGGAACCAATAAATGAAGGCATGATACAAAAGGGAGCAGAAAATCTGTGTTAGTTGAAGTGGTGATTTTGGTAGGAGAGAGAAGCACAAAAAAGGCTGAGATTATCAATAACATATTTTGCTTATTTTACAATTTTGCCTAGATTTGACCTGTTAGCTGCCACTGCAAGGTAAGTCCCCCAAACCCCCAAGTCAATAAGTGAGAATAATATTGGTTACAAAAGTTCCTGCTGTTGCCATCATTAACATCTTGGAAAGAGGAGTGTGTGTGTGTGTGTGTGTGTGTGTGTGCACACGCACGAGTGCTATGTGCATGTGCCTGCTCACACCCTCAATTCTATTTACATTGAATTAGAAGTTGGCTAATGATAGGAAATGAGTGCCAGGACAATGCCTCAAGGGAAGAAGGAAAATAGCAGAAGATGGAAAATTGCTTACTGTGTGATGATTTGCTGAATTGGTTGTGTTTGACAGAAAGGAGTTTTACATAACAGGAATCTAACACTGTCTGCTAGGTGGAGATAGACCCATCTTACTATTGTACATAACTTACTTATGTTTCGGCCAGTTCTAATGTACATGTGCTCTAACGTTGATAGGTAAACCCCTTCTTCCTACCTGTGGAAGCTTTCCATTTCCCAGCTCTACCTCCACTCCTTCCCTCCCCTGGTTCCACTACAAAACTGTGCTGGCCTTTCCCTGTCCTCTAATCCAAGCCACCTTACATTTCCCTTCATCTGACTGTCAGTCCAAAGTGTTCTGGGAAAGGAGAGGATCAAGGAAAGACAACCATCAGGTTTCTTTTCCATGTCTCTATCTCATCTCTGTTAATTTCCCCCAAATTAACCTCTGGATTATGGCAAAGCCTCCGCAATGACCTCTTTCCTCCCCATTTTCTGAAGTTTTATTTTACACAGTAAAGAAATAACCTAAGTACTCACTGGACTGATGTTCCTCTCTAATGTGGCCAAATCTAATTTCAGCCATGTAGGTACCGGAAGACACACCATTTTGACCTGAGTATGGCCTTTTTCTGAACCTCCTATGGGTTATGGACCCTTTTAAGACTTTGGTAAAATTCTTAAAACTGTGGACTTTTGAGGCTGGGGTTGTGGCTCAGCCATAGAGCGCTCACCTAGCTCATGCGAGGCACTGGGTTCGATTCTCAGCACCACATAAGAAAAAAATAAAAATAAAATAAAGGTATTGAGTCCAACTACAACTAAAATAAATATTTAAAAAATAAACTGTGGAGTTTCTTCTCAGGGAAACAAAAAAGTTCATATATGCATTCTGAGAGGCCAAGATGAAGATAGAAAAATATCCATTCTCTTTAGTAGCACAGAGGTATTATGTACACAGCAAGAATTAAAGTGCAATGACTATGAGCCTGGTTAGAGTGAATTGAGGAGTGAGTGGGAGTTGAAGGAATAAAGACAAGTGAGTAGAGGGGAGACTTTTGAATGTTCACTTTGTCATGCCGGGAAATGGGGCAGCAGATGGAGAAATGTGAAGGGGGTGAGGGAGGATTTGCTTTATTTTGATATGGGCATAAATGCTGATGGAAAGGACCAAGTTGAGAGGAAGAGGCTGAATATGCACAAAAGAAAAATTAATATAGAATAATGTAAGGTTCCTGTGAAGGCAGGAGGAAATGGGATCCAAAGTACAATGGACTTTTGTGGGTGACCATCATATACAGCATTGTTTCTGTGGGGGAAAAAATGCAAGTCAGGGTTCCAAAAGAAGTGATTTACAAATGATCCTTCCACTGCTGCTGTTTTGTTAGTTGATGACTTCAAGGATTATCAGTATTGCCAGTTGTGTCACAAAATAACAGAGGAGAGGGAATGGACTCCGAGGACACCATCCTTGGCTCATACACTAAAATATTAGACAACTCTGAGTCAACTGTTCATGTTTCATCTATAAAGTGAAGAATTTAGGTGTAAGAGGCATTTAAGGATGTGTGGTGGTGGTTGTGGTGGGTTTGGTTGTCATAACAACTGGGAGTGGCACCTGTATTTGCTGTTCAGGACCAGTGATGCTATTGTTCCTATAGAACACAGGACAGGATGTCTCAGCAAAGAACCTTCCTGCTCAAGGCTTGTAGTATCCTATGAAAAAACTGTGAGCCACCATTAGGTTCCCTCCTAGGACCTTTCTAGCTCTAAAATCATAATGGCCTAGGAGTTGCACAGCATTAGTGCAGCATTTAAGCCTTTAGAATCTTTCAAATCTCAGGGATGACTCTTCTGTTTTTCTCAGACAAAACTAGGCTTTGGCTAGCAATCAATTCTTTACTTTCATTGGTGCATGTTAATTATACAGAATGGTGAGTTTCATTGTGGCTTATGGCATATTGATACATGCATATAACATCATTTCATCAATTTCACTCCCCAGTGCCTCCCATTACTCTCCCCCCCCCCATCTTCTTCTCCTACCCTGTTGGTCTTCCTTTCACTTTTGTGACATCCTTTTATTTTATATATACATATATACCACACCCCCCATTTTTTTCCTAGTAGCTTCCACTTATGAAATAAAACATATGGTACTTATCTTTCTTCTTTTTTTAAATTTTTAAATTTTTTTTTATTTATTTGCTTTAGTTGTACACAATGCGTTTATTTGTACGTGGTGCTGAGGATCGAACCCAGGCTGCGCAGGTGCTAGGCGAGCGCTCTACCGCTGAGCCACAATCCCAGCCCCAGTACTTATCTTTCTTACTCTGGCTTGTTTTGCTTAACATGATGCAAATCTAGTTCCCACCCATTTTCCTGCAAATAGTAACCAAGTAGAAAGGTTTTTGGATTATAAGTTATTGCTACTGTATGTCGACCAAAACTGAGAAATATAAGTTTAACTAATCTCCATTTTTTCCTCTTATATTTCAGGTACTGTTGGGATTTTCAGCCCCAAGGTGAGTACTCTGTGACCGTGAATGATTTTATACTAAAAATGTGTAGGTGGTATTGTTTATTTCTATCTCTTCTATCTATGCTTCTTCATGAAGTGATACTAGCCATTTCTGAGAAAGTTAGTGGAGTGTTTAATTAACCTTTATCCTGCTGGGCTCCCCTGCCCTGCTTTTTAGCAACAAGAAGCTCTGTGCTTCTGCCTTCTGAGTGGATGGTTGCTAGATTATTTTATAAAACTGAAGCTCTAATATGCTTTTTCCCCTTAAGCTTTGTTAGATACCAACAGGATCCAGTAGCATTCAAGTGAAATGGTAGCCGAGTCCATAATAAAAACCTTGGGTGGGTTCCAACTCGGCTAATCCTTCATTTGCTCCAGAAATAAATTCTACCATGTTTCATCCTCAATCACAGTGCCCTTCCACATAGTCTAGCTGGCAGCAGAGAAATGTCAGAAATGGAGCAGTGTTGAAATTCCCACTAGAACAGTGTTATCACATTTTAATATGAGTCTCACTGCAGCCTTGGTGCTTCTAATTGCTTTCAAACCATTGTTTTCCTGCTTTTGCTTGATGAACCCAACATCTGGCATGATTCTAAAAAGTACAACAGACAGCTGTGTGCAAAATTTTAAAAAAAAAGCCAGGATTAAAACACATTTTTAAAAGGTTTAAAATTAGAATAGATATATTTTTGATCCAAACAGTTTGAAGAGGTTTCTAAAGCACTATATCCATTCCTTCTTTGTAGTAATCTGGTTGAAAATGTCAGAAACATCATCCTGAATATTAATTATCTAAAATTATTATAAATGGAGGGTTTTTTCACTCAGAGAATCACAAGAGTTTTAGACCAAATATGAAAATTGCTTCATGAACTGTTTTGCTCTATAACTTTTTAAAACCAATTGTAAACTTTTTTGTACTTTTTATTTTCTTAATATTGTTAAATGAATCCAATCTTGGTGAGTAGTAATATATTAAAGAAATTAAAATGGTAAATGAGGACACTAGTTTTATTAAACTTTTTATTTCCTAGCTCATATTTTGTTCAAGTCCACATAAGGGTTTCTTTAAAAACCAATTTTAAGAAATAAAATCTTGTATGTTTAAACTTGTATGTTTAATCTTGTATGTTTTGACTCTTGTAAGTCAGAATTAGAGAACTTCATACTATTTGTAATAATGTGATGTGGTGTTATTATATACCTCAGTGTTCTAAAGCATTTAAAGCTGAGAACATAGATCCAGCAATAGAGAATTATAATGTAGAAGTTTGCATTGCGAAATGTGAAATGCACTTTTCAGAAAATGGTCCTATAGTTCAGGGTTTAACAGATGTTAACCAAAATCCACAGGGGGCAGAACATGATTGTGAACTGGCAGAAATGAATGGAACTATGAGGATAAAATTAATTACCAATGGAGAAATAAAGAATCAGTGTCAGAGATGTGGTGTAGTAATGTGTTGAGAAAATGATTTTGGAGCTCAACATAAGAGAGTCTATGGGACTAAAAAGACAAAGGGTACATCTTACCAGGTTCTTGTAATGGTGGCACTGCAGTCATCTTCCAACACAGGGCCACTTCTACACACTCTTTCTCTCTTAAAAAGAGGGCATGGTAGAGCAGCCAAGGGGGCAATCAAAAATCATTTATATAGGACAGAAAACTGTATTTGTTCCTCAACACTGATTGAATATATGGAGCAAAATCTTTATTCATCTGGAAGTCAATGTAAGGAAAGATTAAATAGAAAATCCCATATTCTTGACCCCAGCCTTCCTCCTTCTATGGACGTTTGGGGATTTTGTTGTTGTTGTTGTTGTTATTTGTTGTTGTTGTTGTCTTTTTAAAAAAAATTGTTTTTTTTTTATTCTAAGATGTTATAAATGACAGCAAAATGCATTACATTTCATATTACACATATAGAGCACTTTTTTACAAATCTCTGGATGTGTGCAAAGTATATCACACCATTCGTGACTTCATACATGCACTTAGGGTAATGAGAGAAAGGAGTATCTCCTACCTTGCCATTTAAATTTTTTTTTTAATTGGTGCATCATACTTACACAAAAAAGTGGAATTCATTCTGACGTGTTCACATATGCACCAGACATTGTTTGGTTACTTTCATTCTGCTGTTCTTCCCCTTTCCCATCCTTCCTCCCTCTCCCTTGTTCCCCTTCTTTTACTCCACTGTTCTTCTCTCTTCTGTTTTCAAAATATGAAGGAGCCCCAATTAGGGAGATGGCTATTGCGGTCAGCTGGAAGCCATAAGTTCCACCTGATAATAAGTATGTATGTGACGCACCTGTAAATGCACGTGAGGCACCCGCAAAGCTAAAGGTATATAACCGGGTGAAAGCGGTCGGAGTCAGGAGAAGAATGAATTCACTCAGTCAGGCATGCAGTCGCTCGGTCGGAAGAAGAGTTCGGGTCGGAGAAGAAGAAAAGAATCAGAGTGGCCAGAATGTAGGCAGAGCGGTTACAGAAGAGAAACCAGATAGAAGAAGTAATTCCTGGTCAGAGTCAGGCCGAGGCTCCCGAGGAAGAAAGAAGAAAGAACAAAGAAGAAAGAAGCTCTAAAAGCTAAGCTCTCTCTCTCTCTCTAAAGAAGAAATCTCTCTCTTTCAAGCTCTCTCTCTTTCTCTCTAAGCTCGAAGAAGAAGAAGAAAAAGCTATCTCTAATCTTTCTCTCTAAGCTCTTTCTAAGAAGAAGAAAAATCTTTCTTTCTCTCTCTAAGCTCTCTCTAAGAAAGTAGAAGTAAAAGTAGTAGTATCTTAACTCTGCCTCCTAGTTTTTCTCCAGTGGCGCCGTGGCTGGCCATGACAGGCAGCTTACAAAAATATCTGTGCCTCCCCACCCACCTTTTTAAACTCCTTATTTCTCTCTAGCTTCCACATATGGGAGAAAACATTCAACCTTTCACTTTCTGTGTCTGGCTTATTTCACTTAGCATGGTGTTCTTTAGTCCCATCCATTTACCAGCAAAAACCCTAATTTCATTCTTCTTCATGGCTAAGTAAAACTCCATTGTGTATATATACCACATTTTCTTTATCCCATTATCCATTGAGAGACAGCTAGGCTGGTTCAGTAACTTGGCTATTATAAATTGTGCTACTATATACATTGTATACATGTATCACTATAATATGCTGATTTTAGTTCTTTTGGATAAATACCAAGGAGTGGGATATGGTGGGTCCATTCCAGTCTTTTGAGGAATTTCATTCTGCTTTCCAAAGTGGTTGTATTATTTTGCAGTCATACCAACAATATATAAGTGTACCTTTTCCCCACATCCTCATCGGCATTTTTTATTACTTGTATTTTCTACATTTAACTGGAGTGAGATGAAATCAGAGTAGCTTTGACTTGAATTTCCCTGTTTTGATCACCTCTTAGCTGATAGCATATTTCAGAAACTGTTAGGCTGAGTGGGAGAAATAACTGGCCTATTTAATTATACAAGACACTACAGGACATTTTAGGGTTATGAAAATAATAGGAATATATAAGAAAGAGAACCACTGGCAAAAGAATTTAGAAAGCCCTGGAAAACTAGGTAATGTTGGGATGGGAGTGAGAAAGGACAGAAGTGATGATGGCTCAAATTTTGCTAGCATTTTTAACTGTGACAGGACCCTCTGTACAGAGAGACAATGTGATGAATTTTATTAATTCTGAATTTGCCTAAATACACACTTAGGTTCTTCAGTATTTGGACTAAATCAGTTCTGATGCATGGAAGGAAAATAGTTTTCAAACATAAAATCCATTATTTGTAGGTCCTTTTAGTGAGGATCTACACACATTTTTCAGAAGGATATAATTCATATATCATAAAGTTCATGCCTTTAAAGTGTACAAGGCATGGCATGTGTACAAGTTCATACCTTCAAAGTGTACAGGTGGGTTTTGGTATAGTCACTGAGTTGGGCAACCACTCTCACTACCTAATTTCAGAACATTTTTACCTCCCAATAAGAAACCCACACCCTTTTCAAAGCCCATACTCTTCACTGCTGTTTCAACTCTCTCACTGCAAGAGTGTTGGGGGTTAATTGTAACGTGGGTCAGCACCTAGCACACTACTAGGACATAGTAATCAGTGAGAAAATGTAATTTGGATCTGTAATGATGATATGATAATGATATACCTTTCCCTTACATTTCCACCCAAGTTTTCTTATTAGCTCACTGTCAACTTCCTAAATGCTGTTAAGTTAAAAATGAGAAAACAGGGGCTGGGTTTGTGGCTCAGTGGTAGAGTGCTTGCCTAGTATGCATGAGGCACTGGGTTTGATCCTCAGCATCACGGAAAAATAAATAAATAAATAAACTAAAGTTATAAAAAATATATATTAAAAAATGAGAAAACATAGGAAAAATAAAATGTAATCCCAAGAATATATTGCTTTAATGTAGAGAAAACATAAATGGAAGAGTTCTTTCAATAAACTTAAATATAATTGAAGAATATGAAAACATTTTTTATTTTACATTAGGATGTAGGATTACTTTGATAATTCAAAGTAATTCATTTAAAAACTTTTTTTCTGCCAGGCACAATGGCACATGCCTGTAATCCCAGAGGCTTGGGAGGCTGAGGCAGGAGGATCAAGGCTAGCCTCAGCAACTTAGCGAAACCCTATCTCAAAATAAAATATAAAAGGGCTGTGGATGTGGCTCAGTGGTTAAGTGCCCCTGGATTCAATCCCTGGTACCAAAAAAACAAACAACAAATAACAACAACAAAAAAAAACCCCACCTTTTTTTTATACTTAATTTTTCACTTAAAGTTACAAAGAAAAGCCAATGGAATCTTTGCCATGGGCTATTGTCATTACAGTAATGAGATATTTGAAAGATGATTTGGTCTGCTGTCTAAATAACAATATCAGTTTTGCCCTTTAAATTTGATGACACAGCACTTTAAAATTATGGAGCAAACTGATTTCTTTCATTTTACTCAAGTTTCCCCTTTTAATAAAAATGAGTTAATTATTGACATTTTTTATTTAATAAGGCTAAATTTTACTTATAAGGTATGATGTTTACAATTCAAAATTTATTGTCATAAAAATATATTCATGAATATTAGGTAGAATTTCCCAAAATTGATCCAGAGTCTAAAATAAATGATACAATATTTGAATAAAAAATTTAGGAGAGACTATGGGAATATTGTAAATATATATAACAAGGTTTAATTCTTGTCCAAAGGTCATTCATGTCACATATGTGATAGTGGTAAACATGGGCCAGTGCAATTTCTTGCTGATTTAAGGATTATTTGAGTATCCACATGGATGATGTAAAAGGTTTCCAAGAAAAATTATCCAGTATATTAAGACCAAAAAATTTACTTTGTGTATCTTAAAAATCTAATTTTGTAAAGGCAAGCTTATATCTATGTCAAATTAAATTAATGCCTAAAAATATAGCTTGATAAAAGCAAATAGTGCAAAGTGAATAAAGAAAATGTTATTTAAAAGCCACATTGACTGTAGATTAAAAGAGATTTAAGAAGCTTATCAACAAGTGCATGGCTTTTATGTGCATCTAAGTCAAACAAACTATTAGAAATGACATCTATGAGAGGATTAGGAATTTAAACACTGGTTATTTTATGCTATTAAGAAACTGCTGTTAGGGCTGGGGCTGTAGCTCAGTGGTAAAGCACTTGCCTCGAACGTGTGAGGCACTAGGTTTCATCCTCGGCACACATAAAAATAAATAAAGACACTGTGTATTCATCTGCAACTAAATATATGTATACCAAAGAAATTGCTGTTAATTGTTTTAGGTGTGACAATGGAATTATGGTTAGGTTTTTTTTAAAAAAAGAGTCTTTGGAGGGAGGTTTGCTGTGATATTTAAAGATAAAGTCTGGTAAATAATATAGGAGAGGAGAAAGAAGCAGGATTGGGTACAGATGAAACAAGATTGGTCACAAGTTGACACTTGTTGAAGCAGAATGACATATACATGAGGTTTATTACACTGTATTGTCTACTATTGCACATGTTTTAAATTCTCATAATGCCAAGACAAAAGAGAAATAAATTCAGGTTGAATTTATGTGAGGTACAAATGTGAGACTATTCTTTTATTCCCATCATGAAATGTAGTACATTAAAGCATAAGATACTTTATGTATCTGGATGCAAAATACATAGTGAACTGTTCCTTTAAATTGTTGTTTCATGTCTGTTTTATGATGAAAAAAGCATGAGCTTTGACATAAGACTTGAATCAGTTCCCCTTCTTACAAGCTTTGTGAGCTTTGCCAAGTGATAGAACTTCTAAAAGCATCAGCTTCCTCATGTACAAAATCTTGCTAATATCTCCTGCACAGTTAAGAGTTGTTAATGAGTTATAATAACCTGATAACTCATGAGGAGTGCTTCCCACTTGGTAGCAAGTGATACTAAAGTGGTCACAAGTATTATTTTTATGTCTCAAAGTAGGGCAAGGCAGGTAAATACACGTATGGAGCTATGATAATGTATATTTCACAAATCTTTCCATAAAATTATCTATTCTACCCATGGTGTAGGGCCATGTAACTCACATGTATGCATCTGTAGGGTTTCCTTTCATAGGGTGCATGCACAGGATTTTTATTTGTAGGAACTTCAGGGGTTAGATTTATGTGCTTCTTGCTCCATAATGTCTGAGGCATGTTGAATGGAAGCATGAATGTCACTTAACTTCTCAACCCTTACAATCAAATACTTGGGGCATGTAGTTATGACAACTACAAGAAGCAAAACATTAAATCAGCAAAGAAATACCATCTTTACACTGAAAAAAAAAAGAGGGGGGGTTTCCTTTGAAGTTGAAGAGAAGTGTTTTTGAATTAATGGAGTGTACAGTGATTTTACTAGGTTTTATTTATGAAAATACTCTTTGCATTCATGCCAAAAGGTTTTAGCACAGTTGTAAGTAGGATTTATACAAAGAAACACAGCCCAAATTTATGACGTGTTTGCAAATGTAAGAAAATTTCTGAATTTACAATATTTGTAATTTATTATTAAATATCTTTCTATCACTATTCCTGGAATGCTAATATTTTATAAACACAAGTGGTGGTTATGAACCTAGAATATCCTAGCCTATACTACTTTTTAAAAAGAAATCTTTCAGCATCTTTTCCATGTCTTGTGGGGAATTTATAAGGGGAAAATATACACAGGACAAATACTCCTGCCTTTGGCTTTGACCCAACCTTTTAACATCAACAATCTGACAGCTGCTTTTGTGGCTTGACTTCCTTTAGGCATTTCACCTTTCCTTATTTGCTACATTTTATACAAATTAATCTGTAGAAAGTGGATACACACACAAACTGTTTTTGAAGTTAATTACTGACTTTGATACCTTTTCAAATATTTTACTTCCTATATACATCTACTGGTCAGGTTTTTTAGGAGTGAATAGGTTTTTAAATTAATGCACTAATTATTTTGCAACTACTGTCAAAAGCAGTAAAAATTTTTTAACAAAAGGACTCACTTTTTTCCTTTCTGAAGCTGAAATTTTCTAAGGTTTTTTAAAGGTACTTCTATAATGCATTTATTCAGAAATTCATTTTGTGGTGCTAGGGATTGAACCCAGGGCCTCATGCATGCTAGGCAAGCACTCTACCACTGAGCCACATCCCCAGATCCTTTAAGATTTTTATATCATTTGTAAATGTCCTACTCTCGAGTAGATAATATTGAGACATTAGGAAAAAAGAAACTTGACTTTCATTCAGGTAACAGAAATCTCTAGAATCAGTATCTGTATTCCCTGCACAATATATTTGTATAAGAATGTTCATTGGAGCATTGTTTGTAGTAGCAAAGACTTCAAACAGTCTAAATATCCAGAAACAGGGAACTTGTTAAATAAATTATGCTATATTCATTTAATATAATTTAAATAAAAAATATATATGACATATAATATTCTCCAGGGACTACTAGGTAAAAAAGGCAATTTGGGTAAGCAGTGTATAGTTTGTTTTTGTGTCTCTGTATACACACACATATATGCACACATACATATGCATACATACATGATTTTGTATATACAATAATTTTGGAAAGATATGTATGAACCTATTAACAGTGGTCACCTCTGTTGAGGGGACACAGGTGTCAGTCATTATTTATATCCTTTGGTACTGTGGTACTGTTTTAATTTTCACCGTGTGCTTGCATTGTTTTAATCTTTAAAAAAGTTAAAATAATAGTGCTGATTTGGAGCAATCAGCAAGATAAATGATTCGGAAGAAATGCAGGGTACAGAACAGAACAAATACTACCATTTGTTAAAAATAAAAAATACTACCATTTGTTTAAACAATGTGCTGCATGCAGAGGCACTTGTTATATTTGGATAGAAAGTTCATAAGCTATCCAAGAAGCCTCACAGTGGATGCCTCTGGAGAGAAAGGACCAAGACCAGAGAGAGAAGATGGACTTTTATTATGTGCCTTCTTGTAATGTTTGAAATCTTTGCTCTGGGCATGCTTTATTTAATAAAGAAGCTTACAAAAAATTAAAAACTTAACATGTCAGTGAGCTCTTTTACAGCAGAATTATGATTTGGTAGTTTTTTAAAATCCGTTTAAGTTTTTCCCCTATGTATCTTAAAATATGAAGGGATGGGCAAGGCTCTGATGATGGGAAAGAATAACAGTGTTCTCTGTTGTTTAATATTTGAGAACCAGCAGTACATATAGGCATGCTGAGTTGATATCACTTAAAATGAGTTTTAAAATACATTATAAAATATTGTAGTATTATATAATATCCATATTAACTGATGAGTACCTTCCCTGAGCCCATCTAAGTCCAATTTTTTTCATCCCTAAAAGTTCATAGAACTTCTGGTTCTTGTGTTAAGTTTATTTACTTAACCAGGGAGATTTTTGCTGAGGAAAAAAAAAAAACCTTATAAACTATTTCTCCTAGATAGTAATCATCCTAGGCCAACACAGAAAATCAGGTGAGGCAAGTGGTTTGTGAACATAGGATTTTAGCTTAAGAATTGATGTTCATCAGGAATTCTGCCTCTAACAATTTTTTTTAATGTTCTGATCACAAATTATTGAGAGACAAGTATAGTTATTAATGAATGCGAACTTTTCTGGTTCTTTTGCTTTAAATTTTTTTATTTTTTAAAATTTTATTTTATGGGGAAATAGGCTAAATCTCTGGACTTGAAGCCCAAAGAATTTGCATGATACCTGAAGGTTAAATAAATGTGATAGGTGGGTCCAGTTCTATTAGAAAGCATTAACTTTTCATTTAGCTTCTTACCAACACATAGTTCTCTCAGAAACATGTTTGCCAGGATGGTTGAATTATCACTAACATGGGAGAGGAGATTCTTAGTCATGGGCAAGGGGATTTATGTTACATATAGAATAAAGCTTCCAGTTTCTGCTGACTTTAGTGAGGCAAATAGTGGAGGAACCAATCTTGTGACCCTAACTGCCCTTGTCAGAGGATGTAAATTAATACACACACTTGCCAGCCTTAAAGTTATTGATCACAATTCATCTCCAAGAGTTATTTTCCTAAACTTAAAAGGGATACCTCTCACCCTTAAGATCTATGCACTTTACTTTGTTAATAATACCACCTCAATAAAAAAGGGAAAATAAAATTTAAAAATAAGGAGATACTTCTCCATGTGAAACTTCTGTTCAGGGAATCGAACATGGAGCTGACAATGTTGACAGCGAGAGGTTTTGGCTTTCGTTAATGGCATTACATACAAGTGATGTTCAGGAACAGGAGTCCCTACTTGGGATGAGATGTGGCATGGGGAGGCAGAATCTTGTCACCTTTTGCCAGTATAGCCTTCGTGGTATTGGATGTCTGTATTACAAAGAAAACGCATCCTTTCCACAGTGTGTTGAAAGTTGGTTCACATTTTCAGGCCTGCAAATATTACCTACAATCCATTCTTTATTATGTTTTGTTTTATTTTCTCGGAGTTTTGTAAAAATTTTCTTTTATCTACAAATAGCCTGTAGAACATGAATTCTCATATTTTTAAGTGAAATTTTGTAGAATCCACCTAGCTGTATAGTTTCTCTCAAGAAGTTTCCCAAGTTGTGTTGGCTCCCCAGTTGGAGCATAGTAGACCCCAGAATGCAGCAAGATTATAAATGGGTGCTAAGGTTCACCGCAATTTGTTGTTAGGGAGAAAGGAAAGAGGAAGTTGTGAAGAGATAGCAAGGTGAACGAATAACAATAAAATTATTGCATTAATGTGGCATTATATTTTTGAGGGATTTTTCTGCTCTGAGACTCAAAGCATGATTGTGCCAGAAAGGAAACATTCTTTAACTAAGCCAGGACCAAGCTATATTTAGGTATGAAACACGTTGGTTCATTTTCTGTTAAGCCAGGTCAAGATACCCAGGATCCCATAGAATCAAACAAAAAAAAAAAAAAAAAAAAAGAAAAAGAAAAATTCAATATATTGATCTGACTAAGCCCCAAGTAGTTGTATTAAAGTTTGCAAGCAGGAAATTCATGCCAAAAGTGATATTTTAAAAATCGCTACACACCAATACTACTATAATAAATTTTAACTGTGGGTTTGACCACTTCCTTCTTGGCCACATTCAGCTTTGTCTGTCAGTTCCAGTCTCCATGCCTAATGTGACTCTGCTGTTATTAGTACCAAGAAGAATTTATATTTTGATTGTAGATTTACTTTGTTGAAGTAAAGTAATGCTAATTAATACCATAAATTCAAGATGTTGACTGTCATTCACTATGGCTTGCCTTTGAATAATGATCATGATTTATAAAGCCTGCAGATTTGGCTCCCAAGCAGGTCAATGTGTTAGGACAAGAATTTAGTAATCAGACAAGGTGGGGTCAAAGCCTGGATGTACCACTTATGAGTCACTTTGGGGACTTGGAGTAAACTACTTGTTCTCTGTGTCTCAATATCTTCATCTGCATCTTTGGGATAATAATATACCCCAGGATTGTTTCCAGGATTGAATTAGATAGTACATGAAGAGCCCTGGCCCAGAGCCTGTACCCACTAAGAGTTCAGCTAGCTATCATGTTTTTATTATTATAGGTGACTTTCTCCTGCAAGTCAAAATATGTTGAAAATTCAATTCAGTTGAATAACTTTGTAGTAAGACTTAAGGCATGAAAATACAGTGGTCCAAAGAAAACAGAACCACAAACAATAATTCCAGCTTATGGTTGCCTGGTTGCCCAATGATGAATTTATTCATTTTATAACGTATTTATCCACATCCTACTAAATGCCTAGGTTTACATGTTTTGAATTCTGTCAAAATCTCATTACTATTGAAAATATTCCAACTCAGCAGGTTCTATTTTAGTACCAGTTGAACAATAATGGTGGTAGATGGAATGTGTTAGTGTAAAGCCGGAATGATTGCTGACAGGCTGTAATTTGCTTTATGAAGTGTGCATTGTCATATATACAATTATCTGGTTTATATTTGTTGCTGCCAGCCCTCTGGTGTGTTAATATCCAGGCATTGTGCCTCTATGTGAAACCTAAGAAGGGTTAAAAATCTCAGCATTTTCTGAAGGAAGAAGGGAAGGAGCAAAAGAGTGCCCACAGTGGTTACTTTTTCCTATTTTCTCTTTCTCCCTCCCTCCCCCATCCCTCCCCCCTCTCTCTAGTCTCTCTCTTTCCAGAGCTAGGATGATGCTACACACTGCAGCTCACCCTACTGGTCAAAATGAAAAAGTGCATCATGAAAGACCATTTTTTAGAAGGGGCGGGGAGACCTTTCCAATGGGCTCCCATGCGTGTTTTCCCGTCCAATCCAACACCAACAGATGTAGTCTGTTTGAGAATATTATTAAGCTATGGCTACATAGCTTTTGGTTGTTAGAGTCACAGGTTCTGTTGTAGTGATTGTACTTTGAGTGTCTTATCAGTTTGGTTCCGTTTCTGATAATTTAGACTGTACCACTCTCTGCCAATGTTATCTCTGAAGGTTCTTAAGACGTCTGTTATTCATAGTTTGATTGTATAATCAGTAAACAGTGTCATAAGCTAGTATGGTTCATCTTAGGCACAACTGATGTCTTGTACGTTCAAGATCTAGTTGGAGCAACTTTTTTTAAAAATGATAAATGAAAACTTTCTTTACCTGGCCTATCATTTGTTCTGTAGGGTTAATGACATTCAGGAATATTACACTCACTGCTAGGGCCTTGAGGGAAAAAAGGAGAATATTTAAACATTGAGTTATGAATAGCTTTAGAAGGGGGGAAAAGATGGGAAGAAAGACTGCATAGAACAGAGAAAAATTTGAGACCTTCACTATACATGGATTAATCACAAGAACTAACCACGCACGTCCAAGTGGATATTTAGAAATCAGTGAAGCCTCTTAGATGTTCTGTGAGAAACACCATACATTTTCTAGTGCATGAGTATGTGCAAAAATGGTGTGTAATTTATAAAGGAAGTATTGACAGAACTTTAGCTTTGGTGTTGCAAATGTGCTCTATGATGTATTTACATGTAAGCAAATTTCATATATATGGCCACATGTGTACTCACATGTTTCTTTAGTTTGGATTAGATTCAAAAACTTAGGCAAATGGTTATAATAAAGAATAATATGCTGTAGTTTTACTAATATTACTACAGTTCAGCTTTGAGAAACACATTACTATTAAATTGGTCCATGAAAATCTGGCAATATTAATGCTATCAAGCATGAAAACTAACTGGATTTGGATCAGGGAGTTTTATTTATAGGAATTTAGTGAGGATTTATTAGTTTAAAGAGGAAGCTGTGTCTCTCATGGATTCTTAAATATTAGAGTAGGAAGTCTCATGTTCCCTTCCAACAGCAATAACAATAATAAAAAATAAAATAAAAAGTAGAAAAATTTTCAATTTTACATGAATTGTAAGATTACAAATGAATAAATTACATTAATTTCATTTTCCTTATATTATCTAAAGAGATGTGGTAAAGTAATAGCAAACCCTAGAAAGTTTCTAACCATAGCATATAAATAGTTAGTTGCATGTATGAATAGAGTCTGTATAACATAGCTAACAATTAATTAGAAGAGAAATAAAAAATGATGGCTTACACCAACATTAAAAAACATTGCTTTACATATTGAATAAGCAAACATATTTGTATGTCTTACCTGTTATTTTTGTTCTTATATTCTGTTGTAGTTCTTAAATGCTTAAACTTCTTTCTGTCTTTTTTTTTTTTTTTTTTTTTTCATTTCTTTGATACACTTGTCATTATGACCTGTTTTTGTCCCTAAGTAGTACCTGCAAGTTCAGGAGTAGACGGGTTGGCTTTGAGTCAGAATACTCACATCATGGTTCATTTTTCCCTTGTTTTATTTGGAATTGAATTAGTAAATGAAAGTTTTTAGCAGTTTAATTCACTTCTCCATAAAGTTTATGGAGCAGCAACAGCTGGTTGAATCCATGGCAGAAAAAGCCAACTTCTAGTGGCCACGCTATTGTTTCAGAATTAAGGGGGGAAACTCATTAACTGTTAATGAAAACACAGGGAATAAAAACAAATAGCACAGAAACCCTGGCAAATAATTACCTTACACCTGACACAAAGCTGTTCTATCTTTCTGCTCCAACCCTAAGAAATTCCCAACTTATCACTCTATGGAGCATGAATGAAATTGAGTTTGACTCTCAGAAAAGAACAATAGAGAAATCATCCCCCTTATGGGCCCCTCAGCACTACTCAGTGGAGAACCTGCCATTGAATCTACTAAGGAGTGTATCTAGCGCCCAATTCTTATGACACTTTGGATAGAGGAACAAATTACCAGCTAAAAGCAGGTGAACCCTTGATATAGTTTCCCCAGATCTTGTTTAGAAATACAAAGAGAAAGACTGAAGGTAGTGGATGTGATTAATGGAGATATGGTGTGTTAGAATATATATCTGTATAGAAATATATTGATTCTGAGCGAGTTGCCGTGGAAGTGTGTCTCCAGTGGCAGAGGGTCTTGCTTGTGAGAGAAGTACTCTAAGCAGATGGAATTCGAAGGCCTAATTGTAGAGCTGCTGAGTGGAAATGTCTGTCACTATAGTTTGTGATCATTTATGTCTGATCCCACCGGACTACAGTTGTGGCCACTGGAACTGTGATTGTCAGAAGTCTAGATGAATTCAGAGAACATGCACAGTTATGTTTTAAGGAAAAATGATGCTCTAAACTTAAGCAAATCCAAAATGACCACAGTAATTGCCAGTTCTTCTATAAAACTTTTCACCCATGCATCTTGAGTAGTTGTAATCATTTTAATTACATGGGAGTGTCTATTTATACAATGTTATAGACTAGTTTGCTGTGTGAGCCCAAGGGAGTTGGGCCACTTGATATGACACTAAAAGCACTTATAACAACATCTTCATCATCAGGAACTAATTGTGCTTGAGTGTAAGGCATATTTTAAAATGTTTCTCCCACCACAACCATCTGTAGTACTGACCTAGGTTCTGTTTTGCTACCTGGAGTTGTATTCCTTCCTTGTTGCATACTTTACAGGGGCACAGTCTGGCATTTGGCACGGGGTAGCTGTTAAATACCCATCTTGGGTAACTGTACTCAAAAACCGTAGGAATCACGTGGCAGTGACTTTTCCATCTGAAGTTAGTAAATCAAGTGCCAAATCCAGGCAGGTGTTCTGGGTGAGACTTTTTTTTTTTTTTTTTTTTTTTTGTGGTACCGGGGATTGAACTCAGGGGCACTCGTCCACTGGGTCACATCCCCAGCCCTTTTTTTGTATTTTATTTAGAGACAGGGTCTCACTGAGTTGCTAAGTGCCTCGCCATTGCTGAGGCTGGCTTTGAACTCTCGATCCTCCTGCCTCAGCCTCCCAAAGTGCTGGGATTACAGGTGTGCGCCACTGCTCCTGGCTGGGTGAGACTTTTTTTTTTTTTTTTTTTTTTTTTAAGTGAGCTAGTGAGCTATAAATGCAGTGTGATTTGAAAAAGGACATTAATGGAAGAACTTACAAAATGCAAACAAAGCCTGTAATTTAGTTAATAGCAATGTAGCAATGCCAACTTCTTGTTTTTGGTAGGGATACTTTAGTTATGGAAGGAGATGAGCTTATGGAGAACAAGTTGAAGAGTATATGGGAACTTTTTGTACTATCTTTGCAACACTTACATAACTAAAAAATTATTCCAAAATAAAAACTTTATTAGAAAACATAACACAACAAAACAAAAACCCTTCCTGATCTTCATATTTGAAAAAAGAAACCACCTTAGAATTAATGCCTGGATGTGTAAGCATAAGTTCTTTTTCTTTGTTGGTAGATTTGTCAGATTCCTGGGGGGGGGACTTTGAGTCCAGAATGACAGTTGATAAATAGTGTTCCATGTATATTACAAATGTCAAATTTTGCTTGGCAACCAAAACTACTATTTTTTTTTTTTTTAAGGATTTTGATTAGGTTCAAAACAAAAATTCCTTCTAGCCTTGCATCTCACCTTCAGGTTTCCAGCCAGCGAGTCAACATATATCATATTAATAATTAGATTTCAGTGGATTTGCAGTGATGTAAAATTTGAGCATTTTACCTTCTGTCTGGTATTTGAGAATTTTTTCAGTTATTATAGAATCCATACAGCGATGCTTTAAGCATAACTGTAAGTTTTATGTTCTGGTCAGTAAACAAATAAAGGTGAGCATCTCTTCTGACTTTAGCTAATGACTGTTGTGTGGAGTTAAATTTTTTTTTTTTTTACAATAAACTCTACAGTTTGTTTTTAAAGTCCTCTATCTGCAGGTGTTCAACTCAGTTATGGACATCAACCTACCACTGAGCATTCAAGGAAAAGTCTAGGTATAATCATCTAATTTAGGGAAAGAGAAGGCTGCAGCCACTCTCTCTTTTTTTTTTTTTTATCATTTTATATCCTCCCTATCCTTCTAGTTTAATTGTAGGAAATAAACCTTTAAAGCGAGGCAATACAGATTCTATGTAGGTTGTTTGGTTTCACTGCTCCCTAGTTGAAATCCAGGGCCAGAACTCTACAATGTTTACTGAGATTAGCATTGGTGATTTCCTTTGGAAATTAGTATTTGAGATAATATTAAATTCGAGTTAAAATCCTTTTTTCATGTTTTTGAAATGAACTAAGCAGCTGTCAGTGTCCTTTTATCAGCAGACTGTACCTCTGTTTGGGGGATTTTAAGGAAAGCCATTTGCAACGCTTTCCTTTTCTTCCGGTTTCTGAATGAGCTAACATCTTCCGTCTGAACCTTTTAAAGTATCATAATGGCATTGGCCACTTCTACAAAATACAATTCAATGTAGGTTGAAAACACCCAAAAGGGATTAGCATTGTTTTAATTGCATAATTCAGTATTGTATATACATTACCTTTTATCAAAGTCATTTTGCAGAACAAATATTACCTTCTTAGGGCTTTTAGAATTCCTAAGAGGTTGGTTGCATAGGCTGTAAACTAGAATTACATAGAGAGAACTTTATTAAGGTTGCAAAGCAAGTAGTGATTTAAATAGGAATAGAATCCAGCGAAGTCTAGGCTCTCTCTGTGCTTACTTAGGTCGCTTATTTTTCTGAGAAGGAAAGAATATTGACCTTGCTACATTATACGTAGGAGGTTAACCCTTTGTATCATTACTTGTATTTCATTTGGAAATAGAAAGAGAAAAAGGCCATCAGATAAAGGTTCTGATTAATGGAGGCAGAGTATACTAATTTATACAGCTCTGTTTTCATTTTAAGTGTGATGGAGAAATTCTCTCTGGTGGCAAGAAGTCTTCTCACTCTAAGCTAACAGTTCCTTAGTTCTATTGAGGGAATGACTTGAGTGGAAAATTTCCCATCCAGGTAAGTTGGTTCTTGAACCTATTTATCTGTTTCTCATATGTTAGTGGAGAGAGGCCATACTCATCAAGTAAAAGATGCATCATTTTTGTAAGTACCAGAAGAAGTCTACAGACACCTTTATAAATATGCCCAAAGGATGACCTTGTTTTCTTTGTTGTCCCTCAGGAGACCTTGGACAGGACAGCTCTGATGATAATCACAGTGGGACTCATGGCCTGTCTGTCACATCAGATGCACCCTTTTCTTCAGATTATCAGGATGAGGGTGAGTTTCATCTTTCTGAATTTGGGGTGACCAGACTTGGTTACCTTTTGTCCTGCGGTCTTTGCTTTATGTCATTTTGTATCCAGCAGCCTTCAGTGGGTTCTCTGTATTGGTAATCACCGATTTGCAAAGAACAACTATTTGTTTCATTGTGGTGCTGATCCTCCTGGGTAATTCAATACTCCTGAAGTTAATGTATTTAGGGAAACACTAATTCCATATTGGAGCAGGAAGACATCATTATTGATCTTTTTATAATAATGATAGCTCAAAAGCTACGAGGGCATTTTAAGATTGCAGGGGCCTGCTTACTATTCTTTTGGATTTCTTAGCTTCATTGAGGTGCATGAGAATGGAGCTTTCATTTAATGATAATTTGATTATTAATTTATTGTGGATCATTTGAGAATCTTGAATCCATTATAGTATAAGGTATCATTTCACCGGTGTTCCTATGCCCCTGACCATCGTAGTGTTGTTCAAGGGGAAGGGAAAGCCACAAGAACTATAATGCAAATCTTCCTGAAGCATCAATTTTACTTGAATATTTGAGAACGGGAGGCATTCAACTGTTATAAACGTTTTTTAAAAATTAAAAAAAAATCAGTATATAACAGTGAAATGCAAAATAAACATGCATTTTTAAAAGATATACAGATTTTGGCCTGGTGGTTGCCAGTTTCTGGCTCAGGCTCAGATTTCCCAAGGGTGGGAGATTGCTGTGCCTCTTCTGGCATCTGGCCACTTGAGCAGAAGGTTTGATCATCATGGCTGTGTGTGGTTTTCTTATTAGAATCCAACTTGTGCCTTTCCAGTGGGGGAAAAGGTAAAGTTGCTACTAAACTGAATATTAAATTAGAAACTATGATTCTTTTAGAGATGTGAAATAAAGTTGGTAAATTATTCCTTATTATTATTCTCTTTATTAATCTGCAATCTATCCATTTCTTTTTCTTCCAAATTTCATGAGTTCATAATTCCTATTTCCTCTCTCTTTTTACTTTATCCATTAATTGCTATTGCATTTGGCCCTTTTGAAGAGCCATACTTTCTCAATATAAGATCGATATTGGTCTAGGAATCACACTAAAAAACATTGTTTGAATTGAAAGCTTAATAATTACCTAGGTAGCTGATTAATAATTGTAGAAAATCAACAGTGCAAAACATGAAGAAACCAACCCTTCTTTGGTTTTGATTAATCTAATGCTTGGCAGAATTAGAACAATAGTGCTTCATTAATCCATAGGTCACTTATTTGGTATTTCCAACTTTCCCAAACACAGGTGAGAACACAATAAGTAATCCAGAAAGACTTCTAAATGGAAATAAGTGCCACTGAGTTCCACTTAACATTTATGCATCTTATTCATGGGACAGCCCCTGAGGCCTTCACTGGGAGAATCCTCTTACAAATTTCTAACCACCAATGTGGTTTGGTTTCTCAGCACACAATAGAATATTTAAAAAAAAAAAAATTTTTTTTTTAAATATTTATTTAGGGCTGGGGTTGTGGCTCAGCGGTAGAGCACTCACCTAGCACGTGCGCAGCCCGGGTTCGATCCTCAGCACCATGTAAAAATAAACACACTGTGTACAACTAAAACAAATAAATAAATATTTAAAAAAATTTTTTTTTTAATTTTTGTTTGTCTGCACCTGTGTTTTAAGTACTTTTCGTATGTCATTTCAATTCTTGGAACCACTCCAAGAGCTAGATATTAGGATTATCCTCATTTTCCAGATAAGGAAACTGAGATTTAGGAAAGTTAGCCAAGATCACACAGCTGGTAAGTAGTAGTGCCAGGATTTATACCAGGATTTTTATTTTTAAAAATATATTTATTTATTTGCTTTAGTTGTACACAATATATTTATTTTATTTTTATGTGGTGAAATATTCAAATTAGAAAAAGGAGTACTGTAAAGGCACCAATTAACAAAGGACATTGAGGTAAAAATCAGGAAAATTATTTAAAAATTACATAGAAAAAATCTTTTAAGTAAAATTTATATAGGAATTTTAAAAATATAACAGTCTGGGCTACTTTATATTGTAGAGAGGAATGGCCAGAACTACCCCCTATGAGCTCAAGACCTGAATAAATTAAAACTTTTTTTTAATATTTATTTATTTACTTTAGTTGTACACAATGCAATGCATTTATGTTTATGTGGTGCTGAGGATCGAACCCGGGCTGCGCACGTGCCAGGCGAGCGCTCTGCCGCTGAGCCACAACCCCAGCCCTAAATTAAAACTTTTAAAGCTAGTATTCACTGAGTACTTACTATGTGTCTTGCACCTGTGTTTTTGTTTGTTTGTTTGTTTGCACCTGTGTTTTAAGTACTTTTTGTATGTCATTTCAATTCTTGGAACCACCCCAAGAGCTAGATATTAGGATTATCCTCATTTTCCAGATAAGGAAACTGAGATTTAGGAAAGTTAGCCAAGATCACACAGCTGGTAAGTAGTAGTGCCAGGATTTATACTTAGGTGGTTTAGTTCTGGAAGCTCTGTTCTTAACCACTCTGTTGTCCTTATCTACATTTTCCAAAAAGATAGATTTATGTTGTAGCTATTTTGGCTAAGACTGTATAGATACAGATACTATGTTTAAAATATTTTTATTAAAAAGAGTTGAAAATTTTAAAAAGTTTGTGTTGATGGTAGAGCACTTGCCTAGCATGCATGAGGCCCTGGGTTCCATTGCCAGGGAGGGGAAAAAAACTACAAAACAAAATGGTGTTGAAAGAGATAAACCTAGTATCTGAAAAATTGCAAAGTAGAAAACTTTGTTCCATAAAGATTCCTCATAAGAGAGGGCTGATTGTACTAGTAAAATTAAATTCTTACTTAATCAATTTTGATCTTTAGTTCTGTACATGAAAGTTTAAAAATTCCCAAAGTTATATAGACAATAGTAGAGATAGGAATAAATCTATTTACATGTTAAAAATTTGACTGTGGGATGATGTTTGAGTTTCTGCAAAGCCTTGAATCTAACACAGTGCCTGGGTGCTTGATGTATAACAAGCATGATAAATGTTTGTTTTCCTCCCCCTGAAAATTGAAGATATGTACATTTCCTATGAAATTTATGAGAGGGCTATAAAGATGTTAAAACTTTGAGTAAACTTTATATCCTATTTATTTAGATTTATCATTACAGAAAATTGTAGCACTTGATATGCTATGTATTCATTATTTTAGCAATACTTTTTTAGAGATTCCAAGGTAATGCCAAGGCACTATGTAAGCTGTAAGTGAATTATGCAGTGAAAAAAGTGGGCATGGTTCCTGTCCTATGGACTTCACAGTCTCATTGTAGAGAGTAGACAATTGGACAAATATAAAGTCATTGTCTCCATGTGCTGGGGAGATAGCTAAGGCAGTTCTTCAAGAAGAAAATATGTTTTCCCTTAATTTGCTCTGTAGTGGCAGTTATTTCAGACTTCTAGAATTTTACCTTTATTAGAAAATGTTAAAATGTTTCAGTTTTGTTGTTGTCTTCCATCTCCAGCCAGAACAGTTTCCTAAAATCACAATTACAAAAGGACACACAGTCTGACCCAGCTGCCCATAACTTAAATAATGAGAAGCAATAACCACAGTGCATGTCGTGTTTGAGTCATGCCTTTGTGAAAACTACAAAGAGATCTAGAAGCATACAGAATCCTGGCCAGGTGCACAGCCAAAAATGAAAATCAAGGTTACAGGCTAACCCATGCATAAAAATGAGTGCATGTTCCTACCTAATCACAATTCCATCTCCTTTTCCTTTGCAAATGCTCACAATCCAAGAGACACCCAAGAGGGCATAGCACCATGGTCAGGAGTGGAAACTTGCAAACAAGTAGTAACATTTGGATTTACAAACTAAAAGCAAAATTTCTGCCACATTGAAGGAATAACTTTTAGTAGGAAGCACTGAATACAATAATTGTACAAAAGCCAGAGGACTCTAAAACTCAAGATGATTGCTTTCAGTGTCCAAAATTTACAATGGATTTTAATGTGTCAGTAGAGTTATTTTATTAGCATAATAAAGAATCACTATGTGTATTCTCTTCTTTAGAGATGGGTTGAGGAAAGTGATTATTCTATAAACAGAGTATAGTGACTCCTTCTGGAAGAAAGAGAAAAAATTAAAATTTTTAGAAGAAAAATTCTTCTAAAATTTATATTAGAAGAAACCTCTAATCTGTAATCATGTATTATTTATTATGTATATTGTATTCTACTTAAAGAGAAGGGAGTGAAGGTGTATTGAACAGATATATCTAGAAGGAAATAAGAATGTATTTAGAGCTCATTTTTACATTAGGATGTTGAAGGTTAAAAGATTCTTATTGTCTTCTCTGATATAAAGATGCTGATTCATAATGAGGATGGGGGGGAGCATGGTAGGAATAGATGAACTTTAGATAGTACAAAGGGGAGGGTGGGATAGGGAGAGGGCATGAGGGTAGGAAAGACGGTGGAATGAGATAGACATCATTACCCTAAGTACATGTATGAAAACACAAATGGTGTGACTCTACTTTGTGTTCAACCAGAGACATGAAAAATTATGCTCTATTTGTGTAATATGAAAAAAAGATTCTTATTCTCCAGCAAAATGAAAAACAGATTAGAAAAGTAAAGATCTATCTTTAACTATGTTTGGATACGAGTAATAATGAATAACTGAAGAACTTGTTGATAAATTTGTCATACATTTGTTGACTTAAGAGAAACTGCAAATTTGTTAAAGTACCAATAGTGGCCATTATCAACTCCCTGTCTTATCTGAAAGGTACACTATATAAATATGCAGTATATAGACTATTATAGATAATATATAAAGGTACAGCATATAGAATATTCTGGAAATAGTTGTTGTTTTTTTTACATTGTTACTCTTTTTTTAATATTTATTTATTTACTTTAGTTGTACACAATGCAATGCATTTATGTTTACGTGGTGCTCAGGATCGAACCCGGGCCGCGCACGTGCGAGGCAAGTGCTCTGCCGCTGAGCCACAACCCCAGCCCTACATTGTTACTCTTATCAATCTTTTTCCTCTTTCACTTTAGTTCTAAAATATAAGTCAGATTATGAATACAGGCCTGGGGATGTACCTCCATGGTGGACCATTTCCTAACATGCCTGGTTCTCTGGGTTTGATCCCTAGCTCTGCAAAAAGAAAAAGAAAAGATTATGAATAACAATATATCTGCTTTTGTTGACCATTGTGGATTTTAATTTTTTTAATAATGGGAAGAAAAAATAGATCCAAATGCATTTTAAACAATGCTTTCTTAGTATGGTGAAATGTAAATGAAGGTTTAGTTTATTGGTTAGATTTTTGTGGCGGGAAATCAAGTGTGTGTTTTATCGTGCCAAAGTCAGAATCATGGAATCTGGGAGTTGGAAGGGATGATAAAGGTGCTTTTTGTGCACTATCACAACTAATTTTCAAACCTATTCAGAGAGGAAGATACTGTTATCCCCATTTTACAGTTAAATAAACAGACAACACATCTAATCCACATGAGGGACTGGGGTCCCAACAGATTCCAAAGCTGCTGCCCTTGGAAGACTACTTATCTGATGTTTGTGTTCTGTGGCTCCCAACTTTTCTGAGCTCTCCAACTCTCATTGCTTTTCTCCTCTGAATATAAGGTTGATTTTTAAAATACATGTATCCAGAGCTAAAAATTATCCTCTAATTACCACTTTACCAGCATCCCACAAAATTTGATATACACTGCTGTCATTGTAATTCACGATTTCATTCTAAGTGTTTTATAATTTCCTTTGTGAAATCCTTTTTAAACTGTGTGTTATTTAGAAGTATTTTTGTTCTGGTTTTTATTTTGATTTGTTTTGTTGTAGTTTCTAGGAATTCTTAAACCTGCTTTTTTATTTTTAAACAGGCTTCTAATTTTATTACATTATAATCTAAGATTGCAGCCTATGTTGTTTTTATTCTCTGGATTTTGTTCAGACTTTTGTTGTTGTAACCTAGTAATGATCATTTTATGTTTAAGTGCTATGTGTTCTCTGAAGTAGTTACCCAACATATTCTTAACTATTTTTACATTTATAAATAGTACCCTTCAGCTCTTTCAGATTTTCTTTTATCTCCTAAGAGGATTATGCTAAAATCTACAATTACAGTTATAGATTTATTCATTTCTGTGCTTTTTTCAAGGTCATAATATTAGGTATTTACAAAAAGTTCTAATTATTCAAAAAGGTTTCCTTTTAATGAATTGAAATCCTGTCCTTAGAACTTCATTTTAATAAGCTAGTTTTGTGATCTAAATCTGTGACAGCACCCCTGATAGAATTTATGCTCGGTGAGTATAAAACAGTTTGTTCATAAGTCAATTTGAAATCCCCAAATTGTGAGCAAAGAAGGCATGATTTTAGTGTATAAATTATATTGTTTTGAGGAGTTAATAAACTGCACTTTACAATGTTTACTGAGGTATGTGAATTAATGATGCAGGGATTAGAGGCAAATGACCTCATTGATCAGGATAAATCTTAGGCAAAATCCTACTGACAACTTTGGAAGAAAAAGTGTATATTTTAGAGCTATTTTACTTGACATGTTAGAAAGATATTGCAGGTTCAGTCACTGGTATCTAGTACCAATAATACCTAGTACCCAAGTACCAATAGAACCTAGTAGATAAAAAGAATGAATGTCCTAAAAACAGCAGCCATTTTCTTTTTTCTCATGGATGGGATCAATAATACTTTCTTTATGTGGATTAGAAAAAATCTATAAGGTATATGAACATATTTAGAGTTTTTAGCTCCTTTTTTCTACAATATGAAGAAAATAAAAATGACTTAAGATAGTCTTTCTTTGTATATAACTCTGCAAATATACATGCATGCATTTATACATTCAAACAAGCATTTATCTCATTTTCCTTTTATTCTTCAGACAATTGCTTTCATCTTTGTTGTTAGCTAGAAGATATATATTCTCTTTAATAAGGCACATGACTCCTGTCAACACTAATAGAAGTTATATATGTGTGTTTAGAGGCTTACATTGTGGAGGAGCATAAAACTTGTTTCCATGTCTGTGTTTTGGGGACCCAAGAACAAATTCTACAATAAAAGGCCCCTTTGAATGAGCACAGTGGATTTCTGAACAAGGTTTTGTTGGCTTCAGGTGAGTCCATCAGATTTCAGATCACTGGGAGAAATTAAGGACTCAGTGTTGAGTTAACTGTGATAAGGGTAAGTAAACTGTCACTCAGGCTTGCAGTGGCCTCCTTCATGAAGATAAATGTCTTATTAGATCTAAGGCATCATGTCGTTTATATAGTCTGGTATAAATCACAGATGAAGATGACAAACTGGGTTTCAAAGTTGACAGTAATTTATATAACTTAAACAAATGATTGCCAAGGATTATACATGTTTTGTGAAGAATTAAAAAACAATAACAATTATCTGTCTATGAATGATCCATTTTTCATTCTTTAGCCCAGCACATTCAGCTGTGGGTACATGTTTAAATTCTAACCTTCTGTCCAGTGCCCAGTAAAGTGTTCTCACATGTGTTGATTGCTGGCCATCTTCCACAATGCTTCTTTCACTAAAACGAACTTCTTGTGAGTTTAACCCAAGTTTCTGCTTAAGAATCATAAATTTTAGAGTTGGAAGAGACTTGGCAATCACTTAATCTTGTCTCTGTTTTACCAAAAGGAAACCTAATTTTAAAGATGGGAAGTGTCTTTGTCCTACAGCCAGCAAGTGACAGGGCCAGTACTGCCCCCAATACCACTTCTGTGGGAATGGCCTCTCCCATCTCGTGCCGTGTCTGTTCCCTCACCTGCATCATCTCAGCATTCCAGCGTGACACCCAAATAGGTTTGCAAGAGACCTGATTCTAGCTCTTATGCTATTTCTTGCAAGTTTCAGTCAAGTTCTTCAGACACATGCGTGTATCTGTCTTGCTGATCTATGTTCTATCCTTTTCCCAGGATGATCTGGGAACAACACATTTAATAAAGGATATAAAAAGCCTAACAATTATAATTATGAATAATATATGATAAGTCCCTGAATTGATTTAACATAGAACAAATTAATTATCTTTTTGGACTTTTTGTCCATGTTATAGATTTTAATATACTGCTGATGAAGAGTAAGTTATTGACTATCTATAATGAATGCCCTTATTCAATCACAAGTTTAGCTGCTGTGTGGTGGCTACAAAAGGGAAGTTGTGATTACTTTCTCAACAAATAATTTAGTTGAAGAGAGAAGATTTAGATACTCCCATAACAAAGTATATGGTGCATAATCAAGAGCTGATGTTTGGGGATAGTTTGAAGAAAACACCAATTGGTTGGACTTGCAGTAGTTTGGAAGAAAGTTAAAGTCATATTTGACCTGGCTTCTGGCCAAAGTGTTTTTGGAAGTCTTTTCCAGACTGGGAGTATGAGTTAAGGTCCATTTTTTTTTTAAAGGTCAAACATTTATTGAGCTTCCACTATAATTAGTGTTGAAATAACAGTGGCAACTTTTAAGTACAAATAGTTGATTTTTAAATGAGTGACTTGGCAGATGAGTTTAAGCTTTTACATAATGCCCTAGGTAATCTTCGTTTCTCTCCAAATTCTAAACTAGTCAACAAGTTTAATGGTAATGTGTTCTAGTATATGATTACTGAAAATGTCAGTGTGATCATTTCATTGATGGCAAAATGATATGCAGTGTTTCAGTTATTAATGTAATATATACATTGATTTTATATATGTCAGTCAGAAGGGGGAGGGATAATATGTCTTTGCATGCTGTTGGTGGGAAAGTCTTATACAACATGCTTAAGTAACCTGTTCTTAGATTCTATAAATTCATTATATAAATGTGACATTTGCTTTGAATATTCAATCTCCCTAAGGTTAGGTATTTTACCTAGGGCAGTTGTGTCTAAAGTTCTAGTGTTCTCTATTCTCCGTGTGATTTTTAACCACTAGACTGTCCTTCCAGAAGTTCCAAAGTCATTGACCATTTTTACCTCAAAGTCTAATATCCACTTAAATTTAAAAGATTTTGTTTAAGCATAAAATAACTCTTTTGGGTCAATTATATACATACATATGCTTAATGTACATATTCAATTCTTCATGCTTTATTAGACTTCGTTTTTCTACTAGCCATAAATTTTTTTGGCCTAACACATAACTCTGACTTTTCAAGTAAAAATGCTATTTAAAATAATGCAAAAAAAATAATGCTGAAGTGTCTCGTAGGTTAGAACATTATGGTCTACTGGGGAAAGATTGTTGAATTCACGGGCTGTATTACACTCCGTGTTATCCTGCTCTAGATTGCCTTTCTGACTTTGAGAACAGCCTTTTTATGTTGGACACTAAGTAGCTTAAACCCAGACACACTAGTCTGTCAGGAAAGAAAGATTATGCAGAATGGGTTCTCTGACTTGTAAAACATTGGGATTTATAGAGAAATTGTTCATTCATGGAAAGTTTTCACTTATAGAAGCATTTTATTCAATTTGTAGATACATTTTTATAAACTGTTAAAATATAGCTTATATGGTATAGTATATTTTCATGGAACGCTGTGAAAAGTAGGCATAATTTTATAATTATGTTATTTCACAATAATACCTTAGATTTCATTTTATTAATAAAACATAGGGTTAACTGGGATCACGAACTCTCCTCTCTCTAAATGATCATTATCATCATCGAAAGACATTTGTGAAAGCCCAAGAACATAGTAAGACCTAGAGATTGTCAGAGCTTAGGAAAAAAATTACTTGAGTTATCTAATCTAGCTCTTCTAATGAATTCACATCATTCTTACTAATATCTCATTTAATTAATTATCGAGTATAGTGATTATACTTTGGATTCTTCCTTTGCAGGACATCTTTCCCGCCCAACTATTATTACTAATTTATTCTTCATGTCCAACCTAAACTTTTCCTTCCTTAGTTTCAGGCCATTGCTCTTTTCTATACCATCTTCTGAGACTGAATAATTCCCCTAATTCATTTATATCGTTACCTTTAGAAGGTATTAAAGACTGTGAGCATTTATCCCCAGAGTCTTTACTTTTCCAAACTACATAAATTTCAGTTCTTTTAATCCTTACCTTACTCTGCCCCTGTCATACTCTCCAGTTCTTGGGTATTTTATCACATTCCTTGATATTTTCCATTCCAAGGGGATCACCTAACCAAGTGAGCTGTCTTTTGGGGAGGGGAGGGCTTGAAATGTAAGATCTTATATATTCTATTAGAAGATGCCGTTTACTTGACGTTGGCATTGGTGATCATCTGGCGAACACGCTAGTGCAGCACTTGCTTTGGCATATGTTGGGATATATGTGTATTTTAATGCCTTAATGTATTATGGCCTGTTGTAATTGAATGTCTATAAAGTAGCAGTTAAAAGGGTTTTATAGACCTTGGAAGAGATCAGAATTCTCTAGCCCCCTCTTGTGGTAAAATGCAATACTACTTTTGGGCTCTCCTGTATTTGTTTTCTTATTTTAGTGAAGAGACTGTGATACACACACACACACACACACACATAAATTCTCAACATATGTGCATAAGGAATTGATTCAGTGACTAAAACTTGTACATATGTATTTGCATGTACATGTTCATATGCACATATATGCTCAGATTTAAGAAATTCCTGTTCTTTTAGTAATGCCTTAAAAACTTCAAAGACTTTATTATAACCATCATTTTAGTATGTTCTTATTACACAGGTTAGTGAGAGGACAAATAAAATAAAACCATAATCTTGAGGGTTTTATATTCCCAAGTAGATAAATAAAAGGGCCCAGGTATAATTCTAAACCAAACTTACAGATACTTTTTTCCTTGTCAATTACACAGGGATGTGAATAGCATTTCTAAGATTTAATCAGCTCTACCATTTCTCCTATAATATATTAATTTTACCACGTTTGTAATTTATTATTGTAGTATTCCATCTATAGTAGACAAATTTTAGACATTTTCAAAGTTCTAGTAAATGGCAAATAGCTGAAAGGGGGGCCTGAACTGACATTCAAATGTACAAATGAGCTCACGTGTATTGCCTGTGGAATTAATTTCTACAGGTAGCAATTATATTTGCTTTTAGGAGACCACTAAAAGTAACCCTCTGTCTTGGAATAGTTAATCTCTAATCTCTAGACAAGAACCAATGAAAAGTTGCTATTAATATGCCTTTGTTGGCAAGCCAAGAAAGTAAAGAGGTTACACTAGACAATAATCCCTAAATTTTTTTTTCCAGAGATGCTGAAATGTACATAATGATTAAGGTACATTGCCTTTAAGCTCAAATCACATTCTAATGAAAATGTGGGGTCCCATTTTAGCAATTTGGAGAACTTTAGAATAAATTTGAGACCATAAAATTAAATATTGCTTTTTTCAAAAGAGAATATTTATTATGCTAATCGAGGTATTGCTAGAGAAGAATGGCATAGATGTCTATAGCATTACAAAATAGAAAGAGTTCAGTCACGGGTGAAATGAGTGAGAATGTACAATAATTATTAAGTAGGAAACTGGTAATTTTGACTAATTTTTCTTTTTCCCCCACTTGAATAAATGATAATTATTTTTTAAATATGGAAATTAATTTACTCTTATTGAATGATGTACTTCTTCCTCAAGATGTGTGAATAAAATTTCAATTTCAGCTACATTATTTTTAGTATTGACATTCTTAGGAGCATCTGATAACCAAGTTTAACAAACTTACAAATGAAACCTCTTAATAACAAAATACACATACCTTTATCTTTATAGGAATAATCTTTATAGGAATAATCTAGTTTTTATACTTTAAAAAAAACAATTTGATGTAACACCTTTGAGATTTACATATAATTAGGTTAGACTAATTTACACTGATTTCTACGCTAGTTTTCTCAGATACTTCCTGAGCCAGTTCATATGTATATAAAGGCAGTATTTTTCATGAGATAGATGAAAATGTGGATTCCCATAAAACTCCAGAACATTTTTATCTGAGTACAGAAGCAGAAAATGGCCTTTAATTATACCTGTGTTAATTACTACCGTGTATGTTTCAATTGGTTTAGGTCACCAAAAAATATTCTTTGATTATTGATTTTAAATGACCTATATGTGTTTTCACAAAGATCTTGGAACCATAGCTCTCTTTCTTACAAATCTGTCTTTACTTGGCTACTGGGAAAATATTTGTTTTAGGATACTTATTTTAAAAATAAAATTTACTAATCAGCTTAAGATTTCATGTGCTTTCTTTTAGCAGTAAAATTAGGGAAAAAAATAATGACCAGTTTCTTGAATAATTACAACTGATACAAGTTTTTAAAAAGGAAATTGTTTGCAAAAGTTTGACTTTCGTAGCTGTAAGGAAGTGTCAGGCTCTGTTGGGATGTAATGGTTGTCCTCAGATTGTAAGGACTGAAGAGATTATTCTAGGAAATACATCTGATTTCTTGTTAAGTATCTTATTATAAATAATAATTATTTTCTTTATCCTATCATTGAAGCTGAAACTAAGGCAGTTTACTTCTACCTTCCCTATTTTCTTGTTCTGTATGAATAAATGCCTTCATCTATAAATCCAAGTATCTTTCTGAATTTTCCTAAGGAATACCAGGACCATTCAAGGAGCTCTTTGTGTGGAATCTTTTGCATATTTGCTTCTTCAAAAGTAACAAATTTATTTAGATTAGACAGTATTGTAGTTTAAGTGTTTTCTCCCAAATTCAGATTCATTAAAATTCTCTATTTTTTTAGGATGAAACACAAAAAGAACCAAATAAGGAAAACTTTTTTTAAAAACTGTTTTTGTATTAATTCCATAGATAAAATGTCAAATTGTAATACAATTTCTTAACTCTAAATATATTAATTTGTTTAGAGATGTTTCATTCAGTGTTAAGAGGAAATATACAAAGTCACTTATGAAAACATTTCTGGCTATAGAAGAAATTCCAGTTTCGTCTAATTGAGAGAGAAATGTATATGCAAGAATAATGATTTTGTCTATCAGATGCAAAGAAATTTAGAACGAACATTAGAAAAGTAGTTATTAATTCCAGTTCAGTTAGGCAGGTGAGGTTTCTCCATTAAATAGATCTAGCAAAAATAAGCAGGGGCTGACTTGTGAAGGCACATAATTATAAACTTTTATGGGATTACATTTTGTATCTAAAGATGGCCTTCAGCAGTTTTTTATGGCTTATTACATTCCTTCTTCAATTTTCCATTTTTGTGGTTACTTTTTGTGTATTTAAGAAGTTAGTTAAGAGAAATAGCTGGAGTTACACTAGTGGTGACTTAGTAGCTTCTGGCAGTTGGGTAAGTAATTATAGTACATTTTGTAGTTCACTTATGATTGTTACAGTGTGATATACTGTACACTGAAATTATGACTATGATAGTATAAATCACTGTACAGATATTGTAGACATCCTGATCTAGCCCTGCAGAAGTCACAACCTAGGTAAAAAGTTTCACAACTTCAAGTTTACTTTTCTTATATAGGATAGGCAAAAATTGACTTCTGTCTGATTTAGTTATAATGCTCTTTAAACTCTCACCCAAGTTATCACTCATAATAATTCTAACATATTATGTTTTCAGTCTAAATGATATAAGAGCATGCTCAGTATGATTTTCAATATATGGCAAAAGTGTAAAATTAAGAAAAGATTTCTATGAAATTTTTTGCACACTCTGCTAAATGAATTATTGAAATTCCAATAAAGAATTTTTTTAAAAAAAAACTAAAAAGCAGTATAGCTTTTATTTTTCCCTCAATCTTTTCAGCTCTCATAAATGTCTCCACCAAAGCTATATCTGTAGAGTTAGAAAAGAATATATCCTATAATATTTACCTGATCAGGAAGATTTTTAAAACGTGGCATCTTGATGTGAGATATTGACTGAGGTGGGCTGGCAGGTTTACTGGTTTGGCAGATGCAGCAGGTTTGCAATAAATTCATGTGGTAAAAAAATACCTGAGAAGTTTTTGATTAAGAAACTTTTACTATCCTTTTAAAATGAAATATGCTGGTCATTTTTTAAATGATAAAAGCAGGTATTTTATGTTATTGTCTGAATCTCAGGTTCAGAAATATATTTTAATAAGTTTATTATATGAAAGTTTCTGGATTTCTAAGATGCTCACTTAAATTACCAGTTCATAGTCCAGCATGTCTAGAGAGAAATGATTAAAGTAAGCCTGTTCAGCAAAAATAAGAATAAAATCCTACATCTGAAACCAGAAAACCTGCATTCAGAGAAGAGTTAATGTTGTTATATTTTTATAAATGTTACCTGTGTTTTAAAGCTGTACAAATATAGTAAACTGCACTTAATGGTAAAATAAAAAAGAAAGTTTTAAATAAGATATATAATTTTTAAAATGTACTTTTAAAGAAACAAAGTAAAATAATGAAGTGGGTTTTAAAAATGCATTATCCGTTACGTTCTACTCCGAGTCAGTAACAACCGTGATTAATTTCGAACATAATGTGATGAGACTAGGTTAAATAGTAAACACAATTTTATTTAGAAAATGAGTTTAGAAATATCATTTTACATAAAGGTTTACAATTAAAGTTTATAATTCAACTCAGTGGCAGAGCACTTGCCTACCATGCCCAAGTCCCTGAGTTCAATCCCCAGCACCAAACCACCAAAAAAGGTTTATAATTTATTGAGAAATTTTAAAGGTGACACTGGTTCCTTCAAACAGCCACATGCTTGATGAATCTATTATCTACTTCCTCAAATGATTAAAGAAGCTTATTAGTAAAAAGGCCATATTTGTCTTTCTTGAATTTTGCATAAAATCTAGAGCTTACTCCAACTAGATTTTCTCAAGTCCTATATGAGTATTTTCAAACTTTTTTATTTAATGAGGTAAGAGCAGAGGCTAGATCTATGTCTCAAACTGATTTCTGGTTACTGTTAAAGAAAAGCTATGTGCTTTGTATCTATACCCTCTGCCAAATTAAACTTAATTTTTAAGAAATCTGCAATACCACAGTAAAAAAAAAAAAAAAAAAAAAAAAAAAAAAAAACTGCTTCTTAACTCACTGGGACTCTTGTGTTCTCCACAATTTCAGAAGAAGCAGCTAAAACAATCGGCATCATTCTTCACCTAGATAATGCCTTCTGTGCAGCTAATAGCCCCTTGTTCATCAAGGAAACGAATGTGCACAGAGGTGACATGTTCTTCACCCACTGCTCTTTGTTCTAGGGTCCCTCAGACTGATTATATCAGCCTCACTACTGACAAATATCCCCCCAAACTTTAACACTATGTTAAGTTGAGTTATGAGGTTTTAAGGTTACACTCTTCTAGCTGAAGGTTGATTGTCTCTGAGAGATAAAGGAATTGTGTTCAATGATAACGGAATCCTTGCCATGGGATCATCCTGGTTATTGAACTCAAAGCTCTCTTTATTTGGTCATTCTCTGTTTTTTTCTTTTGCTTATTGTTTATTGTAGTGTTGTAGTTGTTTCCTGGGGAATGACGGGCTACTAAATCGGTGATTCACCACTGTTCACCCTTTCCCCCAGAGATAGTTTAGAAACCCCCTCAGTGCTCTAGCAATTGAAAGAATAAGATAATTCAAGCTAATAGTACAACTCCTTGGAATGTGCTATCACTTGGTGTGCGCCAAGTCCTAGAAGCAAAGGAGACTCGGTTCTCTTTGACTTTTCCCTGGTAGCATGAATGTTAAAGGGTCTGAGTTTGCAAAATGCATCCCCTCTCCATCCCCCATCCCTTCAATGTCTCATGCATACTTTCATTCTCTGGTGGGTTTGGGCTTCCCCCCCCCCGCCCCCCGTGTTGTGATTTTTGAATTATGCTCTGATGGTAGAAATTTCAGACTTGCTGTCCAGGCAAAATTTTAAACTGCAGCCTTTGTGGGTGACAGTGATGGTGACAGTTCTTTATATGAATCGTTGCAGTTCCAATCCAACATACTACTCCATAAATGCCTCCGTAGTAGTAAAAACTACTGAGTAATGGTAAATTAAAGCCTGTCTGATGAATTGGGAACACTCATTTTTTTTCCTCCTCCATATCATATAAATTTAAGAGAACTATTATAAGTGGAATTGATAATACCACACAGAAAAACTTTAGTTTAGCTGCACCCTAGGAATGCCAGGGAAGCCCTACTTAGGAAGAAGCATTTAAACAAATGCATAAACACCATTCTACTAAAGATTTATTAGCCTGACCTTCATTACAAACAACAGCAATCACTTTCTTAGCATATAACTGCTGAATACATGGCACTCTATAAGCTGAATTAATAGTCCTTGCTTTGTATAATAGATTTATTGAATGCCTACCATGTGCCAAACATAGTATTTTACATACATTACTTCTAGTCATCTCTACTACTGTGCAATGCAGGTATTTTTCTTCCCATATTACAGATGGAGAAACTGAGCATCAGAAAGACTAACTTGCTCAAGGTCCTCAGCTAATAAGTTGGCAGAGGCAGGGTTTGAACGTGTCTCCATAGTTCCAAAGCCCATAATCTTTTTAATATGCCACAGTGCCTCATAGAAAAGGGAGTTCCATTTGCTTGCTCCAGATACTTGTACCCACTGCTAAAAGGAAAACATGGAGACTCTGGAGTTACTTGGGAAATCAGTAGTATGTTAATAGGGTTTACATTAATTGAGCACCTGTTCTCTGGAAGGCACTGTACTAGGTAGGCAGAGACAGTTTCTTATCATCACTTTTTAAGTCCAAGATTCCAAACTGAAGGACATCTTATTTCAAAATTCTTTTCTCTTCTGCTACATCACATTGTCTATCAAGACTGTAGAGAAGACAGGGAGGAAAGGAGGTTCTAGAATGACACTATCCAATAGAACTTGCTGTGATGATGGAAATCTTTTATACTATTTGCATTGTCAATGGAGTAGCCATTTGTAGATACCAAGCACTTGAAATGTTGCAGTGAGACTGAAAATTTTAACTTTTTTTTTAGTTAATTGAAATATACACAAGTAGCTAGTGGCTACCACATTGGAGAGCACAGCTGTAGAAAAATGAGTACTTGTTGCCAGGTGCGGTGGCGAACGCTTGTAATCCCAGCAGCTCTTGAGGCTGAGACAGGAGGATCTCAAGTTCAAAGCCACCAACAGCGAGCCACTAAGCAACTCAGTCAGACCTTGTCTCTAAAGAAAATACAAAATAGGGCTGGGGATGTGGCTTAGGGTTGAATGCCCCTGAGTTCAATCCCCAGTACAAGAAATAGAGAAAGCTGGGCGTGGTGGCGCACGCCTGTAATCCCAGCACTTGGGAGGCTGAGCCAGGAGGATGTGAGTTCAAAGCCAGCCTCAGCAATGGTGAGGCACTTAGCAACTCAGTGAGACCCTGTCTCTAATAAAATACAAAAAAAGGGTGGGGGCTGGGGATGTGGCCCAGTGGTCGAGTGCCCCTGAGTTCAATCCCCAGTACCAAAAAAAAAAAAAAAAAAAAAAAAAAGAAAAGAGAGAGAGAGAGAGACTACTTCTTAACTAGATAGTCAAGAGTACCTGAAATAATATTTCAGAAACTATTTGAAAGACAAGATGAAAGTTTGGTGGGCAAGGAAAAGAGGAAAGGAAGACTCAGGCATAGGATGAGGCTGAGGAGAAGGTCAGAGGGGCAGGGTAGGTGAGTAGGCAGGAGAGCCCTCAAGTAAATTTATGAGAGAAGCCCAGAGAAAACAGGATGTGGAGTGGGAGAAGAGAAGTGACCTGGCAAAGTACTTTGAAGAAGAGCATTAGAATCCATAGTTAATGGATTTGCACAGGTTGAAAGGTAAATAAAAATCAGCATTTTAAAAATCCACCTGCTGTAAATCATTACTCGACATTTTGATGAGTGTCTTTGGGGTGAGTTGTTTAAATGGTACTGCAATGTTTGTGTAGATTAGGAGCACTCTCTCATCCTTGTACCCACAGAGCTTACAGAACTCAAGCCATGAGGCTGTAAGATTGCAGGGATGAGGGTGTCATTTATTCCTTCACAAGTATTCATTAAGTCATACAGATTATCTCCTTGCTTCTAGTCAGTGCCACATCTAATCTTTCTCAAGAGATAGATTCTCGAACACATTAAAATATTTTTTCATTATAGAAGTATTTAAGCCCCTGCTAATGAGTAATGCTGTCACTAATTTGTACACTTTATAGCACTTCACAGTTTTAAAAATCTTGTTGGAATGCATCACCCCATTTAACCCTCACCATAATCTCATGAGGTAAGTGGCATTTTTGCTTCATAGATGAGGGCACAAAGCTTAAGATCCATCTGGGATTATGTGCCCCACATGCAGCAGAGCCGGAACCCACACAAAAGCCAGACAGCTGCAGGATCTGGGTTCTTGATCACATTCTGACCATAGCTGTTTCTTTGCCTTCTTCTTCCTCTGTGGTGATTAAGTGTAGGCATCACAGTGAGCTGTATTACTTTCATTCGTGGGTACCCATTTTCAGATTAAGACACTGAGGCACAAAAAAGGTTGAACATGACTTATGAGTCTCTGGTTACAACTACAAAGTTGTAAGACAGACAGGAAAGAAAGCAAGTTCATCTGCTCTGTGAATATTCAAGTTGTGAAATGCAGAAGGTGGAAAATGCTACCAAGCAAACATCCCAGATCTTTAACAGGTAAATTATAAGAAAGAAAAGGGGATAAAGGACAAAGTGTAGATTAAAAGAGACTTTTAAGCCATAAAATTTCATACATGGGCGAGCTGAAAATTGAGAGAGAAATTGAGGTGCAGATATACCAGAATCCCAATCTAAAAATTGTCCTTAGGTTTCTGTTCTGTTTCTTAGGCTCTTGAACTTTATGACCTTCTATGCTGAAATTGACAAAAAGAGTGTTCCATCAGCTTAATATTTAGTAATCGCTTTGGACAATATGTAGTAAATATTAAAAAAAAAAAAACACACAGTCGTTGTTCTTCAGTCTGTGTGTGTGTGTGTGTGTGTGTGTGTTTTTTTTTTTTTTTTTTTTTTTTTTGTACTGGGGATTGAACTCAGGGGCACTTGACCACTGGGCCACATCCCCAGCCCTTTTTTGTATTTTATTAGAGACAGGGTCTCACTGAGTTGCTAAGTGCCTCACCATTGCTGAGGCTGGCTTTGAACTTGCAATCCTCCTGGCTCAGCCTCCCAAGTGCTGGGATTACAGGTGTGTGCCCAGCTGTTCTTCAGTATATTGACCTTAATGGTCCCTTCTGAATGACCATAAACCCCTTGCCCATTCTGTTTTCTTATTACACACCTTGTAGTCATCACTTAAAATGCCTCTTTGAAAATAAAGTATTTTGGATTTGGAGACATGTATAAGAAGTTCCTACATTTAGTGAAGCTTGATAATCCTCAAGTTTAAAACTCTATTGTTATCAAAAGAGAATAACCTAGAAAAAACAGTTGGGGGCCTGGTGTAAGGGTGCACACCTGTAGGTAATCCCAGTGGCTCAGGAGGCTGAGGCAGAAGGATTGCAAGTTCAAAGCCAGCCTCAGCAACTTAGTAAGGCCCTAAGCAACTCAGCGAGAGCCTGTCTCTAAATAAAATATTAAAAAATGTTGGGGATGTTGCTAAGTGGTTAGCGCCCCTGGGTTCAATCCCTGGTATGAAAGAAAGAAGGAAAGGAGAGGAGAGGTGAGGAGAGGAAAGAAGGAGAAAAAAGAAAAAGCAGTAGGGGGAAATTACTAAAAATGTTACCAATGTCCTCTGAATTCTCATCTATAATCAACATAAGAATGAAAACAGACATTTAAAAAGTAATTAGGATTTAAACATGGAAAGAGTCCACTTGTACTGTGAGGTATAAAGTCCAAACTTTTAAATTTATTCTAGATGAACCATTTAAAACAAAATTAGTTGTTCACTTAACAGGGATGCTGAGTTTGCAGGGGGAAAAAATATTCCAACAAGAGACAACCTTGCAGATGCTATTTCCCATCAATTCTAAAGCTGGAAGAGCCCAAGCCATTTGACCTATAGAGTTTCCCACAGGCTAGATATTTCCTTTTTGTTTTTATCATCTCTATTTCCCCAGCTTTGAAACAAATGAACTCTTCAAGGTTTCAAGAATAATAAGGGACAGGAAGATTTTGACAGGCATTTTAATTAGTTTGGCCTATACTAAAACAAACAAATGCATTTCCCTCCATTATCAGGACAGTTCTAGCAAAGAGCAAGATGTATGTAAAAGGATGTTCATCACTGGGTTGTTTATAATAGCAGTTGAATTTGTTGATGTTTTGCACCCTCAGAAAGATTACAAAGTGTTATAATGTTAATATGACATAACTTCTTTTTAAAAAAATGTTTAGTTGTTGATGGACCTTTATTTTATTTGTTTATATGCATTGCTGAGAATCAAACCCAGTGCCTCACACTTGCAAGGCAAGTGCTCTACCACTAAGCCACAATCCCATCCCCAACATAACTACTTTTAAAAAATTAAAAAAAAAATTTTTTTAGTTGTTGATGGACCTTTATTTTATTTGTTTATAGGCATTTCTGAGAATCAAACCCAGTGTCTCACACATGCTAGGCAAGTGCCCTACCACTGAGCCACAACCCCAGCACTGACATAAATATTTTTAAGTTTCCCCACATTCTACTTGTTTGTAACTTGTAGCTTTATGTGATTTACATTAAAAAAATGATGTGTATTTTTGACAGTGTGAAGTGAGTTTTGTGAATTAATGAAAAATCTCCCTTTTAAAATAAAAGCAATTTATAGTATTTTAAAAACTTATAAATACATCATAAAGTTTGTCAAGGATTCTAAAGTAGAAGCAGGTCAAAATTTGGAAAGATATAACTTGTTTTCCCTTCCATAAAGATGACTAATGAATATTTCCTTCTTGATTACAGATGCTCCTTGAATTCAAACAGGGTGATGTCACAATAAACCCCTTTTGAATTGAAAATATCCTAAGTCAAAATTGCAATGACTATGCTAACATATTGAATTTCGCAGGATGGCAACACCATGTGTTGTAGACTATGGGTTTCACCCTCACGATTGCTTGGCAGACTGGGGGTTGCAGCTCACTGTTGTATCCAGCATGACAAAAGAGTGTTCTAGTGCATAACACCAGCCCAGGAAAGGGTAAAAATTCAAAGTATGATTTCTGCATGCAGCACTTTCACACCATCGTAAAATGGGGAAATCACAAGTTGAACAAACCATCATCAGTCAGGGACCATCTGTATACTTTAACAATCCTGCATACTTCCTGTTTCTATTTAATACAGATGGGTTAGGTGCACATTATACCAAGAATTGAAATCCAAAATCAAGCTTGAAGCATTTTCTGTGGGAAAACATGGGCAGTTCTGACACTAATCTGGACATTCAACCAGCAAACGTTTGTCAATGCCTAGTGTGTCTCAGATACATCCATGCCTGGGTCTTCAGAAGGCAACAAGACAGGACCCTCTCCTCCATGAAACACACTGTATAGTTGGAAAGACAATATGTGCATGAGCCACTTGACCTCTGAGTTGTAAGCTCTAAAAAATGAGGAATATAAATGGTGCTATGAGAACACAGTGCAGGAGCAATAGCTATACCTGGAAGGATATGGGAGATCAGTGAAGGGTGCTCTCAGGAAGTGAAATTTGAATTATATCTTAAAAGAGCAGTAGGAAATATATCAGGCTGATGAGGGTTGAGTGGCAATAAGTGAAAATGCTCAGTATTGGGCAAAAGCATAGAAGAGGCCACACAGCTCAGATGAGTATATAGCTTGGTAGTCTTTCTAGAGCAAGACTGGAAGTATCATAAAAACCTTCAATGTTAATGCCCTTTGGACTTAGCAAGTCAACTTTTAGCACTGTACTCTAAGGAGAAAAAATAAACTATACTTAATGATGTTTAAGGATGATCATTGCAGACTTGTTTACAAAACTGAGAAACACATATCTAAGCTACCCCCATATATGCAACCCTTAAAAATGGCATTTGTAGAAGAAAATTTATTTAGTGATATGTAAAGACGTTCATACCTTATTGAATGAAAATGTAATATTATAGCCAAGTACAGTGGCACATACCTGTCATCCCAGAGGCTTGGAAGGCTGAGACAGGAGGATTGTGAGTTCAAAGCCAGCCTCAGGTACTTAGCAAGGCCCTATGCAACTTAGTGAGACCCTGTCTCAAAATAAAAAATAAAAAGGGCTGGGGACGTGGCTCAGTGGTTAAACCCCTCAGGGTTAAATCCTCAGTACAAAACAAAAAGTATTATTATGGCAGCACACACAATAAACACCACTTTTTGAAATATACATGCATAGAAAAAAAGACTAATGCTCTTCAAAATATTTTTGGCATGGTTTTATTTCTGTATTATCTATAGTGAACATGTATTACTTTTATAATTAAAAAACAATGAAAGGTATTTTTCAAAATCTTGAAAATATTCACAAGACTTAGACATAGAAGTTTTACTTCTAGGAATTTATTCTAAGAAAATAAGCTGAAAAGGCTCCAGAACATCAAGTAATTGGAAAAAAACATAACTGTCTAATTACATGGAATTAGTTTAATAAATTATATGACATCCATATGATAGAATGCAGTGCAACCATTAAAAATCACGTTGTCAGTAGAGGAGTCATTATTGTCACAGGGAAATCTTCATGATATATTAAAGGGAGAAGGCAGGATACAAAACACTAAGGAAAAGGAATCTACCAAAATATTAATAGGTGGGTTTTGTGAATTATAGGATTAGGGGGGTGAAGTTTCTCCCCCTTTGTGCTTTTCTATATTTCCTAAGTTTGCTATTTTGAGTGTATTACCTTTTAAAATGAAAGATCATTGGTTGTATTTTGTTGTTTTTAACTTTTATGGGGGAGATACTGGAAATTGAACCCAGGGGCGTTCTGTGCCTGAGCTACAATCCCCAGCCCTTTTTATTTATTTATTTATTTTGATATGGGGTCTTGCTGAATTGCTTAGGACCTTGCTAAATTGCTTGAGGCTGGCCTCCAAATAGTTGTCTTCCTGCCTCAGCTCCCAAGTTGCTGGATTGTGGGTGCATGCCTACTTTTTATTGTTTTAAAGTTAGTGTACTTGGAGTTGTGACATTAAATAAGTGTTGACTAACATCTGAGGAGATGTGACAGTCTACAATGACATGAGAACATATAAGGAACAAACAGTGGGCACAGCATGTGTTAGCAAAGGCCTGGATACCCTTAACATATGCCAGCCAGATCGGGGAGGTTTCCCTGTCCTGCCCCAGGAGCAGTGTTAGAGCAGCAGACCTCCCAGGAGCATGATCGCATTTGACATCTGCTCTCACTCAACATCATATCTCTTATTCCTCTTTTTTTTTTTTTTTTTTTTTTTTTTTGGTCCAGTCTTTTGTATGCATCTCATTCTTCACTATGATCTTGGTGTTTGTTTGTTTGGTGCTGGGGATCAAACCCAGGGCCTGGTGCATGCTGGGTAAGTGCAAGTGCTTTACAACTGGTCTACATGCCCTGCCATTATGACCCCTTTTGAAGGTAATGATGTCTAATTCAACTTTGTATTCTTCTCCATCAGCCCCCAGCATCATGCATGATACTTTTCACATAAGTATGCTCAATAAAATGCATCTATTATTATTATTACAAGTGCATATTATTAGTAGTAAATGCTTATTAAATACATTTTAAAGTAAATGGATTTAAAGGTGAAGGTCACAGTGCTTTCCATCATACTGCCTTGAGTTTTGTTCCCGGTTTGTTCAGAACAGTCCATTTAACTAATATCTTTATGGATCACTTTCTAACAATCTGAGTGAGAAATTTTTCATTTGTTTTCCTTGTTGAGTATCCATAATCCATTAAGTACAGTTTTTATTCTGTGAATACAATTTCTTGTGTATTTTTCCAGTTCTAAAAACAGAATCACTACCCTGAAATTCACCTGCCATTGCATTTGCTCTTTGCTTCTTAACACAGAGCTTGCAGAGGAAGGAACTTGAATGTTTGCTGAATTGTATTATGCATATTTGTGCATGCACATTTATTTAGACCCATTCATTTGATATGTGATTTATTTTGTGGAGCAAATTACTAAAATATATAATGAATGGAAATGCAATAATTGATGCAGTTTTCTGAAGCTTTTCTGCAGTTTACCCACATCCATTTGACTACTTTTCCTCTAGCTTTGTTTTACTGTTGTCTGAAAACTGCAATTTGACTATCATTCCTCCTCCAAGTTGTGACAGGCTCTTCAAATTGTTTATCAGCATTTATTCCACCTTAGTTAGAACCCTGATCTTACACCCAGCTGAAAATATGTGTCTTCTTAAACAAACTTGCACAAGGATAGCCATGAAATACAGTCTTTGATCTATTTTGAGTTGATTTTTGTGCAAGGTGAGAGATAGGGATCTAGTTTCATTCTTTTACATGTGGATAACCAGTTTTCTCAGCACCATTTGTTTAAAAGGCCATCTTTTTTTCCAGTGTATGTTTTTGGTGTGTTTGTCAAGGATCAGATAACTGTATCTGTGTGGGTTTGTCTCTGTGTCTTGTATTCTGTACCATTGGTCTATGTGTCTTTTTTTTGGTTGTTGTTTGTTTGTTTTGCCAGCACCATGAGGTTTTTGTTACTATAGCTGTGTTGTATAATTTGAAGTCAGGAGCCTCAGCATTGCTTTCTTTGCTTAAAATTGCTTTGGCTGTTCTAGATCTTTTGTCCTTTCATAGGACCATTTTTCTAGTTCTGTGAGAATGTCATTAGTATTTTGATAGGGATTGCACTGAATCTATATATATTACTTTGGGTGATATGATTAGCAATATTAATTCAATATTAATTCTGCCTAAACATGAACATGGGAGATCTTTTCATCCTCTAATTTTCCTCAATTTCTTTTTTCAGTGTTCTCTCTGATTATCACTATGCAATTATTTCACCTTTCACATTGTTGACTAGATTTAGTATCAAGTACTTTTTTTTTTTTTTTTTTTTTTTTTTTTTTTTTTTTTGAGGCTGAGGCTATTGTAAATGAGATTGTTTTCCTGATTTCTTCTTCAGCAAATTCATTACTAGTGTATAGGAAAGCTGTTGATTTTTGTATGTTGATTTTGTATCCTGCAACTTGAGCAAAAGTATCCTTGCCTTCCCATGGCTTACAAAATACGTTTATATGCAAAAGTGATAACTGCATAGAATGTAAGATCTATCTTGAGTGGGAAATTCTGTAGAAATTATCAAGAAGGTAGTAGCCTTAAATGAAGGGAAGGTAATGCTAGGCAGATAATAGAGCATGAGAAAATATTAAAGGAGACATTCACAGGGTCTTCTTGGCTAGGATTGGTTGATTATGGCTGAAGCATATGTGGTACAAGTAGGAGCAGGAGATAGAGCTGTGTGAAAAAACCGTACTAACTTTTATTTTGTAGATTATAGACAGCTATGGGAAAAAAACTATGCATTGACATGGACAGGCCTATGTTTGGGGAGTAAGAAGGGGTTATAGATGAGACTGGGAAGTTCTTGCCATGGTATTGGTGAGCAGTGACAGGGACCTTTCCATGTCATTAATGAGAGGGATGGACTGGAGAGAGCATTTGCCTTTAGAAATGATGAACCAGATGGTATCCAGAAAAACTAGATAACAAATGTCATTATAGAATACTGTTCCTTTAAAATACAGGGCCTAACCATCTTCGTTTCTTGAACGAGTTACATATTTATATATAGGAGATAAGGAATCAGCCCAAATGATTTCTTGAGGGACCATTCTCTGCTTTTCAATAAATGGAAAATGTGTAAATGAGTAGCTCCTTCTACACTCTAATTGGATTATTGATTATCTAAGTCCCTTGCTCTTTTTCTCTCCATTCTGTTGTGTTACCTATTAGTATTACATACTCAAAAGAAAAAAAATAGAGAAATTCTAAGACTTTACCTGTCTACATTCTCCTTATGTGGATGTCTGACATTGGCTTGGGTGGCCTATGCCTGGATATAGAGATTTCCACTAGAAACAACAACAACAACAAAAAAATTAGATCTGTAATAAGTTCAATAATCACCGCCTTCTACTCCTCCCTGGCCAGAATGAACAGTTAGGGAGAGTTTTGAAGTATTTACAAATTGTATTTATTATTGTTCCTTTAATTACTATTATTACTAAAAAAAATGAAAGAAAGAAAGAAAAGAAAAAGAAATATCTTTCTTTTATTATTTATTTGCTTTTGGTACTCTGGATTGAACCCAGAGGAACTTAAGCACTGAATCGCATCTCCCAGGCCTCCCTGCCTTTTTTAAAAATTTGAGACAGGGTCTTGCTAAGTTGTTTATGGCCTAAGTTGCTGAGGCTGACTTTGAACTTGTGATCTGCCTGCCTCAGCCTCCCAAGTTGCAAGCACCTCAGCACCTGGAAGTATTTTTCTTTTGATTGAAGTTTATATTATTTTTTTATCTGTGCATATCCTTTGTCTTAGTAATATTTTAAAGAGAAACTCAATCCATTTTCTATACTACAGTAACCATTACTATTTTTAGGAGTTATAAAATTCAGCCCCAATCATTTATTTTTATTTAACATTTTAAATTCTGGGCACTATGATTTTCTACCATGCTGTAGTTTGTTTTTATAACAACCTTATTTCCAGAATAGTAAAGAAAAATTTCATTTCTGAAAGATATCCTTCTCTAAAAGTGTCAGTTTAATCTTAAGATAATATTGTGGATGCATTATAGCTTCTAGACTTGACTTCGAGGCTTCTTAAGGTCTACAAAGAACCAATAAGATCATTTATTCATACATGATGCTCAGTTTTACCTGATGACATGTTCTTGAATTATTACTTGGATACTTGTGGTTCATGAGACACTATTTCTTGGTATAATAGACAGTCCTGATAGACAACACATGTATTTTTTCTTTTGGCTTTATTTTTGTCCCTGGGTTAACCCATATGCTTTTATATCTCTTAGCACATTAAATACCCCAGTAATTTTGTCCCTGTTTTTTTTTTTTTTTTTTTTCCAATTGTTGATTACTAAAAGAACTGCTAACGCCCCATGAAAGTCCAGGTGGTAAAGGCTTGGTCCCATCATTGGTACTACTGGGAGGTTGTGGAACATTTAAAAAGTGAGGCTTAGTGGGAAGTCATTGGGTCATTGCAGGCATACCCTTGAAGAGGATTGTAGGACCCTTGTCTTTTCCTCTCTTTCAAACCCTGGCCGTGAGCTGAGCGGTTTTGCTCTGCTACCTACTCCTGCCATGGTGCCCTGCCTCACCACAGGCCCAAAGCAATGGATCCAACTGATCATGGACTGAAAACTGAAACCTCTAAAACTGTGAGCCAAAATTAACTTTTTATCTTTATAAGCTGATTATCTCAGGTTTCTAGTAATAGAAAACTAACATAAGAACCACGGGGTTGTTTGTTCACTTGGTAGATAAATGGTTTTCATATAAGGACTATTTTAGATAGTTGATCATAAGCTTCCTTATCACACTTCAATTATTTTTTATTAAAAAAGAGAAGTCTTCTCAAAATTAATATCCCTAATTTTAATATTACTATTCCAATCAAGCTATGGAAGAGCATTATCGACCACCACAATCTATGGCTGTTTTTTATGTCTAGAATATACAAATGGAGAAAATGATTGATTTCTTCAAGTTTGTCATCATTTTCCCAGTAGGGAAAAGTCTCTCCTGCTCTTTCATACTAGATTAAATGTCATTCTTAAATTGTTTGCTCTGGGTCCATGGAAGGGTATGGCAGGTGAAGATCTTTCTCAAAGGGGGTTCCTTTGGCGGTAAGAGGACCTTAGGATTTGTAGCTGAAGTGCTTCTGCAATAGACATTTGAACTGTAGGGACTGAAAAGTGCTGAGATACAGCTGTATTTTATACTTCTGATCGGCTCCTTTTGCCATTCCAATCTGTTTCTTTTATCTTGTTCACTCTATCAGAGAATTGTCAACAGCAAAGCTCAAGACCTCGTTTATTCTAGATAATTTCTATCAGAAGGTTATTCTTACCACTATGGGTACTCACAGTCTCATTCAAACTTTAACAATTTATTTCTCCTTTTTTTTTTCTCCTTTAAGATGATCATTTATATTTCTGGGAATTCTTAAGACTTTGAACACATTAAAGCCTGTAGTAGAAAATCTTAGGCTTTTTCTTAAGAAAGTAAACATTATTATAAAGACAGTTGCTAGTACAAATGCAACCATTTATATTATACTTACATGATTCCAAACTCAAGATGGCCTAATATTGGTAGTGATGACCAAAAATTGTGTAAGTAGTTTAGTGAGTCAGAAAAGCCCCATGAATGAAGTAGCAGCTTGATGTAATTTTAAGTGGGACCTCTTAAATGGGCCACACGGCATGAAATCAAAGTGAGCCAGCCTTCTGCTTTGGGTAGGAGATAATTGCCATCTGAGGTTAAAAAGAAATTATATTCTTGATATAATATTGCACCATTAGGTATATTATTGGATTTGGGTTGGTGAGAGTAGAGCTTTCTTCTGAAACATCTGTTTGCTGTCAGAGCAGCATGGCAGAAGGGACAGACCAGTGGTCTGTTTCAATATGGCAATTCCTACATAAAGAGTATAGAAACTCGACTCCTTTCCCAGGCCCTTTTGAATTACAATGTTGTATATGAAATCTTAAAATCATGCCTTTTGCCTGTGTGTTGTATTGCAAGCTCATTTGCCCTTCTCTGTTGCCCTCATCTCTTTTACAGTGTAATGCTTTATAAACCTTTATATTTTATTGATACTTGTATTTTAGATCATTTCCCCCCAGACCTGTTGATTGCCTCCCGCTCCTTGATTAAATCCCATTTTATTTTATTCTTGAAGTATTTCAGTTTCTGCCTCTACTCCATCCTTTGATTACTTCTGTTTTTTTTTTTCTGACTTTTAGAATACTTTCTGAGTTAATGTGTCATGAGGCTTTAATATTTGTTCTGATCTTAGTTTTTTTGTTTTTTTTTTTTTTTTTTTTTTTGGTACCAGGGATTGAACTCAGGGGCACTCGACCACTGGGTCACATCCCCAGACCTTTTTTTGTATTTTATTTAGAGACAGGGTCTCACTGAGTTGCTAAGTGCCTCGCCATTGCTGAGGCTGGCTTTGAACTTGCGATCCTCCTGCCTCAGCCTCCCAAAGTGCTGGGATTACAGGCATGCGCCACCGCGCCCGGCTTGATCTTAGTTATTAATAAGCATAAGACCCATAAGCATCATGAAAAAAAATAAACTAGATTCTTGTTTGGAAGTATTCAGACCTTGAAGAGATCTGAAACAGTTATTTGTTTTGGGTTTACAGATAAGGATACCAAGATGCAGCAATGCTAAAAGAGTTGCCTGTTATCATTTGTTTTTAAGTTTTACTTGATTTTTGGTACATGAAAATTATTCATGTCTAAGGTATTTGAGTTTCTTTCAAAAACAATTTTTTACAGACAGTTTACATGACCAGCCTACTAATCTGAAATATACAATTATCCTTTGCTCGTCCAAACCTGTGAGCAGTTTCATTTCCTCATCCTTAAAATTATTCTGATTGCATAACTGGACTTCTTAATTTAACTCAATATGGAATATGTAGTAAAAATTGTTATTTTAAGCCAGGTATGGTGGCACATGCTTGTAATCCCAGCGGCTCAGGAGGCTGAGGCAGGAGAAAAGCAAGTTCTAAACCAACCTCAGCAAAAGTGAGGCGCTAAGCAATTCAGTGAGACCCTGTCTCTAAATAAAATACAAAATAGGGCTGGAGATGTGACTCAGTGGTCGAGTGCCCCAGGCACTCCCTGGCAACCCCACCCCCCCAAAAAAGTTATTTCAATGCCACATTTCTACTTCTATTTGGGAATTGGCCTCTAAAATAGAAATGAAGGTCACTTATAACTTAAGTTTAGTCTTATTTGTGTTATTTGTTTTTTTACCATATCAACATTGAGATAGTCTTTCCCTCCATGATCATACAAGGAATTTGTGATTCTTCATAGATTTGTTTTCAGTGGGAGTCTTTTTTCTTCATTCAGCCTTGTCAACAGATGAGTGTCCTCAAACATCCATCTGAGTATAGAATTGAGGCTCATCCTTCATGGTGGCTCCAAGAGGCTAGAACTCCTCACTCCTGCATGAGTGGCCTGGCCTCAGTTTTTCATAGTTAAGAGGTGACTATTCAACTGTACCTACAATCCAGGGGACTGGGCATCTTCTACTGGATGTGATGAAGAAGAAGACAAAGGATCAGGTTGGAATTTATTTTCCCACCAAGACTAGTAGGAGAGATAAGATCTATGTGCAAATAAGCATGATACAATGGGAACATTGATAGGTACCATAAGGACAATGTAGTTTCAGATGTTAAAAGAGTTAAGAAAAGACCTCATTTTTAGCTGTTTTTGATCTATTGTCCACCTTAATGTGGTGGCTCCTATTAGGTGAACGTTCTTTTGAGGTTCATTTTCAAATGAACAGCAAGTGGAATATCTTTCAGTTGCTTTGACTGTTCTCTATTCATTTATTTAAGAACCTATTATGTGCCAGATCTGAGACTAGCTTCTGAGAACACAGAGATGAAAACTGACAAAATCCCTAGCCAACAGAGAGCTTATGTTTTATTGGGGGGAGATATATTAGCATAGCATCAGGTAAATACTCTGAAATGAAATAAAATAAAATTAAATTAAAAGGATTGGAGGGCAGGGAGATGAAGAATGACAGTGGGCCCTTCAAGCCAGGGTACTGAGTGGAGGCCAGAGCTCTGAATGAACTGAGATCAAGCCATGCATAGATCTGAGGGAGAAGGATTTCAGGCAGAGGGAAGAGAAGATGCAAAGGCTCTGAGGTAGAGTCCATATTGGGGTATTCAAAGAACAATGAAGAAACCTGCTGGGCGCAGCAGGGCACACCTGTAATCCCAGTGGTTCAAGAGGCTGAGGCAGGAGGATCGCAAGTTCAAAAGATAGTCTCAGCAATTTAGCAAGGCCCTAAGCAACTCAGGGACACCCTTTCTCAAAATGAAATAAAAGAGGGGCTGGGGTTGTGGCTCAGCAGCAGAGCGCTCGCCTTGCACGTGTGCGGCCCGGGTTCGATCCTCAGCACCATGTAAACATAAATGCATTGCATTGTGTACAACTAAAATAAATAAAGAAATATTTTTTAAAAAAAGATAAAAGGGGGTGGCGATGTTGCTTAGTGGTTAAAAGCCCCTGAGTTCAATCCTTGGTAGAAAAAAAAGTGGCGGGGGTAGGGGAGGCAGAGAACCTGGATGGCTAAAACTGAATAAGTAAGAGAGATTGTTAGGAAATGAGGTTAGAAAAGCAGACAAAAAGTACTAAATCATGGAGGGCCTTAAGGTATTTGGATTTTATTTTGAATATCATAGGAAGAAAAACTAATGAGTTTTACGCAAGAGACTGGCATGACACAATTTACATTTCTAAAAGAATTGACATCAAGGAGGATTAAAAGTGAAAGAGGGGAGGGACCAGGATGAGGTATCCTAGATGATCCACAGGAAAAAAATACATATAAGATATAAATTTATGTGTATATATACACATACATGCACATGCAGTATCTAAAAAATTACAATTAAGGAACTCAAATTTTAAAAAGTTTTAAAATCACTATTCTCTATGAGAGATGATGGTGACTGTTAGTTGGCTTCTAACATCTTTTCTTTGGAAATTGCAATAATTATTTTTTGTGCTTTTATTCCTTTTCTTATCACTATGTAGCAGTGGTTCTTCTTGCTATAAAAATGAGCATGCACAGGGAAGCACACATGCACATTTGCATATAATTTCAGGGTGTTCACAAATACCACATTAAGAATCTTGACTGTAGAGAATCATTTTACTGCATCCCCCACCCCAGGGATATAGCATTTGTCCCTTTTTATTTCTTCTGAATACTCTATTCCAGCATTTCTATCCTTGTTTGTGTCGATCCTAAAGTTATTATATGAGTACAATTTTTTTCAATTTACTCCTCAAGTTTAGAATTCTGACCTGCAAGTGAAAGAAGTTTCTTCTAGTTTTATTTTGCTAGTCTGCCTATTCGTCATTAAACTATCTTCAGGCTCAGAACAAATTATTTCAAATTCAGTATTTTTCTCACAGAATGGGAGTGTTACCCCATTTCTCTCTGTTTATGGGAGTGTTACCTATTATACCAATATTAATATATGTTGATAAAGGTCCTGTGGTAGCCAAACAAGAATGATAAGCAATGTTTTTTATAACTGGTGATGGGGTTTTAGCAGGGATCCCAGCCATCTGGTTATGGGTGTTTCATCAAGGAAGCTCCTCTGTACTTCCTTGATTACAACTCTGGCCCTTGGGTAAAATGAAAGTAGAGATCAGGCATTTTCTTAACTATTCCTCAGAGTTCTAATTTTTGTACTTTACTAAGTGAAAAAGCAGAGCAGGTTTGACTTGCCCTCCTTAGAAACTACCTAATGATTCTTCATCGTGGGAACCTTCCAGCCTATTTTGTGATGTCTGGCCAACCCTAGTTATTGCTAACATCATAAAACGTTAATCTTTTAAAGATTTGCTTCAGTGCACACTGTGATAATTTCCTACTTAAGAGATTTGGCCATGTACATTTTTTTCTTTCCTGTTTGCTTAGGACTTTAGTTTCAAAGTATAATTAAAACTAACTGCCAAGAATAAAAATCAGGATTCTGGTCCACCGTGATGGTCAGATGAAGAATTACTTTTTTTTTTCCAATGTTGTTTTATTGTTGGTAAGAGAAGACACAAATAGCTCCAGCAAGTGATTTGACTTCACAGGTGTGTTCTTCCCAAGCCTTTTCCCAACCTCCTTTAATCTATAACGTCTGTCAACATTTGGAAGCAGCAGTATTATATAAAGGAAAATCAACTGTCATTTTGTTTCTGAGAGAACTTGATGCCCCTGTAGATATATATAAACTATGACATAAAGAGCTAAAAAAAAATCTCTTCTTTGTCACTTGGCTGTTCAACTTTTTGTGAGTCATCTTTATTTTTCAATAATCTAAGACAACCTAATAAAAACCCTCTGCAGTTTCAGCTTATTCCTTTAAAAAATTATCTTGAGCTGGAGAGCAAAATTCACAAATTCATATTTAAAGTCAACTTATATAGTTTTTTATCAACCCCAGTTTTGCTTAAAAATCATTTATTTATTTAAAAAAAAAAGTATGCCATCGTTTAAGCTTTCTTATTAAATTCTTTGCTTGAGATTTGTTGTATTAAACTTAGCAGACCGTCCCCCGCCCCGCCATCCCTCCAAACACACTCCATATAAAAAAGACAATCCCCTGTAGTGAGGATTGATTATATGATCTCTATTGATATTGCCTGTGTCTGCTTTATAACCTGAAGTTTGTAAATTATTGGGAAAGAGTCTGAATCATAGTAGATTGATGCTAAGAAGTCAGATAATTTCAGAACCTTGTGGGAACTTTCTGGTTTCCACTCTTTTATCTCCTCAGAAGACTTTTTCATGAAAGACAGGGCTTAGTGACGACTTTCTAATGCAGAGTTAGTCTTTAGTTTTTTGTTTAAAAATGACACTTTGAACATGTAGTGCATTATGCATTTGAAGGTCTGTTGCCAAGCAGCTTGAGACCTAGGGGGCATTGTTGAATTTGAAGGAATAGTGGGTTCAGGGAAGGGGCCAAAAGAAAACTTGAGAAAAATAGAGTAAGACTGAAAGTGTTTTATGATAATTAGAATAAAAATTGGATATCAGAACTTCACGGGTCACCTTCTGTTCACACATTTGGCTTTCACCTTGCAAAGAAAGGGATGTATCAGGTAATTAGGTCAAATCAATGATTATATATCTTTAACTCAAGTGGAAGGGACTGTAATTGTGATGAAATTTGTCTGAAGGGGAACGCATGGGGAATCTTGTCAAAGGTCATGAGTTCAAAGGGGAAATTAAGTTCAAGGTTCGGTTCCTGTTCACACACCCCTACTAAAAGCATATAACAAGAGACCAAACAACCAACATTTCTATTAACTAGTTATTTTATCTTTTTTGGGGGGAGCAACAAGAATCTCTCACTTGTATCCCTTCAGGGATATAAAATTAAAGCAGTTACACCACCTTACTGGGGTGTCTTCTTCTGATGTGGAAAGAGAGAAAACCTCTAGGATTATATTTCCTGTTTGTTGGCTTCTTCTGCTTTGTTACTAATCATGCACAAGACACCCTGCTGCATGGAATGCAAATAAACAGCCCATCTCCAAGGTAGCACATGGCCACATTTCCCCTACTGCAAATTCCTGACTTGTTTACAGGATAACAATAAAATATTATAAAATTAAGATTGGAGGCAATGGGGTGATGGCTAAGAAAGTTCTTTGGACATTTTCTCTCTTTCTTTCCTGAATTCTATTTCCCCTTAAACTTGACAAAGTGGAACCAAAATTCACCCTTGTCTTGGTCATTCTTCTGAAACAAAGGGTCTATTCTTCCTTTTAATGCTTGTAGAACTTCCATTAAGTTTGACCGTAAGCTCTTGCAATAGATGAAAAAAGAAAAAGCCCTCAAATCTTTTCTTTACCCTGGTATAATTTTTAAAGGACAAACAATAAGAACATAGTTTCACATAGTGGCAAAGAAACCCTGACAGAGGAGACATAGCCTTTAAGGCCCAATGGCCTTTAAATATTCTGGATTCCATGTGTCATTCCCAATTCATCTATAAAATTATTCTAGTAAATATTTAGGAAAGAGGAAATGTATATAAGAAAGAAATTACCTAATCGCTTAAAACCAAAGTTCTTGCAGATATTTAAACTTTTTTTCACCTAATCAGGTATTACATTTGCAATTCATACAGGGATGGTATTACTGATAGGAACCCAAGAGGCATATCTAGTAAAAGATATCAACTGGGCAGTCTGTTTCCTCTACTTCAGAGCAAAGCTTGCTTGTGGGACACACAACCACACATGCATGGGGGCCCAACCAAACTGGGCTAATGGTTAAAATAGTGCTTTAATGTTAAATGTGATTCATGTAACATAATACAGAAATATTTCAAATATAAATACAAGAAACCAAACCCCAGTTGCCTTCGGAAAATTTTCATAGAAATAGACTTGCCATCAAACAGCACAAGAAGGCATTTGGTGAAAGCCTACCCCATATTTTTGCTCATGAATTTTATGGTATTTATCATGTCTGGTGCTTGGATGGGCTTATTATCCTGAGGTTTCTTTTTGAACAACTTTATCTTTTTGTGTCAGAATGTATGTAATTTCTGTCTGTAAACTTAAGGTATTTGCTGAATTTTAACAACAACAAAAAAAAAAAACCCTCTCTGACACAGATTATGATTGATAAACTATTTTGGAATAAACAGGCCTGTGAATGCAGAAGATTCTAGGAGGCAGGTGCCTCACTTAACTGAATGGATTTGGGAGGGAGGGATAAAGGGCTGGGGCAGTTCACTCTTTGGTTAAACTCTAGCAACTAAAATTTCCACTCTGGTAAAATTTAGAAGTTCAAGGAACAACATTGCCATGATATTAATGACCTTTGAGGGCATATAGAGTTCAGAGTTCATTTTCTATTTACAACATCCCTTGCTGCTCCACCTCTTACCCTTCCCCCTTGGGGGGAAAAAAAAGCAATTATTTAGGACATTGTGACATTCAGCCTGGCTAATTTTTATACAAAAATAGAGACAGTGGAAAATATCGCAGTTAAGTATTAGTAATGGATAGAACTGGGGGTGCCCAGTGTGGGGAGAGGGTATCCCCTGAGCAGTTCAAAGTTCATTCTTTGTTCACATATAATGAAAAGTCTTCAGTTATCAGGTATTTAAACCCAAATCAGCAGTTCCATATCCGTAACCTGAGCTGAGTGTTCCTCCATCTAATGGCCATGCTGCTGTCGTTCGCAGTGAGTTCGGTGACACTCGATTTGTACTCCGAGACGGGAACAGATGGGCTTTCATTGTGAGACTCCGCCTGTATGCAAATGTGAACGGAGTTTCACCCGATCCCGGGGTCTGACCTGACCGTGCACATGCATTTACTCAACGTGGCTCAGCCTGGGGGGGCAGCGAAGGGGGAATAAAAAATGGCAATCGGATAGTACCAGCGGCAGGTCAAGTTTACCATCCGTCTTTCAGCGGGACTGAGATGGCAACACAGTTATTTAGTTTCAGTGTTGATGTGCGTTGCAATAAACTCCATCATTTCACCTGTTTATGAACCCAGCCTCGTATGAGATCTCTGCGAAATCAAACAAAGCTGGCAATCAACTCTCTTGTTTCCAGCAGAATGGGGGATTATGGACTCTAAATAAATAAATAAATAAATAAAGCATCTTTCTTCCCCTCCCCCCCCTTGCCTTACATACATAAATCCATATTTCTCTCCAGCCCTTTTTATTTCTTACATTGAATTTATTAATTTCTTATTTGGAGGAAACAAAATATATTTTTCCCCAAATGCTTTTTGTTTCAAATTAAGAAATATGATCACTAATGTCAGAATAAACAACCAGCATTTTAGATGTCGATTAACTGTTTTGCATGTACACAGCAATGTACAGTCTCTAATAAATCTTACAATTAAATGTGCAGCCCTTCATTAGAGTGAAAATATGAACAGCTGTAATCATACGCATTCTATTGACAGAGAAAAATTTGGTTTCATTTGTAATTTTTCATATTGGGAAAGAATGAGAGATGGATTGGAACCATGGTTGTTTCTGTAACTGTGGGCTTTTTCTTCACATGTACAGAAGGACGACAAACCAGTGTCTCTGACTTCAGGGTCTAACAGCAGTGATTTGCCTCAATTTTCTTCTCTCATGAAAGTAAATTTCTCTTGGGAAACATATAAGCCTTTGGCTAGAAAACCCATAGGACAGACACCCCCAAACTATAACAAATAACGAATTGATGCATTTCTTCAGTACATCTGTTCTTTAAGGGGGTTCTGTTAACTGATGTCTGGAACTGGCATAAAAGAAAGAATTGCTAAAAATATAGTGAAAGTTGATGCGTGCAGCAAAAACTGCCTCTGGCAACAAAAGATGCTGCTTCTGGCAACACACACATATTGCTCAGAATGGAAAGGGGTCTTTTGAACTTGTATTTGTGCAAGTGCAGGCAAAACCAAGACAGGCTTCCTTCAAAAAAAAAAAAAAAAAAAAAAAAGGTGCCAAATCGTCTCTGCCTAAGGATTCCTCTCCACCTCCCCTGATTTCAGTCTCACTTAAAGGTGCAAGGCCAACATATCAGGACAGCATTTCCAAGCAGTTCTAGAGAGTTAGGCTTGAAATAATTCCAAATGGAAATAAATGGTCAGGACTAGGACTAGCATTTGTCTACTAGGCACCTAGTAGTAGCTGACAGAGATAATAAAGAATAAAGAGTTGCATGACAGTACAGCAGGTATTAAAAAATGTCATACTCCTCTCCTTGGCTATTGAAAATTGATTTGATTATCTTGCCTGGTCTCTGAATATGTATTTCCAAATAGATGGGGCAGTTTTAAGAGACTATATATGTGGACATATGTGCATATATACATCCTGACACATATGTATGTATTTCTATCGATGTACATAGATCCTTCCTTATACAAACAAGGATTTATGTGAATGAAGGATTTTGAGTCCACATAAACTTTAGCTGGTGGTTGAATTATTAGAGGCCACCTTAAGTTAAGAATATCATTTATACCCTTAGAAAATTTACTTGAGAATTGTCAAGGCAGTGCTTACCAGGGAATTCAAAATGTTTATTTACGTTAGCAGCAGGAAACTCATATGTTCTAAGTTTAACAAGAGGCTCTAACAAAGTTATATTCTGGCATGAATAAGATCCTGAGGACTTTTTTTTTTAACATAGTGAAAAAGTAAAATGATGATATTTGTAATATGAATATTGTAGCCAAGTAATTGGGACCGGTGTTTACCTTAGTAAGAAGATACTTTGTCCAAAGTGTTACCTAAAACAAGCTTGCAATTTGGAAGTCAGCAGTTTCTTTTTTAAATGTCCAATTGAAAGCAATGCCATGAATTGGGAAGAAAATGCTTCTATTTTTTAAGTTCTTGAGGAAGAAAAAGCCCAAACACCATCAGTTACCCCTGATGAGAGCTCTCAGGTATCTAGAAAATGATACCCTTCATGTCTTCATAAAACCTGTGAAAATCCATTTTGCTCAAACGGTTGTGCCACAAAGTACTTACAAACAAGGAGGTACTCGCTCAAATAAGTAATAATCGTAATAGCAAACATTCACATAGCTCTTATTATATGCCAAGAACTCCTGTAAGTGCATTACATATATTAACTCATTTAATCCTGACAAAGATCCCCTGAGGAACATGTCCTATTTTTATCTCCATTTTACAGATGAGGAAAATGAAACTTGCCCAAATAGCTTCTCCCTGAAACAGAAAATGGAAAATGTGAGAAATTAGGACTCAGACTTTTGGAAAGATCTTCCATGTAATGGGACCAATGATTTGCCCCTTTATGCCTAGTTTATCAGTAGAAAATTATGATGTATTCTGTAAAAATCACATTTATGAAATATGCAACCTATTTGATTAGCTGAAAGAAGAAAACATGTACTATTTCTGCTCCTTTTAAAGCTTTGCCAATTTAGAGATCGCTGTTTTTCACCCCCGACACAGTGTGAAATTTCTAAGAACATGTTGGGAAGTGATGAAAACTCCCTTTTAGGGGAGGTGTCAGAACCATAGTGCCAGGTCCAGTCTGAGTAAGAGAAAAAGTTGTATGTTTTTCTTAAATTTGATGTATCCAGTCTATGACTCTAATCATTGGCAACAAAATTAGTTTCCTCAGGAGCATTTCATTATTGCTCTAACATTAGCTCAATTGCACCTTTGGAAGGATGGATGGAGAGAAATTACGTAGAACATAAAGGTCTATTCTTTCTCCTCTTTTTAAATAGCAATTTTGTATCATATCCTAGTATACCAGGGACTAGGTTGTGATCCATTCAATTCACAATGAAAATAATGGCATCCATAGGTCATAATTAACCTCTGAATCCTAGGTTGCCCAGAGCGCTTAGCAAAGGTGTGTACCCCATTGGCTCTAGAAGAAGGGGTGGGGAGAGCCACCTTGTGGCTGGAAGATGGCCCAGCAGCCTTCAGGATCCTTGCTTGTTCTCAGTGGGAAGGAAAGAGATGAGCGTAGAGGGCAGAGATAAATCAGAAATATCAATCACTAAATATTTGTGGAAAGTGGTAAGGGATATAAATAGAATCTATAACTACAATAACACTGAAGCTGTAGTTGTAAATATACATTATCCTCTTTAATATGACATAGAGTAGATTGAGAACTGAGAAATTATTAAGACCCCCACACAAAAAAAAATTGGAAGAAAGAATGAAAACATTTAAGTTAAAATTATGTTCATTTTGTAATTCAATAAAGAAATCCCAGAGACATATTTTTAAATTTAATGTTGTTTTCTAAAGCACAGAAAAAGCCCCACAGACATCTGTTTGCATACATTGTGTGTCAGGCAACATCAGATTTGAATGGAATTTATCTAAATTTTATATGCATGGCTTGATGTAAATTGAAATAAATTGTACAGCATACTCTGCGTGGACATATTGGTTTTTCCATCGCTGCTTGAACTTTTAACCCCAGGGCCTGGGCCGGTCACACGTTGACCTGTCTGAACTCTGCTGGTAGATCCAAGTGTGGAAGGCTGACCTTGCATCCATGGCAACCATAAAGTAGGGTCCATGACTCCTCTCTCCCTTTCTCTCTCTTTTCTCCACACTCCAAACAAAACAAAACAAAACAAAACAAATTAGTATATTCTCGCACAGTAAGTCAGTGTAATCTTGGAGTAGTTTTTGCCAAAATGCATTTTGCCCTTAACCCAAGCTCCAAGCAAAGCTTTTTCAGCTGGCTTGTCAGATGTTAATGAAAGTTTGAAATGAAAGCCTTTATAAAAGTTAATGGAAAAGACCTCTTCCTGGGACACATTCAGTTTGCTTGTCTACCATTATAATAAAATATACTTCACATACTCAAATATTAAGTAACATTACTATAGGTATGTTATACATGCAGATGAAAATCCTACTTGTGGAGGATTTTGACATAATGCTTTATAGGTGGATTTTTAAAAAAATACTTAGATAAGATTTTACCACTGCCCAACAATATCCATATCAGAGCTAATGCTTTCTAGTATCAAAGATCCAATGTATCTGAAAGAATGAGCATTGGGGACCTAGAGTTAATTTCTCTATTGTAGGTTGTAATCTCCTTTTTAATTATGGTACTTTTATTATTCTAATTTTTTAATTTAGATAATTGATCTTTAAACCCATGTACTAATAAATTATCATTTTCATAATCTTGGTGGTAGCCCAAAAGTGTCATTTATTCATTTCTAAAGTCCTGCTTATAGGATGTGTTTTGTGGTTATTCATGTATTAATTCAAGAAGCGTTTGTTAAAGGCCTGTTATGTAAACTTCAACTACGTTCTGGGGGTAAAACAACAAAGCAAAAGGTGTGTGGCTGGTCTTAAGGAATCAAACCTTTATAGAAAGTCAGGACTATTACTTGGAAAGAGAAAAATTAGAGAACGATTAGACAGCAGTGACAAATGTATAATTGTTTGAAGTTGTATACCAACTGACAAGGAAACATGGCATAATGGAGTTTCAACTGGTCAGTTGAGAGTGGATTTAATGAAGAAAGACCTCTTATAGACAAAGCTTTGGAAAAATGTAGTTGTCCAGAACTGGCAAGCAGACTTTCTAAGTTAAAGAGTTTTCATAAAATAAGCAAAAACTGGAATGGTATTGGTAATGTGCAGGGGCTGATAGGAAAGAAAATTACTAGAGACAGTAGGCCATATTAGACTGGGAATAACAAGTATCTTTGAATGCTTGTGGACTGATCTGCTATGTTTTTACATCCTGAAGTCTATTATGCATGCCTGTTATTTGTTTCTGAAGTTCTTGCCATATATTAAACAAACAAACAAACAAAAAGACTTGTTGGGTTGAGCTTTAGGGACTTCTAATATCCCTTTTTTGAAAGAATAAAGAAAATTTTAATTTCTAACCACCATTTGACCCAGCTATCCCACTCCTTGGTTTATACCCAAAGGACTTAAAATCAGCATACTACAGTGATGCAGCCACATCAATGTTTATAGTGGCTCAGTTCACAATAGCTAAACTTTGGAACCAACCTAGATGTCCTTCAACAGATGAATGGATAAAGAAAATGTAGTATATATACACAATGGAATATTACTCAGCCTTAAATAAGAATGAAGCTATGGCATTTGCAGGTAAATGGATGGAACTAGAGAATATCATGCTAAGTGAAATAAGCCAATCCCCCCAAACCAAAGCCCATGTTTTTCTCTGATAAGCTGATGCTGATCCATAGAAGAGGATGGGTAGGGAAGAATGAAGAAACTTTGGATTGTGCAGAGAGGAATTAGGCGAGTGGTGGGTTTGTGGGGATGAGGAGGACAGTAGAACAAGACAGACATTATTACCCTATATGCATGTATGATTACACTACTAGTGTGACTCTATACCATGTACAGCCATAGGAATGAGTAATTGTGCTCCATTTATGTACAGTGTGTCAAAATGCATTCTACTGTCGTGTATAACTAATTAGAACAAAATTTTAAAATTTTTAAATTTAATTTCTGCAAGTTTGAGGTAGGAACTTGAAAATCTCTAATGTTTACCAATTTGGCTTTGGGCAACTAACTATAGGTAAAAAAGATTAATGGGAGAGCAGCCTGATGAAACAGGTCTTATTTAGTGACTGTGAGGTAGTTTAAAAACAGCAATAAAAATACCATAAGAGTGTTTATCTTTGTCAGGCAATATTGAAAATTTCAAAAAAGGCAACACAGTATGGGCAAAGAGAATCCAAAAATTCTCCAAGTCTACCTCTAGCATATCCTATGACCTTGTAAAGTCACTTTATCTCTTCAGGCCAGAACTTCTTTGTGTAATAATAAAAAACATTGGGCGGGGGTTGTGGCTCAGCGGCAGAGCACTCGCCTAGCACGTGCGTGGCCCGGGTTCGATCCTCAGCACCACGTAATCATAAATACATTGCATTGTGTACAACTAAAGCAAATAAATAAATATTTTTTAAAAAATAATAATAATAAATATTTAACATTTCCTGGATTCTTACTTTATATCAGTTCAAAACATTTTCATTTAATTCTCACAACAACCCTATCGGGTAAGCACCACTATTGTCCTGAGTTTACAGAGCAGGAAACTGAGGCACTGTTTTCTAGGATCAAGTCCAGCTTTAGACTTTATGTGCTTCATCCACTCACTATCCTAAGGGTCAGCAAACTTTTTTTGGTTGAGGGGGTGACCAAAGGAGATTGAACACAGAGGCACTTGACCACTGAGCCACATCCCCAGCCCTATTTTGTATTTTATTTAGAGACAGGGTCTCACTGAATTATTTAGCACCTCGCCATTGCTGAGGCTGGCTTTGAACTCATGATCCTCCTGTCTCAGCCTCCCGAGCTGCTGGGATTACAGGCGTGTGCCACCACGCCTAAACCTTTTAATAAAGGACCAGATAGTAAGTGTTTTGGGCTTTGTGGTTCATACAATTTTCCTACAGTGGCAACTGTGTGATTAGGCCATGGTAGTGTGAAAGAAGACTTAGACAATAAGCAGATGAAAGATCATGGCTGTGTTCAGTTTAAATTTTTAATACACACTGAAATTTGAATTCTACATAATTTTCACATCATGAGATATTATGTTTATTTCTCCCAGCCATTTAAAAATATTAAAAAATGGCTGGGTGTAGTGGAACACACCTGTAATCCCAGATGCTTAGGAGGCTGAGGCAGGAGAATCTCGAGTTCAAAGCCAGCCTCAGCAACTTAGCAAAGCCCTAAGAAACTTAGCGAGACCCTGTCTCTAAATAAAATAGAAAAAGGACTGGGGATGTGGCTCAGCGGTTAAGTGTCCTGGGTTCAACCCCTGTATCCATAAGTAAATAATTAAATACATTGTTAAGTTATGAGAGCTATAACTTCAGATGTGGAATAGATGTGGTCCATGGGTTATAATTTGCCAATCTTTACACTATACTGCTTCTCAGTGTACAGAATAAGGAGTTGAACCAAATATTCTCTAAAATTACTGTTAATTTTTTTTTCAGTTCAGTGATCTTCTAGCTCCAAAAGTAGGTACCCAATTTGGATTCAATACTATTTAAGTAAAGAAAGCTGCCTTGGAAAACAAGACTGCCCATCCCTTGTCTTCTGAGATATTTAAATTAGCTCGGAAGGATGAAGAATTGCCTTTGTTTAATTGATGTTTGGAGAAAGAGATTTCATTACCTTCTTTAACAAGCCATTTTGCATTAATGACTGTTCCTGTCAGGACTGCAGTCCTAATATCTACCCTGAATCCCTCATGACACAGCAGAAGCCCATTTGTTTCCCTTTCTAGAAATGGAGATGAGCTTGTCTGTGTCTTCTACCCAGTTCTACATTACCTTCTACACATCACTTTCTGCTGCAAAAGATAAGAACTTCTTATCCTCCGAGGCCTTTATTCTTTACTCACCTAGATAGTTTTCTGCTCTTTTAGCTATTATTTTAACTTCCAAAGGAATCCTTTCCAAGATGTCTTTATCCCTCTTATAGGACAGAACCAAGAACTGGACAGGTTAGAGACCTCTTTTTCTTATCTGTATGTTAAAGTTTGATTTTCCAAAAGTTTGTATGCAAAAATGTCTATAAATTGTTGCCTAAAATATGTGTTTTTCAGGGTCCATATGTTTAACTCCTAACTGCTTTCATTGTATGATACTTTAAGTTATGGTATATGTAGCAAATTATCTCTTCCTTTAAAATCCCAGTGATTGTGAATGTGACACTTTTATTTTTTCTTCTAGCTTTAAAACTTGTAGCCATTCTGGAGTTCACTTCGGTTTCCTTCATGTCTGTCAAGGTGATGTGATAAAAACAAAATAGAAAATCTCCCATATATCACAATATTCAGACATATTACCCCAGTTACAACCTTAACATTCAAACTCCTGAATAGTCTACTGAGCTACATGCCTTATGGCTTCCCAAACATTGACAAGTTGTTTCATAGCAAGAAAATATCCCCTTATTATCTAGCAACCTTCTGTATGGCCATATGATATAATAAATTCAGATAAATTTTTAAAGTTTTTCACCCCAAGCCTGTGCCTTCTACAGGCATCCCCCCCCCCCCCCCCCGGAGAACTAATATTAGCACAGATAGAGTTTCTCTACATAAGATGCTCCTATTGGAGGAGCATGAAAGAGAGCAGTCACCTAAAGTCTGTCTCCTTTACATGTGTTCTGTATGGTCTCGAGTATTCACTCGACAACTTTGGTCATGCAGCTGTAGTGAGACCAGGTGAGTAAAAGTGCTCTTTGAGAATAAAATGTTCATCACTTTATATTTCCAAGACTCCAGATCATTACTTGACAAATTACACAGGTGTTAAGGTAAACGACTACTTGTTATTAGAAGAGATCAAGAAGCCGGGCGCGGTGGCGCACGCCTGTAATCCCAGCACTTTGGGAGGCTGAGGCAGGAGGATCGCGAGTTCAAAGCCAGCCTCAGCAATGGCGAGGCACTTAGTAACTCAGTGAGACCCTGCCTCTAAATAAAATACAAAAAAGGGCTGGGGATGTGGCCCAGTGGTTGAGTGCCCCTGAGTTCAATCCCCGGTACCACAAAAAAAAAAAAAAAAAAAAAAAAAAGAAGAGATCAAGATATGCTGTGTTTTAATCAAGAACGTCTGGGGAAAGAACACTTTAGAAAGGGAAAACAATGCCATAATGGAGAGGCCTCCTTTCCTACAACAGTATCACAGGAGAGGGGCACCAGACTGCCCACCACCTGCTAACTTCTTAGTCCAAACAAGAGACAAACTTAAAGTTGCTGGTGAAGTGAGACTCTAATACTCTTTTGCCCTATTTCTATTGCATTAAAAAGTTTGCCACCTTTGGGAACAACCTCAACACAGTGACTGAGCTAGTCAGTATGTTTTTTGTTTTTATCTTTAACTTTGTACTTGTTTTGTTTATTTTAGCATCGAAGTGATCTTTGAAAACGTTTGAGTTTTAAATTGGGGCAATTTTATTATAAAGTTTATAATATAGAATTGGCCAAAATGTTATTCACTCTTTAAAAAGGCTCCTGGAAGGTCTAGTGCAAAATCTGTCACACGATGTCTGTTCTCAGAATGTTTGTTGACCTGAGCTTTGGAACCGTATAGTGAGAGAAAGGCTGGATTTTAATTGAGCCTGAGGATGAAGAAACTCATGGATTCTTTGCATTTGGGGTGGTTAGGCCCATGATAGAGGAATGCTACAAGGACACAACTGTACAAACCACTGTTCCTGGTTTCCTTGGGCATTTCGTGTTGCTTGCAATAAAATGGGCAGGCGTATAAGGGTAGAGAACTGGCAGGGTAACTCCAGTGTGAAAAACCTTGAGCAACCCTTGAGCTGCCCTCACTGCTCCTAAGGGTTCTCAAGGAAATGGAGGAGTTTGTGAGAGATGGGACAAGGGAACTCCACTTCCTGTTAGTGAGATTCCATAGCAATATAAGACACCCAAGGGCAACATAGTAGTAAACAAGTGTCCCTATGTCCCATTGATTATCCTTAAGCATTTGGATTTGAAGTAAGAATATGTGTTCTTCTATCCTCTGCAGAAAAGAAGCCTATTTATTAAACTTGTCATATCAGTTTATTAGTAATGACTCAATTCCTGGATATAGTTTAGTATATATCATATCTTGGTCACCTGTAGAACTTTCTGGGAAAGTGCTCAAGTAATATAGTTTATTGAAAAATGCCAGATATTACAGTTTATGTTTGAATCAGTGGGAGGCTCACTTGATATGTCTGGATTCTTCATTTTTGAGTTGTTTGATTACTACCACTAAATATTATACATTTCAAATTGGTTATTTGTTATTGGTTTCCTATAATTTTAGCACAAAATTAAAACAGTCTTTGCCTGTTAAATGAGACTTTTAAAATAAGTTTGTTGTTTGTAACGGAGGACAAGATGTTTCCTAAATCTATAAACCCCTCAGAATAAGCAACCCAATGCCACTTGTAGCATCTGAGACCTTAATGTTCTGGAAGAGGGTCATTTGTCATGAGGAAGGTTGAAGAAACCCAAATTCAATTCAAATCCTCATGGAATCTTTCCCATGTGCAAAGCATAATGCTAGCGTCAGGGAGATAGAAAGGTTAGGGACTGGCAGGCCTTCCATGACATTTGCAAGTTATTGGACATGGGGCTGGTGGGGAGGGATGATGGGAATCAAGGGGAAAAATAATCTTTGCTAACATTTTGAGGAGCAGCTTTCATAGGTTAATAAAACTAGAAGCCTGACCTTAGGGATCCAGAAGTTAGTGAGTTGTGAGGAACTACAGGCTATGTGTATGTGCTACCTAAAGGAAAAAAACAAAAACAAAAAAATGTTGGTGAAAAGAAAGGGAGGGGTAAGTAGCAGGAGGGAAAAGGAACTTTTTTCAGTTGGTTTTGTTGTTGTTGTGATTTTAGGAAATGGTAGATGTGAGCTGATTTTCCAGCAGTTGAGAAAGAATCAGTCTAAAAAGAGAAGATAACAGATTTCATCAGGTCCTGGAAAAGGTGGAACCGGGTCGGTTAGTACTATTCAGGGATCAGTTCTGGCTAACAGACAAGGCACTCATTCCTTAGGGAAAGGAATTAAAGGATGGAAGGGAGGAAAGATACAGAGATACTTTTACTTGAAGGGAGGGGAAGGCAAAGCCATTTGCTGAGAGTAAAGAGTAGGGAGTTGGGACCAGTCCGGGGCTTGGGGAGAATGGAGGGTGGAAGTTTAGTGCAGCCAATAAGGAAATGTGACAGGGTTAAGAAAGGAATTACTGCTTGGCACAATTGAGAACCATCTCAGTCTGTCCAACAAACTTTGAACAGTAAATGGAGAATTCATGGAGGAACAAAATGTGAAAAAGATTCTGATCCATTTCATTTTTAGGTTCAACCCTCATCACTCTTGGTATAATGTGAGGCGTAGCCATGAAACCATGCAGAAGCACACACAATTGCATGCTGAGCGGTCCTGGATCTTGGCTTACTTTCCCTGTTGACCTCAGGACCCAGCCCTGAAGAGGTATCACATTCATAGGAGTACATATCTGTCCTAAAAAGAAAATCCCTAAAGCGCAATCCATAAGGCAACTTTTCCCTCCTGTTTTCAAAATCCCCACAACTCCCTTGAGCCTCTTGCCCTACTGTCACAGAGCCCTCCCAAACCCACACCACCATTCTGTCCCCTCTCTCCTCCTCCCCCCCCCCTTTCTCTGTCTGTCTTTGAAGTTTCAGGATGAACAGTGCTTCTTGGCTCTCTGTTCTCTACTTTTTACCTGAGTGGCCTTTCTCCGTTCAAACTCCCATCGTGTTCTCCTCATTGTCCCCATTCTGCATTGCAAAAGATCAAGACACTCGTCTGAGGATGGCAGAGCCTGATGAGGACAGGCCTGGGAAGGAACTGACCTGATGAAGCCAGAACCTCTGGCACCTGCAGGGGAGATAGTAGTCCAGGAACCCTCGTAGTTAAGAATCATTGTCTCATTATACGGCAGCTTCATGATCTCAGCTTATTTTGAACAGGATTTGAAACCATGATCCAAAATACAACTTGTATGTTTTTGTTTTTTTAGTTTTTTAAAATTTGTTCTTTTTAGTTATACATGACAGTAGAATGTATTTTGGCATATTATACATACATGGAGCATAACATTCTAATTAGGATTCTATTCTTATGGTTGTACATAATGCAGAGTTACCCTGGTCAAGTATTCAAATAGAAGGCTAGGAAAGTTATGTCTGATTAATTCTACTGTTTTTCCTACTCCCCTCCCTGTCCCTTTTCTTTGTTTCTCTTTGTCTAATCTAATGGACTTCTATTTTCCTCTCCCTACCCTCCCTTATTATGGGTTAGCATCCACATATCAGAACATTCAGCCTTTGGTTTTTTTTTAATATTTATTTATTTACTTTAGTTGTACACAATGCAATGCATTTATGTTTGCGTGGTGCTGAGGATCGAACCCGGGCCGCGCATGTGCAAGTGAGCACTCCGCCGCTGAGCCACAACCCCAGCCCGCCTTTGGTTTTTTTTGGGACTAGCGTATTTCATTTAGCATGATAGTCTCCAGTTCCATCCACTTACAAGCAAATGCCATAATTTCATTCTTCTTTATGGCTGAGTAATATTCCACTGTGTATATATAACACATTTCCTTTATCCATTCATCTGTTGAAGGACACCTAGGTTGGTTCCAGAGCTTAGTTATTGTGAATTGAGCTGCTATAAACATTGATGTGGATGCATCACTGTAGTATTTTCAAGTTGTATTTCTGAATCTACTTTTCATGTTACCTCCTACGTTTGAAGGACATGCCCTAAACTCCAGTCCCATGGGGTTATTCATCACTCCTCAGACTCAGCCTTGTGCCTTTCCCATGGAGTCCTTCTCCTGTCCTCTCCAGCTGCCCACTCATCCTTCAAGGCCCTGCTCAAACTGCATCTTCTCAGCCCTGGTTGCCCTCATCCCCTGGTTGGACTCCCCACCACTTCATCTTGCATTTTACCCAAGCAAGTCCTCTGTCACAGTTGTTACCACCATTTTCTTGCATTATATTACTTATGAATACTGCCTTCTCCAATGGATTGGCAGTTCCCAGAGGGCAAGAAGTTGTATCTTAGTTATTTTTATGTCCCTTACAGGTTTCAGCACATATTAAACATTCAATAAGCAATCCTCAAACTAACCAAAAATTTGGTCATATGGTTCAGACTTTCAAATTATGCATATTTATCTGTCATATCCTAAAGAATCTTCAAAGAACCTTGAGATAATAGCCGCCTCTTGTTCCACAGTGTGTCTTAATGTGCCCCAGTGACAACTCCCTCTCACCCCTTCCATGATATCTGGACGGTTTTTTCCTCTCTTAGACACTAGAAATACAGGGTAGAAAGTCCTTTATCAGATAGCTTCAAGAGAAATGTTTACTTCCTTTGATAGTGTAGCTTGTGAGTTCAAGGGCAAATGCTGGATTTTACACTGAAACCACAAAGACAAAAAAAGACAGGAACTTTAGAAAAGGGAAAGAAGGTAGGGGCTGGGGCTGTAGCTCAGTAGTAGAGCACTTGCCTTGCACATGCAAGGCACTGGGGTCGATCCTCAGGACCACATAAAAATAAGTAAATAAAGATATTGTGTCTATCTATAACTAAAAAATATTTTTTAAAAAAGGGAAAGGAGCCGGGCGCGGTGTAATCCCAGCACTTTGGGAGGCTGAGGCAGGGATTGCGAGTTCAAAGCCAGCCTCAGCAATGGCGAGGCACTTAGCAACTCAGTGAGACCCTGTCTCTAAATAAAATACAAAAAAAAAAAAAAAAAAAAAAAAAGGTCTGGGGATGTGACCCAGTGGTCGAGTGCCCCTGAGTTCAATCCCCGGTACCACAAAAAAAAAAAAAAAAAAAAAAAAGGGAAAGGAGGAGGTTGGCAAGGACATGATTCACTGTGTAAGTTACAACTCAGGGAAGAGAAACCTAAGAGTTTATATCCCTTTAACTACTGAAATATGGTTCATGCTGAAATGTCAACAATCTGTGATCCCCTCCATGAAACGAAAACACTTATATTTATGTGGTGCTTTTCATCCAGAGAATCCCAAGTGCTTTATAAATTATACATATATAATATTCCTTATGCAAGGTCTCCGATGTTCTCCATCCACAAAATCCAGTTCCCAGTGACCAAACTCCTCCCCTTCCACATCACTGACTATTAAATGTTTTTATCAGATCACAGTTTTCTGTCTTTCGCAAAAACCCACTATGTTGAAAAGTCTACAATTTATACTATTTGTCTTCTAACATATGCTGCATCCCTCCTGCCCACAGCCCTTCCCCCACTAACATGGAAAGTGAATTCAATTAGATTTAAGACAAAGAGTAATTGCATTGGAAAATAGAAAAAATATCTCATCCCAGAGTGATTAAGCTCTTTACCTTATAGAAGGAGTTTAACTCTTTCATGAAAACAGGATCCTATGTAATAAATGAATACAGGGATTTGCTAAATCAAAGTATAGTGTCTTGAAGCTAATTCCCTAGTTAATTCCCCAACTTATTGCTTGGAGAGAATAATGTACTCATTGAAAAATGTGTAAGAAACATAAATTCAAGACTAAAACAATTAAGAGCCTTAAAATTTTATTTTTCAACTATTCTTATTTTACAGTAAGTAATTTTAAAATCTGAGATTTATTCTAAACTCTTGGATTCCTGAAAGTGAATTGAATCATCTACTTTCCTAGAATTATTTTGTGCTTTGGATACCTTGATTTTGGTAACCCTTTCCACATATTCAATCAGAATTTATACAAGCCAAGACTGAGTTATCCATGCTACCAACACTGCTTTAACTACAGCTTCTGACTAGTTGCTTGTTGGTGCTCATTCTGACAATCAGAAAAATTTTTTTAAAAAGAAAAGTACCCGGGCTGGGGTTGTGGCTCAGCGGCAGAGTGCTCGCCTCGCACGTGCGTGACCCGGGTTCGATCCTCAGCACCACGTAAACATAAATGCATTACATTGTATACAACTAAAGTCAATAAATAAAATTTTTTAAAAAAAGTACCCTAATGTGACAGGTTCTTTATAGAATAAGTTCTTTTTTTTTTTTTTATTTATATTAGTAGTATGTATTACAATTCATAATGCACATATATAGCATCTTTTTACATACATCTGTTTGTATACAAAGTATATAAGTACCATTCATATCTTCAATCATGCATTTAGGATAATGATATCCATCTCATTCAACCACCAATTTTTTTTTCCTTTTTCTCCCCTCCCTCCCCCCTTTTTCCCTCCCTCCCTTCCCCTCCCTTTCCTTTGACCATTCTAGTGTTCCTCTAATCCTCCTATGTACCCCCATCCAACAACACTGTGAACTAGCCTCCTTATATCAGAGAAAACATTAGGTATTTGGATTTTTGAGATTGACTGATTTCACTTAGCATTATATTCTCCAACTTCATAGAATAACTTTGATGACCAATAGCTAGGGATGACATACAGGCCTGTCATTTCCAATACAACACAACATTGAGGTAGGAAGGATTGTGGTTACTGCAAGGGGAACTTAAAGAGTAAACATTGGGCCAGGGCACCTGTCCCAGGGGCTTGGGGGGCTGAGGCAGAAGGAGCACAAGTTCAAAGCCAGCCTCAGCATTTTAGCAAGGTCCTAAGCAACTGAGTGAGACGCTCTCTCAAAAGAAAATATAAAAAAGGCTGAGGATGTGGCTTAGTGGTTAAGAGCCCTTGGGTTCAATCCCTGGTTTAAAAAAAAAAAAAAAAAAAAAGGAAACATTGGGACATCTTGAAAGAATCTGGAATGAAGAAGGACTGGAGGTATAGCTCAGTGGTAGAATGTTTGTCTGGCATGCACAAGGCCTTGGATTTGACCCCCCAACATCACACACACACAAAAAAAATCTGGAAGAAAGAGACAGGTCAAATGTACAAGTAGAGGCTACAGTCAGCCCTGTGGGGGTACCTACTCAAGATTAGGGTGTGGCAAAGAGAAGAAATCTTTCTCCGGTACGGAAATAGGTACAAGTGCCTTTAAACTAAGAAATCTGCCTCCTTGAACCTTTTCCCACCTATGTTACTTAGGTATTTCATACCTATCAGTACAGTTTGTGTGAAGTAAGATTGCCAAATTTCTGAAGCTGGCCTTCTTCTAATACCTGAGATAAACTGTCCTTTGTAATGGTAAAGTTCTATAGGTTCAATCCCAAATAGTCCTGTTTGTTCTCTTCTTTAATATCCAATGAAACAGGGACTGCACATTTTTATGTCACATTTGCAGAAACTCTGGTAGCACAAGGCATTGGCTTGGTTTTGACTTGAGTTTCTCATGGCCACATGGATTTTTTTTTTTTTTTTTTCTCTTTTGAGGGATGCCAGATGGAACCGTATGGGTTTTTTGATCACTGATGAGACCCTACTTTCATTGGTTAATGTCCTAATAGGATGGTAGGTCTGATGTTAAAAGGGAAAGCAAGGGAATAGAAGTCAAATACTGGTGTCAGATGTTTTGCACTACATGTCTTACCACAGGATCTAATTTTGCCCCATTCCTGAGTAGGAATAAAAATGTCTGTAACTATTCATGAGCTCATTAATATTATTCTTTGAGATCTGCTAGTGAAAGTCACTACATAAATAAATGCTAATGTTAATATATCTATATTTTTGCCCATATCTTATGAAATCTGTTGTATATAAGACAGATTTATTTACTTACATATACTTAGTTTGTTACTCTTAGCAAAATTTGTGTCATGATAAATACTTTAAAATAATTTTACATGTTAACAAGGGATTAGAGAGGCTAATTTATAGACTTGGAGTGGGAGAAAGGTAACATAAACCCACCATCTATTTGGGTCATAGAATCAAGGAAGTTTAGATTTTCTTTTTCTTTTTCTTCCTTTTTTTTTTTTTTTTTTTTTTTTTCTTTTTGTGGTCCTGGGTATTGAACTCAGGAACTCACGCATGCTAGGCAAGCACTATTCCACTGAGCCACACCCTCAGCCCACTAAAGCTCTTAAGTGAAGTTTTTAGTCAACAATAGGGTAGGTTCAAAGGGGCACCTATAATGAAGTAACATAAGGATAATTTTATGATCTAGAAATGTGTGAGTTGGGAGAATTAATGGCTCTTCTAACTCCTTAGATAAAAAGTCGTTCTTTTCAGTCTGATGAAGGTCATTTTCAGGACAGTCTAGGAGAGGTTACAGTTCAATTTCTACCAGCAGGGCTTCAGAAAGGAAAAATGGCTTAAGGTCTTAAGCTGCTAGCCCCCCCCCCCCAATTAAAGCTGATAAAATGCAAATGATTATCTATATTTTGAATATTTTATAATAATAATTTATATTTTTCTCCAAAAAAATTAGGCAGTTATCACCTTTTTCCAATGAAGACAATACCATCTAATCATGGTACAGTGGGTACCAGTAAATCTTCCCAGACAGGAGGATTTGAACAAAAACTCACCACTTAACTGAATAGTTCAAATGCCACTGAGTAGGAAATTTTAGTTAGACCAGAATATTTGTAAACTTAAAGTACACACATGTATTCTGGTAGCATATACAATATTTTGAAATATCAAAAAAAATTTTAAAGGATTCTTGTACCTTCATGTCAGTTGTGGGTATTATTTTAGGACTTTGAAAGTATTCCTTTGATACTGTAGCTGTTTTTTAAACAACAACAACAACCTTGCTTCATTTTCCTTCTTATTTTGAGCTGTTTGCAATCCCTTTTTTAATAGTGAGAAACAATGCAATTAATTTTCTCCAGCGCAATCATGCATAGATTTAATAAGCATCTGAAGGTAGGATCCATCTGTAAAGTATGCGTTGCATGCTAAATTACTTCTCTTCTGTGTTTTTTTTTTTTTTCTTTCCAAACCTTAATTAATTGAAGAAAAAAATGTTTATTAAAGTGGGAACAGGCTGGGCTCTGGCTCTCCGTCTCTGGTTCAAAAGTTCATACAATTCCCTGAAGGCTCATCTGAATGTGTGTGTCTCCCTCTCACAATCTTCCTTTCTCTGTCTCTGCAGTAGGGATGCATGCCTAGGAAAGGTGTGTTATTTTGTTCCCAAGATCAGTTTTAATAATCTTAATTTGAATGATCTAACTTTTTATGTATATAGATTTACATATATTATTTAGGCTTACATAAACAGTATATAAATAGACATATAAATGTGTTTTTTATGCATTTTTTATTGCTTAGAATAAAAAAAAATGACATACTTTCAGGGGCATCTTTAAACAGGATATAGATGGATAACAGGAAGTATAATTCTACAGGTGGGTCTCAGACAGGAAACTGAAGAAATTATATATGAAAATGAGCTAAGTCTTTATGGATAAATTTGACCAGGAGAAAAATATTAAATATATCCAAATAGAGAAATATTTACCCATAAACAGACAAACAGGGGGGAAAAATAATAGGAAATGACTCACTCTTGTGAGTTGCTCTTAAAATGGAAGACATTTCCTGATCTGCAGCCAGCTTTATATGTCTTAGGTGAAAACAGCAAGTTTATCGGAAGAGAAAACTATTTTTTTCAAAGATGTACTCAGAATTTTCCCAATTATTTCAGTCACTTACCTAGGATGTCATTATTTTTTCTTTTGTTTTTTAAAGTATTACTTTTTTTCTCCTTATCATTTTCTATAATTCTTCGATGCTTTTTGTTAAGGGGTTACAAGTTGCACTTTTCATTCAAATGACTAGTTTCTCTTATTTTGCTTTAAAGTAAGGTTAGTTTTCTCCTTTAACAAATAAGATTTCACAGTTACTTCCAGATTTAGGCTTTATAGAATCAGAAAGTGTGCTAAACTTGACTGTGATCTTGCCTGACTGAAGTCAACTTCCCTTTGCCGGGTAGCTTCTTGCAAAATGTGGTAATCATATAGGAGCTTCAGAGGGAGTTTTCTACAGGTAGTGTCATTCTCTGTTTGGGCTTTTCTGCAGGATGCCTAAAACCACTGGTCTGTTAGTCATAATTTTAAAAAAAAAAAATAGGTGTTTAAGTTGAAAAAAAAAAAAAAAAAAAAAAAGAAGAAGAAGAAGAAGAAGAAGCATAAGCATAGAAAGCTATTTTAGTTTGATACAGGCATAGCCTTGGCCAGGCTGGCTCTTTTCGTCATGTACATGTACTCTTGCCTTAGGAGTGTCAAATGAGCTGTGGGGACATTCTTGGAAAGAATTTTAAAGAATCACCTTTTCATATTTTCCTCTCAAAGATATTATAGCTACTGCATATTGACATGTATACATTTGGGCCACTTCTGTAAACTTGTGAATCAGATCACAGGGAGGTGATGCTAAAAACCGATCTCCCAGTAACAATTATTATGAATGTCTTGGAAACTTGGAGACTATGCTTTGCAGGTTATATGCTCTGTAAGGGCATCTATTTGTGTGTATAACATATCATCATCTCCCCACACCCAAAATTCTTTTGGAAGAATCTGGCTATTGCTTTCTAAACAAATTTTGGGTTAGACTTCTGTGAAAACCCTGAATTCAATAGCTGTGGGTTTCACAAATTGCATGCATGTAAACAACATACCTTTGAAAGGAGGATGTGTGGGCCCTTTCTCCTATATGCTTATGTCTCTGTTGTCGTAGATTGGCGTCCTTTGTGAGCTATTCAGTGACATTTCAGAACCATTTCGCTCTGCAGAAAACCCGCAGTTGTGTTTCTTTAGCTGACACTGTGGCACTTGCACTCGAAATTGCTAGTTAGAAAAAAAAATTGTTGAGGCCGGTGGCTGTAATCAGCGTTGTTGCTGTCTGTTTCCTCAGACTAATAGCAGAGCGATCCGAGTCTGAGAGTTCAAACAGAGGTTATCTTTCCCAGGTAGCATCTCGTCCAACGAGAATTTGATTTTTTTCTATAGGACTTTACTCCATTAGATTAATGAAATTTCAATGAGAGCCTGGCGCCCCCTGAAGCTTTGTTAAGAAAACAAATGGTGATTCTGTAGGTGTGACAGCTTGCTTGGAGAGTTACGAGAAGGTGAATACATCCCCACAATCCAGGCAGCCTGGAACACATTGATCTCTATTTAAAGCACCAATCGGATTTTTGTTAATTATAAATGATTGATCTGCAGTTTTTCCCCTCTCTCCTCTTATATGTGTGCTTCCCCCTCCTTCCCCCACTTCTAACTTCTTTGCATGCTGAGTGCAGAGCTTTTTGTTTAAAGAGACAATCATAGAGAGCAAATTATAGCAATACCCAGCAGCGATGCTATTGTGAATGTCACTGTCAGAGCATTCACCGTTCACCCGATTGAGGTGAGCCCTGAAGTAAATTTCAAACTGACTCCATGTTCCCTCTTCACTAGGCTCGTTCCTAAAATACAGGATTATTTTTAACAAAAAGAAAGCCTTAGAATCATGAGACTAGTATCAGAGAGACAATTATCACTGTTTTAAAATCCAACTTGCAAGCCACATAAACCAAATTCAGTCTTAACTCTGAGCCAGAGTGCCTACCTTGTATGCACCAGGATATGATGTGTGTCCAACTAACCCCGCGTGAGACAACAGAGTAAGCAGTAGGAATAGCTCTGATCTTAACTCTCAATTTATAGGCAGTTAGGTGATTAATTTACCTTTTGTCACCTGTGTGGAGTAGTTTTTTAAACATGCTTAGAAGTGAAATTGTACTAAAACATTGACATGTGTAGTATTCCTGAAAACTGCTCATCACACCTAGTTCTGAAACAACACAGAACTATCCCTAGCTTCTATGTAGACCTATCTCTAGTAAAAAAAATCTGAGCATTAAATGCATTTATTTATTGAATACAAAAGCACATAGTTCCTCCTCTCTTATTTATAACATATACAATACATAAAGAAGATAATTTACACAGCTCTTAGAAACTAAAACTGAAAGCTTAAAAAATACAGGTCTTAGGGTATTACACTGAAAACTACACTGATTTCAGACTTCTAACGTGTATTTTTACAAATGTGTCTTTCTTAAGTTTGAGCCTTTAATTAAGTTTTAGGGCATATCTTTTTAATTCAGAATAACAAACTTGCCAGTGATCTTTTTTTTTTTTTCCTTTAATTATCTGGATAATTCATGCAATGCATATGAGATCTTTCTGGACCAATTATCTTAAAATAGTTTATAGTTTGCAGTGACACTCATCTACAAAATCCTTTAAATTTGAAGAATTGTTGCCTCATTTCTTTGAATGTCCTAAAACTTTGCTTAACTTCCCTATGAATTGCTGTGTGACTAACCATAGAGGATAAACCCTTGACAACATAAGGGCAATTTTGCCTTGCAAACAGTAGCATGAAATGAACAGGGACCTGGAAGTATAACATACTATAATATCCTGATACCAAAAATTCTGTAACTTTTGGAAGATGCTTGCTATTGGTTTCCAAAGAGGTTCACCATTTAAACACCAACTTGACAGAAGTTCTGATAGAACTTCCCCCATCAGGTAATTATTTCATGATCCTATAAATATTCTCAGGAAAACTAGACATAATATGTTGTTTTTGTAATATAACATTTGTATCCCAGAATTTTTAAACATTTATTTTTTTCTCTTCAATATTGCTTATTGTTTTTAAACTCAATTTTTAAAAAAGCAGCCAAAGTTATTAGGGAAAATGTATAAGTAATTGCAATTATGACTTTTAAAATCACATTTAAAATTAGCCAGAAAAAAAGCAATGTGGTTTAAAAAAAAAAAAACAAATGTTAGGCCATCAGAACTGTTGTTAATGTCAATAATTAAATGAGTGACCAATAGCAATGTTAAGAAATGGGTGATCATGGTAAACTCACCAAATTATTTTCATAAAATGCTTCCAGAGGGCTGATTTTACAATGTTTTAATTTTATCCTGTTGTAGTTTTTTTAAATAAGCTAACTAATGATTTTCATTAGTGTTTTTGTAATTTATGTGATTTTAGTCAGTTCTACCAAGGTTAAATAATTTAAAGAAATAAACCCTTATCTGATGTAAGATAGCTAATGAAGTATATTAGATACTTGCCCTATTGCCGTGTGAAATGGATCTTCAAAGCTAACAGCAGCTTTCTGCGGGAACACAAATCTCTATATAAATATCCAAATGTAGCAAGATGTTGCAAATTTTTTAAAGATATGCCATAAAAATAGATTAACGCTAGTATGCAGTCCTGTTCAGCTGAATTACAAAGGGATATCATGGGATTGCCAGTGACATTCACATAAATAAAAAATCAATTCTTAATGATGAGGCAGACTTGTTTTAGCGCATTACCCAGGTTAAAAATGGGAGCACACAAAGACATCAACTCCTATAAGACTAGTGGAATCATTGTATATTAATATGATTTAGGGAACTACACACCTCGATGGAATAATTGTTATTATATCTATAGAGCCAGATGGCACTTGGTGTAAACAGCCATTGAGCACCTCAAACACAAGTGCGGCAGGTGATCTTTAAGATGTTCCTGCATCCCGCTCACTCATCTTATCATTGGAATCTGCGTCACTGTTTGCAAAATGGTTTGATTGCCAGAACGCAAATTTTCTCAGAATGGTCCTATTGTTTAATAGGAATAAAGAATATAGGATGTCCTTAGCAAAATAGATGAGACAGAATAAATGAGGCAACTACCTGGAGTCGCGTGCTTTTCTACTGTATATTTTACACGAAAGAGAATGGAGTAATTTTTTTCTTCAACTCCAGTTGCAAAAGAAAAAAAAAAAAGAAAGTCTTTTTAGAAACCTTTAAAGAAACAAGTCCGCAAATAACCCTAAGAAAGAAGCTAAGAGGGATAAAACATCTGGTGTTCCAAAGCTAGAGAAATTCAAGTTCTAAGCAGAAATATCTTCAATTTCTTGTAAAATGTCTTTCTTTGTTTTGGATATTTAAAATTGACTTTTGCTAACCTTAATTACCCAATGAAAGAAAACTCATTCATTTATTCAACAAACGTTTATTGAATACCTACTATATGCTAGTACTGTTCTAGGCACTGAGGACACATCAGTGAAAAACAACCCTACCCAGGTAAGGCCTACATTCCTCAGGGGAATGATAAATTATATGATGTATGATGTGATGTGATATAAAATATAGGTGGAATGAAAAGGGAAGAGATAATATGCTAAAGGCTTAATATTTGCCTTTCCCCCTTAAAAACATAAAAGTTTATCTAGGAAAAAATAAAAGAGACAGGGAGAGTGCTTATTTATCCTCCAAATTCACTGATCTTGTGAAACTTCTCGGGAGCATCTGATAACACACCTGCTGTTATATCCTCAGTTCAGTGATCAGGGTTAAATCATTGGAATAAGAGTTCAACATAAGTTTAGATTTTCTGGACTTGAATTAAATTTAATTAAGTTACCTAATTTTTATGGTTTGGTTTCTTTTCTTTGATAATAGCATTAAAATATTATCATCTTTAGTTACAAATAATTTTTAAATTGCTCCTTGCTCTACTTTATAATCCATGTTTTCTGGTTTCTGATTATTAAGGACATAAAACTGGTCTCATTCAGGAATCTTTATCATAGTAGATTTAGTGCATTTATATTTCCAAACATATAAAATAGGTTTCCCTAGTGTCCAAAATAGAGGAAGCACCTCAAAATTTTGCAATCTCTTAAGTCAAATTCTTCTGTCCCCTAATGGCAAAATTCATTCTAATACTGAGAATATACCCACCACCCTATTCAGGGGGTACTACTGACTAATTAACTCCTGAATTCTAAACTAATGTTCAGTTCTTCACCACATATAGCTCACCATATTACTGCAGTTACTCTTTAAGTGAAACAATACATGCTGTGAAATACTCATTAGTTTAGGTAAAAAAGTAAAATTCAGTTTGTAATACATAGTTTCCATTCAGGTCTACCTTTAATTAAATATTAACAAAAAACATGTATGCTTATTGCTGTACAGATTTAAAAAAATACTGGAAAGATATGTTACAAAGTGTTAAGATTGGCTACATTATACTATAACATAAGGGATAATATTTATTCTTTCCTGTATATGTTCCCATATTATGATTTTTTTTCTATAGTGAAGTTGTATTTTTTGTGTAATCAAGATTTTTAAAAACTCTCAATATTATACTTTAAAAGCAAACAGAGCCTACAAATTGATGCTTTTTACTTAACACAAAACTCACAGCTGGCAAACAGATGCAGATCAGTTCTACAAGCATCGAGCTTTAAATAATTCCATGAAATTACTAATTTTACTTATTTCTACTCACTGTATTGGAAAAATACAGTGCATATTTGGCTAATTTATCCCCTCTACTTCCAGGACATGAAGTTTCTTTTCAAAAGTTGTAGTAGGGATATTTCTATAAGCAATATACCAGATATACCAAATTTCATAAGGAAACATGTTTTTAATTTCAATATGTTTTTAATTTCATAGAATAAGTATTTATGAATGTACAGGAAAAAGATGGGCCTGGAAACTTTGTTTCTTTCAGCAGTCAACAATATTTAGCCTATCAGAATGCTTGAATGGATAAACATTCCTACTGTTTTAATTTTGAATATAGATTGTCTCGTGCTGATGGGAAGTATTGTTAATTTTAATAAAATTAACTTTATATTGTTATTTCACCGCTTTATAATAATTTTACATGGTGCCCTGGGGATGCCTCTGTTTTACATTATCAGGTGTCACATTTGCCATTTGGTTGGTATAGCAGCGTTCAGCTTCACTTCTCTATTCAATTGCCTGAAGCCACACTATTCACGTTATATTACAAGTAGCTATATTGCTACACACTGCACAAGTTTATATACTTTTATTTTATATGTATATATCATTTTTGTATTTTCTCAAAATCATTGTTTTGTGCTTTTCCCCAGCATTCTTGTTTGCTTGCCTTTAGGTAGTTACTGTTATGATAACAAGTTGGCTAAGACACCCACCGGTCTATCCAAAGTACTAAAATGTTCAAATTTATTTTCAGTCTGGTAGTCAGTCACTATTTTGATATAATCTTCATTGTTTTTGGTGAGTTACAACTTGATCAACCCATTAAAATATAATGTTATACAGAGTCGTTGCTATTTAAAAATAAGAGGAAATGATTGTTGACTTTCATAACTATGTCAGACACATCACTCAGAGATAATTATCAGAACATGTCTCCATTAAATGTTATCACTTGCTTAAACTCTCCTAGGAATTCACAGAAATCAGACTAACAATCTGTAAGAGAATTGAATATTTGTCCAACTAAATACCACTATTGCTAAATACACAGTAATTAAAGATAGGCCAAGTTCCTCTTGAGTCAATCCATGTTTTTACATTCAACGCCTTTAAAAATATGAGTTTATGGCTTAGCTTTAAGTTTGTGTTTAATCTACTTTAAATTGTCCTATTACATGCTTTTTATCATAATACTATTTAAGGTATAAGAGTATATAAAAACAGTTTAGTTAACTGTTTCAAATATTTATTGTGGACAATTCAACATATACACTTAAAAAAAGACTTTCTTTTCCACTTGAGTTTGTGTGTGAGTGTAGATAGATAGATAGGGCAAGCAATCTAGGCTCCTGTCTGAGACCTTATGTGCAGCTGGCTGGTGTTTGATTGATAAGCTAATGATCCCTATAATCTTGAGGAGAATTTAACTGATAACAAATAGACAAATCAATTTAACCCTGTTTTAATAGTTCATAGTCAGAAAGAACATAAGAACAAGTACTGTTTCTATAAAAGTATATTTTATATTGATATTTTTGTTTTTTAGAAACTACTGTCTTTTTATTCTCTCTTACCAAAAATTTCTGTGACTAGAAGTAGGAACTGTCTTTGCTTTGAATTATACCATTATGCCATGTTATTAGCAATCATACATCACTTTTTTCATACCTTCAAGTTTAATATTTTGTGTACAGTGTTTTTGTTAAATCTCTTGGAATAATATATTATAGTCTTACCTTTGGTTCCACTCAACAAATGTAATTACCCTGCCATTTCTCTCTCTCTCTCTCTCTCTCTCTCTCTCTCTCTCTCTCTCTCTCTCTCTCACACACACACACACACACACACACACACACACATTGCGGTGCTGTGAATTGAACCCAGGGCTTCATGCATACTAGGCAAATGCTCCAGTACTAAGCTGCATTACCAGCCCCCTGCTGTTCTCTTAAAGTGTAAGTTGTTCACTGGATAGATTTTCTATTTTCTGTTATTATCATGCAGGTTCAGGGGATGTTACTGAAGATAGGCAGTAGCAACCAGGTGGTAAGCGTCACCCCTGTGTTCTAGTCGTGGCACTAGGATGAATTGTCAAATGACTTTGATGAAGTCATTAAAATTACCTAGATGGTAGAGATAAAAGGGAATTATGAAAAAGTGAGAAAGCAACTACTAAGTAGATTTAAAGCCCAAAAGAATTCTTGCTTGCCTTTGAGGAAGAAGTCAAGTGCATATGTGCTACAGAAATGTTACAGGTGTTCTGTGCCCGTTGAATGTAATTCCTGGTCAGTTGTTAGCCTCTGGGCTGAATTCATAGACTCCATCTTTGCCTTTCTAGTTCTAATACTTAGAGATCCTACATGTACCATTTGAAGAGCTATATTTATGCTACAGCGATGGCAACATTGCAGAGAAATTTCTTGTAAAAATTTAGCAAGACATGGGGAGAATCAGGGATATGAACTAGAGATTGTGTGTAAGCTCCATCTGAGCCAGAATTCAAGGCAAATGACCCACAACATGCACAACAATTTAATGGCTATTAGCACATTTCTGGATTTTTAGAAGAAAATTTATTTGAAGAGATTTTATGAAGTCTCTGAATATAGGTAATTTGAATTATGTTTATAAATATTTTACCCACCTTGAATGGATGATTAGTTTTATCCAATAATAATTTTAGAGTAGCTAATGTAGCAATATAAATATGAATATTTAGGGGGCATTTTTTCTTTATATAGTAAATATATGTGATTAGTAATGTTTTCTTTTACAGAAGGTTTTTTTTTTTAATGGTAAAGTGCTTTATAAAGGAGATTTGAAGTTAAGTCTGAGGAATTACATAATGAAATCTTCTGGGAGTATGTGGTTTAGGTATAATTACAAAAGTGAAAATGTATAATTTATACTTGCATAATGCCTTTCACTGAAGGTTATGAAAATAACTCTTGTGTGTACTGCAAGCGTCACATTTCTTACATGCCTCCCTGTATAATTGAAACAGCTTCTGTACTATATTCTGACAAAAAAAATCCCATACTCAAAAACACCTAAACCGTGGTGTTGTGCAACAGATCTTCCCTGTAAGGAAAAGTGAGTGACACTTCATTTGTCCTTCTTCTTAGTTAATTATTGGTTTATTTATTTCCTCCTTTCACCAAACATTTAACGTAGCTTCCTCTATTTTAAGACTTTGGCCCAAGCTGAGTCACTATTAACTATCAAAAACTAAAATTGCAACTGTTTATTAAGAGTCCTTTCTGTGCTAGACACTATGTGCTGACTGCTTTCCATATAATATCTCATTTTAGCTCTCACAGATGAGGAAACTACAGCTCCGAGGTTAGGTAACTTTCCCAAGACCATACTGCTCAGCTGTGGTGAAACAGGCATATTAATGACATCGGATCCCAAAAGGAAATGGCTGAGAAAATGAACAGATTAAGCACCAATACTCAGAATTCCTGTCTCCTGTTCTTACTACAAAATTGCATGTAATGAATATTAGGATTTCTGTTTTTTTTTTTTTTGTTTGTTTGTTTTGTTTTGTTTTTTTTTGTGGAGAAAAAGATGAATGAAGAAAGTGCTACACATGTTTAGGGCCAAAGGATCAAAAGGGGCTCGTGGGAAATTAGTGACCTACAGACTCCCTTTTGCTCTCTAGAACCAGTATGACTGGAGAGAAGAGTAGACACCCTGTAAAGGAGAGGAAGTGCAAATAAACTTTTGCTCTTTTCCTAGAATCACCTCTCCCCATCTTATCCACTGCTCTGTCAGAAATGGCTCAGATATCTTGATAAACACTTCTTTCTTTATCCCTAATGAAATCCTGACCATTGAGCAAATACCCCAAAATAACACGTAGAGATGGCTGTGAAGGTTTGGAGAGCCTAGACAGTGAATATACCAAAAGCATAAAAAATGGCTCTGCGTGTGTCAGAAGAGGCCTCCGGCTTACTGTGGGAGAATACTCCATATAATTGCTTTGTAGGCTAATCCATACCTCGATGTCTTCCAGTATGACTTCCATAAATCTCTAAGAATTTCATTGTATACAGTCTGGCATCTGATGCTGAAAGCTACCAATCTGGCAACTGGATTGGAATTTAACCACAACTGTGGAAGAATTTTGTCGCAGTGTGAACAAAATCCCAATGTTTTCAGTTCTATCATGTGTGTCTGCACCAGATCTTTTGGCAGCCCGTGAAAGCCAGGTCCTCTGAGACTTGCCCAAAGTCCAGTTTTCTTTAAGATTTTCATCCTCCTGGGACTGCTAAAATAGTAGTTAACATAGGCATCATGTCCTCTAGTGTAAGGTGAGAGTGAAATTGTCATGTACTCTCTGGATTCCTGGGTTACTTAGAGAAAAGGGGAAGTGAATGTAGGTGTATTTTTCCTACATTGTGCCAGTTGTGCTTTTCAGAGCTCCCTCTGAACATAATGACAGAGTGAATCTGAACATAGAAGTCACATATCCAAGCCTCCTTCTCAGATTACTACCTTCCAAATTGGCAGAAACCACCATAGGTCCATGTGCCTCCAATTACAGTGAAAAAAAGGCCATTATCTAAGCAATCAAACTTTTTTTTTTAAGTTTCTTTTTGTAGTAGTAGATGGACAGAATGCCTTTATTTTATTTGTTTATTTTTATGTGGTGCTGAGGATTGAACCCAGTGCCTCACACATGCTAGGCAAGCGCTCTGCCACTGAGCTACGGCCCCAGCCCATGTGCAAACATTTTTTCTTTCTCCATGTTCTGATAACTACCCATGAGAGATCTATTTTAATGTTTCAAACTCATTGTGAAGTTTCTATTTGATATAAAATGTCTTAAAAGAAATTGCCCCCCACAACTTATTTTTCATTTTTATTAGTTCTATTTGTGACCTACTTTGTGGAAACATTATCATACAAGATACTAAAGTCAGAACAACTACGTATGTATGCCATAAGTGGTGTTGGGTTTGTTCATCCCATGAGGAGAAGGGACCATATGGGAATTAGCAAGGAGGAGCCGGAAGCAGGGGAGAAGTAAAGGAAGATTTAGAAATTTGAAAGGGAAAGAGCAGCTGGTTTACTTGCTAGATGAGTTTAGGCTGGGTTAACCATTTCCAAGTCACATTGAAGGCATTTGGTCTAAGAGGACTAGGCAGGGAATGGCATCAGAATAGACCAAGTAATCATGATGTTCAAAGAACTACAGGTGAGAGTCTGGGGCATTCATCAGGGAGGACCACGTGGGACAGGAGAGAAGTCGAGTCTGATCTCAGGGGAGGAGGCTGGCTGAGGTCAGCCTAATGTCCTGGGGAACTGGCTACACACAAGGTGCCCAGGCAGAAGGGCCAGTTAGGCAGACTGTGCCAGCACATTGTCCTCCTCTTTCTTAAGTTATTTCTCCACACTGAGGGAAACAGGGGAGCAGCAGCTTGTATCTAGCTCTGACTTGCCTCTAGGGTGGGGAGTGTTAAAGTTTGGATGTGAGGTGTTCCCCAAAAGCTTGTGTGTAAGATAGTGCAAGAAGTCTTAAAGGTGAAATGTGTGGGTTATGAGAGCCTTAACCCAATTAGCAAATTAATCCCCTGATAGGGATTAACTGAGTAGAAACTAAGGGCAGGTAGGGTGTGGCTGGAAGAGGTGGGTCATTGGGGGTGTGCCTTTGTGGTATATATTTTGTATCTGGTGAATGGAGTCTCTTTCTCTACTTCCTTGTGATGTTTTGAGCTACTTTCCTCCACCATACTCTTCTGCCATGATGTTCAGCCTCACCTTGAGCTCCAAGGAATGGAGCCAGCTGTCTATGAACTGAAACTGTAAGCCCCCAAATAAAATCTTCCTCCTTAAAATTGTTCTTGTCAGGTCTTTTGGTCACAGCAGCAGAAAAAAGCTGACTAAAATGGGGGGATCCACCTATCACCACTAGGATGTTCTAAAACCAAGAGACTTCACTCTCTACCTGTCCCCAGAATAGTTAGAGTGAAAAACAGCCAGATGGCCAAGTCAACAAATACTTGATATCATGTGTTCTTGCTGGGCCAGGCCTGATACATCCATGGATGGCAGAGATTCTCATAAGCACCTGGAGCCAAGCAGAGTCTGAAAGAGCTAAATAACTTGCCCCAGGTCATAGACTGAGAGTTGAACACAATTGGAAACCAAGCAGTCTGATTCTAGGGTTCACCCAGGCTTTTCTCCACTGTGTTATGCTGTATTAGTCACAGGCATCTAAATTTTAGACACAGTTAAACTCAGGGGAGATCACACTTCTTCCCTCAAGAAATATTTCTCCAGTTTTCTAACACAGTCCACCATAATTGCAACTCTTCTCTGCATTCTCTTGTCAGTTTTATATTTTATCTAAAGACTCTATATATAAACTCTTAACTTTCACTGTGGCTAATACTTTTTTAAAAAATTAATTAATGTATTTTAATTAGGTATTTATGACAGCAGAATGCATTTGTACACAATTGCAGCACAACTTTGAATTTCTCTGGTTGTACACGATGTAGCGTTGCACCATATGTGCAGTCATACACGTACCTAGGGTAATGATGTCCATCTCATTCCACCATCTTTCTTGCCCCCATGCACTCCCTTTATCCTCCCTCCTCTTTGCCCAAAGTTCCTCCATTTTTCCCATGCCTCCCCCCTGCCCGTTACAAATCAGCATCCACTTATCAGAACATTCAGCCTTTGTTTTTTAGGATTGGCTTACTTCGCTCAGCATGATATTCTCCAACTCCATCCATTTACCAGCAAATGCCATAATTTTATTCTCATTTAATGCTGAGTAATATTGCATTGTGTATATATACATTAGTTTCTTTATCTATTCATCTATTGAAGGGCATCTAGGTTGGTTCCACAGTTTAGCTATTGTCAATTGAGCTGCTATGAACATTGATGTGACTGTATCACTATAGTCTGCTGATTTTAAGTCCTTTGGGTATAGACCAAGGAGCGGGATAGCTGGGTCAAATGGTGGTTCCATTCCAAGTTTTCTAAGGAATCTCCATACTGCTTTCCAGAGTGGTTATACCAATTGCAGTCCCACCAGCAATGTATGAGTGTTCCTTTCCCCCCACATCCTCCCCAACATTTATTGTTATCTCTGTTCTTAATAACTGCCAATCTGACTGGCATGGGATGAAATCTTAGAGTAGTCTTGATTTGCATTTCTCTAATTACTAGAAATGTTGAACATTGTTTCATATATTTGTTGGTTGAATGTATATCTTCTTGTAAGAAGTATCTGATCAGCTCTATTGATAGGGTTTATTGATAGGGTTGTTTGGTTTTTTGGTGTTAATGATTAATGCTTTTTTTGAAAAGGAGATCTTCTTGAGTTGCTTAAAATATGTGATTGCTTTGATTTCCTTGAAAAAGTTGAGAGCTCCGAAATAGGCTGGGCTGTGATTCTGTTTCTTGCCATCATTCATTTGTCTGCCGAAGGTACAAACACTCACAGGACACCATGCCAACCAACCCTGCCTGCCCTTAAAAGACCCCTAAGAGCTGGTTTAGGAGTAAGAGAAACACACTTCAACGCATTTGCCAATGATGTTGTTGCTGAGACAAGCTTGTATTATTTTCAGTTTCCCGTTTCCTTTGACATTTGTATTTTGGGTGCATGAAGAATCAAGTACATGCTTCTGTGATATTTTACATGCTAGAATATATTTACCTAGTTTTATTTAGATATTGTTCTTTAGATTTTATTTATTGATACAGTGCTAAAAATAAATGTGTAAGGTAAACTATAAATATTTTTTGAAAGTTATCTTACCTAGCCATAAACTAATAACCATTTATCTTTATGTCTGGTTTATTTTGTGTATTTTTTCTAGACAATATCAGTGTGAAGTCTCATCTATTGACAGTTATTTTCCCATTGTTTTATAATAAATTTATGCTGTTCTGAAGATAATAAATTAGATCAACACTTATGAGTAAGAGAAGTTATAGGTACCATGTTAGAACTTAAGCCATGGAGGCTGGGCACTGTGGTACACACCTGTAATCAGCAGCTGGGGAGGCTGAAGCAAGAGGATCTCGAGTTCAAAGCCAGCCTCAGCAAAAGCCAGGTGCTAAGCAACTCAGTGAGACCCTGTCTCTATATAAAATACAAAATAGGGATGGGGATGGGGCTCAGTGGTCGAGTGCCCCTGAGTTCAATCCCCAGTACCCCCCCCCAAAAAAAAGGACTTAAGCCATGGACCACTAGATGGTAGTCACAATATTTTTATTTTCTAAGCCCTCTCTTTAACAATATCTAAATTTGAGGACTTTCTTACAAGTAAATTCCCTTCATTGATTTAGGAATACAAACGTTTTTCTTTAAGCACGAGTTGAAGGCATGCAGCTCGGCAGCCTGAATGCATGCATGGTTCTTGATGTGCAGCCAGGCCATCCCCACATGGAGAACTGCACAGGCACTAGGAGCTGGTAGAAGAATGTGGGAAAGGGTACCATGGTTCCTGATTGGGTACCAGTGGACTGGAGGCTTTGAAATTTGGACTTGGTTCTAAACTATATAGGTCTGAACACAGGTTCTGCCTTGAGTGTTTATAGCAGCTTTATTCACAATAGCCCCAAACTGAAAACAGACAAGTATCTACCAACAGGTGAGTGGATAAGCAAACTGTGGAACAGCTGTATAATGGAATACTATTCAGCAATAAAAATGAATAAACTACTGATACAGGCAACAAGATGGATGAATCTTAAAAGATTGTATGCTAATTGAAGAAAGACAGACATAAAGGATTAGATACCACATGACTTCATTTATATAACACCCTTAAAAAGTCAAAGCTAGAGACAGAAAAATAGATCAATGGTTGCCAGGCCCCGTTGTGGAGTAAGTAGATTGACTACAGAGGGGTACAAAGGAAATTTCTGGGATGATAGAGAGATATTATATGTTGATTCGTTGGTGACTGTACAATTACTCTATGTATTGTGTATAATATGTAAGTATATATTTGTCAAAATTCATTAAACTGTACACTAAAAAAACTGTATTTTATATAAATTATATATTAACAAAATATTCAAAACCAAAACATGCAAAATACATTTTCCAGAACCCTTTTTGATTTGTCTGGCTTCTATGAACAAGCTAATTGTTATTCCTCTAGGTCATATGTCTTCCTTGAACCAAATGATATGTGAGTTCTTTGTCACATGGACATTCTCTTATCTGTCTGTTCTCTTCTGATAAACTGTATGGCAACAGGGCCCCAGGAGGATAAAGACAGGAAAGGGCACACTGGGTTAAATACTGACCTTAAGAGACAAACTCTGAGAAGGAACCTTGAACTAGCAGAGGAGTCAGGGACAGTGGAGCTGGCTCAGGCTACAGGGATAAGAAGCCTGAAGAACAGTGTGTGGGCTGGCCGCAGGAAAGGAGGAGGAATGAGGTGACCTGCTGAGGAAAAGGGAGCTGATAGAAGGAGATAAAATATACCTCTTTAGGTATCACAGCCCTCAAATTAACATGTTTACACATTCATGACACCCAAGTGACTTCAATTTCTCGGCAGTGGAATTTCTCATGTAATTAAGCTCTTAGGGAAAAAAATTCATTTTTTTGCCATTAAAAAATCTGACAAATGGTCCACATGTATCATTTGGACACAGGTCACATTACCCAGATAATGAACTCTTTCATGTAAAATTTCCAGTAGATTTTCAACATGCAAAGTTGTCCTCATATGTTATCCTGCATTGATCCGATTGGAGCTGTTAGTGTCTAGTGGATCAATGATCAGCAAACTAAAAAGTCACTTAGTGCCTATGACACCCATGGCAGTGTTAGAATCTATTGTGTCAGGAATCCTTGTTTTATTAACTCTGTAATTACCTGTTCAGCTGAACCGGTGAATTTTATTACACATTTTCGTTCACCTGAACAAGACCTTTGCACTTCTACCAGTGCCCTGAGGATCCTCCATTTTTTTTTTTTTCCCCTGCTCCACCTCTTTCTCCAGTGCCTGTGGGTTAGCTGCCATCTGTTTAGGCAGAGATGTGTACAGGAAGGAAGGCTTTAAGAATACCTCTGCCTTGCTTTGGAATCTGTTCAGTGGCCTCACCCTCTAGGATAGTTGCTTTAGACTTAAGACTCACTTAGTCTTCAGGAGGAAGAGAGTCAGGAGTGTAACTCCCAGCCATTAGTACCTATGTGTTGGTACTTTCTTTAAACAAAGGATTATATTGCTCTATGGCTGGGGTGGGGAGTTAATAGCATGGACTAGGAGGTCGTTGGCCAGTTCTGTGAACCCTCTCAGTCCTGGAGGGGAGGGGAGGAATAGCTCCTTCCTCCTGGTGTATGGATGTCTCTCCAGTGTGGGACTCAACATGTATAAAACTTTTGTTTTGGGCTGGGGTTGTGACTCAGCAGTAGAGCGCTCGCCTAGCACGTGCGCGGCCCGGGTTCGATCCTCAGCACCACGTAAATAAATGCATTGTGTACAACTAAAGCAAATAAATAAATATTTTTAAAAAAATTTGGTTTTCTGTCCCCTAAAACCTGTACCCTTTCTACTCTCTCTTGGTAAATAGGTGCTGTTATCTTTTACCTCCTTTGTCACTCACCCCAAACCAAATATCCAGTCACTCATTAAATCCCGTCAATTCTGCTCCCTCAATATTTCTCCAATACATCCATTACTGTCCTTCCCCACCATCTCTATCCAAGTCCAAGCCATTACATTTCTCATCTGGACTACTTATCATCCACTGGACTCCCCAAATTCACTCTTGGCCTCTTTTAATACAGTCACCATATTGTCATTCTTCAAAGAGTTCTGTTGTCCTTAGCATCAAGTTCAAGATCATTAACACATCCAAAAATCTTTGCATGATTTCATCCTTTTCTCTTTCCCACCCTAATAACATTCCCCTTGAGCTATTGTTGTCTTAAGATTATATGCAACTATATACATTTTTGTAGTTCTCATGTAGTCATTCTTTCACCTACCGTGCTCTGAGAACTTAGTGTGTGTCAAGCATAGGGTCGGAGCTGAGAATATAAAAGTGAAGAGGGTCTGTTTCCTGCCAAGATGACCTTAATGTCTAATGAGAGACAGAGAAACAAGAAAATGATTATGGGGAAAATGTAACATGGGGCAGAGAGAGAATAGTGAGTGATTAGCTTTGTGTTTGGCACATCAGAAAAGGTTTTGGATGACAGTGACTATACCAGGTCTAGAAGGATAAATAGGAGTGTGTGTGTGTGTGTGTGTGTGTGTGTGTGTGTGTGCATGTGTTCACGTGCATGTGCATATCTAATTTTAAGTTAGATTTTTCATACTATAAAATGGTTTTGGAGTATCATAGAAAGACAAAGCATAATTTGTCTTTCAAGTTATGTATAGGATACTTAATAGTTTCCCACATCATTGAGCTTACTTATATAATAACTACTATTAACTATTGATAATTTCTCTTAAATAAAGCTGATGTAACAACCCTTTTTTCCACTGAGAACTTTTCTATCACCTTGTTTTAAAAAAATCTTTTCATCCATTTGTTTTGTTGTTGTTGTTTTGTTTTGGTACTAGGAATTGAAGCCAGGAGTGCTCTTAACCACTGAGCTACATCCCCAGCTCTTTTTATTTTGAGACAGGGTCTTACTAAGTTGTTGAAGGCCTCGCTAAGTTGCTGAGGCTGGCTCTGAACTTGTGATCCTCCTGCCTCAGTCTCCCTGGCTGTTAGAATTACAGGCATTCATCACCGCACCTATCTCCACTTGTGTTTTTAAAAAAATATTTATATATTTGTTTTAGTTGTACACAATGCCTTTATTCTTACGTGGTGCTGAGGATCGAACCCGGGCCGCACACGCGCTAGGCGAGCGCTCTACCACTGAGCCATAACCCCAGCCCTCCACTTGTTTTGAGTGGCCAATCCAATATCTCCAAATTTCCATTGTTTTGAAACATATATTAGATACACGAAGGGCTGTTAATTTGCAGAATATGGTCAAAATTAACCAAAAGAGTAAGATTTAACCAAACAACGAAGGAAATTAGGGATGTCCTAGAAAGAGAAGAGCAGGAAAACAAAGGTAAGTTTATGAAAATACTTGGCATGTTAGAAAATATATGGGGAAAGTGGCTGGGGAGGTAAGTTAGAGTTACTTGTTAAGAACCAAAAGAGAGGGCTGGGGTTGTGGCTCAGCGGCAGAGCGCTTGCCTCGCACGCCTCGCACGTGTGTGGCCCGGGTTAGATCCTCAGCACCACGTAAACATAAATGTATTGCATTGTGTACAACTAAAGTAAATAAATAAATATTTTTTAAAAAAGAACCAAAAGAGAAATCAATTCAATATCTTAAGAATTTTGAGTCTTCTAAAGTGGTTTCTATGCAAGAAAATCCCATATACTTACTGTGTCATCAGACTTATTTAATAGTAAACTTCAGTACAGAAAAAATTAGACAATCCACAAATGACAGCATGTCAATCACTTTGAGGTGACTACCTAGAGATTAGGAATGAAACATTTAGTCTTCTAGAAATATAATTTTAATATTAAGCTTTTACTGACTGTCCCCTTAGTAAATAAAACTAAATAAAAATTTCCTTTAAAAGTCTAATCTTCTGATTACATCTCATTTTTCAAACTTTTGGAAAATCAAAAACGCCGTTAATTTTTGAAAAATACACAATTGAAAGATTTCCATTGTATATAAAAAAAAAGGATTCTTAAAAGAGAAACTTGATTTCCCTGTTATGCGTATAATGCTTATTTACCATATTCTTTTGCATATGTTTCATGGAAGTATTTTTACCATAAGGAAACTGATTCATAACCACAGACACAAGTTCCATTGTTAGAGATAATATCCTGTCTAAAACCTGTAAATAAGATATCAATGCACTTATTTTTATTTTTAATCCCAGTATCTAAGACACAGAAAAAGGCAGGCAACTAGCTCAATTGGTGCTTCTGAAAGAAAAACATTTATCAATTAAGCAAAATGGAATTGCTGATAAGACCTTTGAAAGTACTGATGACACCTCAGTTGTAAAGAGCGCTGGGAACAGTACTGGCCCCTTCCTTCAGCTAAAAAAAAAAAAAAAAAAAAAAAAAAAAAAAAAAAACGAAAGAAAAGAAGTTACTGACCCAGGATGAAGTTGACCTAGAACTCTATATAGACTGTTTTATTTGAAATGATTAGGAAAGTACAATGAATGGACAAAAGAAATTAAGCTGAAAAATGTAAACCGTAAGTTAAGAGACCTCGTTATTATAGCAATATCGCCTCTTCTGTTTCCTAATTCTTTCTTAAAATGTGCTTACTGACGTAGATTCTGGATATATAAAGATGAATAAGACCCAGTCCTTGCCTTCAAGGACCTAATAATCCAATGGAAAACAGATGTGTATAGCTAACCATAATCATTGAGATACATTAGTGCTTTCAGCAAAGGGCTAAGTAGAAGGTGAACAAAATAAATGATTAATTCTGCCCAGGACATCAGGGAAGACATCACAGAAGAGGTGATATTTAACTGAATGTTGAAGGATGAGTAAGACTTAACCAAATGATGAAGGAAATTATGGATGCCCTAGAAAGAGAAAAGAGCAGGAAACAAAGGCAATTTTGTGAAAACACTTAGCATGTTAGTGGCTGGGGAGGTAAATGAGAGTTATTTGTGAAGAATAAAGATATTTTTCCTCTCTTGATCCACTCCTTTTTTTTTTTTTTTTTTTTTTTTTTTTTTATTTTTTTTTATTATTTATTTACTTATTTATGCACAAGTATAGTATCTTTTTACATACAACTGCTTGTATACAAAGTATATAAGTACCATTCAGAAGATGGATATCATTATCTTGATCAATTGATACTTTACCTCTAAGACACAGGGGGTCAATCAACCTCTGTATTTTGTAGTGGGCATATTTTATTATGTGGCCACCTGAGTCAACCTCCTCCCTTCCTATAAACTCTCTCTTTGGTTCTGATATTGCAGTGACATTAATAAGAGATAGAAGTCCCTTTCTACTACCAACTCCTTCTTCACCCAACTCTGTTGCTAGGGTCCAAACATATGGTTTGGGCTTAGCTAAATGGACACTCCCCCTTTCAAGACTGAATCCTGATCAAGTGGTAGAAAGATGTGAGGACACTTGGCAATCATATACATGGAAGCAGCAGCAACAGTTTGTGCACTGTGGGATTTTTTTTTTCCTGTGGTTCTCCTTGACCCTTGGCATTCTTGAATAACCATGAGCCAGTTTCCACCGTGCAACTAAGAACCCTCACTCAACAATGTCCAGAACCAACTTGCCACTCAAGTTCAAGGAGTTAGACACTGGGAACTTGGAACTACAAGTTCAGAACTTCAAATGAAAGGATTTTTTAGAGATGGAGATAGATTTAAGTTCCCTTATATTAAAGTTGAGAAAACCTGAGAGAAAGATCACCAGGGAGACACTACAGAAAAATAAAACAAGAGGACCAGAGATAATCCTCTGGAAGATGCCAGTATATGAAGAAGCATACAGAGGAGCTAAGAGATATCAGAGGGGTAGGAGGAGAACCCAGGAAGGAAATAATTTTAAGGAAAGAGTTAGCAATATCAAATACTGCAGGGAGAGCAGAGAGACTAAGGACTGAGAAGAGAGAGGTCATTGGGACAATTTGGTGCATCAGAAGAACAAATTAGGAGTGACTTTGCAGATGGGAACTGAAATCTTATGGTTAAGGAGATAATGGGAGGTGACAAGCAGAAGCAGCAATGTAGATTGCTTTAAGTAGAAGCTTAGGGAAGTGAAAGGCCATGAGATGGCCGCAGGGAGATCTGGGGATTGAAAAAAATCTTTTTCACTAGAGGAAAACTGAGCATTCTCCAGCAGAAGACTTTAGTGGAGGAAGAGAGATTGGAAATGTTAAGACAGGAGAGATAGATGATCGATTGTGATCTAAGAGAAAGAAAGAAGTGATGGGAATCACAACAGGGTCGAATGGTTGACCTGAGAAAGGAGAAGAGCCTCTTCTTTGGAAACAGAATTGAAGGAGGAAGAAAAGATGAAGATTAAAATCACCTGAGTTCTTATTAAACATAGAAATTTCTCAGGCTTTCCTGAGACTTAGAGAATCCAAAGACTAGTGCACAGAGACCCTCAATGTGCATTATTAACAAGCCAGGTGACAGTTATGCAGACGAAAATTCAAGAATCTCTAATAGAGGTAATAGAAAAAGGGAGCTAAAGAGTGATAAAAGTTGGCATAGCCCCTGTGGGAAACAAGAAATGGAATAATAAAAATAAATTAAAGGATCCCTAAAGAATCCTAAGAACCCAACTGAGGTTGAAAATCATAAATAAAGATGTCAGTCACCTAAGTATTGTTTCCTTCTGGTGTGCTTGGTGACCCAGGAGGAGTAGAAAAGCAAATGTTGATCCACGCTGTTGGGAATGGTGGCATGAGTGCTATAGATCTCAAGAGGAGACGGAATGAGGGTGGTTGACCCTGGAGTTCGTATTGATCAGGCAGGAAAAGGAAATGCTTCTAAAGGGGATAAAAAGAAGACTTTACATAGAGAAGCTCAGTTCCAAGGTTGGTTGGATGGAAGGAATGTGGTTGGTACTGTCAAACTGAGCTGCTTGTTAATAGAAGGTAGCAACCAACACTAGAATACCTGCTGCACTTTATCCTTGCCTCTCCTGTATCTGAACATGTTTTTGTTTGTTTTGTTTTGTGGTATTGGGGATTAAAACCAGGGCCACAGGCATGCTAGGCAAGTGCTCTACCACTGAGCTACATCCCCAGCCCTTTTTATTTTATTTTTTATAAAGGGCTCACTAAGTTGTTGAGGCTGGGTTTGAACTCGTGATCCTCCTGCTTCAGCTTCCTCAGTAGTTGGGATTCCAGGTATGCACCACTGCACCTGGCTCTGAACATATTTTAACCTGGCTGAGGTCATCCCCAATGTCCCAAAGACTTGCCCACTCCCATTAAGAGACTGACATTCACAAAATTGAGCAAATCCTCTTTGCTTAACAGATCTTACCTTGTCCCTAGAATCTGGGACTGAAAAAGAAAATGTATAATGACAATATCAACAATTCTTAAGTCTTGGCTCCCAAGATTAAAAAGGGAAGGTGTTTGTTTTTTAACTCAAAAATCATTGCAGCTTTCATAACCATTAAATTTTCTATATTAACTACGAAAAAAACACAGTTATCATCATTCATTCACCTAATAAACTTCTGTTATATATCTGCCATGCTCAAACACTATAATAAAATTTGAGAGTCAAAGGAAGCGTATATTTCTCTTTTTCTGCTTTTTAAGGAGATGTCAATTCACTTAGGAAGACAAGATGTAAATTGACAAATTAGTTCTCACCCAAGAACTGGAGCAGAAGGGAAGTGGGAGGCATGTATCAGAATGAGCTTTTTCAGAATATAAATGCCCTCACCCAGGTCAAATCAGAATATTAAAGAAAGTATGTGTGGTTTGTAAAAGCTCTAAAATTATTTCAATACAGTTTCCACAAACTCTTATAAAATTTACTAAATTAGCCAGGCCTGGTGGTATGTACCCGTAGTCCTAGCTACTTGCAAAGCTGAGGCAGGAGGATCACTTGAGACCCAGAGTTCGAGACCAGGCTAGCCAACCTAGCAAGAACCCATCTCAAAAAAAAAAAAAAAAAAAGTCATTTAACTAGAGAATAAACCAAGTGATAGGAATATTGATAGCACTGTCAGATTTTTGAGTGAATATTGCTATTTTTAATTTTAAAAATATATATAAATAGTTTCCAATTTGCAAAATTTTGACATTCGATGGACCTTTATTTTATTTATTTATATGCAGTGCTGAGAATCAAACCCAGTGCCTCACACATACTAGGCAAGCGCTCTACTCCTGAGCTAAACCCCCAGACCATATAAAGTTGTTGTTTTTTTTTTTTTTTTTTTTTTTTTTTTTTGGTACCGGGGATTGAACTCAGGGGCACTCACAACCACTGGGCCACATCCCCAGCCCTTTTTTGTATTTTATTAGAGACAGGGTCTCACTGAGTTGCTAAGTGCCTTGCGATTGCTGAGGCTGGCTTTGAACTTGCGATCCTCCTGCCTCAGCCTCCCAAGTGCTGGGATTACAGGCGTGCGCCACCGCACCGGGCCCCATATAAAGTTTTTAATAGCAATATAGTGTTAGGTTCTCAGGCTAGCCCCAAAAGGTGTAATTGCTGATGTGGATAATTATAGGTCACTAACCTATTTTCTGGGTTTTAAAAGAATAGAGATGTGTAATAGAAGTTTCTTCCTATTTCTAGGCACAAAACCAGCCTTTGGAAATGTTTTTTTTTTTTTTAAATAGCAAAAATTCCTTCGGTGCTATACTATCTCATTTTGGTAACTCTCTTTTCCTGCTCTTCTGCTTAGGTCCATGCACCCTCCTCAAACTTGCATTTCCTTTAAAAGCACTTCCAAATTCATTTGTACAAAAATTGGATCCCAGCATTAATTATTATAGTGAACAATTGGAAACAAGTTGAGTGTCCATCAATGGAAGATTTGTTAAATAAATTATGACATATTCATATCACAGAACGTCACAAACACAATAATGACAATCTACATTTTCTTTTTTGCAAAAACAGCCTTGACATTTGGGAAGGTGTTATGTTATGAAATGACATGAAAGACTGATTTGACCAGGCTCATTGGCACATGCCTGTAATCCCAGCAGTTTAGGAGGCTGAGGCAGGCAGATCGCAAGTTCAAAGCTAGCCTTAGCAACTAAGCAAGGCCCTCAGCAACTCAGCGAGACCCTGTCTCTAAATAAAATATTTAAGAGGCTGAGGATGTGGCTCAGTGATTAAGAACCTCTGGGTTCAATTCCCAGCACGAAAAAAAAAAAAATTAAAGACTGATTTGATTTTGCTAAAATTAGGTACATATGGCTGGGGTTGTGGCTCAGCAATTGGGCACTCACATAGCATGTGCATGGCCCTGGGTTCGATCCTCAGCACCACATAAAAATAAATAAATAAAATAAAAGGTATTGTGTCCAACTACAACAAAAAATAAATATTTTTTAAAAATTAGGTACATATGTGTAAGCACATGCACCTAAGCATAGGTGATACCTGAAAAAAAGTCACAATTATTGAGTTTTCCCCCCCAGTGGTTTTTTATTATGTTTCCCATAGTTTGAATTTTACGATATGCTTCTATTATCTTAGGACTCAGAAAGTATAATAAAGTTGTTGTCCCTTTTTTTTATAATAATGAAAGGTCCTCCAAACTCCCATATCACTTCCCTTCCCTCATACCAGATTTTAAAAATGTTATCTTAATGTAGCTTATCTCCGCCAGAAGTTAAAGGAAGCCAAGCTGATTAAATTAATTTGTGCCAATTTGTGAGTGATTGGTATCTCTGCTAACCTTCAGAACATATTTGTGTTCTCCAAACGTGAATGGATCGCTAAATGATGATACTCAAGGTAAAAGAATGATGAAGTGAAATAATTTGGACAAACATAGGTTAAGGTAATTTTGGACAAGAACGTGACCCTGTGACAGGTTAATGCTGGTTGGGAATACATGTCCCTCAATATCAGTCTCCTGAAAGTCTTACCACTTATGCCACATTCTCTAGTCTTGGTATAGATTGGTACTTGTTATACACAGAAGTTGGTTTTTTGTTTGTTTGTTTTAATGTTTTATTATTGATTAATTTATTGCATCTAACTTAGAATGTCCTTTTTTTCCTCTGGAAATGTGTTAAGACATCCAGTTCTCTTCTAATGTTTTTATAATTTAACTTATATTTATTTCCAAGTGGAATTTATTTTTACATCTAGCATTATGATGAAAATCTAAGTTGATTTTATTCCAAATTACTGCTTTTCTCAAGATCATTTATTCAATCACCCTTTCCATGTGTGGTTCCTTATTTATTATATATTTATTTGATACATCTAGGATGGGTTCTTTATTCTGTCACCTTGACCTGAGTATTTGGCACCAGTGCTAGAACTTCTTACAGCCCTATAATGTTGTAATACTGTTAATGTCAGATGTTACATGTCTTTTTTTTTTTTTAAGAATTGGTGAGCACATGGTGTTTTATTTGTTTTATTTTTATGTGGTGCTGAGGATCAAATCCAGTGCCTCACGCATGCTAGGCAAGCGCTCTGCCACTGAGCTACAACCCCAGCCCACATGTCTTTTTCAAAAACTCTAAAATCCCATTTTCCCTTTTTCATTTTTCCTATAAATCATAGAAGTATTTTATTAAGTGCTTTAAAAACCTTGTTGTGGTTTTAGTTTGTGTAGCATGCAACTTAAAAATTAACATATCTCTCCACTTTGTTCCAACAAATTATTTCCCACCCTCAAAGTATATTCCACAAGGGCTCTCTGTTGACAGTAGCAACAATGATAGAAATACATGTGGTAACTCAGGGGGTTGTGAGTCAAGGGTAGTCTGCATTCAAGTATTGGAAAACTGTCATTTATGGCTTTCAACTATTAGGCATACTATGTAATATAAGTTTCGCTGTTTTCTTAAGTAGCGCTTTGCCATCTTATTTCAATTTACTGTTCTGAGTATTAGATACTAATTGTTAAGTTATCGAGGATTGATAGTCTTTTTTTATTAATTTTTTTATTTATAGTAGTAGTATGTATTACAATTCATACTGCACATATAAAGCATCTTTTTACACAAAACAGTTTGTATACAAAGTATATTCGTAGCATTCAAGTGAGGATTGACAGTCTTTATACCTCCTTCCCCCATTTAAAAAATATATATATAACCATATATATATATGTATGTGTATATATATATATATATATATATATATATATTTAAAATATATATGGACATAATGTCTTTATTTATTTATTTATTTATTGTGTGTGTGTGTGTGTGTGTGTGTGTGTGTGTTACCGGAGATTGAACTCAGGGGCACTCAACTAATGGGCCACATCCCCAGCCCTTTTTTGTATTTTATTAGAGATAGGGTCTCACTGAGTTGCTAAGTGCCTCGCCATTGCTGAGGCTGGCTTTGAACTTGTGATCCTCCTGCCTCAGCCCAAGTAGCTGGAATTACAGGCGTGCACCACTGCACCTGTCTTTATTTTTTATTTTTATGTGGTGCTAAGGATCAAACCTCACACATGCTAGGCACATGCTCTACCACTGATCCACAACCCCAGCCCCTCTTTCCCCTTTTTATAATTGACTTATTTTATTAGATTGGAGACTTCTCTAAGTTTTCTTTTTTGAAAATGTGAAGATTAATGTCTGTCTTTTGCAGATTTTATGAAATTCATTTTGTAAAGCACTCTAAACTTAAAATGAATCATTACATTAACTATCTGTATGATCTCAGAGGAGTCACTTAAATTTTCTGATTTTAGGCTTTCTTGTCTGTAAAATGGGTATAATAATACATTTATGCTGTAGTAATGTGAAGTTATCTATTAACAGTTTCTGTGTAAGAAATTGCATGCCTTTCCATCTCTCCCATCCCTTCACTTATCTGTGGATATCTATTTTGTCAGTCCTCTGCTCCTTTAGTTCCATAATTTTCCTTCCTAAGGGAGTTCCTGAACTTCTCTGGCTTGATACATTTCAACCAAATGGTGAAATAATGTAGTTAAATTTGGTAAGCAATTTAGTATTAAATTAATCACAAATCATTTTAATAGAAGCAAGTGAAGCTAAGCTGGTATCCATACCCTTCCTTTAGAAAAATAAATGGGATTTAGAAAATTATCATTTTCTAAGTTATTAATGATTAGTATAGGGCAATAATTTGGGTGTTGACCTTAAAGACTTATATAGAGGGTATCTATTAGTACCAAGTGGTAATTCTAAGTATAAATGCTGATCCTGTCACCTTAGAGCCAAAATAATTGATTAAACAGACATGTTCAACACTAAAGTGTGTGCGTGTGCTTAATTAAAATTGATTTTGGAAGAATTCTCCAACTACTGTTCCTTCTGCCCAACATTATTTTTTGACTGTGAAAACAAAGTAAAATTGAGGTATTATTTAGATCAAATCATATACGTGAAGTATGTAGCTTTACTTTTTTCTTTCTAAGGACTAATAACTTAGGTATGTACTTTTTTTAATGTCTCAATTTGATTTTATCCTAGGAAGGGCTTGCTAGTGTTCATATTCAGAAGATGGAAATTTATCTGAAGATCCTAAATGTCATAGGAGCATTCAGAGCCCTGAGTATGAGGGGAGATGTGAAGAACAAATTTGAAAAAATACTTCTAGGCTCTGCATCACATTTTTTTCATGGCAAAATGATATTCTACATGCTAATTCTGTCATCTGCTATAAGGGCTCTCCTCAGAGCTGTGAAAGCACCATGTGTTTAGTGTTAGTCTATCCATGGACAGACAATTTCATGTGTATTTGAACATTTCCACTTCCTTCAGCTAAGGATTCTCTAAGGTAGAAATAACATTTTTGAAGTTTAAAAAAGAGAAAGAGAAGGGGGATTTTAAAAAGGAGAACAATTTAAATAATCAGGTTGATTTCCGGTCACAGACCAGATCTCTTTTTTTTTTTTTTTTTAATATTTATTTTTTAGTTGTAGTTGGACATAATGCCTTTATTTTATTTATTTATTTTTATGTGGTGCTGAGGATCAAACCCAGGGCCGTGCACATGGTTAGGCGAGCGATTTACCACTGAGCCACAACCCCAGCCCCCAGACCAGATTTCTTGCACTAACAGTTTCAATACTGTATTTATTGATATACACAGTATATAATTAGTATCTTACAGACAACAATCATCCATCTTGTTCTGACAAGTGAAAACTACCCTAAATAATAAAAGAACTCTTTTCTGACACAAATGTTCTCTGCCTTTGTAAGCTAAGTAGAAATATGCAGCATGATGTTTGTATCAGCTTATCATTTACATTAAGACTCATCTGATTATAGCTTATAAATTTTTTTTTGGTAAATACTTCAATCAACTAAACTAGGTCTTTGCCCACCCCCACCCCCACATACTCTACTCTCTCTCTCTCTCTCTCTCTCTCTCTCTCTCTCTCTCTCTCTCTCTCTCGGATTTTCCCTCAGATATTTCCAGCTCACTCACAGGTTCATAATCATACAATGATGTCAGCCAAACTAAGTGCTGACCAGGAAATAGGAGCCCTGTTTAGGAGAGAGATGAGTAAATATCCCAAGAGAGGAATCAAACAACAAGTGTTCATTTTTCATAGAGAGAAAAATCGCTAAAAAGGAGGTTGAAAAAAAAAGTTTAACCAAAAAATTGGACAATCTAAAACGATGTGCAGATGGGAAGGTTCTAATAGAAGAGGCATTTGGGAGCAGGACCAGTTTCATGTCCCACCTGCCTCCAAAGTTTGCTTTTGGGCAGATGTAACTCCCCAAGTAGTTTTCTCCGTAGTCTGAGAAAACAAGTGAAAAATATTACAGCCCTGGGTCTGTTGGACATACCTCTAGCCAATGTAGTGTCCCTGAGTGATTCACACTATTGGTGGCAACAAAGCTAGAATAAAATAAAATGTGAAAACAGTGTACTGTTAAAAACATTTTGAGGTTTTGTGTGCCTTTTCTGAATACACAGTTACCACATACCACTGTTTGATAGCTTTTCTTACAATAAAAGTCTCCCTGTTTGTTAGAAGTAAACTTCATTTTAGAGTCTTTAGGGCTTCAGTATGAACTTTCCAAATTAAAACTCGATCCAGGTAGTTTTTCTCTTTAACTGACTGGGATCCATAAAATCCCACCACAAACAAATCCAAAAAAAAAAAAAAAAAAAAAAAAAAAGTATGCATTGTTTCAAATAGTTGCAGAGGAGAGCAGCTTTTCCCATCAGTCACCGGAGCTGCGGTTCCCCCCAGTAGAGTCATGTTTTTTAGCAAGATTCCTGTGGGAGACCTGTTTGTGAAAGTGGCATTTGTGATTCAGACTTCGGCTCCCCATGCCAGCTTTGGAAAGTCAAACAGATGTTTCCTCGTTTACCGCAGCATAGCTCATCACTTACCCCAGGAGGAAAATCAGAAGAGGCTGGGGACACGCACAATTCTGTCAGCCACAACCACAAGAAAATGGAGATAGAACGCGCGCGCGCGCGCGTGTGTGTGTGTGTGTGTGTGTGTGTGTGTGTGTGTGTGTGTTATAGATTGGATTAAATGTAAGATTAATTTTTTCTTTACTTAAAGATAGAATGATTCTATAGAAAAAAAAAAATTTTTTATCCTCCACCTAAATTTGCTTTCTTACTCTCTTTACTTTTCCTTTCCTGGCCAAGTTCAGTGTCTTTGATGGGTCTCTTTGGAGTACAAACTTTGTGCTTTCCAGTTTTGCTGTGGATGAATAGGCTGAGAGCAAGCTTAGCTCCTGATTTGTTTTGCAAGAATAATAAGACCAAAAGTTATTTTTTTAGTCACACACAAAAACACATGCATACTAAAAATTGCAAATAAAATGTATTTTGAAGCCGGGCACGGTGGCGCACGCCTGTAATCCCAGCACTTTGGGAGGCTGAGGCAGGAGGATCGCGAGTTCAAAGCCAGCCTCAGCAATGGCGAGGCACTTAGTAACTCAGTGAGACCCTGTCTCTAAAAAAAAATACAAAAAAGGGCTGGGGATGTGGCCAGTGGTCGAGTGCCTCTGAGTTCAATCCCCGGTACCAAAAAAAAAAAAAAAAATGTATTTTGAATTTCATTCACCACAGTAATGTGACTTGGGAATTATACTCATTAAATAAATTATAAAGAACGGGTAGCATAGAGTGGGAAACAATTTTGCATTAAGCCTGAACTAGCATTAGGTGAGATATAATAAGACATTTTTAAAATTTCTGATGAATTTATTTTTTAAAAAATATTGTTTAGTTATCAATGGATCTTTATTTTTATTTATTTGTATGTGGTGCTGAGAATCGAACCCAGTGCCTCACACAGGCTAGGCAAGCACTCTACCACTGAGCCACAACCCCAGCCCCTGATCTGTTTATTTTTAAAAGATGGTATTGCTGATTTTTAAGTTCAAATGCTTTAAAAAATACAAAAATCAATTTTAATCATTCCCATGTTTTTGTTTTGGGCATATAGTAAGTGTAATCTTGCCTAATTGTAGCCTAGAACCTAATTTTAAATTGAATTTTTTTTTTTTTTTTGGAGGGGTAGATGATCTGATGCCTCTTTGCTTGGAGTGAATTTCTCTAGCCCCAGGCCTTAGACCAGTAGAAGGGCTACAGCTGGTTTAGAAGGTTCTCTGCAGATATATGTCTCTGTCTCTCCCTTTCAGACACTCCGTTTGCTCTCCTCTCTTGCTCTGTACGAACGCAGAGTGGTGTCTGTGTTTCAGGAAAAGAATGTGTGTTAAAAGAACTAATGGTCCGACTGTCCATCAGACTGGGCAGCAATGGAGGTCATCTGGCGGTCAAAACCAAATAATTTCAGCCTGTTCCTAAAGCCCCTGAAGCTGTTGACTGGATGGCTGGAGTTCGCCGCCTCTTGTTGCTTCTGTATCCTCTGAAACCTGGGAGTTTTATTTTTGGAGACAAAAACAGACATATTTTCTCCTTAGCAACTGTGTGTGCACAGTGCCTACCATTCAACATTTGCTCAGGTTAGCTCAGCTGAAGTATACAGTCAGCGATCCTGGATACATGTTGCCCAGAATAGATAATAGACCAACTTCAAAACCTAGACGCTCCCAAAATATTGGAAGAGTCTGAATATTTGTGCTTGTTTGAAACTCATTGTTATATAAACATTTAAATATTTAAAAATAAAAAGCATTTCCTCTGTATTTATAAAGAGACCTAATATTCTTAATTGCAAAACTTCCCACAGGCACATATTTTAAGGTGACTTCCAAGTTTCCACATTCATATGGAACAGATGGAAATGGAAGTGGTTTCAGAGTGCTGACAACTCCATTAAAAATGTTTTAAAATCCATAATCCATAAATCTGAACCACATATTGGTTATATTCACAGCCCTTTCAGTATTTCTTGTACCCTATTTGTGAATACCACCACCTGCTGGTCGTTAATGATAAGCTCTCCCTTTGCTGAAGAATCAATCTAAAAGTCAGTATTAAATAAAATTTAAATGTTTTTAAGTAGGTAGATCTTCGGAAATAAAAATCTATTCACTGCATTAGTTTGAAACATCCTAGCCACGATTAATTTACCAAAACTCTTTTTAAGGGTACTAGAAAAAGTTGCACATGGAATATTGTTTTGAAATGAAAGTACCAACTCTTGATTATCCAATCCTCAAGTTTGAGTTCATTTCTTCTCATTCTTTTGTCCACCCACTTTCTAAAAGAAGTGTGTGTGCAATAAAATATCTAAATATGGAAAACAGAGGAGGGGCAGAAAAGCACAGGCAAGATCCACCGACTGAATAATTAAGTGATGACTTCCAAAGATTGTCTGTGATTGAGGGATTTACCACTCTTATTTTGACATTGACTCATAAAACATATGTTCACAAAATCTGTTTTATGGGCTTCTTAACAGGGTAAGAAATTTTAAGTGTTCAATAGAAAAGGAAAATCAAATCATCATGCAAGGAGATTACAATGTACATTGTTTCTTCTAATTGTTCAAGTCTTTACTCATCAAGCAGAAATATACTATAATACTCTATAATTAAATAAACTAAAATATAATACCACTATTGCCTGATACAGTGACAGAATTTTATTTGATTAATCCAAAACTACAGTTTTCCAACAATAACAAAAAAGTGCTAGTTTTATACTGAAGCTGTGCTCTTCAAGTTTTTAAAAATGCATCCTGGTTCAATTTTAATATATGCCTCTAGCTAGGTCACTTTGATGTGATAGTAATACTCTTTTTTTTTGGGGGGGGGGGTTGAATTCAGGGGCACTTGACCACTGAGCCACATCCCCAGCCCTATTTTGTATTTTATTTAGAAACAGGATCTCACTGCGTTGCTTAGCACCTCCCTTTTGCTGAAGCTGGCTTTGAACTCTCAGTCCTTCTGCCTCAGCCTCCCAAGTTGCTGGGATTACGGTGTGCGCCACCACGCCCGGCTTGTTATCTAGTAATACTCTTGAAATACCTTGGTTTGGGGCCAGGCTTGGACAATTCCTTCTCAAGGATGCTCTCCTAACCTCCTGATTGGGGCCAGCCCGCAGGTGGATGTTAATCCAAGACGCAAAGAAAAGACCACCAACTCCAATTTTAAATTAAAGCAAGCTTATATTGTATACACACAAAGAGAGCTGGCCAGTGGCTGCCCCTCCCAAACACTGGGCTTGAGGTCAGCCCCATTCTCAGGGAGGACAAGATTTTTATAGTTCAAAGAGTTACAAAAAATCTTGGGAACTTACAGCTAACAAGGTCAGACATATGCAATTCAAGAGCAAGTAGCAAACTAATAATCTACAAGAGCCCTGTTTGGGGAGATAGCTAAGGGCCATCGCTTCAGGCGACAACAATAATCTACATGGCATTGCATTCCAAGGAAGGGAGTATAGTCAAACCCCACATCAAAAGTTTATGAGGCACCGTTAGTATTAGAGAGAGAGAGAGAGAGAGTTGTTATCTGGTCAAGGAAAGCCAGGCCTGAGTGAGCTCATGGCCTGGGCATGAATGCCAAACAATTTTAAAACATCAAAATAAGCTCAGGCCAAATAGGAATCCTAGCATTTCATAGAAAACTGAAGTGGGCTTTTCATAATTTTTTGACAGGATGGCTCCCTGTCTTAAGATGGAATTAGGCTGGTTTATCAGTGGATGGTTCTCTGGGACCCTCCACTCTCAGAGGCTTGATAACCTCCGCTAGTCTGTCTTCTTTGTAGGCAGCCACACTTCTAATATTTTTAGATGTTTACAGCATTCATGTCGTAAAATGTTCAGTATTTCAGGCAGTTAGAAGTTGCAGGTCTTTGGCAGTAAGAACCAAAACTCTCACTGAAACCTAGTTGTATTTACATAGTCTGGCGCAGAGTTCTATGCCCTATCTGGAAAAGAATGAAATTGATCCAATGCCTTTCCAAAAGGAAGACTGACTTTTCAGAGACTTTTATCTCTTTAGGGAGCTTTTATAGAACTTTCTCAACATTCTTTCAGTGTGTGTGTGTGTGTGTGTGTGTGTGTGTGTGTGTGTTTCCCACCATAAAACCCAGAGTAACCTCTATTACTTTAAGGAAAGGAAGAACCAAACAGGTAGAGAAAAACCACACCAAATCTCTTTTGATGACGGAAAGCTAAGAAATACACTCTAAATCAGTGTAAGAAATTCATCCCTTAATTTCAGAAGTTTGGGTTCAGAACAGCTTTGCTTTGGGAGTTTTTCCCTCATGCTTCTGTAATCACTGCTACCAGGCCTGACTTTAGCTCCCTAATGCTTACATTTAAAGGATCACCAGGACAATGACTGGTTTCCTGCAGGCTCCACCCATCGCAAGTCTGCGAACACATCCTCTACAGGATCCTCAGCTGTAAAACGCCCCCTACTGTTCGTAGGAGGCCAGTTCACTCGGCATTTCTCAGGCCTGCATTCCTGGCAACCAAACCTACCCTGTAAGCTCCCAAGGACTCCTGCATATATAAAGGCAGAGTAAAGCTTGAAACCACATTTCTTCATAAGGCTCTATAAGGCATGCCTGTGTGCCACTCTTCTCTGGGTCAGCAAAATACTTTTTTATTATTGTCTGCAGCATTGAAACGTCATATTTTGAGAAATGGCTTTTAAATATCCTTTCAGCTAATTCAGATAAACAACACATGAAGCATTCTCTCCTTGGAGAACATGGCACCAAAAATTGTCAAGGGATGACGCCTGACCTCCTGGGACTTGCAGACTTGGGGTAGTCCAGACAATAACTCTAATACTAAAATATGACAATTACTATAATAGGTTTTTTTTTTTTTTTTTTTTTTTAATACTGTAGGAGAGGGAGAGATCAATTCCACATGGGGGGATTCTGAAAGCATTTTGGTGTAGCTGGAGTTTGAATTGAATCTAAAAAAAAAAAAAAAAAAAGATGAATAGAAGAAGAATGTTCCTAGCAGGGGGAGCAGTAGTACTGAGGGTGTGGCATTTGTTTTCACCAGGTTTCTTACATCCATGACTACCCAGTTGCCTTTGTTGCTAACTGCGTGGCTAACCAATCAAGTCAAGGGGAAAGGCTGATTTGAGACATCCGTGGTGTGAAAGAGCTTTGATCTGGAGGCTTACCTTCTTGCTTTCTTCTCACATGGTGATTTTTGTATGAATAATGGCATTACTGTTTCTTTTTATTTCCTCTTACGATCTGTGTACATGTTTTTCCCCCATCTATATTGATACACACAGACACACACACACACACACACACACACACACACACACACACCCCTCCAGAATGTATTGTTTATTCTTGGGCACTTTCTAACTCCTCATATGATATCCACAAGTCAAATCAATTAGATTGAACTGATAAGACTACTTAATGACCCTGCTTGTCTTTACAGGTAAACTTGAGGATGGAATGAATCTAACTGCCAATTCATTAACCTTGAAAGACAACTCAGGTGGTTTTATTCTAATGTTCCTAGTGTTTATTTAGAATTGAGCACACTTTAAATATATCTCCGTTGTCCAATAGCCTCTTGTACCCAGTTTATTTTTTTTATGGACTCGATTGATATTCTTCATTAAAAAACAGATCCTAATGAGTTCATTTGCTCCTCTTGAATTTATATTCAAACAGGAGATTTCCTAACAGCTCCTTGAAATGCTTACTTACTAGTTTTAAATTGAAGCATATCATGCTGTCAGCTTTGGAGTTTCTTATTCACAACAAATTCTTTTTTTATTTTTTTCTTTGTTGTTTTTTAGCTGTAGATGGACACAATACCTTTATTTTATTATTTATTTTTTTTAATATTTATTTATTACTTTAGTTGTACACAATGCAATGTATTTATGTTTACGTGGTGCTGAGGATCGAACTCGGGCCGCGCATGCGAGGCGAGCGCTGTGCCGCTGAGCCACAGCCCCAGCCCCTATTATTTATTTTTATGTGGTGCTGAGGATGGAACCCAGTGCCTCTCACGTGCTAGGCAAGGGCTCTACCACTGAGCTACAACACCAGCCCCACATCAGATTCTTAAACCTTACTTTTAGTTTTGTGAGAAACAATTGTCCAACCCTCTCTCTTTCCAATTTTTTTTCTAATTTTGTCATCCATGCAGCTCACTCCCCATGCTGACTATCTTCATTAAGGGATTGGTGGGATTTTAGTCCCTAAAGACAAGAATTTTATTCACTCTTAATGGTGATCTGCTATGGAAGGTTACATTTCAGGACATTATTTATTTTAGTATGTTTGTAACTTGTTTTTAAGGAGGTTTTCTTTTTTCCTTCCTCCTTTTACATTTCCAACTGAGAAAAATCATCCAGAAATGTCTCCACTGCCACCTACTTGCAGTTTGGAAATTTACATGCACCTGACCTTTCAAATAAAGCTGATGTTTTTCCTACCAAGGCAAGACTACTGTTGAGAATACTGTAGGTGGCATTGTGGATTCTTCTCATGTTTTTAAAGGCATGGGTTTTGCGAAATTGCTAGAAAAAACACCTACGTTATAGAATTTTTACTAACATTCACGGAAACGGCTTTTTCTATAAATGTGGTGTGTCTCCTATGATAATTGTATCACTACAAATTATATAGGTAACAGTCTAAGTGAAAATACCATTCCTAAATGCTTTATTCATATTTATATTAGGATTACGTTGCTATAGTCATAATCCTTAATAACTTCTTATAAAGCACATTATATAATGCATTCATGATTATGCTGGGGAAAGCTGTTACCTAGCACATTGTAAAAGGCAGACATTTTAAAAAACAATGTATGTTCCTATTTAACACAGAGAGATGAGTTATCAGACACCGTGTATACTTGTAATTTCATAAATAATAATAAGGTGGGTGTAAATGGCTCTTTAATGCCCAATGTTATTATGTAGAGAAGAAAGTGAACTATTCTAATATAATAATAGATATGAGAATTTTGAGTTATTTTTTCTTCCCATCATCACAGTGGCCACTCTTTGCCTAATGATTTCATTTTATTGCAAATCCTCTGGTTGGAAGCTTAAAGGTTTGACATTGTTATGTGCTTTTTAATATAGGTTGTTCTACATTTTATTCAACCTACTAAAAGTATATTGCCCTGTCTTAGCGTATTTAACTGGAAATTCTAGCTTGAGTCATTTTTGCAGCACTCTCTGTAGAGTCTCCAATTTAAAAAAATAATAATTATGGACTTCCAAATATCTGCCTAAATTTTTAATTGTTCTCCAAACCGTATCTGCTTCATTTTTCTCAATTTTCCTACAATGTCACTAGACTCAATTTTTCAATAATTTGAAAGTCCTAGCTAATTATCCCAAATCCGATCAATCATTTGGAGCACATTGTAGGTGTATATGTCTCCATATAAACACACAAGATTAGTGACGAGAACCCTTTTATTCTTTCTCATGAATGCAAAACTAGGAGAGATCAGAGTACAGGACTGGTGCTTTTCCAAAACCATTCAGTACTATCTAATTTCCCATCTATACAGTTTGTCCCTAAGTGACATTTTAAAAGCAGCTGTAACTTTATGGTTGTTTATGTTTAGTGCTTGTGGAATGGTTGTCTAAGAGAAGAAAAACAAATCTTTGCTGTGTGTTCCATGGCTGGTATACAAGCAATATTATGTTTATACTTTTAAACAACTTCTAATGTAATCTGATTTCATTTGTATGCTGAACACCCTTTTTAAGATTTTTTAAAATCTCATCTAGAGAAACTGCAAGTCATTCGAGTTTCCTTAACAGCACCAGTAATGTATATAAATCTTGTTAGTATGCAGTGCATTACAGAGTGGAGTGGCATTAAAACTTCTTTGTTGCACAGTCATGCTTTACGGAAGGCTTCCAGATCCAATGATAAACTGTGTGCTCAGTGAATCCACTTCATTGGAAAGTGTCTGGAATATAATTTGTCTTATAAGGGCAACCCTTCCACATAATATAGAAGCCAGGTGAGTTTTTGATAGGCACATGGAAATGTGCACCAGGATAAAATAGAGCTTTATATTTTGCATCCTCTCTGTCAAATGCAATAGAAAAACATATTGGGCTTTGTGGGAGACAGTTTATACTTGTTATTCAGGTGAACAAAGATCTTTGCAATTTCAGTATCAAAAGTACCACCAGAGGACTATCCTGTTGGGAACACTGATGATTTACTACATGAGAGCCTCACTTTAACTGACCAAGAAATTCTGACTTTCTTTGCTGGAGGATGATAAACCACTAATGTGTCACACTGGCAGAGCTTTTTGCTAGCACTTGGTGCAAGAAGGCAGGTGGGCCAGAAGGTAAATGTCCTCAGCAGATTCCTCATGTTGGGTCACTTTTCTCATCCACAAGATCCATACCCAATGCAGCTCTTGTGAGCAGATCAGCCTCTTGCATGCATTCAGGAGATGTAGGGACAGCCTCAGAGGCTCCAACTGTCAGCTCTTTCTGCTTCAAGAAATGAGGAAGCTCCACACACTACAGTTATTTTTTTAAAGGAATATAATAAGTTATGGTTATAGGTCATGGTAGTTTTTTCCCATAGTGTTATTACCATTATTATCTTCTACAGCAATAAAAATTGATTGTTGAGATGAGCAGTGTGAGGGACTCTCAAATCTGGGCAGCAGGACGAAATCTCCTATCTAGATACAAAAAAAAAAAAAAAAAAATCAGAAGGAAGAAAAGGAAGGAGGGAGGGCAAAGAATATATTAACCTACACTCCTTTTCCTTCTTCATGACTTTCCAGCAAAATTTTTGAGTGTCTATTGATATGCCACAAACATACCCTTCACAGTGAAACTACAGTTTTAAATTATAAATCTTGAATCTGTGACCATCCGTCAGTGGTTTTGGTTATCTTTAGCCATATCTGTATTACTGCTATACTTATAATACCTTCACACAAAACTTGATGTGATAAAAATGGCTAAATACTGTTTGGATACATATTTGGAGATGCAGGTAAATATGAAGAAACAAATATTTCTGAGCTCCAGAATTTGATAACATCTAGTGGTTAAAACAGGGAATACTAAAGTTGCCTCATTCTGAGGCAAGCTATGTTACTTTTCAAACTCTGTAGATAATTAGATTTGTTTTTAAATGTTTTAACATAAATATTTAAGGTAGAATGAAAGAGTTTTAAATGACAGTACACTAAGTTCCCATTGAATTGTTAGGTTTAAAAATTAGAGGTTGTCCAAATAACACGCTGTATTTTTTTCATTTCTTTATTGCATATCAATTCTTCAGTATCATCCCTGTGCTTAACCAAGTAGACTTATGAAGACTTAAAACCCTCTTTTATTTCAGGGGGGTATTTTGCATTCTTCCAAAATCATAAGAGCATCAGCAGTGTCTGGACCAAGTGACTTGTGATATTGGCCCCATTCCATCTTGAGATGTGGCCACTTTCCCCTCCATATTGAGATATATTTCACAATCATTAATAATGCATCATCCACCTACCATTTCTAGAAATATTTTTTTATTTATAGTTTGGCTCCTTCCTCCCCTACCTCCAATTGCCAAAGGAGCCCTCAGAGCCTCCTGTCCACTTTTACCCTTCTTCCTTCATGTTATAGGCATAATCCTTTACTAGACTTTCTGAGCACCGATGAACAGGTTCTTCCAGTCCCTCCACGAATCAAAGGATCTCCCATAGAGTACAGCGGAAATTCTCTGCATGAAGCTTTGAGAGCACTGTTTGACAGCTATCCTGAGATGTAGGAAGAACCAGGGATGCTGGTGGAGCCCTTGTGTCCTTCATTGTCAATGCGAAAGTATGACCATGTGATGCCACAGATTGAAAAGAACAGACAAGGTTATAGGACCCTGAAAATATTTTTGTTTCCTTTTGTGTCTACACTTGAGACTCAAAATTTATCTTTTTTTTTTTTTTTTTTGCAAAATTGTTTTCATCTTTAAATAGTCCAGTTTCACTGATAGTCATTTCCACCTATGAATTTCAATTATTTTCATAGGTTTTTAAATCATTCAGCATATATGTATGTAATATCAGACCCTTAAGATAGTTTAAATGAGATTGATTTACTTGAATTTTTCTTTTTCCACTCTCTGGAACTTCTTGCCATGTGTGAACTCCTAACACACACACACACACACACACACACACACACACACACACACAGCTGAAAAATATGCATTTTTAAGAAGGGATACCAGTGGCTGGGATGTGGCTCAGCGGTAGGCTGCTCGCCTTGCACGTGCGCGGCCCGGGTTCGATCCTCAGCACCACGTAAAATTAGTACATGCATTGTGCATTGTGTACAACTAAAAGCAAATAAATAAATATTTTTAAAAAAAAGGTGGGGGGATACCAGTGAGAAAGTGACAAATGCTTAGGAATAACAAGTAAGGAGGAAATTATGCTAAGTTTGGCTATTTTATAACCTTATTTATATTGATTTAAAAATGCATTTTTCTGGAAGCCCTTTTTTTTTCCCTTGCTTTTTTGCCTGGTGCATTGAACAAGAAGGAGAGAAACCAATGATAGTCAAAGTGTTAAGCAGTACACAGATGATAGCGATTTAGTAAATATTGCAATGTCAGTTTTATTTCATTTATACAATTTATTTCATTGAGAAATATTGGGTAAAATAGATTTCCAAAACAAACGTTATGACTTATATTCTCCCAGGGTGAACAGAGTGCATTTCTCATAAGCTGAGGCTGCAGATCTCTTCGAAGGAAAAATGATGGGGGTTGATACTACAAATCTCCTAGGTAGCTCTTAGGGTGTAGATTTTGAGGTGGGAAGAAGAACAGAATGTTTGAACAACATGGAATACTTAGTTGTGTAACAACAACTATAATCTCTAGCCACGTTTTGCCTAAGTTAGGGAAAATTTTAACATTTAAAATTTTTATTAGAAACTCTCTTTGCCAGATGACATGATTATCCATTTTAGGGGAATCATTTTGAATTTAATAATTGTATCATGCTTTGGAGGAAGGTCATGAGTTTTTAACCCATTATATACTATGTTCTATTATTCTGTATTCTTCACCCTAATGTGCCACACACTTGTCTTTTACATATAATTAATAAGTATTGGTGCATAAAGGGGAAAATCCTTTTTTATGTAGCTAAGAAATTTTTAAAAAAGAACTTGCCTATAAGGAGCAGAGCAAAATGGGAGACCCAGAACATAGTGCAGGTCACCTCTAATGAGTGCAAACAGATAACCATAGCCTCCATTGTTAGACATAATTCTGATTTAAGATCCAGTCATTTTGTCTGGCTTTAATTTTAATTATATTCTGTTAATTAAAAACAAGATAAGCCCAGAAAGAGGTTTCAGACTCTTTTCCTCTTCATTTCTTCACCAAGGATGAGGCATATCACCATCTCCCTCCCTCTCGGCCCCTGTGATGACGTGGAACATTTGAAGGAGGAGTACTAGCCCATGCATGGGAGGAGCTTCTGATTCATTTCAATGTGTAGAGAAATTTCCATGAAAGGAAAAGAAGAAACCTCAGTATCTTACCCAAAGGAAAAACAAAGCCCCAAGCTTTAAGAAAGTTCAGGTCTCTTTGGATCACAGCATTTGGTTCTCAGGCCATTGCTCATGATATTAGAATTATCTTTGCTTGCATTATTGAAATTCACATGTCTTATTGCTTTGAATTTACATAATTGAAAGGTATTTCTAAGTAACGAAAGTTTAGAGGAATCCTTGACACTTTAAGGGAGAACAAAACAGTGTTTAAGTAAACCTTTTCTTCCAAGAAAATGTCCAGAAGAAACATTATATCTTCTATCTGGCCCTCAATCAAAATGAAAGAATGAATTAATGTTCCATGTGCACCATCAAGAAGTTAATTTGTTGTCAAAATTCTGTAAAATAACAAGGCTATAATGTATTGAAGTGTATAATAAGTAATCCTTGCATTTATCTTTAATCCTACATATTTGTATATATGTACTCAGGGTTTATATTCTACCACACATGCAGATACAATTTTATAATACTGTGTAAAATATTTATATCTTATGTGGAAGACAAGAATTAGAGACTTAAATCAATATGTTTTGTAGCAGTAAATGGCAATTAATAATGTGCCAAAGTGGCGTATTCTGTTCTACCTTTGCGATTAGGAATGGAAGTTACTTTAAACACTGTGCATTATGAACGGAAAGGGGGAAAAAAAGCAAAGAAAACATCTCCTGAAAGAAGTTTCTCTTACCAAAAGTTTTCCTAGTGTTATTTTTATAGCCAAGTGAGAGAGAATTTACAGGGAGCTGAAATCATTGAAGCTAATTAGTTGAATGGCCCTATTATTTATCCAGGGACACGTAGTACAATAATTGCTATTGCAGGTTTGAAGCATCTCAGGGATATTAATTCCAGAGCTTTCATGTCATCTCAGTACAGTAAAACTTCCTAATGGCACCCTGAAGGTGCATAATCTCATTTTAAAACTACTTTTTCTTATTTTTTTCTGAAGGAACTGGCAGAATCTCCTTCCATAAAAGCTGAAAAAGGGGAAGAACTCATAATATTTTCCTCATAAGAAAGCAGTTATATTTTTTCTTATTATTTTTTTTTTTTACTGTGTGACCTTTCCTACCTTCTGATGAGGGGCTTGCTATGACACTTTATCAAAAGTTTATCTGAACTCTGCTCCTTTGCCTTCCCTTGGTGGCAGCCAAAGCATCTCTTGATCTCTCAGAGGGAGATAGGAAAGATGTGAGGCGGCACTGGCTCTGGGCTCTTCCATAGACATGTAGAAGAAGACTCATTACAGAACACAGCAGGCTCCAGGTTAGGTGCAGAGAGATGAGTCCAACACCTAGGCCTAGGAGAAGTCTCCTGTAGCAATCCTAACCCATACCTAATTTGAGTCCCCTTGGAGAAAAGAACAACCATAAAGTCTCTATAAAATCACACCAAGAAATGCCACTTGTGTAATTTTAGAGGGAAATGAAGCCATTGCTCATAAAAGTGCTAGCACTGTCTTGAGTCAGAAGTAGTGTGGGTTGTTTGGCAAACATCCCGCACTCATCTCTGGAAAACCATCTCAATTCTACATTTGTCTTTCCTTACTCCCCCTCCCTCCCCTAGCTCTTTCATGACTGGCCTTGCCATAATTTTGAAGACCCAAGCTCTGGCCCCAAAGATACAGTCTACTCAAAGTTTTAAGGGTTACACTCATAAGTGTCCCATTGGACTCCAGGGGTCAAGAAGATTTGCAGGAACCATTTCATCCATCTGAATCAGCCTCAGGCCCCTTTCTTTCTACATTGATCTTACAAATCTCCAGAGAGAGAAAGATCCAATGTTCCCTTCAATAAAAGTTAGGATAGCTCACAACCTGAAACCCAGCATGTTTTACTTCATGTTGCAGTTTTCTACATGAGAAGTGACCAGAGGACCTAAGTTCCTACTAGGCACCAGGATCATACCACTCCTCCATAGTCTTAAAAACTAAGCAACAATCCATACCCAATTTTCAAGATCTGAAAGCAAATACAACTCTTACTGCACCGTTAAACCCAAGAGAAGTTCTATAGTGTCTACTCCAGCAATAAAGCAGCAGAGACCTCCACAGAAGCTGACAGAATTAGAGAAAACTGACTTAAGTAAAATATGTAGATCAAATTTCCTCCCTCATATTGGCTGTGGTTTTGAGCAGCTGGAACTGTACACACACATGTGTGCATACAAACATGTGTGCAAACGCATGCACTCTTAGAGCTTTGGTCATTTGTATCACGAAATCATAACTCCTTTGTTAATGCTTCCTTGAATTCTTTTACGTCCAGTGTAACTTATTTGAATGGCAGTTCTATTTATGAATGTCTCAAGTAGTAATATACTATCCTGGTGGTCCTTCCCTTGGTATCGATGATAGGGATTGGCAGATTTTCCTAGAAGTCATGGGCTGCCTTCTTGGATACACCTGCAAATACAAGCAAAGTAACAACTAGTTCAAATCCAAGACAAAACAATATATACCAGAAAATCCTCTAGGGCTATTATGGAACCTCTCTCTTGTCAAAAATGGTACCATTTCTGTATGAGACTTTTGGTCTCAAGAATTGCTGCTGAGTAAGAAAACTGGGATTAAAATCAAAGACCCTGTAATCCTGACCTAAACAACCAAACAAAACAGGTCACTCATCACTCATGTGGCTCTCTCTCTCTCTCTCTCTCTCTCTCTCTCTCTCTCTCTCTCTCTCTCTCCCTCCCCTTCTCTCTTACATATATTATTTACTCAAGAGTCTGTACCAACCCTTTGGGGGCTGTTAGAATCTATTTTATCGTTTGTTGGTCACTGACCTGATAAGTCATAATCGCTCAGGAAGAGTCATCACAGTTTTATCAGGTAAGAACAGCCACAGCACAGGCACAGTAAATTCTTAAGACTTGAAACCTATACAGTTATTTTTTTCCAGAATAAATGTTCAGTGAATGCTTTATGCATGTATCAAAAGGTTGTCCACTCTTACTTAGAATTTAGCAATGGTGTTTCAGCATTAGAAATCACTGAGTGTTCAGAGAAAGGATCAAGAAAAGAATTTTGAAATGGGACATAGTCCTACCCACATCTGACTTTGAAACCCTTGTAACTTCTCCACACCTTGAGTTTCCATTTGTGAGAAGAGGAAATTATTTTTGTTGTATGTTTTGGGTGTGTGACGGGAGGCAGGGAGGTGAAATGATGAAATTGCTAATATTTAATGCTCTTCAGAAAATCCAAGCACAGACGGACTTTCATGTTTTAATCAATTTTATGGCTGAAACACTTTTGAAAGCTCTCATTTTGGAAAATCAAGAAAATCCAACCAAGGGTGTTAAATCACTAGGATATCTATATCTTTTGCCCCAAGATAGACTTTTAAAGTCATTAAAGATAAATAAAAACAACAATTCATTTCTAGTCAAGCTCTTCTGTATTAAAGGGGGTTGGTTGGTTTGTTGTTTACATTTTTTCTTGTCCCCTTCAAGTGGTAAACTTATTATAAGGCTCTCCCCATAAAAATGCTGACAGACCCTTAACTATAGCAATGTGAATGGTACTACTTTCACTTTAATTTGGCTTGATTTAAATGAAAAGAATGTCGACTCAAAGAGGGGATGCATTTGGAGGTGATTCTCTATCCTTGGTTTTAACCAACAGTCTTTATAAGTGTTCATTAAGAAACTCCACCAGGCATGTTTCCTGCTGCAGAATAGACTTTAACGGAAGAAATAAAGCTGTGAAGATTCCGTTTTCACTTTGTTTCTCGTAAAGACAGTCAGGATCCAACATAAACAACAATTTACACCCAGCATTTATTCTGGAAATTACAGTATCGTGCAGTTAACGCACACAGATAAATAATGTTTTATGGGGTGCTGTGGAGTCCTTTCAGGGTAGCGGATGTTTTAACCGAATTAAAGGATTTTGAGAACTCAAAGCTCTCATTTTAAGCAGGTTTAAACAGTTAATATTACAAAACATGAGCACAGAGGAACTAGCCCAAATATATTTTTAATGCACAGTTATTTTATTTTCATGATTTCCCATTTTGATTTTATTACCATTTGGCACCTTCCGTTTATACTAAGTTACTTGTCTCCCAGGCCCTCTCCCCCAGGACCTTGCTTGCTTTACGATGACACTCCTTAATCCACATTTTAATCCCCTATATGTCTGCAGGTGTGGAACTATAATTCCTGATAGATGGACTTATATAACAGAGATAATTACAAAGATAAAGAATGATGATTTTAAATAAACAATACCCCCCCAAAAAAAAACTCCAGTTTTTTTAGAAAAATAAGAGAACTACCTATTTAAGCTCATTTCTGACCTTTCTGTTAGCAAGGGGGGCAGGTGACTCAATGGTAGACCACTTGCCTGGCATGTGCAAAGGGTTCAGTACCCAGCACCGGAAAAAAAAAAAAAATCATCCCTCAAATCATGATAGGTTATAACAGTTTGGTATCATTTTAATATAAAATTGCAGTAAATGAAATCAGATATAAATATCATGGAAAGAAGTTAAGGAAAAGCAGGAGATATTTACGTGGCAGCTTCAGAGGAAGTGAGAGACCCTGGACAGGATGCTTCAGGTAAAAAGCAAGAACTCCAACCAGGGGGTTTTAGAGAACGCCCTAGAGTGCTCTCCTGTCCTTCAGAGCTGTAACAAATCTGTGTCATTGTCCCTTTTGGAGTCGTTAGGTCTTCCTAGACTCCTTCCTCCCTCACTTACGAGGCCTCTGTGCCCTCCCAGATAAGCCATATGTGTCAACAGATATCAGTGAGCCATAATTTTTAGTCAAATTCAAATTGTGATTTTAAATTTTACAAAAATGTCTATCTTTTTATATAACCTCAGGAAAGACTGATAAAGTTTTAATATTCTTGTTTCGTCCATAAATTTACGTGAGGTACAATTTTCAATACTATGATAGCATGAGTTTAGCTGTGGTTAAGGTTAAGTTGGCATTTCTATTCTAAATCACTTTTTTAGGCTTTTGAAACTTGACCTTTTAGATTCTAATGGGACTGAAGCTGAGAGAGCTAGACCAACTAAGTGTGATTAAACATACATAAAGCCATTAAAAACCTGCTCTGGGGTTCAGCCCGGTAGTCTAATTAGACTATTTTGCATGGGCAAACTACTATCTATTGGAAGATCTCAAAGCATTCATATTCTTTAATTAGATTTTCTTATCTAAACTTGGGGAATATTGAGGCATATTTCAGTTACATGATTTTGCGCAAGGCCCCCTATTGAACCCTTTTCATTGGTAGAAATTCAGTTTATCTTCACCTCAAGACGCCACCATCCCCAGGCAGCCTTTCTTGATTACTCCAATCTAAGGCAGTGTCTCTGTTCTCTGATTGAAAGCACAAGTTGTCTGCTTCATTTTTTTGGACTTCTAATTTGCTGTCTTATATTACTGTTGAATTGCTGTATCATGTAATCTCCTTGGGCATGAGGATTATGGTTCAAATTGCTCATCCCCAACTTAATGCAGTTACCTATACAGAGAAAACATTCAGTAATTATTTGGTGAAAGACTGCCAAAACATAAAAACTAAGAGGACTACTTGTTCCTACGTAGGCCATCCTTGGAAGAATAAATGGGTAAAAATACAACCAATCAGTCCCACGTCACGAGGTCTGTTCATTGGCCTTTTTTATTGTTATGACCGTTTACCTTAATGTATCTAGTATTATGGATCATTCATTCATTCACTCAACAATTTTTCACTGAATACCTATCATGAAAGAACAAGGTAGATGAGAGGTTCCTGTCCTCATAGGGTTTTATTCTATTGTGGAGACTGATGATAAAGAATTAAAACAATAAATAAAGCAATTACAGATTGTGATTGGTGTGATAAAGAAAATAAGCAGAGTATTATAATAGAGTGGCAGCTTCTTTTAATTCCCTCCATCAGGAAAATTCATGAAGAAAGGTTCCAGAAATAAAGAACAATGATGTTGCAAACTTGAAGTATAACTGTTATGTATCATGTGTACAACTATAGTATACAGTTTGCACTTGTCACTTCCCTCCTGGGTTTCTTACCAGGAAAGGATGGGAAAAAAAAATGTATAAATGCACTTTATGAAAAATTTAAAATGTTTCATATATTGTTACTATTGCTGTCTCCAATTGGAAAAGAACACATGTAATGGTATTTGGTCAAAATTTGATCAGCAACTAAAACTTTAATGAGGTAGGAAAAGGTTACCCTTAAATCATTGAGCAAGAAAATGAATGATAAAGAGAAACACATCAGAAGTATTGGGCTTCTGTTTGCAAGGTAGAGGCCCATAAAAGAGACATCATAAGACATTATACATAGTATTGGCAACTTTCCCTGATTATTGCTACTCCCTCCGTCTCCCTGAATCTCTTTGGTGTGCCATTTGCCATCATTGTCATCTATGCACTTCCATGTTACATAGTTAATAGATCTCTAGTTGTGTTGTATATAGTTCTTCCCCAAAAGAATGTGACTAATCATAAGACAGAGTTTGCTCTCCCACTTCTTTGGCAAAATATGGGTCCAGGATCTCCTGTGCATACCTTGTAGCACTGTGAGTGCTCAGAAGCTTTTGTGAAGAAAGAGAATTAGTGCATATGCATAATGTATCATTTGCTCTAACTTTTCTGCAGACATGGAGTGTTTGCTTACTATGCACTGGCATTGACAGTTCAATTCAGATAGTTGAATTAGAAGAATTTTGAGACTGAAAGGTATAAGTCAAATGGCATGGGAAACGTGGTTTAATTTCCTCTTTTTTAACATTCATTCACACATTTATTCAAGAAATATTTACTAAGTGCTTCCTGGTTATATAATAGGCTGTGTTCCATGCACTTTGGGGTTAGGTGGCAAAGGAGCAGGAGACATAGAAGAGACATGGCAGAGGAGCTAGGAAGGTACTCAGATAACTGCAATTCAGGAGGCTGTGTGGTAAGTGCTGTAAGGACTATGACGGCTCTAGGGAGGCCAGTCAACTCAAGGTCAAGTGATGAGGAGGACAAGGAGGACTGAGAGATTTGCACTGGTAAGAAACCTGAATTGTAGTCAGGTAGCTTGGTGTAGCAGTAGCTTGGTGGCCTTGGGCAAGTCACTTCACCTCTGTAGGCTTTGGGAGAAGGAGAAGTTAGACCATTTGGTCTTTCATGTACTTCCAGCTCCAGAACTCCATGATGCATGAAGAAACTCTTTGAATCAGGACTTCCTTGAAGGATAAGATAAAATAAATCCTTGTTGCTTGAATGAGATAATCTCTGCCATGCTAGGATTTCAACAGGGAGAGGGGGAAGGATGGAAGTCGGAATAGCAAGGTCCAGAGCAAAGGGGCTACAGATACAGAAGTGTGGGTATGGGGAAATGTGGATGTGTTCAAGAAACACCAAGCAATCCAGTGCAATAGTGGTGACTTACTTGCAGGAGAATGATGAGAGAGGGAACTGTAAAGGTCAATCAACCTAATTTATGGAAGTCTTTGAATGCCAGTCTGAAGTCTAATATTCGGCTTAATTGAAGCTTAAGAATATAATCAATATCCTTCGCTTTAGATACCATCCAGATGACTAAATTACCCGAGTCTTCCATTCTGTATGTAAGTTAAAATGTACATAGCCCTTACAATGTGCCAGTCTCTGTTCTAAGTGATTTACATGTTAATTGATAACAACCCAATGAGAAAGGGACTATATTATTGTAGTCATATTATGATTAAGGAAATTGAGACACAGAGAGGTTAAGTAACTTTCCCAAAATTACACTGCTATCAAGTATCAGGACTGGGATTCAAACCCATTTGTTACAATTACCATAGAAAACATATTAGTGCTCTCTTCATTTTTCCCCCTATAAAGTCACAGAGTGTCTAAAAGCACATGTAAAAATATAAATAGATTAAAATAAACCAGTACAGATCAGCCATTCTCAAAGCATAATAAAGGTACTTTTTACCCAAAACTTGTCTGACCAGCAATAACCTTTGACTTACAATCAACAGCAACCTCTCTCATTACTTAAGGAGTCTCAACTGTTTTATCAGAATGTGTTCATTAAAACACAGTTTTTAAAAAACCAGATTGTAGGTTATGTTTCATAAAAACTACAACCATTTTTGAAAAACGCAAATATCCCAGAAACTTGAGACGGGCAGTTGCTCTAGCCAAGTTCAGGAGGAAGACACCCACTAATTTCTTGATTCTGACCACTTTAGAACCCACAATTTTGGAATTGCCAACAATCCCTCAGGCACATGGTTTTGCAAGTAGAAAACTGCTCTCCAGGAAGGAAGCTGAGTCAGAAGGTCACGCCTTCCTCCTGTGCCCAAATTCAAAAGTGAAGGGATACATTCTTTCTCCACCCTTTGGCCCAAGCAAGGACTCAGCATCAAGTTAATACTCCCCGAATTCTTCTGTTTCCATTGTATATGATTATGGTCCAGGATCCAGGCCCATGAACAAATTGGAAGAAACCTTGCCTCATGTTGGAGGTTCTAGAAGAAAAGGCCAAAGCCCATGCTACTATTCAGCTCTGTTGTTCAGTTTGTTTGTAAGTAGACTTTTTATGTAATTCTTTGACCCATTTTCCCTGTGAAAGCATCTTCTCAGTGGATTTTCTTACTTTTTGCTAAGCAGGTTGGTCATTTCTTGGTCTGGCCAAACCCCTTCTTTGAGGTCCACAAGCTTCCTTGATGGCATCGAAATGTGTGTCCTCAGCAGAGTTTTCCATTTTCTTCCCCCCTCCACTTACTCCTGTTTGCTGAAACAAACCCTTAACAGGAAATAAACTTGCCTGGCATGGCCCAGCTGTGAGTGAGGCTTGAGTGAGAGGTATTTATGACCTGACAGGAAGATAAAGATAAAGATAAAGATGAAGCTGACTCGGTGGCTGTTAGCAAGGGGAGAAGGAAATGTTTATGACCCCATCTGCTGGCGTTTCAATAGGATAGAACTGCCTTTACGGCGTCAATCTCCCCTGTGACTTCCTTCCATTTGGGGAGCGATATCTTATTTCAAGATGTTCCCACCGAACACACTGTTGTCCCCTTTGTTTAGGGGCGAGGGAGGAAGGAAGGACTTTGTTACTGGAATGTGGGGATGGGGCAGTATTTATGGTTATGACTCAAGCTGGAGCAAAGGCTTCATTGGAGTTGATTGTATAGGTCCAGGAAAGTGGCTGTGCTTCCTGCTCCTTCTTTAAATGTCATCCACACTGAAAGCAGGACTGTATGTGCTCTGGTCATTATCAGACACTAGGCTAACCATTGTCTAACATTATTATAACTAGAGTAATGGTAGCTTGATTTCCTTGCCCACAGCAGAGAAAAACAGCTTTTATTTTGTTACTTCCTTGTTTCTTGTCTTTTATTTCACTTCTTTTATTTTCCCTCTCCTCAAATTTTTTCTTTCTTAGAGGAAGAATCACTCAAAACCAACAGGTGCAGTGTCTGCTCAGTTCAAAATCTATGTGCCTGTAACAAAAGCAGGGTGAGATAATCCCTTTCTTAGTATCACCCGAGGTTAAGAGCATCTAGAGATAGGTTGAGAATCCTTTGTTGACGTAATGCAATTTTTTAAAAATATTTATTTATTTGCTTTAGTTGTACACAATGCAATGCATTTATGTTTACGTGGTGCTGAGGATCGAACCCGGGCCACGCACGTGCCAGGCGAACACTCTACCGCTGAGCCACAACCCCAGCCCCCGTAATGCATTTTTAAAGTTCCAAAAATATAGGCATATTCTTACAATACAATAGCTCATGCATCACTGAAACCTGTGTTTTATATATACTAATGGTATTCATTTTACTGCAAAACAAGTATTTATTTCTCAGTTTTATTTGTGCTTCCCCCAGGCCCATTAGTACAAATTAAATTTTATATCAAATTGCTCAAATAATCAGCACAATATATGTAAATCAGGGACTTTAACTTCAGTAGCAGTATTGGAGCAGATATACGTGACCATGTTCAATATGGTCTTTTTTCTCCCCCTTTGCAAAAACAGAATTTCTTTCCTTTTTAGTGTTGAGAACCTATCCCTGAATAATGAACTGTTTACCAAATTACATATACAAGAAAGCTCAAAATTACAAAGAGAACAACTTTTCTTTTTTTTCAAATTTATTTTTTATTCTAAGCTGTTAGAAATGACAGCAGAATGTATTACATTTCATATTATACTTGTAGAGAGAATAACTTTTCTATTGCCGTGAGTTTGTCTGATACATAGAACAGAGGGGTTAAATCACCCAATAATGAGCTTTTATATCTCATTAAGGTCCTATCTTTGGTTTTACTTGGGAAAAGTGGGCAAAGAAAAAAGTCAGGGAGAAGATGACCTGCTCCAGTATTTTTTTCCCAGAGAATTCCACAACAATATATATATATATATATTTTTAATGGGAGAGTCCTATGGTTAAGTTGGGCAAAGTAGTTATAATCTTTGAATCTGATTACATAAAGCCTGGAACGTAATGAGTGATGAGTCACATTTTACATGATGGCCCAGGTAGAATCAGTTCACAAAGTGGAAATATGCTGCTGGCAACATCCCATCAAGGGATTAGCGCTATTACAGGGGGAAAACTCATATAAACAAATATCAAAATGAATATCAAAATGCCAATTATGAATTTTTTTATAAGTTCCTCTAAAACATATTCCACCATTCCTTTTATCACACAGGCCCAAATCATGACGTGTTCAGTAAGTCAGCAAGACCCTTCCCAGCCATATTTATTTTGTGTGCTTCCTGAGAATAATTTGTAGGCCTACTAGGGGACTGTCTGTCATACCTGCAATTTTCTGAGACCTTATTTTGAGCTACAGGTTATCAGGTGACATTCCTACTAACAAAGGTCCAAACTACACCATCCAATGGTTCAATCCACCTAACCTCTTGTCTTAAGAGTTAAGCTAGCTTCCTAACCCTGCCTGGCAGTGGTTAACTCCACTGAGAAGCTTTCTATCAGCAATAATAGCTTCAAGGTGGGAAATAAAAAATGGAGAGTGTTTAAATTGTTAATGGGTTTCATGTTCTTGTCACTGTTGAGGGTTTGTTCCCTTTTATAAACTCATAGTTTTTGGTTGACATTGCTTTTATGCGAGCCATCAGCCAGTTGGTGATGGTGTTGCTGTGTTAGACCATTACTGCCGGATTGTATTTGCAGTAAAGAAGGAGAATGGAGGCTGTAAATCTGCAACTGGAGATTTAGGGCTCTGTTACTCTGCAGTTTAGGCCCATGTGCTGGGGAGTCCATTCTCCTCCGGCAGAATTATACCCTGCAAACATGCCTTCCCAGGCACTGATCGACGACATTCATTCCCTGGGCTACCAAGGCACTTAATACGGCTAATTCAGTTAAAGAAGCCCGAGGGGTGAGGTGGATGAGTCTCTCTCTGCTGGGAGCCACATGCCAGGCAGGTTAACTCTACTGCTTCATTCCTTTCCCCATATGAAGCTTCAAGGAGAGGCAGTTACTGCAAACCAAGAGAAAAATAATAAGAAAATGCTTCGTAGGTTGTTGGACTCAGTTCTCCTTCCAGTAGGAAATGCTGCTCTCTTCAAACCCTCTAACCCCTTTGGTACTAAGCTCATTATCAGGAATATTCAGGAAGGACCTTCTTTCAGAATTCAGGATGTGACCGGGGCCTTGATATCTTGACATCATTTTACAAAAGTATCAACAAAATGTGGAAGGCGGGAGACTGATGCTTTGGAGAAAGGTAACTTAAAATAGAAAGGAAAAAATAAATCCCAGTTCTTTACCAGCCAGCCAGTTGGTTTTGAATAGGAGCAGTTTGGAAGATAATATCTTGTACTGCTAGATTAAAAAATATTTTGGAAAGACATCAGTATTGAATATATTTAAAACTGCCTTATTAACCATGTATTATTTCTGCTACTGGATGTTTTATCATGGAAAGAATGCCGGAATGTTTCTTTGGCTGGCAAAAGTTTTAAGCATGGTTTTAGATTCGTTGTGCTTTGTGGGGCTTCCCCAGAGAGGAAGAGTGTTAAATATAGACTCATCTGCGTGATCCATATGAGGCATCTGGGTCTGCTGCCTGTGTCAGCTGTGGCACAAATGTGCATGATTTAACCATACAACTATTGAACCAGCGTTGGCCTATTAAGACTTCAGATGATCTGTTCATGAGCTGTCAGCCCAAATTGAGCTTGAAGCCTGCTGTAAAAGATCTAATTTTCATAATTATCCAGAACCTTCACACTCTCCTTCCCTTTCAGTATTACCCACCTCCACACATGCACCCGGAGGAGTAAACACATACATACGGACACAGGCACAGAAGAGCACTGTCCCTGGAGATTCATCAGGCCCCTTGCCCGAAAATGCACCGAGTTCATCCAGGGGTCAGGCCTGGCTTTGACTTCCTGTTTGAGGAGCCCCATGTGTGGTGTTCCAGCATTGCTAGAGGCTAGTGATGACTAAGTAACCTTTTCACACTCCAGCCTCCCACCAAGAAACAAGGTCCCTTATGATCCTGGACTTGGAGTGATTGGGGCACAACAAATACCTTTTTAATATATAAGGTGGAACTAATGCCAATAGAAATAGCACTTTACTGTCTCATGGACTTACATTTATAAAAAGAGGATAGAGCTGTTGTCTTTGAGGATGAAGAATTTTCAAGGCAACCTGATTTAGTCTCAGAGTACACTAGGGACTTTGATCATTTAGTAGTTGCTTAAGGCTACCTTTGAGCTCTACCTGACCCTGGTCTCCAAAGCAAATCATCATCCTATGTATGGAGTTCAGCTGGTAATATCCCTCTAGGTAACCTGGCCTGAAATGTGGACCCATGGGAACCAGCAGCACTTTCCGGTTTAACCCTTTGCAGCACTGGGGATAAATAGTGCACACTTCAAGGATTAGGTCCTTCTGGTGTCCCTCCAGTAATTCCACTGGAACTACACTGCACAATAAACCATGTGGTTTATGGACATATATTGCCCATGTGTTAAGAGTGGACAGGCAGCACTTTACCAGGTTCCTCTCAGACAACCTCAGGTTTGCACAGCTGCTGATGCTGAAATTCCTTGTCTTTACATGAGATGACTGTATTTCAACACTGGTTGTCAAATGCCCTCAGAGGGCATTTCCCGCAACTCAGGGTTCTACCGTTAGAATAAAGGGAGTTGTTTCCTGTCTTCACTGCTTTTTGCCTTTTTTTTTTTCTTTTTCTTTTTTATCCTGAGTGGAGACTGAGTACATTACTCAAACCTTGGCTTTTCCCTGAAGTCCGTTGTTTACAGAGAGACACTCAGGTCCCTGGGGCTCACTCCCATAAAACCTTATTATCATATATTTCAAGGCATAAACTTCAGTTGTCAGCTCAGGAGCACAGTTTTGAAAGCCCTGGCTGCTCTTGTTTTCCTTCTGCTTCACTCTGGTTTATTTTTCTTCCAGCTTTGGCCTTTTTCCCCCCTCTCCCTCATCTCAAGCTATGCTCAGTTCCAAGCTGGCTCGCTCCTTATTCCACTAATTAGACAAGAAGTCCAGAGAGGCCATTATTAGATTCTGAGAATCTTTATCAGAGCCCATTATGGCCTTAAATACTGCACAAACATTTTACTAACTGAACCCAGGAACATTTTAGCTGATCCATCCTTGGTCTTGAACATCTACCTTCCTCTGTACCTATAGAGTTACATTACTGATGATAGAGGTTCTGAATAGTTTATTTTTCTTTGAATTAATTTTCCTAGAGGTGGTGATTCAAGTTCAGTCTCTCTTCCTCTACCCTCCCTCATTCTAATTACTGTTGGTGGGTATGGAGGGAGTCTGAGAAGCCTGCTTTTCCTTGGTGGGGTATGTGTGAGTGTGTGTAAATGTCACATGTATTAATGTCACCAGTGAGTAGGATTCATGGTTGCCTGTTTTTCTCTCATTTTCTTTACAGAGCCAGGGATTATTTGTATGGACCAATGGTCTCCCTTTTCTTTCAATGGAAGAATAATCCTGCATTATAATATAGTAACTGCAAAAGAAAGCCCTTTTTCTATTTCATTCTTTTCTTTCTTAATTCACTGTCTAGTGAGTTTCTGATTGACTCACAGACCAATTAAAGTAAAATTTAATGGAAGAATAGATTAACTCCCTGAGGTTTCCCTACCATCCATCACATTTTTATAGCAGGAGCTGTGAGGAAGCTCATAACTTCATGCTGTGAATGTGATAATAAAGAGGGCACGGAGAGGATTCCGATTTACTGCCGGGCTGATGTTCGCCAGGACAGAATTTACTGCCCAATCCCCTTCCCCTTTTTATTCAGGAGGAGGTCACTAGATCTGCCCTCGGCCTGGGTCTGAGATACTGAAGGGCAGATTGTCAGGTCGAGATTCTTTCCCCTTAATTGGGGTGGTGGGGGGAGGGAATGTGAATTTCATTGTCCAGAGATGGATATTGTGTTAAATTCATTTCTGTCTTCAGGTAGCTGCTGTCACACCAAGTGTTCATATTTTTAAAGAATGCATTTGATTTGTCACTATTCACCAGCATAGAAATTCAGAAGTAAGGCCAGCTGTGTCTGGTTCTGAGTCACTGAGTCATTGTCTTTCTCTACAAGCTTTTCTGGATAACTAAAGATCTCTCTCTCTCTACATCTTCATAGTCAACATTAATAATTTCTCCTGGGCATCTTTCATTTGAGGTTCTTGAAGCACTTTATAACCTTTATTTTAGTCTTTCTGATGGGTCCAAAATAAACTAGTAGTCTTCCAAACATTTTGCCAGTTCCCTGTCCCTCTTTTTTTAAAAACATTTATTTATTTACTTTAGTTGTACACAATGCATTTATTTTTACGTGGTGCTGAGGATCCAACCCAGGCCGCATACGTGCTAGGCGAGCACTCTACTGCTGAGCCACAATCCCAGCCCTCCCTGTCCCTCTTATTCATCTTAACAATAAAGTGTGGCAGTGACCACAACACTGTAGTCATATGATGACCACCATACCCAGGCCTAAGATCAAATTTGTGTGCATATTAAATTTTTTACTTCATGTAGCAAATTTTATTTTTTAGGCCGTGGGTATTTAAACCTATGTTAGGTTTCATAATGACATTGGATAATCTCTTCCCCTCCCCCCCCAGAAGTGTGGTGAGATAGAATTAATATTTTTAAATCATGTTCTTCAGCTTGTCCTTCAAATCCTGTCTGAATCAAACCTCGTCTACATCTCCCGTCACCACTCCTGGCTTCTTCATGTACACCCTTCAAAGTGTTGTGGGCTGGAAACTTGGGAATGGTCCTAGAGTTACTTTCTCCTTCATACCCAATGTCTCATTGGTCACCAAACCCACTGAATTTACCTCTTCAATGTCCCCAGACTCACACCTTAGCTCAAGGTTCTCTCATCCTCTTCTCTGTACTTTTATGATCATCTTTCAGCTGATCTCCTTCAAACCATCCTCAATGCTAATAAATGCTTTTTTGTAATTTTTGTAATTTTACTGCTAAAAATATTTGAATTACCTTCCATTACTTACAACATAAAGTTAGTGCAATAGCATAGCTTACACAGTGCTTAGTGTGGCAGCATAGCTTCCATATGCTTCCACAGCTTTTGAGCCATTGCAGCATCTGGACAGTGATCCCCAGTTCTGGAGAAGCATCATGATTTTTTCAGTTTTTGATTTTGATAAGAACATTTTTAAAATCACTATCACCTTCTATCAACATGATTCCATAAAAAGTGATATTTTTATGTCAGAAAGTAGGAAGAACATAAATTCAAAATAAAGTTTTTTATATTGAATAACCATAGAATGTTATGGGAAAAAAATCAGTATGCAGTCCATATTTTTCTTATTTTAATGTAGACCTGAAAATGTTTCCTTACTGTGTTTGGGAACCTGGAGCGATTGGAACACTGAAAATACCTTTTTAATATATAAGGTAGAGCTAATGCTGGTTTAAGTAGATGGAGTTGAAAGAACTGAATTTCAAGTCTACCCTCATGATTTAGTAGTTGTATGATCATGGGTGAGTTGCTTGTCCTCACTGAATTCAAGTTCTCTTGCCCATAAAATAGAGGCGATGATTAGCACCTATCTTATATATATATATTTAGTTGTAGGTGGACACAATGCCTTTATTTTTATTTATTTATTTTTATGTGGTTCTGAGGATCAAACCCAGTGCTTTACCCGCACTAGGCGAGCACTCTACCACTGAGCCACAACCCCAGCCCCAGAACATACCTTTTAATGTTGAACATTATGTGATATAATGCACATAAAGTGCCTGGCCCAGTGCCTGGCTCATGGTGAGTGTTTCACAATATTAGGTATTATTATTATGACCCCCTGACCTCATCTGAATTGTTCCCCTGTAAGTGCAGTAAATGAACTACCAAGTACAAAACATACTCTTGTGTGCCTTAGCAGATGCTCTTTTCTTTGCCTAGAATCCTGGTGAATTCCTACTCTTCCTTCAAGATGAAGTGCAAACTTCACATTTCAGTTTACCTTCCTATTTATCTGTCTTCCTCCACTGGCAAATGATCTTCCATGGTCTCATAGCACTTTGTAGATTGCCAAACTCACACCAGGTACTTTACATTTCATTTAATTTCATTAAGTGATTAAGTAACTTAATATTATAGAAAAATGGATTATTGGGAGGTTGATCCCTTTTTATCCATTAATGCAATAAGTACTTATTGAGAACCTACTGTGGTGCATAAGCCTCTGCATAGTGTGTATTCCAATAACAGTAACACAGTACTCAAGATCTGGAAACAATTACTCTCCTCTGTTCTACTAAAGAATTTGATGGACACCTTAATACAAATGACATTTTATATTGTAATTATTTGTCTACTTTCTATCCCTTTCCCCTCTCAACTGAATTCCTTGAGGGCAGTTATCTTAATCATCTCTGTATCTCTGGTACCCGAAACTTTGTGCTCAGTGTTTGTTTAGTGAAAAACAAAGAAATATCAGAAAGCATTCTCAACTTTAAAAATCTTCACTTAACTTTATTAGCTTTATGAGTGAGGGTATGGCTGCTCCATGACTCTGAAGGGATACCACCATCCCATACCTATATAACTATTAAAAAATATCCCAGGGGCTGGGGCTGGGGCTCAGTGGCAGAATGCTTGCATGGCATGTGTAAGGCACTGGGTTCAATCCTTGGAACCACATAAAAATAAACAAATAAAAAAAGGCACATTGTCTGTCTGCAACTATAAATTTTTTTAAATAGTCCCAAACATCTTTTTTGGTGGGTCCACCTGGACCTTTATCCTTTAAACTGTGTCTGAAGCTTCATCCAAACTCAAGATGGTTTCTCTCTTAAATCGATGGATCATCCTAAGCCATTTCTCAATGGCAACTGTAATTTTTTTAAATTTATTTATTTACTTTAGTTGTACACAATGCAATGCTTTTTTTTTTTTTATGTTTACGTGGTGCTGAGGATCGAACCCGGGCCACGCACGTGCGAGGCGAGCGCTCTGCCGCTGAGCCACAACCCCAGCCCGGCAACTGTAATTTTACTGTCAACTGTGATCTAGTATTTTGGGGTGTGTTTAACTATTGGTTCATAATAAGTAAAGCAGGAACAAGAGCTTTGACTGCTTGTCTAACTGCATGCAAGACTTGCCTCTGGGTGGTGTTCTTCAAGGAGTAGAATACCATCTTACACTTGCAAAGAATATGTCCTCAGCATCAGGAGTTGGACTTGGAAAGTGAACACTAGCATCCCTTGATGTCCCCAGTTTTGCTGCACTCCTGAAAGCTGTTTCATGGGGAGTTAAAGCATTTCTCTGATAATGTTTGCCTCACTTTAACACATTGTACAGTAGCATCTTGGATTATCTGCTGTTGTCCAGTTATCACAGTCACCTTAGCACAGGATGGAATGGCTACATTCTGCATTCCAGACTTTGGTGAGAGATGATCTTTTTCTGTGGTTTGCTACTTACATGGAGTGCTGAGAGCAAGACTGATGGACCCACTGGAAGAATGAAGGCTAATACTTGAGACTGTTCGAACTTATAGTTGTATGGCAAGTTAGGGCAGTTTGTTACTTTATGGACCTTCAACAATCATGATGCTTAATGTTCCATGGTTACACATTATGTGATGTTCCCTAAGTACATTCATTTTTGTACATTTCTCACTTTCTTTGTAGATCAGTGCCACCTCCCTATCCTCACCTCCCTTTGCTGTTCATTATTTTTTATATATCAACAATATCACTTCTAAACAGCTTTTTTCATATATTGCTCCCTTATTCTTAGAGAACTCCTATTTGTCCCCCAATACCCAACTCTGCCTTTTGTCTCCTCTGTGAAGCCGTCACATATATATACAAGGAATAAAACTAATATTTCTTGGGCTGCTGCTAGGAACTATCTGATAACTTTTGTAAATCTTACCTTGCTTAACCCTCACAAAGCATTTCAAAGTAGGTATTACCCCTATCCTCAAAAACATTAAATTGAAGCTAAAAATAGTCCAAATGTTTTTCCTAAAGTTTCATGGCAAGCACAAATCTAGGATTTAACCAGGGGCCACATGACTTCAAAACTGGTACTTGTTTTGCCATCTCATACCACCACTTGTCTCCTTTATCTGATTTGTATTAATGTATACTTCTATAAGTTTACTTCTTCACTCAATCAGATTGAACTATCTTTCTTACCAGAAAATACAGCTCCTTGCAAATAGAATTTTTTCTTACTTATCTGGGCTCTCAGAACGTTACCTGACACATAATAGACACTGAATAAAGGTTAACAGGATGGGACTGGATCAGATTAATATTGAGTTGAACTGATTAAGATATCCGTTGAATCTTATAATTGATGTTTTGGGCTCTGTATGCAATTTCCTTCATTTCAGGTGACATGTGGCCTCCATTGTCTTCCCAGGTGTCCATGTCTAGCCCTGACCAACTTCACCCTAAGCAACTGCCTGTCTTGGCATGCATGTGACATAGTCATTAGCATATATAAGTTCCTAGAAACTGCCTTCTATCTCACATATTTATTGTAGTCAGTGGAGTATACTCAGTCTTTTAGGAATAATTAAAATAGTCTGTGGCTCTAATTAAAGTAGTCTGGATATTTTAAAGAAACCTATATATAAGAACAAGCTGAGTGCTGACATCAAGTTAATTGTATTATTTTTAGTGGAGCTATCATTGGAGACAACAGCATGGCACCCAATGCCTTTTTTAAACCTCATATCTGAATACAGAATGTTAAATAACCAGCACCTTGAGCTCTTAAGAGGAAAGACATTAAAGCATAAATAAATAAAGCTGTTATGGAAACTTGGAAAATTATCTCAGTGTACTTGAGTACGAAGTCATGTCGTCATTAAATTACTAGCTGAGGAGATAAATACCCTTAACATCTTTCACTGCTGAAAAAACAACCAAACAACTTGGAATTCTTGTCAAATAAGGGCAAATGAGCCCAAGAGACAAGCTGTTGGGCTCACATTTTTGCCACTATTTCACCCATATTTTTATACAGTTGTAGAATAAAATTTTGAAATATTGTATTTGATCTGTTTAGATTACAAGATTTTCTCATTTTCCCAAGAAGTCTGAATTGGTCCTCTTCTTTTGGGTCCATATGTCCAAACCTTGGCCAAACAGGGAAGACACTGTCCAACAAAGATGCCCATCCAGCCCCGCCATCTTCTGCTTTTCTTCTGATGTGAAGAGCCATCACCATTTCCTCTTAATATCCTTCTTCACCTTAATCCCAACTGAACATCAAACCCCATTGCAAAGCAGCTCCACTTACGTTTCCATACCTAAAATGGAGTTTCTTTTAAATAGGCTGCCCAGAACCAGTGACCTCCCCAGATCCAGGGACCCATTAGCCATGACTACTGCAGAGTTCCCCATAGAGGTGGAGCATTTCTTTTATAAATTTACTAAGGAAGCACTTGCCAAACCAAACTTTTTGGTCTCTTACTGTTTCCCATGATCAGGATTGGCCAAAAAAAAAAAAAAAAAAAAAAAAATGCATCTCATGGAAACCACAGGTACAATGACTTACATAATCCACTAGGAATCCTAACTTTGGATTATCTGTGAACCTAAGGAAAGGAAGATCTGGAAGTGAATTTATTTGGGAATATCAGAAACTGTTAGTTGGGTTTTGTAGACTGAAGTTCTGGCGCTAATCATTATTCTGCGAAATCCTGAATGCTGTTGCTTATAGCTTCCTACACAGGCAGCGTCCCCATGGGAGTCCTACTAACGGTCTTTTGTCAGGCACTATCAGCAGTATTGAGCCAACCTGAGCACCCTATTATTAATCCTTTTCTCCTGGTGACATGACAGCGATCGATGTCTGAACAAGCTATTGAAACTGTAGCAATCAAGTGGACTCCAGTTAATCCAATGGGATACTTACTCAGAGCCTATGGGAAGGGCAGGGAGTTTTTTTTTTCTAACTCCATACTGTTCCTATATTCATAGATTTTATGCTGCCATGATATGGGTAAAGGTTGACATTTACCCAGGCCTGTAAGGTACACAATGAAACCCTTACCAATGACTCAAATACATTCATAGCACTTTCACAACCATCTGCTACTTCTGTAAATATAAAAACTTTTGATCATTATATAAATATTTGAGCCTATGTCATTGTAAAGCAAGAACATTGAAACCCTTTACACAGGAAGGTACCCACCTGGTCATGTTTTTGGACTCATAAAAATCAATCAGCAATTACAAAGAATAGTATTTAGAACATAAGCTTATCAGATTTCCTATCCCTTGTTTCAGATGAAAGGAAGTCTGAAAAGTGGTGCCCCAACCTGGCTTTGTGCACAGATGCCTGGGTCCCATCTCCACAGATTGTGCTTCAGTTAATTTGAGACAATGCCCAGGAATCTGCATTTTTAATTTCCAAGGGGACTGGCCAAGAGAAGCAGTTTTTAAGCTTTATTCCAAAGTGCTTTAGGGCTTCCTAAGGGGCATCTAAGTGGTTCATAGGTGATGCAAAAAGAGACAAGAAAAAAGAAGATCAGGAAAGAGGGATGTGTTCTAAGCTTTGCTAGAAAGTATATCACTTTCAGCAACTCAGCTTAACTTTATGGCTTAGTTTCTCAGACTATAAAATCTTTATCAGTAGCACATGCTATTATTTCTTTTACATAGATGTTTTGAGAAGAATGAATAGGAGAGTATAGAAGAATAAAAAATTACAAAGAATAAAGCCAGCTTTCCAGTCAGTATAGAAATCTATGTAGTCTCTGCTGAGGTCATATAGTCCCTGATGGAAATGAACCTACCCCTACAGTGGGGCAGGGCTGCCTATCACGTGACCACCATTGCTCCCTGGAACTGGAGCAGGGGCTCTCTAGGCACTGACGGATTTTCTAGTGCTGAACTTAACCCTCCCTTTTATTAGTTGCTGGACCTTAGTACTCCCATTACTCCATGTTTCTATGGGACAGCCCTTCAAGTATCTAGGGACAGTTTTTCACATCTCAGGCTAAAATTCCTGGATTTCTTTTTCTTTTCCTTTTGCATTTTGAGACGGGGTCTTGCTAAGTTGCTTAGGGCCTCACCAAATTGGAAAATCTGGCTTTGAACTTGGGATCCTCCTGCTTCAGCCTCCCCAGCCACTGGGATTACAAGCGAGTGCCACTATGCTCAGCCTGGCTTTTTTAAACTGTTCTTTGGTTAACTCAGTTTCTGAAAGCTTTTTACCTCTGTAAAATATTTGTGTGGTAGCCTTCCTCAAACTATGCCAGTGTTTAATTTGCTTTTACTTTCTGCACCTGTTTTTTTATTCTTCACTCAGCCCTCTTTCCTCCTTATGTTTATTTTTAATTTTCTGCAGCGTATGTTTATGCAACAGCTATTGCAGTAAGCCCGACTACATTATTCATTGTTTGTGAAATAACAGTGTAGTTGCTGGACTGAGAGAACACTTAGTGCAAAGACGTCTCTCAAGCATGGTTATGACAGAATCACTTAAGGGAGTTTGTAAAAAGTGTAAATTTCCAATGACTTCAAACAGAATTTCATTTTGAGATCCAATAGAATGGAGGTGTCTTTAAGGCACCCAGGTGATATGAACGCAGCCAGTATGAAAACCACTGTGCACATAAACTTGAGAATACTATAGTTTAAAGACAGTGGGACAGTGAGACCTAAGCCCTGCCTACATCTATCCCTTAACCTGTGCAAGTTACTTTATTGCCCAGAGCATTCTTTTCTCATCATCTATATCATGTCTACCTCCTACATCAAGAGGATTACATGAGATGACATATATAAGACACTTCATTATCATAAAAGACTATGCAGTGCCTTTTTTATGTAAGTATATTTTTATGTGAGGCCAGTCAGGTTAATATTTTATTATGCCTCTGTTCTATTCCATTTTGATATATTTATCTAATAAAGGCTTTGGATCTTACCATAGTCTCATTACTTCACTCATTCATAAAACAAATTTTAAGAGATGATTATCTTATTTGTGTATATGTTTTTGTTTGTTTTTTAAAAAATATTTATTTATTTACTTTAGTTGTACACAATGCAATGCATTTTATGTTTACGTGGTGCTGAAGATCGAACCCGGGCCGCGCATGTGAGAGGCAAGCGCTCTGCCACTGAGCCACAACCCCAGCCCCTTTGTTTGTTTTTTTTAATATTTATTTTTTAGTTGTATTTGCTTTATTTTATTTATTTATTTTTATGTGGTGCTGAGGATCGAACCCAGGGCCTTGTACGTGCTAGGTGAGCGCTCTACCGCTGAGCCACAACCCCAACCCCTGTTTTTGTTTGAGCAGTCAACCAGCACATTATTTTTTACTGGGCATGATCTCCCCTCTTCTCATCCAGCACTTCTAGAACAATCCGCAGGAGGAGACTCAAGTTTAACACAAAACAAAGCTTTGTTGATGCCCTAACCTGGCATAGCCATGAGCAGATATCCTGGAAGGCTCCCCTGCAAACAGAAAGTCCTAAGAAACAGGTTGCAACAAGAAAATTGCCTGGTTTATTATTTTTAATTTAATGAATCTTGTTCCTGTAAAAATTTCAGGGTAGATATTCCAGGAAATCCACATCCTTTTTTAGCCCTAGAGCAGACAGTAGTGGCCATGGCTGGGCAAATATGCTTGACCTGCATTCTGACCCAAAGGGGTATTGTCGAAAAGCGAGAAGGATTTTTCCGTTCAAGGTCTGAGCCTGGATGTTCTGCCCTTCCCACAGAGACGGTCAGCAAAAAGGCAAATTTTAAAACTCAGTTTTGTGACGTGTGCACTTTCCACTAAAAACTGGACCAAGCCCAAGACTCATTTCTCAGAGCTCCCTATCCAAGCGCAAGATGAGGAATGATCTTTGGTCATTAGCGCTTGGTTGGGAATAGCCCGGAGGTGAAAGAGTTGCTATTGGATTTCATTAATCTGAAGAAAAGTCTTTAGGTTAAAACATCTTCCTGGCGTTTTAATTGGGGAGGGTAACATTGGTGTTCAACACCAGGCAAAATACATAAACTCAAGATGAAGGGGGGAAATTGTGATGAATTGAACCTGAGTAAAAAAAAAAAAAAAAAAAAAAAACTGTAAACGTTGGATGATGACAAAACTTAATTGATCCTTCTAGACAGCTGATGATCAATCTTTTGCTTCATTTCCAAGTCTATGTAATAAAAACAAAAATACATTTTTCATATGAAAACTTCAGAACCCTAAGCTGAAAAGAAGATTAAACCACTTGTTTTCTGGGTGCCAGACACTGTGCTAGATGTTGGGCAAAAAGAAAGATCCAGCCCTTGCCCATGGGGATACCTAGATGGGAACGCAGATCCAGGACGCACAGACACCCAGGAGGGAAGGCAGTGCCCAGGAGAAGCATGCCAGCCTCCCCTTTAGGCTGAGCAGTAGAGTTCTCCTTATCTGCCTTTACACTTACCCTACCTGCTTGTAGAGGACCCTGGGCCAGCTGATCACAGCAGTGCATTAGGAGTCCCGCCACTCTAGCCTTTAGCCAAATCTGTGGTACCTAGTTCTCCTTCCAGTCTTCTGAAATGCCTGGGACCTGGCCTTAAACCCCAGCCAATAAGCTGAAAGGTTTGACTGTGAGTTCTGCCACTCACTGGGCAAGTTGCTTAATCTCCCTATGCCTTAGTCTCTTCATCTATGAAATGAGAGTGTGCCTATCTCACGAACGGGGGGGTAGGTGGGGGGGGGAGTTGTGTTTGGTTGGTTGGTTGGGTTTTGTTGTTTTACAAGGAATTTAACCAGGGGTGCTTAACCATTGAGCCACACATCCCCAGCTCTTTTTCATATTTTATTTAGAGGCAAGTTCCCACTAAGTTGCTTAAGGCCCTGCTAAGTTGCTAAGGCTGGCTTTGAAGTTGCGGTCCTCCTGCCTCAGCCTCCCCAGCCACTAGGATTACAGATGTGTGCCACTGCACCTGGCCTCACAGGGCTCTCATGTGACCTAAATGAGTTGATGCCTGTGAAGCACCTGGAAGGATCACTGGCACCTAAGTGGATCCTACTCAGAGCCTCAGGCCATTTCCCCAGTGCTAGCATAATACCTAGTTCAAGGCTTCAATTATGCCTACCTTCACTGTGTGCTGGGTACAATCTGAGAATTTAACACAACCCTGCAGAAGTATCTGAATGATGTGCTCCAAAAGCAGAAACCACCCTATAGAAGCATCTATGATTAGCTCTGACCAGATGTCAGGAAACATTTAGGGCCATTCAAGTGTCAGTGCTCTCAATGGGAGGTTTATTACAACACAGATGTGCTACATCATATCCTTGATCCAGGCACAAGACACAGTAAAAAAATTAAGTAGTGTAAAGATGGTTTGACTTCTGTGGTAGGTTAGAAAGCTCTCTCATGCCCCCCCACCCCATGCATGCATAGCTGATCATATTTCCTGCAATCTTAATAGTATTGAATAGCATCAATAAATAGCATCAGTGTTTCTCTATGCATAAACCTACACTATGATCTAGGCATTAAATATGGGTTATAATGTCTCTGCTACTCATTAATGATCAAGATATGTAGTATGGAAACATATTTTCAAAGGCATAGGGAATTTATAGCTCCCATATGTTGTCTTGGTTTAACCAGCATTTATGTAGTGCTTACTGTGTTCCAGGCACAATTCTAAGCACTATTCAAACAATAACTCATTTTATCTTCATAATGCCATATAAGACAGATGTTATCATACCCCCATCTTGCAGATGAGAAAACTCAGACACAGAGAAGTTGAGTCATTGCTCAAGCCTCACAGCTCATAAGTGGTGGAAACGGGGTTCAGAGCAGGCCATCAAGCTGCAGAGTCACCAGCACTCTCTACTGACTAGTAAACATTTCTTCCAGATGCCCCAATTAAAATTAAAATGAGCTGCTCTTTGAGGCTATGTTCTTGAATTTCCTCTTGATATAAATTTCCAAATTGCTAATACTCCATATTCCATAAAATTCTAACAGTCTCAACACAGTGTTAATGTTCATTTGGCATTGATTAGTGGCTATGGGGATGCATAAAAGTTGGATTTTAAAACATTTTCCAGTCCCTTTCTCTATTGAGCCCTGGTAACAGGGACCCCAGGTAGAAATCAAAGAGGATCTGGTAATCTAAGGCCTAGAAAGGAGCTATCTGCTCAAGTGCCCCAGCCCACTCATTCTACAAAACAAATGCAGATAAATCAAAGGACTTGCCACTTGTGGAAGTGCGGGAACCCACGTACAGGAAAGAATGAAAAAAGGCAGTTGAGGAAACAGTCCTGCTGGAAACTATCTTAACTTCTCCCAAACCAGGGTTCCCTCCACTACACCAAGTTCTCTCTCCATCCAGAGAAACTGAAGTAAGACTTGAAGGAAACCCAGGCCAATCCTGGAAGTCAAAGTAGGGGAAAATCCAGAATCCAAGTTAGGCAGGGCTGCAATATTTAATCTGTGCTGGAATCCAAAACAAGGTCAATAGCCAAAACTAGAGAGGCAAAGCCAAGATCAGAACAAGAGGAAGATGCATTAAAGGGCAAGGCAAGACAGGTAGCTCAAGTCCAGTCAGACCAAAGGGAGTCAGAGGGAGTAACTGGAATCGCAACAACCTGCCCATATCAAACTCCAGGTGTTTAAGAAGGTCACAAAGTTGGTGAAGGGTGCACTCTCACCTTAAATGCTATTCATTCCCTCTGAATGATAAGCATCAGGTTTATCATGAAAATTATGCAGAATTTTTCAAGGAGGCCAAAAATGCCAGAATCGAGTTTAATGTCCACTTCAGAAACATAGGTGAGATTATGAGTTACTGCAACTCATCCAAGAGGTCTGTGCACAGTAAGCTTCTTAGTATCTTAATTTATCTGCCAGTGAAGACTGGAGGACTGAGACAATTCAGCTGGGAATTGAACCTGTGGTTCCAGGAAGTCTAGATATTTCAAACCTCATGCTTAGTCCATTAAGATATCCCCTCCAAGAACATAATGTAGTTAAAGTAGACTCAGATATCTTTAGTACAGAGAGTGGATTTTATTTGCACTTTGGGAATTTCTGATCCATAGTAGGGAGAGATACAGATGAGACTTACCTTACAGTAGTGCCTATAGAATAATGCATGTATGTCGATGTACATTGTCCCTTTTTTGATTTACGGTTAAGAAAAGAAAAACCATCTTGGGGGAAAAGTAGATTACAAATGCATTTGCTAAATGGGGGCTTCATACATAATCCCTCTCTCTTACTCTTCCTAAAGACCCACTCTTGCCTCTATCAATAGAATAGAATAAATTATACTTATTCAGAGAATCTGAAGAGAAACCACAGATTTCACACATCTGTCAGGTGGGTCAGTTTGTTTGGGGGACAGTAGGGGAACATCCTGTACCATTACAGGCTGTCAGCCACAGAGAATGTTTACTAATAAGCCTAGCCATTAGGTTGGGTCAGTGATGGATGGTCTATGTCCCCCTGCCCTGGCCTGGCATGTGCTGTGATACTCACTGACCAGCAGCAGCTGTTGTACTAGCTGCCTTGTTAAGGGTCTCGCCAAGTGACATCAGCTATACATCACCCTGGCTGATACCTTTGATTATTTGGACAGCTCCTGGCATGATGAATCGTTGGGATTGATCTGTCTTTTCTCGCACGTCCTCTTTACCCATCTCTCTCTGAACTCTTCATCCTTAAGACCAGGGTCCTTATTACGGCTCTTTCAGATGTATGCACCTTCTACCCTCTGCAATTTAAAGGACCTGCTCATTTTGGTGTCCATAATGAGAGACTGGGATGAGGCTGAGGAAATAAGTGCATCATAGTTAGAACAGGCAGGCAAGGGAAACAGCAGTCATTCTCTTGCAGCCAGAAAAGCAAGGAGAAAAAAAAAAAAAAAAAAAAAAAAAAAAGCTTTTTTCCATGGGTATCCAGGGCTCGCAGCTTTCATTACTGAGGTCATGGGCCTTCCACATATTCCATGTGGTACAAATTAAATTTGAATGCTGTGGGTAACCTGAACAATGCCTTCTATTTATAAAATTCCTCTCTTCCAAGGAGTACAAATCATTTCACACACAGTATCTCGAGCATCACCATATTTCTGTAAAAGAAGCTTTATCATCTTGATTTCACAGAGGGAAAAAAATGAGCACAGAGGGGCCATATACCCAAATCTACTTGATAAATAAATGTGCAGCAAAATCAATAACAGGACCAAGAATCTCGAGCTCCCCGGTATATTCAGTCTTCAATTCATCGATTTATAAAATGTTTATTAAGCACCTACTGTGTGTGCCAAGAGCCAGGAATACAGAGAGCCTATCCAAGTGTAATGTGTGGAGTCATTAACTCATTCAGTCCCATTTATCTCTAACTCAGTATTACTGAGGGGGAAGCATATTAAAATATACTGTTTTATTTTTACTATGAAGAGTTTACATGTATATATTAGGGACACGAGCACTATTCCACTTGACCATGAATTAGCCAGAGGCCATAGTGAACTGTTCTTCCCTACTAAATTATAAATTCCTCTTCCCTACAGTTATAATTCTTTCCAAATCTGGTGAGATTGAGTGGATTCAAATAAGGTTATATAAAAGCAATAATTCTCAAATGTATTCTAGTACACTTGGCAAAACCTCATTAAATATATGTTTAATTCCATTATATGAACAACTCTGCTGAAATAAAATATGGTCATATCACATGTATATAATATATACTTTCAGCTAGGAGATGATCCCCTTACCTCCCAAAAAGCCCTCTGAACTAAGATTAAATTTAAATTAAAATGTATATATGTTACGTATATTTTTTCATTGTCTGTTCATTTTGGCTATGTACAGAAAAGTGGTAAAAAAAAAAATAACCCAAGGTTTGGAGCTGGGGTTGTGTCTCAGTGGTAGAGCGCTTGCCTGGCATGTGTGAGGCCCTGGGTCTGATCCTCAGCACAGCATATAAATAAATTAATTAAATAAAAGATCCAAAAAATACTAATAAAATAAATGAAGGTTTATGAGAAAATTTTTAAATTTAATAACATTTTATTCATTAATTAGGTCCAGATGTGTTGCCTCATTCCAGAAAGAATCTAAGGCAAGAACTAGTTTACTTGTTAAGAATTATTGTTGGGGCTGGGATTGTGGCTCAGCGGTAGAATGCTCGCCTAGCACGTGCGCTGCCCGGGTTCGATCCTCAGCACCACGTACAAATAAACGCATTGTGTACAACTAAAAGCAAATAAATAAATATTTAAAAAAAAAAGAATTATTGTTTTATTTGGAAAAGGGAATAGCTCAGTCAATAGCAGAATAGTTACAGAACAACTATATTTATATCATCTCCATCACTAGAAAAATACTGGTTTTATCCCATTATTTTCTGACTGAAAACTTCCAATGAGTCTGTATAACACAGAGGAAAACTGGATTATTGGAATGTCTTAACTTGGCCTCTGAGGTCTTTGGGAATGTCAAGTTTATTTCCTAGAACAGAACCACACCTGCCCATTCAGCAAAAGCTCTGGGCTTCTGTAAGTTCCCATTGTCCAGGAATACTCCATATTCAGGGTGGACATTGAAGCCTTGCTTACGCTGTTGCCTCTCTGAAAAGCTCATTCCCCCAGTCCCTGTCCCCTCTCTGCCATCTCTCAGGGTCCAGTCATGGTACTTTTCTCCACAGTCTCTGAACACCACCTTCTCTGAACTCCAGGTGTTTATTTTGGCACCTCATCATATTCTTTTTATATAGTTGATTAACAATTTCAGGTATTCAGCTAGAGGCCATTGTTCCTCCTCTCAGCACCCACAGAGCCAGTGGTAATGTTTCAAGTGAATGAGAATAACCAAATGCAGACGTGTTGACTGTGAGTCACAAAGAGCCCACAGAAACTGGTTACATTGCCTTAATTTCAACAATTAATTATTTTTTGATATATGTCATAGTTTTTCTAGATTTGATTGGTGGAAATTTATAGGCATTTCTGGACTGAGACTGATTTAGTGGTTCTGTGTCCTGGTCTGTCAAGATATATATGCACACAGGACATTTGTTCCATGCTCCAGTTTTCAGCAGCTCATAGAGTCAAAAAGACAATGCCAGTGGGGCTTGGTGGTGCATGCCTGTAATCCTAGTGGCTCAGGAGGCTGAGGCAGGAGAATCTCAAGTTCAAAACCAGCCTCAGTAATTTAGCAAGGCCCTATGCAACTTAGAGAGACCCTGTTTCAAAATTTAAAAATAAAAATAAAAAGGGCTGGGGACGTGGCTCAGTGGTTGTCCCTGGGTTCAATCCCCAGTACCAAAAAAAAAAAAAAAAAAAAAGTATAATTGCAGCATAAAATTGTAGCATATACATGAGAATTTAGTAGTAACTAGGATAGAATCCAAGGAATTGGTCATACAATTCAGAAAACTGCTGTGTTACCTGTAACTAAGCACTGGGGTCTTGGTTATTTCAGAAAGCCACTCCAGAGAAGTTAGAAACCTGCAATTGGAAGAGCTTTAAATTTCCACGTAATCATTTTTTTTCTTACATCGGTTTTTATGTTGCATAAATCTACTTCTGAGTCCTCAGACCTTAGTTGCTATAACTCAGTTTCCATTTACCAAGCAAGAATCAGCACTTTTTAGAATGCCAATATCTTGAAAACCACATGGGAACTGGGCTAAAAGTCTAGTAGCACTTTAACACAGAAGGGCTTGACTTCAAATTGTGCACCTTTCAAAAGGGTATTTTAGGAAGCATTAAAAGTATTCTTCTATATGTGTCTTCTATTTCAACTAAGTACATATCTCAGCTACAAAAGCAGAAAACAAAACCCAAGGCAATTCAATTACATCTCTTAAATATGGTTTTTCTTAGAGACAGAAAGAGTTTAAGAGTATGGGGGCTGGGATTGTGGCTCAGCTGTAGAGTGCTCGCCTCGCACGTGTTGCAGCCTGGGTTCAATCCTCAGCACCACATAAGAATAAAGGCATTGTGTACAACTAAAGCAAATAAATAAATATTTTTTAAAAAAGAGTTTAAGAGTATGGAGGAAGAGTGAATGATGGGAAGAAAACTTATGCAGTTTTCTACCATCTCTTTTCTATCATTTGTATTTTTTAAGAAACTCTATTTCTCCTATTTACAAAGGGTTTCCTCCAGTCCCAGCTCCTTTTAGTTCAGTTTAGCTCCCCAAGGGCTCTTTTGTGATTCCCTCTACTTCTAAAAGCCTGTGGGTGATGGCAGCAACTTAATTTCTGAGTCAGTGTTAAGTGTTCCAAGTTACCATTTAAAGAGACATTTCTGGCACCATCCACGTTGCAATTCGATTTATTATAACAAAAATCCTTAGCTGAGCATGGTGACACATGCCCATAATCCCAGACGCTCAGGAGGCTGAGACAGAAGAACCCCAGGTTCCAGGAAAACCTGAGCAATTTAATGAGACCCTTTCTTAAAATTAAAAAAAAAAAAAAAATGAAAATAAAAAGGACTGGAGGTATATCTCAGTGGCAGAGAAACCCTGGGTTCAATCCGCAGTGCCAATTTTTTTTAATCCTTTGTGTTTACATACTATATGTGATCATAGAATCTGTACAATTTGGAGCATTAACCAACTGGACTTTCTCCTTTCTTCATCACTTTCTCCTTCATTCTGTTGCAGGCAGGCAACAGAAACCTCTAGAAAGAGAAACTGAGTTAAGGATGTTTCGATATTGATCACTGAGCTTAGGGCAAGGGCCCTAAGTTTCCAGTGCTCTCTGCAAAGAGCAGATTTAAAAACTATTCCTCAGCTGGGCCTGGTGGCGCACGCCTGTAATCCCAGCACTTTGGGAGGCTGAGGCAGGAGGATCGCGAGTTCAAAGCCAGCCTCAGCAATGGCGAGGCACTTAGCAACTCAGTGAGACCCTGTCTCTAATAAAAAAAATACAAAAAAGGGCTGGGGATGTGGCCCAGTGGTCGAGTGCCCCTGAGTTCAATGCCCGGTACCACAAAAAAAAAAAAAAAAAAAAAACTATTCCTCATCTCACTCTTGACCTGAAGAATAGCACTGAAAGAGATCTCAAGGGATCTGTGGATCTGTCCACCAGCCAGTTGGTTGTTTTTTGTGTTTTTTTTTTCCTTAAAGATATCTAACCATTCCAATTCCATAATTATTTAACTTTCTGCTCCAGAATTTCTCCTACTATTAAGGCTGAAATAGTTCCTGGTTTTTTTTGTTTTTTTTTAAATGCTTTAGTTGTACACAATGCGTTTATTTTTATGTGGTGCTAAGGATTGAACCCGGGCCGCGCACGTGCTAGGCGAGCGCTCTACCGCTGAGCCACAACCCCAGCCCAGTTCCTGTTTTAATTTAAGCCAGTTTCCTCTTGTACCCACATAATAGCTGGTTAGCAGTCTGTAAGATCTTTGATGTAACGCATTTGTACCATATTTGAAGGTTTAAACCAAATTGCCATTTTGTATTTTGAGCTCCAGGCTAAGAAACAAATCCTTTGAATCATACCTATGTCATTTCTCTGGAATTTTATTTTATTTTATTTTTTGTACTGGTGATTTAACCCAGGACTGCTTTACCACTAAGCCACATCCCCAGCCCTTTTTTATTTTTTATTTTGAGACAGGGTATTGCTAAGTTGCTCAGGGCCTCACTAAGTTGCTGAGGCTGGCCTCAAACTTGCAATCTTCCTGCCTCGACCTCCTGAGTTGCTGGGATTATAGGCACGCACCACTGCCCTTGTTGGAATTTTTTAAATATAATTCTGAGCCGGGCGCGGTGGCGCACGCCTGTAATCCCAGCACTTGGGAGGCTGAGGCAGGAGGATCGCGAGTTCAAAGCCAGCCTCAGCAATGGCGAGGCACTTAGCAACTCAGTGAGACCCTGTCTCTAATAAAAAATACAAAAAAGGTCTGGGGATGTGGCCCAGTGGTTGAGTGCCCCTGAGTTCAATCCCTGGTACCACACACACACACAAAAAATATATATATATATATAATTCTGTAATAAAATTCACTCAAGGAGAAACTGCCTTAGTTGTTCTTCCTTTATTTCCTAGTATTTCAGAAGTTGACAAAGGCACTAATTATTAACAAATTAGATTTCTATAATTCTTTTTTATTACAGTATGTCGTATATACAGAAAAATGCACAAATTATAACATAGAGCTCAATCATTTTTTGAATAAAGTGAACATACATAATCCCTTCCCAAACCAAGATGTAGAATATTTCCAGCACCCCAGAAGCTTCTCTGGGTTCTTCTTCCCAATTAATTTGTCTCCAAAAGTAACTACTGTTCTGACTTCTATAACCAGATGAATTTTGTTTATACTTGAACTTCATCTAAGAAGAACCACATTGGTCTGTATTCTTCCATTCAGCACTATATACTTATAAGCCTCATCCATGTTTCTGCATATAGAAGCATTTCCTTTGTTCTCATGACTACCTACTATTTCATTTTTTCATCCCCCCTGCCCCCCACAACCCTGCTCCAACCTAGGCAAACATTTGGGTTGTTTTTACTTTGGAGATACAATGTTGCTGGGAACACTTCTACCCTGTCTTTTGGTTTACATTATGCTGGCCTTTCTGTTGGTTATTTACCCAGGAAAGAGATCCTTAGGTCAGAGGGTTTGTGCATGGTCAGCTTTGGTAGATTCTACCCAGCAGTATTCCATGGGGTTTCTACAATTTACACTCCCCAACAACAGTGTGTATAAAAACCCTATTTGCTCCCCATCCTCACCAATACTTGATATTGTCAGTTTTCCTTAATCTTAGCAATTCTCATGGTTTGCCTTAGTGGTTTCTCCAGTTGAAATAAACCAGCTGCCCAGATGGATTAGGTTTCTGAGAGCATCTTTTTTTTCCCTACTGCTATTGTGCCAGTAGATCACAGGAACATCCGCTCTGTGAGAAGCAGAATAGTAGCCACAACCCTCATTTGCATAACTTTGAACTGTTATCTGTGGCTGCTGTAGATTCTAGCCAGAGCAGACTGAGACACAGTGTGCAGCCAGATAACCTTTCCTTGTTCATTAAGGACCCACTTAGCTCTCCGTGGGGCTGTAGCAGACAGCCTAGAAAAGCAGGTCATGACTTTTTATGACTATATAATGCTAATCTCATCAATAATAACTCTAAAGGGGGGAGGAGAATTTAAATAACTGGGTTATGGTACCAACCCCTGAAAGTACGAAAGTCAGGTTGAAGATAGTCTTACTTGTTTTTGCAAACCACACGTGACTGGCAGGACCCCATTCTCCATAATATATATTCAGACAGAGTTTTAAGCTGGAAGTGGAAATCTAGAGGGGGAGGGTTAATGGCCTTGAAGTGTTTTGAAAATCCTAACCAAAAACACTCTGATTAGAAGCAGGCTGAACTAGTACTGTACTTGATGCTGGGCATGTAAGTTTCAAAAGGGTTTATGAATGATAATTCTTTTCCTCTTGTCAACCAGAAATCTAAGTTCAGTGACCAGGGTTTGTTTGTTTGCCAATGAGAAGTGAATAGTACAGCTGACTTTTAAAATCAAATGTCTGGTTCCTTAACAATGGAACTTTTTTTATTTTTTTAATAAAGATAGAGGTGCATGTGCTGCCCAAGCAACCTCATTCCTAATTGAGGGGACCTTTTTCTCTTAGAAATCTGTGTTTTGCTTAAAAAGTGAAAACAAGGAACTCTTGACTGATGATTTTAGAGACTCAGAAATTAAACATGTGCTATTAGAGAAATAAGAATAGGAAATTGGATTGTTATATATTTTTCAAAAGATTAACTTTCCTCTTTCCCAATTTGCCTTTCTCCCTGTTCTCACTATAAAATGTTGTGTGTGCATTCCTTTCTGCTTTATGTTCTGATTTCACCCCCTATAAGGGGTTTTTTAACTTGCAACCCCCCCAAAAAATATTGGATTATTATGGAAAAAAGGTGCAGTATTTCAAGCATTGTGCCACAATAAAAGTAACAGGATAATGATTTTCTTTCTCAGTTCAGATATCAAAGGCCCAAGTATTGATTGCCTGCTTCTTTTGCCTCCTGTCCTCTGATGAAACTACACTTTGACACAGAGTCACAATAAAATGTGCCCTTTCCAGTGTGAGATCTCTGTAAATGTCATTCACACAGTCATTGTTTTCTAATTCTCCATGTTTTCATCCAACAAGCACAGAAGCCCTTCACTGAATTGGAGAGAGAGCAAGCAGTGTTTAGATTTAGAATTCACTGGAACAAATTCCATTATTTTGCTAAACCCATTTACAGTCTAAAAATAGGACTCCTTTTCCATAGTGTCTATGAAATTACTATCATTAGAATTGACTGAACGATGTGGACTTTGATAACTAAAGGTTTCATAAAATGCTGCTGGGAATATTGATGTTGGATTTGGCAGGCAAAGAACGGTTGTAAAACCAGTGTGGATATTAGTGTTTATGGATGAGAAGGGCTGTTGGTGGCACAAACTGAAGCCAAGCAGGAGACCCAGAGATAATGGCTGGTTCCCCAACAAAGCTCCGCCAGCTAGCCTTGCTTCTGGCCTGTGACACTCCTGCTGTCTCAGCTCCAGGTCTCTGATCCCAGCTGCCAGCCAGTGATTTGTGATTTTGTTTAAGGATACATATCGGTGTTAGCCTAGCTTGAGGCCACCAAACTCATTTCACTTGTGCCCTGCACCAAATTTGATCCCAAAGGTGTCAAGCTGGAGTATTAACACAATGTGACACTTATCACCTTCCTCCTCCTTGTGAAATCAGTTTATCTAAAAATATCTCATACAAAAGACCTACAAACCCAGGCCATACGCAAAGCATTCATGAATGTTGTGATAAATGTAACCAGCACACCTATGGCTTTTCAAGATGCTCCAGCGCTGTGACCCTCTGTTTCACATAATGTACCCTTTTTATTTATTTCCAATAGCTTTCCAATCAGTCAGCACTGGCGTCCTTTTTCTAACCTCAGATCACGGTCTAATAATCTGTTTTGGTGCCCTTATTGGCCTCAAAGGTACTTTGAGCTGTTAAAATCTTTTCTTTAACAAGTTTCCCTTTAATAAGAGATGTTTCAATGGATTCTGTCTCCTTCTTACCTTTACCTAACCTTTTCTAAACAGACACAAAATCATGAGTGAGACAGATCTTACCAACATCATCTAATGTTGGCATTAAAGCTCATTTGGACATAGCATCACTTAAAACTACTGAAAATTCCTAGTTGAATTAGGTCAGAAGAGGACTCCTGGAGTCTACAACATAGATTGCCCTCTGTTGTATCCTATGAAAAATTAAAATAGCATGGTATTATGAGGGTAGCATTCTTCCCCCTGCTCATTGGTTTACTTATCTTTTGGAGCTGGAATATAGAAAAAATGATCAATATTTTATTTGTGTTCTCCATTTTGGTTCTGCATGCCCCAGTTCTCTAGCCCAGTTTTTGCCCCAGAATAATGAACCTGGTGTTGACTGTTTTCACCTAACACCATTGCAGCTGATCCCATCTGAGAGCAGCCCTACTAGAAATCAATGCGAAGCCGGGCGCAGTGGCGCATGCCTGTAATCCCCGCACTTGGGAGGCTGAGGCAGGAGGATCGCGAGTTCAAAGCCAGCCTCAGCCATGGCGAGGCACTTAGCAACTCAGTGAGACCCTGTCTCTAATAAAATACAAAAAAAGGGCTGGGGATGTGGCCCAGTGGTCAAGTGCCCCTGAAGTCAATCCCCAGTACAAAAAAAAAAAAAAAAAAGGAAAAGAAAAGAAAAAAGAAATCAATGCAGAAACTCCTTTTCCATGCATCTCTGCATCATCCTGTCTGGAGGCAGTCACCAGGGAGACCCCTGATAGGGCAGGTCTCACTCTGTCCTTTCTTTTTGCTTACTTTCTATTTGTTCCCCTTCAGCTCTGGAGATAGACCCAGGACCTTGACTATACAAGGTGAGCACTCTACTCCTGAGCTACACCCTGAAGCCCTTTTTACTTTTTATTTTGAAACAGTGCCTCACTAAGTTGCTGAGGCTGGCCTGAAACTTGCAATCCTCCTGCCTCAGCCTCCTGAGTAGCTGGGATTACAGGCGTGTGCCCCCACACCTGACTTCTTTTTGTTTACTTTTCCACCGAGTATTCTTAAAATTAATGAAACTGAAGTGAACTCCTAGAATGAAATGAAACTGATATAGGAGATCTGGAAGTGGTTAGTAGAGGCTATTAAGAAAAAAAATTGAGAGCAGTGTGAAGAAACCAATACCACACACCTTTCTCAAAGTTGGCAAAAAAAAAAAAAAAAAATTCAGTTCTGAAATATTTCAAATAAAAGAATAAAATATGTGATGAGGTAACCTGAGATATATTTTAGGAAACCCAGACCTCAGTTCTTTCTTACACCTACTCTTTCCACTTTCAATACTTGAAGTGCTAAAAATAGATTTTCTGTTTAATGTATTAAATTTTTAGAACTTGAATGTCTTAGAAAGTTTTTAATTCAGTACCTGTAATATTTGCCTGTCAACTAAATAGAATGTATTTTAGAGAATGTCTAACAAAAGAAAGGTAAAATATTTCTATCCTAAAAATATTCATTTAGCTAGTATGCATGAGGTCTGAGTTTAGTGCTCAGCACAGAAAAAAAAATTTAATTCATATATTTTAAAACATGACATTTTACATGATAAATATATACATATATGTGTGATATATATGTATACACACACATACTTTTTGTTTGTTTGTCTTTTTAAAAAAGAACATTTGCAGTATTGAGTCCTTTGCACAAAGTCCACATAGGATCCACAGTTCTTAAGAGTTATCAGAAAGTGTCATGTGTTATTTCTGTTTTCTAAGTAAGGATGATAAGTGGTGTGGCTTTATTGTTATCACACACTATATCAATGGGGTGTTGTCAAGATTCTGTCTAAGCCCCCTGTTTGAAGTTTTGTCCATCAGTTGTATTGCTTCCTATAACTCAAACAAAATCAAGTTGTTGCTGGCACCGTTTCCTTCAGAGTACCTAAGATGGAAATATCACAGGTCACCCAGCCGCTGAGAGATTGCCAGAATTCATACTGCCAAGAATAACACAACAGCTGACAGATTGCTGAGCTCCCCTCTGCAGGTTTCTGCTGTGGTAGTGGTACAAGACCCCCCAACTCAAAGTGAGGTGATTTCACAAAGGGGGTCCTGAGTACCTTATGGCATCATTCAGAAATGCACAGGTCAGAGATGGAATAGACAAAACCACGGGCTCAAGTGAGGAGGGACAGACCTGGAAGCACAGGGCTACCTAGGAGAGGTGATCTTGCCTTATGGATCTCATCCTATGCCGTGGAAGGGAAGAACTGTCTCAAATCTGACCAGGGAAAGCTGGTAGAGCTGGGGCTGCCTCTATCTAAACCCTGATCTCATACTGCTTCCCTGTGGAGAATTCTCAGAACTGCAGCTTCTCTCGGCCCCTGCCTGTCATGCCCTTCCAGTGTGGCCTCTGGCCTGGGCTTGGAATCATACAAGAGCAATAAAAACATGTCTGATGTTAAGAATGGAAAGGCCAGGAGAGAATGGGCAAGTACTGAATCCAGAGGCATTTCCAACTGCAGACTGATCTGATGGCCTGCTTCCTCCTCCTTCCCCTTTCACATACCTTTTTAAAAAGCCCAAAGCCTCTGTCTGCCCAACAGTGTTCCTTCAGCTCTAGTTTCACAGATGCAACTTTCTAGCCTGCACCCTTAAGAATCCCAAATAAATTAGTAAAATTGCCTATTATTTCCCTGACTATATTTCACAAGATCTAAAACACCATATCCTGGCCAATCTAGAGGTTCCCACATTTGACTTTATAATCGCCGTCACAACTTCCTGCTTATCCTCTGCACCCACACAAGGGTAGTTTAGACACAGGCATTCACAAGGATACCCTTGTCCCTGCTATTCTTTGTGGGACATGAAGGCAATAAAGCACATTCTAGGTACAGATCTGTAGCTGACGTTCAAGATATAAAAACATTCTTGTAGGGACATGATGGTGTGAGTATTCCACTTCCTCATTTCTCTACAATTTAGGAACCAAGAAAAAGCTTAGATTCTCTTAATTAAGAAAACAAGCTAATGGAAAGCTATAATAATTAAAGTTTGATAGTTTTTAGCAGGGCTGAAGTAACGGGCAATAAATCCTTTGAGCTGGTCGGTAGTATTTTTCTGGTGAATATTTGGAATCAGAACGTGAACCGGAAGTTAGAGTGTAATTCACATTCCACAAAGAGAACCTGTGAGCCTTTTCTTCCTCTCCTCTCCACCTCTGTCAAGGCTCCAGGGCAAAAGCTGTAAGTTGAAGAGGACAAGCCATCAGCAGAGGGTGACTTATGATGAGAAATGAAAATATTTGGATTAGCTATAATACCAAGCCAGTGATATTTACAAATTATTAAACTGCCATCCTCACATCAAACACTTTTTTTTTCTTTTATGAAACGCTAAGCTGTACTTTCAGTTTGTTTCAAACTGTCAGGACCATTATTTGATGTTCCTCTTTGCTTGTTTATCTTAATTAAGATGTTGAATCAATCATTTTTACTTTCTCTCTCCAAGAGCAGCAGCCGGCTCTGAGTGGGGCTGAGGGCTGGCCACCCTTGAGTGCTGTGCAGGTGCTGAGCCACGTTTGTTCAGAGGGATCAAAAACATATATGTTCTCCAGATTGTGTGGACAGATTGACGGATTTTTGATAAGAGGGAAAAAAGTCTTCCTCCATGGTGAGAAATGACATTTCTGGTCTAAAACAAGTAAACACAGTGGCAGATTTCATTTCTGGTTTGGAAATGATTTCCCAACAACATCATGACAGCTCAACTGGGGGGTGGAAAACACTGAGGTGGGCTTGGAAGGAGGAGACAGAAAGTGGTGACTCAGATCAAGCATGAAGCAGGAAACTGAAGAGCTTTGAACCTCATCCTGTGAGTATGACCGTTGTTCTTGCCACTCCGACTTTCTTTTCCATTCCTGGTATGGCAGTTTGATCTCCGAGATGCTAAATCATAATCTCCTAGAAGTAGGGTGGCTTACGGTTGGACAGATCCTCTCATATCTAAACTGCTTCGTGTTCTTTGTATAGAGATAATTCTGCCCCAACAATTCTCTATAATGACATTTGCAAGGTTTTTCCAACAGTACACCCTAATTCTCCTGAGATACCACTCTTTCCTTCTCAGCCACCTTTCTTTACAAACATTTTGGAATAGCTAGTTGGGGGTAGAGAAATAGTCAACTGGACACACAACAGAACTGTACCCTGCATACCAACTGCCTTTCTAGAGATGAAACCGGTGACCTTGGACTCATTATCACCATGCTGTAGCCAACTGAGCTAACTGGCCACACTGTTTAATCAACAGGACAAATGAGAGACACAAAGAAAGGAAGCAAGTTTACTGCATGATTTAGGGAGATCGGATGGGAACTGAAACAGTGCTTTACTTTTAAAACCATCCTAGTCAATGAAGCAATCTAAACACAGCCACGGAGTTGAACAGATTTCTTGTATGTAAGATCCCATGTTTGTAGAACAGCATTGTTCTGGTTGCATTCCTCAGATCTATCACTGGCACTGACATTACCTGGAATATCACTTGGAGTCCTAGAGTTAGAGGAAGTATAACTTCCCATTGATGAGGATGCCAATCTAAGCAGAATTTGTATGTGAAGTTGGTAACAGCATTTCTCCTAGTTGGCACCGTGGGCACTAGCAGCCAGTACAATCCCGCGGTCTCATTCATCGTTCTGTTCCTGACAGTATTCCAGAAGTTGACTCCAGGGACTCAGGCAAGAAGGCTTGCATTCTAGCCCTTCCTTAGGCAAGAGGTGGACTTTTGAATCACATAATTCCAAGAGGAAACATAACCTTTCAAAAGCAAAACCAACACTTCATTTATTTGAGGCCTTTGTTATGACTCTCGAGCCACAGATAACTACTTTCAACCTATTCTCACTCTTCATTAGTGGGAAAAACTTTCCTCTAATCACCATGAATTACCCAGCACCTGGAATTAACCAGGCTTCTCTTCCCACACTCATTTGCTTCCTTTCCAGTGGGATATTCTAGGTCCATAAGGTGACTGCCAATACACATTTATCTGTGTCTTGATGTGGGTGAAACTGCTAACTAGCCCCCCTATATCCATTCTCCCCTTCTTTCTCACTTTTAGATGGGCTCATGGTGGCCCCACTCCCTACCTTCCTGGCAACTAGATTCAACCATGTGACTTACATTCTAGCCAGTGGACTATAGAAGCAATGTATCAACTTCTAGGGTCACACACAATTGTCCTTAGCAGATAGAAGGTGGTTGATGCTTTCCATATTACCCCTTTCCTTCTTCCTGCTGGCTAGAGCTGGAGCCAGCCTGAAACATGAAGAAGAAATCATGTGCTTTACAAAGATGGTGGAGATGGGGGCCGGGGTTGTGGCTCAGTGGTAGAGCGCTTGCTTAACATGCGTGAGGCACTGGGTTTGATCCCCGGCAACACATAAAAATAAATAAATAAATAAAATAAAGGTTAAAAAAAAGATGGTGGAAGCCGGGCGTGGTGGCGCACGCCTGTAATCCCAGCACTTGGGAGGCTGAGGCAGGAGGATCGCGAGTTCAAAGCCAGCCTCAGCAATGGCGAGGCACTTAGCAACTCAGTGAGACCCTGTCTCTAAATAAAATACGAAAAAGGGCTGGGGATGTGACCCAGTGGTCGAGTGCCCCTGAGTTCAATCCCTAGTACCACACACACACAAAAAAAAAGATGGTGGAGATGAAGCCAGATGCAGCGGCGCACGCCTGTAATCCCAGCAGCTCGGGAGGGTAAGGCAAGAGGATCATGAGTTCAAAGTCAGCCTCAGCAAAAGCAAGACCCTAAGCAATTGAATGAGACTCTGTCTCTGAATAAAATACAAAATGGGGCTCAGTGGTCAAGTGCCCCTGAGTTCAATCCCCAGTAAATAAATAAATAAAAGATCATGGAGATGAAATGAGACAGAATGAGCCCTAAATGCCCTCCATCCCCAGCTGCCTCCTCCAGTCTCTTTGTACTTAAGAGAGAAATTATCATCTGTTTTGTTAAGGCTTCTGTTATTTGGAGTTTTCTATCACATTGGTCTAATACTAATAGGTATACCTTGGGGGTAACCAAGCTGAAACTGCCGAATAAGATGGAGAGTCATCTAGACTGGGATGCGGTAAGATGCTACAGTAATGAAACAGCAGTAAGTGGTTTCTTCAGCCATATGAAAGTATGGAATAAGCCAGAGTTACGTGAGCATAGATAATGATTTCCCTGGAATGTCTGAAATGATGTTTTGCAGAAGTCCTAACTTCCATAGATGAATTTTGTTTCTTCAAGTCTTGGTGATGGTAGTTCTGGGTAGTTTGTCAAAGTTGTGATGTGTAAAGGTCCCTCACTTGGGGCTCCCCTGGTCCCACCTCACCAAGGTCCACCAGCAAGCCATCAGGTTGACAAGGACCAAACATGCAAATTCACTCTGGGGCTCTGGCTCTCAGCCCTAGATGAGCATCAGAACCATGTCCAAAGCTTTGAAAGAATAAGCAGGCCTCAACCCCATCCCTAGACGATCCTGATTCAGGTGTCCACATTTTTTAAAAGGTTGGCAGGCAATCTGATGGGCAGTTAAGAACCACTGCTCCAATCAGGAACGTGTCTCCGTGGAAGAGTGCTTGTCTGCCATGTACAGGCCTGAGTTTGATCCTCAGCACCACTACCACTCTGATTATCATTCTTATTTTAAAAAGAACAAGAACCGCTGCTCTAAGGTGTTGATGGCTGATAATGGCTCAGTTTGGTACTACCACCATACACACCTCATGGATGAGAGTCACTGAAACATGCTTCCACCAGTTATCTCTGCTCGGTGGTCTACTGCATGGTCACAAGTGGCTGTGCTTGTCCCTAGACAGCCAGAGTCTGCACCTCCCTCTCCCAGTGATCAGTGATGTGCCCATGTGTTGCCACACTGTGGATGCAAATGTCTTGCTAGTGTGCTGCCTCTCCTGGAGCATTTGTGGTCAAGAGGGAATCACGCCTTCATCTAAGGCAATGGGCTCCTGATGGTGGAATTTCAGAAATTAAGGACGTCAGTTGAGAAGGTATTTGGGATGAGGGAACCTTTTCTATTTCCCTTAGATGCAGACCATTTAAGCAGCACCAAAAACAACAGACGCAAAACTACTGGGCCTGTTTCAGAAGATGTTTTACTTCTAGAAAAAAATAAAAATTTAAAAAAAAAAAAACTCTTATTTCTTCCCTTTCTTTCATCTGCTGTTTGGAATCGCTCTGAGCGCCCACATGTTCTCTTGCCTGAGAGGAGGGGTGTCCTTCATCACTATTTCCGGCACAATTGAATGGCAAGACTGCATACGTCAAGAGAGAACATCACACCATTCTGTCTTTTCATCCCTGGAATGTGATCTTAGAATACAGAGCTGAGGGTCATTTAGCAATCAGTCCCGTATTACAGCACAGAACAGAGCAAGCTAATCAATATTTTCATACATCTGGCCATCTTTTACAAACCTGGGGTAATTAAGATTCCACAATGTCTTAGGTAATCCTTAATATTTCACTGCCTTTTCTTTTTAACTGTGTAAGCTGCTTCTTTTTACTTTTATTCTCTCCTTCCCGATTCTGTAAATACTTGCCTCATAGAGCTATTATAAAAATCAAATTAAATAAGAGGTTTGAAATTGCTCTAAAACTCTTAAAGGTCTATATCAATGTGTGGTGATTTTCTATAATAGACACTACAGTCTTTGTGTAGCAGTACTTCAAATCTGATGAAAAGAGGAGGGAGAAAGAATGAGATATGTGGAGATATTAATGCTAAGATTTGGCATGAGAATTCCTGACTCGTCCACTTGCTAACAGGGAGACTTGCGCAAGGCACTTTAATTTATTCATCTAGAGGAAAATGATCATTTTTCTTATTATAGAAAACTATTCTTAGTACAGAGGTAGTGGTGAGGATTAGCAAATCAAGGAGTATTAGGATATTTAAGATTTTTTTTACAATTTTGCTGAAAGAATCTGGAAGGGAGATGACAAGGTGAGCCCAAGATCACAGTGATGAGCTAGACGTGGAACCCTGCATCCAGGCACTTGACCCTCAACTCTAATTATTAGCACACTTCCTCTGCTCAAAAGGATAAAAGGAGCATCTTTTGCTCATACCCATTGCAAAAACACATTGAATTATCTAAGGAATTTTTTTTTACTTGATTTTTTGTTTTGTTCCGTTTTAACCACCACAGATTTATTGCCCTGGAAATAAGGATTTGTAATGAGAGTATCCTCATACCTTTGTTGGTGTGAACCGTTATCCAGGCAGAGAGATAAATGAAATATAAACAGGACAGTGGGCACAAAGTGCAGTCTCCACTAATTGTTTATTTTCTTTCCAAAGTGGCAAGAAGTTGTTGGAGTTTCATACTTCATTTTATATACAAATTGAGGTCCTGGGGGAAAGTATCCTTCATGTGAACAGCTCTCCCAGTTACAGGAGAAAACTGAGTAACAATAAAACCCTCAGGGACATCATTTAATATTTCCAGCATTTCACATGAGCTCCTGACACTTGGGTCTTCAAGGGGAAAGCTGATTTATACCTTCGGTCGTTAGACAATGTAAAGGTGAGGTCAGGCATAGGCATTCTTCATCCCTTTCCCTGGTGCTCACAGGTCCCTTGGGCAAGGTGGAATCAAAGCATTTCAAATGGTAGAGGTCACAGGAGTGACACTGTAAGAAGTAAGACAGCACAGCCTCCTTCCTCTACCAGTGGGTCTGACACCCATATATCTTCATATTGCTGTTGTTTCCAATTGAAAAATTACATGCAGTTGGTTTTATTTTTCCTTCCCTTCCTATTCTTAAAACATGATTTCCGCCCCCAATCTAAAGTGTAATTTATGTCAAGAATAATGATTATGTGTTTCTGATTATTTTTAAAAGGTGAAACCTTTAACATAAATGCAGGACAACAGGTGTATTGTTTTACGGCCCTGTGCCTTTCCATCCCTATAAATTAAGGTCATGTCTGTGTTCTCTCTGCACTGATCCCAAGTTGTCTTTCTAGGACATCTAGGATCTCTGTGCTCTCTGGCACAACACCTCCCAAATGCAATGTTCCAAATAAATTTTCTTTGATTTTATTTGATCCACAGATACTTTTCCTATTCTGGCCATGCCCAGTGATACCATAATATCCTGTAAGTTGCAACCCAACTTTATACCCTAAGCATCTGACCTCAAATTTTGTAATGGGATTCCATACCTTTTATTACTTGTGAAATAAAGTAGATCTCCAGTGGAAAGAGACCTATTTTTGTGGGTCCCTTGCAATGTAGGAAAAGCTTAGGCAATTTAGACCTATGGTACAAAGTATGATATTAGAACTGCAAATGAGTCTTAAAATTGCATAAAGACCACAGATTATTAAAGTATTCCTAAAATGACATCTAATTCAAATAGGACTTTCTGTGTATTGAACAAAATTGTTTCTCTTTATTCTACACTGATTTCTTCTTTATTTTCTAGATTTCTTTGCAACATACAGAGCTAAGGACTTTTCTGTAATCTGCCATTCAGAATGGACATCATCATGTAAATATGGAGACATGTATCTTTGCTATAAAATAATTGTAAATCTACTTTTCCATTTTCTAATTATTTTTATTTTTACAAAAACAATGTAGGTGCACAGTTTTGTTTTTGTTTTTTAATCAAATGGTAACACAAGGAGCCTCTTCTTCACCTCTTCAGAGGTGATCCCTTTCCATTCTTGCTACAATTCTTTCATCTATTCTGGTAGTTATCTTCCATGTTTCTAAATAATATGACTATGCATCTGTTTTTAATGTATCAATATCAGACAATACCTTTTGATTTCACATTATACAGAGGAGGAATTATCACACCCCATCCCAACCCAACCCTCACTTCTCTTCTCTTCATCTTCCCCATGGAATTATATAATAATTTTTAGTTGATCAGTATTCAACATGTGCATTATTTTTTTAAAAATATTTTTTTTAGTTGTAGATGAACACAATAACTTCATTTTGTTTATTTTTTTTTTATGTGGTGCTGAGGACCGAACCCAGTGCCTCACATGTACAAGGCAAGTGCTCTACCCCAACATGCACATTATTTTAACTATGTAAATATTATTTACTGCCAACTCTCATGAAGTTGTATGATTTCACTTTATTTCTTGCTTTTCCTGGATTTGGCAAATGCCCTGGCTTTTTCATGTCATTAGTTTTCTTAATCACCATTTCCAAATCTTCTCAAACTTTGTAGCAGAGTTGTAAGATTCCTCTGATGACTGTTTTCCTCATGGTCAAACACATCAGATGATCCATCAGTTCCATTATGTTCTTGAAGCATCTCTCTTTAATCACTTTCCTTTGTCAGAGCCCCACCTTTGGGATTCAGTGTCAACTTCCTTCTTGGTGGACTCCCATTTTAGTGGAACATTTTGGTGGCATATTTTGATATTTTGATATTAGAACTGCAAATGAGTCTTAAAATTGCATAAAGACCACAGATTATTAAAGTATTCCTAAAATGACATCTAATTCAAATAGGACTTTCTGTGTATTGAACAAAATTGTTTCTCTTTATTCTACACTGATTTGTTGGGTTGCAACAAATCAGTTGGGTTGGGTTGCAAATATTTTGATATTTTGGTGGCATCCTGAGAAAGGCTGCCTGGGAGTTCAATTTCTTGAGACTTCAAGTCTAACAACCTCTTTATTCTACCATTATACTTGACTGGTAGTTTGGGTGTAAGAATGCTGGTGGAAATCATTTTGTCTTACACTTTGGAAAGTTTGGCTTCATTGGCTTCCAGCACTGCTATGGAGAAGTTTGATGCCATTCTGGTTCTTGATTATTTGAATATGACCTATTTTTCCCCCTGATTCAGAAACTTTTATGACTTTTTCCTTATCCATTGTGTTCTGAAATTTTCACAGTGACCATCTAAGGTATGAGTCTCTTCCTTCACAGTCTGGGTTTCTAGAGGACCCTTTCAATCAGAAGACATAGTTTTTATTTGAAAATTTTTATTATTTCTTTGATCATTTCCTTGGTTCTATTTTCTACATTCTTATATTTTTTTGTCTTTAAGGGGATTTCTTTTCTTGCTCTTTTTTGCCCTATTAAAGATTTACTCGATTTTATCTTCCAGTTCACCTGTTGATTTTGTTTTTAATTTTGGCTGCCATATATTTAACTTCCAGTTATCTGTTTTTGTTCTCTGATTGTCCATGGCTAAGTTATCTTCTTCATGGTTACAATGTCTCTTCATCCCTCTAGGAATGTTAATAATTTTTTGTTTGCTTTTTTTATATATAAATTCTCTATTCTACTCCCTAAATTGACTCTATTTCCCCAAGCTCTTTTTGTTCTGCTGTACACTTTGGTCTTTATCTTTTATGTTGGACTTTCTGTAAACATCTGGTGATCCTTAGATGCCTGCTCCTATCTAAAAGTTAAAGCACTAGCTGGGTGCGGTGGTGCAAGCCTGTAATCCCAGTGACTAGAGAGGCTGAGGCAGGAAGACTACAAGTTCTAGGCCAGCCTTGTCAACTTAGTGAAGCCTTGTTTCAAAATTTAAAAATAAATAAAATAGAAAGGGCTGAAGATGTAGCTCAATGGTAGAATCCCCAGAACTGGTGGGGGTTGGGAGAGTAAGCAACTCAAAAGCAGATTACCTGTGCATCAATATTGGATTTATCAACAATAGGCTTTACTTACAGTCTAAAGTTTAGAGTGAAGGGGGCACCCAATCATTTTGCTTGGGGTCTCCTAAACATCAGTATCTTTAGATCTTTTCTCTCAAGCCATTCATTGTTTCCACAGAAGGATCCACGTATCTATTTCCTAATGGTACCATTATACACGACTAGCAGGGTTCTTGGAGCCCAGCAGCAAAAGAAGAGCAGAAGCCCCCATTTTTAGTACATGGACTGTAACTTGATTCACCTGTTCTCAGTATGGCTTCTCACTCTCCACTGAAATTTGTGTCCCAAGATTTCATATCTTCCTGGTTTAATTTGCCTATAGAAATTAACCCTGCATCCCTGGATTGGAGAAGGATCATTGCCATCTGATGGAAGTAAAAGACTGACATTCTGGAGTCAGAAAACCTGATTCTCTTCTCAGCTCTACAACAAATTGGTCACCTTACCTTCGATGAGTCCGGCTGACTAATCTAGCTGCTAGTTGTTAGTTTCCCCATCAGTGAACTGAGTGGCTGGCTCATTTGCTCTGTCACTGCTGAGAGTCCTGTAACTGTTCCATTTTAGAGCTCTTTACTAGGCAGCATAACTTATGGAGATGCTAAAATAAGTGATGACATAACACTTGGAAGAATTTCCTTGAGCCGGGTGTGGTGTCAAATGCCTGTAATTCCAGCACTTGGGAGGCTGAGGCAGGAGGATCTAGAGTTCAAAGCCAGCACTTAACAACTCAGTGAGACCCTGTCGCTAATAAAATACAAAAAAGGGCTGGGGGTGTGGCCCAGTGGTTGAGTGCCCCTGAGTTCAATCCCCGGTACAAAAAAAAAGAATTTCCTTGATAAGTATTATTACCTTATTGAATCATGCTACATTTTAGTGGTTGGTCTTATGGAAACCTTGGCTTTGGTCGTGTGAGACATGATCCTGCGTCAGAGCTTCTCCAGCTCCTCCTTTCATGTGCTTTACAGTTTGGCCCATGATGGGCCCAGCAACTCCAATCAGTGGCTGGAACTAAATATCCCTGCAAGCCTCATGCAGGAGGTTAGCCCAAGTACCTGCCCTTCTCTGGTCTTATCAAAAGTCATATCCTATTTCAGAGCTCAATATCCTGGATGCCTTCCAGGCATAATGACTCCTATTTGTTCCTGTAACTATTCTTAGCAGATTGGAGTTCCTAAAAACCATGAAATTTGGACTGAGAAATATAGAATGAAAACATTCCTCATCTTGACTTTATAGTTTTGACTGCAGCAGTCTTCTTTAAGTAATATGTTTATATAGTGTGGTGTAGCAAAAAACAGTACTGGATTTGGAGTTTCAGGAAAAAAAAAAAAAACCTGAGTTTACGCCTTAGTTCTTCCTCTTTGCTACTGTGTGAGCCTTGGCTTCAGCTTCTGTAAGCTGGACCGATGAGGCCTTTCTAACCATGTCAGAACCAAGGAGGTGCCATACAAGAGGGCATTTTACAAACACTGAAGTGCTCCCCCAACAGAAAGTATCACTGTTATCATGCGAATGTTGTAACTCTGGTCAGGAAAGCCTGAATTTCATATGGGCTCGCCTCTCTGCTTTATAACATCCAAGCAATTCCACAATTACAGTTGGCTTTCCAAAAAGACACTTTAGTTCTTTTTTTTTTCCCCCCCTCAAAAAGCAAATGAATCCAAAACCAATCTACCTTAGCCAATATGTGCGGCCTCTTTTGTTCATGAACAACCTTAAGGTCATAAACTGGTATGCCCCTGTGACAGAGAAAAATGTTAGAAGGAAATGGTTTCCATCTCTGGCTTCTAAGGTGCTATCCCAAACAATAACAAGGGAAAAATTATTCGACTAAACGCACCTGACATGCATTGGCATCTAATATGCCACCCTCTTCACCAGGCGTTATTACTTATATGCCCTCTTCCGAGAAGGGCTGCTCGGAAGAGCTACTCTGCTTTTGTCAGACATACATTTTAGGGACCTTAAATAAACTTATATAGCAATTCCGAGCTGCATGTCTTCCAAACTTTGCTATTTCATCCGTCTATACCAAGTGCCGTGAAGCAAAATGGATGTGCCTTCAGCTTTCTACAGTTCTGGAAAATGAACCAGTCCACTTAACAATAAATGGTGGTTGGTTCAAACACACATGACTGGTCTAGTGAAGAAGAAAAGAAAGTTGAGCTTAATGAAGTCCAGGGTCTGTGTCCCCGTGCATGGACAGGAAAGGACGAGTGTTTTATAACTGTTTATTGGAGTTAATGGTAATAAATTCCTCACTTGTGATGCATTAACTTTAATGTTTTCATTACTTGGTGATTTAGGTTTTCCCTTTTCACATTGTAAATCATGTTGTCCCAGTAGCAGAGCAGGTCGAGTGCCTGCCGTAACGTTCATAATGTTCAGTGGGAAAAGAAATGTTCTCTTTCTCTCTCCCCGCGTGGCCTGACAAAAGATGCTTTGCCTCATCTGGTTGTGCTGCTTCTAAATAAGAAATAAAGGTAGACAGACAGATGCGTCCAACCACAGTGTAGCAGACCGTGGCAGGACCTAGTTTAGATCCTGGGGAAGAATGGGTCTCCTTAGTAACTTTTGAAACTTATTTGGTACTGAAGTTTTTTCTCCTTCTCCTTCTTCTTTTTCCCCCCAATTTGCTGAGTGTGAGCCTTAGTTAATGAGCTGTGCAAATAGATATTGAGATTTAGTGTTTTTATTTTGCAATTACAGACTTGGTGATTTGGTTGGAAACTTTTGGGTCTAGAAACATCACCCTCATTTTCCCCCTCCTATTTTTTTTTCCCCTTGCAACATTCAACTTAATTCAAACTTGCGTGAGTTTTGTCAGATCAAACAGAAGAATCCAGAAGATTTTTTTAAATCTCACATTTGTAACTTCAAAAAGGGGATGGTGGTTTTTGCCCAAAGGCACCTTATCATAGCTGACATCATTTTTTTTTTTTTTTTTCATACTGCCATACAGAAACACCCAGAGAGCTGTCTGGGAGTGAAGTTTGGTGGGAGAGTGGCCCTTTGTCCAGTAGATGATACATACCAGGTCAAAGCCACACTGCTAAAATCATTGCTTTCCCATCAAGTCTTCCTGATGGGGTGTAAGAGTTCTCATTAGATCACCCACCCTGAAATACCCCCAGAGAATCACAATAATTAGTTCCTGAGTCTTCTTTTTTATTTTCTGCTTTGTTTGCTTTAAAAGTTTTCTCCATGCAGTGCTCTGAGGATATCTGAATGTCTTACTGGAAAGCTATCAAGAAGGGTGGAGATGGCAAAATTATGATCACTCCATTCCTTCTTGAAATCTTCTGCTTTGGAGAGTAAGGAAAACAGAGATGGGGATGCTGAGACAGATCCCATGGGGTCGCTGTCTATGGCATATGTGCGCAGACTCACAAGGTGTTCACATACAGCATGCAAACCCATGTGCCTGTGGAGGTGCAACAAGAAAGTGCCAGTTCTCCAGAAGGGAAATCAAAGAACAAGACTGGACAACACTACAAGAGGCCAAGTTCTCCACCACTCAAAGCTGGTAACTCAGAAATTGCTATCAACAGCCATTTTCTAAAGAGTAATTGGTTATTTGTTTGTTCAAATTTGACTCGGTCCTCTGCCCTCTACACCATCTTGTAATGCTTTCCTGAAGATAGATAATATCCAAGATGATGAGAACTGGTGTCCCAATCAGGCTATGAAATAGGGCTCAGAGATAGAGTTCTTTCTAGTTGAGGTTTGTGGTGTTTTTTTTTTTTTTCTTTTTCTATTTCCCCCCCCCCATATACTCTTTGCCCCCTTCCTGTGATTCTCAGTGCTGCTCTTCCTCCCAATATCTTTTCCTTTTTTAGTTGTATTTGGACACAATACCTTTATTTTATTTATTTATTTTTACATGATGCTGAGGATCGAATCCAGGGCTGCGCACATGCTAGGCAAGCGCTCTACCGCTGAGCCACAACCCCAGCCTTTCCTCCCAATATCTATACCCGCTCTTCCTTCTTTTTCTCTTGGCTAAATCCTTCCCCTACCTTTTTTTTTTTTTTAACTTTTTTGTTTGTTTGTTTCACATTAATTAAATTAAAGTAAAGCCCTAAATTAAAGTAGTAAATATACAACAGAACAAAAATTACTACCTGTGACTCTGGTGAAAATTATTTATCTAGCAAATATTCACCCCATATTGCCTTCTTAGACCACAAGTCCCATTAGGCTGGAAGTGGTTTCAGTCCTGTTTAACAAATATTTGTTGGGTACCTACTATATGTACCAGCCCCCGGAAATAGAGAGAAACAGGTATATGCGAATAACGAATTGTGCTGCCCTCTATGAAAGGGACCAGATTTCCCACTGGCAGTTTTTCTTTAGGCTTCAAAAAATTAAATAATAAGCATCAAACTCCTTACGGTTTCCTGTGTGTATTTTAGAGAAGGATCCCTCTTAATCCCATATGGGTTCAACAACTAATTAAATAACAGCCCTGTCTTGTGATGTCTGTGCTATTCATATGGTCCAGTTCCTCCTCCATCTAATTTTCACTCTTAAACAGTTATCATACAAATTCTGGCACATTCCTATAGGCGTAGATTGTGTATGTGTGTTCCCCACCCCCCATTTCTATCCAGACACCAATGCTTTGTCCACTTAATTTCTTTCATGGTGTCATCTCTCTTCCTGTGAATTCAAAATTCAACAGGAGATTCAAGATATTCACCCTCCTCCCTTCTGTCCTGTCGTACCCCAGCCCACAGCTACATCCCTTTTCCCAAGAATAGCCCTTTTTCTGTTTCATTGTTCAAGACATCTGACAGCCTCACTAAGTCATATGTAAACCCCAGCAAGAAAGCAAGAGTGAAGAGTGTTTGGGGAGAAGGATTAGGTCCCTGGGAGCCTTCACTGACCTATAAAAATGTTCTGTAGATAATGGTATTAGAATACAGAAGAAGGAGTATATAATTCTACAAGGAGAAACCAGAGGAAGATTGAGAGAGGATGAGACATTGAACTGAGTCTTCCTACTCCGAAAATGGGAGCCGAGAACAAATTCCAAACAGGAACAAGCATGAGCAAAGCCCAGTGACGTAAAGTGCATGACACGCTCCAGAAAGCAGAGACTGTTACTTGCTGTTGCTGGAGCGCTGGGTGGTGAGGAGGTTGGGAATTGAAACCGGAAAGTAGAGTGAGATCGAGTATTTTAAAGTGTTTGTATGCTGGAGAGCTTCATCCTATTGGTAGTGGAGAATCAGCAAAGGCTTGAAGCAGAAATATGACATGACCAGACTTGTGTTTTAGAAAGATGGTTTCTGGTATGGATTAGTTTAGGCCTCTCCACTCCAGTTCTATATGCACATTGGTGAAATGTCTCTTCCTTACTCTTTTGCTCCTTTCATTTTTTCAGATTTAACCCAGGAGAGCTCCACCACTGATCTTTACCATAGCCTATTTTTTTTTTTTTTTTTTTTTTTTTTTTTTGGTACCAGGGATTGAACTCAGGGGTACTCAACCACAGGGCCACATCTCCAGGTTTTGTTTTGTTTTTTTTTTTTTTTTTTTGTATTTTATTAGAGACAAGAACTCAATCAGTTGCTAAGTGCCTCACCATTGTTGAGGCTGGCATTGAACTCGTGATCCTTTTGCCTCAGCCTCCGACATGGTGGGATTATAGGCCTGTACCACCACACCCGGCACCATAGCCTTTTTTATTGTCATATTTTGAGATGGGGTGAGTCTGGCCTCGAACCTGTCACCCTGCATCAGCCTCCTAGCATCTGGGACCACAATTTTTCCCTTGTGTACCCTGAAGTTGGCTTATGCCTTGTCCTTGATGCCTTATTCCTCCGTTGATGACTCTGTCACCACCACTCTGTCACACATGCTGTTTTAATTGTTATCATTTGTGTTGTATGTAGACACATTAAAGATCAATATAAAATGTTGTTATATGTATGTATTGTTTGGAGAGGCATCTTCTCAAATATATTTTGACCTACAAAAAAAAAAAAAAGAAAGAAAGAAAGATGGTTTCTGGCCACAATTTATTGGACAAGTAGAAGAAGAGCCAGTTAAAAAGTGATGCCAAGGAGGGAGGGAAGGGGGGGGCATGGGGACAGGAAAGGTGGTGAAATGAGATGGACATCATTACCCTAGGTACACATATGGTGTGACGCTACATCGTGTACAACCAAAGAAATGAAAAAGTTGGGCTCCATTTGTGTACAATGAATCAAAATGCATTCTGCTGTCATGTATACCTAATTAGAATAAATAAATAATTTTTTTTTAAAAAAGTGATGCCAATCCTGGCACAGTGGCGCACACCTGTAATCCCAGCGACTCGAGAGGCTGAGAAAGGAGGATTGCAAGTTCAAGGCCAGACTCAGAAATTCAGTGCGGCCCTAAGCAACCTTGTGAGACCCTGTCTCAAAATTAAACAATTGAAAGGACTGGGAATGTAACTCAGAGGTAGAGTACCCCTGGGGGTTGAATCCCTAGTACCCACCCCCCACAAACACACAACACACACAGTGATGCCAAACCCAAGCAAAGCTGTTTTTCTTTCCTTTTTTACATGGTTTTTGTTTGTTTTGATTGTTTGTGCTTTCTTGGTAGCACTGGGGATTGAACCCAGGGCACTGCACAGTCTAGGCAAGCACTCTATCATAGAGCCACACTCCCACATTCTCCATGTTCTCACAGTCCAGTGGCATAATGAACAGATTTGAAAACAATATTTCATCATCCTTTTTTTTTTTTAACAAGTCTAAGTTGCCCAGTCTGCCATCAAACTTGTGATTCTCCTGCTTCTGCCTCCTGAGTCACAGGGACTACAGGCATGCACTACCATAGCTGGCTCATCATTTGTTTTTAAAAATATGCTTTCTAGTGGCACATGCGTAGTGATGATCTGCTGCAGTATGTGGCGGGTGGGGGAAATACGTTGATCCTGTAAGTTTGTACTAAGATAATTTGGTGGTTTTGAGTCCTTTCCTCCTCCTTTTTAGAATCACAAGGCCATTTGAAGGATTGCTGCCTGGGTTTATATCAAGGTTCCCAATGTGTTGCCACTTATTGTGGTTTAGCAGATAAAGAGCCTTGAGGTCATTGTGGTTCCATATTAAGGATGGATTCCTAGGATAAAAATAAAGCTGAGGGTACTGGTCACAGAACAAGGGTTGTTATAAAAACAGAAGACACCAAAGGATTCCTGCGTTTAAACAGCATGTTCAGACAGCAGGAATTCTCAGCTTTTTTCCCACCATAGTATATGTCCAACTGACATTCATACACCTAATTCACTTCCATGAAGCACCCACAATTTTGAAGAAGCACAATTTTTTCAAGGAAAAACAGCACTATAGGAATTCATGATTGCCACAATTAAAATAGTACATCAGATTTGTTTAGTCACTATAGACTGCAGCGTAAGTAAAGTAAGTTATTTTTAATGGACTTTTCCCCTTAAGAAAGCATATCCTAATGCAAATGAATGGCATTATTATAGAAAAACTTGAAATCCATTCTTACTCTAGAAGTAAATTATTCAAAATCTCTGCCCTTCAACTAATCAGAATGTGTCATGATATCATGATTGAGAAGCAATAGATTATCCTATTGAGTTAGTCATTCCTCAAGATGAACTACATACACCTGCCAGATGCTGTCGATCATTACCATCTATTTAGATGCTGGCATTAGTGTGTTGAAGTTATCATAGCTGGAGTTAGAAAGGCCTTGTTCTAATGCTTCTACTTCTTGTAAGTAAAACCCTACTGAATAGGAAGATGTGAGGGGCATCCCCTAGGAGTGCAAGTCTCTTCTGTGCTGCCCCTTTTTAGTAATGAGGTTCTTCATCCTCCATGAATAGGCACCGTTTCTGTATATTGCTTTGTGGTTATTGATAGACCATTCTATGAAAAACAACAATTTGCATATTTGGCTTAATGTTCTTTCTTTTGTAAAAAAATATTTTTTTAGATGTTGATGGACCTTTATTCTATTCATTTATTTATATGTGGTGCTGAGAATCAAACCCAGGGCCTCACACATGCTAGGCAAGTGCTCTTACCACTGAGCCACAACTCCAGACCCAGTGATCTTTTTTTTAAATCAAGATCTCTTTCTTCGGGAGTAAACAAATCATGTCTAAGATTCCTGCATGAGCCTATACTGGAACAGGGTTTCTGTTTCCTAGATATCACTCTTAGATAAGAAGAGGTCTTATATAAGACCTAGGAGACCAAGCAGCAATTTTTGAGAGTTCCAGGTTGCTCCCTCTTATGTTTTCCTAACTTGTGCACCCTCTTATTGCATGCTAAGACTTTCTTTCATTTTACTCTGTATATCTTGACCTCTTGGATTTTACACAGACCTGTCCTGGAAAGCAACCCCATGGACAAGTCAGTAAGTAGATTAATATTTTTTAATAAAAGTAAATAAGAAATAGAGGTATTAGCCGGGCGCGGTGGCGCACGCCTGTAATCCCAGCACTTTGGGAGGCTGAGGCAGGAGGATCGCGAGTTCAAAAGCCAGCCTCAGCCATGGCGAGGCACTTAGCAACTCAGTGAACCCTGTCTCTAAATAAAATACAAAAAAGGGCTGGGGATGTGGCCCAGTGGTCGAGTGCCCCAGAGTTCAATCCCCGGTACCACGAAAAAAAAAAAAAAAAAAAAAAAGAAAGAAAGAAATAGAGGTATTGGTTCCTCAATACCTTAAAGTATTTTTTGGACACTGAGTATTAGAATAACCATGCAGTGTGTCAGTTTCTTCTTCCAAACATGGGATTTCTTTTGGGAGGGAGGGAAGTGGGAAAATTATTTTCTCGTCCACATCTGGGTAGCCTCTAAGTTGCCCAGGCTGGCAACTTAGCTTAGCTCAGGGTGCTGGAAAGAGTGTGAAGTTTTCCTGCTGAGCAAGTCATGGAATTTCATTATTGCTTGTCCATTAGATGGAGATGATGATGATATGTGCCTCATAGGGCTATTGTGGGACTCCAACAAGATGTTAGAATGTTTGATAAAATCCTAGTTAAAACCTATTAGGGATTTTTTTATTCTTTTAATTAAAATATGTTAGTTTTCAATTACTCTTTTCCTCAATTAACCTGTTTATCCCCCCTTGGCTTAGAACCTATGATGATTTTTCTTTATCCTCAGTATAACAAGATTTCCTGCACAATTTTTTTTTTTTAAATATACCATTTGGTCTGTCACCTGGATTAACTGATATTTTTAAAGACCTTGAAAAAATATTGTAGGAGCAACCTGAGTCCATCACAATGTTGTCTTCGGGGTTGGTTTGCTAATTACAATTGTGTTGTTTCTACCATTTTGTGATACCCTTCAGTCTAGCTCCAATTGCACTTGTCTTGCTTGTTTCCTAGCTTCTTACATCACAGCTAGCTCAAGGACTTGATTAAGTATGTTATGTTCACTCTCTTCCTTTCATCTGCTGTTGGACTTTTTTCTCCATGAACAGTTTCATTCATTGAGTTTAAAGTCATTCTGTATCTTTGATTCATTTAAATCCTAAGTCTATTAGTAATGATTTAGAATTGTTCACCTTACATGCATTTATCTAAATTCCTTCATACATGAAGCACAATGACAGAAAAATACACAGAATAAGTGTCAATCCAAGTGGATATTGAATAGAACCACTGAAGTTAAGGAATTATATAAGCCTGTACCGATGGACTAACAGAGGAAGTCATTGAACCAACTTCCCTGTTAGTAACAGGGATGCACAATTCTTGCCAGACACCACAAACAGGCTATCATTTATTGACTGGTTCCTCAAAATTGAGAAATAGGCCCCAAAAAAAAGTAACCAAGGGAAAAATAAGAAGCTAAAGAAAAACAGTAATGAATGTATTAAAGGACATCACAGAGACCCAAAGCAAAGGAAAGAAAGTTTAATGAACCAATTTAGGATGGACAGCCATCAAATAAGAGAAAGTTATCTTGAACCCACTCTACCTGGAATACCCTCTTCTCCCATACACATTTGAGACCTTGCAAGGTGTGTGACTGCACACAAATCTGCAGGAGGGTACACACCTGCAATCTCTGACTTGAAGATGATGATAAGAAAAGTCCACAATTTTAGCAGGGGAAGAATTGAACAAAAGATGTTTTTTAAAAATCGTTGATTTTTCTCTTCTGATTGATTTAGCAGCTGCCTATAATGGAAGTTAGTGGACACCTGGTTTGCCCTGCAGCGGCTGCAGCCTTTTTGCAGTGGAAATTGTGTGGCCTCCCGTGCTATTAGCCTTTTGCTGTGGCGTTGCCAACTGATTTCTCCAATTCTCTTTTCTCAGTGGGCTAGAACGCAGCTGGTTAAATAGGCCGTGACTCACATAAGCTCCCATGTCTTTTTTTATTGACTGCTTTATGGAAATGTATCACACTCCAAAGGGTCCCTATTGTTGTTGCTGTGCATAGCTGACTGAAGAGTCATGTTTAGCGCTGAGAGATGGAATCCTATCCTGTCTTTCTTTATTGCAGAGTTGGGTGTGGGTGGGACTCAAGTGCTTAAAGGAATCTGAATGAAGAGAGAAGGATGTCTGAGAATTTCTTTTATCTTCATCTGCCATGGAAGTTGGGTGGCCATCACTTCTGGGTAACACACTTCTCTGTTGATCTTATCTTTATGGCCCACATCCTTCAGCTAAGTGAATCTTTTCTTTATATGGGCTATTCTGAGAGATTTAGTTAAGCATAGTGGTAGAGAGAGATTATGACACTAACACAATTCTGGTTTGTGCTGATATAATGTGATACACCCTTAGGTTTATCCAAGAGGGTTGTTTATTCCTAATAAATTGAAATCGTTTCTAGTTTTTTATTATGGTGATAATATCTTTTTACAGGTAATAAACAAAAAGGCTCTATTTTTTTAATTGTATACTTAAATATAAATGTTTTTGCCTTAAAATAGCAACTTCTACAATTGTTTGTGGTTTCTTCCTATTTTTAATATCATCCTGCAAAGCATTTACATACTTTCTACTACGCGTTAAGTAGCTCTGGGCAGATCTGTTTGTTTGCCAGTAGGTTTGGATCCAGGCATGTAAGACTCTTCCTGCCTCATTTCCCCCATGGCCTGGCCAGCCTTGTGCATCCTCAGGACCACCAGTTCTTGATCAGTAGGACTCTGAGCTGACAGTGAAATAGGAGATGGCTTCAGGGTCACAATGGCTTCCCATCATCATGTGTGGATTTGTCTGATAGATCAGGAAGCTAATGAGATTGAGCTGAGTCAACTTGACATGGAGAACAGCTCTGTCACTGTACTCACCACGGTGCCTACATAGTCAATAGAATAGAGACTGATCTCATTCGATTGCCTATTTTTTATTTCATAGCCATTCTAAATGTCGCCTATAATCCCATTTTTCCCCACAGCCCATCAGGGACACCAAGCAAGAGAGTTCATTGATACAAATTCCCTCTAATGAGTACAAGAACAATATAACACATCTTACTAACTATGTACAAAAACACAGCATATTTAAAAAATGAAAACAAAACAAAAAAAAAAAAAAAACAATATTTCCAACTCTATTACTCTTCAGAATCTTGTTGGTGAACCACCAAATGAGAAAATTTAGCAATTCATTCAGTGCCCAATTTTAGCAAACTGAGTTTGACTATAGGGGAGAGAAGGTGGGGATGGTGCTATCCCTCCTGTCCTAGAATTAGTGACTTGGAGTTCAAACATCTCTGCTACATTATGCCTTTGTTTTCTTGGTGGTGACATTCTTGGGTTTCAGTTGGTGGGGAGAGAAAAGCCTCATGCTGATAATGTACTGAAAGTAAATGAAATTAAATAAGCGAAGCAGTGCTCATCACTACTTCCTCCCCCCTGGGTAATTCAATTCAAGCTCTCTCTCTGATGGCAACTCACAGGGGCTGTCTCTGTCACCCCGCTGGGGCCTGGAGTCTTAACATCTAAATAAAAGTTTCACTCAAGCATTTTTTATGCTCCTGCCAGCAGGATCAGTGAGCTGGTGTGGGCACATTAATGTAATATTCATACTCACAGACTCTCCCCGCACACGAGGCAATGTCTTCCCATTTTCATAATTATAGATGTTCCATAAAATGGCATTTAGATTTGCATTAAAAAAGGAGGTTGAATTCTAATAGAACGTTTAACATGTCTTTTATGATTCAGATTCTTGGCATCTTCAACAAGAAGCTGTGTCTCTAAGTTTAACAAGACCTTTAAAAAAGAAAAAAAGGAAGGGAAAAACTTGTGGGAAGAAGAGATGGAAACTCCAAGCTCAGGGGATCCTGTTTATCCTATCCCCTGTGTCTTTCACTTAAATTTTAGGCCTACAGGAGCAATTTTTTGACAGCACTTCAGAAATTAGTTTTCCTTCAAAGGGCCTACTCTGCCATCCCCTTCTTGCCTCACCTGATGTCCCACCCCCAATAGAATCTGCTATTTCTTGGAGCGTGTTTTCAGAGGGACATTAGAATTTTCAGTGGGGTAGGAGAAATGAAAGAGTCCTAGAAAAATGAACTCTCCTTTATCTCATGCATGTACTCTGAGACCCATCTAGAAGGATTTACAGCAGCCACAGAGTTTGCAAACTATAAAATACACAAATGAAAATAGTCTATGAACAAGGAAGTTGACAATAAGGACCCATTGAGTCAGACACATTAGCATACTGGTAAAGAAAAAGGCTCCTCAGATCTATATTTTTTAAAACTGTGCTTCAAACAGCCTAGAAGCAAAAGGTAATCCAAATTGCATTTTAAATTGTCTTAAAATGGCTGGGTGCAGTGGGGCACATGCCTGTAATCTCAGCAAATCAGGAGGCTGAGGCAGGAGGATTGCAAGTTCCAGGCCAGCCTCAGACCCTAAGCAATTTAGCGAGACCCTGTCTCAAAACAAAAATAAAAGGACTAGGGATGTGGCTCAGTGGTTAAGTGCCCTGGGGTTCAATCCCCAGTACCAAAAATAAATAAATAGTCTTTAAACAAAAAGTAGGTAAAGCACTGAGCCAAGTGTCACCCCATAGCCAACACTGAGTGAATGTTGATTGCAGTAGGAGATGTTCAAAAGCCAGTTGTTTTACTGAAAAAAGCATTTCACCCCATAGTCTCAAGATAGTATCGGTGGCCCAGTTGATTCATATGGTGATTGTGACTTACTTTCTTTTGTATTTGGTTGCTTTATAATTTTTTAAAGAAGAGATTTGGATTAGAAAACTAAAAAACAAGTAAATATTTAGATTCTGATAGCCCACTCCCTTTCATTTTTCTTATGTAGAATTGGGCTGAGGGTATAGCTCAGTGGTAGAGCCTGTGCTTTGATCCTGAACCACAAAACAGAGACAGGGAAGGAAAGGAGGGAGGGAAGAAGGGAGAGAGGGTTGGTTATATTTTTTAAAGAATTTGTGGCAGGGGGCGGTCTTGTTTTATTTGATTTTTGAGGAATAAACTCTTCCTTCAGTCTTTTGCCCCTCCCTTCCATAGGATAAAGATAAACCCTGTGGAGGAAGATGGATTGGCATCTTGACTTCGCAATAAATTTTTACTTAAGGAGGCTACTGAAAGCCAAGAATGTCAGCAGCATACAATTCAAGGCTGATGTCGGTTCCAGGGTCTTCTCTTTTGTTAAAGTTTCAGGACTCTTAGACTCCTTCCCATTCTTTGAAGAAACCAAGATTTGGCAGTTATTGCTAAGTTCACCTTGCATAGCCCTTCTTTGTGTGAACTTAAAAAAAAATTATGTTCACAGAGTGGCTTTCTGTTTGTTTTTTTAAGAAAAGGTAAAAAGAAGAAGAAAAAAGATGAATATATTAATTTTCCCCTCTGAGGTGACCACATTTATAGTGGAATCTATCAGTCATTAAGTCTTCTCTGAGCTGATAACTATTCATTTGACTTTTGATTATCTCAGTGTGGATTATCCAATTTGTAGCTTATCTCCACAGCAAATTCTTAATTCCCTGGAGTCCTTTTCCTGCCAATCAGTACATAGTTAAGCTACCTCCCCTTGCCACAAATTAATGTATGTTTAGATCATTTTAAGCGATATTAGCATTAGATATAATTAGGAAGAAAGAAAATTAACTTTTTTTCCCAATCATATAGAAAATGTTTTATTTTGTGCTGTGTTTAGGCAATTGCCCTTTATACTCCATCATTAATGTGAATTATCTAAAGTCAACTAAGTGAAATTTTGTCAGGTTTCAACAAAGCATTCTGCTGTTGTTCCTTTTAGGAATGGAAGACATCATAAGAGGAGCTCAAGAACTTGATAACATCATCAAGCAAGGATACTTAGAGAAGAAAAGCAAAGGTATTGATCAAACCCAGAGACAGCAGGACATTCCAGGAAGGGAAATGAGGAGAAAGAAGGTTAACTGATCAGGCACCCTCTCTGTGCCCAACACTGTGCTTGACAGACATCTAGTGGACTCTGTCACTCATTGAATGATAAACTTAATGCAAAGAGAGGAAAGACAAGAAGTCTAGTGTTATTGTGCATAGCCTGCAGAGAGATGGCCAGAATCTTTAGCAGACTGGGAGCTTCATCAGGATGGGGATTGGTTCAGCTCTGCTCACACCTGTATTTGTAGTGCCTGCTACAAACAGGTGCTCAATAAAACTTGTTGGATGAATGAATGATATTTTTGTTCTCATCTCTCAGTGTGCTCCCATAGGAGAGAAACTGTTTTACTGAGAGTGTAGTTTTTATATCATGCATGAAGCAGCACACTCAAATTTCAGACAAGCCCAACTCTTAATCTTTATTTAAACTCATTCACTTAGAATAGGAACTACTAGGACTGAAGTCCTAGGATTAACACTCAACAGACAAATTGGTTAGCCAAAAAAAAAGCCTTTCTCGTGGCCATGGCCTGGAGTATTACTCTGGTTTGTCAAAGGCAACATATAAAGATAACTTGAATACTGTAGAGAATTTGAAAAGGACAGGATGAGATTAGAACCTGAAAGATATAAAGGAAGCTAGATAAAAAGACAGCTGGGAGGGCACAGAGCAGGCAACCCTGTTTAGAACTTGGACCTTAAACGAAGCTCATCCTGTGGACTCTGAGTCAATATGGGATAACCTGTGGGAGTGAGAGGGAGGGTTTTACAGTCCATTAACCTGGGAAATAAAACAATAACATGCTGGACTGTGTGTTGTTGGATTTTACGGACTCTTCAGTGATTGTAGTTACCTGAATTTATGTCTCCTACTGCTGTTCTGTGTAGATCATAGTTTCTTCGGGTCTGAGTGGCAGAAGCGATGGTGTGTTGTCAGCAGAGGCTTCTTCTACTACTATGCTAATGAGAAAAGTAAGTGTTCTTCATTTGCACAGCAGCATCTCACTCCTGGATGCAAGCACTTCGTAAATTCTCAAGCACTTAGATCTCCAGATAGCAGTCCTTAACTAACACCTATAAAGGGACACGCTTAGGAAAGAAAGAGGCTTGGGCAAATGATACCCTTCCCATCACCAAAAACAGATGCCAATTTAGAATTTCACCTTTAAACATTAGGACATATATCAAATGGTTATCTTTTATGATGAGTAATAACACAATATTTTCAAAATTGAATGTGTCGGCATACTTAAAAAAAAGAAACTTCAAACTCTTTTAGGCATTAATAAGATAGCTAAAATATTGGGGGAGAGTTGGAGTGGGGATATGGCTCGGTGATAGAGTGCTTGCCTAGCATGCACAGGGTCTTGGATTTGATCCCCAATACCAAAATAAATAATAATAATTATTATTATTATTATTATTGTTATTCAGATAAAGATTTAAACAGCTTAACAGTGGCCCAGAAAAAGAATCCTAGGGTTCAGACTTTCTAAGAGCCTCCTCCAAACTTTGAGCCTGACAATTGGGAAGTAATCCAGTGGACATCCCTAGAGCCATGGAGTGTTGAGACCCAAATGGTTGCTGTGCCCAAGAGACACCCTTCAGCCAGATGGCAGCAGCAGTGAAGTGTTGACTCAGGCCAGAGGCAGCTTCTTAATGAGCCACCACTGACTCAATCAAGCACAACTCTCATGAGCTATCCCTGGAAGACCTCTCATCCATGTTTAACATAGTTGCTTAGTTCATGAGAGAGAGGAGAGGATATAAGCACAATTTGAGGTGGCTACAAATAAACATAAGCTAAAAATTATTTTTGTAGACTAATGCAAACTTTCAAGTAAGGGATCCCATCCAAGGGTAAAACTTGGAATTGATAGCAACACACTTTGAAAACTGAGGAACGAATCCCCTTATCCTTCTGCCCATCCCCACCCAGCCCACTCTCAAATCCAGCAACCACAGTTTTTCCTCTCAATTCTAGGCATATGAGCCAGCCAGGTGTTCTTTTCTTCATGTCTAATAGGACATTTGGGCCATTGCAAATAAATGTTCATCATTTCTCCTGCATTTAAATAGATGGTTGGCATATCTGGATAGAAAGCCAGGTATCCTATCTATTCATTCATAAGTCTTCATACTCACCATGAAAGAGGCAGGGATGGTGGGGGAGGGGGGGGCGAACAAGAGCAAGAGGCTCAGAGACTTTTATTGACCATTTAGCCATCAGGGTGAAATAAAATCTGGTGACCAAAGAAACAACAAAACATTTTAGTGGCCAGTTAGAACAAGGAGAGATACTTTAACAAAAAAGATTCTGGTGTCAAAAAGCACTGTTGCATGGTTCCCTTCTCGACAGTTACTTCTTATTGCGCCCAGGACAATTTCTTAGTAAGTATAGCGTTCGTATGTTTCTTTTAGCTCAACCAGGTGAGGACTGTCTTTTTTTCTTCTTTTCTTTTCTTTTTAAATTTTGTCATCCCACTTCCTTCTTTACATCATCATCATTAAAAAAAAAAAAAAAATTCATTTCACCTGACAAAAGGCACAAGTATCCCCGACTCTGTGGATGCTGTCCTCTGTGTGTCCTGCCTGACATAAAATCTTTCTGAGCCACCTCCTCTTTGCCTGTTTCTAATATTTCATTTAAAAAAAAAGAAGAAGAAGAAGAAGAAGTAATAGTAGTAGTAGTGATAGGTAGAGTAGTGTCTCCTTTTTGTCACTTAGGGTTCTTTTCCTTTTATCTCCTTCCTCATCATCTAGTGATACTCAGTAGTCCTCTGCTTCTTTCCCAATTTGACCTCTTGAAAGGAGAATGAAATACTGAGTTTTAATTATTCTCCCTCTAGCATAAATTCCCACCTGAGAAGCAGGGGAGGGGGAAGAGCAGTTTAGCCCAAATGCCACATAAAGCATGGGAGGAGATTCCAGGACCTTATAATGCCCCTGTGCTGCTGTCTCTCCCCTCAATGTGAGCTCTGCTGGCCCTGATAATAATGTTTCAGCTCTGTAATAGCCTTCAAGAGCCTCACATTTACAACCACACTCTCCCTACTGTAATAATTCCTTCTTTCTGTTATTATAGATCTCTTAACATTCTAATAAATTCTCTGTCTCTGTTGGACTCTTTTGGTAAAATAACCTTTCGTGTTGCATTTCCCTAGCTTGGCAGTGATATCTGCCTGGCTGTCGCAGTAGCCTCTTCCTAAGCTTCCCTAATAAGCTTTCCTTGACTATTGTGGTTCCTCGGGGATTTAACAGCTGTTTCTGTGCTTTCATTTCACATACCAGAGAAGATGCCTTCCCTTGGCGGTTGCATCTCTCTAGGGATACAGGGAGCTTTCCTGTCTTGCAGGCAAGCAGCCCAAAGGGACCTTCCTCATTAAGGGCTACAGTGTCCGGATGGCCCCCCACCTACGAAGAGACTCCAAGAAAGAAGCCTGCTTTGAACTGACCTCTCAGGATAGGCGCAGCTATGAGGTAGGACGATCGAAGGAGCAGATGCTCCTCGTTAGAGCTGCACTTTCCTTCCCTGTTGCGTGTTTGCCCCGTTGGCTGTGCTGGGTTCTATTCTCTCTTTCCAGCATCTCAGACCCTCTTTCTTGCCCTGTCCTCACCTTTGCTATGTCACAGCCTCCCTTCCCTTCTGTTTGCCACACTCATCCTAGACAGTGACTTCACTTGGCTTCTCTCTCTTCATCCCTCCCCTTCCCCTTGTCACCCTATAGGTGAGATTCCTGTTCACTGCAGCACACCATCAAAACCCTTACTCACTGTTTCTAGTTTCATGGCTGTAATTCCCATTCTTATTTTTTAACTGATTATCTCTACTTCCTTCCATGAAAGTCAGAAAAAGGAAACTCTAACTCTAGACTGAAAAATTATTTGTTTTATCATATTTGTCTTGTTATCCAAAACAGCCTTCCTATACTTGGATGCATTGCACATCTCTGGAAGGAGGTTTAAGATATTGGTTACAGTGGTTGCTGAGTAGTAATAATGATAACTGAGAGGCTAGAGGACCTTGTCAGAACAAGAACTCATTCCTTGTTGTTTTCATTGTATACATTTTGAATCTTTACCTCATGCATTTATTACCCATTATAAAATAAATTAAAATAATAAAAAATGTAAGACTATAGAGATATAGTGATTTTCTCACTAAAAATATTTTTTACATGTGTGTACATTGTTTCCTACTTCATAACTTTATTTTATCACAGTTCTGTTAAAGCAATGCTAGGGAAACTCTAGCTAACTTATGAAAAAGAAAAAGCATTCTGAGAGTAAATTACCAATTTAAATAACCCTTGACTCCTCAAATTTTTCTCAGCTTTCAACTTTTTTATATTTTTACAGTATCTTAACCCTTATTTGATTATGTGACCCAGGTCTGCATTATGTAATTTCTATAATTTTTTAAAAACTTAAACTAAAGATTTTCCATGGAGTTCTTTATAAACATTATATAATACAGTCGTATACATTGCATATGTTTCTGAGTTGTTTTTATTATTAAACTGTGATGATACTGTATCTGATAAAAGTTGATATGAAAATTCTAAGCCAATATCCCTAGAAAGATTTTTTTTAATATTTTTAGTTGTAGATGAACACAATACCTTTATTTAATTTATTTATATGTGGTGCTGAGGATCAAACCCAGTGCCTCACACGTGCTAGGCAAGTGCTCTACCACTGAGCCACAACCCCAGCACCCTTGAAAGTTTTTTTATAGAAATGTGCTTTTAAGAAACTAAGAATGATAGGGTCTATTTTAACATAAGTATTATACAGGAACCTAGATTTCTTGACTTTTTGTGTGTGGGGGAGGGGGACGCTGGGGATCAAACCCAGGGCTTTGTGCATGCGAGGCAAGCACTCTACCAACTGAGCTATATCCCCAGCCCAAACCTAGGTTTCTTATACACCATATATCTTTATCTTATCCTAATGGCCAGATAATTAAAACATTTTTTGGAACAGTTATTTCAAGTTGATTTTTTTTTTTTTTTAATCATGAAGGGCTGATGCTTGACCGACCTGTTTCATGAATCAAAATGTACTTTGTTTACTTCTTTTCTTTGGTCCATTGAATCCAGATCATTACTATGGTCTGTGGATTCCTCTTCTACAGTGTCCTTTCGATCTTTACCTTACTTATTCTCACAGCCCTCACAATAGTTGAGTCCCTCTTGCCACACCCAGAGGACCAATTAAACAGCCTTCTAGTTGATCTTCTGTCTCCAAAGTTCTCTATTCTAATCCCGCCTACCCAAACTATTGAAGGAATTACCTTCTCCCTTTGCTAGAATTGATAGTATCTTCCTGTTGCCTACATTTCAAGTCTGAACTGCTAGCACTCAGAGCCCGTCTATCAACTCTTCTCTGACCCTCAACTTCCGTCTGTTATTGCTCACCAGTCAAGCTGGTCACCTGCCTGCCTTCCCCACACATGATGTTCTTATTCCTGTACTCTTGCACATAGTTTACTCCTATCTGAAATGACCAGCTCCCTCCACCAGTTCCACCAATTCTTTTTAAAAATCCAACCAGCCTGGTGGTGGTGCACACAGGTAATCTCAACAATCCTGGAAACTGAGGGAGAAGATCATAAGTTTGAGGCCAGCCTCAGCAACTTAGCAAATTTTATGAGACCCCTATCTCAAAATAAAATATAAAAAAGGCATGTGGATATAGCTCAGTGGTAGAGTGCCCCTGGGTTAAATCTCCAGTGCCATAAAAACACATTTAAATAAATATTTCTTTTAAAAATCCAGTCAAAACAATTTTGCTTCAGCAAGCCTCCCTAACCTACTCCTGGCAACAATAAATGTTCCCTGTCTACTCAAAACAACCAGTTGTGGGCTGCAGGTATAGCTCAGTGGTAGAGCACTTGCCTACCAGGCTCAAGGACCAGGTTCTGTCCCTGGCACTAAAAAGGGGGGGAAATTTTTTCCATTATTATCAAATACATCTGCTTTGTGATATTCTCATCTCATGTACATATTGCTTTGCTTTTTCCCCTGGTAAACTTTTCTCAAATAAATGCCTTGTGAAGGAATAGGTAATAAATAAATGAATGGACATGGACATAAATGTCCGGACTTAAAGAGCTGTAATCTCTGGGTATGCAAAATTGCTGATGGAAAAAAAAGCTGTTTGAGTTTAATATTTGGTCTTCTTTCTAAATATTAATTTAAAGCAGAGAATCCTGAGCTTTAAAGTTGACTGAAACTCACAGATCACTTCCCCTGGGCTTCCTTATCAAGATGCATGTAAATTTTAGTGAAGGTGATAAATTAATTTGCATTTTTTTTCTGTAGTTTACAGCTACTAGTCCAGCTGAAGCCAGAGACTGGGTGGATCAAATAAGTTTCTTGTTAAAGGGTAAGTGTTACTGTTTTGAAATACATAATATTTGGACCTGCAGTTGAAGTGCTGTTCTATAAATATCATCTGGAGGTTTCCATGTGTATTTTTTTCTGCTTTCTCATCTATACCCTCCCCGCATTTTAACAAATAGTACTGTGTATGAATTAGAAAGTAAGGAAATCATCAACCTGGAGATAACCTCTAATGTCATAGCTCATCCCCATACATACAGGCAAGACTTTACTACTCATAATCCCTAGAAAAGGAGATCCTGAAAACCAATCAGCCCAATTCACTGCCTCCTAAAACCCCTTTCATTCTGGAAAGAAAATTCATAATATCTAACTTAGAGTCATTTGAATTGCAAACAAGGTCCAAAATCTCCTTCTTTTTCAGTGTTAGTAGGAAGTAGAAATCTAAACTAACCTATATGGTCATCAGAGACTTTGGACATTACAAACAAATTGCTGTTTCCCAAGCCACAATAAAATGTTCCTTGCTTTGAGATGGGAAGAGTCCTGCCTGAAGATGTTAAATGACTGCTCTTAGAGTACCCTCTGCTGGCCAGCCTACAGGCACAGCAGTAACAGTGGCCCAAGAAGCCTTTCCTGGGACTGGCAGTGTAGCAGGTAGAAGCAGTCCACCTTGAGTGAGTCACTTGGCATCGGGTAACCCTCATGTACCCTCATAGCAGGACCCTGCCTCACAGAAAGGCAGGAACACCAGCTTCATACTTGGCCCAAGACACAGGGAGAAGCACATCAACCTGAAAACGCCAAACCTTCTCTTCACAGATTTTATTCTAGTGTAAGATTTTATTGTGGATAAGAAGGAGCAAGCACCCGAGCTTTAATTACAAGAATTGCCTGTTTTACTCAGTTATGCCTTTGCTATCACAAAAACAAACTATTGCATCCACCAGCAGCGTCACGTATAATAGACTGGAACTAGGCAAACATGAACATTGATGGCGAGACTACAGGGTACACTCTCATCTAGGTGCCTTGGATTTATGCGTGTAATATACCCCTAAGTGTGTAAACCTCAATAAAACTCAAAGCAGCTTTATTGAGCTGTACCCTGTGGTACTTTCAGAATCCCACATTGAAGAAATTATTCATTCCATTTTATTTTAAAACAAACAAAATAATAACATATGGTTTAAGCCACAAATGTGTCTTTGATCCTTTTTCTCATATGAAGTGGTACCAGAATTCAGATGAAAATTGTTGCAAAACCTTTATTAAAAGCCTAATCAAGCCAAACAGTTTTATTGTGTTTTGAAATGAACATCGGATATTTCTCCATCCTTCCCTTCCCCAGGGTCTGCTGACTGTACTCGCCCATTCTGTCTGGGCCCCTCAGCAGGGTTTCAGAGAGCGCTCTGTGCTACTCAGAGAATGAGCCTTCCCAGTTCCCAATCAAAATAAAAACCAATCTCCCTCCCCTGCCCTGGTGCTCCCCAGCGCTGTAATGGTCCCATATCCTCTACGCAGTGACCCACTTTAAGGTCAGCCAGACTGTACAGTTGCCAAAGGACATGGTAACTGCACTGTGCAGCCATTCCATTTGGTCTCGGATTACTGTTATATTTCACCATACCCCATTTGGTTTCCTCTTCCACTTTTGCCCATTTTTTATTTTCTTTCTCTCTCTCTGCAAACAAACTTATCTGAAATTCTGCACTGAGATCATTGGGGAGATGGGCTTCCGACAGCTCGGACACCCTATAGAAGAAGCCACCATGGAGGCCCCAGCTCTGTGTGCCCTGGAGAACTGCAGGCCATCACTCACCTGTCCAGTTTTCTAGTTGACGAGCAGTGCGTGGCACGCTGGCATTTCCTCTTTTGGCCTATTTTCTTCCCTTCACCTCGTGTTCTCATTCACACACCCATACTGTTCAGGGCTGCTTCATCCTGATCAAGTTTTATTGCAAGGAAGGATTTATGTTGATGGTTTAAACCTGATGCAGTGCTGGTCTGGCCTTTTCTGTAGATTTCCTGCCACCAAGGCCCACATTAGAAATAACAGCACTTAACCTAGTGTTTCATTTTCTTTTGACATGTTTTATTCTCCTCCCTCCTCCTCCTTCCTTTTTCCTTCCCTGACTTATTTTTTCTTCTGCTCCCTACCTTGATTCATTCCCATCTTTGCCCTGGCAGATCTGAGCTCCTTAACCATCCCATATGAAGAGGAGGAAGAGGAAGGAGAAGAGGAAGAAGAGATGTATGATGATATTGATGGTTTTGACTCTCCAAATTCTGGTTCCCAGCACAGACCCATTCTCTTGCCTGGGAGTGTGGGGATTAAAGAACCTACAGAGGAGAAAGAAGAGGATATTTATGAAGTCTTACCAGGTGAGAAATTTCATCTCCTAATTATATCCCCTTCATTTCAGAAACTCGACCTGGTGGAAGAACATAACTTTGAAAACTCCTAAGAAAGCCAGATCTAAATTTCATCCTCTGAAGGAGAGAATGTAGGGAAATTTATGATGCTCAAGCTCTTATGGAGCCTCTGCCTTGCTCTGGGAGCAAGATGAGTTTGATCAAGGAGTGTCTCATCTGTGCCACATGAAGTCATCTATCATATTCATCAACAAAGCTCAAGGGTTCAAGAATACCCATATTGGTGTTCATGGTTTACCATGAGTTTGGGGGTTAATCATCCAAATCTTCTAGTTTCAATATCTTTTCTGTGGAACTGTGAGAATGACAGAAAGTTGCCTCCAAAGTATGAAGGATTTCGAAAGTCAGAAATATATACATGTTAACCAACCTTTTGTGTGATCCAGTAAAACCCCACTGGCACAACTCATTATTACCTAGAAACAAATCACAACTCTTAAGAATAAGCCTGATGTGTATCTCCTCTGCCCACCCGTGCAGCAGCTCTAGGCTGTAGATCACTTTCTGTCCAGAGGCAGGATAAGTGGCATCTCAAAAAATGTAGAGTCATCATTGCTTCCACAGCGTCACTTCTGGTGGGGATCGGCAGCTGGCGAACAGTGCAGAGCACAGTGGGGGTCAGGCTGTGGAAAAACCAAAGTCTGAGCCTTTTAATTGTGAGGTACTTAGACCACAGGAATGCTGAATCTTCAAGTCCATTCAGAAAGAGCATGCCTGTGGAAATTTGCCAGGAGTTCAGTGCTCTGCTAAGAAATTCAAGTTAAGCCTAAATTTATAGCAATTTAAACCTCCATCCCAAATGAACCTAGGAACTAAGGTGAATCTAACACTCAGGCCCCTGAAGACAGGGCTAGTTGCTAAAAGCATCATTGGTAGGCAATTCCAAGGCTTCCTCAGAAGAGGGTCCAACCCTCTTAACTCTGCATTCTGCCTTCATCTCTTCCCTAGGAGAGAAGCCATGTCATTGTCCCCTGCATCAAGGAGCAGAGCTGTGGCTCCACGTCCCCACCAAGGAGAGCCTGCTTCTTCTCCTACTACTTCTCCAACCTCTGCCAGTCCCCACTTCCCCAGCCTTTTTTTGTTGTGTTTTATTATGCAAATGATATCTTGGTTGAGGTCGAGCCATTTCTTGTGTCTGAAGTTAAAAAAAAATGATAATTTCCTCAGCAAGTCATCGTCGTTAATGAAGTTTTACAAAAACAGATACAACCAAAGGAAAATAAAATTTCACAGGTGATAAATTTTTCCAATTTCCCTGGCAGAATTCGATAGGATTGTTAAATTAAGAGTGAAGGTGTCTGTTAGAAAGCAACGAGCAGTGATGGGTAATTTTATAGAGTGGAAAATTGAATCAAATTGCTACATTAAAACACAGCTCCTCTGAGAATCTTCCCTTTCACAGCCTGCTCCATTGCAACAGCAGGGTGCAGAAATGGATCTAATTCACAACACTCCCTAAAAGGAGATGCACTCCCCAACTTGGCCAGCATCTTCCTAGTGAGCTCACATTCAGCTCACTCCTGCCCAGGCTCAGGAAAAGGCCAGGTGACACTCCACTTTGGGTTACAGCTGTGGAAGAGTGCTCTGGGAAAACCTCCCTGAACCACTCAGCCTTCAGGGGTACAATGGAAGGGCCTTTTATGCACTATGGGTAGTTTTCAAAGGAGCCAGGGAAGAGGATCAGAGATGTAGAACTAAGAGAGCAAAGGGAAAGAGGCCTCAGAAAATAAGATGAATTTGGGCTCATCCCCTACTTACCCCAGATGGGAACAATGAATGTGTAACTGGCTTCTTAGCAGCCATGATTCTCCTGCCTCCCAAACTCCTACCGTCAGTCACTGTGGCACTGCCAAGGTATCAGGGCATTACTCCAAAATTCTCATTGATTGAGTATTGGAGTGGACCCAAGTGCATGGAGACTACTCTGCATCTCAAGCCACTAACCATGAGACCACAACTACTGTCCATCAGGAGTGAGGAAAGCCACGCAGTAGGAAAGCCAGGGTCTCTTTCTGTAGGTTAGGGAAACAGCAATTAACTTGCGCCATGTTTCCAAAGGACAACGCTGTACCCGGCCAACAGTGTCTTTCCAAAACACCTCTATCCATCAGAGTCCTGAAAGACAGCATTGAAGGTGGGATATGTGGATATTGAATTATGATATGAATATTGCAGCCACACATTCCCAGCTTCCTCTCCACTCCACTCTTGTTGCTTCAGAAATGGATTTGAGTTTTGAATGTGCCACATCACTAGTCCTGGAAGAATTGAGAGGGCAGGTGAGGGGCCTAGCAGTGTCTCCCCTCTGCCACCATCTCACAAGACCACCTACCGAGCAGAGGCATATGAGAGACAGCACGGCACTGCAGGTGCAAAGCTGGCTGTATGTCACGATGGATCTGTGCTGCTGCCTGCTCTCTGTGAGGCCTCAGGCAAGTTACCTGCCCTCACTAATTGTCACCCTTGTAAAATGGAGAAAACAATAGTTGCTATCCTAGAGGGATGTGGTGAAGAGTCTAGAACTGACATGTGTAAAGCCCTCAGCACAGAGTCCTGGCATGCCAGCAGCCCTCAGTAAATGCTGGCTACTATTAACCTGGTGGCATTTAAAACTGATAAAAACAGATACTGCACTTGATCTTGGCCGAAAGGCCGAGAAGCGATCTGGTGGTATTTAAAGAGGCTTTACGGCTTGAGAAGCTGGGTGATGGCTAGGTCCCCGCCCTCACCAAGCAGACCTGAGACAGTCCAGTTGGGCATTTGCAGCTATGTGTACGAAGCAGGTGAAATTGAAAATCCCGAGCAGATGGAATGTGGAGCGCACCTTCTGCTCAGACCCATTTTTACTGCAAGGCCAGGTGCTGGGTGGAGGGACAGCCTACGGTAACATCGGATTGTGCTAACATTGCATACCCATCAATAGTCAAATGAGTTGGGCCTCTCATTCGGTTCATTATAACAGGTAAATGTGCATTGTGAAGGATATTTAGCATTGGTGTTTTTGCTAATTCTCTTCTTTGGAATGGGACCTATGTAAGCCCTCACTGTCCTTTTTTTTTTTTTTTTTTTTTTTTTTGTGTGTGTGTGTGTGTGTGTGTGTGTGTGTGGTGCTTGGGGAATGAACTTAGGGCTTCATACATGCCAGGCAAGTGCTTTCCCACTGAACCACATCCCCAGCCCCTTGAGCCTTCACTGTGTCTATGCGGAAAGCCCTGTAAGTGAGATCCTTCCAGAATGTCATTGATGTGGTCTTCCTAGTAGAGAGAAAAGAGTACAGAACATATACCAAGTCAATAAAAATAAAAAAAATTTTCCTGATCAAAATAATTTATGGAGTGTACAACTAAAGCAAATAAATAATTATTTAAAAAAATAATGTATGGGTCATCAAATTAAATGCACTATATCACATTAATCATGAAATAATTAGCATTTGCTACAGGGCTAGCATTCTTGTACCCAAGAGGGAAAACCAGAGCACTCAAGGTTTTCAGCCAGACCACAAAAATGTTAGTCCTGGAAAATACCATTTCAAGGTTGGTATCCACTGGGATTTCTGAACATCCATGTTGAGCATATGGGGGCCCTTCATTTTTAGGATCTCATTTTCAGTAGATTAAACTTCAGGGAGCTACCACAAAGAAATGCTAAAGCCATACATAGAAAATGGGAAGCTTTCTGAACCCTTTCTTACATCCCTTGAAGTTATTTTATAGGCCAATACAGGCCCAACATGGTTCCAGATTCCATTAAAAGGAGAGCTTTTATCAGGTTTCTTTTCTGGGGTCTCAAGACTGGAAGCCAAGAAGGTACCTGAGACCATCAAAGAGCTGTAACTGGGGCCTTGTAGCAGCTACAAAAGCCACAGAATCCAGCTGTGTTCTCTAGAGAGATTTCATAAGAGCAAACAGAAAGGAAAACTAAGAGCCCTCCCTGGGAATTTCTATGCACATTCTGAAGCTGCCCGCACTGCCTCAGGGGGTTATTATAGACCCAGAAACCAGATTGCTTTATAATAAGGCATATAACTGTTTTTTTTTTTTAATTAGAGTCAAATGGAAACAAACATTCTGTGGAATTATTTTTCCCTTGTACAGTTGTCCAGACCCATAGGAAGGAGGAATGGTGATAGTCAGAGAGCCCAAGAAAGAAAAAAGACAAAAAAGACAAAGCTCATGAAGAGTGGACACTGCCACCAGCCTCCTTTCAGCCTCTTGGCTGTTTCTCTCATTGCCCTGTACACAGAGCCCCAACTACAAGAGGCTGATAGGGCCGGGCCAGCTGGAACCATGCTGTTCCTTTTAACTACACTGCCTGGGCCCATTTCAACCTACGAAATCCTACACATTCTTCTGAAATGGGTCCTGTTCAGTGATACCCTCCCAGATACTCAACTGACATTAAGCTTTTAGTTCTTATCACAGTGATTTGTATTCACGTCTTGATTCCCAGTTAATAGGTGCTCAGTTATTATTTGTGAAATTAAATTCAGTCCATTCCAAGTGTTGCCATGAGCACAGACTGAGTTTAATATCTTATATATCAGGACCACACTGGGCTGGGGATGTGGCTCAGTGGTGGTAGAGCCAAGCACACATAAGGCCCTGAGTTCAATCCCCAGCACCAAAACCACACGTGCACGCGCGCACACACACACACACACAACCATTCCACAGAGATAGGATGCAAGTGTTTTAAGATAATAGTTGAGATTACCTAATACACCACAGAGAATTAAATGTGTTATTAGCCTCTTGATTGTTTTTTTCGGGAGGTGGGGGCAGGGGTGGCAAAGAGTTGTTTTGTTTTGTAGGACTGGGGATTGAACCCAGGAGCACTCTACCACTGAGCTACATCCCCAATCCTTTTTATTTTATTTTATTATTTTTTTTAAAATATTCTTGTAGTTGTTGATAGACCTTTATTTTATCTGTTTACATGTGGTGCTGAGAATCAAACCCAGTGCCTCACACATGCAGGGCAAGTGTGCTACCACTGAGCCACAGCCCCAGCCCCTTATTTTTTTGTTTTGAGATGGTGTCTCATTAAGTAGCCCAAGCTGCTCTCACACTTATAACCCTCCTGCCTCAGCCTCCTAAGTTGCTGGAATTAGAGGCATGCACCACCTCACCCAGCTTTCTTGTTTTTTCTATATTATCCTAAGAGGTGCAACAGCGTCCATGAATAACAATGTCTTGTGCACAAAACGTGAAGCAGCTTGTAACCACTTTTCTGCTTTTTCCCTTTGCACTTGCAGTCTCTCTGTATTTCTGTTGCATCTGTCACCAGAGCACCTTGACATCTGGTTGCACATTGGTACAATTGCCATTTTTTGAGCTTTTGTCACTCTGCTTGGTTAGAGAGAAATGATTTTCCCCCTTTCTGAGCTACTTCTTTTTTAAATGTTATTCTTTGTGATATTGTCTTAGCTGATGTCAGAGGGGTATCAGAGGAGCACTTCAGAAAGGAGCCAGGTGTCGTGAGAAGCTGGCTCCTCTCTGTCCCTCCTAGGTGGTTTCAGTGTCCTGTTCTTCTCAGCCTCTCATTAGTGTCCCTGACATAGTGCCAAGAATGTTGATTGAAATCGACTCTCCGGATACTGATGCTCATTTGCGATGCCCCATGGTTCTCTTACATGTTCACACAGTTAACAGAATCTTCCTCAACTGTTTTCCCAATTGAGATGAGATATTTGGGAATCAAGTAGAGCATTTAATGTAATAAGTGGGCAGTAATCTTCAGAGGTTAATTTGTTTAAAACCTATGTAAGGTTGGGGTCCCATATGCCCTGTTAGAAGCAAGGACCATTATAATCTATTACTGTTTAAAGTTGAGCTAGCACATAAATTTTAATTCTCTCTTAAATGAAGATATATTTCAGTAGACATAATGCTAAGATGCCTAATAATATTCTTATCAAGAAGTTCAATGAGCTCTTTAGCCTAAAAAAATTTTTCAAAATAGTCTTTTAAAATAAAGCCTCACATGACAGATGAACAAAAATGAGAAATTTAGCCATCTAACCCTCCCCCATTTTCAAGCAGAAAGACTTGTGTTTTGTTTGTTTGTTTGTTTGTTTGTTTTGGTTTGGTTTGGTTTTTTCCTGTCACCATATAATCAGTTGTCTTGATTTGGAGCTTGAAAGACACCAGTTTGGTTGGGTTCACAGAAGGGTCCTAGATGAATGGCACACCTCTCTGTACAGTGCCCTCTGAAGCCAGGAAGGGGTCGAGGAGCGTGCTTTCCACAACCAGCTACAGAAAGTGCTTCCCTTCACTATGCGACAGTGCCCCATCCTCAGTCTTCCAAAGACCCCAGAGGTACAGCCACTGTTCCATCAATTGCAAGGCTTCTTGACTTGGGCCCACTTTCAGCCACCCGGGAAGGACAATGCTAGATAGAACAGAGGTGGGGACTGGAGCTTCCCCCTGCCCATCCATCACTGTGGAGCCTAGTAATGGTGGTGAATGATATATAAGCTCCTGGCCAGCATTTTTCTTTCTTTCTAGGTGACTCCAAAGGTGCAATGGAAATCAGAGTATCTGGCCTGGAATTGAACATCACAGAACAGATTTCTATTTTTTCCCATTTTTTTGGTATCATGACTAGATTAAGTGCTGTTGCCTGAAAGAATAAAGGAATCGAGTTTTACTTTTCATTTTTATCATTGCAAATACATTTACATTCTCCTTTTTTACAAATGCAAAGAGCAGGCAAGCCACTTTCAATAATTTATTTTAAAATCAATGCTAATGAGGTTATGTCTCGTCAGTGGCCGAGTTTTACAATAAAGTCTGATTTATTTAGAAAAGATCTTTGGTGTAGCTTCCCATCTAATGGTGGTGGGAAGGAGGTGGAGTAGTAGGCATGGTGACCCTCCAACTTCGGATCCAATTTGTAATTCACAGCGGAGATCTGACCCAATTTACATTGATTAGAATTGGGAGGAAGAGACAGCTGCATGCAGACAGCAGAGGTAGAATAAACCCTCTCTGCAAAAGTGCCTAAGCACAGCAAATTATTGGTCTTTGTGATTGAGTTGTTTGATATCAGCAAAAGAGCTGCTCTCTGTCCAAATTATTAGGTGTCTCTAAAATAGGAGGTACTAACTCTTACTCTAATGTCCTTAATCCCATAAAATTAGCCCTGTGTCAAAAAGGAAAGGCATCGTAGCAGAGGAAGGAAGGAAGTGGACAAAGTAATGAGAAGACAATGTGCAAAGAATGATGTTTAACGTGATTTATTTCAGCGTGATCTGTTTCCTGTATTTGATTTTGCTCTTCCATTATCTCACATCTTTGTTCCTCCTGGCGGGGCGGGGGAGCACTACAGGTGGGAAGGAGGAAGTCCATGGTGCTGGACTCAGAAGAATTTTTTTTTTTGGTACCTGGGATTGAACTCAGGGGCACTTGACCACTGGGCCACATCCCCAGCCCTTTTTTGTATTTTATTAGAAGCAGGGTCTCACTGAGTTACTAAGTGCCTCGCCATTGCTGAGGCTGGCTTTGAACTTGCGATCCTCCTGCCTCAGCCTCCCAAAGTGCTGGGATTACAGGCGTGCACCACCGCCCGGCTCAAGAATTTTTTAATCAAAGTGCTCCTTTCCCCATAGCATCCTCCAGGGCAGTGTGTGTGTGTGTGTGTGTGTGTGTGTGTGTGTGTAAATCTTGGTACCAGGTGACTTACTTCCCCAGAGTATCAATCTCCTAATTTTTATTTTTGCAAGGCACAATATCATTTTTCACATGAAGTCAGTTACTTTTTAATGTTCTAACATATTTTATGCTGTTTCCTCTTACCTTTGAGCTTGTAATCTGTCCCCCCAGCCAGTCTGACATACCAGAACTCTAAAACTTACATTTAAAAAATAAATAAAAGGGCACTGTAGCTTAGTGGCAGAGCACTTGCCTAGCATGTGTGAGGAGGAACTGGGTTCAATCCTCAGCACCACATAAAAATAAACAAATAAAGACATTCTGTCCATTTATAACTACAAATAAATAAATAAAAGGGAATGTCCCCAGGCCACCCCTCAGTTTCCATTTAGTGGCATAAGCGAGGAGAAGCTAGTGCCAGAAGACCTAGAAAGAGAAGGGAAAGGAAAGGAAGCCAGGAGATACTGAGTATTCAGTCTTCAAAACATAGCTTACCATGCCCTTTCTACCGTGTGTACGCGCATGCATACCCATGGGGCGGGGGGGGGGGGGGGGGGGGGGCGGTTAAGGAACAGCAAGTGTTTTTTTTTTTTTTTGCCCCACCTATAAAATAACTAAATGTGATTCTGGCATGCATACTTTCTTTATAAAGGCCCAGTTCCTGTTTTATCAAGTAGTATGAAGCTTGAGATGAAACAGGTTAATAAGGGTTAGAAACTTAGGCCAATCATGCTGTGACTTTGGCCATATAAACACTTGACTGGAGTTAGACACTATCATTGACTTAGAACCCATTGTGAATCTACAGCAATTAATTAAAAGACCATTCCAACTGCCCTCAGGAGCTTATACTCTAATGAATAAGCCAGGCTGAATAAAAACAGTAAAAAAAAATAACTACAAGCCCCAAGTACTAGAAACATAAAATTATGTACATGACCAGCCTCCACTACAGCTGAACAAATATAGATACATTAAGAACTAATTAATCACAAAGGGTTTAAACATCCACTTCCAATCTCCCTCTCACTCTCTCTCACCCACATGCACTTCATAACTCTGGAGTGCCTAAAACCAGGCCAGATGCTTGAATGGAGATAATAAATGTGGAAGGGAATTCCATAAAGGAAGGAGAAGTGGAGTTTGAGGGGAAAGGATTAGATTCTTGTAATACTAGTCAATAATCCCCAGGATTATAGGCACCACAAGGGCAGGGACCCCAACAGTCTCATCTGTTGCTTGCCCCCAGTTCCTAACACAGGACCTCGCACATAGTAAGCACTTCAAAATGTTTGTGAAGGATGGAAGGAAAGGGAAAAAGGACAGGGCCTGTTTGAAGGTGAGAGAGATTTTTTTTTTTTTAGTTGTTGATGAACCTTTATTTTATTCATTTATTTATATGCAGTACCCAGAATTGAACCCAGTGCCTCACACATGCAAGGCAAGTACTCTACCACTGAGCCACAACCCCAGCCCCAGTGAGAGAGAATTTTAAAAAGAAAAAGAGAACCTAGTAATTAAACTTTCCTTAAGAGAGCATGAGACCCTACTGACCACTAATGCTGATTATTTGTCCCCTCAGATGAAGAGCATGATCTAGAAGAGGATGAACATGGCACTCAGCAAAAAGGAGGTATAAGAGCACATAGATGCACAGCATGGGGTGGGACATTCTAGCCTGGACTCACTAATAAATAGGGTACCGGTAATATGACTCCAGAAGCCCCAAATAAAATGACCAGACAGGGATATACCTTAACTTTAAAAAGAGCCACCCATTCACTTTAATTAATGTTCCCAGAACCACTAAGATTTATCCAAGACGGAGTGGGAAGCCAAACCAGATATTTATTTTTTCCTATCAGTATTTCTTAAATCAGTACAGTGAAAATAGAATTGCCTCATCTCTAAGAGATCACGGGATTGAGAATGGAAAGAATGGAAATGTCTCCTCTCTGAAAGGCCCAGAGATTGCAAGTTCAGAGGGGAATGGAAATGTGTCAGATCTGAAAAGTGAACATGGGGTGAAGGATAGAATTGCTTGGTGATGCTGACTTCTGATGGCCTGGTTTGATTCCAGGCACATTTGGAAATGAATATGTAACAGGTTTGTTGAATACAAAATTACATCTTATTCATCCCAAACTGTTAACTATGCTTCAGGCTGTTAGTGAGCCCATCCCTCCTGAGGTCAGGTGCCCCTGGAAGCCTCTTTAAGTGGACCAAGGACCTATTCCTTCATTGTCAGTAAAGGAATGCTGCATGTTGCCAGGGCCACCTCAAGGACATTCATTCCATCAGCAGAGCCTGAATCAGGACTGATTTATATACTAGCTGATTTTTTTTCTTAGAGTCTAGGAAAATTTTAAGCGTCAGAGTTCTTTTTCCTTCCCAGCTCCCTCTCCATTTCTCTGATCTTACCTTTTTCCCATTCTCCTCTTTTATCTTCTTTCCTTCTGCCTTTTCTTCTCCTTCTCATCCATTCAGGAAAGCCCCTTTTTCATCTTCTACAGGAAGTGAATCTTTAAAAGAATGTGTGAGTCCCAGCACTTTGGGAGGCTGAGGCAGGAGGATCGCAAGTTCAAAGCCAGCCTCAGCAATGGCGAGGCACTTAGTAACTCAGTGAGACCCTGCTTCTAATAAAATACAAAAAAGGGCTGGGGATGTGGCCCAGTGGTCAAGTACCCCTGAGTTCAATCCCCAGTACCAAAAAAAAAAAAAAAAAAAAAAAGAATGTGTGAGAAGCCAGCACATACCTGCAATCCCAGCTACTCTGGAGGCTGAGACAGGAGGATCTCAAGTCCAAGCCCAGCCTCAGCAACTTAGTGAGAGCATGTCTCAAAATAAATGAAAAGGGCAGGAGATGTAGCTCATGACAATTAACACATGAAATTAAGTCCACTCACTGTTTTCTACTTGCTGTACAGAATTCCAACAGAAAATTTGTTCTGACCAACCCACGTCCCATATAAATCTTTTTTCAATCAACTTCCATCACCAAAGTGAAAAAGAAACACTCAATATTCAGTTTCAGACTCTTCCATCATCCCATTTCCTCCTCCTTCTTCTTTTTTAATATTTTCTTAGTTGTAGATGGACACATACCTTTATTTTATTTATTTTGTTTATTTTATTTTTATGTGGTGCTGAGGATCGAACCCAGTGCCTCATACATGTGAGGCAAGCTCTCTGCCACTGAGCCACAATCCCAGCCCTCATTTCCTTCTTATACCTTGCTCTCTCTGAGGCTGTATCTGGAAGGTGAGAGGAAGATTTATTTCGTAATTGTTCCAACAGGTATAATTCAAGTAGGTTTTAAAAAAAAAGAAGACCCTTTTGTTCCTCATGCTTTCTGCCTCCAATAGGTGTTGTTAAAGTACAGCAAGCTCTAAATATGTTTCTATGGTTTACGCTTCCCACCAGTTATAATGATTAGTGACTTAGTGATTAAAAAAACAGAGGACTTTTCGCTCTCTCTGCAGAATCTGAGGCAGGAATTTTTATTATTTGTGTTTACTTATTTATTTATTGAATTTATAGAGTGCCTTTTCTCCAAAGGAGCTATAGAAACGGCAACAAATATGTAACATCCAGATGTCATCGCTTAGTTTTATAACAATAAGACAGAGAGGTCTGGGGGAAGGGCAAGCAGCCTCCACCAAGGCATTTAAAAGGCAGAGAGAGCTCTGGGCCAGTCTGAATTCTTAGGTCATAGACACGCTACATAAGTTTTCTTCATTTAGTTTTTCTCAGGTGTTATTTACCTTTTGGAGGGGGATAAAAACATTTTAAGCAAATTGGCCTACCCCTTCTTCCTTTTCACCTAAAAGAAACCATGACTAGCAGGATTACCTTTAAAATCCAAGTTCTTTTCTCCACCATCCCACAGATCCTATTCCTAGCATGCTATGCTTTTTGCTGATGGAACTGCTAACATTTCAAGGCCTAGATCTTATCAGAGGGGGGAGGAGGGAAGGAATTCAGTTTATCCTTATTGAGTGTTAATGACCCTGTAAGATGCAATTTCTTTTATTTTATTCTGTTACCTAGAAAATCTATCACAGCCTTGTAGTATTGATTGTTCAATCTATAAAGAGCTCGGTTTACAGCATGACTGTTAGTAACAGGGTTATTTTAATGAGTGACTCTTCAACACCTCAGATTTTCAGTAAATTCCAACCCATCAGCCAAGCAGTGTAACACTAAGGGTCTTGGTGATGAGAGCTTATCTCCCTTCCTCATCATGAAGAGGTAATGTTGAGGTAACCAAAAATAAAACTCACTCCCTGCTGTTTGTACCATTTCAACTAAAAAGCAGCTCTGGAAATCATTCTTATATACCTCAAGTCCCTGACCAAGGAAACCCTTGGAATAGGGATTGTTTTTCCTCTGAAATTGTGGACAATCTGAGGAGATAGACCATACTATTGTGGTCTTCTAAGCATTCAGTAATTTCAGGAAGGCAGAAATGGTTGCCCATAAGAATTTTATCTGGGAGGACCTCTGAGGATCCACTTTAACATCCACCTGTGGAGAATTGCTACCCCAAAGAAACAGAGATGCAGGCCCATGTAGGTCTTACCTTTAAAATCTTGTTTGTTTATTTATTTGTTTTTTGTTTGTTTGTTTTGGTGCTAGGAATTGAACTCAGGAGCACTTAACCACTAAGCCACATCCCCAGCCCTTTTTTGTATTTTATTTAGAGAAAGAGTCTCACTGAGTTGCTTAGGGCCTCGCTAAGTTGTTGAGGCTGGCTTTGAACTCTCGATCCTCCTGCTTCAGCTTCCTGAGCTGCTTGGATTACAGGTGTGCACCACTGCACCCGGCCTGAAACCCATTTCTTAATACCAACCATGAATTGACCTTCAACTGGCTAAGATTTTGACCCCGTAAAAGGAGCATATAAGGCGAAAAATCAAGGATCTGTGAGTGTTCTCCACTTCCAAATCGTACTGATAACATTAAAGACCAGGCCTGGGGTTGTGGCTCAGGAGTAGAGCACTTGCCTAGCACATGCACAGCCCGGGTTCTATCCTCAGACCACATAAAAAAAATAAAGGCATTGTGTACAACTAAATAAATAAATAAACATCTTTTAAAAAAAACATTAAAGACCATAGTAACATCAGAACTCAAGATTAAGGAGCTATGAAAATAAGTAAACAGGGGCTAAGGTTGTGGCTCAGCAGTAAAGCACTCACCTAGCTTGTGCAAGGCCCTGGTTTCAATCCTCAGCACCACATAAAAATAAATAAATAAAATAAAGGTATTGTGTCCAACTACAACTAAAAAAAATATTTTAGCTTGTAGGCCTGGTTTCAATCCTCAGCACCACATAAAAATAAATAAATAAAATAAAGGTATTGTGTCCAACTACAACTAAAAAATATTTTTAAAAAATAAATAAACAATTTTTAAAATACACAAAAGTTTCTCTTCCTGCTCTGGTGCCACAGTCAATGGGGATTGGTGAATTTTTTTCATACCTTCCTTCTAAAATAGTTAATAAAGTATCAGAGTCTACTGGAATGGACAGAATGAGATGGTCTTTCTAGCCTGGGCTGGAGAACATTTCCAATAGCTTCCAGTGATTCTCTGCTTCGGCTTTTTTGTCCAAGCCTCATTGTGCAATGCTCTGATAGGATTAGCTTTCATCTTTCTCTCAGTTTTCTCCCTCTTTTCCATAATTTAAATGGTTGTACCAGTGCCAGGTCTCATTGACACGGTCTTTTACTCATTAAGAAAATGTAAACAACGTGTTGACCTGACTTTAGTCTCCTTTGCCCAGTCACAGCTTCAATAATGGAGCTACCCAATGTTCCCTAAACAAAAGCTGAACTCTAGAAGGAACACTGTCAGGTTCTGCTGTCCCTAAAGAAGGGGAGAGGGCTGGGGTTGTGTCTCAATGGTAGAGCACTCACCTAGCATGTGCGCAGCCTGGGTTTGATCCTCAGCACCACGTAAAAATAAATGCATTATGTACAACTAAAGCAAACAAATAAATATTTTTTAAAAAGGGTGGGGGGAGGCAGAGAGGAGTCCTGGTCCTTTGACTTTAGAACTTTGCACATCCTGAAGTTTAATTTTCATGGACTCTGTTGACAATAGTACCAATTTGGCTTTTGCTACTGAAGAAATGACTATTACCAGTTACAAAGAACTTGGCCTGTAGTGACAAATGCCTTACAATAAATACCTGAAAAAGAGGAAAACAATTCTTTTTTTTTGGTGGGGTGGGGGGCTAATGGGGACTGAACCCAGGGTCACTTAACTACAGAGCCACATCCCCAGCCCTTTTTATTTATTTATTTATTTTAAATTTTGAGACAGGACCTCACTAAGTTGTTCAGGGCCTTGCTAAATTGCTAGACTAACCTTGAACTTGCTTTCCTCCTACCTCAACATTCCAAGCTGCTGGGATTACAGGCATACTCCACCATGCCCAGCTACAATACTATTTCTTTTTTTTTTTTTTAATATTTATTTGTTTGTTTTAGTTGTACACAATGCCTTTATTATGTGGTACTGAGGATCGAACCCCGGCCGCACACCATGTGCTAGGCAAGCGCTCTACTCCTGAGCCACAACCACAACCCTACAATACTATTTCGTTTTTTTTTTTTTTTTTTTATATTTATTTATTTACTTTAGTTGTACACAATGCAATGCATTTATGTTTACGTGGTGCTGAGGATCGAACCCGGGCCACGCACGTGAGAGGCGAGCGCTCTGCCGCTGAGCCACAACCCCAGCCCCAATACTATTTCTTTTTTAACCTGGTCTTCTACTATTCTTCCCATGATGTTTTGTTTGCTTGGAACTTAGCTTCCCTTACATGAGATAAAGAAAATAAGATGCTTCCCCCAACAGACACACACACTTTTTTTCCCCTCTAGAGAAAGTCCTTCTCAGCTTTGCTGGCAATTTAAATGCAGTGATCATACCCATTAGCTTCTCTATCATTGTAATTGTTGTTAATTGTTTATAACTGTTTTAGTTATTAGTGGTGTCATTATTGCTCTAGGTCCTCTGTCTGTTTTATGCTGAATATATTAGTGCTTTGCTTTTGAATTACCAGGCTTTATTTAGTGCAGAGTTACGTTTTTTTGGAGAGACATTGAGAAATGCTGGCATTAAGCTTTATTCTTTTGTTTTTCATTCCAAATGGACAGACTGGAAAAAAAATAATTAGATGGAATAATGTCCTCAAAATGAGAATGAGGATGTTTTGAATTAATTAAATGGTCAGAATACTGCACCATTTCTGATCTCAGGCTGCTGCCAGAGTAGTATAAACCTAAAGGATCCTAAGCACAACCCACAGAGGGGAGCCGAGCTCCTCTCAATTCCTTTCACTGCTCTGAAGAAGTCAAAGTGTCCTTGTGCATTCGCCTGGTTGTAGGATAAACTGGCCAACTTTAGGACAAAGCTGAACAAACCCTGCAGGCTTTTGGACCTTCAAGCCCTTCTTGAGACCAGGCTTCAGGAATGAATCCCCCCATCGACCTCACCTCTTCCCCTTTCAAGGTCATGAAGTAATACCCTCTAGGTCGGGTTTTTCGATACAGCTGAAGCCTCCCCGGACCCCTCAGACTATGGCAAATTCCCTATTACACATAGCATTCTCAACTTTTTCACAGATACATTGCAATCATAAATAAACAAATATTTACACTATTTGTTCCATGGTGCCTCCCCTACTAGATGGCAACCTTGGAAGCAAGGACCATATGCGGCCAGTATGGAATTCCTGGTGTCCAACACAGTCCCTGGCATTTTGTAGGTGTTGTGCTCATGACTGTCGAATGCTGAGGTTGTACACACACACACATAAATGTAAATCATATGGGTGTTGCCAGGAGCAGCGGCTCATGCCTGTAATCCCAGAAACACAGGACTTGAGGCAGGAGGATCACAAGTTCAGAGCCAGCCTCAGCAACTTAGTGAGGTCCTGAGCAACTTCATGAGGTCCTGAGCAACTTAGTGAGAACCTGTCTCAAAATAATAAATAAATAAATAAATAAATAGGGCTGCGGATGTGGCTCCATGGTTAAATGCCCCTGGGTTCTATCCCTAATTTTAAAAAAAAAAAAATCACATGTGTTTAAACAGGGAGTCTATAATACAGAGTCCAATCTTGTCCAGCTGAAGAATTATTCCTTACTTAACTTCTAAATCCAGAATACTTCTACTAGGTAATAGGTTCAATATTTTCCTCCCTTTTAGCCCTTCATTCTGCCTATTTTTCAGAGTGGTCATAATGGGTCAAGTTCTGATTACATCCATTCTTGGACCAGTCTATACTATCTTCTGCATTCTGGAACACCAAAGTCCTTTTTTATCTTTAGTTTTTCCTGGAAGGCTTCTGTTTTCCTACTTGCTTCCTGCTTTCCCTGTGATTTATGCTTTCAGCATAGGTCTTTTTCCAGGTGTTTTTCCCAGGTCCCTATATGCCCAATGTCAAATCACTTTTACATATAAAACAAAAGGTGCTGGGCGTGTTGTGCCTATAATCCCAGCAGCTCGGGAGGCTGAAACAGGAGGCTCACAAGTTCAAAGCCAACCTCAGCAAAAGCAAGGCGCTATCTCTAAATAAAATACAAAATAGGGCTGGGGCTGTGATTCAGTGGTCGAGTGCCCTGAGTTCAATCCCCAGTACCCCCACCAAAAAAAAGACAAAGGTATCCATCATTTTATGAGCTGTCCCACATCCAGGCACATTGTGGGGAGCAATACCTCAAAGTGACCCTCTGCTAAGCCAGAAAAACTCTTGATAGCTTTGTCAGTCTTTATACCATTCAGAAATATCAAGTTAGGTTTTGAAAATCTATTTTTATAAAGATGATTTTTCTCACCAGGTGTGGTGGAACACACCTGTAATCCCAGCAGCTTGGGAGGCTGAGACAGGAGGATCACAAGTTCAAAGCCAGCCTCAGCAACTTAGTGAAGCCCTAAGCAACTTGGCAAGACCCTGTCTCTAAATAAAATATAAAAAAGGTCTTGGATGTAGCTCAGTAGTAAAGAACCCCTGGGTTAAATCCCTAGTACAAAAAAAAAAAAACATATTTTCTCTACTATATATAAATCCATGAAGAATATGGATATTAACATATAATGCTCATTCCTAAATTTAGTCAAAATCTTGGGATGACTTATCAGCTCTGTAACAATTGCAAAGGCATAATATCCTCAGGGAAAATTATTTTCACTTTTCAGGGTATGATATTTCTCTACTATTTCATACACTGATCTCCCCAAACATATATGCTTTGTCTTTTCAATAGTTAGCTTTTTTCTCCCAACTTATTTTTCTTCAAAACATATTCTTAACTCCATGACAGAATATTTTCACTGTAGTTATTTTCTTTGCTGCCCTCTATTGTCTACTGCATATACAAACAATTTTCTGTGTAAAAAAAAAAATGCCTAAGTTCCTCTATGATTGACATTTTTATTTCTGTTTGCAATATCTGAGTCTTAACTAATAGCTCTATCCCTCCTCTGTTTTTGTGCCCTTTAAGATTCCTACTAAAGTTCTTACCCAGTGACATATAGGGATTTTGTTTCCCTATACATTGTTTGAATTGCTCATAAGTTAGGAACAAGCAGAAAAAAGCAAATATAGCTGGGCTCCTGTGCCCCCACCTACCCACTTGCCCTCATCTGTTCCCATTCTCAGCAACCAATACCATTACTACTTGTGGAAGGGTCCAAACAAATGAAAAGAAAGGTGGAAATTGGTAGAATAGAATCCCAAAAAAAACATACAATTTAACTAGAACACAGGACTCCTGAATCCCATCAATTAGATTTCACCTTTGGTAGGGGCTTGGCTTACAGATCTCATACAGAGAGTCCTCAGGAACAGGGAGCACCCTTGGTCTAGTGGGCATTAGCTCTCCTGCCATTCAAATCCCCAGATCCTCTCCCACTTTGTACTCTAGTGTTTAACCTTTCCGGGTAGAAGAGGATCAATACAAATTCTTCATTGTTAAGAATCGATGGCTGTCCTATGGCATCATTGCCATCGAGTCTTGCTGAGAAGCCCAGTAAATCTCTCCAGTGCTTCTAAAGCTTGGTTTGTCGTCTTCAGTTGCTTTCATTTTTAATGCAGATCACTTTGGTTTCTGTTCCCCTGGGGGCTTGCAGATAAATCTTGGCAGACATGTTCAGGGTCTACAAATGAGATGCTGGAAAAGGGCCAGCCCACCCAGAATTTAGTTGTAATGGATGAGACACCCCCATGGTTCCACTTAAGGACTGGGCTATTCGTTTCAGTATTTATTGGTGATTACCTCATATAGTACCTGGGTGGAAAGTGCCCAGGATGAAGCTCCCATGTAACAGAGGAGGCCAAAATGTGAGCTGTGATACAGAAGCAGCCGGCTGATTCAGCCTCTTGTAAATAGCAGGAGTCAAGAGACTTATCCTGTACCTTCAAATGCATAATGAAGAGATGAGCTAGGTTGTTTAGATACCCCGGATCAAGAAAGTCTCAAGAAAGTCTGGCAGGCTAAACTTCTTCATGCCCGCTTGAGTTTTCAATCCCTGGTTACAGGAAACTTCTTCATGCTGCTTATTTACAAACCAGTTGAAAAATTACCTACCTGACTTTTCTTTCATTAATAAATAATAATATTATCATATTGTTGAACAGCATCCTACTAGGGGTGATCTGTAAATATTTAATGTTAGTTAATGATCTCCTTCTCCCATAATCCTTTGCTCATGCTGAATACTTGACTGTATTTCATCTGAACCCCCCTGAATATTAGGTTTCCAAGGGATCCTAGCAGAACCCTAGTTTCCATTTGTAAAAAAATGTGGCTTCATGAAAAAGACAGAGTCAAGCTGGACATGGTGGCGCACGCCTGTAATCCCAGCACTTGGGAGGCTGAGGCAGGAAGATCTCAAGTTCAAAGCCAGCCTCAGCAATGGTGAGGCATTTAGCAACTCAGTGAGACCCTGTCTCTAATAAAATACAAAAAAGGGCCGGGGATGTGGCCCAGTGGTCGAGTGCCCCTGAGTTCAATCCCTGGTACCAAAAAAAAAAAAAAAAAAGACAGTGCTTTTCACTTTGATTTCTCTTCTCTTTGATCAGTGGACTATGCCAGTTACTACCAGGGACTATGGGATTGCTATGGTGAACAGCCAGACGAACTGTCCTTCCAACGGGGTGACCTCATTCGCATTCTGAGCAAGGTAAGGACATAGAGTGTGAAACTTGGATCCAAAGTCGATTTTTTTCACTCTTGATGGTGTAGTCACCACAACCAGAATTATTCTATAACACTTTTCAGGGTAAGTTACATGGCTCCCTCACACAAAAAATAAATTTCCATTTATTTATAATTGCCAGGGGATATTCTAATTGAAAATTCAGATTCAGAGATCAATTTTCAAATTTCAAAATACAATAAAGTAAACATAACCCTAAAATTATGCCAATCAAAATTTGATCCTTTTCAAGGACTGGGATACTTAAAGGTCATTGCTATGTACATAATTTATTACCATATAATACTATTAAAAACATTCCGGCTAAGTAAGCTGCCTTCTTATTTCATTTGTAGATAAACGAGACTGTAATATAATTACCTATGAGGGGAGGAGTCGGAGCTAGTTAGCTCAATTGGTTTGACCAAGTGCTGATAAGACCAAGATAGTGAATCCAATCCTATAACAGGCCAGCTAACTCCATTCTCTTCCTCAATCATAAGTTAACCCATAGACCCAGCTGACCATTTCACAAATAGTATTGTTGATCAGAAAGGAACAGGGTTAAAAAAAAAAAAAAGATGAATTATTGCCAATCCTTTACTAATGCAAAGATTCCAAATTCATGGGCTACAGGACTGGGATGTAGCTCAGTGGCAAAGCATCTGCCTTGCATTTGCAAAGTCCTGGGTTCAACCCCAGTTTCAAAAAAGAAAAGAAAGAAAGAAAGAAAGAAAGAGCGAGCCCCACCAAATTCATGGGCTACAGTTTGAGGATTCAGTACAGACCATCCTTGTAAAGGACCACCCATGGTCTATAAGCAGGCTAAGATAATAGGTTCTGTCCCTAATGATAGTATTAAAAAGGTCTCTCTCTGCCGGGCGCGGTGGCGCACGCCTGTAATCCCAGCACTTTGGGAGGCTGAGGCAGGAGGATCGCGAGTTCAAAGCCAGCCTCAGCAATGGCGAGGCACTTAGCAACTCAGTGAGACCCTGTCTCTAAATAAAATACAAAAAGGGCCAGGGATGTGGCCCAGTGGTCGAGTGCCCCTGAGTTCAATCCCTGGTACCACCAAAAAAAAAAAAAAAAAAAAAAAAGGTCTCTCTATGCAGCCAATCCATGTCTACTAACATACTTTTGAAATAGGTACAGTTTTCTCTTTAATCTCTGAGTATGGGGATTTCATAAAGGAAAATTGAAAGCCCATTGTGTTGTTAACTCATCATTTACCATTTATCTTTATTCTATGAATGTTACTACCTAGGCCAAGGGCTTGTCTGAGTTTGAAATACTCCATAAGCATCTTGAGAAACAGACCAAGTCTGTACCTGAAGTATCTTTCAGTGGTTCCAATGAATCAGGCCCCTTAAACAAGGACTAAATTTGAGCTGGCCCTTTACAGGAGAGTAAGAGGCCTACAGGCCCTGCTGAGTGAGAGCACAATCTTCTAGTGATTTCTCTTGGATCCCTAACTCAACACCACCCTAGTGCCATTTCAGTGCAGCTCCAATACACCAAGAATAAATTGGAAGCAAAGAAGGGAGTGGACATTGGCCTGATTGGTATTTCAAATGCCCGAAAGCAAGGTTTACCGTGTAATAGAATTTGTGTACATTACCACGCTGGCATTACGGGGGTAATCGAGTTATCCACTCAGGTGTGACCAGGCCTCTGTTTGCCCAGAGCCTGCAGGTGAACAAATTAACTGTGTTTACATTGTCTGGAGGTGCCTGCAGCAGGAGGGGGAGAACAGAGCCAGACTGTCTGCTGGCCCTCTCTCTCCGTCATGATTATTTTGTTTGTTTTGCATGTCTTTTGCCTTTGTTAATGGCTTCTCACTGGGGGGTCCCTTTCCTCCAGTTAGGAGGGGCTGTGCAGTGACCTGTCCTGCAATATAGAGCTGTCTGTGGTTACCATGGCTATGGTATTTTTAAGAGATTCCCAAGGAACATGGGGGAAACCAACCCCACATGTTTTTTTTAAACCAACTTCTCTACCCCTCCTCTATTACTAAAAGCTAATATGTCAGAGTTTAATTCAGTGAAAAATACTTCATTGCTCTGGTTCTATCAGCTTCTTTCTCCTCTCTTCTGGAAGGTTCTGAGTCGGTTTGGATCCCTTACCATTGTAATATTGCATTTCTCACTGTTAACACCCCAAGGGTGTGCCATCCTCCCTTCCCCATGTTGCTAATCTCTGCTTATCTGAAGAGGAAACCAGAAGATAGTAACACAACAAACTCCCTCATAGAGGTTCATTCCAGTTAACGTTGGCTGGGGGAGCATCTCAGATAGGATTTGCCTTGATTCTATTACCTAACTCAGAGTCCTTGGACAAGAAGGCATCTTAAAAGACCACCCAGTCCACGTCTTTGCTTCTAAGAAGCACAAATGAACCAATTCAGACATAGAAGATTCTGCTACCATCCCTAGCCATCTTTCTATTTAGAAGTTCAGTTGTTAATACTCGGGACTGTCTCTCCTATGGATCCTAAATTCATCCCACTTTAGCCAGTAGCAACTTTGTTGAGCATCAAAGGCCCACTGTCTAGAAACCTGGGGAAGCCTGTTTCCCCGAGAAAGCGCAAGATGCACACAGTGTGTGGCTCAGTTTACCTGGATTCATTTCCTCATTTGTAAAATGAGGGAATCGTATTGGATAACATGTAAGGTTTTCTCTACCTCAGACATTCCTCTTCAGACACGGTGGGCTTGATGCTGTAAAACCGCTACAGGAGTCCCCCACAAAAATGTGTCTTAGCTTCAATTACTTACTCAGATTAAACAACAACAAAAGTTACAGCTAGCTGGGCGTGGTGATGCACGCCTGTAATCCCAGCACTTGGGAGGCTGAGGCAGGAGGATCGCAAGTTCAAAGCCAGCCTCAGCAATGGCGAGGCACTTAGCAACTCAGTGAGACCCTGTCTCTAATAAAATACAAAAAAAAAAAAAAAAGGGCTGGGGATGTGGCCCAATGGTCAAGTGCCCCTGAGTTCAATCCCTGGTACCAAGAAAAGAAAAAAGAAAAAAAAAAGTTACAGCTACTAGCTCTTTTGTCTTCAGATCTCATAGATGCATCTGGTTTCTTCTCTCTCTTTGTCTGACAAAAGGAATATTGTGAAGAGAAGACTGGACTGGAAGAAGGAATTCTCCTGGGTAGGGAAGTGGGATAAGAAAGTGAGGAAGGGAAGGATGGCAGATTTTAGTCCAGGACTTCTGCTTGCTTCCTGCTGTTTCTTTATTTTCTTCCTTTTTTGGGGGGAGTGGGGGGAGTCATGCATGTTAGGTAAGTTGTCTACCTCTAAGCTACACCCCCACCCCTACCTGCTGTTTCTTTCTTTTTTTTAATATTTATTTATTTGCTTTAGCTGTACACAATGGGTTTATTTGTACGGGTGCTGAGGATCGAACCCGGGACACAGGGGCCAGCCGAGCGCTCTGCCGCTGAGCCACAACCCCAGCCCCCCTGCTGTTTCTTTCTTAATAACACCCGAGTAAGATCCAGACTTGAATCCTAGAATCCTAGGCCCAACCTCAGGTGAATATTTGAGTCTTGCCTTTGGGTAGGAATGATCTCAGAAAGAGAGAGATCTATCCTAAAAAAGAAAGAAAGCCAGGCGCTATGGTGCAGCACGCCTGTAATCCCAGTGACTCGAGAGACTGAGTCTAGAGCATTGCAAGTTCAAAGCCAGCCTCAGCAAAGAAGTGAAGCCCGAAGCAACTTAGCAAGACCTTGTCTCAGAATAAAAAATAAAAGAGGCCTGGGGATGTGGCTCAATGGTTAAGCACCCGGGGTTAAGCATGCCTGGTATGGAAGGAAGGAAGGAAAAAAGGAAGGAATGGGGAGAGAAAGAGAAAATAAGAGACAGAGGAGGAGAAAAACTGTCCAGAGATGATTGCCTGAAGAAAGATGCACCCAAATGCCCATCGCCTGTCCTGTTCTCAGAGAAACAAGTAACAGATGCATTATTTATGTGACCCTAGAAAAAGTCACTTAACCTTGCTAATCCTCAATTTCCTTATCTGTAAAAAGTGGGATAATTTTTATTCCCAGGGTTGTTGTGATACTTCCATTAGAGATATGGGTAAAGAAGTGCCTGGCAACCAGGAAATGGAAACTATTTTTTATATTCTGCTCCCTTCTACTAATAATTCACCTTTTAGATCCATGTTGGGCACATTAAGGGGAGTTCACTAAATTATTGGTGAATTCAGAGAGAAAATAATGTGGTCCATATGCCAAGAACTCTTCATAGAGATGTTCTAAGACACAATAGGCTCTCATTTCAATATAGAAAACTACCCATTGAAGAAGTCTATGTGGAAAGTCACTGTGCTTTTACTGGTCTGAGAGATTTCATCACTGACATCTGACAGTCTCCAAAGTTCTCCTCCAGGAGATGCCAAAGCCATGTACCTAAGCTCCGAAATAGGAACCAACAAGCAGTCAGCAAGAAGACTTCTGCTGACCTCCCCGCAACCTGGCCATGCAGTCCTTGGGCCCCACACAGCTTCATGCCCACTTAATTCACTGACTTCCAATTTGGGTCTTAAAATATATTAATGGAAATTTTTAATAATGAAGCAGATCTGAACATCCAGTGAATGTTCCTGCACTCCTTTGGGGCCCAGATATTTCTTTCTGAACAGCTTTCTCTAGGAAGGGACTGAACTTCCCTTCCTCCCTGGAGCCAGGACACAGCTCAGGCCACAGCGGGGTGTTTAGCGCTCTTCAGTGGCTCCAGATTGTGGCGCTGGTGCAGGTCTCTTCATACGTAACCGATGGCTCCTGAGAGCCTGCCTCTCGTAAATTACTTCCCACGATGCCAGCGACCACCGCAGAATTCAAGTTTGAATAGAGCAGGAAAAAGGTGTTTGAAAGGCCTGTTCACTCAGCTGCATTTTAATTTCCTTTTCAATCTTGTCCCAATTAATTTCACAGAATTAATCTCACAGAAGCAAACTCGGCAGCACCGAGGCTGCGGTTTTAGTGTGGCGGTCGCTCTGCCTGAACATGAAATAGGAGCTAATATAAAAATCCATCTGCTGTGTTTGAAATACACGCCGGCTGCTGCTCAGTCCTGTCTGACATTCCAAACATCAACAGCGGGGAAAAGTGATTTGGGGGTTAGTGGCCATCAGTACTTGGCAGGGGTTCAACAACAGGTGTACTCCAAAAATCCATTCAGCCTGGGCACCAGGCATGACAGGGCAGGTGCTGAATCACACTCCGTGCGATAACACTGTGCCCTGGCTTAGTTCCTTTTATCTGAGGATCATAAGGCCCTTCTGTGGACCTGGATCAGCACCACTATGGTCACTTGTTATAAGGAGGCGAAAGAAAGATAAGAAGCCTCTATTTGGATAAGACAAGTCACAAAACCCAGCTTTCAGGATACTGACCCTGACTTCCTAGTTCCAAGGTCTTTCACTGGGGAACCATTCCTTCTAAATAATAAAAGTGTGTTTCTTCCATTATTTGAGATCACTCTTACATGAATGCCCATTTGAAAAATAAGTTTCATGTTCCAAAAGTAATTTATGATGGAAACATGAGCTGTCTAATAGATAAAGGCAAATTAAAGAGAGAAACTCTTTTTTAATTACTAGAAAGGAAAAGAGGCCCCTGCATGAGTTTAAAATAAACTGAGCCAGGATGGGATATCTTTTGGGCTTGGCTGGTGAGCTGCATGAGTTTGTCTTAAGCTCCTTGAAGGCCTTATCCTGTGTCTTATTTCCATGGAAATCAGCCTTGGAGCAACAAGTTGGGCACCATGTATAGCTGATACTTACGTTCTGTCTTAGCTGGGGGAAAAAGGTATTCACATAGTCCAAACACACCAGGCTTTCTCTGCTGATGGAAACAGGGAATTTTACAGACAAGGTCAAGTTTAATAGGGTCCACATGAAGCCGTCAGATGGCCATGGGCCTTATATGGACAAGGATGGACACACTTTGTGATCTGGGATGGAGCTCCTTAAACTCGGGCTGGATCCTGGCTCCAAATCCAGCATCTAGTCATCTGAACGCAGCAGGGCTACACCAGCTCACCTGGACTATGTTAACATGACACCATGTCTGTTACAATGGGATTTTTAAAACCCAGTTTTGTCCACCTACTTCCTCAAAGGACCACTTAAGAATGTAGACCTTTCCTCTGCCTTGACCCCATCATCCCCAAAAGAGATTTTGTTATGTTATAAAAATTGTCTAAATGCAGCAATACTTCCTCCTTTAAGTGTGCTTAGTTGAATGTGACAACAACCCTCATAAAAACAGCTAAGTTAATTCCTTCAATTGCTTTAAATGAAAGATTTTTTTTTTTTTTTTTTTTTTTAATTTCAGGGCTCTGAGGGAAAGGAGGTGTTTGGTGACATCTAGTGTCCATTTAGGACTTCCTCAGGCACCATACCCTCTGCTTAGCTGAGTGGGGGATGGGTGGGGTTATTGGGGAGGTAATTTGGGGGTAGTAAGTGGGGAGGATATAGGCCTGGGGCACAGACTGCCCAAACAGTGTGATCAAACTGATCAATGCCTGTCAAAGAGCTATTATTCACCTCTGACCTAACTGAAGGGGGCAGGCAGGGGGTACCATCAGAAAATATCTTTTCTTATTTATGATGGTACAGGAGAGAAGCAGAAGCTGTCCCCACCACCCCATTTCATGTTAACAAGCAGGTCAACACTGTGTTGTGATGACGAAGATGATGATGATGATGGTGTTTTCTCTCATTAATAACCCCTATGGGAGGCTATAGAGTTAGGAGGATGGGAATGGGATTTGGGGTCAGCTGGAAGGCAACGGTCATACACCGGTCAAATTCAGTAGAGGCCATTCCTTTCCCCCAGACAGGAACCAATCGTCTAGAACAAACCCTGGCAGCCTCATTCCTTCCAGGTAATTTTTATAAATGAGGGGACACCCATTCCAAGAGAGGACAAAAGAGAGAGGGTGTTTATGTGTGTGTGCATATGCATGCATGTAAACCTGCTAACAAGGGGCCCGATTGCACATCAACCCCGTCCTACAAATCCTAACAATTAGAATTTTCCTCCTTAATCTCCTTATTGCTAAACAGTTGTCCCAGGACCCTTCACTTTCACAGTGCGCGTGCACACACACACACACACACACACACACACACACACTTCAGTCAGGTGGAAAGTCCCACACCAGATAATTAAGTACGAGGCCCAGACTGAAATGTTTACCTAGAACCACATAAGCCATGGCAGTGTTAGGTTAATGCTCAGAATCGCCCGATGCTTTACAAACTCCAGTGTAAAAAATTCCAGCCATTTATTTTGCAGTGAATTTATAACAAATGCTGTTAAAGTCTTCGTCTTTTGACAGAGGTAATAATAAATTCACTGTTAAAGACGGTAGTTTAATTCCTTATACCTCCAATACTGCACAGAATAAACCATATTCATCACTGAGTAATTTTTTACCACATAAATCTTTAAAACTAACCGGTGAAGGCTGTTGAGACTGAAATATTGTGAATTTATTAGATATGCCCATGTAGTATTGGATTCAGAGGTTTCCATTCGAATATATTACAGGGAAAATTTGTGTCTTTAACTGTGACATTCCCTCCATTTCCCGCCGCCAGTATTATAACAAGCAGCTCCTCCAGAGTCAACTGCACGTTTATTAGACAGAGATTTAGTAATAAACTACTCACTAATCTGCCAAAGAGGCTGGATGACATTTCGGTGAGATGCCCTATTTAAATGGAGTCGCAAAAGCTTTGTTTCTGTGTAATTATTTTCTTGAAAGGAGTTCAGCCTCCCCAAACCTCTTCTGCCAGGGTTTCTTGGTATTGGATGAATTCAGTTCTCCAACCAAACTCGCAAAATATTGAAGCAAATTATAACCTCATTGCAAAAATACAGAATAGCAATTTCTTTGCAGGTTATAGGATTCGTTATGGGGGATTTGGGGCAATCGATTAGAATATAGAAAGCTAGAATTCACAGACATTCACAGACGTATGGTATTTAAGGCTAATAAAAAGATCATATTGCTTCTCAGACCAGAAATAATAGACAATGGTTTCAGAAAACTTGCTATTTAAAAATTTTCATCTTGATATATGACACATTTAAGATGCAATTAAATCCTCAGATTTGAACAAAAATCCTTTTATTCTATCCCATTGAGTGAAAATCTGCACCTGATAGATAAGAATATTCTGAACTTTTCTCATGATTTGTTAGTGAATTGACATTTAAACTAACCAATTGATTATATCAAATTGTATCTCCGGTTTCATTAAGCAAACATTAATATGGCTAAAATGAAAAAATATTTTTCTTTTAAATGCAGAAATGTGCATCATCTTTTTAGCAAAGAGATCCAGCAGTTTCTCTGTTCCTACTTATATTCTGTATTTGGGAAGAGTTCCAAATACTAAAAACTTCCACAGATTATTATGAACTTTATGATTCTTTTTTAATAAAATAAAATAAAATAGGTTTCTAACTGTTAAACAAAGGAGAAAAATCCCCTGGCAAAGCAAGATTGCAGCCCATCAGAATAATTGGTAAAAGACAGAACCCGGCTAGAAAGATAAGCATAATACCAGCAATTAATATTCAGCATTTCACATTATAGTCAAGAGGATGTGTTTTTCTTTGTGATGTGGCTCATAAGCTAAGAGTGTTGGGAGCCAGATTCTGAGCTCTGTCTTCTTTTTGTGCATGAGGATTAAAGAGAGGGGGAAAAAAAAAAAAAAAAAAACAGCGACAACAATCCTACTCCATCTGTAAATGAACAAACATCTTGATTTTATAGCTATTTGCTTTGTAAAACTGAGGAATGAAACAAAAATTACTGGATGCCTAAGTAACACTTTAATTCTGAATTCATTTACGCTGTAGCTATGTAGTTGTCACAAACCATAATGCAGTATTTAATTAAAATAACAGAAGTGCATCTAGATATGTCCTGGGGTAGCTATCACCAAATTATAGTCTATGCCATCCGTATTTTATTTATGAAATGGCAGATTCTAAGGTGCAACAAGGCTGATGCAAAAGCATAAACATTTTAAACTTGCATTTTTAGAAAGGGTTTTGTTGTTGTTTTTTCCTGCTGTGTCTTTAAATTTTTTTTCTTCCTTCTATCATTGTGGAGTGGGGGTGTTAGTGGAATTGTTTTGCTGTGGATAAAGATCTCTCTTTCTAACTCTTGCTTTTCAACTATTGACCTCCCAAGTCTTCTGGCTGTGAAATCCCCATCTGTTGTCATGGTAAGGCTTGTGAGTTTCACAGGAGCCATAGCGCGAGCATGGGACATCTTAGGCAGAACTTGGACGTGGATTCCAGGAGGGTAGGAAAAAGCACGTCTTTTCAGGCTCTCTGTGCCTGTTCCCACACAGTCTTCCTTGCACCCTTTTTTTTTTTTTCTCCCCATCTATAAATACCCGTTACAGTTTACATGCTCACTGGCTCTCCTTTGTGGATGTTCACACGTAGACATACTGTACTGCTCCTTTTCATAAACGCATAGCATCTATCTTACACGCACCCACCATCCATCTCCTCCTTCACATTGGCTGTCCCATCCACCTCCTTGTCTGCAGAATTATGTTCAGCAAGGTCCCGATTTATAGGAAATAAATAATGAAAATGGAACGGACTGGGAAAGATAATCGAAACATTCAAATTGTTATTTTTCACTGTACTTTACACAAACAGAGCATCTGTAAACACCTGGAAAAGGTGTTGACTGGTTCCCGAAAAGCAATGCCTTAGGAACATTCTGACCAAGTGGGTCTCTGCATCGCATCTTTCCTGTTTCAAATCTCCTGCTTTTGGATGCTCTCAGATCTGACCATTTTTAAATGGTAAATGATGCTGTTATTGTTTTTATTCCCTCTGTTTCTTATTTATTCTGCCTATAGTGCTAAATTTTTATCATCACTTACCCTCTATAAAATAATCCTAGAAATTATAAAACAGAAACAATAATTGCAATCACCTTTTTAAGGGGGAAAAAAAGAAAAAAGAAAAAAAAAAACCCTTGCAGTTACAGTATAGAGATATTCTGATAAGGCTATCAACAGATCACAGCCCAGTCCTACAGCAAGGGTCTTTTGGAGAGAGGATTTCTTCTACACACTTGTAATTATTTTAGCCCCTTTCACAGGTCACATAAAAAGTTAATTTCAATCGCTGCTAATTTCCGTCCAACAAGAGTGCAGTGCTTTAAACCACCCAAAATAATTGGATTCAAAACAAATTTAGGAAATTGAGTGTGTTAGAAAGCAAATAAAAATATCCTTTTGGTAAGGAGGAGGGTGAAAGTAGTAAAAATGGCCCTTTTTTCTCCCTTCTTTCCCCTTCACAACTTTGCCATTAAAGTTGCACCTACAGCTAGAAGTTTGTCCGTGAAAAATGGTCATTTTGTTTCTCTGCTCAAAGAATGTTATTAAAATGCTAATTTAAAAGAAAAAGGAGTTAAATATCTAGCGATGGTGCATTCTAATTGCAACCATAATGAGCTCTCTAAATGTGCATGCCCCTGACACACACAGAGCATAAACAGCAGTAAACAGATCATTAGTACCCGCGTTCATTTATTCTGGCGACCTTACCATGACCCCACCGAGGGTAGGGTGAAAAGCAGGTGGATCTGGCTGTGACACCCCCTAGAGGGATCCAGGAAATGAAGCTATAAGCTGTTGTCATGGAAACGCCTATGTGTGCAGATGATGTAACACACCGACAGGCTGTAGGGCTCCGCAACTGGGACGTTGCCTTTCCCTCGCTGGAACAATCTTGAGGATTAAATTATTCATTTCTTTAATTCACAAAGCAAAAGGAATCCTAATTTTCTTGGTGATGTGCAACTCTCTCCCATTTGTCTAGGTTCTGAAACATGGTGACTTGTCATCCCCTCTTTTTCCGAAACCCACTCCAGCTTCCTACATTCTGGCCCCAAATAGCTGAATCTAGCAGAACTGAGCAGGGGAAGGCTATGGAAACCTGACACCCAACATCTGTGGCTGAAAGAGGGAAAATATAAGGTGTTAAGCCAAAATTTAAAAATATAATCCGTGTCCTTTCCTGATGAGGAAGTGATGGCCAGGGACTAAATGTATAGTTTGTCTAGAACAGGATGGCTTTGTTTAGAGCAGAGCAGGGTCAAGGTTGGCCCTGGGAACTACTAAGCTGAGACCCAATGCCCTGAGCATAAAGGGGAAAGTCCCAGCCCCAAATGAGCACCTCACCCTAACAAGGTGCAAGAGGAGGAGATGAGAGAAAGCGAGCAGCTGCTCACCCCTCCCACGTCCAATTGAGAGAATTGAGATTAATAAAAATAATTCTTTGGAGAATGATTCCAGTCTATCCTACCCTGTTTTGCACCAAACAACCTCGATAACCTTACGGCAACAGTAGAATAACTTTTCTTCTTCTTCTTCTTTTTTTTTTTTTTTTTTAAGGAAGCAGAAAAGACAATCTCTGGAAATTATTTTAAAATAAAAAATCTCCCAGCCTGCGCCTCCCCCAACGCCCCCTCCCCATTGCACTTTAGATGAACCTGTGATATTGTAGCAATGGCCCTTGAAGTGCAGTGGGGAGGTGATTTAGGAGAATATTAAAGGCAATGTGGAGATTCAAGGCGCCTCTCTCAGGGAGATCTGGAGAAATACGCAGCACAGATGGGCCGAGCAGATTAAACATTTCCGTCACATTGTTTCCAAATTGTGTTGTGGTGCCTGAGGCTGGTACTGCGGTCAGAGCAAAACAGAGCGGTGCAGAGCTGCGAGCTGCGCAGTTTATGGAATACATATTAATACGCCCGTCTCACATGGTATCACAATTCTATCAGCTCTGAAATGGTGCCGTCTCCATTGTTCCTGAATTCTGCACTTGGCACCTTGTTTTCTACCATCTGCAAAGTGTTTACCTACCCTTTATCCTTTCTCTCTTCTTTAGGTAAAGTTCTAGTTCTGTGCTGTTTCCTTGTCTCTTTCCTACCACCCTGTTTCACATTCCTTCTCACCTTTGCAGCTTATGATTTTTCTGTCACAGACACTTGCATGCCCACCCTGTGCACACACTTCCATCACCAACAAGGTCCAGCACACCTCTCTGGCCTTGATCATTATGCACTCACACCGTAAATATATGTTTGTCCTACACAGGTTTGAGACCATGAGCCTCACACTTGAGGCTGAACATTCCCTCAAACTCCAGTGCTCTCCATCCAGATTACACATTGCTCTTCTCAGGATACTTGGCTCTTAGGAGGTGTGCTTCATAGAGTTGTCCCCAGGAGCCCCCCAACTGCTTTTACTGACCACCTGGCCTTTCCCGTGTCTTCTTTCTTCCATTCACATCTTTGCCTGTATCCAGGCCCATCAATCCTCAGGTTAGCAAATTCCCTGAGACGTGACAATAAATAAAACCAGCTCAATTGAGGCAAATTTAATGATTCATTTTTATTATGATTTATAGACCAAAACTCTGAATAATAGAAAAAGAGAAAATGATTGCCAAGAACTTACAGCCTAAAAGAGACTGGAGAGGCCACCAAGCTACCGAGCACTGAGCTCTGATCCTTTCCAATGCCACTAATCCACTGGCCACCCAGCTGAACATTTCCTTTCTCCTTCAGGAAAATCTCCACACAAAACTATTTGTGCTGAAAAACAAGCACTTGTTTGTCCTTAGTGAGCAATTCCTCTTTACAGCCTTATTTTCCAGCCTCTTGGAATTGTGCTGAATTGGAATCCTCAATTTGCTTAATAATTTATGATATCTTAAGAAAGCATTAAGCTGGGCATGGTGGTGCACGCCTGTAATCCCAGCACTTGGGAGGCTGAAGCAGGAGGATCACGAGTTCAAAGCCAGCCTCAGCAATGGCGAGGCACTTAGCAACTCAGTGAGACCCTGTCTCTAATAAATTACAAAAAAGGGCTGGGGATGTGGCCCAGTGGTCGAGTGCCCCTGAGTTCAATCCCTGGTACCAAAAAAAAAAAAAGAAAACATTAAATTTTCAAAGCTGGATTTTTAGGAGCAAAGAATCTGTGGGCCAATCCAGAATAAATGCATGATGTTTTGGGGCTGACCCTGGAATATCAAAATCTACTCTGCTCAGGAATTCAAATTTTCCATCCTTACTAATGATAATATATGATGCACAAGCACTAATAAGAGAAATAAGCAATCATAAACCAATGCTTCCATGATTGATTGGCTTTTCCCATACATATATCAAGCCTTTATTGATCCTTCATGTTAAGGGCTGATTGATTGTTCTCTCTAAGAAGAATTCTCTTGTTTACAACACTCATACAGTAAACTTTGATGGTTAAGAGAACCAAACTATGAGATATTTTCTGGGAATCTTGTTCCACAGAGGCTCAGAGCCCAGTTCAATGTGAAAAGAGAATGTTTCTATTAGAAACCTTCTCAGGGGGAACTGAACATGTTATGCAACTTGCTCCAAAAGCCATCATGTGGATTTGAATGGAAGCTGTGAGAAGATGCCACAACTTTTAAGTCACTTAGCAAGACGGTGCCTTAGAAGGGACAAGCAAGCTCAGTCAGACTTTGAAGAGGAAACAGACTCTGCTATTGGAGGGCTCAGGCCTGGGAAACTCAGCATGGAAGGAACAAAGATTCTTTTTTTTTTTAATTAAGGGGCAAGGGTTGTGGCCACACTGGGCCAAATACAAATCCAGGGCATCAAGATCATCATATTTTCCCCTAGAGTACTGGTTGGAAAACTATGAAGGGTGCACATATCCTCTGAGAATTTGATGGAAGAGACCCACGTACACATGTATACAAAATTTTACGCCACTTGCAGGAAGCTCGAAGATTCCTTCACACCCATCCAGACAAGCTCTATAGGGTCACAGACTCCAGTTTAAGACTCTGTGCCCTAGAGGATGGTGAGTTCCTTTTGTTGGAACAGCCTAGGATTCACTGAGCCTAGAAATTGAATTCTCATCCCAAGACAGGATGGTCATTCCAGGTCATGTCTGTGCTACTCCAGGGGAGTCATGGAAGAGCTTATACAAATAGGAACCAGCAGGGAGGAGAGAAATTAAAATGTAGCAATCATGGAGTAGGGGTATTTAATCTCTTTTAAGGCTTATGATAGGCGCCTGCTGGTTTCCCCCCTGATATCCCCTGACACCTACTGACAGGGTATTTGCAGCACCACACAGGGACTCAAGGCCCTGTGACAGGAGGAGCACTGAGGAGGTCCATGATAGTCTTGAAACCATAAACAGCAATAGGAAACCACTGGAGGCAGAGTCAAGCTGTGCAACATGCCCGTTGTTGGTGGCCATACTGCTTTTTGTTTATAGAATTTGCTATTCTTTTTATGGCAGGTTTGGTAGGGTTTTTCTTTTTTTCGTTGTTGATGGAGATTAGCAGCATAAATCCTTTTATGGCAGTGTGCAGTCCCCCATAAACACTTTTGATTGTTGCTGATGGTGAGCGCTGCGTCTATTTCAGGTTCACTCAATGCTTCGCTCATCCAGGCCAATAGCTTCTCAGTCCAGATAATGGAGTTCAAATAGTCAACTTTCATTTGTAAGACTTCTTTGTTTGGTGGGTTCAAGGAGGTGGGGCAAGGTTGTGTTGAGAGAAGCAGATGTTTAATCAAGCTAGATCTATTTATGATGAAAACAAACCATACGCACTGTACTTATTTCCGGTAAAAGGCTTCTAAAGACTTAGTGGCAAGAAGGAAACACTGATGTGAAGGATTTTTTTAATATCTTTTTATATTCTTCTCTAAAGCATCTTCAGGTAACAATTCTATATCCTCAGCATCTTAGCTCTGCCACACATTGTACACATCGAGGTACAGAGTGGGGAGTGTGGACAATATTGATGTCCCAACGTTGTCACCTGTAGGCATGTGTCCCCACTTAAAGGCAGAACACGCCTGCATTGAGGATTAGAGGTCTCCTGGGAGCCTCTCAGTATTTTTCCAATCTTTCCAAACATGTGGGCAAAGAGAAGTCAGACTTTATGGAAAACATTGATCCCAGAAATTCAGTCCTCTCTGCCATCCTAACACTCAAATCCAAGAATCAGCAACTTAATAAAAATGCAGTAAATTAGCACCTCTAGACAGGAGCAGAGTTCATTCAGAGCTGGGGTCTGCCTGGCTGAGCCAGTACTCTCTCCATTTTAATAGTTTTAATAAAAATTAGCATAATTAACGAACATCTGTATGATCCAGAGTGGTGCAATTTGGCACTTGGAAACGAGGGCTTAAACATGATTGCTGTGAGTTTAATGTTGTTTTAATTCTTTTTGGCACTGTGCAGTGAAATAAACGTTTGGTGGTGATAGTTCTCGGCCGGATCTCATTTGCATTTTTCTCCCTTTGATTATGAGCAATTGTGGACTCCCCAGCAATTCATCAAAGTAGAAATTATTTTAAAATACCTCGTGGTGTTCAGACTGGGTTGGAGCAATGCATGGGGGGTGGTAGTCGGAGACAAGGCTAGAAATTTTCCATTCATGCTTTAAACATTTCAGCCCTGCAGCCTTTTTCGGGTATCCAGCCAAGGGATGAAATCTGGAAAAGACAGTCAGATCCCAGGACCTGTAGGTGCTTTGATTAAGCTCCCAGGCCTCCACAGCAGGATATATATGGTCTCTGAGACTGTGCCATCCTCCTCACACTTCTGCCTGCTCTTTTGTTTTGAAGGGCAAAGAGTTGATTTCACTCATTTCAGTTCTCACCACTGTGGCAAGGCTACTACATCTGCAGTCAGCAGGTCAGTGTTCCCCTCGAGCAAGAGCAAACTGACTGGGAGCCCGGCCTTGGCAGGTGCCCTGCTGAGCCTCATCTGCTTCTTCTTTGCACCCTCTTCGAGTTGGCAGAGAAAACCTTCCCTAGGCTTGGTCCCTACCCGTAACATTACAGTTAAAGGGGAACTGTGAAGTGTGAGTCAAAGTCACACTCTCTCTAGGAGCCAATGCCTTATTACAGCCCCTGTAGGTGAGGAGGATGACAGCACCTTGCAGGTAGAAGGCCACACTTTTTTGGTGTGACCTTTATGCAAGTTGACTTTGATCAAAAGACTGTCAGAAGCCGGGCGCGCGGTGGCGCACGCCTGTAATCCCAGCACTTTGGGAGGCTGAGGCAGGAGGATCGCGAGTTCAAAGCCAGCCTCAGCAATGGCGAGGCACTTAGCAACTCAGTGAGACCCTGTCTCTAAATAAAATACAAAAAAGGGCTGGGGATGTGGCCCAGTGGTCAAGTGCCCCTGAGTTCAATTCCTGGTACCACAAAAAAAAAAAAAAAAAAAAGACTGTCAGAGCTGGGTACAGTGATTCATGCATGTAATCCCAGTAGCTTGTGAGGCTGAGGCAAGAGGATCACAAGTTTGAGGCCAGCCTCAGCAACTTAGCAAGACCCTGTCTCAAAATTTAAAAAAATAAGCTGGGCATGGCGAAGCACGCCTGTAATCCCAGAACTTGGGAGGCTGAGGCAGGAGGATCCCAAGTTCAAAGCCAGCCTCAGCAATGGTGAGGCACTTAGCAACTCAGTGAGACCCTGTCTCTAATAAAATACAAAAAAGGGCTGGGGATGTGGTCCAGTGGTCGAGTGCCCCTGAGTTCAATCCCTGGTACCAAAAAAAATAATAATTTTTTTAATAAAAAAAAAAAACTAAAAACTATCAGATAGCACTGTCCCCACCCTCTGCCTGTGATAGCAGAAGAACTAAAACTAGTTTATAAGAGAAAGGAAGTTACAGGGAGAAAGGAAGAGAGAGCCTGTATTTTCCTTTCACAGCAAGGCCCTGCAGACACAGACATTCCAGTTTCGTGGTAAACATGGGACAACTCTATAAGAAAACTTTAGAGCCAGGCGCGGTGGTGCACGCCTGTAATCCCAGCACTTGGGAGGCTGAGGCAGGAGGATCGCGAGTTCAAAGCCAGCCTCAGCAATGGCGAGGCACTTAGCAACTCAGTGAGACCCTGTCTCTAATAAAAATACAAAAAAGGGCTGGGGATGTGACCCAGTGGTCGAGTGCCCCTGAGTTCAATCCCTGGTACCACAAAAAAAAAAAAAAAAAAGAAAACTTTAGGCAGAAACTGCCCTGACTTCAGTGTTAGGAAATGGACAGTAACAGAATTTGTGCCAACATGAGCTCAAAAGCTCATGACAGGCATAGGCTGAGGAATTCTGGGTAATTGCCCAAAGACGGCACACTCTATGGGGAAGCTGGCCTGGAGGAAGGAGGACATGAGAAGGGGTAGGTGTAGGAAGAGGTGGTGGACATTCAGTCTTTCAAGACTGTTTTTTTTTTTTTAATATTTATTTATTTGTTTTAGTTGTACACATGCCTTTATTCTTACATGGTGCTGAGGATCGAACCCGGGCCACGCACGTGCTAGGCGAGCGCTCTACCGCTGAGCCACAACCCCAGCCCCTCAAGACTGGTTTTCAAAAGGCAATTCTGTAGTCCTAAAAGGATCAATGCAGTAGTATCACTTCTTGTGTCCTTTGAGACTCTTCTTGGTATTCAGGGAATCATTTGGGTAGACTATCTCCAAAGGCAGTTGACCTCTTCCTGCCACGACCAGTTCCATCACCAGGGGAGTATCTTGGAGTTAGTTGTAACTAAACCTGCTCAACAGAGAGTATGAATTCCCACTGCTCCCTTTACTTCGTCATAACCTCATTTAACAAGTGTTTATTTGGGCACGGGGTGGGTAGGGGTGTGGGGAGGTATTTATTTGGTCCTACTCTATGCTGGGTACTGGGCTGAGGGCTGACAATACACAGCAAACAAAAACAAGGTCCAGCCCTCAATTTCCCATCTATTGACTGATACTGAGACAAAGGCAGTCAGAGACAAGGTGGCATGGTGAACTTATATTGGGGAAGCACTATGGACCATGTGGGGGGTGGGGACAGCCAGAGCGAGCCAAAGAGAGGCTTCTAGAGAGTGAGTGACTCAGAAATTGAAATTTGAAGCCTGCTTAGGAGTGAGCCCTTCGAAATGGAGGAGGGGAGTAGAGGCTAAAAATGCAGAGGATAGCCTCCAAGGTGAGAGTGCCTCTAGCCCATGGGAGCAGCTAAGTTTTCTTCTATTAAGGATACCCTAGATTTAAGGGGCGAATGACAATGATGGGTGGTTAGTAGCACTGGGTTAAGCCAGGCCTTGTCCACATTGTTAAGTTGATAGCACTTGGGAGGCTGAGGCAGGAGGATCACGAGTTCAAAGCCAGCCTCAGCAATGGTGAGGTACTTAGCAACTCAGTGAGACCCTGTCTCTAAATAAAAATACAAAAAAGGGCTGGGGATGTGGCCCAGTGGTTGAGTGTCCCTGAGTTCAATCCCCGGTACCAAAAAAAAAAAAGAAGTTGACAAGGTAGGGGATGATATTGGCCAAATTATATTGTTATCTCGTGTGCATATACAAATATGTAACAACAAATTCCATCATTATGCACAGATATCATGCACCAATAAAAATTAAAAATATGGGAAAAAAAAAAGAAGTTGACAAGGGGCAATGGAGACCCACTGAAAGGTTCCAAACAGAGCAATGACAATATGAGTGTGCATCTCAGAAGCATTCTGGCTCCAGAACAAAGAACAGAGTGGAGGAGAACAGAACACAGAGAGAGAGAGAGCAATTTGGAGGTTGTTTCTGTAATCCTCATGATAGATGACAGTGACATCTGGGGTATCGGCAATAGGAATGGAGAGAATTCCAGTAATGATTTGGAGAGAGACTTGACAGGACTTAAGGGCTAATTGGAAGAGGAGGGTGAAGGCGGGAAGGCTGCCGAGGTTCCTGGCCTGGGTACCTGAGTGCACGGAGGCACCACTCACTGAGGGAGAGGACACAGGAGGCAGAGGGATTTGGGGAGTGCTGATGGGCGTAGAGGCAGGCTGATGGGTTGAATTTAGAACACATTGAGTTTGAGCAGTTTGGTGGACAGGCACTTGGGTATTGGGGTCCAATACTTAGATCTGAGCTGGAGTTTTTAACTGGTCCTTAACCATCAACACAGTCACAGTGGTTAAACTGCGGGGGTATCTGAGACGGCTCCAGGAAAGTGCATCAAGTCAGAAGAGAAGAGGGCCAGGAGAGAACCCTGGGAAACAACCACATTAAAAGGAGAGAGTGTAGGATGAATGAGAATGAGAAGAAGCTACCAAAGGAGGAGGAGGGAAACTGGGAGAACACAGCCATCACAGAAACTAAGAGAAGTTGTCTCGAGAAGGGTCGACAGTGGGTGCCGGCATGGCTGAGAACAAGTGTTAGGGACTGAGAAGCACCCTGAGAATTTGCACCATGGGGAGGCAATGGGGACACAGGGAAAGCATAAGTGGAGTGACAGAAGCAGAAGTGACTTGGGTGCCTGGAAAGGAAGAAGTTGAGCGGGGAAGTGGAGTAAACTCTTCCAGGAGGTTTGTGAAGTGGAAGCCGGCATAGACTAGTAGACGCGCAGGGAGACTTTAATAGTTGTGTTCAAAGATGAAAACACGCCTTGAACACAGTTCATTGCTGGGGGAAACAGTCATTTACATTAGAGGCAGAGGTCAGACTCCACAGATCTAAGAAAAAAGGAAGGGAGGGAAGGAGGAGAGAAGAAAGAAAGAGGAGGAAAGAGTTACAAATGCACAGGGTGAAGTATGGTCTTAAAGCAGGGGCTGCATCCCTAATTAAATGAGAAAGAATGGTTGTCAATATGGGAAAGCTCCTGCTTTTGTGGCTGGAGCCTCACAAATTTGAAACTTTTAGCCAGGTGCAGTGGCACACGCCTGTAATCCCAGCAGCCCGGGAGGCTGAGGCAGGAGGATTGTGAGTTCAAGGCGAGCCTCAGCAATTTAGTGAGGCCCTAAGCAACTTAGCAAGACCCTGTCCCTAAATAAAATATAAAAAGGGTGTGGATGTGACTCCGTGGTTATGGGCCCTTGATTTCAATCCCCAGTACAAAAAAAAAAAAAAAAAATTTTTTTTTTGAGACTTCTTTGAAGGTAGAAAAGAGGTTATCTGCTGAGAGGGAGGGGAAGTGGCATAGTTGGAGAAGAAAAGATAACTATCTGGAGACAGAAAAGATCACCAGTTAATGCCAGGGGACCTGAGTTTTTTATGTCACCAACCTGGTTTTCTTTCTGTTCTTTCTTCTTCTTTTTTCCCCCCTAGAACTCAACAGCCAAATGTACAAAACCAGATAAGGCCATGGTTCCCCAAACCTGGCTGAATTGAAACACCTGTTCTCAGCCCCTTTTTTATTTGCCCTTCCCTTTGACACTTACATATCCTGCTCATCATTACTGATGTAATTGTCAACCTCCCACCTCTTCTAGGGAAGGGATCTAATGTTCAGAACACCTACTATGATATCAGACACTTTGGTTGGTATCACATCCTCACAATATAGGGATGGAGATCTCTTACAGATGAGGAAGCTAAAGCTAGGAGGATCTAAGGTCACATGGCTACTAAATGACCAAGCAGAGATTAGCTCTCAGTCTGTCTGTCTCCAAAGCCCATTACTTTATGCTGCAAGCACCAAAGGGCAAGCAAGGTTCTGATTCACCATTCAATACCTCAGGGGAACTCAAATAGCACTTTGCACATAGAAAGTGCTTGATAAATAGTATTGATTTGAACTGTGACCTGAATCCCTGAACATCGTTAGTGTGCTGGCATTTAGCGTGTGCCCAGTTTTCTCTGAAGAAGCCATACCATTCTGTTTGCTAGGGAAAGGGGTCCGGAGGACTCTTTAGGTTCGGCAATAGCATCAAAGATGCAAAGTTTACAATGTGATGAAGATGGTGTTAACAGTTCACACAGATGCCAACAAAGAAACCATCAATGGAGTCTCCCATACCATCCCTATAAGAAGGTTTATGGAAGCATGACCAAATTTCATCTGTAACCATCCTCTTTTCATTTTTCAGGAGTATAACATGTACGGCTGGTGGGTAGGAGAACTGAACAGCCTCATTGGAATTGTCCCAAAGGAGTACCTCACCTCTGCCTTTGAAGTGGAAGAAAGATGAAGCTCAGGTATCAGAGTCATTGCCAGCGAACTGCCCCTCAGTTGAGAAGAGTTTGTGGGTCATGACTTTGTTTCTCTGTATAGATGACAGTTGTCAGTGTCATAGCTTTTCTTCATTGCCAAAAGTAATGCTACTGATTCACAAGTGAAAGACAATGAGTCTGGAATTGTTTCTCCCCAAGTTTAGGAAATATGTCACTTAGGATTTAGGTTCCACTACAACTGGCAAATTCAAAATAACAGTGACTTAATTAAAAGAAATTAATTTTGCTCTTCTGTAAAAACCTGGAGGTAAGTGGTCCAAGGCATCCAGGTCTCGGGTACCTTCTCTTTTTGCTCCACTGTTTGTGGCCATATTACCAAGGTTACTTCAGAGACAAGATAGGTGCTTCTGCTCCAGCAATCATGCCTGCCTCCTACTCAGCAGGAAGGATAAAAGTGAAATAAAAGCACACCCTCTTCCTTTGAGAACATTTCAGAGATGTTACACATGCCATTTCTGCTTACATTCCATTGACCAGAAATTGCGTAGATACATAGATTAGATAGATAGATAGATAGATAGATAGATAGATAGATAGATAGATAGATGGATCGATCGATCATGATACAAAGAAAAATTTACTCTAAGTAGCCGTGGGTCCAGCTCAAAAATAGAGTTGAGCTTGGCATGGTGATGCACACCTGTAATCCCAGCAACTCAGGAGGCTGAGGCAGGAGGATTGCAAGTTTAAGGCCAGCCGCAGCAACTTAGCAAGGCCTTAAGCAACTTGGAGAGATCCTCCTACCTCAAAATAAAAAGTGAAAAAGGTTGGAGAATGTAGCTCAGTAGTAAAGCACCCTAGGGTACTCCCCATAGGGTGCCTCCCCCGACCCCACCCCCAAGAAAAAAAATGGAAAGAAAGAAAACAAAATAGAGGGTTCATTACTAAATAAAAAGAGGAGAGGGGCTGGGGATGTGGCTCAGTGGTAGAGCGTTTGCCTACCACGTGTGCGGCCCGGGTTCAAACCTCAGCACCACATAAAAATATTGTGTACAACTAAAAGCGAATAAATAAATATTAAAAAAAAAAAAAAGAGGAGAGTAGATATTGGGAGACATCCAGTACTTGCCACTAGGATGGATCTGGGTTTCTTTATCCCCAGCTCTCAAACCCAGGGCACCATTTTCCCCAAATGTGCACACACCATGATATGACTAACCAAGATTAGAAGTCTGGTATGGAACATAGTCAAGTTAACTTTTAAGTAACAAAGAAAAGGATTTGTGTTTTATGAGCAAGAACCCCAGCTTGTTTTGGTTTAGTTTTGCTGTGCTAGAGACCAAACCCAGGGCCTCACACACACTAGGCAAGCACTCTACCACTGAGCCATAACCCCAGCACCCCCACTGTGCTTGAAGACAGTGGAAGTGAAGCTTGATTTGGGTGGGGTCACATTGGGAGCCACTTTGGTGTACAGTGGGTTTCATTAAGGATTGAGTGATGGAGGGCACCCATGACCAGTTTAATGTCACTAGCTCCATCTTCCGGCCTGAGATGGGAGCAGACTTCATTGCTAGGGGTGAAGGATGACATCAGTGTGAGTGATACAAACTGTCCTTGGAGTCTTCCAGACCAGGGCCCACTCTAGTGTGCAGCAGTAGCTGAGTGAATTCATTTAGGAAAATACATGAGAATAGATCTCACTCTCCGATGCCCTTGTGTGACCATAAAGCACCAGCTCAGGCCTTTCGCTCAAGGTTTGACTTTACGACTTTCCTTATGAGGACTCTATTTCCTGGCTGTGAATGCAGAATGGTTAGAATTTTTCTGTCAAATCTAAGCAAATTCACCCTATTTCATTTTGTCATTTGTTTAAAGTTGTTTATCTTTGCATTCTCTTCGTCCCAGCAATTCCACCTCTAGGAATTTATCCTACAGCTGTCCTTGCATCTGCTCCAGATGACACACACGAGCTTACTTGTTTATAACAGCAATTGATTGGATATGACCTAAAGGCTCAATAGAGACCTATAGTATATTCAGAGCATTGAATACTATGCAACAGTAAAAAAAGAAAGGGAAACTGTTCTGAAGTAAAAAAAAAAAAAAAAAAAAAAAAAAGCAGCCATGCAGGACAGTCCAAAATTTGCCCCATTGTATAAAAAGGGAGTAGAAATTATATATGCCCATTTGCTCATATATATATGAAATATTTCTAGAAGGAGAAAGAAAATAATAACATGAGTTGCTTCCACGGATATAGAAATTGCATATCTGTGAGACAGAGAAGGAAGACTTCTCACTCCCATTCATACTTTTATATTTTGAAACATAAAAGCAAATTTGTGTATTTCTCCCATTTAGGAAATATTCTTCTCTCTGTCCTGCCTTTATGAAGAAACAGATCAATCCAGTGCTTCCATTCCCTACTCTCACCATGGATTCCTCTTTCCACTGAAGAAACCCAAGTCTCTCCATCACCTCGCAATGACTGTGAACCACCAATAAGACAACAGGGAAGAGGCACGTTCATCAACCCTGTTACTAAGCCTGCCTGCTCATAGATTGTTCCCATCTCTAAACATGCCCACACACCCACTTCTACCTTTGTCACAGGATTGATACAAAGAAGACCAGAGAGACAGACACCTTGAGAGGAGGAAGTTGCTATTTGTTTTGGCTGGCTTGAAAACCACAAATAAACTTCAGATTTGGTTCTTTGCCAAGGGTGATGGTGTTGAGTTCCTTTCTGAAATAGTATCAAAATGCCACCTCTGGGCTGGGATTGTGGCTCAGAGGGAAAGCACTCGCCTTGCATGTGTGAGGCACTGGGTTCGATCCTCAGCACCACATTAAAAAAAAATAAAAATGAAGATATTGTGTCCACCTATAACTAAAAGAAAGAAAGAAGCCGGGCGCGGTGGCGCACGCCTGTAAAGACTTTGGGAGGCTGAGAAGGAAGTTCAAAGCCAGCCTCAGCAATGGCGAGGCACTTGCAACTCAGTGAGACCCTGTCTCTAATAAAATACAAAAAAGGGCTGGGGATGTGCAGTGGTCGAGTGCTGCTGAGTTCAACCCCCATACCAAAAAAAAAAAAAAAAAAAAAAAAAAAATAAAAGAAAGAAAGAAAGAAAGAAAACACCTCTTGCCGGGCATGGTGGCGCATGCCTGTAATCCCAACACTGGGAGGCTGAGGCAGGAGGATCACGAGTTCAAAGCCAGCATCAGCAATGGCGAGGCACTTAGCAACTCAGTGAGACCCTGTCTCTAATAAAATAAAATAAAATAAAATTTTTAAAAAGGGCTGGGGATGTGGCCCAGTGGTCGAGTGCCCCTGAGTTCAATCCCCAGTACAAGAAGAAAATGCCACTTCTGGGGGCTGGGGTTGTGGCTCAGTGGTAGAGCACTCACCTAGCACATTTGAGACTCTGGGTTCGATCCTCAACACCACATAAAAATAAATAAATAAAATAAAGGTATTGTTTCAACTACAACTAAAAAATAAAATATTTTTAAAAATTTTTAAAAATGGGCTAAAAAAAAAAAAAAGCCACCTCTGGCCGTTCTTGTCATCTCCCAACAAAGTGGGGAAGGACAGCCAGAGAGAAAACAAAGACCCAGAGAGGAAAAAAAGACTTGTAATTGCAACTGTTTTTCAGAAAAGAATCATCTCAGGAACCCAAGGCTGCCAGGTTTCTGGTCATCTTTTCATATTTTCTTTGGTTGGCTACTTGGAGTTTTTTTTTTTTAATATTTATTTATTTGCTTCAGTTGTACACAGTGTGTTTATTTGCACGTGGTACTGAGGATTGAACCTGGGCCGTGCACGTGCTAGGCGATCGCTCTACCACTGAGCCACAACCCCAGCCCCGGTGGTGGTGGTTTTGTTTTCTGTTGTTGTTGTTGTTGCTTTGTTTTGTTTTTTATGTTCTGAATCTCTGAAACAGAACCTGGGAAGCAAGGCCTGGGAGTCAGAACATTGGAGAGCTCCTCCTCAGGCTTTGGGTTAGTAACCAAGCATCAAGTGAGTCCCAGATAGGGGTTGAGGAGGTGCTTTGAGGGGGGTTAATACAGGCCTCTCTGTTTCCCTTTTCTGTTGCCTGTACTCAGGTTATCCGTGCACAAAAGAGGCAGAAAAACAGTGGCTAAGAACATAAACTCTAGAAGTAGATAAGCTGAGAATAAATCCCACTTCCCTGTTTATTACATTTTCTCAAGCAAGTTGTCTGACCTTTAATGCCTCCATTTCCTCTCCTTAGAAAGGGTGTTCTCTGTCTTGGTGTGTCATTCAATAATTAGTAAGATGAAAGAATTTAATATGTGTAATGTGCTTGGAACAAGGCCTGACATGTAGTATCTGCTCAGTAAGAGTGAGATGTATGGTTGCCTGTCTCTCTACATGAGAAATTTTGAAAGACAGGCACCTAAGCAACTAGGAATTTTATCATTGAAACTGCCTATGTAGCACAATCCTGGATTTGCAGAAGCCTTCTTCACCCCTGTAAGGAACATATTGTAGCTCTGGAGCAAGACCCCAATTTCACATCACTATGGGAGAAAAAACAGGCAGCAGACAGTGGATCCAAGTTCCTCAGGGGAAAAAAAAGAAAAAATATATATATATATATATTATGCCAACTATTCATTTCAGATTTTTCTGACACAGGAATAAAAAATGAATACAATTTTGTGTCTGATGGATAAAGAAGTAAGACAAGGGAGGGGCTGGGGATGTGGCTCAGTGGTAGAGCACTTGCCTAGCATGCACAAGAACCTAGGTTCAATCCCAGTCTTATGAAAGGAATGAGGTAAGAAAAGGGGAAAATTCAGGTCCTTGAGGGTGGGGCAGGGTGGGGGGAGGGTCTATTTAAATGAATATAAGATGCCCTCTTTATGCAGGGTGTTAAAGGAGGAGGAACCACTAGGTGGCAGCATATGAGCAGGTGAACAAAAGAGAACCAATTGCCTCCTGCTTTGGGAACATTTGCACCAATCCCAGCCCACAGGTAAGGACAATGGGCATTGTTCTGAAGTGGTAAAGAGAGGGGGCAAACACAAAAGGGTCTATGCTTCCTCATCCTTCCCTAGAGAACCCTCAGGGGCCCAAGTCTGGAATGCTGGGGAGAGAGAGTTCCATTGTGCCAATACTCTGACTTGAGAGACACAAGAAAAAGGGGATGCCAGAAGAGGAAGAGCAGGTACCTGGGACACATTGAGAAGTGAACTGAAATAGGAACAAGGTCAAGGTAACTTCTTCACTCCTTGCACAGTTCCACACTCTCAACATCATGGCCACTGGTTTCCAGCACTTAAAATTAAATCTCTTAGTGTGTGGTCCCTTCTCTAACTGCCTAGGCCAGAGGAAACAATCATTTGCTGAACTGCAAAAATCTTGGCCATGGGCTGGGGATATAGCTCAGTTGGTAGAGTGCTTGCCTCATATGCACAAGGCCCTGGGTTCGATCCCCAGCACCACAAAAAAAAAAAAAAAAAAAAACAATAAATATATATATATATATATATATATATATATATATATCTTGGCCACTTCTCTGCACCCTAGGGTGGTGACGATACCCAGACCTCTGGCCCCTCTAGCTATATAAATAAGCACAAAAAGAAATTAGAATGGGAGCAGGGTGCAGTGACACACACTTGTAACCCCAGAGACGCAGGAGGCTAAGGACACAGGATTGCAAGTTCAACACCAGCCTCAGGGACTTAGCAAGGCCAAAAGCAACTTCACAAGACCCTGTCTCAAAATAAAAAATGGGCTGGGGATGTGGCTCAATGGTAAAGCACACCTGGGTCCCTGAGTTCAACTCCCCAGTACAACAACGAAAAAAAAAAAGGAATTAGATTGGCCCTTGAAATCTGATCCATAGCTCTTCTGTCTCTGACATTATTATTTGTCAAGAAAAAGTAGACTGAGTTGGGTGGGTCAGGTCAATGAGTCTGTCTAAAAATGGAAGGGCATAATCTATTCAGGAAGACTCCTTTTTTTTTTTCTTTTTATTATTGCATTATTAGTAGTATTAGTATTTAGTTGAGCGTTCTAAAGTAGACCTTTTAGAAGCAGCAGATTCCTACAGTCTATTGGAAATTAAACCTCAGGCAGCAAAACTGCTCTCCACTCAATTCAACAGCCTCAGATGGCAACTGGCTAATCAGATTACTCCTTCTCTGTTTGACTCCACTAACCAAATCCCCACCTCACTGCCTGCCACTAACTGGATAACTGGGACATTAGACCACTTAACTAACTGCATTATGTGTGGGATGGCTTCTTAATCGCCACTGGTTGTTCTGGCAAGTGGAACGGGAGAGGGATAGAGGTGAAAAGGCTTTTTTTCCTTCCTTGGTTTGATGTAAAGAAGGAAAAAATTGAAAGTCAAGATTCTAAATTTAAGAACCAAGTGCATACCTGCCTTTTTACAGATAAATAATCATTTACACGGAATTTACACTCACTGAAGAAGCTAGCCTGGGACTACCACAGTGCGGTCTGCATTGTCCAAGCTGATATTTGAGAATACCAAATGCTCTGAAATACTAGAAAGTTTCAGCTACATTTCATTAAAAACACATTTTTTTCTAGTATGTTTTCTATCATCCATAGAGCACAATGACATAGACATTGTTTTGCAATTACCTTAATATTACATTTTCCCCTACAATGGCCTGATAAATCTCTTAGGAATCTGTATTTAATTCAAAACCAACTGTCTTTCCCTAGTGAATAAAAATGGGGAACAGAATTCCCAGTAAGTGTCATTCCCTATAAACCCAGGGCGATTCCCTTTTTAATGAGCAGCACCAATGGTGGGGCCGACTAGATGCCCTCTCTCCTGTTTGATACAGACATTCCCTATACATTGAATGTAAGGGACAGCCTCCATCTCAAGTTGCACCGTCTTATTTATAACCAGTTAGTCTTTGCAAAAGGCAAAACTGAGAACCTAAAAGGGCACTCATTATATGGAAGAAGAAATTAAAAGACCCTTGAAATTCTGTCAAATGCTTTGTTTATTGACTCACTGCAGTGAGGCCACTCCACTGAGACATCTGCAAAACCCACAATTCATGGCACTGACTCCTCCCTGGCCCCTCCAGCCCACCTGCTTCCCACCTTTTGGCCTTCCCACCAGCAGCCCCTGATTCCATATGCAGGATGAGGGGAAGTGAAAAGATAAAGGGGAGGAATGTAAAAGGACAAAGGAAACTTTTGATGTATAAAAGGGATGGAACTGGGGGCTGGGGTTGTGGCTCAGCGGTAGAGCGCTCGCCTAGCACGTGCGCAGCCCTGGTTCGATCCTCAGCACCACGTACAAATAAACGCATTGTGCACAACTAAAGCAAATAAATAAATATTTTTTTAAAAAAAAGGGGGGGGATGGAACTTCCTCAGCCCACAGATTCCGCTTTTTGGGTCCCCTTCTTCCACCCAGGAGAGGTCTGTTCTACTATCCTTTAAATAAAGCGTCTTACTTTCTACTCTGTGCTTGCCTCTGACTACTTCTCTGGTGTTCTACTTCAGCATTTGGGGAAGCAGGACTTGCCAAGGTAACTGGTAACTGGCGTTATCAGCATCACAATAAAGTAGTAGTGTCAATGCAGAACACACACCTGTAATTCCAGGGCTCTAGATGCTGAGGCAGGAGGATCACGAGTTCAAAGCCAGCCTCAGCAATGGCGAGGCACTTAGCAACTCAGTGAGACCCTGTCTCTAATAAAATACAAAAAAGGGATGGGGATGTGGCTAGTGGTCAAATGCCCCTAAGTTCAATCCCCAGTACCCCCCCAAAAAAAATTGAATTAAAAAGAAAAGTCTGAGAAAGATGGTGTTGACAAGAAGAAAATAAAGGAAACAAAATAAGGGTTTTTTTTTTACATCTTAAGAACAAAACTCAGATGACAGGGTCAGCAGTGCTTTCATCTTTGGCTAAAAATAAAAAAAAATTAAAAAAAAGGAAGGAAGAAAGAAGGAAGGGAGCGAGGAAGAGAGCAAGGGAGGGAGGGAAGGAGGGAGGGAAAAAGCCCTCCCTGAAGTTTCCTACCAGGAGCAGCTCTGGAAGGATAAATCTTGAGTGGCACTGATTTGTTAATTCCCAGAGTGCCAGGAAATTTTGCAGGGCTGACTTTAGAAAAAGCAGCCCTCTACACAGAGGATTATCCCTACTGCACAGCCCAGTGACTCAAACTCATTTTCCACTTTGTGGATTACCATATCCTTTGCTCCTCCCCCTTCCCTCCTGCCCAGCTATTTCATTTCCCATTGGAATTTACACAGATTGGATAGGGAGTTTGAAACTCACAACCAAAAAAAAAAAAAAAAGATGTCTCTTTTCAAGGAATCTGAATTCTCTCAATTTCCCTATCAAAAACATAACCAGGGGCTGGGATTGTGGCTCAGCGGTGGAGCGCTCGTCTAGCACGTGGGCGACCTGGGTTCGATCCTCAGCACCACGTACAAATAAAATGCATTGAATAAAACGCATTGTGTACAACTAAAAGCAAATAAATAAAAATTTTAAAAAAAATTTAAAAAAACAAAACAAAAAAAACAAAAAAAACACTTAACCATTCAGTTTGGGGATGTAGCTCAGTGGTAGAATGCTTGCCTTGCAAACACAAAGTCCTGGGGTCAATCCCAGCACTGACTCCCCTGAAGAAAAAAAAAAAAATCAGAAAAATTGTTTAAACTGCATGTGTGGGGGCTGGGGTTGTGGCTCAGCAGTAGAGTGCTCACCTAGCACGTGCATGACCCGGGTTCAATCCTCAGCACCACGTAAAAATAAAGGCATTGTGTACAACTAAAGCAAATAATTTTTTTTTTTTTTTTTTGGTACCGGGGATTGAACTCAGGGGCAACGTCCCTTCTAATGAAGTCCTCCCCGCTGCAGTCCTCTCTGGTTTCTAGGCAAACATGCCAATGAGGCTTTATTTTCCCAATGCCCAGGCTGTTTCGAGAGGCCTGGTATCTCTGGCATCGGGCCGTTTAGGGGCTGGCCCGCTGTCAGCAACTGTGTGTGTTCAGTTCCCTCATGGGGTCCCATCACAGTCCTCCACATCTCCACCTGGCAGAATGCCACCGAAAGAAGCATTTCTGTGGCACTGGGCAATAGTGTGCCACTTCCTTGCCTCCTGTGACGGGAGTGAGTTCCAAGATGCTTCTAGTGCTGGTCCTCAAAGAGGGCATCTGGTTCCACTGTAGATGCTCTCAACCTGATGGCGAACAGCTGGCCACCTTTTATCCCATCATGAACAGAAGACATCCCCCCCACTTTTTTTTCTTTTTTTTTGTACCAGAGATTGAATCCAGGGGCATTTAACCACTGAGCCACATCCCCAGCCCTTTGCCCTTTTTAATTTTTTTTTTTTTTTTTTTTTTTGTAGTTGTAGATAGCCAGAATGCCTTTATTCTATTTGTTTATTTTTATGTGGTGCTGAGGAGTGAACCCAGTGCCTCACCCATGCTAGGCAAGCGCTCTGCTGCTGAGCTATAAGCCCCAGCCCCCTTTTTGAGACAGGGCCTTGCTGAGACTGGCTTTGAACCTGCCATCCTCATGCCTCAGCCTCCCAAGCTGCTGGATTACAGGTATGGGCCATTACATCCAGCACAAACATTTCCCTTTTATCCACGGTGGGACATGCTGGCCTTACTGCGCTATGAATCACCAAGGTGGCACTTGCATGCCACCACTCCCCAGGGCCCACACTCTGTAGGCCCAGTCACCAATGTTCCACCTCTGGGAAAGCATCTGGCATCTGGAGATTTGAAATCATTTCTTCAACATTCCCAAGTTTAGCGGGACAAAATGTAGAGCTGACTGCTTCATGTTGTTAGCACAGGGTTTCTCAACCTCACTTTTGATATTCTGAGCCAGAAAATCCTATTTTGTAGCCAGGTGTGGTGGTAGGATCAAAGCCAGCCTCAGCAACTTAGCCAGGCCCTGAGCAACTTAGTGAGATCCTGTCTTAAAATAAAAAGGGATGGGGATGTGGCTCAGTGGTTAAGTGCCCCTGGTTTCAATGCCTGGTACAAAAAAAAAAAAAAAAAAAAAAACTGTTGAAGGCATCATAGGATGTCTAGAAGCATCTCTCACTTCTACCCACTGAATGCCAACCGTACTTCTCCAAATCTACTCCACTCCCAACCCCAGTTATGACAACAAAAATGTTTCCAGGCATTGGCAAACATCCCCTGGAGGGAAAATCCCCCCAGTTGAGAATCACTGTCTCAGAGCATTTGGGGCCCGCTGGGAGCCAAGCACAGAGAAACTGCCCTGACTTCTAGAAGTTTGTACTTTGACCACTAGATGATAATGACGGAAGTTTACAGCAGGGGTGGGAAGATATGACACATAAATTCCAGGAATGCTTCAGGATTTAAAAACCAGGAAGTGGGGGGGGGCGGCGCTGGGGTTGTGGCTCAGTGGTAGAGCACTCGCCTAGCATGTGCGCGGCCCAGGTTCGATCCTCAGCACCATGTAAAAATAAATAAAGGCATTGTGTATAACTAAAATAAATAAATATTTTAAAACAAAACAAAACAGGAAGACAGGACCTCTGCTCTTGAGATTTGTGAGCCCGTGCTGCTACACAGTTGCACTGGGAAAATATGACCAACCTTACCAGTTTGGAGAGGTAGCGAGTCCGTTGTGTGTAGAGCTCTATAGTTACTATCCCTTGTTTCCCCTTCCCATGGTAGAAATCGGAAAAGGGTAGCGCCGAAACTCTTGACTGGGAATGAGTAAAATACTGTGTGTGACTTCAGAACATGGGACACGGGATCCCAGAGATAACACAGAGGCAGCCCTTCCATAGCAGCTGGTAGGGTACGTGCAGCCCTGGCTCCCTCACCTCACACTGGGTCAGGCTGGCACTGTGCACCACACTTGGGGTTTGTTGACTGCAGTCCCCAGGCTGAAGTGGGGACATTCAGAACAGATTGCTATCTCGTGGCTGTGATTTTCTTGGTCCTCTGCGTTAGTTTAGGAGAAAGTTTTCTCATACAAGATGACTCCCAAGAGCTCTGTCAAGAACCAGAAACTAAATAAAAACAACAAAACAACGCAAACCCACTGCCCTCTCAAGAGGCCCAGACAGGATGAAGGGTCTGGTGCCTTTATTGTGTCTGCCTGTGTAGGCCAGACAGGATGGCCAGCACTGGCCCTGGTGCCAGCCACAGCCCTGTCGATGCTGCCTCCCCTGGGCCCAGAATCTGAGGCACCTGGAAGGGTTATTAGCAGGATTGGAACTCATCCCTCTGCTGGGACTAGATCATAATTACAGTAATTTTCTAACAGAGCTCGGCAGTAGGACTGTTTAATCAGCATCCGACTCCCCTGTGCTCCCAGCCCTCATCACTCAAGGAGAGGAGTGGGATGGCTCTTAAAGAGACAGTGCCCGCCTTTCAGCATTTCGAACAGATGTGCCCTAATTGGTAGAATATATCTAAGTCTCGTAGCTTATAGCAGGCAGGTTGCATTGCCTCCAACAGACTGCCTCAGGCTCTCACTATTCTGGGCCTTCTGCTGGAGGGACCCAGGTCAGGCTGCTGGTGGGCCAGTCTTCCCACACCAACAGAGCCATTCTGGGAAGGAACGCACTGGGCTAAAGCACTTATAAAAGAAACAGCCCCTTCAAAACTGATGGTATGAAAACAAAGAGCTTAGGTGGAGGACAAGAAGAAGGGACTTGACAGCCATGTATAAAAAGAAACTTGGTGGCTTCCCATAATCCAAAGATAACAGAAGCAGCTTGTATTCCTGCCATTCCAAGGGGAAAACCTTAAGGATTCTCCAGTTGCCTCTCAACTCCCACATCCTTGTTTTACTGTCCTCTACTTATTATCCATGCCCCTTTAAGTCAAGCACCTTTCATGTTTCTTCTTTGCTTACAGAAGTAGACCAGATCTCCCCTGAACCAAAAGTAAAATGTTTGCTTTGCTCCTCGATTGACTCAAGAGCACTGTCTCCTACAGAATGTGGCTCTTGCTATCACTTTGAGCACATGTTACTGTACCTTGGAACCTTGAGGTCTCCGGCTTTCTAGCTCCAAACGCAGACATCACCGAACCAGAACCGTTTCTCTCTCTCTCTCTCAAGAAGTTATTTTCTAAAATATTAGGCCCGGCCCCTACTGCCCTGGTGGTAACCCAAATGCACACTTGGTCTTTGCAGCATTTCCCAAAATAGCTCCTTAGACAGAGGAGCTGCAGCAGAAGTCGATGAAAAATAAGAGGTGGGTGGGGCCTTCCAAAGTGGGTTGAGGAAACCCTCTAGAAAGAAGGTACAATGTTACATAAGGAGATGAGGAAGGGGACCCCTATCCACAGTCCAAAAGTTACCTTGAGCCCAGCTGTGCGGCTTCTCCAGAACTGACTCCTGCTGGCAGAGAGCCGCCCCTCACTCAGGATCACTGCCCAGTGCTTAAAGAAGGAAGTGCCATCTTGCACTGCAGTGCTCATCTGGCTGGCTCTAGCCATGTCTCAGCTGGCTGCTAGCACATAAATCCAGAGGCCACAAATTTAATACTCCTGCAGGCTGAGGCAGGCCAGGGGCTGACCTAGTCCCCTTTCTACCAAGGCCTCCTCACTTTCTTTAGGCTTACTATCCACCCTCCACCCCAGGATGTTAATATTCAACAAGAGCTGAGGGTATTAATAAGCTCACAAACATGACGCTAACTTAATGCCCAATCTGAATGTTAAAAGCCTGTGAGGTAAGCTATCAGATAGGGTGGGTGGTGCCTCAGACTTGCTAAGGACTCTGAATGACCTCCAATTTCTGAGTACTCTGAAAAGCTCTATAGGGAGATCTTTTTTCCCCCTTGAGTATAGTAGTGGATTTAACATTTTTTTAAAATATTTATTTATTTACTTTGGTTGTACACAATGCATTTATTTTTACATGGTGCTGAGGATCGAACCCAGGCCGCGCACGTGCTAGGTGAGCGCTCTACCGCTGAGCCACAACCCCAGCCTGATTTAACATGTTTTTACAAAGGTCGGGGGGCTGTGAATGTACGTTGTTCAATGGTAGAATGCTCACCTAGCATGTGAGAGACCCTGGGCTTGATCCCCAGCACAGCAAAAACAAAAGGAAACAACAAGTCTTTGGCCCGGCAAATTTGCACACACTTGTAATCCCAGCTCTTGAGGAGATTGAGAAGTACTGACTGAACTGACTAGGAGTAAGACCTACCATGCCTGTGTGTGTGTGTGTGTGTGGTACTGGAGCTTGAACTCAGGGCCTCACATATGCTAGGCAAGCTCTCTACCACTGAGCCATAACCCCAGCCCTTTTTAATTTTTTAAAAAAAAATTTTTTAAAAATTTTGCTAAATTGCCAAGGCTGGCCTCAACCATGCGATCCTCCTGCCTCAGCCTCCCTGGGCAGGAACCACCATGCCCAACCAAACATACTTAATATTCATACTCAGCTCAGTTTGCTCAGTAAGAAATTGAGTATAAAAACTGCATACCTTCCTCACTGGGCACTGAGAAGGTCAAATAAAAATAAAATGATACGTATAAAATTTACTCTTTTTAAAAAAATCTTAACCCCTTCCCCCCACCTCTACATATAAACTTCCACCAAATAACTCCTACCTCTGAGCTTAGATCACTTTTCCAGGGTAATAGATGACTAGACTTGGACTAGGGAAGTAGCTAGCAGAGAAAAGATGACTAAAGCAGGCTCTGACCCTGCATTACACCGCAAATCTAAAACAAAAAATAATTTCATTCTACAAAACAGCTCAATGAGCCATCCCCTCACCCCAGCTAGCACTTCCCCTTTCATATAGAGGTCATCCAGCTGTGCTGGATAGACCCGAGCACACACAGGGAGAGAAATATACAAGAGGGGCATATGGCACTTGCCTGGATGGAGAGGAAAGTCTAGCTTTGCTGCTTTTCTGGTACCCAGGCCCACGTTATTAGGAAAGCTCTCCCCTCCTTAGTTCACCAAAGCCTATACTCAACTCAGCACAAGACCAAGAAGGGACAGTGCCCAGCCTCAGATTAACTGAGGTGCTATTGTATGCTCTGCTGCTAAAGGATCGTTAAAAAAGCCGGGAGTCAGAAAAATCACATCCATGTCTTTGAACAGTGCCTGCTGTCCCAGCAGCCCAGCCTGCTGGCACAACTAGCTGCTGAGTACCAACTCCAGGAAGAGAAGGGCGAACAGAAGAAGGCCAACCCAGTTTGCTGTTTTTTTGGCTGAGTAGGGAATTGACACAGACCACCTCCGGCTCCTGTCTGGAAGTTTCGAGATCAGAGAGCTTCAGGCACAGCTGGGTTCACAGCTGCACCATTTGGAGCATTGGACTCATTAATATTCATGAGCCATCCCCACCAATCGGCAGAGCGGATGCCATTAGCTTAGCATCTGTCGGGTTTTTGTGAGGGTTGTGTATGGAGTTTTTTTCCCCTTTTAAATGAACTTCTTTTGACATTTTGGATTTGCCTCTGTAGGTTTTCTATTCTCGCCTTGCTCTGCTGCACCATATAAAGGAGAGACCCAGGGGAGGCGGGCAGGAAAGAGGGATGAATACCAGCCAGGGCTTTGCATCTGCCTGTTGACAAACTTTATTTCTCTTTTAGCACCTGGCACCTCAGACAGGCTGCAAGGATGGAAGCAGCATCAGGTAAATTATACCTAACAAGGTTCATGCCCAGAACTGTGAGAAGAGCTGGATCCCGACTCTTTGGAAGACAATCTTTCCTCCAGTGGTGAACTTGAGCTCACACACAATGCAGGAGAGCTACAGTGCACAGTCCTGAACCATTATTTCCACGCTGATAAATTCATGATTTATGAAAGTAACTACTGCCAGCCCTCACTCCCTCCTTCTCTGCTACAGCTTGTTAGACACAAATTGCAACAACAGTCTTAAATACTTGCATTTTATTTCAGGCCAAAGCCCCTCAACTCTGAACTAAATGCCATGACAGTCCCACAACATAGGCTGGTAGTAAAAGAGCCCACAGACAGGCAGGTTGGCTAGAAGGGGGAGGAGTGGGCTAGAGGGGAAAAAGCCACACACACGAACCCAAGGGCAGAGCAATGCAGAAAGCCCGCGGCACTGGCTCCTACCAGCTCTGGCTCTCAGTGGAGAGGAATTATGGCAGCAGGAGGGCAGAATGCCTCATTGTCTGAAGGAAGGCATGTTGTTTCTCATCTCCATCCCCAGAGCCCTCTTTTCCAGACAGAAACAAAGCCCGGATGCCCCACCAGACTGAACATAGGAACATACGGCCTCCCTGCAACACAGCAGAGGGACTCAGTGGCGGCTGAAGCCCTGCGGGTAGGGAGCTATTACTAAAGGAGAAGAATTCAAAAAAGAAAAGAGCCCACCATAACCTTGCAGAAAAGATAACCACAGTTCTGCTTTATAAGCAGAAGGCAGTGACAGCCTAGGACAACCTTTTCCAAAACAAAGCCCTGAGCTGCTGCCTTTTCCTCGGGCTCTGGCCAACCCCTTCTCTCTCATGAGCCATGAGCTACACATGGCTCTCAGGCTCCACTCAGCCCAACTGAGGTCTTGGGATCCACTGGAAATGCCAGCAACAGGAGTCACAGCACCAGTTCCATTCAGTGGTATTAGTGGAGGAAAAGTCATTCTAGGAGATAAACGAGAGGCCAGCCTCCCAAAAACAAGTGCTCCAGGGGCTGCAGCAAAAACTGAAGCCAGCCAAGATGGGAATATAACTATATAAGCATCCCTGTTGGGACAATATCCAATCTGGCAGCATAGAATCTACCACACATAGGCCCCAAAACCAGTCACCAGAGGCAGTGCTCCTGAGCCTATAAACAAAAACCTGAAGAAACTCAACTCCTGCAACAGCAAATACAGGGTTCCATTCAAAACCAAAACCTCTGGCCCTTATGCTTAACTTAAAAACAAGTGTGTGGTGTCTGTTCCTATGGAAGAGGCATGAGGAGCAGTCACAACCAACCTCTGTGCAGCCAACCCGAGCAGAGGCAACCGTAAGATGCTAAGCAGCTGACTTCCCCTACACCTGCCCTGTGCCCAATCCCACCTGAACAAAACTCCTGGCCTGCATCTCCTTCGTCTGCCTCGAAGTAGAACCCACAGCTTGGAGCAGAACTCAAACTGAGTCTAACTGATCCAGATCCAAAGGCACAGCATGGTCCCTTCCCACAGCCTTCCTCACAGGCTGGAGAATAGAGGTTTCCTCATCAGATCTTGAAAAATCACAGCATGACAATGAAGATTGAGGTGGCAGGGTGGGACTTTCCAAGGAAGGAGCCTCAGAGTCAACCACAGGAACCCATGCTTCTAAAGGGTCCTTCTCTTCACTGGGAGGTGGTGAGGGAGAGCTCCTCTTCCCTGATCGTGGAAGAAAGCAGCAACTGAAAAAGAGGGGAAAAGGAATAGAAATGCATGAACAGATAAACAAAAATGAATGAGTGAAGCCAGGTGTGGTGGCGCACGCCTGTAATCCAGTAGCTTAGGAGGCTGAGACAGGAGGAGCACAAGTTCAAAGTCAGCCTCAGCAACTTAGCAAGACCCTGTCTCAAAATAGAAAAATAAAAAGGAGTTGGGATGTGACTCAGTGGTTAAGTACCCCTGTGTGAAAAAGGAATGGGTGGACCCAGGGAGTAGATAAACAAAAGGTGCCGGGCACGGTGGCGCACGCCTGCAATCCCAGCACTTGGGAGGCTGAGGCAGGAGGATCGCGAGTTCAAAGCCAGCCTCAGCAATGGCAAGGCACTTAGCAACTCAGTGAGATCCTATCTCTAATAAAATACAAAAAAAGGGCTGGAGATGTGGCCCAGTGGTTGAGTGCCCCTGAGTTCAATCCCCGGTACCAAAAAAAAAAAGTGGGGTATATTCATGCAATGGATATTTTTCAATCATAAAAGAGAATGAAGTACTGCTACCATGCTACGATATGGATAAACCTGGAAAATGTTACACTAAGTAAAAAAAGAAAAACAGTTATGCAAAACCATGTATAATATGACTCCATGTGTGTGAACTGTCCATAATAGGAAAATTCAGACACAGAAAGTAGACTCGTGGTTGCCAGTGGGGGAATGGAGAGTCACTGCTCATGGGTGCAGGGTTTCTTTCTTTAGAACATGAAAATGTTCTCAAACAACAGTTAGTGACTGACAGTTGTACAACCCTGTGAATTTACTAAAAACTACTAAAAAGGTAAAATTTAGTCAGGTGTGGTGGCATACATCTATAATCCCAGCTACTCAGGAGGCAGAGGCAAGAGAATCACAAGTTCAAGGCCAGCCTGGTCAACTTGATGAGACCATCTCAAAATAAAAATAAAAGGGACTAGGGATATGGCTCAGTGCTAGAGCATGGTTCAACCACCAAAACGAAAGAACAAAACAAACAAAAAAAGGTGAATTTTATATCAATAAAGCTCTTATTTAAAGAGAAGGCATGTAAAAAAATATTATAAGTAGTAAAGCCTTCCCCTTTTTATTCCCTGGGCTTCAATAAGAGACCGTGCTACCCATTCAGGATGAGAGAATAAAGCCTTGTGAAAGGCTACCATCGCTGTGACATTTCTTTGCCTAACAGACACCCTACTGGCCAAGGCAGTAACCCTAACCCCAGATATCTCAAAGAAACACTCCAATTACCTGTTAGGCTGATCTCCTTTAGCCAAGTGAGAGGCACTCGACCTCTCTTCCTGGGCCCAGCCACAGTTTGACATAGCATAGTGAAGAATGGCATCAGAAACAGTCATAGGGCTTCGGCCCTGAACACAGGCTTCTATCTCAGGTACCGAGAGCTGGCTTTGCAGGAAGAGGTGCAGCTGACTGTCTGACAGGAGGACCACACTCTGCAGGACCCTGAAGAGACAGGGGAGCACAACACAGAGCATCACCCTGAGGAGCTGCTCTCTTATCTCCTTCTCTGATGAGCTTCTAGCCAGTGAGCACTGAGGATATGAGGGCACAAGAATAGGTGCCCAGAGCCGGGCGCGGTGGCGCACACCTGCAATCCCAGCACTTGGGAGGCTGAGGCAGGAGGATCTAGAGTTCAAAGCCAGCCTCAGCAATGGCAAGGCACTTAGCAACTCAGTGAGACCTTGTCTCTAATAAAATATAAAAAAGGGCTGGGGATGTGGCCCATTGGCCCAGTGCCCCCAAGTTCAATCCCTGGTACAAAAAAAAAAAAAGAGAGAGAGAGAGAGAATAGGTGCCCAGCACAAATGTGCCTCCATAAGCAGGGGAGGGTTTGCATCCCCTCTGGCACCTTTTTTCTGCCCCTGCTCCCATCCCACCCCTACTCTGGCAGCCATTGGTAGCCCAGCATGTCCACTCACTTTTCTTTTTTTTATTTTTTAAATATTTATTTATTTGCTTTAGTTGTACACAATGCAATGCATTTATGTTTATGTGGTGCTGAGGATCGAACCCAGGCCACGCACGTGCTAGGCGAGAGCTCTACTGCTGAGCCACAACCCCAGCCCTGTCCACTCACTTTTCCAGGAAGTGCTGCAGACCTTGTCGTCGCTTCTCAATGAACTCATCCGAGCTGCCAAAGAAGGCTGACTTGCCAGGAAGTTCAGGTACAGGCCTGTGGAGTCACAGAATGTAACATCCAAGATAAATGTAATATCCAAGATAGTCACTCCAGCTTCTGATCAAGGACTCCCTGAAGCCAGTAACGGTGGTACATGCCTGTAATCTCAGCAGCTAGGAGGCTGAGGCAGGAGGATTGCAAGTTAAAAGACAGACTCAGCAACTTAGGGAGACCGTGCCTCAAAATAAAAGATAAAAAGAACTGGGGGAGCCGGGCGTGGTGGTGCACACCTGTAATCCCAGCACTTGGGAGGCTGAGGCAGGAGGATCTAGATTTCAAAGCCAGCCTCAGCAATGGCAAGGCACTTAGCAACTCAGTGAGACCCTGTCTCTAAATAAAATACAAAAAAGGGCTGGGGATGTGGCTCAGTGGTCGGGTGCCCCTGAGTTCAATCCCCAGTACCAAAAAAAAAAAAAAAAAAAACATAACAGGCCAGTCAGGCACAGTGGTGGCACATACTATAATGTCAACTACTTGGGAGTCTGAGGCAGAAGAGTCACAAATTTGAGACCACCATGAGCCATAGTAAGAATCTATCCATAGTAAACAATTAAAAGGGCTGGGGATATAATTGAGTAGCAGAGCACTTGCCTAGCATGCATGGATCCCTGGGTTCAATTCCCAATACCACATTCAACAGGCCATCTATTACCACCCAGCATTCAGTTATCCATCCTGTGGTGAATGGAATCACTATTCTCATTCTCTTCACTTTTAGGAATTAATTAGGGGAGTGAGTGAGCAAATAAATAAATACTTAAAAAAAAAAAAAGTTGGGGATGTGGCTTAGTGGTTAAGCACCGCCCTTTTCATTTTTTTGGTACCAGAAATTGACATGAGAGGTACTTGACCATTGAGCCACATCCCCAGTTCTATTTTGTATTGTATTTAGAGACAGGGTCTCACTGAGTTGCTAAGTGCCCTGCCATTGCTGAGGCTAGCTTTGAACTCTTTTTTTTTTTTTTAATATTTATTTAATTAGTTGTACACAATTGTAGGAGCCCTGTTTGGGGAGATGGCTTGAATTGCGGTTGACTATGGGCCACGGAGATTTGGGCATTGTCGCCTTCCGTAGTCTCATGGGACTTGGCCCGGGATCTCGAGTGACTTGGCCGAGATTGCTGATCGGGTCAGCGCCATTTTTGGTGGTGTGTGCGGCGCGTGTTAGTCGTTGTTAGAGCCAGAGAGAAAAGTTATCAGAATAAAAAGCTGTTTGTCTCCAGTTTGCCTCTGACCTTCTTCCCGCGGCTTCATTGCTCCAAGCGGCCATCGCTTCAGGCAGCAACACACAATGCCTTTATTTTTTTCTTACGTGGTGCTGAGGATCAAACCTGGGCTGTGCGCACATGCCAGGCGAGAGCTCTACTGCTGAGCCACAACCCCAGCCCAGTTTTGAACTCTTTTTTTTTTTTTTTTAAATATTTATTTATTTGCTTTAGTTGTACACAATGCAATCCATTGTATGTTTACGTGGTGCTGAGGATTGAACCCGGGCCGCACACGTGCGAGGCGAGCGCTGTACCGCTGAGCCACAATCCCAGCCCCAAGTTTTGAACTCTTGATCCTCCTTTCTCAGCCTCCCGAGTTGCTGGGATTACAGGCATGTGCCACCATGCCCAGCTCTTTTAATATTTTTTTTTTAGTTGTCAATGGACCTTTATTTTATTTATTCATATGCAGTGCTGACACTCAAACCCAGGGCCTCACACATGATAGGCAAGCGCTATATGTATATTAAAAGAAAAAAAATTTTTTTTAATTAAAATGGCTGCAGCTGTGGCTCAGTGGTTAAGTACCCCTGGATTCAATTCCCAGTACTGGGGGGCAGGGGTTTCAGGGGGTGGGGGAGGAAGGAGAAAGTGGAGAAGGAGGAGGAGGAAGAGGCATTTCAGCCAGGTGAAGTGGCACACACCTATAATCCCAGCAGCTCAGGAGGCTGAGGCAGGAGGAATGAGAGATCAAAGCCAAGCCTCAGCAAAAGTGAGGGACTTAGCAACTCATTAAGACCCTGTCTCTAAATAAAATACAAAATAGGGCTGGAGATGTGGCTCAGTGGTCAAGTGCCCCTGAGTTCATTCCCCAGTACCCGCCCCCCCAAAATAAAAGAGGCATTTCATAGTTTCTTTAGTGCCTGGCATGTTTCAAGTTCTCTTCACTGTCAACTCCAAATTCCCAAGTAAGCACCTAAAAAGCCTGACTCAGACCAAAGAAGGAAGCAAGAGAAAACTCACACCAAACCAGCATTTCTCTGAAGCTGTTTTCTCAGCCACACAAACTCACGGTAGCGGCGTCGCACACAGGAAGTTTTTGCAGTAAAAGCTTTGCTGTTGGTCTGCAGGAGGAAATACATGAAAAGGGTTAAGCAGAAAAAGACTAAGTTCACATGAGCTCCCCATCAGCACTCTCGCTGAGGAACCAAGCTATCCAGCCACAGCTATGATTGGGGTCCCCAGTGGAGCAAGATGCCACCAGACAGCCTGAAAGCAACTCACAGGCATACCTCAAGCTCCTTCCTCTCCTCCCTCCATCATTTTCTTCCACGTTTTCTGTCTTGGGTCGCTGGAAACACCCACAAACTGGTTCCACCTCAGCACAAGCCCTCAGCCCTAGAAAACATTAACCCCAATACAGAAGCTTGATGCACTCACGTGGAGGAATATCTTATAATCCACATAAGAATTCCAGGAGCCCTCATTCTGCACTCGGGGGTCCTGAACACGCACGGTGATCACCTCCTGTAGGTAAAAAAAAATGCTCCCTCAGCTTCAGCTTAGCCACACAGCAAGACAGCTTTAGGAATACAGGTTGCCAGATTTTCCCTTTCAACACCAACCTTCAATCATTTCTTCATTCACTCAATTCAACAAATATTTACTGAGTACCCACTAAGTGTTCAACACAATTCTAGGCACTGGGGACAGAGTGTGAACAAGAGACAAAAATCTCTGTCCTCAAGAAACTTATATTCCAACACTTTCCAACTAGTAGAAAAAATTGTCAAAATGGAGCCTCACTTTCCAGCAATGCTGCTGCTATTGATTTCCTTCTCCTAGCTTTATTTTGAGCTCATGAGAACCACCAAGGTATTACTGTGAAAAGAACACCACTGAGCAACGATTTGCACCTCTGTGTCTTCCCTCCCCCTTACACTCCCTCCACCTGCTACCCACCCTTTCCTGGAGACCATTCTTACCTCCTGCTCTTGGTTCTCCAACATCCTACACCAAACACCCATTGGAAGAAAACATCTGAGAGGGACAGAAGACATATGAATAATCATGGTTAGTTAGTATGCCTCTATTCTTATCACTCTTTGCCAGGGCAAAATGCAAAAATTTTTAATAAACTCCCCCTGGGGAAACCCAGGCAACTTTTTTTTACTCTTGTGTAAAATTTAAGGAGGAAGAAGGAAAAAGAAAGAAAGAAAGGGCTGGGATTGTGGCTCAGCGGTATAGAGCGCTCGCCTAACACGTGCGCGGCCCGGGTTCGATTCTCAGCACCACGTAAAAGTAAAAACACATTGTATACAACTAAAGTGAATAAATAAATATTAAAAAAAAAAAAGAAAGAAGAAAATAAAAACAAAACAAAAAACACATTAGCTCAGTGCCAAGCTAAAAAGCCCTGGGAGACTTGCTTCCCTTCTTAGACCCCTGCTGGGACCCTCCTTTACAAAGCCATCTCTACACAAAGTACACTGGGATCTGTTGAGTTTGTCTCAGACAACCAGAAAGGCAGGTTTGGTTGTAAAACAGAAACTCTTGCCTTGAAGAAATGTGGGTGCAGCAGGGACTGGTGGGCGCTGGGCGTACAGCTTTGAAAATGAGCCTAACAGTGCCCCCTCCTGGCTATTTAGAGACAACCACATCCCCACAAATACCAAAGCTGCTGAATCTCTCTTTGTCTTGCTAACCACAGTCACCTCCAACAGGTGAATCAGGGAGCTGGAATGTTGCAGGGAGCACCTGAGTGGGCTGCCAAGTTGCAACCTTCCTTTATCGAATCTGTTCTCTGGAACTGGAGCCAATAGTTCTAATCATTTCCTCTCTCGACATGCCATCCGGCTTGTTCCTCTGCCCAAGCACCCCACAGCTGCGCAGGTCGAGTCAGGATGCATTCTGCTCCTTTGTAAAGATTCATTAAAGCCTAAGCCCATGATTTCCCCCAGTATGGTAGTTTACATGTATAGCGACATCGCCCACTTCGACAAGGGGACCATGAAGGCTGCAGCACAGGGTTACTCAAGTCCAAAGGGGCCCATGATGTCACCTTCTGTTAAAATACAGCACTAATCTTGATACTTCTAGAACCACTCCAACAGCATCCTCCCTGGCTGCTGCCTCCACCCCCTTCCTCTCTCTTAAGAGCGGAACAATAAGGTTTAATTTCCCTTTCCAATTTACCTTGAAATGAAAACTGACTTCAGCCAATATGTACTGCCAACAAATGATCCAGGCTGACTCCTGGGAAAACAAGACTATCTCAAAGCTCTCCCTTTTCTCCCCTCTATGCCCATTCACACACCCACTCATTTTTACAGTCCCACAATTAATTTTAAACACATTCTCTTATTAGTTCTGCCTTACCATTAGAAGAGTATGTAATGAGTTTCCTTCTATTTTATGTTTTGCTAACACAAGGCTAACGTTTCAAAAGAAGGGGAACTCATTTACAGCAAGAAATTAGCAGCGCAAACAGCTTTTGCAATTCTTTCCAATATACCAGAAGGTCTCTCTACAGACAGACATTGCATGCAGAGACAAAGCTACATGGTAGATGACAAAATTGGGCTACACTGTGGAGTAAACCCAAGGTTTTGCAATTTTAATACCATATTAACCAGTATTCTTGCTGACAGTCTGATTTTTCATCTAATGCAGTCACTACCTCCAAGGGGTCTGGAACTGAAAGGTAAGAAATTCCAATTCCCTAACAACCCATGTATAACTTTCCATATGTAAGGAATCAAATGGCTGTGAACAAGAAGTGCAGACATACTTGCTGTGAACAATTAACCTCGTTGGATTAAAAAAAAAAAATTCATTTTCTCTTCTTTTTTCCAAGCATTTGGTAAACTGCCAGTACAGGAACAGAGAATTAAATATTCTGAAGTGTCTTTTCATGAAAGTAACAATAGGAAAAATGATGACAAGGAAGCCACAGTCATCCACACACTAGTGTGGATGACACATCTCCTGTGCCCTGAAAGGTACACCAAGTTCAGGACTATAATTTAGTAACTAAAAAGTAATCACACCTTTGGTCTTAAGGAGTATTTCGGTAGAGACCTGCAACACCTCCATGTGGAAGTGTTTTTCCTTTGGGGCCAATATCACTTAAAACAAGTAGTTATATACTGCCTTAAAAAAAAAAAAAAAAAAAAATCCCAGGACCCCTGAGATGCTATATGCTTAAATCTAAGTTTAAAGGGCACTGAGAAAGTTTTGGTTGCAACTTTCCTTAAAAACATGACCAAATACAAAAACATAGACCCCAAGTGACAATTACTAGCAACCACTTTCTCCATCAGCTCCTTCTTACAGATATCACTCCTCAAAAAAAAAAAAAATGAAGCTCAGTTCTGCCCTTGGAGGAGAAGCAGGAAGTTCTCACACTTAGCTCTATAAATAGGATATTGATCTGTGCATGATTCAAAGGATAGTCCTGGTGACCCTCCCAGTTACAGAACTTACTCAGTGCTAATTTCACGGGCTCTTTCAATCACTTTTGAAGTGTCCTTTACTCTCTCCAACTGTACCAACACCAACAGCTCTTGTTGAGAACCTGATTGTTCGCCAAGTAGATTCCTTGTAAAGCATTCCAAAGTTAACAATTCAAGGTAGCAATTTGAGGCCTCTGCCTCACCATTTTGTCTCCCATTTAAACTACTTCAAAAGACACGTTACAACCAAATCAGGCTATAAAAGTAGAGTGAGCCAAGAAATTCCCATCCTTTCTTAGTTATTCTAGAACCCTTGATGCCACATGGCAAATGGAAACTCAAAAAGTTCTTCTTCCTAAATACCAACAGGTGTTAGAGGAAGTTCCTGTCTGACCAAATTCTGTGTGACTTCAACCAAGCATCTTTTTGTTCACCTGTAACCGGTTCCTCCTTCCACTTGTAAGTGACCAAGGCCAACACAATCTAGGTTAAGTCCTTTATGTTGGAGTGAGTAAAATACCTGCTATAACATCGCCCAACCCCAGTCCTAGCCGCCTCGGTAGATGTCCCCAAACTCTTTTTTAAAAAATATTTATTTATTTGCTTTAGTTGTACACAATGCGTTTATTTGTACGTGGTGCTGAGGATCGAACCCGGGCCGCGCACGTGCTAGGCGAGCGCTCTGCCGCTGAGCCACAATCCCAGCCCTCCCCAAACTCTTTAACTATAGCAACTCCTCTTCCATTCTTAACGAACCAAGAGCAAAAGAGTTACACGGTCCTTTTCCTTTCACGATTAAGCCTGGGGAGTGGGAAGGAAAGTTACCCTATACTTGCAAAGTAAATTGAAAAGCCAGGTTTCCTTTCTTGGATCTCCAACAAGTCCTCGCCCTCAATTCGGGTGTAGAGAAAGCCCCTTCCCTAGGTTGTCAAGCAAGGCTGACACCCAAGTGCCACTACTGACACTCCAGCCCACGCCCCCGCACCTGAAAGCTGAACCAACTCCCCCGGATCCTGCCCACGCCCCCCTCACCTGAGAGCAGCACCAGCTCCCCACAGCGACACCGCCAGCACCTCACCATATAGCCCGAGTCACCGCTTCTCCTTCCGGGTGAGTCGCCGGTGCCGCGGTGCACGACGGGAGATCGCTCTCGACGCGCCAATCACAGATGCCCGGGACGCCCCGCCCCTGCAGGCCCGGGCTTTCAGGGGCGATCTACTCCCAGGACGGGGCTACGCCCAGCCTAGTCCCGGGACTGAAGTTGGCTGCCCCTCAACTCACTCCGGGCGCAGAAGGACCGGTGCGGGCGCAGGGTGAGAGGCAGCAAATGGGTTCGGACAACCAATCCGGAGCCGCGTCCCGCCCACCGCCGTCAGGTGCAGCCAATCAGCGTCCAAGGAGCATCATTAATGATCTGTATGTGGGTTCCCAGGAGCCGAGGTGTTCTCGGAGGTGTCGCTGTTGTTCCACTCCTGCAAAAGGCAGTCTGTAGTGTGGGAGGTTCAGGGGAGAAAACATGCATATTTCTGGAGCTTCGCTAAATTCCGAGAGAGCCCAGCTTGGACCCCATAAACTGCAGTTCCCCAGCGGAGCAATCAAGGGGATTCCAACTTAGATTCCGAAAGCCACAGATTAAGACCGAAAACTGAAGTTGAAAGGACCCAGCACCTCACAGTGACTCGCAGAAACAAGTCCAAAACAGGATCAGAAACCCAATTAACAAACAAGAAAAAGCCCTTGAATATGCTGAAAACTTTTGGTGTTATCAAAATGTCTTTTTTTTCCCCTTAAAGCCTCACTAATTTGCTGAGGCTGGCTTTGAACTTGCCACTGGGAGTACATGAAGAATATCCAGCCTCCTGTGCGCCACCACACCCAACTCAAAATGTCTTTTAATAACCTGATTCTTTTTATAACCTGTGTAAATATAATTTTGGCAAAGATATTACTAAGGAAAAAGTTGTCACAAATACAAGCCATGGAGTTATACGATCTGAGTACAATACTAGCAGAACTATACATCGACCATGTGACCTTGAACCCCTGGCCTTGCACTTTTTTTTTTTTTTTTTTTTTTTTTTTTTTTTGGTACCGGGGATTGAACTCAGGGGCACTCGACCACTGGGCCACATCCCCGGCCCTTTTTTGTATTTTTATTAGAGACAGGGTCTCACTGAGTTACTAAGTGCCTCGCCATTGCTGAGGCTGGCTTTGAACTCGCGATCCTCCTGCCTCAGCCTCCCAAAGTGCTGGGATTACAGGCGTGCGCCACCCGCGCCCGGCTTGGCCTTGCACTTTTAAATCTTGGAAAAGCCAGTACAAAGTACAACGGTATCTTCCCTGTATAGTGGAGTTTATGGCAAATAAAGCATTGTTTCTCAAACTTTTTGATCTCAGGATCCCTTTACATAAATTCTTAAATATTAGTAAAGACAAAGATGGGCACGGTGGCACACACCTGTAAACCAGCTACTCAAAAAAATTTATTAATCATCTCAAGGAACTTTTGTCCATGTAGTATATTCACTGGGTTAGAAATTAAAACTGAAAGAAACTGGGTGCTGTGGCGCACTCATGTAATCTCAGCAGTTCAGGAAACTAACGCATAAGGATCACAAGTCTCAGCAAGATCCTGTCTCAAAATCAAAAATAAAAAGGAAGCTGGGCGCGGTGGCGCACGCCTGTAATCCCAGCACTTTGGAGGCTGAGGCAGGAGGATCATGAGTTCAAAGCCAGCGTCAGCAATGGTGAGGCATTTAGCAACTCAGTGAAACCAGGTCTCTAATAAAATACAAAAAAGGGCTGGGGATGTGGCCCAGTAGTCGAGTGCCCCTGAGTTCAATCCCAGGTACCAAAAAAAAGAAAAAAGAAAAAGGGCCGGGGCCGGGCGCGGTGGCGCACGCCTGTAATCCCAGCACTTTGGGAGGCTGAGGCAGGAGGATTGCGAGTTCAAACCCAGCCTCAGCAATGGCGAGGCACTTAGCAACTCAGTGAGACCCTGTCTCTAAATAAAATACAAAAAGGGCTGGGGATGTGGCCCAGTGGTCGAGTGCTCCTGAGTTCAATCCCTGGTACCACAAAAAAAAAAAAAAAAAAAAAAGGGCCGGGGATGTAGCTCAGTATTAGAACATTTCTGATTTCAATCTCCAGTACCCATAAATTAATGAATAAACAGATAGATAAATAGATAGATAAAGCACACCTGTAATCCCAGAGTTTCCAGAAGCTGAGGCAGGAAAATCATAAATTCAAAGCCAGCCTCAGCAATTCAGCAAGACCCTGTCTCAAAATTTAAAAAAAAAAAAAAAAAAAAAAAAAAAATTTTTTTTTAAGGGCTGGGGATGTGACTCAGTGGTAGAATGCCCCTGGATTTGATCCCTGGTATCACAAAAGAAAATAAAAATAAGGTACAGTTAATTTCATAAAATTTATTTATTGCTGCTTCCTTGTGGATAGTAAAGTAGGCTTTTTAATTTTGGGGGGTTTTTTTGGTCAGTACCAAGGATTGAATGCAGGACCTGGCACATTCCAGACAAACCCTCTACCAGTGAACAATATCCCCAGCCCCAAAGTAGTCTTTTTAATTATTGCATGGGTTTGGCGGTACAGAGCATAATGATTCTAATACAAATTGGACCTAGCCGGGCGCGGTGGCGCACGCCTGTAATCCCAGCACTTTGGGAGGCTGAGGCAGGAGGATCGTGAGTTCAAAGCCAGCCTCAGCAATGGCGAGGCACTTAGTAACTCAGTGAGACCCTGTCTCTAATAAAATACAAAAAAAAAGGGCTGGGGATGTGATCCAGTGGTCGAGTGCCCCTGAGTTCAATCCCCAGTACCAAAAAAAAAAAAAAGACAAATTGGACCTTGATTCAGGCAAAGGTGTTGCCAGTTCCATCCATTGTTGCTTTTGGGTCACCAATGGAAATGTCAACACAGTGAAAAAGAGCAAATAATGTCTTAATATGATGAAAATAGTTTTGATCTTACAGATCCCATAAAACCTCAGGCACTCTAAGAGTTTGTGGACTACACTTCAAGAACCACCTTCACAGAGTATAGCTACAGAATGTATCCATTAATTCAGTAAATATTAAGTCTTTCCTGTAAGGTGGACTCATTTTAGGCATTAAAATGAATAAAGTAGTGAAGCAAACAAGAAAAATACCCTGATTGCCTGGAGCTTACATATAATAATGTAAGGGGCTTAGCATCATTGCCTCTTCCATTGTTAAATAAATGTTTTGTTTTAAATATTTATTTATTTATTTTAGTTGTACATAATGCCTTTTATTTTTACGTGATGCTGAGGGTCAAACCCAGGCCGCTTTTGTGTGAGGCCAGCACTCTACTGCTGAGCCATAACCCCAGCCCAAAATAAATTTTTGTTGTTGTTGTTTTGGTTTTGTTGTTGTTGTTGTTTGGCACTGGGGATTGAATACAGGGGCACTCGACCACTGGGCCACATCCCCAGCCCTTTTTTGTATTTTATTAGAGACAGGGTCTCACTGAGTCACTAAGTGCCTCACCATTGCTGAGGCTGGCTTTGAACTTGCAATCCTCCTGGCTCAGCCTCCCAAGTGCTGGGATTACAGGCATGCGCCACCGTGCCCGGCCAAAATAAATGTTTTAAAATATGCAGGCACAGTGACTCAGGCCTGTAATCTCAGTGGCTCCAAAGGCTGAGACAGGAGGATAGCAAATTCAAGACCAGCTTCAGTACTTAGTGAGGGCTATAGCTCAGTGGTAAATTGCCCCTGGGTTAAATGCCCAGTACCCCAAAACATTTTTTTTTAATTTTTTAATTGGTCCAAAAATATGTTTTTAAGTTTTGAAATAAATTCACTAAACAATTTGAATATAAGATAGGTTTCACAAACAGGTGGTATCCTATGCCTAGCTTATTTATTTTGAGATAGAGTCACACTATTTTGCATAGTGTGACTCAAATTCCTAAAGTCCTCCTGCTTCAGCCTCCTGAGTAGCTGGGGCTATAGGGTCACACCACCATACCCTGCATATTAGTTTTCTTTTTTTGTTTGTTTGTTTGGTGCTGGGGATTGAACCCAGGGCCTTGTGCATGGGGGGCAAGCACTTTACCAACTAAGCTAAATACCCAGCCCCCTAGCTTAATTTTTTAAACAGTATTTCTAACTTTTGATAATGAGCTAATCATTACCATATCTGAAATGCTAGCAAATGACAGAGTTACAGGTTGAACATTTCTAATCCAAACTTCTAAACTCTGAAATGTTCCAAAATCCAAAATTGTGGAGGTGGAGGGCACCAACATGATGCCACAGATAGAAAATTCCATACCTGAACGGGCTGGGCGCGGTGGTACACACCTGTAATCCTAGCACTTGGGAGGCTGAGGCAGGAGGATCAAAAGTTCAAAGCCAGCCTCAGCAATGGCGAGGCACTCAGCAACTCAGTAAGACCCTGTCTCTAATAAAATACAAAAAAGGGCTGGGGATGTGGCCCAGTGGTCAAGTGCCCCTGAATTCAATCCCTGGTACAAAAAAAAAAAATTGTATAAAATACCTTCTGGCTATGTGTATAAGATATATATTAACATAATTTCATGGTATTGCCCGGTGTGGTGGCGCTTGCCTGTAATCCCAGCAGCTCGTGAGGCTGAGATAGGAGGATTGTGAGTTCAAAGCCAGCCTCAGCAAACACGAAGCGCTAAGCAACTCAGTGAGACCCAACTCAGTAAGACCCTGTCTCTAAATTTAAAAAAAAAAAAATAGGGCTGGAGATGTGACTCAGTGGTTCAGTCACCCTGAGTTCAATTCCCGGTACCAAAATAATAATTATTATTATCATTATTATTATTATTTTATGGTATCTTGTGAATGTATTTAGGTTTGGGTCCCTCCTCAAGATATTATGTATATACAAATTTTCCAAACTCCAAAATACTTCTCATCCCAAGCATTTCTGGGTTTTGTGTGTGTGTGTGTGTGTGTGTGTGTGTGTGTGTTTTACTGGGGATTGAACCCAAGGCACTCTACCACTGAGCTACATCCTCAGCTCTTTTTTTTATTTTGAGACTGTTTTCCCTAAATTGTCCAGGATGGCCTCAAACTTGTGCTCCTTCTGTCTCAGCCTCCTGAATCACTGGTATTACATGAATGTGCTTTGGTGCCTGACCTTGTCTCAAGAATTTCTGATAAGGGATACCCAAATTTACCTCTCCAGCGCTGATCTCTTCATACAAGAAAACAAATCAGTCAGGGATATGGGTGCATTATTTGAGAAATGTACATTTTCATTAGAATTCAGATAGTACTAGGAAGTCATTTTGAGAATCAGAAAAGGGGCTGAGGATATAGCTCAGTTGGTAAGAGTGCTAGCCTTGCATGCACAAGGCACCGCCAAAAAAAAAAAAAAAAAGAATTAGAAAAGACCAGAAGAGGGAGAGGGAAGACACACCTCTTGAGTGTATTTGCCTTTGAAAAGACAGTACTTGTTAACATCAAACAAATAATTCTTTAACAATAGAATTTAAAGTAGTAGTCAAAATGAAACAAAGAATTTCAAACACTGCTGGGAAAGTGTTTTAAATTCAGTAGTCTCCCTGCCCTTAAATCAACATCTCTGGCCGGGCGGGGTGGCACACGCCTGTAATCCCAGCACTTTGGGAGGCTGAGGCAGGAGGATCGCCAGGCGAGTTCAAAGCCTGCCTCAGCAATGGCGAGGCACTTAGCAACTCAGTGAGACCCTGTCTCTAGATTAAAAAATACAAAAAAGGGCTGGGGATGTGGCCCAGTGGTCAAGTGCCTCTGAGTTCAATCCCCAGTACCAAAAAATAAAATAAAATCAACATCTCTGAAGCAGCTGTCTTCTGTACCTAAAATAATTACAATTTCCTGAGTGTCAACTGATATGCCATTCCCTTTATCCAACATTACTGTTAATTCCACAGAAACGTTTAAAGAGCCAGTCATGGGGCTGTGGTTGGGGCTCAGCTGTAGAGCACTTGTCTCCCACGTGTGAGGCCCTGGGTTCGATCTTCAGCACCACATAAATAAAATAAAGGAGCTGGGCACGGTGGCGCACGCCTGTAATCCCAGCACTTGGGAGGCTGAGCCAGGAGGATCGCAAGTTCAAAGCCAGCCTCAGCAATGGCGAGGCACTTAGCAACTCAGTGAGACCCTGTCGCTAATAAAATACAAAAAAGGGCTGGGGATGTGGCCCAGTGGTCGAGTGCCCCTGAGTTCAACCCCCGGTACAAAAAAAAAAAAAAAAAAAAATCACTATTCTGATAGGAAGAGAAAAGAACTAAACCCATTTAATCTCAAACAATATTCAAAATGGTTATTGTTTTTTGTTGTTTGTTTTTGTACCAAAGATTGAACCCAGGGAGCCCAACTACTAAGCTACATCGTAGTCCTTTTTATTTTTTATTTTGAGACATGGTCTAAATTGCTTAGGGCCTTGCTAAATTGCTGAGACTGGCCTCGAATTTGAGATCCTTCTGCCTCAGCCTTCCAGGTCGCTGGGATTACAGGCCAGCGCCACCACACCCAGCTTTCCCCGCCCTACCTAATTCTTTCTCTTGGGCGGCCGGAATGTAAGTATTCTCGATGTGGAGGAGTAGGGGTTTTAGATGTTTTAATGAGGCATAGATTGAGGATTGCAGAGATCAATGGAGATTCAGAGAGGAGGAGAGTTGATAAAACTCTAGTGAGGAACCTTTAAATCCAAAAATGTCGAAGATGTGCACTACAGAACTGTTCAGAAGTGGACTGCTTTTCGGATCAAGCATCAAGTATTCGCTTGTAAAGTCACGTGTTCTAGTTTTCTGGGCTGCAAAGTTCTAAGCTAGTCACTTGCCTTTGCAGTTTAAAAACCCAAACTCCCTACCATCCTCGCACGCGGCGCGCCCGGCACCACGGTACTTGTAGTCTAGGACAGACTCTAAGTCCCATGGTGCCTTGCGGCGGGTCGTCGCGCCTGCGCGATGCGGGAGGCGGGCAGCGAAGAGTGCGAGGCTCTTTTGTTCGGCTGAGGGGAGGGCCGTTGGCTGGGGCCTGCGGTACGCCGCTACAGCTAGGGACTCGACTGTGGCCACCCCGCTTGTTGCTTTCCTGGGCGCCACTCCCCCGGCTGGCCCGACGCGACGCGCCAGTAGCGCGACACCGATTCCTCTTGGACTTCTGGGCGCTGCTTTGAGGTGAAGGGCCCTCCGGAGGAGGGGGGAGGGGGTGCGGCGGTGGCGGGAGCCCTATGTGTGGGGCCGCGCTCGGGCTGCGGAGTGGAGGAGCTGGAGCGCGCCGGGACCCAGCGCCCTGTGGTCCTTCCCGCGCGCCGGGCTCTCTGTCTGGCTCTGAGGGGTCTGGTGCCAGCTGCGTGATGGATGGAGAGGGCGGGGCCGTGAATCCTGAGCGAGAGATTGAAGCGGTCCCGGGTGGGCCGAGCATCGGGGCGTGTGGGGAGAGGTCGCTCTTTGGGTTCCGGGTAGACAGAGACAATGCTTCTTGGGTTGGGTGGGCGACCCCGGGGTTGGGCTAGAGTAGAAACACTTCAGGAAATCGGGAAGGGAACAGGTTTGATGCTTGGAAGTGCGTGGTTGAGGCTTCCTGACCGAGGTTTAGAAATGTAACCTGAGGATATCGGGTCGGGTTCAGGCTGCCCGAGGAATTTTGTTTTCAGGGCTACGAAGAAGTAACTTCAAGTAAATTGGGAGAGGGGGCTGGGCAGCCCAAGGTATGCTAATGGAGGAGGAAATTGGTGAGGGCGAGGGTCAGATATTTGTTTGTCCTCACTTTAGTGGGAGGTGAAGCCCTTAGGTAAGTAAGGCGGAGGTCCCGAGAGTGTTCCAGTAAGGTGTGGAAGAGAGAAGAAGAAAAAGATCCGCCCTTGCTTTCTTATGGGTTCTTACAGTGGGGAGGCTGTAAGAATAGTCTGTGGCGAAACGATGGAACCCACTTTCTTTACTTTCCCAGTTTTTTGTTTGTTTTGGATTGAACCCAGGGGCGCTCGACCACTGAGCCACATCCCCTGCCCTATTTTGTATTTTATTTAGAGACAGGGTCTCACGGAGTTGCTTAGCACCTCGCCACTGCTGAGGCTGGCTTTGAACTCGTCATCCTCCTGCCTCGGCCTCCTAACTGCTGGGACTATCTGTATGCGCCACCGCGCCGGCTCCCAGATTTCATTTTATTTTTTACAACTTTTACTCCATGACTCCTTTGGGGTTATAAAAATAAAAAGTCCAAGTGCAACTCTTGAGTTAATTCACAATTAGTTCCATACATCTTTGTTGTTGTTGTTGAATTAATAAATATTTATTGATTATCAGATGAACAAAGCACACTGTCCTCTTTGAACTTAGGGTCTAGCAGGGTGACAAATATTAGACAAATAATTTTATAATTCCATGACAAATTCTATAAAGAAAAAGCATAGTATGAAATAAATAACAAAGTTTCATACATTTTTAACTGGAATTGTTAATGGTCTCACAAAAGGTAGTGAAATTGCAAAATGCATAGATGGATTAATAGTTAAAGAACACGGTGAGACTGTGAAATTGGTAGGCAAAAAGGGAATGTAAGTTTATCAGTTTTATACTGGGGTGCTTAACCACTGAGTCACATCACTATCCCTTTTTTTGTTTATTTGTGGTGCTTGTGTATGCGAGGCAAACACTACCAACTGAACTTTATCACCAGCCCTATCTATATCTATCTATATATATATTTTTTTTAAATTATTTATTTGTTTTTAGTTGTACACAATGCCTTTTGTGTGTGTGTGTGTGTGTATGTGTGTGTGTGTGGTGCCAAGGATCGAACCCAGCTGCACATGTGAGGAGAGCCACTCTACCGCTGAGCCACAACCCCAGCCCCTCTATGTATTTTTTTGAGACAGGGTCTTGCGGAGTTGCTTAGGGCCTCACTAAATTTACTGAGGCTGCCTTTGAACTCGCTATCCTCCTGCCTCAGCCTCCTGAGCCACTGGGATTACAGGTGCACCACCATACCTGTGGTTTCTTTTTCTTTTCTTTCTTTTTTTTAAGTCAACCTGATTGTTAGAAATGTTGAACATGGAGGGAGCATTATTTTACGTGTTTTCCAGAGCTTCACATGAAGGTTTTTTATGGATTGGTGTTATATTTAAACACGTATTGGTTTAACTCGGTTGAGGTGGAGTTTACCCTAAAAAATGAAACTCCACACCTCTGCCCACAGAAAAGATATCTTCAAGTGCACTGGGCACACGTAAACCCAGCAACTGGGAGACTGAGGCAGAAGGATCACAAGTTCAAAGCCAGCTCAGTAATTTAGTGAGACCCTGTCTCAAAAAAAGGGGCTAGAGATGTGGTTCAGTAGTTAAGCACCCCTGGGTTCGATCCCTGGTACTTAGAAAGATATCTTCAAGTATGTTGAAGAATCATGTCAGCAGTTTGGAATAATTCTAAAAGGTCCAAGGTTTTGAAATAGATGTGTGAATACAGTAGAGAAATTAGTTCCTGTGTTCCTCCCTACTTGCCTCCTAGACATTTATATGGAAAGAGATATGATTGAAAAACACTTGTATTGGAACAGGTTGCACCTTAACAAAGCTTCTGGGCAGTAGAAGATCTTAAGTCATTTCAGCTTTTCCCTGGGGTGACATTTTTCTTCATAGCTCTAGTAGCCTAATTTGTTTTTCATCGAACGTGTAAATAATGTGTAGCCTAGTGTTTTTAGCAAACACTCTCTCCCATACTGGGGTTTGAACCCAAGAGCTCTTTACCCTGAGCTACATCCCCAGCCTTTTTTATTTTGAAACAGGGTCTCACTAAGTTGCTTAGGGTCTTGCTAAGTTGCTGAGGCTGGCCTCAAACTTGTGATCCTCCTACCTCATCCTCCCAAGTCACTGGGATTACAGGCATGTGTCACCATGCCTAGCAGTCTCTGTTTTGTTTTGTTTTGTTGTACCAGGGATTGAACTCAGGGGCACTCAACCACTGGGCCACATCCCCAGCCCTTTTTGTGTGTGTTTTATTAGAGACAGGGTCTCACTGAATTGCTAAGTGCCTTTAATTTAGATTCCAGGTTCTGGGCTTCAGTAGTAAGCTGTATAGCTTGAATATTTTGTTTTAAACGTGTCTTGAGCTGGAGTTGTAACTCAGTGGTCAGTCCCTTGCCTAGTGTGTACAAGGCTCTGAGTTCCATTCCACATCACTCCAAAAAACAAAACCAAAAAGTTATCTTAAAATCTTTTTGTAGTCCTTCCTGCCTATCATGCATGCTAGGCAAGCTCTCTAACATTGAGCTCTACCCACAGCCCAAATGGTTTCTCAGTTTTGGAAAGTCTGTTGGCTTTTTTTTTTTTCCCCCATTTTCTCCCTTGGTGGTGGTGTTTGGAATTGAACTCAGAACCTGTGTTTTCTACCAGTGAGCTACAACACCCCCAGTTTCTTTGAAAAAAATTTTTTTTTTTTTTTTTTTTTTTTTTTGTTTTTTTTTTTTTTTTTGTGTGGTACCAGGGATTGAACTCCGGGGCACTCGACCACTGGGTCACATCCCCAGCCCTTTTTTGTATTTTATTTAGAGACAGGGTCTCACTGAGTTACTAAGTGTCTCACCATTGCTGAGGCTGGCTTTGAACTCGCGATCCTCCTGCCTCAGCCTCCCAAAGTGCTGGGATTACAGGCGTGCGCCACCACGCCCGGCTAATTTTTTTTTTTTTTTTTTTTTTGTGTGTGTGTGTGTGTGTGTGTGTGTGTGTGTAGTACCAGGGATTTAACTCCGGGGCACTCGACCACTGGGCCACATCCCCAGCCCTTTTTTGTATTTTATTTAGAGACAGGGTCTCACTGAGTTGCTAAGTGCCTCAGCCTCCCAAGTGCTGGGATTACAGCTGCGCCACCGCGCCCAGCTGAAAAATCTTTATCATTCCTTATATAAAGTGAACAGTAAGGATTTCCCAAGAGCAGTGTCTATTGAAAAATTGAATCGCCTTTCCAAGGTTAACTGGAGAAATTAGTCATATATGGGCAAAGTTCAGATCCTGTCACTGTTTGAATTGACTAACGGTTTAAATCTTTCTGGTTTTCAGTGTTTGATTTTACCACCAGAAGAGGGCAACCTAATGCATCTATGAAATAGTGCCTTTCTTTAAGGTACAACTATGGTACTTGAGAGGTTGTGATTGGGAGTTGGATTTTTCTTTTTACCTGTGAATGCTTTGGTCTCTGCGTTTAGTTCAATGTAGTCATATATTTTATTTATTTATTTAGTGGTGCCGACATTGAACCCAGAGGCACTCTACCACTGAGCTATGTCCCCGGCCCTTTATGTATATTTTTAAAAATATTTATTTTTTAGTTGTAGTTGGACACAATACCTTTATTTATTTATTTTTATGTGGTGCTGAGGATCAAACCCAGGACCTCGCATGTGCTAGGCAAGTGCACTACCGCTGAGCCACAACCCCAGCCCCCTTTTTATATTTTTATTTTTATTTATTTATTTTTTTAAAATATTTATTTATTTACTTTAGTTTTACACAATGCAATGCATTTATGTTTATGTGGTGCTGAGGATCAAACCCGGGCCGCGCACGTGCAAGGCGAGTGCTCTGCCGCTGAGCCACAATCCCAGCCCCATTTTAAGACAGGATCTATGCCGAGTTCCTCAGGCTGGCCTTGAACTAGCAATCCTGCCTTAGCCTTCTGTGTCGAGGGTTTTTTGTTGTTTTGTATTTTTGTGATGCATGGTAGGCAAGTGCTATACTACTGAGCTACACCACAGCCCTAATTCCCCACCCCCTCCTTTTTTCTTTTTTTTTTTTTTTTTTTTTTTTTGCCAGGAATTTTTTTCCCGGGCACTCGACCACTGGGCCACATCCCCAGCCCTTTTTTGTATTTTATTAGAGACAGAGTCTCACTGAGTTGCTAAGTGCCTCGCCATTGCTGAGGCTGGCTTTGAACTTGAGATCCTCCTGCCTCAGCCTCCCAAGTGCTGGGATTACAGGCGTGTGCCACCGCACCCGGCTTGGACCTTTATTTTAAGGAGGGCACCTCATAGAAAGATTTTAGCCTACCACCTTCCCATTAAGCCTACTTCAGCCCAAGCTGGTTTATACCATCACATTGCTTTTGTTCACAGCAGTTTCTTAGGCCAAATTTCCCTCCTTCAAATGCTGGTAGAGCCTGGCTTCAGTTTCAGCTTTTCAAAACCTTCCTTGGTCACCTTACCCAGTTCTTCCTCCAACCTCCTGTGATGCATGCTTTTGTGTCTACATATTATTGATTTTACTTCTTTGGCTAATTAATACATGGTACCCTGTCTTATCTTTCTTTTCTTTTTCTTTTTTTTTTTTTTTAAACCAGGAATTGAACCCAAGGGTGCTCAACCACTGAGCCACATCCCCTGTGTGTGTGTGGGTTTGGGTGGTACTGGGGATTGAACTCAGGGGCACTCCTCCACTGGTCACATGCCCAGCCCTTTTTTGTATTTTATTAGAGACAGGGTCTCCCTGAGTTGCTAAGTGCCTCAGCCTCCCAAAGTGCTGGGATTACAGGCGTGCGCCACTGCGCCTGGCTTCCCCAGTTCTTTTTATCTTTTTTATTTTGAGACAGGGTCTCACTAAGTTGCTGAGGCTAGCTTTGAACTTGCAATCCTCCTTCCTCAGCCTCCCAAGCAGCTGGGATTACAGCCACCGCACCTGGCTAGTCTTGTCATTTCTAACTCTCACTTTAACATGCATTGTTTACCTTTTTGGCTTGTTTGCTTTTTTTTTGCAATCCTGGCTGGCTGTGTGTCTTACAATGTTAGAAAATCTTGGAAATTTTTCTTTTTTCAGTAAGCCTTAGTTTACTCATTTGTGAAATGGGCTTAATAGAGTGTTGCGAGAATTGAATTAAGTATGTTTATATGTATTAGTAGTCATTATATTATTACTTTCCCTTAATGGCTTCTCAAAAGCCTGTACTTCCTCGTGTGTCTACATATTTTACCAAAATGATGAAATGGCCCCATTTCCCTGGGTCTGAGGGAATTCCTGCAAAGTGGTAGAACTTAAGCGGGGGTAAATTGATTACCCTATATTCCACCAGGCTCTTAGTAAATGCTTATCCGTTTGATACACACACACACACACACTGGGGATTGAACCCAGGGGCACTTTACCATAGCTACATCCCCAGTACTTCTTATTTTTTATTTTGAAACGGGATCTTGCTGAGTTGCTGATGCTGGTCTCAAACTTGCCACCCTCCTGCCTCAGCCTCCAGAGTTGCTGGGACTACAGATGTGTGTCAGTCTCTTTAAATGCTGACCTAAACATCTTTTCTTTTCTTTCTTTCTTTTTTTGTGGTACTGGGGATTGAACTACTCGGGGACACTCGACCACTGGGTCACATCCCCAGACCTTTTTTGTATTTCATTTAGAGATGGAGTCTCACTGAGTTGCGAAGTGCCTTGCCATTGCTGAGGCTGGCTTTGAACTCGCGATCCTCCTGCCTCAGCCTCCCAAAGTGCTAGAATTACAGGCGTGCACCACGGCGCCCGGCTAAACATATTTTCTATATATCATTTGTCATTAATGTTTTTTTTATATTTATTTATTTACTTTAGTTGTACACAATGCAATGCATTTATGTTTACGTGGTGCTGAGGGTCGAACCCGGGCTGTGCACGTGCAAGGCGAGCGCTCTGCCGCTGAGCCACAACCTCAGCCCCTGTCATTAATGTTTTATTGGTTATCTGTGCCATGCTCTACACACACATTTGTTCACTTGTTCACACACTAGAATATAAGGTCTATGAGACCAGGGATTTTTTATCTCTCTTGTTCACCCCATTTTTGCAGCACTTCACATATGATAGATGCCCAATAGATAATTATTAAATGGATGAATACTATAGAAGTCTGTTCGTATGAAGAATTACTTATTCTGGGGCTTCAGGGATTGCCTTCCAAGGAGTAACATTTAACCTAAGGAAATTTGTTAAACGGAGAATGGGGCAAAGGGCTTAACATTGTGTTTGGTGGTTTGGGTGTAGGGGTGTTCAACTCAAATGCCTTCGCACATAATGGTATGAAGAGATCTTAATTTTGAAATCACTGGCTAGTGTTGAGATTGAATTAGATTAGGCATTAGTTATCCAGGCAAGAGATGATGGTAGCCTAGAATAGAGTGATAACAGTAAAGAAAGAAACTAGTATGAGTTGGGGGCTAAGGTTATGTAGCCCAGTGGTAGAGCACTTGCCTAGCATGTGTAAGGCCCCAGTTCTATCCCCAGCACCACCAAAAAAAGAGAGAGAGAGAAGATACATAAGGTATAAAATGAACAAAGATTTTGTAAAGAACGGGATATGGGTGTTCCGGAAACAAGGATGACTCCCATGCTTTTGTCTTAAATACAGTAAAAGCTATATAAATTCTTAGAAAAACCATTGTTCATAGGGCTTGTTGGTGCATGTTTATAATCCCAGCTACTCAGAGGTTGGGGCAAGAGAATTGCAAGTTCAAGGCCAGCCTCATCAATTTAAGGAGACCCTGTCTCACAGTAAAATAAAAAGGGCTGGGCTGTAATCCCAGCACTTTGGGAGGCTGAGACAGGAGAATCGCGAGTTCAAAGCCAGCCTCAGCAATGGCGAGGCACTTAGCAATTCAGTGAGACCCTGTCTCTAAATAAAATACAAAAAAGGGCTGGGGATGTGGCCCAGTGGTCGAGTGCCCCTGGGTTCAATCTCTGGTACCACAAAAATAAATAAATAAATAAATAAATAGGGCTGGGGATGCAACTTAGTGGTAAAACACCCCTGGGTTCAATCCCCAGTATCCCAAAAATAAAACATAAAATAAAAAGACCACTGTTCATGTAATTGGTGAAAAAAATATATCAAAAGCTGAGCTTGAAATCACAACCTTTGAAATTTGTTATAAACCCTACTGTATAGATCATCAGAATTTTGTGTTTGTATTTACGTAGGTCTTCAAAAATCTTAAATTTTTTTTTGCAAATTAATTATTTTATAATAATAATTACTATTAAATTATTATCTCATTCAGCCACTTAGTGAGACATTCAGCCACTTAGTGAGACCCTGTCTCAATATAAAAAGGCTGAGGATATGGCTCAGTAGTAAAGCACACTGAGTACCAAGGTTCAATTCCTGGTGCAAAAAAAAAGTAGTTTCCATTGTATCCAGTATTTACTTCCTTTTTCTCACCTCTCTTCATTGGAAGATAATAATAAATTCCTTTTACCATATACATTAGCTTTGTTACTTTATTTCCTGTCTGGGTCAGATAAAAGGAAGGACATAAGAAATTCTTGTACTCCAGGTTTATAAAATGTGATTTCTAGCTCGGCGCAATTGTGCATGCCTGTATTCCCAGCAGCTGGGGAGGCTAAGACAGGAGAATCAAGAGTTCAAAGCCAGCTTCAGCGGTGGTGAGGCATTAAGCAACTTAGGCCCTGTCTCTATATAAAATACAAAATAGGGCTGGGGATGTGGCTCAGTGGTTGAGCACCCCTGGGTTCAATCCCCGGTACCAAAAAAAAAAAAAAAGTGATTTCTCTATTTGGGGGATCTTGATTTTTAGGTTTATAATTACTGATTCATTCATACTGGCTGACCATACCTTGGTCTTTCTTGAGTGTATTATGGAACTACTCTGTTTGGAGAAACTTTCTCATGAATTTCAGCAAATGCACAGGACAAAAATGTTCTTTTCTCATTGAGTTCTCAATATACTGGGTTTCAGAGAGCTATCCTTTGGCTTCAAGCAGGGAGTAATGAAGAAGTAGAACTATATGCAAATGTATGATATATACAGTTGTCCCTCTTTGCTTAAGGGGGATCATCAGTTCCAGGATCCCCTGCCGATACTAAATTAGCAGGTGCTTGTTTCCTATATAAAATGGAATGGTATTTGCATGTAACCTACTTACATTCTCCTATATACTTTAATTTTTTTCAGATAGGTACTCTCTCTCTAAGTTACCCAGACTGGTCTCAAACTTTAGGGCTCCAGCAATCCTCGCACTTGAGCCTCCTGAGCACTATATGTGCTAGGCAAGCGCTCTACCACTGAGCCACAATCCCAGTGTGAGTACTGTATACTTCTAGATCATTTCTAGATTACTTTTTTTGTGTGTGTGGTGCTGGGGATTGAACCCAGGGCCTTGTGCATGTGAGGCAAGCACTCTACCCAGTGAGCTATATCCCCAGCCCCCCAGTCCCTTTTTGTATTTTATTTAGAGACAGGGTCTCACTGAGTTGTTTAGGGCCTTGTAAATTGCTGAAGCTGGCTTTGAACTCGCAATCCTCCTGCCTCAGCCTGCCGAGCCACTGGGATTTACAGGCATGTGCCACCAGGCCTGGCCATTTCTAGATTATTTATAATATCTATATCTAATAATGTAAATGCTATGCAAGTAGTCGTTATGCTGGGTTTTTTTTGTTTTTGTTTTTCTGTTTTGATTTTGTTCTTTTGGTGCTGGGGGTTGAACCCAGGGGCACCTTACCACTGAGCTACATCCCCAACCCTTTTTATTTTTTATTTTGAGACAGGGTCTTGCTGACCTGCTGAGTGTCTCACCAAGTTGCTGAGGTTGACCTCAAACTTGCAATCTTCCTCCCTCAGTCTCCCAAGTCACAGTGATTATAGGCATGAGCCACCATGCCTAGCTACTATTATACTGTATTGTGAAGGGAATAAAAAAAAAAAAGTCTGTAGGGATATAATTTTTTTCTGAATATTTTCAATCTGGTTGAGTCTGTGAATATGGAACCCTTGGATTCAGAGGACTAACTATGATTAATTCCAGAGATTGTAAAATTCATCCTTAGAGTAATCTCATGAGGGTTGTCACATCTGTTTTACAGATGAGGAAACTGATATATATATATATATATATATATATATATATATATATATATATATGATATATATATATATATGATTGCCTGTAGGCATAAGATTGCTTTTTAAAAAAAATTTTTTTTAGTTATACATGGACAAAATATCTTTATTTTGTTTATTTATTTTTATGTGGTACTGAGGATCGAACCCATTGCCTCACATGTGCAAGGCAAGCGCTCTGCCACTGAATCACAGCCCCAGCCCATAAAACTGCTTTGATTGGTCAGAGAAGGAAAGGATATTGGAAGCTACAGCTTGAGACCTGCCAGTTTTCTTTTGCTTATTATCTTGGTATTTGGTTAAGCAAGTCTTTGACTATGTAGCTAACCACACAGGAACTCTGAGCATGCTTCTGTTGCTCCTGTTAGGTTTATTCTGATGAAAAGGACACCAGGACCCTTTAAGCAGTACTCTTCCAATTTTCTTCGCTGTGTAAAAAAAGTGTCTAAATTGAATGATGTTGAATGTGACAGAGTTCAGGCACATTGAGTGCTAATTTTTTTATTGCTCCAGCCTTACTCAATTTTATGGAGAAGTAAAATGTTCACCTGCCAGTTTCTGCCAATCCTATCATCACAGTGGCTTTTATCCAAGGATGTACATAAGAATCACCTATGAAACTTTTAAAATGTAGGTGCCATGATCATATCATTTTTTGCAGTAATAGAAAATTGAGGGCTGCAGTTGTGGCTCAGTGGTAGAGCACTTGCCTACACATGTGAGGCCCTGGGTTCGATCCTCAGCACCACATAAAAATAAATAAATAAAATAAAGGTATTGTGTCCATCTATAACCAAAAAATATTTTTAAAAATTGAAAACTGGGCTGGGGTTGTGGCTCAGCGGTAGAGTGCTTTCCTAGCACGTGCGCGGCCCAGGTTCGATCCTCAGCACCACATACAAATAAACGTATCGTGTACAACTAACGCAAATAAATAAATATTCAAAAAATTGAAAACAACTCAAGTTTCTATCACTAAATAAAAGTATTTTTGTTATATTTTATCCAGTTGAAAATAGAAAATTTTAAGAAACAATGTCAAAGATACATTGCAATGTATAAAAAGGCAAGTTTGAGAATTGTTATGTCTGTTTTCATATTTGTAGCTATGTTTAGAAAAACAAAAACATGCTTTGATGGTTTATGGGCCAGGGAATTGAGGAGGCGGGGATGACCAAGGATTGAACCCAGAGGCCTTAAGCTCTGGGCCACATCCTCAGCTTTTTATTTTTAATTTTTTATTTACTTATTTATATTTGGGGGGCACTGGGGATTGAACTCAGGGGCACTCAACCACTGAGCCACATCACTGGCCCTATTTTTTATTTTATTAGAGACAGGGTCTCACTGAGTTGCTTAGTGCCTGGCTAAATTGCTGAGGCTGGCTTTGAACTCGTGATCCTCCTGCCTCCGCCTCCCGAGCCTAGCCGCTGAGATTACAGATGCGGGCCACCACCATACTCGGCTTTTTTTTTTTTTTTTTTTTTTTTTTTTTTTTTTTTTTTTTTTTTTTTGGTGCTGGGGACTGAACCCAGGGCCTTGTGCATGTGAGGTAAGCACTCTACCAAGGAAGCTATATCCCCAGCCCTTTATTTTTTGTTTTGACACAGGGTCTTGCTGAGTTGCTTAGGGCCTCTCTAAATTGCTAAGATTGTCTTCTAATTTACAATCCTTCTGCCTCAGCCTCCTGAGCCACTGGGATTACAGGTGTGTACCACTGCACCGGCATTATGTATTTTTGTAATTGAATGTAAACAGGTGTATTATTTTACAGGTAGATAAAAAACAGAAACAATATCATTTTAAACAAAATGCACCTACTTTTTTCTGATACTTTGGGTTGGAAATGGGGTCTGGATACCTGTAATTTTTTTCTTTTTCCCTTTGGTGGTGGTGGTAGTATTGGGAGTTGAACCCAGGGGTGCTCAACCCCTGAGTTATATTTCCAGCTGTTTTTATGTTTTATTTTGAGACAGGGTCTTGATAAGTTGCCAAGGCTGGCCTCAAACTTGTGATCCTCCCACCTCAGCCTCCCCAGTCTCTGGAATTATAGGCAGGTGCCTCTGCACCTGACATTAGATGTTGTCGCCTGAAGCGATGGCCGCTTGGAGCAACGAAGTCGCGGGAAGAAGTTTAGAGGCAAATTGGAAACAAACAGCTTTTTATTCTGATAACTTTTCTCTCTGGCTCTAACAACGACTAACACGCGCCACACACACCACCAAAATGGCGTTGACCCGATCAGCAATCTCGGCCAAGTCACTCGAGATCCCAGGCCAAGTCCCGCAAGATCCCAGGCCAAGTCCCGTGAGACTACGGAAGGCAGCAATGCCCAAAACTCCATGGCCCATAGTCAACCACAATTTAAGCCATCTCCCTAAAGAGGGCTCCTACAATTAGATACTTAAATTTCTAGTTAAACAATGGCTGGTTGAACTCATGGATTCTGTTCCTTTCCAAAAGCCCACGTGACTGTTTGTAAAGGAATTTAGTCTTTGGAGGTAGGTGCTGGGGTGAGCTCTTAAGAAATCTTGGGGACTGGGGTTGTGGTTTGGGGCTGGGGTTGTGGCTCAGCGGCAGAGTGCACGGCCCAGGTTCGATCCTCAGCACCACGTAAACATAAATGCATTCATTGCATTGTGTACAACTAAAGTAAATAAATAAATATTAAAAAAAAAAAAAAAAAGAAAGAAAGAAATCTTGGAAGGAAGTGGGAGTCTGTTTTCTTCATTTTTCCCTTCTTGAGTTCCTCTTAGGACAATGAGCAAATAAGTGAATAAAGGTGAAAGTCAAGAGAGCTGGGCACGGTGGTGCATACCTGTAATACCCGTGACTGAGGAGGCTGAGGCAGGAGGATCACAAGTTTGGGGCCAGCCCCAGCAACTTAGGCCCTAAGCCACTTAGTGAGACCCTTGAGACCCTTCCTTCCTTCCTTTTTTTTTTTTCTTTCTTTTTTTTTAAATATTTATTTATTTATTTTAGTTGTGCACGATGCCTTTATTTTTATGTGGTGCTGAGGATTGAACCCGGGCCACACATGTGCTAGGCAAGTGCTCTACCACTGAGCCACAACCCCAGCCCCTTAGAAATTAGCATTTTATTTTTGTGGTGTTGGGGATTGAACCCAGGGCCTTGTGCATGTGAGGCAAGCATTCTATCAACTGTGCTATGTCCCCAGCCCGAGACCCTTTCTCAAAAAATAAAAAGATCTGGGGATGTAGCTCGGTGGCAGAGCATCCCTAGGTTTGTTCCACAGTTTAAGAAAAAACAAAAACAGAAATTCAAGAGTGTTGTTGTTGTCTTTTTGAGATGGTGTCTCACTGTGTTGCCTAGGCTGGCCTTGAACTCCTTGGAAGAGGTTATGAATGTTCCATAACTTGTGCTTCCCTCCATCTAGTAAGAAAATAATTGTCTTCCTATTTCCAATTGCACCTAATGTAGGTCTTGTTATCTAAAGATGATTGTTAGTTTATTTACTTTTCTTTGTGCTATAACCAAAGACTCCCCTTCACCTGACTGAACAAAAGCAAGCAAGGAGTAGTGCTTGTTTGAGGGGAGAAAACACTGCTGTATTTATCTGAAAGGACAGATTTTTCTTTCCTCATAAGATAACACTTGCATATTGCAATCAGCATTTAAAAAATAACTTCTGGGGCTGGGATTGTGGCTCAGTGGTAGAGTGCTCGCCTAGCACGTGCGCTGCCCAGGTTCGATTCTCAGCACCACGTAAAACTAAAAACACATTATGTACTAAAGCAAATAAATAAATATTAAAAAAATAAAAATAAGCCGGGCGCGGTGGCGCACGCCTGTAATCCCAGCACTTTGGGAGGCTGAGGCAGGAGGATCGCGAGTTCAAAGCCAGCCTAAGACCCTGCAAATACAAAAAAATGGCCCAAGTGCCCCTATCCCTGGTACCAAAAAATAAAAAAAAAAATAAAAAAATAAAAAAGTAAAAATAACTTCCTCCAAGAGGAAGCATAGTCCCTAAATCAGAAGCATAATGATGTTAGCCAAGAATTAGTCAAGGGCTGGGGTTGTGGCTCAGCGGTAGAGCGTTCGCCTAGCACGTGCGCGGCCCAGGTTCGAACCTCAGCACCACATAAAAACGCATTGTGTACAACTAAAAGCAAATAAATAAATATTAAAAAAAAAAAAGAATTAGTCAAAGATACATTCAATTTATTGATTGGTCTCTTCAGTAACAAATAAAGGAAGTCATTTAACTTTCTCTAAAAGATAGAGGAGGCAGAGTCAGCAACAGTGTGTGGATGGAAAGAAAGAAGGAAAAGATCCCTTTGATCTTAAGATCCCATCTGATCTTAGCAGAGCTGTGTTCAGGCAGATAATTCTGAACAGTGTGGACAGGGGTCTTGAGGTATTACTTTAGACCAAACTAAAATACCTCAGAAAACATCCACCACCACCCACCCACTCACCCAGTGGGGATTCAGTCTATTGGCCTTGTGCCTCTGAGCTAGGTACCCTGCCCTTCTATTTTGAAACAGGGTTTTACTACACTGCCAAGACTGGCCTCTGACTTGGGATCTTCCTGCCTCACCCACTCAAGTCACGGGAATTATAGGCATGAGCCATTTCCCCTGGCTCCAGGAACATTATGTTGTGCCACTCTACAAGAATTCAGAATACCTTTATTCTGAAAAAGTATCTGATTTTTTTTCTTACCAGATATTAAGCTTCAGTAGGCAGGAACCACTTCTTACTCTTTTGAATTTCTAGTATTCAGCACAATGTCTAGAGTTTTCTAGTAGCCAAACAAATGTTTTTTTCTGTTTGTTTGTTTTTGGTACCAGGGATTGAACTCAGGGGCACTCAACCACTGGGCCACATCCCCAGCCCTTTTTTGTATTTTATTAGAGACAGGGTCTCACTGAATTGCTAAGTGCCTCGCTATTGCTGAGGCTGGCTTTGAACTTGAGATCCTCCTGCCTCAGCCTCCCAAGTGCTGGGATTACAGGCGTGTGCTACCGCTGACATAGGAATAACTAATCGAAGATGCTGACATAGGAACAACTCTAAGAATATAAACTTGAACATCGGTAAATGGTATAATTGATTCATAATAAGGATCCTGACATTTCTGAGGTGTGTTGTTGTGTGTGGGTGGTGTGTGTGTGTGTGTGTATATGCCAGTTTTTTAAAAGTTTTTAGGAGTCCGTTTCTCTCCAATTCATTCAGAGTAATAATCCCTCTTTCTTGTCTTGGACTATCCACCATCCTCTTAATTCTTATTTGATTCTGGACAACTTCCATATGTTTCTAGATTTTGACTGATTTTTTTTTTTTTTTTTTTTTTTTTTTACCACTTTTGTCTTATTGATATCTTACAGTGCCATCTGCTGACACAAATTGGTAGTTAAAGGTTTTAAACCTACCAGAAAATGGATTTATAGGAAACTAGAATTATAACACTAGAAAAAAAATCTTAGATGTTATTCAACTTGTACTCAAAAAAGAATAAATTCAGATTATATTTGTGATAGTTACCTTTTTTGCCACTCGTGTATATTTGTTGCATTGCTCCAGCTTAACGAATTCCATGGTCATTCTGGCATTTTTTTGTCCTCAGTTTTAGAAATATATGAGCCGGGCGCGGTGGCGCACGCCTGTAATCCCAGCACTTTGGGAGGCTGAGGCAGGAGGATCGTGAGTTCAAAGCCAGCCTCAGCAATGGGGAGGCACTTAGCAACTCAGTGAGACCCTGTCTCTAATAAAATACAAAAAAAGGGCTGGGGATATGGCCCAGTGGTCGAGTGCCACTGAGTTCAATCCCCAGTACCAAAAAAAAAAAAAAAAAAAAAAAAGAAATATATGATGAGATAACTTAAATATAATAAGTTAATAAACTTGCGGATTATTATGGTATCATTCAGGAAAGACCATATGAAGAGTAAGGGAACTTTTCGAAGGCGTATTTTGACAGTACAGAATGGGTTTGTATTTTTATGTATAAAAATAAAAAATAACAGGACAGGCTGTTTCCCACAGTAAAAAATTCAAATTTAGCATTATGATGACAGGAATTCAGCCAGCCAGGTGTGGTGGTACATCCAGCAACTTAGAAGGCTAAGGCAGAGGACTACAAATTTGAAGCCAGCCTCAGCAACTTAATGAGACACTGCCTCAAAACAAAAATTAAAAGGGGCTAGGGATGTAGATTAGTGGTAGAGCACCCCTGGGTTCAATTTCCAGTACCAGAAGGGGAAAAAATAAATACATATACACACACATCAAACTTATATAATTTTTCTCACCCATGTTTTTTCCTATTCTCTGGATGAATTCCTCCCCACACCCTGGTTCTGGGGGCTGAACTCAGGGTTGCTCTATCACTGGGACCTACATTCTAAGCTCTTTTTATTTTTCATTTTGAGACAGTTCTAAGTTTCCATGACTGACCTTGACCTTGGGATCCTCCTGCCTTAGCCTCCCTGGTTGCTGGGATTATAGGTTTGCACCACCCCACCTCGCTATGTATATTACTTTTAGAAGGATTGCTTTACTTTCAATTTAATACAGTGTTTTAGACACTATGCTTTATGGTAAAGGGGTATTAGGAGTTCTTCTAAATTAGAAAGAATAGGTATAAAAGTTTTAAATGGATGTGCAAGAATAAAGTTTTGCTATGAGATTAGATGGGGCTAACATTCTAGCTAAACATATCAGAAAACTACAATCAAGTGCCCTGATAAACTTTTTATTTCCTTTTTCATTTTAGCAGCGTCACCCTTTACACCAGAAAGCTGGCGGGCACTATGGGGAAAAAAACAAAACAAGAAGAAAGTAGAGGAGGTACTAGAAGAAGAAGAAGAGGAATATGTGGTGGAAAAAGTTCTCGATCGTCGGGTTGTAAAGGGCAAAGTGGAGTACCTCCTAAAGTGGAAGGGTTTCTCAGAGTAAGTTTCATTAACACAGGTAAATTTGTCATCAGCTGTTTATCAGGAGTTTTGTGATTTGTTGCCTCTAATTCTGTGATGGATACACTTTGACTCAGTGGCTTATAGTCTGGTGAGGAATAAACCTAATAAATCTACGTGCTGCACAAAGTGCTATGATCCAAATTTGAGATTCCTTTTTTTTTTTTCCCTTTATTTTTATTTATTTTTTTCTGCATATTATTTTTATTTATTTATTTTTTAATTTATAATAGTAGTATGTATTACAAATCGTAGTGCACATATATAGCATCTTTTTACATGCAACTGTTTGTATACAAAGTATATTTGTACCATTCAAGTCTTCAATCATGCATTTAGGATAATGATATCCATCTCTCCCTTTATTTTTAGTATCGTGAATCGAACCCAGGGATGCATAATCACTGAGCCACAGTCCCAACCCTCCCATCCCTCTTTTTTCCCCCCTTTTTTCATTTTGAGACAGGTCTCACTAATTCACATAGGGCCTTGCTAAGTTGCTGGCACTGGCCTCAAATTTGGGATTGCCTTAGCCTCCTGAGTTGCTGGGATTACAGGTGTGTGCCACTGCACCCAGGCGTAAGATTGATTTCTGAGGAGCAGTTCTGTATGTAGCTATAGGCCAGTCCACATTTGCAAAGAAAGAATAATCTTTGAAGAGGTCAAGTTTATAAGCTTTCAGTACATACTGAAAAGTCTCCCACACCCCAGGAAATTCTTTTCCAAGGACACCTGCTGTCATCCTCCTGTGCTTGTCCTTATATGATTTTAGTTACTCTGAATAGAAAGTATGAGTCTCTTTGCCCTCTGGTTTCAGTGAGGACAACACATGGGAGCCAGAAGAGAACCTGGATTGTCCCGACCTCATTGCTGAGTTTCTACAGTCACAGAAAACAGCACATGAGACAGATAAATCAGAGGGAGGCAAGCGTAAAGCTGATTCGGATTCTGAAGATAAGGGAGAAGAGAGCAAACCAAAGAAGAAAAAAGAAGAGGTAAGGCTAGAAGTAAGAATTTTCAGTATCCCAGAATTTATACTACTGTCAAGCCAAAGGCTAGATAGACAATTTTAGATTTGCTTATCCCTCTTGAATTTCAGCAGTCATCTTTTCTCAGTCCTTCTGAAATCTTAGACATGCTAATGCTTACAAGGTGTTTGGGGTTTACTCTTGTGAAGCCCCATGATCTATTCTTAAACTTTTTATCCATTATCCATGATTCAGGAACAATATGTGTAGCCTTTATTGGGGCAAATAGAAAGGAAAGTGAATTCATTCCTGTAAATATTGCTTTTCAATATTTGATCATTAAAGATTGAAGTAGTTATTTTGACTTATTCAACACCTTAAAGTAAATGCCTTTGAGGATGAGGAGATAGTTGTAAATATTTATTTTACTTGGGATGTAAATCCCTTTTCACATATGGAAGGACCTTAAGCACTTCAGACCTCAATAAAAGGGATTCTTAAAGGTTGTTACTTGAAACCAAGGTATTAGTGAAATATTGACAGAAGAGTTTGTAAGCCAGCGATTCAGGAGCAGAAGAATGGCAAGTTCAAGGCTAGCCTGGGCAGTTTAGCAAAACCCTGTCTCAAAATAAAAAAGGCTGTGAGGGTATGGCTGTTTGGTAGAATTCCCCCTGGGTTTAACCCCCAGTACTACAAAGAAGAAAGGCTGTAGGGGGAGTCTGTGATTACAGATGCTGGAGTGACTTTATTCTGGATAACAGTTCCATGTAGATAAAATCGTTCCACCCATCTGGTTTTTACAGTCTGAAAAGCCACGGGGCTTTGCCCGGGGTTTGGAGCCGGAGCGGATTATTGGAGCCACAGACTCCAGTGGAGAGCTCATGTTCCTGATGAAATGGTGAGTCTGCCAGTGGCTCTATGTGGTTGTTTTTTTCCTTTTCCCCATCTGTTCCATGCCAGAGGAAAAGAGTTGGACCTTCGAAATTCCAGTCGCCCAGTTGGGAAATCTTTAAGATGACATAGTCCTTCGATAGTGACCCTCGGCCTGACTGCCAACCTGGACACTCATGAGTTACAGGTAGGGGCCCTTAGGATTCTCAGATCTTTGCGGGGTGTTTGGCTTTTTTTTTTTTTTTTTTTTTTTTTAATTGGTTTTTGTTTTTGAGGTAGGAGAAAATCTAGAATAGAGAGTGTATGGGTAGGAATCACATTTCAGTTCTGAAAATTAAAGGAAAAGAATTATGAAATGTGATAGGATCATCCTCCTCCTCTGCCACCTCCTTAATGAGGATCAGGCTGGCCACCGGACCACAGAGTCTGTTAACTTTTTTTAAGGTTGGGAGACAATGTTGAGTAGCTTCTTCCTCTATAGATTCTGAAATTCCAGAATTAGCCAGCAGGGGTCAGCAAGTCCCCTTTACTATAGCCTGCTGTTCTTTATTGTAAATGTAAATACTCGTGGTGGTGTTACAGATATGTGTCACTTAATGACAGGGACACGTTCTACGAACTGGATCATTAGGTGATTTCATTATTGTGCAACCATCATAGAGCATACCTACACAAACCCAGATGGTATAGGGTTAGTTACTTGATGTATCCTATTGATGCAGTCAAGAGACAAAGCTGGGGCTGGGGATATAGCTCAGTTGATAGAATGCTTGCCTCACATGCACTAAGGCCCTGGGGTTCAATCCCCAACACCACACACACGCACACACACACAAAAGAGAGAGAGAGACAAAGCTATGTGACATGGCATACTGTTCTACGGTAAACTTTTTTTTTTTTTTTATAAATAGGAGTACATGTAACAGTCATTTATTATCAAGTGTTATGTGACTGGCAGCACTGTGGGTTTGTTTGTACCAGTATCACCACAAATATATGACTAGTGGGTTGCACTACTATGTCACTAAGTGATAAGAATTTTTCCTTGCACCATTATGATTGTATGTGGTCTGTCATTGACTGAAACATCATCATGCAGTATATGACTATACTCCATGAAACAACTTAATGAAGTTATCAGAATCTTAAGAACTATAATTAATGCCAAAATTCTCTGTAGTTTTCCTACTTTCTGCCCAAAAGGAAACTTTTCTTCTCTTTTTCTTGTTGTGTGTGGTGGTTTTTGTTTTTTTTGTTTTGTTTTGTTTTGTTTTTGGTACTGGGGATTGAACTCAGAGGCACTCGATCACTGGTCCACATCCCCAGCCCTTTTTTGTATTTTATTAAGAGACAGGGTCTCACTGAGTTAAGTGCCTCAGCCTCCCAAGTGCTGGGATTATAGGAGTGCGCCACCGTGCCGGCTTTCTTCTCTTTTTCTTGCTAGTTGAAAATGCTTGTGCCTACTTTATTCTCCAGAGTGGATCTCATTCATTGTCATTAAAATACAAAAATACTCTGGGCGTAGTGGCACGTGCCTATAATTCCAGCAATGTAGGATTACAGTGGGAGTTTCAACAGAGGGTGTGTATGTGTGTAAATAAATAAAGTTAGGGCTGAAGGTGTGACTTGGTGAGACCCTGGGTTCAGTTTATACTACCAAAGGGGGGAAAAATTGTTGAGGAATAGTTCTAAACCATTGCCAATAAAGGCAGCATTCTCAGTTTTGTCCTTGTGCCTATAACCTCTGAAATTCAATCCGTACCAATTCTTCTCCCTTAGAAGATGGCTAGAGAGGCTTACCTTTAGCAGCACCAAAGGCCTATGTCACAACTAACAAATCTTCTATTTTCTCTTTGTGCATCTCTTAGGTGCTTATTGATCTGACCTTATTTTTATCTGATTTTATTGCTAGCCTACAGGAAAAAATTTCTTTGGGAGTGGGTACTAGGGATTTAACCCCAGGGGTGCTCAGCCACTGAGCTATATCCCCAGTCCCCCCCCACCCCCGCTTTTTTTTTTTTTTTTTTTTCATTTTTCATTTGAGATAGGGTTTTGCTAAGTTCCTTAGGGCCTGCTGAATTGCTGAGGCTGGCTTTGAACTTTCGATTCTCCCAAGTCAGGCCTCAACTTCCTCTCAAGCCACTGGGACTTACAGGCATGCACCAGCATACCCAGCTTGAAAAAAATTCACTTTTCAGGTGTTGCCTCTGGGGAAAAAGAGTTGATATTAGGAGTTAAGTCCAGCTAGAATGTACTTTCTCTACATGAGTTTTAGTAGTATAACCATATTGCTTAAGATTGCATTTTTTTTCTTTGGTTGATGCACTAATGTGTCTACTGGTTAAAATTGGATGCTGATTATAAAACCAAATTTAATTTAAAAAGTGGTTTTTCTGGGGTTGTTTATCTCAAGTAGTAGAGCGCTTGCCTAGCATGTGTGAGGCCCTGAGTTTGATCCCAGCACCACATAAAACTAAATAGACAAAATAAAGGCATTATGTCCATTACAACTAAAATTTTTTTAAAAGTGATTTTTCTGTGACTGTGGGTGTAACTTGGTGATAAAATGTTTACCTAGCATGGGCAAGGCCCTGGATTCTATCCCCAACACCACAAAAGCAGGGGTTGGTGTTTAACGAGTGATTTTCCAATCTGGGAGCAGTGGTAATTCCAGCAACTCGGGAGTCTGAGGCAGGAGGATCACAGATTCAAGACCAGCCTCAGCAATTTAACAAGGCCCTAAGCAATTTAGCAAAACTGTAGAAAACAAAATGAAAAATAAAAAAGGATGTAACTCTAAGCAACATAAAAAGTGATTTTTCTGCTGGGTGCAGTTGTGCATGCCTGTAATCCCAGTAGTTTGGGAAGTTAAAACAGGAGAATCGTGAGTTCAGAGCCAGCCTCAGCAATGGCAAGGTGCTAAGCAACTCAGTGAGACCCTGTCTCTAAATAAAATACAAAATAGGGCTGGGGATGTGGCTCAGTGGTCGAGTAACCCTGAGTTCAATCCCTGGTACCACAAAAAAGTGATTTTCCTAGACAGTGGAGATACTTGTTCATTTCTGAAAATAGCAAATGGCAGGGGTGCTGCTGGGGATTTAATCCAAGGGAATTCTACACTGAGGTATATCCCTAGCCCCTTTTTTTATTTTTGAGACAGAATCTTGCTAATTTGCCCAGGCTGTCCTCGAACTTGTGATATTCCTGCTTCAAGCTCCCTAGTTGTTGGGATTACTGGTGTACACCACCATGCCCAGCTATGAAAATAGCAAATATGTATATTCCTGTGAAGTGACTTACTTTACCTTAGAGGGCGTTGTCAGCAGAGGGCAGCATGCTTCCAATTACCTATACTATTACAATTCCATTTTCCTCCCATTCTTTTGGTTCTGTTGCTCAAAAAACCTACCTTATCATATCAGCTTAATCTTCTCTGGTTTCATGGGGCTGCAGGCTTCAGTTTCCTGTCAGGGTTCTGGAGGTTTGGGGTAGTACTTTGTCAGAGATGTCTCATATGTATGCTACATGCCCTGTGCTACTATCTCATTTGGGATGCTTCCAGTGACTTAAAGATAAGAGTTTACTCCTAATCCCCTAATAATATGTGTGATTTTCAAATTTTGAAACACTCTAAAATTTAGAAAAATTAGAAAATTACATAACAGCCCCCCACTTTAAACTTCCATGTTAAAAACACCTGCAGGTTGTATATGGATGGCATTTGGTAATGTCAAACAGTATAATTATGAGTAAGCAAGGAAATGCCAGATCAGTGTTAAATCCTGTTACAAAGCTAAGATCTATCTGTGGCCTCATTTGATGAGATATGACTTTTGGAACATGTGGCAGCATCTTTTTCTTCCTTCAGAGATTCTAGAGTCATGCTTTTTTTGGCCTTTCATAGAGATTCAGTGTGATGGATTGAGTCAGTGGACCTAGCTTTTGACAAATATCCCCAGAGAGGATTTTCTATAAGGGAGGATTTCTGATGATATCACTTGACTGACAGCTGCCAACAAATGCTGCTTGGACCACATTTTCACCCTTCCCTAACCTGTTTCTGGAATTTATATTTTTAAAGCCCTATTTCCAAGTTAGGTGACTACCAGCAGTTGGTCTCAAAGTCTCTCTGCTTTGTTCTGCAGGAAAAACTCTGATGAGGCTGACCTAGTCCCTGCCAAGGAAGCCAATGTCAAGTGCCCACAGGTTGTCATATCCTTCTATGAGGAAAGGCTGACGTGGCATTCCTACCCCTCGGAGGATGATGACAAAAAAGATGACAAGAATTAACTCTCCTGAGTACCAGCCCCTGTCGCCTGTGACTGTGGGTTTAAGTGGGGAGGGAAGGAGTTCTACTTGTCTCGACACCATAAAGGTGGCTTGAGAAGATGTCCTTTGAAGAGCCAGTCTAGTTTCTGTGCCCTGCAGCAGCCCAAGTGCTTTAAAGCCGTTCCAAGCTGTATAGTTTGCACACCTATCCCAGTGGAGGGGAAAGGGGTAAGTGTTTCAAGGCAACCCATTCTGCACTTATTGAGTAAAGCAAAGGGCCTTCTATGAAGGACAAAATTTGCAGAATTGGGTGTGTGGGAAGGCAAAAAATACTGTTGATCTTCAAAGAGCATCTCCACAACCCACAGCCTTCTTCCCAATAGTGTTAATTCTGCATTTTTACAGCGTAGCATGTGTGTAGTTTTTGGCTATTCCTGGTGTATTATTTGGGGTGGGAGGGATTGGGTGGGGAAGAAGGGAGATGCATAGGATCATTTTCGTTAAAGTTTGGGGCCTGATTGGGAAAATGGTGAAACAAAGGAAAGAACAAGTAACTAATGATTTGGTTTTATGTCCAGAATATTTTACCTTATTCAAAAAAAAAGTCATTGGCACCATAAATGAGGACTGTGAGAGACTGTTCAAAAGCTGTGAATGCCTGAAACCTATAAGCCAAGATGTTCCCTGCCCAAGTTAATGTTGTTCCCAACAAAGGACTAAGCCAGTTCCTAAGTTACCAAAGCTGCCATTCTGGAGATAGAAACTCACTGAGGTGGGAAAGTCTTTTATTGGAGAGTATACACAGGCAGATCATTATGTCTTAGAGGTGCTAATTCTTGCAATTAGACAAAAAGACCCTTTCTTTTCCAATTATGAATTTATAAATAAAATCAGCTTGTCCATCTAAGCCACTGGCTGAAGTACTAAGGGAGGAGGGGCCAAAGGGGTACAGGAAATGGAAGAGTAGGGAAAGAGGAGAGCCCATACTCGGGTTGGTAACTGTTGGAGCCTCTGCTTTTTTAACTTTGAACTCTGAAACCATTAGTGGCAGGGTTCAGTCACTGACAGCACAAGTTTCATTAAGTCAATTCAAAGGTTGAGTGGTTTCAAAAGCCCTGGTCTCAGGAGATTAGCTTTCATATTGGGGCAGTGGTTCACTTTAAACACATTAAAATTTTTTTGAAGAAAAAACAAATCTTATGAATTAACTGATACCCAAAATATTGTCTTGAATCATGAAATCCAAAAGTTCTTGATATCATCTAGACCTGCATCTAGAGCTACATTGTAAAATCTTTTTAGGCATGTGTTAGGTTTCTGTGAAATTTTTGTTTAAATGTAAACTTCATACACACTGTCAGTTTTTGTCTTAATAAAACTATAGATTTATAATCCCTGATTTCTGTCTTGATTAAGTCTTAGCAGAAACCTTTCTTGCCTTTTTATTGCCTGTTGGAGATAGCTTCCACACTTGGATGGTTTTATTCCTTAAACACTGTAGAATTGAAAATCTGATGTCTGAGCTTTAATTTAGTAACTATTTATTGAGCTGCAGAGATTGTAAAAATTGTCATTATTTTGTTTTTATTATTATTGAAAGTTATTTATTGAGCACTCTGACCAGATAACATTTAGAAACTATGATATATTTGGAAACATGGATTTTATGAGGTAGGTTTAGGTCTGGCTCTGGTATGTGACATTGGCTAAAAATCACCTCCAAAAATTTCAGGAACTGGGCTGGGGATATAGCTCAGTTTAGCTCAGTTGGTAGAGTGTTTGCCTTGCATGCACAAGGCCCTGGGTTCAATCCCCAGTACCACAAAAAAAAAAAAAAAAAATTCAGGAACTGACACTGTTTGAGCACTGAATTGAATTATCGTTTGTTTCTTCCTGTCATTTTATGCCTATAACTTTACAGCCAAAAAAGGGACTAGACTCTTGTCGTAGTTTGTTTTTGTTTTTTAGTTGTATTTGGACATAATACCTCTTTTTTTTTTGGTACCGGGGATTGAACTCAGGGGCACTCGACCACTGGGCCACATCCCCAGCCCTTTTTTTTGTATTTTTATTAGAGACAGGGTCTCACTGAGTTACTAAGTGCCTCGCCATTGCTGAGGCTGGCTTTGAACTCGCGATCCTCCTGCCTCAGCCTCCCAAAGTGCTGGGATTACAGGCATGCGCCACCGCGCCCGGCCATAATACCTCTTATTTACTTATTTTTACATGGTGCTGAGGATCAAACCCAGGGCCACGCACTTGCTAGGCAAGTGCTCTATCACTGAGCCACAACCCCAGCCCAACTCTTCTCATTTTGAAAAAGGAAATATCTCAGTGGTAGAACGCCAAGCCTAGCAAGTGTGAGGTCCTGGGTTGGATCCCCTGCACTGGGGGTGGGGAGAGTAGGGTTTTCATTGAGATCAAATCAGTGTAACAGTTGAGCTTTGCTCACCAGTAACAAAGCATTGGTTTCATATAAACTGACATGTAGGTACTATTTTTTCAAACAGCCTCCTAAGGGAAGTTTTGGGGGAGATATAAGTTTTTTAAACTGGGGAGCCTTATTGAATTTCCAGGTCATGAAGAGCCTTTCTGTTCAGAGGCCTGAGTTTGTCCTTGTAGGTGACAGCACAGCAGTCAGTGACTGCTGAGAGTTTGGGTAAGTTGGGTATAGGCATTCTAGGTATGGGTGTATGAGTGTGTTTTGCTAGGCAAGGCAGCTGAACCCAGGGGTACTCTGCCACTGAGCTACATCCCATCCCTTTTTTATTTTGAGACAGGGTTGCACTGAGTTGTCCAGGCTAGCTTCAAATTTGTGATCTTCCAGCCTCTGCCTCCTTGGTAGTTGGGATTACAGTGCCACCATTCCCAGCCTCTGGATCTGTTCTGTACCATCAGATGTATTGAAATGAGATTGCAGCCTTGATATATATCCAAAGTGGACTGCTAATTCAATTTTAGCCTTAACCTTTGGATTCAACTTCACTATCATTTCTGGCATTCCTGACCTGTTTTTGAAACCATATTCATTCTTCAGGGAAGACATTAAAATTGATGTGTATGCAGTGAATGCTGAGGTGAAAATGAATAATTCACTGATAGTTTTCTCTTCAAAAGCCAGTTATTCCGCTGGGCATGGTGGCACACGCCTGTAATCCCAGCACTTGGGAGGCTGAGACAGGAGGATCACCAGTTGAAAGTCAGCCTCAGCAATGGCAAGGCACTCTGCAACTCAGTGAGACCCTGTCTCTAATAAAATATAAAAAAGGGCTGGGGATGTGACCCAGTGGTCCAGTGCCCCTGAGTTCAAACCCCAGTAAAAAAAAAAAAAAAAAAAAAAAAGCCAACTATTCCATTTCTAGATCGAAGGTTTGATTTTTATTAAGTGATAGTTGTGGCCAAAATGCAGAAATGTTAGAAATAAATGTAAAAAGACAAGATTTATTTTTAATTTTTATTTTGAAACAGGGTCTAGCTAAGTTGCTAAGGCTGGGCTTGAATTTGTAGTCCTCCTGCCTCAGCCTCCTGAGTTGCTGGGATTACAGGCATGCACCACCATGCTCAGCTACAAGAGATCTTGTCTTCTCCAGGAAATGTTAAGAGAACATTTCTTAGGGCAGTGCAGAAATGGCATTGGATGGCTTTCATGAAATTGCACCATCATACACCTCTATTGCCCAGGAGTTGAGGAGGTTGCTATTAGAAAAGAAAGGCTTGGGCTGGGTTTGTGGCTCAGCGGTAGCGTGCTCGCCTAGCAGAGTGCACGGCCCAGGTTCAATCCTCAGCACCATGTAAAAATAAAGGCATTGTGTACGACTAAAGCAAATAAATAAAATATTTAAAAAAAAAAAAAGGCTTACTAGTAAAAATCTTGCTCCTATAGTGTCTTCAGTTGAGTTTCTATTTAGTATTTTAAGTGGACAATATAACCACCCACAAAAACACCCTTTATAAAACAACTGACAGGGCTGAGATAGGATGGTTTCAATTTCTGCATTTAATGTCATTTGAAAGTTTTTTTTGTTGTTTGCTTTTGTGACATAGGGGACTGAACCCAGGGGTGTACTACCACTGAGCCACATCCCCAGCCTTTTGAGACAGGGTCTAACTAAGTTGCCCAGACTGGACTCGAACTTGCCTTAGCTTCCCAAATTGCTGTGGTACAGGCATGCACCACTACATCCATCTTGTTTGAAAGTTTCCACCACCAATTTCACTTTTTTTTTTTTTTTGGTACCAGGGATTGAACTCAGGGGCCCTTGACCACTGGGCCATATCCTCAGCCGTTTTTTGTATTTTATTATAGAGACAGGATCTCACTGAGTTGCTAAGTGCCTCGCCATTGCTGAGGCTGGCTTTGAACTTGTGATCCTCCTGCCTCAGCCTCCCAAGTGCTGGGATTACAGGTGTGTGCCACCGCACCTGGCTTCACATAATTTATAGTAGCTGAATTTTTATTGTCAGATAAAATCTTATATTCCAGAATTTAATTTTATGGTGGCCATATTCAGCTTCATTTGATTTTGAACTTTGGTGTTTGTTCGTGTGTGCTCTGTACATCTTTATATTTTATGATCTATAGCATTAGGAATCTGTATTATAAAGCAGTTATTTCTTTTACTTTTTATTTATTTATTTTTTGTAGTTGTAAATGGACAGAATGCCTTTATTTTGTTTTTATGTGGTGCTTAGGATCGATCCCAGTGCCTTGCACATGCTAGGCAAGTGCTCTGCTGCTGACCTACAGCCCCAGCCCATAAAGTAGTTATTTCTCTTATAGTAAAATTGTCTGCTCCAGAATATTTCAGAACTAGAACTCTGAAATCCACATCTAGCTATTTCCGTGGTAGTTCCAGATCCTGAACTACGGAGCTAGAATTAATCTGATGTGCAGATGGGGTCTTCTCATGAAGATACTCTTACTTGAAACTTACAACTGGTGGGACTAAACTAAGGGTAGGCTCAGGGTTTTCCTCACTTAATAATGGGCTGTGTGCTGAAAATGTATCATTAGGTGATTTCATAGTTGTGTGGACATCATATACTTACCCAACCTAGATATAGTGTAATCTATATGGTATAGACTTAGATATGCAGGCTGTCATTGACTGAACAATGTGATGCATGGCTGTACAAGTATCACTACTGAGCCAGTATTCAAGCAATGATCAGGTAGAGGCATTCTAGTGTTTTGGTGTGGGATTAAAGAGATTTGGCAATTAAGATGCCAAGATTGACAGCTACCAGTCTCGTATCTGCACATGAGCTTGGATTGGCTTTGTGCAACAAGGAAGTTTTCTCCCAAAAGTTCCTGTTTCCCTATCCAGTGTATAATGTTCATCTCTCTTACATGGATAACTTAATTGGTAACTATCTTGCTGGGAGGAAAAGCACAGTAGGCCCTGCAGTGTGGGGGCAAGCAGAGTGGTAAGTAAGGCAGGGTTTGTTTTTTTTTTTTTGCACTGCAGATTGATCCTAGGGCCACTTGACCATTGAGCTACATTCCCAGTCCTCATTTTTTTCAAGTTGCTGAGGGTCTCACTAAATTGCAGATGCTGGCCTCAAACTTAGGATCCTCGAGCCTCAGTCTCCCAAGTCAATGGGATTACAGGTGTGTACCACCATGCTCGGCCCCCAAATGCTTTTTTTTTGGGGGGGGGGGGGGGTACCGGGGATTGAACTCAGGGGCACTCAACCACCAGGTCACATCCCCAGCCTTTTTTTGTTATTTTATTAGAGACAGGTTCTCACTGAGTTGCTAAGTGCCTTGCCATTGCTGAGGTTGGCTGTGAACTCAAGATCCTCCTGCCTCAGCCTCCCAAGTGCTGGGATTACAGGTGTGCGCCACCGTGCCCAGCTACCCAAATGCATTTTTAAATCTTAGTTGACTTTGACTAAACCTGCCTTGTTTGCTGTTTACATAGCCTAAGGTCAAGCTGAGCAACTCAGGAGGCCTGGCTCTGGGACACTAGCCCATTTTTTCAATTACTACTTCAGCCCCTACTAAGGATTGGAAGACTTAATCAACTATTCGATCAAACTTGTGTTTAAAACAAAAGTCAGAATGCTCAACTCCCTTTTCTCTTAATATTTTTCAGTTGTAGTTGGACACAATACCTTCATTTTGTTCATTTTTTGTGGTGTTGAGAATCGAACCCAGGGTCTTGCATGTGCTAGGCGAGCATTCTACTGCTGAGCTACAACCCCAGTCCTCAACTCCTTTCTTAGTTGAAATAAAAAGGGATTGAGTAAAGAGTGATGTGTACAGCCTGTCTCCATTCTGCAATTTTTTTTAATATATTTATTTACTTCAGTTGTACACAATACATTTATTTTTACGTGGTGCTGAGGATCGAACCCCTGGCCACACATGTGCTAGGTGAGCACTCTAATGCTGAGCCACAACCCCAGCCCTCCATTCTGCAATTTGTTAAGTTGAAAAAGAAGCACCTTTAAGACCTGTTGGTATTTTTGTGTACACAGAAAGGAAAATGAGGGCTTCTATCCAGCTGACTTTGAAAATAATGTTCTTTAGCAATGTTCTGTTTTCCACTACAAAGTTGGAACCAGAGGCAAGGATGATTGGCTTCTGGGTAAGAAGAAAAGGTAGTGATTTTTGGTACACTGACAAAAATGACAATTCATTAAGTTTTCACTTCACTTACCAGATAGATTAATGATAAGAAAACAAAGCTCATCCACTCCTGATGATTTAATCAAGCACATGCATCTGCCACATCATTTCTACACTTGACTAGGAAAATGGGTTCTGGAAAGGCAGACACCAATCTAGTACTTGTATTTGTATATAGGTAGCATCAATATGGGAATGGGTTTCAGGTCTGGGGTTGTGGCTCAGTGGCAGAGCGCTCACCTAGCACGTGCACAGCCCAGGTTCGATCCTCAGCACTACATAAAAATAAAACATTGTGTACAACTAAAGCAAATAAATAAATATTTAAAAATTATATATATACATATATATGGGAACGGGTTTCTTGCTCTTCATCTGTTCACCAGGTAGTGCCCTAAATTCTTATTCAGTCTAAGCTGAGGTCGTCCTTGATCAAAGCCCATAGGATGAGATAAGAGTATTGAAGATGGTAGGGACTTTTTTTTTTTTTTTTTTTTTTTTTTTGCAGGGCACTTATTCCAGCTATTTGCCAGACAAGCCTGAGCACAGCAAGGTCTGGTTTAGCTGGGGGTAATAAAAGCAGGGACAAGATCAGCCTGAGGAAGGTGGGGCTTCAAGGTAACCAAGGTGTCTGACTACTTACTGTTCAGCTTTCCCCAGAAGAATGGGTGAGTCTGCCATGGAGGCCAGGTCTTGACACTGAAGCATAACTCTAGGTAACCATTTTACCCCAGAGTTCTATTATTTTCATGGATTTCAGTATTTCAGTAAATAGCCCCAGCTTCAACGGTGAGATCCAGGCAGGGGCAGTTTGAAACAGTGGGTCCACATCCATCTCCTTACAAGAGTAAGACATGGAAAAATCATTTTGCTGACTTAAACAGCTTATCTCCCCAGGACCTCCTCTCACTTCTGACTTGAATGAATGGATTAGCATTAGCACCCCTTCCTCAGACCTAAACTAAGTCTTATCTTCTACCAGAGAAAGTCTGGAGGTTCTAATACCTACTCTACCTGCCAGCAGCAAAAAGAGGTCAGCTAATCAGCATGATCCTGGACAAAACTGTCTGGCTGTTACAACAAAAATACACTTACATAAGGACTCAGACAAGACAAAGGGGCAAAGGTAGAAAAGATACAAAACAACTGAGTTTTGTTTGCCCCCTCTATGTATGAATTATATTATTTTAAACTATCACCATGAATTAATATTAGAATTCTGTTCTACCCTTTAGGATATCTCTAGTAGCATTATAAAGGACTGAGCCGAGCCAGGTTATACATCATACCAAGGAGTTCAAGATCACAGGCTCTACCTTTTTTTTTTCCCCTTTGAGATAGGGTCTTGCGAAGTTGTTGAGGCTGTCCTCATACCTGTAATCTTCCTGCCTTGGCCTGAATCGCTAGATTATAGGTGTGTGCCACCATGCCTAACTAGAGTAGGTGTTTTGGAGGGAGAACAGATTTTAGTCACCTTAGATAGGGTTTTAATAACAGCACAGTCAAGTTTTAAAAGGCAGTTCGTAGCTTGGCACATGCCTATAATCCCAGCAACTGTAGACTTGAGGCAAGAGGATCACAAATTCAAGGTGACCCTGTGCAAATTAGCAAGACCATGTCTGAAAAGATAAAAAGGGCTTAGGATATAACTCAGTGGTAAAGCACCCCTGGGTTCAATCCCCAGTACAGGGGCCGGGTTGGGGGAGTGGAGCAGTCACTCCTGGTAAGGAGCCAGGCCAGGTGACACCTTCTCCACCTATCTTAGCTCTAAAAAAAATATGTGACTAAAAGAATTGTGAATCCTTCCCAAGAGGGTTCAGCCGGCAAACCCTGTGAGGACACATCACAGGGTACATAACACCTGCCTGGCAGGTTCATAACCACTTAGACTTTCCTTCTTTTGTCCTTTTAAAAAATTTCCCTTTGTCAAGCTTCCCCAGCTCTCCACCCACTTTCCCACTGGAGTTCTGCCTTAGCCACACAATGGCCAATCCTCCCCCCATGGGGCCCATTTCCTTTACTCTCAATTTGAATTCCAAGTGGGGAGAAATTGCACTTGAGAATGAATCATCCATTTTATTTTATTTTATTTTGTCATGTGCTCACAGCATCTCTTTTTCTCTCCTCTCCCTGGCAGGTCACAGAGATAAATTAAAAATAAAATCTACAAGGAAAATAATTTATAAAAAGCACTCCCAGGCTCTCGCCTTCTATCCCTACTGCTCAGTTAGGAACTACCCCCCTCCCCATGGGGAGAGGAATCAGTGCTTTCCCCCACAACTCACTCCTGCTAATCTGGGGCAGACAGAACTCCAGAGCCAAGCAGGGGTGGGGGCAGCAGTGGCAAACAGTTATAAATAGACATTGTGGTCCTGGAACCATCTGGCCACTTGGTGCTCCCCCTTGCTGCCTCCCCCAGGCAGCATTCCAGGAGCCCAGGCTAAGCTGGAGCTGAGGAGAAGCTGCCTGTGGCCGAGAGCCTGGGGGAGGGTGCTCTCGGCCCCCATTACATGCACTTACTTCTCATTCTCCTAGAAAGAAACCCAAAAGAGAAAGCAGACAAGACCTCGGGACAGAGGAGAAAAAAATCCCAAGTGTTCACACAGTTACACGGAGTTTTTATGGCAAAGAGAACATTTAGCAGCTTTGAATAGTGGGTCATCTCCTTCTTACTCAACACAAGCATTCTAGACCCTATAAGTGGAACAGGGCACAAGCCCTAAAAAACAAAGCGCAAGAAATTCTAAGAGGACTAGTTTCTTGTTGCTGGGTTTTGTAGGGGTTTTGATTTTGTTTTTTCCCCAGTGACAATCCCAGTTGTTGATAGGCCAAAGCCTGAGGGAAGAATCACTCCCCAGTTGTGCTGAACACTGCCTGAAGTGCTGGCTTCTCCCTCCACATCATCCCCCTGCCTCCAGAGCAACTCCCAAGACAGGAAGCTGCAGGCCCAGTCCCAAGCACTGCCAGCACAGCACCCCACTCCCAAAGAGCTGCAGGGAGCCAGTGAGGGGCAGGAACACAAAGGCAGCAGCAGGGCAGCAGTGGGAAAAGTACAGCATTTCCATGCAGGCTCTGATGGAGACACTAGGAGCCTCAGCTCAGCTCGGGGGCAGCTGGAGGACAGAGGGAGATGGCAGTGGCAGGGCAGTGAGTGACATGCTTGGTGTTGGGGCTGCTGCAACACATGACCCTCTTCTGTTCCCTTTGCCCTCTGGCCCTAAACCAACAAGCCAGTGTTGGTTCCCCACAGTGCCCATTCAACTGCAATCCAAGAGCTCCCCTTCAGGGATGCCAAAGTGCAAGGAACAGAAAGTTTAACAGAGCCCCTCCCCAATCCCACCCTGTGTCTGTGTACCCCCCTGGGGTGAAATAGGGTTTATCACACCAGTAACCTAGGCCCACCAGAGTTGCTCAAACCTGTTGCCTGGAATCCTGGCCAAAGCCCACCTTAACCTTCCCTTTGATTTTTCTGACCGCTTTGATTTTTTTGGGTTTCCTTCCCTCTGATCTAGGAATAAAACTTTTCTACTCCCTTCCTCTCCTGTCACAAGTCCCTTCCCTTTGTTGGCCTTTGCTCTATGCTGCTCCTCTACCTCCAGCAACGCTGGCACCACACATTCCTCACCACAAAGGGGTAGGGGTGGGCCTCAACCACCAAGGTGGTTTGGCCACTTCCACCCACCCCACGGGGGGGAAATGGAGCCAGATAGCGCCTGCGCCGGCCTCTTCCTGTACACTGACCCGCAGTCATCCCATCTGAGAAGATATATTGGATAAGAAGGCATTGAAGTCCCCGCAGTAGGTCTAGGTCCAGGTCCAGGTCCAGGCCCAGCCCTTCTCAAGTTTCAGTCTTGGCGAGCATCACCCCCTGCCTCCCCAGGCTCACTTTCTCCGGTCCTTTGGCTTCCTTTCCTGCCGCCGGGCCTGCTGGTCAGCCATCGTGCGGGGAATGAGAAGGACACTGCCGTCCCCAGCATACTGGAGCGCATACTGACTGGGCGAGTAGGGCCGCCCATTCTCATCCCGCAGCCGCCCAAACACTTCCTGGTACAGGCTCTGGACCTTCTGCTTCATCTGCCGCAGCGACCGTAGGAACTCCACCTTCTCCCGCAGCAGTCGGGCCTTATCGCGCTGCAGGTCCTCCACATCCCGCTCCAGGTTCAGGATAGTGTCCAGCTTGCGCTTGCGGCAGTTCTGTGCTGCCATCTTGTTCTTGCCCCGACGCCGGATGTCCCGGATGAGGCTCAGCTGGGCCTCACTCAGCTGGTACTTGGACAGTAGCTCATTGAACTCCTCCACAGGAAGGTTGATGATCTTGTCGTTGGTAAAAGGAATCTTCATGGCACGGGCTCTGTGCTCGTCCCGGCTCATCTGTTTGTCCAGGAAATCTGCCTGCTTCTCCTTGCTGCCTTTCTTTAGGGTGCTGGGTGGTGGCAGGTCAGCAGAGTCAAGGGCACTAGGTGCCATGTTGTACGTGTGGTTATGGCCCACATGCTCCAAGTAGGGCAGGCAGGAGAGCTGAGACGGATCCTGGTAGCTCATGCGGCAGAACTTGGAATACTCAGGCTGGTAGCCCACCGCACCCTCAGCCTCTTCCAGATCCAGGGTCTCAGAGTCAGAGCTGTAGCCAACGGCACCTTCCTCAGAAAAGGAGGAAGAGGCAGAGGAAGAGGCAGAAGAAGAGGAAGAGGAGGAAGAAGAGGAAGAAGAGCTACCTTCAGAGCTGCTCAGAGAGGAAGGGCTGTGGCTGGAATCCAAGGAGAGGCCTGAGTCAGAATCAAACTCCTCCTCGAGCTGGGAGGCCTGCACAGGATTGAAGCCCTCCTCGATGGCCAAGTCCATCAGGCTGATCTCATCCAGCATGGCTTCATCTAACAGACCCCCCAGTGGGTCAGGCAGCTCTGGGCCTGCTGTGTCATTGGCTGTGCCATTGAGCTGGGGTGGAAAGAAGAGCCCTGCCAGGTTGGTGGAGCTGAAGGTGGAGTTGAGGCTGGTAGAGTTGCTGGGGACCAGCGGGAGCAGTGTGGAGCTGTTGGCTACAGGCAGGTTCTCCACCTCAGGGCTGAAGAGGGAGAAGTCCTGGCTGCAGCCCCCCAGGGACGCCTGATGCAGGCTGACATTCTGATTGATGGGAGTGTTGGGGGCAAGGCTGTAGTTGGTGCTCAGTGGGTCCCCAGGAGGGGCATTGTACAGGATTTCACTTGCTGATGTGTTCACTTCCATGGCCTGGGAGGGAGAAGAGCACACTGTTCACTAGAGCAGACTCCTCCCTGAGGTCCACACCCTGTAGGCCCCCACCAGAAGCACAGCTGCCTGGGCTCAAGGGCAAGAGACTGGAAAGCAAAGCCCAGTATCCACTCCTGGTCATAATTGGACCACTAGGCCTGGCAGGAGTGTGTTCCTTTGTGTGGACTCCACCCCAGTGCAGGACTGACCTGTTCCTGGTCATGTGTATGTAACCAAATCCCCCCAACCTTGGAGATGAAGAAAACACTAGCACACTGAAAAAGAACACCCAGACATGAAATCAAGAAAACCTAGCCACACCATGGTGCAGTGTGACCATGGGCTTATCACCTAACCTCTCTGAGCTTTAATTTCCTCACATTTAAAATAATAAAAGGCTGAGTGGATGAATTTGAGAGCAAGTAAGATGATGATGAATGTAAAACACTGTGTGAACATTGGCTATTTTAAAAAAATTTTTATCAATATATTATAGGCTAATTTTGACACGTTCATAAATGCTTATAATAGGCTCCATATCAAACATCAGTCATCCTTAATGCTGAACTCTAGAAGCACAGTCAAGGGACTATGTGCCTGAAGAAAAAGAAAGAAGGTACACCTAGGAGGCAGGTTCTGCTTTGGAAGGCCCAGTCCTGGGTTTTAACCTAAACCCCACCCTGACTTTAGCCCTCACAGCCAAGGACACACCTAGACAGGTTTCCTCTCAGTGTCCCCACTCTCTTACGTATCAGCCAGAAAAAGTGTTCTTCTCTTCCGAGAGATGCAGGTGACTGCGTACTAGGACACCCTACACAAAACCCTGTAGGTCTGTGCTGTTCGGACAGCCCTACCTGCATTTCCATGATGGACATGAGATCTTGCCACTGCTGTTCCAAATCAAATGGTGACTCTGTCCCCGTCAGGAGAGGAGACAAGAGGCTGTTTTGAAGAGCGGGGGGCTCGCTCTCACTAGGCACTGCTTCTGTTATGCTGGCGACGTTTGCTGGGAACTAGGGCAGAACACAGAGGCTTCAACCGGAGAAGGAAAGACCATCTTCTGCTTTCCTCCCAGCCACTACAACCTGGCTTCCTGTTTTCTTCCTTCCTCTGAATTCACCCACAGCAGCCAGGACAAGGCCAGAACCGAGAGCTGGCGCAGCAGCCAGCCATGGAGCAACATGCCATATGCAGCCTGCCCTGCTTACTCGGTGGACTTTCCCTGGTCCTGCTCACCTCAGCATTCTCCCCAAAGGGGCAGGTGGCCTCCAGCAGCCTAAGGCACTCTTCCAGGGACAGGGCCGTCTGGTCCTCCCCACCAGGCACCTGTGGCAACAGCAACTGTAAGTCTGGCTGACCTGGGCCCTGGCTGCCTGGGCTTGACACCTCTTCCCCAGCACAGCTGCAGGCCTGTAGTCTCCTTCCCATTCCCAGTTAATGGCAGGCCCCAAGTCCCAAACTCCTAGGGACAACAGTAGGGTGGAAGAGTCCTGGTACAAGCAGGAAGATTCAAGATGCTTTGGCTCCTTTGCCCTGCTGCCACAGCCTGGCACTTCTGGCTCTGCTGCCACCCCCGCCCCCTTCTGCAGCCCAGCCACTGTGACTTACAGACCACAACCCAAAATAGACATTCATGTCCACCCCAAGGCACAACCTGCCTTCTTTAAGGGGAAGTTTCTGGAAGAACATCAGCCTGGTGAATCTTGGGGGTGTAGGGATAAGTGAGGCCAGTGAGCAGAGGCAGTGGTACCTGTGCAGGGAAGCTCTCCCCGGTCTCTCCGTCCACTAGCAGGTCTCGGGCCAGAGCTTCCGCACCCTCGCCTGCCCAGGTGTCCGCCTGCTCGCCTCCATCTCGCAGCTCCTTATCCACATCCTGCTCCTTCTGGCGATGACTGTAGTCAAAAACCTCACGCCCAGCCCCCAGATCAATATCCTGCCGCCAAAGGATGTCAATCAGATCTATGTCCTGAAAGACAGACCACCATGACTTTAGCTCTAAGGTTCCAGGGGCCCCTCCCTGTCATCCCTCAGAGGTCCCTCCTAGTGTCACTCCAGTTAGTCCTGGGTGTGGGCCCTCCTAGCCCTATGCCTGCTGCCTTTACCCCCTGGTTCCTCTGCACCAACAAGACTTCATTCATCTACTCCAGGCACTACCCCCCCCACACGCCAAGAAAAGAGCCACTAGCAAAAGCCAATAGTATGACCATCACTGCACAGGTCTGCAGGCTTAAAGATCTGGATCAGAGACACACCCAGGCTGAAGGGCAAGGCCACCTCACCCCTACTTTAAAAAGAAGGAGGAATCAGGAAACACCTCTCCTTTTGAGAATGGGGACCCTGAAAACATGGTTTGTAGAAGGCTGGCCATGGCAAGCAAGGGCAAACTTGTGCAGAATTGCTTAGCAGGGGCCAGGCTTGCATCAGCCTGTGGTGCCACTGCATTTGCATAAAGGGGTGGGGTGGCTTAGAGAGGAAAATCCCTGCATTTCCAACCACCTGATGCAACCAATGACAACGACAAGCTGTCTCCAGCCCTTCCTCCAGTCTTTCCCCCTTTTCCTGGCTGACAGCAGGAGTAAGCTTGAACACCCACAACTCTTAAAGCCCAGGCTCACCTCAGGATCCATCCCTGCCAGAATTCCCATCTCAGCTGATCCAAGCAAGCTGTCTCCATCCCAGGGGAGCCCCAAGCAGTCAGATGATTCTTACTGGGCACTCCACCCCTGCTTAGGCCAGCCCGGTGTCCCCTCACACCAGTGCTCGCTCACTGATTCCCTTTCATACCACACCCTAGGTCTCACTGACTCCCCATCAGTCCACCCATTCAAGGACATAATTCCCATCACTGCTCAGCTCCCATCGCCACCTTGGGCATCAAAATGCCTCCCTCCCGCTCTGCCCTGTGGCTCCTGAACAGTTCCTGCATCAACTGCCACCCCCACTGCTACCAGCACAGAACCCTGATAAGTAGAGCTATTTGGACTTCTATACATGCTGCTTCCTTTGGCAAGAGTCTTCCCCACAAGGGAAGAAACCCTCAAGTGCTGCCTTCCACTCAGGATTAAAAAGCACTTTCCAGAGAGCAATATCCTTAGAGTAGACACCTCCCTAGCCCTAAGCAGGGCACAGTACCCTTTCCCACCATAATCCTCCCGATCCTAAGACCTCCCTAAGACCTCCCACGTGGACTTCTCCCCTTCAGTCTCCCACCATACACCAACCTGAACAGAAGCCCTGGACCCAGGAGCAGAGGGGGGCTGGGCCACCCGGTGACCAGCCAGCAAAGAGTTAAGGGGCCGGCTGCCTTTGGCATGGCCCCCACCACCGTGAGAGCTGCGGTCCAGACGGGTCATGGTCTGCGAGAGGAGCCCCAGGGCAGCCGGTGCCGGGAAGCCGGACAGGGGGCTGCAAGGAGCTCTTGGCTTGCAGGGAGCACACCAGGCTGGAAGGGTGGCCCCTTGCTAGCTCCGAGGGGCCCGAGGATGGTGCCCCGCCCGTGCTGCTGCCTGGGCGGCCCAGCCCAGCCCCCTTCCTCCATCCTGGAGCAGCCCCCTCCCACCTCACAACCCCAGTTCCACTCAGGCGCCCGGCAGCCCCCACCCTGAGCTCACCGCAGAGGCTGCAGTGAGTCGGGACTCCCACCCCATGCTCCGTGCTCACGCTGCAGAGGAAAGCGAGCTCCCTCCTGGGCCTATCCTCCCGCTCCTCCCTCTCTCCCCCTCCCACGCCCCCCAAACTTGTTACCTAGGCTGCAGCAAGGAACCAATCCCCTCCCCCTCCCACCCCGCAGGTCACTGCTGAGGCTGCAGAGAGCCAATCCCCTCCCCCAGGTCAGCAGCTGGGCTGCGGAAAGAGCCAATCCCCTCCCACTGTCGTTACCTAGGCTGCGCCAGGAGCCAATCTCCTCCCCCAAGTCTCCGCTGGAGATGCAGAAGGAGCCAATCCCCTCCCACCGCCTGTTACCTAGCTGCGGCCTGGAGCCAATCTCTGCACCAGGGCAGCTGGAGAAGCTGCCGCAAGGAACCAGCCCATCCCTGGGCCGCCTCCGTCTCCTTGAGGAGATGCACCCAGGGGCGGGCAGCCCCACCCAACCCAGTCAGTCAGCTGGGGTGGCGCAGTGAAAGCGCCCTGGGGGAAGGGGTGCCACTCTCCTCCCTCCTGTCGCATTTTCTCCTCCAGCCCACTCTGAACTGGGCAGACACTCCTCCTGCAGCTTTGCCGGGAACCTAAATTCTTTACTGGGAAGTCAAGAGTTTTCCCGTTTCTTAGGAAGGCTGTGGCAGATCCTTAAGGCCAAGGATCACAAACCAAGTTGGGCAGGAACCCAGGGCACCCAAGCCAAAAGTAAATAAATAAATAAATAAATAAGGCCAAAAGCTTTGTCACCCTAAAACAAGCCCGACTGGAGGAAAGGGAAAGCCATTAACACACACGTGCAACGATGTCACAGTGCTGGGTAGGTCTAGTCCCAAGCAGGAGGACAGGAGGCACCCTGAAAACACAGCACTTAGGGAGACAGGTGTTGGGCAATGCCCCAGCCACAAATATGCCTCCCACACCCATTTCATCCTAGCTTTTTAAAACAGCATTTTCTGCCTGAACCCTACCCTCCTATCTCCAAACAAGGGCAGGGGGGAAGCCCCTGGCTGAAACAGGATCACATACTTAAGACTCCCCAGATTGGTTTCTCAGGGAGAAATTTAGCTCCCTCCTCACTGCTGCTGCTCCCCTGGAGCCTAAGGTCATATCGGAGAGACACTGTGTTCTCCCTGGTCACAGCCTGCTCCTAGCCTGGAAAGAGCTGTAAACAGGCCACCCCCTGCTCTGGGCAGAGTGCCAACCTTGAGGGGAATCCTATCCCTGACAAGGGCCTAGGCTATAGCTGTCCATCGAACAGGCCTGGCAGCAGGGGAGCGCTACCACCCCAGGGATAATACCAGTTCCAGCAGTGCCTGTCACATGCTCAGGACCTGGGTATTTTTATCCCTGAGTTGCTGAGGAAATATTGTTCTAGACACATCATAATTCTCCCTTCCCCCTCCCAGACTGGGCCCCTAAAGCTGACCCACTCCTCCTCCCAAAGGGAGGGGTGACGGCCTGGGGTCGGGAAAAGCATGACCTTCGCTGAGAGCCAAGAAACAAGAAAGGGGAATCGAAGTTCCATCCCATTCCCTCCAGTCCTGAAAAGCCAAATGACATCCCAAACATCCCATATCCTATCCCAGAAGAGCTCTCAGAAGAAGCCCATTCCATAGATCAGAAGCTGGGCCAAGACTAGAGTCCACTTGAAGGACAGTGAAAGGGGAAGCAGAAAAGAGGTGAGGTTCCAACTGGCACTGCAAGGATCTAAGACCAAGAGGTCCAGAAAGGCAAGAAATGCTCCTAGCTCCCATGATCAGATGGATAATCCTTGCCCGTCTCACAGCAGATCCAATAAAAGACAGCTGAAGGCAAAGCTTCCCAGTCTCAGCACCATTAATAGTTGTGAGTTAGATAAAACTGTGGTATAGGGGCTGTTCTGTACTGTTCAGGATGTTCGGCAACATCCTTGACCTCTACCCACTAGATGCCAGTAGTACCCATCCCCAGCTGTGATGACTTAAAAACTGTCTCCTGATATTGTCACCTGTCCCCTGAGGGCAGAAGGGGGAGCAAAAATGACCCCCAGATGAGGATCATAGGCCTAAAACAAATCATATTCTTTGCTAGTCACTAATAGAGAACTGAGGTCAGGAACAGGCTCCAAAGCAAGGAGGGAGGCAAAACATGGCCTGACCTGGTAAGCAGAGGGAGTCAAGCTCTGCAGCATCTGTATACCTTTTCACATCCTTCCAGGTCCCACCCCAGAAAAGAAAAAAGAAAAAAAAAAAAGCCTAATGGAGAATGCAGTGGGCCTTTTCTCAAGCTCCTTAAGGTTGAGGGGCAAGTCAATTCATTTTTTATCATTTAGGTGAGGCAGTGGCAACAGCAGCCATCTGCATCATTAAAGGTCCAGAAATGCATCCCTTCCTGTCCAGAACAGTGTGTTAGACATGTGACAGGAGCTAAAGATCACCTCTAACAGCTGTGAGACAGTTGATTTGGGCAGAATAGTTTCTCTTCTAGCTTCCAGCCTTTTCTGTCCTACTCCCTGTAGTGGATCTTGAGCAAAGAATTGGAGCCTTGGCCTTTCCTGGCCAAGAATAACTACCAAGTCTACCCCTTGGCTCAGGCCCAGGAGAGCCGAGTTATCAGGACTTTACAACAAGAGGCCTGACCACAAAGGAAAACTTTAGGGTACGTATGTGTGTTTTGATATTGGGGGACGTACAAGGCAAGAGACCTCACAATGTGTGTCTTAGCAACAAATACACACTTCATCAAAGCCCATCACAACATGACCCTCCCCCACCTCAGACTTCCAACAGTCATGTTGAAATCCAAGCAGTAAACACATTGGCATGTTCTAGGAACCTCCCACTGACCTGACAGTACATTTAGAGGTGGGTCAATGGTTCAACACAGGGAAACACTGCCAGCCCCTAATCCTAAAGTCAAGACAATTCAACCCATTTCTAGCCAAGCACAGTGCCTGAGACCCCCTAGAACCTATCTGGTTCTTTATAGGTCTTAATGTTGTGAACACAGTCCTCCAGAACCAGCCCGCTCCACCCCCAACCCCAGGTCCCACCCACCCACCCACCACAGGGCCACTAACCTCTTTGGTTAAGTCTCCACTGACTGGAGGGGCTACAGCCCCCAAATCCTCCAAATCTTCACTGAATCCCTGCTCCGTTTCGCTTTCTCGCACCCCGTTGTCTGGGCCTGTCACATCTTGGAGGCCACTGGAACTCTCGAGGGCGAGGCCTGAGCTGGGCTGGCTGCCAGAGACAGACCCCTCCGGGTCCCGGTGAACCAGCCAGGCATTTACCTCAGTGGTTGGCACCTGGAACCTGTCCAGGGCCCTCACCTGACTGAGGAGCCGCCGGGCAGTGAAGTAATTGTCCAGGTCTATGCTCTTGGGGTGGATACCATAGCCATCCAAGGTATTCCTCAGGTTGTGGAACTGGGTCTGAGTATAGGCAGAACTGGGCCCCAGGATGATCTCCCGGAGCGGGGGGAGCTGTGAGGTCAGGTAAGTATCCACGTCCACCCGCACCCCAATCAGACTCAGAAGAATGGTGAACTGGAGAAGTCCTTCCGTTAAGTATTTCTTCAGAGAAAGCATTGCTGAAGGACCAGAATGTTTATGCTTTTTGGTTTTTAAATCTTCCAAAAGACAAATCAAGGCCACTGCTCTGCCGCTCCAGCCAGCAGGTTACCCTCCTCAGTGCCAAACCCTGTACCCCACCTTGGCAGAACACAGGGGTTGAGCTCCCTGATGGCCCCAGAGGAAAGCACACCCTGTGGAGCCAAGGCCACACTCCAGACCACATTCACTTTTCCCTTCTTGACACCTCACCTCTGAAAGTACAACTGTTCCTAACCCAGTCCAGGCCCTGAGGGCCCACGCGACTTACTGTCTCCACAGTCCACATACAGTCACTTCCTCACTCACATTAGTTGTCCTCTCTGTAGATTCCACTGTAGGCTGTTCTCAGGAACAGCTGATGGATTTTTTTTTTTTTTTTCCTTCTCCCTCCTAAGGTTTATTTTCTTTGGCTGGAGCTAGAGGCCTTTTGTCTTGGGTCAGAGTGTCCCGCCTCCTCCACACTTACCAGGGGGGTTTCCAGAGAAACCTGAAATGGGAATCACAAGAGCAACAAGATAAGATTCCATACTTTTCACATGATGTTCATGACAGAAAACAGAAAACACATTAAAAGGCCACTCTTCCAGGATTAAAAAAAAAAAAATAAACCCAACCACTTAAACCCTCAGGGAAAAACACAAATAAAACAACCTGTTATAGACAGAACAATTTTAAGAGGAAAGACCTGATGAGAAAAGATCTCTTACTGCACATCAAATTTGCAATACCCTAAAAAGTAGCTTGCTTTGGATAAGCAGACAATGCCCAGAGCATCTAAACTACCTTAAAACTTTGTCTGATTTACCAACCCTTCCCCCCTCACACAGGCATATTACCCGGCTTCTATTTTTAGCATGAGAAGACCATTTCCTATCTTAAAGGAAAGTTGGTTTCCCATCTCTCAGGAGAAAACTGCTTAGGATCGTCCCTTCCAGTTCTAATGGGGAGGGAGAGATAATTAATGGGTGAGTGTCTAAAAACACGAGGACAACGTTCAGTGCACCACTGCACACAACAGAATAATGCCTTTTGTTTTCTGGACTTTGAAATTTCCTAGCATCTTCACATTTAAAAAAAAGAGAGAAAGTGGAACGGGGAGAAGAGGGATGATGGGGGCATTCATAGGATTGTTCCATCCACAATTTGAATAGGCAGGTCTTATCTTCATTCATATGACCTTCTGTGCCAACGCAGAAGGATATGGCCAAGTTCTCAACCCACACTGCCAACTGTGGAGAGGGCAAATTTGCCTTTCAGTTTCTGGCTTCTACTTTTGAGCTTCCATTAATCACATAAACCATGACATACCCCTCTCCTCTCCTCCACCAACCTTATTCTAAACGGGAAGAAGGATCTACACATACACATACACCCACGCAAACGCACACCCTCATTTGGTCCGAGTAAACACAAATGCAACCCTGAATTCCTGCTTACGCTACCCTCCCGTTCCCATGCAACTTGTTACAAAACCTCAAGAGCTAATTAAGTTCGAGAAACCAGACAAAGTTCTTTCCTTAAAGACTAAGTTAGGGCCAAAAGGCCGTGGCTTGAGTCCGGTCCCACCCTGCCCCGAATACCCGAGTCCGGCTGGGACCAAATCGCCATGCCCACTCTCGGCGCCTCGGCTTCTAGCCTTCTGGGGCAGCAAGCGAACAAGTGCTACCTTCCTGGCCTTGACTCACCCTTAAAGGCAAACCTCACCCCGCCCTCCGTTCCCGTGGCCCCACCCCACTCGCAAGCCGGCCTCACACCACGCCTTCTCTTGCCCTCAGCCCTCCCCAGTCCATCCCACCCAGGAGCCAGCTCTCTTCTCGGCCCCACGGCTCTCCCCACCAGGCCCAGGGCCCGACCCCGATTGAAACCCCTCTTGGTCGCCGGTCTCCCGTCTCCAGCCCCTCAACCACATCCCGCCGCCCCTCACCCTATAAGCCTCAACCCCGCAGCACCCCGCCCCTCAGGAAAAGAAAAGTGCCCAGTACCCGCTGGTGAGCTTGGTGTCCGCCGCTACTGCCACAGCAGGCTTTCAGCCCAAGTCCCGGCCTCGTCGCCGCCGCCGCCGCCGCCGTCGCCGCCGCCGCCACCGCCGGCCGGCCTAGAGCTCCCTGCCTCCGCTTCCCTCCCCGCCCCCTCCTTCCCCTGCACTCGGAAACCCGCCCGCCGCGGCACAAAAAACACTTCCTCCAATCAGTGAGCCGAAACTACGCCCTTCGCCGGATGTTGCTCTGATTGACAGCAAAGGAAGCCCAATAGCTGAATATAACTCCTTTTCCCCTCGCCCGTATCCTCAAAATTGACATGACCCACAGTCCAATGGGTGTCTATGCCCGCCCCATGGCGTAGGCCCACCAATGAGTGGAGAGAAGGCCGTAGGGTCTGGCGAGGCGGGCGGTGTTACAGATTGAGTCCTTTTAGCACATTTTGTGGTTGGGGAAAAGGGTTCAAGATAGAGGATAGGAGAGGTATCGCTGAAGGAGTGCGGAATTGCACCTTTGATGGTTCCCATAATGACTTGCAAAAGTCGGGTGAGAGCGAGGTGGGGGAGTTGAGGCGGGGCACAGAGCATGTGGTTTTTGTGGTGGCGACGCTTATGCCGCCATCTTGGTTGCTGGCAACGGAAACTGGTGTCCTGGCTTCCTTTCCCCACTGGCTGGTTAGCTGCACTGTTAAGCAAGGACGTTAACGCCTCGTGGCCCAGGCAAGGGTTAGTTCATCGGAACAGTCCTGTTGACAGGTTGTCACAACAGTCTGAATGTTAGCGACGTGAGAGATTAGGCGTATAGCGATTCTTTTGCTATCATTGGAACAACACAAAAGAGCCCTAACTTCCCCCACGGAACTTCGACTTGGCTTTTCCTTGGGGGCAACGGGGTGGAGGGGGCACCAGGTTTTGAACCCAGAGCGCTAAACCACTCCAAAACCTCTCTTACCCCCGCCATTTATTTATTTATTTATTTATTTATTTATTTATTTATTTATTTTTTTTTGAGACAGGTTGTCACTAAGTTTCTTGGGGACTCGCTACTGAGGCTGGCCACGAACTTACTATCCTCTGCCTCACCACAACCACCCAAGTTGCTGCGATAACAGGAGCGAGCCACCACGCCGAGCTAGACTTGCCTCTTAACAATTCTCCTTAGCTTCCAGAGTGCTTCATTCCCATCTAGACGTATTACCGAAACATGTTGGTGACCCTCAAACCCCCAGCATTACTTCAAGAGCTTGTTAGGCATGCAAATTCTGAGTCCTTCTGATTCCCATTTGTAATCCCCCCTAACCATGGGATGGAGGCCTGGTAACCTGCCAATTTGAGTAACCCTAATGCAGCTGGTCCACAGACCACATTTAGGAAATCACTGAGCTGGAGTTTGTACTGTATTGCTCTTAACTGTGGGACAAAGAGGTGTCAACTCAAGTTCTTATCTCCTTGGGAGAACTTATAATCAAGCTAGTAGGTAACTTTATTTTCCTTGTACAATTACGAACAAGGCCAATTTATAACTCAGGTAATCAAATCCATGCAGTGCTTACAGAGGAGACAATTTGGGGTGATTCACAAAGTACTTTCATCATATATAAATATTCAATATGCATTCATTGAATCCTTAATAAAATACTGAGCTAGTTTATGTATTTTAGGCACTGAAGCAGTACTCATTTTACTGTCTTCCAACAAATAGTAGAATATAAGCTCCATGAGGACTAGAATTTTGTGTATTAACTGTTGTGTCTTCAAAACAGTAGTGGGGTTGGAGTGTAACTCAGTGGTAGTATACTTGCCTAGCGGATACAAGGCCCTGGGTTCTACCCCAAACACCACACACACAAAATTGTGCATGACATGCTGACACATGCCTATAAGACTCTGGAGGCTGATGCAGAAGGATCACACAATCAAGACACCCCTAGGCAATTTACAGAGACCCTGTCTCAAAATAAATAGGGCTGGGGCTATGGCTCAGCGGTAGAGCACTCATCTTGCATGTGTGAGGCCCTGGGTTCAATCTTCAGCACCACATATATAAAATAAAGTATTGTGTCCACCTACAACTATATATATATATATTTTTTTTTAATAAATAAATAAATAGGGCTGGGGATGTAGCTTAGTGGTAGAGCTTCAATGGGCTTAGTCCCCAGTAATATAAAGCAGAACAGTACATGGAACTTAGTAGACCCTATACTAAGTAATTAAAAGTGGGGCTGAGGGTGTAACTCAGTGGTGGTGTGCTTGACTAGCATGCATGAGTTCCTGTACTTTTTGACCCCCACCACTTTGAAAACGAAATAATAATAATTGAAGGGGGAGTCAAGCAAGCAGACTTGTGATTAGAAGTTCCTGCTAAATCTAAAATGAAAACAAAACCTGGGAATGTAGCACAACAGAACTCCTCACTCAAGGCTGTAAATTCAATCCCCAGCAAAACCCTGCCAGTGCACACACACACACACACACAAAGGGAAAGTTCCAAACAGAAATGACCCATACCATGGCATGTCACCAAGAGAATAAATGATTGTCAACTAAACTAGTGAGACCATGAAGGTAAATACTGTTATTGGTTAAGAAAGGAAGAGAAGCCAGCAGGAGATTTAGACCAAAGGGTGAGGATTGCTTGAGCTCAGGAATTGAAGACCAGCCTGGACAAAGACCCCATCTCAAGTTAAAAAAAAAAAAGGGGGGGGGTGGGCTAGAGATGTAGCTCAGTCATGGACAGTGTTTGGCTAGCACATGTGAGGCTCTAGGGTCCATCCCCAGTACTGAAAGAAGAAAGGGAGAAGAAATTTAGGTGTGATCATAACTACAAAATATAATCAAGCCAGGTGTAGTGGCATATGCCTGTAATCCCAGCAGAGGAGGCTGAGGCAAGATGATCTTAAATTCAAGGACATCCTCAGCAATTTGGTGAGACCCTGTCTCAAAATGAAGAATAACAATTTTTTAAAAAGGCGGGGGTGCTGGGATGTGCCTTAGTGGTTAATCTCCCCTCTGTTCAATCCCCAGTACCAAATATATGATAATTATAGTCAAGACTGTTGGGAAAGAAATGGTTTTTGTTTTGAAACCAGGGATTGAACTCAGGGGCACTCGACCACTGGGCCTCATCCCCAGCCCCTTTTTTGTATTTTATTAGAGACAGGGTCTCACTGAGTTGCTGAGTGCCTCGCCATTGCTGAGGCTGGCTTTGAACTTGCAATCCTCCTGCCTCACCCTCCCAAGTGCTGGGATTACAGGCGTGTGCCACCGCGCCCGGCAAAACTCTTTTTTTAAAAAAAGCTTTTTTTGAAATATTTATTTATTTGTTTTTTAGTTGTATATAATGCCCTTATTCTTACGTGCTGCTGAGGATAGAACCCGGGCCGCACATGCACTAGGCGAGCACTTTACCGCTGAGCCATGACCCCAGCCCCTAAACCAAAACTCTTGAAACCAATGGATATCTAAAAATAAAAGGGTTTATTGAGCTGTTACAAATGGTGGTCAGAAAAAGGACCAGGTCCTAAGACAAATTCTGGAAACTATCTGCAGCAAGGCTAGGTAGCAGTTGGAAAAATGTCTGCCTGAGCAGAGCTATGAGCTTCCCCTTCCTCTTCCCCTTTTTTCCCCTTCTCCTTCTTCTTATTGGTGCTGGGAATTGAACTCAAGGATTCAATTGAGTTAGATCCCCAGCCTTATTTGTTTATTTAGAGAGGAAGTCTTGCTAAATTGCTCAGGTTGGCCTGGAACTAGTGATCCTCCTGCCTCAGCCTTCCAGGTAGCTAGGATTACAGAAGTGAGCCACTGCTCAGCTTAAAAGCACTTTTTAAATTTTGAAGAAGGTAAGCACCTGTAACCTGTACACTGGCTATTCATAAGAGAATAGGATAAGGAGAGGCAAGGAAAATTCTAGGGTATGAGGGCAGTCCATAAGAAGTAATTATTGCTTCTGAATTCAGTGGGGTTAACAGTCCTGAACATTTTATAAATAAGTAAGGAGTGGAAGCAGGGGAATGGTCCTAGTGTTTGTCTCAGATGGGACTTAAGTCAAGGTTTCAACATAAACTACCTTTTTGCTGGTTTCACCAGCACCTGTTAACTTATTAACTTTCGTTATCTCATTCCCCATCCACCTTTCAGCCTTTGTAATAAAATTTAGGACATACCAGAATTTTTATCATCTCTTTTCATCTTCTCAAAATAGTCTCATTTAATCCTATAACTTTAGTTGGGTCTTGATATCTTCTAGTTCTATTTTTTTAAGTATTTATTTATTTACTTTAGTTGTACACATGCAATGCATTTATGTTTACATGGTGCTGAGGATCAAACCCGGGCCGCGCATGTGCAAGGGCGAGCGCTCTGCCACTGAGCCACAACCCCAGCCCTAGTTCTATGTTTTTTAAACATTTCTTTAGCCGGATATATATACACACGCATATATATATATATTTTTTTTTTCTTTTATGGTACTGGGGATTGAACCCAGGGACACTTTACCATGGAGGTACATCCACAGTCCTTTTTTTCTGAGACAGTCTCATTAAGTTGCTGAGGCTTGCCTCAAACTTCTGATCCTCTTCCTTCAGCCTCTGGAGTCACTAGGATTATGGACATGCACCATGGTGCCCAACATTTTTTTTCTTTAATTTTGAGACAGAGCCTTGCTTAGTGGCCCATACTAACCTCAAACTTGCAGTTCTTTGCAGGAGCCCTGTTTGGGGAGATAGCTAAGATTGCGGTTGACTATGGGCCATAGACATTTTTGGGCATTGCCGCCTTCCGTAGTCTCACGGGACTTGGCCTGGGATCTCGCGGGACTTGGTCCAGGATCTCGAGAGATTTGAGCCATGACTCAGCAGATCGAGCTAGCGCCATTCCTGCTCGGGCGCATGGGAAGAGACCAGAGAGAGAAAGGACAGGGTTATCGCTATTGTATAGATATATTGTAGTTTCTTGTAAGAGTAGGTGCCTTGGTTTCTTGTGAGAGTGTGTATGTGGTGTTAGAAATTACAAGAGACAGAGACAAGATTAAAGAATATTTTCGTCTCCATCCTGTCTCTGGACTCCTTCCCGCGGTGCTGCCGTTCCAGGCTGCTATCCCTTTCCGGCAACAACAGTTCTTCCTTAGTCTTCTCAGTTGCTAGGATTATAGGTATGTGCCACTGTGCCCAGCAAGTGATTTTTTAAAATTTATTTTTAGTTGTAGATGAACACAGTATCTTTTTTTTTTTTTTTTTTTTTTTTTTTTTTTTGGTACCAGGGATTGAACTCAGGGGTACTCAACCACCGGGCCACATCCCCAGCCCTTTTTTGTATTTTAGTAGAGACAGGGTCTCACTGAGTTGCTAAGTGCCTCGCCATTGCTGAGGCTGGCTTTGAACTCGTGATCCTCCTGCCTCAGCCTCCCAAGTGCTGGGCTTATAGGTGTGTACCACCACGCCCAGCTCAGTATCTTTATTTTTATGTGGTGCTGAGGATGGAACCCAGTGCCTCGCATGTGTGAAGCAAGCGCTGTACCACTGAGCTGTAGTCCCCGCCCCAAGTGATTTTTTTTTTTTTTTTTTTTGTTTTGTTTTTTTTTTTTTTTTTTGGTACCAGGGATTGAACTCAGGGGCACTCGACCACTGGGCCACATCCCCAGCCCTTTTTTGTATTTTATTTAGAGACAGGGTCTCACTGAGTTGCTAAGTGACTCGCCATTGCTGAGGCTGGCTTTGAACTCGCGATCCTCCTGCCTCAGCCTCCCAAAGTGCTGGGATTACAGGCGTGCGCCACCGCGCCCGGCTAAGTGATTGTTTTTGACACAAACAATATAAGACAATTTTAAATCTTGACACAGACAAAAAATGGACAATTTGGGTAGTAAGGAATTTTATTTTATTTTATTTTTGGTACTAGGGATTGAACTCAACCACTGAGCCACATTCCCAGCCCTATTTTGTATCTTATTTAGAGACAGGGTCTCACTGAGTTGCTAAGTGCCGCAGCATTGCTGAGGCTGGCTTTGAATTTGAAATCCTCCTGCCTCAGCCTCCCAAGTCGCTGGGATTACAGGAGTGTGCCACTGCACCCAGTGAATAAGGAAATCTTTGTGGTTTTTTTTTTTGTTTATTTGTTTTTGTTTTTTCTGGTACTGGGGATTAAACTCAGGGGCACTTGACCACTGGGCCATATCCCCAGCCCTTTTTTGTATATTATTAGAGACAGGGTCTCACTGAGTTGCTAAGTGCCTCAGCATTGCTGAGGCTGGCTTTGAATTTGCAATCCTCCTGCCTCAGCCTCCCAAGTGCTGGGATTACAGGTGTGCACCACCATGCCCTGCGAGTAAGGAAATCCTAATGCCAACAAAACTATTTTAGACAAATCCATTTGTGTATTTTTGTTGTAGCCAGAAAGGGATTGCAGCCCGGAATGGCGGCGCCGCGGGAAGGAGTCCAGAGACAGGATGGAGACAAAAAAATTCTTTAATCTTTTTCTCTCTGTCTCTTGTAATTTCTAACACCACATACACACTCTCACAAGAAACCAAGACACCTACTCTTACAAGAAACTACAATATATCTATACAATAGCGATAACCCTGTCCGTTCTCTCTCAGGTCTCATCCCATGCGCCCGAGCAGGAATGGTGCTAGCTCGATCTGCTGAGTCATGGCTCAAATCTCTCGAGATCCTGGGCCAAGTCCCGCGAGATCCCAGGCC